>JALIRH010000045.1:894596-2164871 GCA_023055505.1 Callipepla californica brunnescens
GTTTTGCTCCCCCCGCGCCCCAAGGACACCCGGAGCACCTTATCCCACACAGAGCAGCTGTCACAGCCCCGGGGTGGGATGGGGACAGGGACAGGGACACTCAGGGGACACCTGACCCCATGGGGTCACCCCACCGGCACTATGGGCGCTACAGTCCCCACGGTGCCACAGGGAGGGGACCACCACCCCCCCTGCCCACCCAAAATGTCCCCCCCCGGGGACACACTTACCCGCAGCATCGGCAGCGCGAGCAGCAGCAGAACGCAGGAGCCGGGGTTCAGCCACGAGCACCCCATGGTGGGATCCAGCCCTGTGCCACCCCCGCTCAGTCCCCAAGGGTCCGGGGACGGCCCCACTCCTCCCCCATGACCCTGGGCACGGGGTCCTGGCTCCAGCAGCGACCCCTGCTCCCCTCCCCCCTTTCCCTGCTCTGTCCCAACCCAATCCTTCCCCCAGATCCCTCCAAAACCACTTTCCCACAGCCGAAGCTCCGTCCCTTATCGTGTCCCCCGTCCCCCCTCCCCACGCCCCCCCCCCCGCTGTCCCCCGCGCTGCCCACAGCTCCGTCTCTCCTCCAGACTGAATGTCACAGCTCTGGCGATGTGCAGGCTCCACCCTCTGCTCCCCCCTCCCCACGCACAGGGCTGAATGCACTGATCACCCCACGCTGGCGCTGCCCACCACCCCATTACCTGCACCCGTTGGGGTCCGGACCCCCCCAGGTGGGTGTGCTCTGTGGGGCTGCAGAGTGATCTTCCTTGCAGCTTCGATTCTGCTGAGCTGGAAACCCGAAGTCTAAAAGGTTTGGGAAGCGGGGTGCAGGCAGGGATGATACATTGGGATGCAGAGGGGGACATGAGGGTGGGGATCCCAAAGGGGATGCTGTGATGCTGGGGTGGTGTGCACACAGGGGGGGTCCTGCATGTCCCTGTCATGTGGGGACACCCCAAAAACCCCTTCCCAAACGCACCCCGCTGCCCCAGAGCTGCTGGCAGGCAGCTCTGCAGGATGACCCACACTCCGCCCCATCCACGCACGACCAGATTCCCCGGGTGGGCTGCCCCGTGCTCCAGAAATCCCAAAGAAATGCACAGAAATCTCAGCTGCCGACACCGAGCGCTGCGAGCTTGGCGCAAAACCAGAGCAGAATGCGCTGTGCAATGCTCCCAACGCGGCTCTCCTCGTCCTTCAAAGTGTATATAACACAAACAGGCTCAAAATGCGAAGGGACAAACCGGGCCCTGAATATTTAACGCCGTTTGCAGGGGTTATTAGGAGTGAGCGATGCTGCTCTCGCGGGCACGGCTCTGATCCCGCACTTCTATTGACACAAAGAGCCTCCGGGACCCGGACGGCCTCATTACCATCCCATAGTTTCAGGCGAAATGCAAACACCCCGTTTCAATCATCTGATTTTCCAGCAGCACAGAAACGAGCAATGAGAGAGGCCTGACCGGGGATGGCCGCGAGCAAGGGGAAGGATCCTGGGGGTAAATGCTGCGATGGCAGAGTGGGGTGGTTGTGGGGGGAGCTGGTGGGGGTGGGGCAGGGACACCCGTGTGTCCCCACAGTGCCAGGCAATGACCGTGGGATCACCACAGGACAACTATGGGACCACCGTGGGACCACCATGGGACAACCATGGGATCACCACTGGACCACCATGGGATTGCCATGGGACCACCATAGGACCACCATGGGATTGCCATGGGACCACCATAGGACCACCATGGGATTGCCATGGGACTACCGTGGGACCACCATAGGACTGCCGTGGGATCACCACAGGATCATCATGGGTCTGCCATGGGACCACCTCAGGACTACCATGGGATTGCCATGGGATCACCATGGGACCACCATGAGACTGCCATGGGATCACCACTGGACCATCATGGGATCAGCATGGGACAACCATGGGACCACCACAGGACCACTGTGGGATCACCATAGGACCAACATGGGTCTGCCACGGGACCACCATGAGATTGCCATGGGATCACCGTGGGACTGCCATGGGGCAACAATGGGACAACCATGAGACTGCCATGGGGCCACCACGAGACAATCATGGGATCATCACGGGACCATCATGGGATTGCCATAGGACCACCACAGGACCACCATGAGACCACTATGGGACTGCCATAGGACCACCATGGGACCACTGTGAGATTGCCATGGGACCACCATGTGGTAACCATGGGGCAACCATGAGATTGTCATGGGACCACTGTGGGACCACCATGGAATTTCATGGGACCACCACAGGATCACTGTGGGATCACCACGGGACCACCTCAGGACCACCACGGGATTGCCAAGGGACCACCACAGGATGTGATGAGGGATGTTGCAGAGCCCATGCAGGACCGTGGCCCAAAGCAGAGATGAGGACAGAGCCCACTCTAAGCCAGAGTTGGGGCTAGATGTAGGGTGAAGATTTGGGTTTCCAGAGCAGGAAATCCCATACATTCCCCAAGAAATGCCCAGAGCTGCGCCCCAGGTTCTGCCTCGTGTTGGGGGTGCACCGGGACGGGGGTTGCATGGGACCCACAATAGGGCTCAGTAACACCCTAAAGGGGATTGGGATGGGTCTTAGGGATCCCGCTGCGTCCCCTTGTTGTCCTGCCATGGCAAAAAGTCTTCCACTGCAGTGCTCGAATCCTTGCAGATGAGAACAAGATGAGCACGGGCACGGCGGGCTCTGCCAGAAGCGGGGGGTAATCAGCGCAGTAATCAAATGTGCAAATAATGGGAATTTGGGAGCTGTAACAAAAGGCAGCGAAACGATCCAGTGGGGCCTGGAGTAATTAGGAACATGGAGTAAAGTGTAATCAAGCAGAAAATTGCCCCTGTAGAGCCGAGGGATGGAGTCTGAGCGGCTGACTTCGCTCCTGCCATATGGAGGTGTCTCTGGTTTTGGGGTTTTTGATGGGATCTGTTCCCAATTCCTGAGCAGAGCCGGCTCCGGGCGGCAGGAGACAATCCCAGATCAGTGCTGGGGGACGCGGGGAGCTCTGGGTTTAATGCTGATGAAACTGTCACATGGAAGGGCAGTACAAGAGCTCATGGGGGCAGAGGAGGGATACCAGAGGAAAAAAGGATGGGGAAAAAGTTGCGCTGAGGTGGGTTTGGTTGCTAGTATGGCCATCCGTGGGGACCAAGTCCTTCCAGCACATCCCAACCAGCAAGCCAGCTGCGGGGAACACATCCCGCCGACCCCCATCTCCATCCTCCAGGGGCTTTTCCCTGATTCCCACACAGAGATCAGAGCCATCTCCCCCTGTCCACGATGGGTGACCCTGGGGAAGACCCCGGAGCTGTGGGATTGGGGTTTTTAGGGAGGACTCCCAAACCGTGCGGCCAAAACCGTGGGATGCTGCCAGTGGGGCCACGGTGGGGCTGAGTCCCGGCACCGGAGCTCCCTAAATACTGGGACCAGTGCACGGGGCTGGGGAGAACCCGCAGCCCCAGTTCCCTACAGGGACAAAACCAACCTTTGAGAGGGCACAATCCCCCTCAGTGCCACCCCTCATGTGGGTGGGGAGACAAAGGGGGAGAAATAATCAGGGGTTACAGCTCCAGCAGCCCAACCCTCCCAGCTGGGAGGGTTTGTTTGCCCCCAGCAGCTATAGCAACGAGCGGAGCACTGCTGCTTGCCCAGACATGGAGCTTGGGGCAGCAGGGAATGCCAGCAGGGCCTGGGGGGATGCTGCAGCAGGGACCTACGTCATCCCACACGGGGTGAGCCCCAAAGAGCGTCACAGGGTGTGGGAGGATGGGGTGGGGGGGAGGTAAGGGGATGGGGTTTGGGGTGGGCGCCAGGGTTTGGTTTGCAATCAGCTTTTTGCAAGATGCTCCACGCAAAACCCCAAGAGGGCTCCGTGGGGACGTGACCCCAGGGCTGGGTGTGTGCAGGGACCCCAGGGGCACACACTTAGGAAGAGGGGAGCCCGGAGTTGGCTGCCCCCTCTTCCAGACCCCCATCCCTGGGGCTTTTCTCCCCTTTTCTCCTTTCAGATCCCACCTGTGCCGGTGTCCCCGCAGCCACTGACCATCATCCAGCAGCTTCCCATGGCCACGGCCCATCCCCCCGGACCCCCACCCCTACGGGGAGGTGTGTGACCACGGTCATCCCACAGCCCCGTGCTGAAACCCTCCTCATGTCTTCTTGCCTCCAAACTCAGGGAGAAAAGGGCGAGCTCCACATCACTCACGCACAAAACCAGCGGGGTCCTGGGGGCCGCCCACCAGCGGGCACTTTGCGGGGGGATTTCGTGCCTGCAGCAGATGGGGATGTTTTAATGGGGCTGTTTTAATGAGGATGTCTTAACGAGGATGTCTTAATGGGGATGCGCCAAGGAGGCTTTGCCAAGCTGTGTGTGCTGCCAGGACCACAGCAATTCTCCAAATGGGCGGAAAGTCTGCAGCCTCCAGCCCCACTAATCACCTTTTGTGCGCAGCCAGACCAGATGTTTAATCCCATTTGCCAACTGGGAAAAGGCGGAACGATCTCTATTTTGAAGCTTTACCCGAGCAAATGTAATTTTTAAACGCCACCTAGGGCTTCCAAATCGGGGTGCGGGGCTGGGTTGGCTCCTGGTGCTCGGCACGGGGACAAACCTTGGTGCCACCCCATGGGATGCGTCCGCTCGTCCCGTGGCCTCGCTCTGATCCCTCTCTGACGCAGAGCCCCTTTGCTCCCTGGCAGATTTAATCGAGCTGATGATGATTCAGAACTCCCAAATGCACCAGGTGGTGATGAACAGCCTGGCCGTGTCAGCTCTGGTGTCCTTTGGGTTTGGGCCATCTCCAGCCCAGGTATGGGGTGGGGAGGATGGATAGCACCTGGGTTTGGGATTGATGGGTGCTCTCTGTCCCCTGATTTCTGTGAGGTTCGGGGGCACTTTGGGGTGGTTTGACCCCCAGTGTAGATTGCATCTGATTCTGTTCCTCCCCATAGGCACTCGCGGTGCCTCTGCAGCCCAGAGAGGAGGAGGAGGAGCCCATGGTTTTCCACCACCACCACTACATCCCTTATCCCGGTTCTGCTCCCCTTTGGGCATGGCCACCCCCAGATCAGGCTATGGGGCCGGCGGCCGTGCGGCACCTGGGCAGAGCCGCAGAGGACGGGGAGGTGTGAGTATCAGGAACGCCGGAGGGATGTGGGACAGCACCGGGTGGGCACTCACCCCTGCCCTCATCCCTCTCCATCAGCGCCGTGCCACCTCCTCCACCCCCCAGCGCTACGGGGACTGTCGGAGCCAGCGTTCCACCAGCATCGGGTACCTTCAGTGGGAGGTGTTGCTGTGACCTCCCCATGTGCCCAGCCGAGGGCTGAGCCCCCCCAGCTCCCTCCGCCTAACCTCAGTCCGTGCTTTCCCCCTGCAGAGTACTACGACATGCTGGAGGAGCAGCTCTGAGCACCCCGCAGCCCAAGAGGGCTCCTTCTGCACATCCTCACCCTCCACCCCGGAAGACCTTGCAGGGCGCCCCACAGTTTTGTAGGGTGACGTGCCTGGCAGAACGCACTATTGTGGGGTGTGGATGTGCTATTTTGGTGCACGGGTGCACAGTTTTGGTGTATGGGGTGGGGTCGTGCCAACCCAGCCGTCCCCGATCTCCATCGGTCCCTCCAGCTCTCAGTGCAGCACATCGCCTGGAATTGATTTGCTTTGTTAAGAAAGCACCCTGCTGACAATAATTAAGCATCTGTAATTAAGCCAGGCTGCCGGCCCTGGGCCTGAATGTGGGGCTTTCTCTGAGAAAAGGGTGTGAGGCAGGGGGGCTGTGTGCCCCTTGGGTGAGCACGCGGGGTGCCCGTAGGGGCTATGAGGTGCTGTGGGGTGCAGATGAGGGATGTGAAGGATGGAGACCATCCAAAAAAACCAAGCTGAGCAGAACATGGGGTGAAACAGTGCCGGTGTGCAACGCTTTGTGTGTATCCATACGGAAAAAATAAGGAAGAAGAGAGGAGTCACCGGGGGATGTCCCAATCCTGAATATAGGAATAATGAGAGGAAGGGAGGGAGGATGGCGCAACGGGGATTGTGACACACGCCGTGGAAGTGAGCCCTGCAGCCCTCTCTGGGTGACACGGAGTTGAACAGCACTGAAGTGTCCCACGAGCGGGGCATGAAACCCACGCTACCAGAAGTGGGGAGGAGGAACAGGGGAAGGAGCAGTGGAGGGGACGGAGTAGAGCTGTTTTGCTGTTGGGGAGTGGTTGGGATGATGGCTTTGACCCAAGGGACAAAGGAACCAGTGGGTCTGGGGTGGCAGCACGCAGATGGGGCAGTGGGGCTGAGCCTCCCCCTCCCCCACATAAGAGGTGTTGGTGAAAAGTCATCACAGCGCTTAATGGCCCAGCAGGATGCGTATCAGCAGTGACTCCCCAGGTGACCCAGGGTCTCTGGCATTGACTCACCCCTTCTCTCCACCCTCACCTGCTGTGCCTGCCTGCCAGCCCTACAAGACCGTATGGGGCAGCTCCTTCCCTGGACCAGCCCCGAACGCCCACACACCTCTCTGCTGATCCACCGGCTTCACCTGCCCTGCTCTCGGTGTCCCTGCTCTCCACCCCGGCTCTGGGGACGCAGGCTGAGCTCCCCAGCATCCCCACACCCGAGCAGAACGATGGACGTGGCCCTTCTCCATGGGCTGCTGCTCCTCCTCCTCCTCCCCGTGCTGCTGTACCGGCACAGTGCCACCTTCCACTACTTCTGCAAAGTGACCTTCTTCAACATCTGGGTCCTGACCACGGCGACCCTCCTCTCCCCGTTCGCAGCAATTCGGGGACGCTGCGTGGAGAACATGAAGTGAGTACGGCTCGGGGTTGTGCTTCCAGCATGGAGATGTCTGGGGCTTAGGGGCGACGGGGTCATGGGGGTCTTGTGGTTTTGTGGTCCTTCCACAGCCAGGACCACAAGCTGAGCCCTGCAGCTGCGATGAGCGCTGTGGTCGTGTCCTCGTGGTGCATCTGCACACTGTGGTGGGCTGTGGTGGGCAGAATGGGCACACCACGATGGGGCAACCACATGGGTCCGGGCCAGCTGGTCCCCACTGGGTCAAGTAACATAACATAAAGGACTGGCCTTAGGATCATTGGATGAGGGACTTGAAGGGTTTGCAGCACTCGTTAGCAGGATGTGCGCACATCCCCACATCCCTGGCAGTGCATCCCACTTCGGGAGCAGGACTCCAGGATTTCCTGATGCCATCAGCTCGGTGTCCCGGAGAGATGCCCCGTACTGCCCCATCTCCCAGCCAAGCTGGAGGCGGTGATGGCCGCGATAGCATCTCTGAGCAACACGGGCTGCTTCCAGGGCTGACGCAACCCTGGTGCTGAATTCCTGGCCATGATAGCATACCTGAGGGATGTAATTGTGTCAGGATGAAAGACGAGCCTGTGGAATTTCCAGGCTCCGGCCATCACGTGTCAGTGCAGGTAGATCCGGAGCCCCTGGCGGGATTGCAGTCAGAGGTTTGGTGTTATCAGTCCCCTCGTGCAGCCGCTCTCCTTCATTCTCTCCGTGCGGGAATGATGCACACACACGTGCATTTCGCATTGCTTTGAGCCCTGGTGCAAACGCTTCCGGCTCAGTGGAAATCCCTGGCATGACGCAGCCGTGACTCACGGTGCCTTGTCTCATCCCACCGCCGCCTGACCGCACACCCAGCTCCACCTCCTCCTCCTCAGCCTCCAAACCACAACGCCGCTGCTTGGAGCGGGTTCCTGCCATTAGTCCTGGCTCTGGGGCATGCCACGAACCTCTTCTCTTCCCCGCGGGGTGCTGAGCTCTTCCGGACCATCCTTTCCATGTTAGGTCTGCAGCGCTCACTGTTGGATGTGAGACCCTTGGCACAGATGCTGCCCATTGCTACGAGTTGGAAAGTGCCCCATTTCGATGTCAAAAGTGTATTTATCTCCAGCAAGGGTGCTGCAATCCCCGTTGCTCCATCCTCTCTCCATTCCTCTCGTTATTCTCATACTGAGCATCACCTTTCGTCAGCGCTGCCATCCTGGTGTCACCCTTCCTGTCCATGCCTCTCTGCACGGTGACACGGCTCTTCCTCGTTCCCCATCCAGCTGATAAAACCTCCATCTCCAGCTGACTTTAGGCCAAGTGAAGCAATTCTGAGTTGCTCTGATGAGGAAAGATGACCTGGTTCTTGCCTGCCCTGCTCTTGGCGTGTGCCCCTTCCACCTCTCTGTGTCAATCTGCTCCCCACACGTGTCCCTCTGCCCTAGGCTCCTCTGTGCTGCGATCCGGCCCCTCAAGCACTTGTATGGCATCAAGATAGAGGTGTTGGGTGCCGAGCACCTGAATCTCAAGGAGCCCTATGTGATAGTTTGCAACCACCAAGCTTCCCTTGACCTCATGGGTATGTGCAGGGGAGAGGAGGGGTTCGTCACCATGTGGGAAACCTTTGGGGTTGGGATGAGCTCAGGGCTATGGGTGAGCTGCAGGGAAAGGGCTGGGACTCTGTGTTGGTGATGGGAATCACGAGGCAGGGGCTGACCCTTTCCTTCCCACCCATCCTCCAGTCATGGTGGAGCTCATCCCCAAGCGCTGCGTGCCCATCGCCAAGAAGGAGCTCCTGTACATGGGCACGGTGGGCTGGGCCTGCTGGCTCAGCGGCATGATCTTCATCGACCGCCAAAGGACAGGAGATGCCATCGACGTCATCTCCCAGACTGCCACGACCATACGGCGTGAAAATGTGAGCAGGAGAAACTGGGCTGGGGGCGCAGGGGGTTCAGGGAGGACCACAGGTGGGGAGGTGGTGCCTGGGGTCCGTGCTCGCATCTCTCCCTGTCCTGTGCAGCTCCGAGTGTGGATTTTCCCGGAAGGCACCAGGAATCAGAATAGATCCATGCTGCCCTTCAAGCGTGGGGCGTTCCACCTGGCTGTGCAGGCTCAGGTAAGGCATCCACTTGGGGTCATTATCTCCCAAGGCATCCCCTGCCCATAGAACACACTCTGTTGTCTGCCCTTGGCAAAGAGAGATGGGGGACATTAGGGTCTTCAGGGGTCTGCAGGGCCCAGGGAAGTGCCAGGGACCTGGAGCTGGAGTCCTGTTGGTGTTAACCATGGAGGGGTCTGCATGACCCTCCATCTCCTGCAGGTTCCCATTATCCCCGTTGTGATTTCTCCATACTGGGATTTCTTCAGCTCCAAGGAGAAGAAATTCACCTCTGGTAAGTGGAGCACAAGAAGCCCCATTGCGATGGGGTTGGGGTGGGGCACAGAAGGGCTGAAGGTCTTTATGAAGGACACTGAGGTGCGCGGAGGTATCCAGCGGTGGAGGATGCAGGTGGGACAACCTGTCCTCCCTCTCCTCTCTATTCCCAGGGATGTGCACCATCCGAGTTCTCCCCAGGATAGAAACCCATGGCCTGAGCCCGAAGGATGTCCCAGAGCTGACAGAGTCTGTCCGCAACATCATGGTCGACGTCTTCTCTGAGATGTCTACGAATCGCCGCAGGGATTGGAGTGCGGGGCTTCCTCTTCTCCCACGCAATGGGGCCACTGAGGGGACTGAGAGCACGTGGCATGAGAAGGACACAACTGGGACCAGAGATTAGGCAGAGCTCGTGGGGACATCGGGGAGGTTGTGTGTCTGCTACCGGGTAGAACTTGCTTCTTCTCCATTTCTCGTGGTGAGGTTCACCCATGGTCTCGTTGCCCTGAGTCCTGGCGGTCGTGCTGTCCTCATGCACCTGAGGACAAAAGGGTCTAAGACATGTGGTGAGCCTGAGGCTGCCACATTAGAGGAGCTTCCTCAGTGCAGAGCGATGAGATGAAGGTGCAGAATTAAAGAGTTCACAGCTGGGGTTTGTGCACGGTGCCATGCCTGAGCCTGGGGAGGGGTGAGGGCGGGTGGGGGTGGTCGTGCTGCACGTGGAGCATTTCTGAAGGTAAAGGGCAAACCATGGCCAAGCCATCCACATAGACAGTGTAACACTGTTAGCAACGGTGAGCTGGAGCTCTCTGGGTCGGGAACCACCATGTGGAGACGGACCTGACTTCCCAGGGCTGCTGCATGCCCGCTGCTGCAGGTTGTGTTTGGATGCCCAGAGCATTGAACCCACGGAGGTGGGCTGGGTGGTTAAACATTGTCCCAGTTGGAGAACTCACTGGGTTTTGCTTGCTGCAGCAGGGAGGCAAGGGTGAAAGAGAGAGGACAGCTCAGCTCGAGGGCTCAGAGCTCACTTGGCCTCTGTGTTCTTCCCCTGAGTGTGGGGTCCAGGGCAGCCCTGACCCGCATGCTGCTCTGCGTCCTACACCTCACTGCTGGAGCCTAGGCCCTCTCTGTATCTGTCCATCCATTCTGGGTGGGATGGTGGGTGGTCTTAGCCCGCTGCTGGTGCTCAGCATCAGTCCTCATGGTGTGTGTGGGTGCCTGGTTGGGGTGGAGGTGCTTGGGGTGGTGTGCTGTCCCTGTGTGTCTGGATGGATTGCTGCCTGTGGTTGCTGAGTGCTGGGATTTGGTGGGGGTCCCTGCCCACCTCCGCTGTCAAGGTGTCCTCTGCCCAGGAAATTTATGATGATGTTCCCCTATGTGATCCACTACTTGCACGGAGGCAAGGTGCACATCAATCTCGTGGAGCTGGATGAGCCAGTGCGAGTCGTGCTCAGCCTGGAGAGCACGTGCTGTCTATTCAAACCCAGGCTGGATGTGGCTCTGGGCAGTGGATGTGGTTGGCGACCCTGCACATAGCAGGGGCTTGAAAACAGATGGTCACTGTGGTCCTTTTCAACCCAGGGCACTCCATGAATCTACAAGCTGTCTGTCCTTCTTCCTCCACTCCCGGTCATGGAGCGCTCCATCAGGTCCTGAAGAAGGATCAGGAGTTTCGTCTCCATCCATGTTCCTACCTCAGATCTTCCTCCATCTTTCACCTCCCACTCCCTGCTCTCTGCCTCCCCGAGGCAGGTCAGCACGCTTCGTCAGCGCCTGGAAAGCTGTTGGGCTGATTATCTTTTTCTTATCAGGCCTTTCTGACTCTGGCCCAGTTGCTATCTGCCTGGGTAGGGTTGTTGTACACTTCTGTTAGGATGGGGTAAAAAGTCCAAGCTCATCACAGCGCAGACAGGAATGGCAGATCTTCGGCCTCTCCCATTTGCCATTAAGAGAGATGTTTTTGGGTAAAGATGTGTACTTCAGTAGTGCCCAGATCCTGGCTTATACAGGTTCTGCTCATATTACAGCTCCTGTCACCCCTGCTGGCAATTTCTTGTTGTGCCCTGCGCAGATCTTGCCCGTAAGCATAAGAAACATAGAATAGAATCATAGAACTATAAAGGCTGGAAAAAACCTCCAAGCCATCCAGTCCAAGTGCCCACCTGCCAATATTCCCCCACTGCCCCACGTCCCTCAGTGCAACATCTGAATGCTCCTTGGCATCCAGGGTCAGACACTCAACCATCTCCCTGGACAGCACATTCCAGCGCCTGACCATTCTTTTAGAGAAGAAATTTTTCCTGCTATCCCACCTGAAACTCCCTGGTGCAACTTGAGGCCATCCCTGCTCCTCCTGTCGCTGCTACCACGAGCAGAGGACCACCTCCACCTCCCCACAAACGAGTTCAGAGGGACCGTCACCTCCTGCTCTGCTGGCTGCACTATTGCTGCCGCAATCCGGGGTGCTGTTGGCCTTCCTGGGCACACTGCTGGCTCGTGTGCAGCCGACCATCGACCAGCATCCCCAGGTCTGCTTCCTCCACACAGTCTTCCATCCACTCCGCCCCACACCTGGAGTGCTGCATGGGGTTGTTGTGGCCAAAGTGCAGGACCTGGCCCCTGGTCCGGTTGAAGCTCATCCCGTTGGCCTCATCCCAGTGATCCCGGCTGTCCAGATCCCTCTGCAGGGCCTCCCTACCCTCACGTAGATCAGTATTTCCTCCCTGCTTGGTGCAAACTTACTGAGTCTGCACTTAATCCAGCTCATCAGTAAAGATATTAAACAGGTCTGTCCCCAGTATCGACCCCTGGCAAACAACTCTTGCGTCTGGCGGCCGGCTGGATTCAACTCCATTCACCACCGCAATCTGGCTCCGGCCCTCCAGACAGTTCAGAAAAGAGTGAACCTGTCCAAGCCACGGGCTTCCAACCTCCAGGCTGGCCCAGTGTGGAGTCTGTGCCGCAGCAAGCTCTGGACGTACTGGCTAGAGTGGGGAGCAGAAAGTCAGCCCTGGACCAGCTGCCCTGGGGGGAGTCACAAGGACCAGTTGCTGGGTATCCCCTCCACCCTCCTGCGCTGCTCAGTGGGGCTCTTCAGCTGTTGGTGTGAGCGTGGAAAGCCATTGGGTCTCTTCATTCAGCTCAGACCTGGAACGAGCCCCCAGCCCTGCCCTGTGCTCCTCTTCCTCCCAGGGAGGGTCTGCCCCACCCGCCCCATGCCCATTCCCATAACCATCCTCCTGCATCCCCCAAGTGGGAGGCACTGAACCCCACTTCTTCTGCTTCGATCCTGAACACATCAGTGGGGACGGGAGCAGTGGGGATATGATCCAGAAGGGTTGACTGCATGTTAAAAGGCTCGTTCTGATCCTGGCCTCGTCCCCTGGAGGTGGGGACTCCAAAAACCACTCGTGGTCCCCGTTCCTCCCTGGCTGCTTCGTTGCCCCCCTACATCAAGGGCTGATGGGGCACATCTGCTTTGCTGACTGCCAGGGGACACATGGTTGCCCCTGAACTAACATCAGTGCAATTCCTGGAAAAGAAAAAAAAAAAGGTCCGAAAAAACCAACAAAATCCCTGGGGATCAATGCAAGCCTGATGATAGGAGCCAGGAGCAATGTCTGGCCATGGGGAGGACGGTCTGGACAGCTCCTGCTGTGCCAGGCTGGAAAATTAAAAAAAATAAATAAAAGAGGGCAAGAAAATAGAAACAGCAAAAAGTTTTTCCTTTAATAAAGCTCGTTGTCTTCAGGCCCTTTCCCAGCATCCCTGGCCAGAGCCTCCCCCAAGGGCTGGCACTTTGTTTCTGGGTCTCAGTGTTCCTGTTCCCACTTAACGGTGCATGAAAAGGTGCCGTGGTTTATTTGCATCCGCTGTCTGCTTTGTTTTGTCAAATAAAAACCTGGAAGCAGAACTGAGAGAGCGTTTGTTGCGTGGGTGGCAGCACCTGCATCCCCCAGTGACCAATCCTCCCTGCTGTATTTCCCCAGCGGGCACAGGTGGGAGAGGCAGAGGACCCCATATCAATCTCCCCCTTGGCCTTGCTGCCTATGGTCCCCTCTTTCATCCCACCTCCACGTCCCACAGGGCCCATGGGATGGCCCTGAGCTCACAGTCACATTGTGCCATGCTGGCGGCACCCAGTAGGACACTGACCCACATCCAGGGTGGATGGACGGGCTGGGGGCCAGCGTGCAGCCACGCTCCCCCCTTCTCTCTGCAAAGACATCGGGGAGCCCACGTAAAACAGCTCAGCCCCATCCTGGCTCCCAGTGCTCCCCTCTGTTCCCATAGGATTGGAGGAAACACATCAAAGAGGCAGCCCATATTGTTTGGGAAAACTGGAAGGATCTGGAAAAAAATTAAAAAGCCCTTCTGAGAAATTGCCCCTGGCTCGTACAGTGTACGGCACGCTTTCATTTGGGGAGCTTGGCCCTGCTCCCTCCCACCATCATTTCCCAGCAAAGCAGTGTAGGAAGTTCCCGACCCCAGGTCCTGATCCTCTCCAGCCCACGGGAACATCTCACATTGCAAAAACCCATCACGGCCTTGAACCCGGGATGGCAAACATTGCCTTGGTTATATCTGCGGATCCGATCTCGCTGCTCACTCCAAACCTTGTTTGCTCGACTGGGAGGAGCAGAGCTCTCATTTCAGAGCCTGTAACAAAACGGACACAGGTCTACAGCCACGGAAGGCTTCATCCGTCCCTGACGTTCATCAGCATGAGGCCGCCAGCAGCCCTGACCTGGCTGCTCCTTCCCATCCTCCACCTCACGGCTGGAGCTTCTGGAGCACTGTAAGCCCTTTTCTTGTCCACCTGTCTGTCTGGATCCATTGGGAGGGCATTCAGTCTCGGCCCCCTGGATGGTCAGGGTGGGAATGCTTGGGGCGGAGGGCTGTCACTGCCCATGGGCATCAAGGACAGGGCACGTGGATGTTTCTGGGGCTGGTGGCTCTGGTTTATTATTATCACCCCATGGGGACTGTCCCAGGATGTGCTCCTGGCTGCCACATGGGGACATGGGGACATCAGGGCTGCAAGTTGACGGTCAGACCAGATGATCTTGGAGATCTTCTCAAGCCTTAATGATTCTACGAGTGGACATGGGCGGGGAGGGGTGGGGGTTGGACTTGATCTTAGAGTTTTTTTTTCTAACCTTAATGATGCTGCGATTCTTCCCCTTTCCAGGCATTACGTGGTGACATCCCCGGCTGTGCTCTACCACCCCTACTCAACAACACTGTGGGTCCATCTCAGCAATGTCCACCAGCCCACCCAGGTGACCATCGAGCTGCAGAGAGCAGACAGGGCTGGGAACCTCACCCTGCTGGAGAGGACGGTCGAGGAACCTCAGCTGCTTTTGAACGTCACCTTCCCTGTGAGCGTCACCCCAGGATGCCCTGCGCGTCCCACTGCCTCCAACCCCACTGAGCTGGGCTGACTTCCCCAGCTTCTGGGAGGGGAAAACGGGCAAAATATCCGTGCACCTTGACAGCCTTTTGGCATTTCCCCCTGCCAGGTTCCAGCCCCCTCCAAGGGGAAGGAGGAAATTGCACACCTATACGTAGCAATCAAGGGAGAATCCCTGAACACTTCCAAGAAGAGTGTGCTGCTGAGAGCCCTGGAGCCTGGGGTCTTTGTACAGACAGACAAAGCTGTCTACAAGCCGGGACAGCAAGGTGAGGGCTGGGATGGAATCCAGCCCCACTGCGGGGCGCGGAGCGGGCTGCCATCCCTTTGGTGATGAACCCACCGCTCACTCCTGCATTGTCCTTTCCAGTGAAATTTCGGATCGTCTCTTTGGATAAAGACTTTGTTGCCAGCGATAAGAAGGTGAGAGAAGGGCTGGGGACCAGCGGAGGTGGGCTTGGCACTACTGTCCTTCTGTCTGTGGCAGAGGTGTGGGGATCAGCCAGAGGGAATCCTGTCCCAGCTGATGGAGCTGCTGAGCACCCTGAGCTAGGAATGTGTTGTGTCATTGACGAAGGCCAGGAGGGAGGAAGCAGGATTGATTGCTCACGCGACGTGGCAACGTTCCCAATTTCATTGAGAGATGTAGGAGCAGTGAGTAGGAAGCAGGGAAAGTGCTATTGATATCAATAGGATCACAGGACACCGGAATTACAGGTCAGTGCAGTCAGGTGCTCCTGAGCAATCAATCATGTCAATGGAAGGGCAAAAGGTTCCCAGGTGATATATCGAAGGCAAAGGCGCTGGGAGATGCCACCTCTCCATGCCGTGCAGGCAGTGCTCAGCCCACCTCAAATTGTCCACAGGATCACAGTCAACCCCAAAACAGATCATAATTACACAGCCTGCCAAAAGTAGTCAGGTTGGAAAAGACCTCTAAGATCCCCCAGCCTGCTCCCGCCATACCCACCCACCGTGTCCCTCAGTGCCACATCTCCACGTTTCTTGAACACCTCCAGGGACAGGGAATCCATTACTTCCTTATCAGTTTCAGTGCTCTTTTGGAGAAGACATTTTTCCTAATTCTGAATCCAAATATCTCTCACTGTTGGCTTCAGAGGTGTCCCCACCCTGCTGAGACCCACTGAATACCCCCTCTAACCATCTCCTCTTTGCTTTCCAGCTGCCCCTCATCTTCATGAACGTCAGTGTGGGAGAGCTGTGGGGTGGGCTCGGGAAGGGGGCACAGGTGGGAGAGGAGAAACCTCAACCACGTATCCCCATGCACAGGACCCCAGAGGAAACCGCATTGCGCAGTGGCGAGATGTGAGCCCGCGGCAGGGCATCGTGGACCTGTCCCTCCCACTGGCTGCAGAGCCAGCGTTGGGCACATACACCATTTACGTGGAGGGGAAGACTCACTCCTTCAGTGTGGAGGAATATGGTGCGTGGGGATGGGAGGTGCGTGGCGGATGGGAGCCCCATGTCACCCGATGTCCTTGTGCTGGGAGTGACAGCCCCGTTCTCGCCTCCCTTCTCCACCAGTGCTGCCCAAATTTGAGGTGACCATCGACCTTCCCCCCACCGTGTGGGAGAAGGAAGAGAAGATCCGGATGGAGATCTGTGGACGGTGAGCCCAAGTCGCGGTAACGTGGAGGGGATGGATGGAGGCCCCTTCGTGCCCTCACCTCCCTCTGCCCCACAGATACACCTATGGGAAGCCCGTCCAGGGGAAGGTCCATGCTACCTTGTGCCAGCCCCGGAGCTTCAGTTGGTACCCATATAATGATGAGGAAAGCAAGGATGTCTGCACGGAGATTGATGGGCAGGTGAGCAAAGCTGAGAGCACTGGTGAGACTGGGACAGCCCGTCCCAGTGCTGGTGTGTGTGACTGATTCCCTCCCTCCAGACCGAGAAGAACGGCTGCTTTTCAACAGAGGTCTTGATGTCTTCGTTCAACCTGACCAACTACAGGCTGAAGAAGGAATTCCAAGTGAAGGCGTCACTGGTGGAAGAGGGGACAGGTAGGGGTGCTGTTTGTGCATTCCCCCTTTTGTGTGCACCCACGTGAATGCAGCGTGGAGGTATCGGGGTCCCCAGGGAAGCCCACGAGCAATTCTGTGACTCAGAGGTACAGGTGTGCCTGAGTCCTGTGTCCCCAAGACACGCTCAGCTCCCTGCTCCTTCTCCACAGGGATGGAGATGAACAGCACCAAGACCTGCAGAATTCTGCACAAAATCTTCACGGTCACCTTTGAAAACATGGATAATTTCTACAAGCGTGGGCTGCCCTACACTGGGACGGTAATGGGAGCTCCTTGGCAGCCCCAGTCCCCGCCCCTCCCCCCGTGGCTTCAGACCAACGCATGCCTCTCACCTTTCCTCTGTGCAGATGAAGCTGAGTAGAGCAGATGGCTCTGCCCTGGAGGAGCAGCAGCTGGTGCTCCTCGTTAACAATGAGAAAAGATACAGCTTCCTGGCAGACAAATCCGGGAGAGCATCCTTTGAGCTGGACACCTCTGGTTGGACTGGGAGGGTCAGCCTGACTGTAAGCGACTTGGGTCGCCCTCTGGGGCTTCTCGCATGGCTTTCTCCCTTTTTACGAGGCTGGGAGCCTTCTCCAAGCCAAGCCAACAGCGTGTGTCTGTTCCACCCTCATCATTCAGGGCGAAGTCAACACGTCAGCTCACAGCCAGAGCGACGCCTCATCGCCCATCTTCGATGCAGCTTATTGGAACCTCAGACCCTTCTTTTCAAAGAGCCAGAGCTTCCTGCACATCCACCGGCTGAAGGGCATGATGTCCTGCAGCCAGCCTGAGCACCTGCAGGTGGATTATATCCTCAACGAGAAGGCGCTGGGGAGCGAGCTGCAGAGCCTGGACGTGGTCTTCCTGGTGAGTCTTCAGCTGGGGAGGAAGGGCAGGAAGTGTAAGGTCACGGATTTCTTATCTGCACACAAGTGCAGGGCTGTTTCCCTGAGGGCCAGGCTATGGCTGCTCTCCCTTGGCTAAACTGATGGACCAATGTAGGTCCACTTGCAAATGAGAGTCTTCGTTGGGGCTGAAGTCTGGACAACCCCAAAACAACCCCAGCGCTCTAGCCCTTGGATCCATCTTCCATCAAGGTATGGCTCTGAGGTGGCTGTTTCCGTCTCCTCTTTTGCAGGTCCTGGCCAAGGGGACCATCACTAACATACTCAGGAAGGAGCTGCTTTTGGGTGCAGGTGGGTCCCGCAGATGGACGAGCTGTGTAGGGCTTTGCTGCCCATGCCTGGACCTGATTTCCCTCTTTGTCTCAGGGTTGAGAGGCTCCTTCTCCCTGGAGCTGCCTGCCAGCCCCGAGCTGGCACCCAGGGCCACGGTGCTGTGCTACACAGTGCTCCCCAATGGCGAGATGCTGGCCAGCAGCACCACGATCGAAGTGCTCAAGTGCCTCCCCAACAAGGCGAGTTGTGAAATCACTCCACAATCCCAATGCCTCACCCTGCGCCGGGCATGCCACAACATCACAGTCCCTCCAACCCACACCCCGATCCCCCAAGCCTTCAGCTTGACTTTATCCGTGCCATGCTGCTCCGGAAGACCTCCACATCCACGGCTCCTTGTCCTTCCCCTGTCCTCCCCAGGTGAAAATGGCTTTTTCCAAGGAGCGGGCGCTGCCGGGCTCAGCGCTGAGGTTGGAGCTGGAGGCAGCCCCAGGCTCCCTGTGTGCCATCCGCGCTGTGGATCGCAGTGTGCTGCTCCTGAAGCCCGAGGCTGAGCTCAGCACGGCGGAGGTAGGCGGTCCCACACTGACTTTTTGTCCTTTAGCAGCACTGTGGACTGGGCAGGATGGAAGAGGAGGTTCAGCCCCTCGGAGGGTGCGATGGTGGCATGGTTTCGTGCCTAATGCATGTCTTTATTCCCAGATCTACAAAGTGCTCCCCAGTTTTGATTACCCTGGAAGCATCCGAGACCCACTGCCCTGTGCACCGCCCTGGTACTACCCCCACCTCCGCGTCAGCAGAATTACCTTGGAAGAGCCCGAAGGTGCTCGCCGTTCCAGGAGATATATTTTGCCACCCCACTGGGATGATTTCCACACGAACCCCTACGCGTTATTTCAGGTAAAGCCTTGAGCCTCATCACCAAGATGTGGTTTGTGCAGGGTGGCTGGAAAGCTCAGCAACGCCCCGTGACCACTCACTGCTCGGGTGGGAATAACCACCCCACTGGTTCTGGAGATGGCCAACATCTTTTCTTGTTCACAGGAAGCAGCACTGAAGCTTTTCACCAATGCCCAGACGAGAGATTCTTGCAAAGATAATCGTCACTGGCCAACGATGCACATTATGATGGGCGTTGCAGGTCAGCATCCTGCCAGCATGCCCCAAACCTGGAGGCACTCAAAGCCAGGCTGGACAGGGCTCTGGGCAGCCCGATCTGGTGGGAGACACAGCCCATGGCATGGGTTGGGGCTGGTGGGGTTTTGAGGTCCCCTCCAACCCAACAGTGCTGATTCCACGCTCCTATGATCTTTAAGGTCCCTTCCAACCCAACCAAGCCATGATTCCATGCTCCTATGATCTTTAAGGTCCCTTCCAACCCAACCATGCCACGATTCCACGCTCCTATGATCTTTAAGGTCCCTTCCAACCCAACCATGCCATGATTCCACGCTCCTATGATCTTTAAGGTCCCTTCCAAACCAACCATGCTGTCATTCTACAGTTGTGCAATCTTTAGGGTCCCATCCAACCTAAGCCATTCAATGATTCTATGATCTTGAGGAAGCGCTTGGTACAGGAGGGGCTGGGCTTGCCCACCCCCCTCTTGGTGGGGTGGGGAAGGCCATCTGATGGAGCTTCCATGCTGGCTCAGCTCCTGGTTGAGGGGATTTGGGTTGCTTTTCTCTGCTTTCCGCAGACGTCCAGCCCTGGTCTAGGCAGCAGATACACATGGAAAGCTCATTTCTGCTCTGCTGTTTCTAGAATCAGATGGGATCTCTGCCAGAAATGGAGACAGTGTGGAAGCCCTCCCCAGTGTGGAAATGCGTTACCCCGTGTTCGCTAGTGCCCCATTTATTCCCAGAATCGAGGAAGAGCCGCCAGCTCCCCGGACTCATTTCCCAGAGACGTGGCTGTGGGACCTTGTGCCCGTGGGGTGAGTGGGGATGGGGAGAGCCCCCAGGACGGCTCCTTCTCCTCAATGGAGAGAACCAGCCCAGACATCACCAGTGGGTGACCCGTGGCGGTCTCTGGATGCGCTGTCCTGCAGGGAGGAGGGCTCTGCAGAGATGGAGATGACAGTGCCTGATGCCATCACGGAATGGAAAGCTGATATGTTCTGCACAGCACCCATGGGCTTGGGGCTGGCCCCCGCTACCACTCTCACAGTTTTCAAGCCCTTCTTCGTGGAGCTGGCACTGCCCTATTCTGTGGTCCGTGGTGAAGCCTTCTCACTGGTTGCCACTGTCTTCAATTACCTGCGGCAGTGCCTGCGGGTGAGCGTGGTGGGCAGGGACAGGGGGCTGGGGGCTGTGCCCTGCTAGGTGGATAATGTTGTCGGGGTCTGCAGGTCCAGGTGACACTGGCGGACTCGGCAGAGCTGGAGGTGTCAGAGGTTGCAGGTGTGAAGTACAGCAGCTGTGTCTGTGCGGATGAAGCCAAGACGTTCCGGTGGGATGTGAAAGCCACCCATCTGGGTACGGGCACCTGCCCTGCCACTTGGAGCCCCCCTGAAACAGTGGGGTGGAGAGGGAGGCTGTCAGCAAACGTGACGGCATCTGTAAAGCTCTTATCTGACTCCCAACCCAACTAGCCCCATTCAAAGCCCATGGGGCTGCGGCGTGGGCTTTGGGGGCTCTATGGTGATGGGATGTCCCATTGGTGCTGCAGGAGAGGTGAACATCACTGTCAGCACTGAGGCCATAAGATCTGAGGAGCTCTGTGGCAATGAGGAGCCCGTGGTGCCAGCCCAGGGGCGCGTGGACACTGTGATCAAGCCATTACTGGTGCAGGTCAGGCAGATTATGAGGGAGGAAAGAGGGTAGGGGGCATGGGAAAATCCCATCACATCGACATGGGAGTGCAACAGCACCAAGAGTCATTGCAAGGATGGCCCTGGGGGGTACCCCAGCTGGGGGGGCTGGCTGCGGTGACCCTGGGGGACATGGGGACATGGAGGACACAGGACTGACTAAATGTTGCTTCCTACAGCCTGGTGGGATCCTGGTGGAGAAGGCACACAGCTCCCTGCTCTGCCAGGAAGGTAGGAGCATCTGGTACCACTGTGGGGTCACGGGGCTGCGGACCATGAAGGCCACCAAGCTGGAGGAGCCATGGGCATGCGTCTCCGGGCCCAAACCCGTGGAGCCCATAGAGGGATGGGTCAGCGTGGGTGGGTGAGGGTGCTGCGGATCCACGTCCACTGCCACCCCATTGCCACCGCCCTCCATCCCCACAGACTCTGAAGAAGTGCCTCTGGAGCTTCCTGACAACATCTTGAAGGGCTCCCAGCGAGCTCATGTCACCGTGATGGGTAAGGGATGGAAATGAGGACCTCACCTGGAGGTGGGATGCTCCAGAATGGATGGGATGGGGTGCGGGGTGCACACTGACGCCGCTGACACCTGGCACAGGGGACATCATGGGCAACGCGCTGCAGAACGTGGACCGCCTCCTGGCCATGCCCTACGGCTGCGGGGAGCAGAACATGGTGCGCTTCGCCCCCAACATCTACATCCAGCAGTACCTGGAGAAGAGCGGGCAGCTCAATGCCGACATCCGCGCCAAGGCACAGGGCTTCCTGCAGAGCGGTCAGCATCCTCCTCCTTCCCTTCCCACCCCACAATCCCTCCTCATTTTTATACCTGCCCCCAGGGGTGGCATCCTCTAGGCTCCCCCCACATCCAGCCATCCCCATCTCCACGCAGGTTACCAACGAGAGCTGCTCTACAAACACAATGACGGCTCCTACAGCGCTTTTGGGGAGAGTGATGACAGTGGCAACACCTGGTGAGGGCCCCGTCCTCGTCACCTCCTCTTGCCACCGAACGCACCCCATCCCTGCTTGCCCCCCATCCTCCCCTCCCTCTGCCTCCCTGCAGGTTGACGGCATTTGTCCTCAAGTCCTTCTGGCAAGCGAGCGCCTTTGTGGCCATCGAGGATCGGCACATCGTGGACGCGCAGAAATGGCTGCAGAAGCAGCAGATGGAGTCGGGATGCTTCCGCAGCGTGGGGAACCTCTTCAATAACGCCCTGCAGGTGGGGAAGGGGTGGGAGGGGGTGACGTGGGGACACGTGGCTGCAGGTGGCATGGACAAAGCTGTTTCACTGTCCCTTTGTAGGGCGGTGTATCGGATGAGCTCTCGCTGTCGGCTTACATCACGGCGGCGCTGCTGGAGGTTGGGGTGCCCCAAACGGTGAGGATAACCCCGTGGGGTTGGGGGCAGGTGACCAGCCCAGTACTGAGGTCTGGATGTGTCAGACTGTGTTGCTCTGTTATCCTCTGGCTCTTTTCTGACTGCTCATGTCCCCTTTTCTGCAGCAAGACCCAATGCTGAGCTCAGCCCTGCAGTGCTTGGAGGCGTCAAGCACCGACAACCTCTACACACAGGCGCTGCTGGCGTATGTTTGGGGGCTGGCAGGGCGTGGGGAGCAGCAGCAAGCCCAGCTGCAGAGCTTGCTGCAGCACAGCACCAGCACAGGTACCTCTGGGCCCCCCCATCACACCTGGGACCACCAAGCTGGGATCTTAGGGCTGCCCACCCGCCCTGAGCCGGGAACTGGGGACTGCCCTCCCACCCTTTCTTCCCAGGGGGGATGCTGTTCTGGAAGAGGAAGGACAAAGCTCTGTCCACAACATCCCCCTGGGCTGAGGCTGCATCAGCAGAGGTGGAGATGACGGCCTACGTCCTCCTGGCATACCTGACCCAGCCACAGGTGTCCCGTGCTGACCTGGCCAAAGCTTCCCAGATCGTCCGCTGGCTCAGCAAGCAGCAAAACCCCTACGGAGGCTTTGCCTCCACCCAGGTACCACCACGGGGCACCCCGACACGGGGCTGGGGTGCCACCAGCTGCAAGTTGGGGTGGCTCCAGCTCGGTGTTTCTTGCCCAGGACACCGTGGTGGCCCTGCAAGCTTTGGCCAAGTATGCCACCCTGACCTACGGCAACAACGGGGACTTAAAGGTGAAGGTGACGAGCCCGATGGGCTCCAAGGACTTCGTGCTGGGAGACAGCAACCGGCTGCTGCTGCAGCAGGCAGTCCTGGAAGAGATGCCGGGGGTGTACAGGGTGCAAACCCACGGGCAGGGCTGTGCTCTGGTGCAGGTGGGTACAGCACAGGGTCCCCGTGGGCAGGGGTCACCTCCCAGGTGGCCTTAACCCCACACTTCACTGCAGGTGACGCTGCGCTACAACATCCCACCACCTCCCAGCACGGGGACGTTCGAACTCAGCGTAGAGACGGAGCCCAAAACGTGCACGAGTGATGCCAGCACCCGCTTCCACCTCCTCCTCCGGACACGGTAGGGTTTGGGGTAACCCCAAGGGTTTGGGGGGGGGGGCGAGGCAGCCCCCAGCCCCAACGTGAGGCTCTGCTTTTCCCTGCAGGTACACCGGAAAGCGTAATGCCACCAACATGGTTGTCATCGAGGCCAAGATGCTGTCAGGTTACATCCCAGACAAGAGCTCACTGGTAGAGGTGAGAGATCCCTGCTGTCCCTCTGCACCCCAGGTCCCAGCATGGGGACAGCAGGACAGGTGCTGAGCCCTGTGCTCACTGTTCCCCAGCTGAAAAGGCAGAAACTGGTGAAGAAGGTGGAGGTGCAGAGCGACCAGGTGACCATCTACCTGGACCAGGTGAGACGGGTGGCAATAGCAGGAGTGCTGCGAGCACAGGGATGACATCGGGGTGTGTTGGGACGCGGCTGTGCCTCACACATGACTCTGATTCTGTGATTCACCCTCGGGTCATCTCCCAGCTGACAAAGGAGGAAGAGACCTTCACCTTCGCAGCCACGCAGGATTTCCCGGTGAAGAACCTCCAGCCCGCCACCGTGACACTGTATGACTACTATGAGACGGGTGAGCTGCCCCTGGAGCCCCAACCCAGACCCCGTTCACACTGATGAGCTTCAGCTCATTAAGGGGAGCAGCTCATTGAGCCCATGTCCCTCCTCCTGCTGCAGGTGACCGCACGGATGCTGCCTACAACGCTCCTTGCAGCTCAGGTAGGGGCTGAGGGTCACCCCCTCTTCGGGACCCCCGGCACGGTGGGACACAGGGAAGGGAGCTGGCTAGGGTGGTGGGTCTGAGGGGCTCTCACAACACACCTCTATTCCCTTTTCAAGAGGCTGACAGAGAGGCAAAGAATTTCTAGAGGAGCCCCACACGGTGGTCTTGCCTGCCCACCCTGATCCGCTCAGACCTGAACCAGGACATCCCAAGGTCTCTGCTCCCACCCACCCTACACAGGGGCAGCACCTCACAGCTCGGCAGCTTCAGTCCCCCGTGCAGCTCCTGTCCTGCCACCACCCCGCAGAGCCACAGCTGAGGGACACCCAGGACAGGGACGACTCCCTGCTCTGCACCCCTGTCCTGATTTTATGGGGACCGCGTGGTGCACCTCCCCCTGGGAGCAGTGCACAGAGCGCTGCCCCCCTCCTTCCATTAACAGTGCTGAGGATAACCCCACAGCAGATCTGAGCACTGATTAATGGAGCGGAGAGGCCACAGTCCCTCCAGCCACTGCCCTGGGTCTAAATAAACAGTATTTTCTTAAGTGTACCTTTTCTCTTTGTCTTCCTTCTAAACGTGCTGCGTGCCCACACCTGATGGGGCTGGCTGTGGGGCTGTCCTGGGTGGGGCGATGGCTGTGGGGCAAATGGGTGCAGGTTCAGCTTCTGGGCCAGAGAAATGGAGATGGGCTGAGGTGAGGAAGGGAGGGAAGCAGCTCCTCAGCTTGCTGAGACGCAGGACACAGCCTGGAGCATCGTCAGACCAGAGTTTATTTCTGACATAAACGAAGGCCGGACACTGCTCAGCACCCACAGCCCCACGCAGCTCTGGGACTTCAGTCACGGCCACGTTTGTCACCAGCGTGGGGACAGCACGGGCTGGAAGGACACCCATGCCATCCCTGCTGTCTGAGCAGCATCCCAACAGAAGTGACAAACCCGGAGGTGTAACCTCACAGGCCACCACGGGCATGGGGAGTGCTGAGGTCAAATCAACTCTCCGTGCCCCACAGTGGGGACAGGAGGCGATGTCACACGAAGGCACAGAGCGTGGGGCTCAATCCCAGCCCAGATCCCATGGTGGGGAAAGCGGGAGGTGGGGGTGGGAGGGCAGGAGCCAGCTGAGCCCTCCTGGTCCAGGTCCCTCTCGGGAGCCATTCCCGCATCACTTGCGGCGTTTCTTCTTCTGCTCTTTGCGTTTCTGAGCCCTCACGTCCTTCTTCAGGCGGCTGTCGACGACCTTGAACTGCCCCTTAACGCCGGGGGGGCGGCGCACGCGGGGTCCTACGCCCTTCTTGGCCACCAGGTAGGTGACCTGCCGCTTCTCCTTGCCCAGCCCGGCCTTCTTGTAGATGCTGCGGGAGAAAGGGAGAGACAGGAGCGAGATCCTCAGAGGGGGATGGTCCAGGAGGCGGCTTTGGCACACATTTACAAGCCAGGATCAGCTACCACTGCCTGCTGCACCCCACAGCAGGGCTCTCCCATCCCACAGCCCACCCCAGCCCTGAGCTGCTCCCACAACAGAGGGGCTTTGCTTTGTGACCCCACCAAAGGAGCCGTGCCCCAGCTTCACCACTCACCGCCGCAGCTGGGCCACCTTCTCCCGCTCCGAGATATCCACCGTGCTCACCACGGCCTCCGCTCTCTTCTTCATCTGCTCCATCTTCTTCAGCATCTGCGGGGACAGCAAAGGGTCAGCGACAAATGGGGGAATGGAGCTGGGGGACCAAGCACCCAGCCAGGAGCACTGCCCCACTCACCCGACGCTTCTTCCGAGCTTTGGCCTCTGCCACCTTCTTGATGGGGCGGGCGTTGATTTGGCGCCAGCGCTGCCGGTATTCCTCGACCGTCTGCTTGTCCAGGGGGATCTGCTTGCGTCGGTGCTGCTTCTCCTCCTCCGTGAACCACTCTGGCAGCTCTCCCTCCTCCTCATTGAAGGAATATCTGGAAGAAGGGAGGGGGACCTGGTGAGCCGCGTGGGGTCCCAGCCACGTCCCCTGATACGAACGTCACCTCCTAAGAGGGGAACGAATGTTGTTTCCCCTCCAGCTCCCACAGCTGCACGTACCTGTTGAAGGAATCATCGATCAAGTCCCGTTTGGCCTTTTTGGAGGTGGCAATGACGGAGCCAAGGGCCAGGCCCTCTGCATCCAGGACACGTGCTTTCTTCACTGCAGTGCACAGAGAGATGAAAGCCTGGTGAGCAGCCCCAAAGCCAGAGAGCAACAAGCAGCCCTCCCACTCTCCAGCTAAGGGACTGACCCTCCCGTCACCAAACAGAGACACACGTTGACACTCAGCAGCCTCCACTCACCTGGGTCCTCAATGGGCACCACCTCGAAGCCGCACGGCTCAACCAGGCCCCGCTTTCTCCCCACTGGCGCTGGTGGCCTGCGAGGAGGAAAGGAGAGCACTCAGCATCCTCATGTCCCCGCTCTCCGCGGCTGTGGAGCTGCAGGAGAATATCCAGTCCACCCCTCACCTCTCCTCATCGCTGCTGCTGTCATCGTCACTGCTCTGCTCAGCCTGAGCTTCAGCAGCGTCAGCTCCTGTGTCTGCTGCAGCCTGGGGCTCAGCCACGGCGTCCTCCTGGGGAACCTTTTTCTTCTGCTCCTTCTTCATTTTGCCTGGGGAAAAGGAACCAGGGGGTGAGAGAGGGAGGCCCCACTGCAGGCTTGTCCCACAGGGACGCAGCTTAGTGCTATCTCATTAACTCTGTGATGACAAAGACAGGAAAGCAACTTTGGAACACCTCTGTCCAGCTCAGAGCAGCGCCCACATCACGGCGTGATCCAGCACCCCAGAAAGGGACACGGAGCTGTCCCTGTGTCCCCAAAGCGAAGCAGCCCCCACTAACCTGTCTGGGACTCACGCTGCCTTTCAGCCAACATCTGGGACTGCCCCAGCTCCAGGTCTTCATCTGCATCATCCTCAATACCAGCAAAGGCATCCTGAGGACAGGGAGCAGTGGGTCAGGGGATGCAGGGGGATCTGCTGGGGCTGAGGCTACCCCAGCATTTCATTTCTGACACACTGGAGCTCACCTTCCCAAACCACAGGCTGGTCTGCCGCTCCTGCAGCACTGACTTCTCCTCCAGGGGCACCAGCAGGGGGTTCTCCTCTTCCTCCCCTTCCTCCTCCTCTTCTTCCTCCTTAGGCTTCACCCTGTGACAGCGGCAGGACCAGCACCAAAGGCCAGCCTCTGCATTTGCTCTTAAGGGAGGTCCTGCCCCAGGACAGCCCCCCCCTGGCTCTCACCGCTTTGCACCCTGCTCTCGTCTTTCCCTCTCCAGCCGGCGCTGTCGGGCCTCGATCTCAACCAGCTCCTCTGGGTCCAGGTCGCTGGCAAGGGACACATCATCCTCATCATCTGCATCCGAGACACAGATGTCATCATCCCCAGGTTGCATCTCCAGCAGAGCATCTGCTGATGCCATGTCCCCCCGGGCCACCTGATTCAGCAGCTGCAATGCAAAGGAGACCGGAGTGAGGAGCGTGTGTGCCCATGTCTGCCTGACCCCTGGGGCTCTGGGAGCCTGCTCTGCCCCAGCCCACACACCTGGGTCTTCTGGATAGTTTGGAGGGAGAACATGCTGGTATCGCCATCGTCAGCAATGGAGACGCCAGGGAGGTCCATCTTCAGCTCCACGCGCTCACGCTGCTTCCGCTGCTCCTTCAGGATCTTCTTTTTCTTTCTGGGAAAAACAAAAAAAAAAAGAAGGGGAAGGAATGAGGCTGCACTCCCAGCAGCTCGTGCCTTATCTCTCTGAGCACTGGGGACACAGCAGGAGTCACTCCACTGTGAGGGGTCTGAGCTTTGGGGCAAAGAGAGCCCACATTGGCTTGGAGAAGCAGAGGACCCCAAGAGCACCTGGACCCAACCCCCTTCACACAGACAGACAAATCCTAACCCCGCTGCTCAGACCCCTTATGCCACTCTAGCACAACGATCCCCCATCTCTCCTTGGCTGAGCTGCTTTTACCTCTTCAGCTCTGCCAGCTCCTTAGCCTTCATTTCCGCTAACGCCAGCTCTACCTCCTCCTCTTCCTCTTTCACCACCTCATCAGCTGTGGCTTTTGGTGTCTTCTCCTTCTCCTCCCGGCCTTCCTCCTCTTCGCCAGAGCTCAGGCTGCCAGAAGGAAGGAAGGAGGTCAGAGAACCTTTTCTGGTGGCAGCCCCTTCCTACCACGTCGGTGCCGCGGAGCAGCTCCGTGGCTCTTACTTGATATCCAGCTCCTTCGCCTGCTCTTTCAGCTTTTTAGTCAAGAACCGCCTCAGTTTTGTCCTCCAGTTCAGCAAGGCTCTATGCGGGAAAAGAGCCTGTTGGGAACATCCCCCTAGGCCCAGCGTGAAGCCCTGCCCCTATCCCAGCCCCCCCAGTACCTGAGCTCCTTGCGGCCCAGCACACGGATGTCCTTGCAGCACTGACGCAGCTCCTCCGTGGTGGAGCTGTGGTTCTCCAGCTCTCCATCTCCCAGCGTGATCTGGATGAAGAGTGATGAGGCTGTGACCTCTGAGGCCCAGCTTTTGTCCTGCCTCCCGTCCACAGGAGCAGGAGCAGGGGCACCCAGCCGCCCTTTCTCACGGCTCTGTGCTCACAGGGAGCTGTCTCTTGCTGGCACTCACCTCGTTGGCCTTGGAGAGGAAGTCCACGGGGTTGGGAGCCTTGAGGAAGTCCATCAGGGTGAAGCGGTGGTACAGAGTGGTGTCACCATCTGCGTAGCCTTCTGCCTGCAGGAGGAAGGCACAAGAACAGCTGCAGCCATCCCCGAGACAGTAACATATTGGTGTAATTCATGTTTTGTTGTAGCAGAACTACGTAAACGTGGCTACGTGCTCCAGGATCCAGAACTGCCCCCTCGTGCCTGCAGAGTATGGGGCCAGCTCTAGGATGCCTCCTACAGCCTCACCTCGCACCACACTGATGACAGTAAGGATCTGTGAAGCTGGCTTCACTTTGGCAGAGTCTGCGGCGTGCTGTGTCCTACACATACCTGGCAGACTCACAAACCTACTGATCAGCGATTGTAAGGGGAGTTCTACTGCTCCATCCTCAGCCTCAGAACTTGTTTTACTGCTTCTCCAGCACTGCCACCTCCTCCTAGATGCATAAACCTCCCTAACACTGCCTGTTCCACCACCTTACACCCCAAGTCTTTTGTTTTTCTGGATATCTTTTCTTATTACAATCTCCACAGCACCGATCCCTGGCTCCTTTCATTTGTTTGGCCACACTGCACAGTGAAACAAACTGGCACAGCTCCCTGATGAGTGACACTCAGCCTACCCCAGCAGATCACTTTCCTCATACCTTTGGCTTTTTCTTGCTGATGAGCTCGCTAACAGACTTAGCGTGAACCTCCACCTCCTTGAAGGCGTATTTCGGGTCAAAGAACTTGCTGTCAATTTTGTCTGGAGCCTGATAACCTGGAGTGAGAGAAATCGGACGCCAACAGGTTTCTCCAAGACTCAATTCAGAGCCTGAAGCAGCAAGAAGACCTCGTAGCCACTCACCCTGGCACACCACGAAGATCTCAGCAGACTCATTGCGCGAGGCCTGTGGCTTGGTGGCCTGCACCTTGTGGAAGAACTGCTGGAAGATCCAGAGGAGAGGCTGGTAGTCCCGGGAACGAAAAACCTTGGTGATAAACCATCCGCCTTTGCAGAGGAACTCGCAGGCCAGTTTCAGAGCCATGAGGGTCAGGTTGGCTGCAGTGGTGGAGAAGAGTAGTCGGCAGAGCTGTCTCTGTCTCCCACAGCCTGCTCCCTGTCTCACAGCTACTCCAGAATTGCACCAATCCACGTGTCAGCCCCGGGTGACCCCCACCTTGGGAGTAGGCGTCGTGCACCCAGCTGGCCCCCACGTTCGGCGCTCCGTCGTTCAGCACCACGTCCACTTTCCATGTCTGCAGCTCCTTGCGCAGAGCCTGAGAGATGAAGCTCGTGTTAGCTCTGCTAACCTCTCTTGTTCAGCACGAGCTAGCAAGCAACAGCCCCACTCCCCATCCAGAGCTCCCCATCCAGTTCTCTGCTCAGCTTTGGTGCTGGTTTCAGCCCCCAGCAAGTCCCACCAGGCAGAGTGATACCCCCAACTGCAGTGACGCTCAGGGCAGGGGACAGCAGTTCTCACCTGGCGGCATTTCTCAGTGGTGATGTCCTCCTGTAGGGTCACTACGTTGGGAATGGGCTTGATAGGAACCACATCCACCCCTGGCGTAAAGAAGAGGGGTGAACAACGGACATCAACCCCATGCTCCAGACCATCTCAGGTACCTCCCAACACCACCTCACTCACCAATGACCAAGCTGGAGATTGGCATGAATTTGGAAGCCACCTGCAGCCTGCAAGGAGCGGAGAGGATCGAAGGCACTGTGAGATCTCAGAAGAGCCCTCAATGCCGATCGGTGCTGCCTCGGCCTCTGACACAGAGGGGCCACAGCAGAAAGCAAAGGGGCTGCTTTGCTTTGGTCCCAGGGCAGCACACGGCCCAGAAGCACTCACCACCCGCCGGGGGCTGCACACAGATCCAGCAGCGCTCGCGCCTTCTGCAGGAACTGGAACTTCCTATTGAGCTGCAGCAGCTTGAAGGCCGAGCGGGAGCGGAACCCTGCGGGAGGAGGCCCCGGGGTCAGGGGGCTGCCGGGGTTCTGCCCAGCCGGGCCCCCAGGAAGCAGAGCTCACCCGTCTCCTTGGCCAGGTGGTAGAACTTGTCCCGTCGGCTCTTGCCCACTTTGCTCTTCTTGCCCATGGCGGCGGGGCTGGGGACTGCTCTGCCCTACCAGCAGCAAACTGCGGGGAGACAGTGGGGTGAATGCAGCCCGGGGTCCCCTCCACGGCACCACGGGACAATCCCGGTCCCTCCCCAGACTCTCTACCCCTTCCCACCCCCCATGGTCCCCCCCAAACCCTGTGCCCTTTTTCAACCCCCAAGGTCTGCCCCAAGACCCTGTGCCCCTCCCCACCCCCCATATTCCCCCCGGAACCTCTGCCCCTTTTCACCCCACACGGCCCCCCACACCCTGTGCCCCTTCCCACCCCCTCTGGTCCCCCCCATACCCTGTGCCCCTCCCCACCCCCCATAGTCCCCACTAGAACCTCTGCCCCACCCCCCACAGTCCCCCCCAGACCCTGTCCCCCTCCCCACCCCCTCTGGTCCCCCCCAGACCCTCTGCCCCTCCCCCCCCGCCCCGGTGCCCACACAACAAACCCGAGCGCGACCCCGCACGCTCCTCGTGCGCGCCCCACCGTGCCCCGCGCCTCACTTCCGCTTCCGCTCAGCTCTCACCGCCATCTTGGGAGTGGAGCCCCGCACTGCTGCGCGGTCGCCGAGGAGAGGCGAAAGAACGCAGGCGCTGGGAAGAAGCAGTACGGATGAGTACGTTCCTCAGGAATCGTCTAGATCCCACCTTTTTCCTTTCTACGCCTCGCGAAACGAAGAAACCACCATTGACCTTACCAACATGGAGGACGCGGGCGGACAGGCGCCGCGCACGCGCAGTCGCGCAGAGCCGCTCCGCGCATGCGCACCCCGAGCTCTGTCGCGCGGCGTGGGCGCAGCGGGAAGTGACGCCACCGCGCCCGCCTCGCGGGGGGCGGGGAGCGGAAGCGGCGGGGTCGCCATCTTTAGCGGCGGCGGGGCGGTTCGATGCCCGCGGAGAAGATGGCGGTGGACGGCCCCGAGCAGGTGCGGGGCGGCCGGGCGGGGCGGAGCGGGGCGGGGCGGGCTGCGGGTGCACGGCTTCGGTGCGCCTGGGTGCGGCCGCGGGGCTCTGAGGGCTCTGAGGGCGCCGGGCCCGCTCGCGGCCTGCTGGGCGCCGTGACGCGGCGGGACCCGGGGGCGGAGGGGCGGCGGCTCCGGGAGGGGATGCGGGGACCGCGGGGCTGAACCGGGCGGGGGGGAGAGCGTTGGGAGTGCGGCGGGGCCGAGCCGAGTCGAGCCGGGCCGGGCTTGCTGAGCGCGCTCTCGCTCCCGCAGATGGAGATGGACGATGGGAAGGGCGGCACGGGGCTGCGGCAGTATTACCTGTCCAAGATCGAGGAGCTGCAGGTGAGCTCGGGCTGTGTGATCACCGAATGGAGCTTAAGGATCGACTGTTAGCATTGCTCTGCCGTGGGCTGGGTGTATCCGGCAGGTCCCGGCCGTGGGCACCTCTGGGCGTGCAGCATTCGCTGCCCCAGGGCCTCGCTGCGCCCTGAGGAAGGAACTTGTTCCCAACATCGGACCTCGGTTTAGTTGCTTTTAGTTTAAGGCTCTTTCACCCCATTGTGTCATCATTAGACATTGCAAAAAGTCAGTGCCCCTCCTGCTTGTAGGCTCCTTCTGCAGACTGGAGGACCACAGTGAGGTCTCCCCAAAGCCAAAGTGTTGTGCAGCCATTGGTGGTGGGGTTTGGCTGAGCACACCTTGCCAGGGCAGGGTGTTCTCTCCTGCTTGCCCCAGGACACCATCTGCCCTTGTTCCTCACACCAGAGCTGGTGTGCACTGTCAGTTTGAGTGCTGTGTAGAGAACTCAGCGAAGCTCCTCTCCCCGTAGCTCATCGTGAATGAGAAGAGCCAGAATCTGCGGCGCTTGCAGGCGCAGAGAAATGAGTTGAATGCCAAAGGTAAAGCACAGTTCCTCTCAGCGTCCCTTCCTCAGGCTCTGAGGTCAGCCTCATGTGGGATGGGGGGATCCCGGCCCCAGCTGGGGTGCTGCCCCCTCAATGGGGGCTGTGGGTCTCTCTATTTCTCTGCTGACGTCCCCCTCTCTCTGCAGTGCGGCTGTTGCGGGAGGAGCTGCAGCTGCTGCAGGAGCAGGGCTCCTACGTGGGCGAGGTGGTGAGAGCCATGGACAAGAAAAAAGTGCTCGTGAAGGTACGGAGCTGAGCTGCCCTGGGGTTGGTTCCTGCCAGCAGTCAGCCCTCCCTTTGTCATCCCAGCTGTGCAGAGGGTCTGGCAATTAGAAAAGCTTAAAAGTGAGAGGTGCCCTGCTGAGGGCGGGAAGGCTGTGAGCTGTTTGGTGGGGGCTGAGCTCTCTGTGCCCCTTCCTAGTGTGGTGGGGGGACTTGGGACAAGAAGCCGGGCTTCTTTAAGAGGAAAGTCAGTTTTGTGGTGTTAACTGCTGTGTTCCAGGTGCACCCGGAAGGGAAATTCGTGGTGGATGTCGACAAGAACATTGACATTAATGATGTGAGTGTCTGGGGGCTGTGGGTTGGGTGTCGTGGGCCCACTTGGAAGGGCTGAGGAGCGGCCCAACGCTGAGCTCTCCCCTCTGCTCTCAGCGCAGGTGACCCCAAACTGCCGCGTGGCCTTACGCAACGACAGCTACACGCTGCACAAGATCCTGCCCAACAAAGTGGACCCTCTGGTGTCTCTGATGATGGTGGAGAAGGTCCCGGATTCCACTTACGAGATGATCGGAGGGTTGGACAAGCAGATAAAGGAGATCAAAGAAGTGATTGAGCTGCCGGTCAAGCACCCGGAGCTCTTCGAGGCGCTGGGGATTGCTCAGCCCAAGGCAAGTCCAACCTGGAGCTCCCTGGGTGTGGCTGAGCGGTGGTGCTGAGCTCACCCGCTGCTGCTTTCAGGGCGTGCTGCTCTACGGACCCCCTGGCACTGGCAAGACCTTGCTGGCCAGAGCTGTGGCCCACCACACAGACTGCACCTTCATCCGCGTGTCGGGCTCCGAGCTGGTGCAGAAGTTCATTGGTGAAGGTAAAGATGGTCGTGCCAACGTGAGCTGCGGACTGGGAGGGCTCTCCTGGTGCTGGGTGGCCTTGGGACTGCGCAGCACGTGGCTCAGCTCTCTGCTCTTGCAGGTGCCCGCATGGTGCGGGAGCTGTTCGTGATGGCCCGGGAGCACGCTCCCTCCATCATCTTCATGGATGAGATCGACTCCATCGGCTCCTCCCGCCTGGAGGGTGGCTCTGGTGGGGACAGCGAGGTGCAGCGCACGATGCTGGAGCTCCTCAACCAGCTCGATGGTTTCGAGGCCACCAAGAACATCAAGGTAGAGGGGGGCTGGGCCTGGCTGTGCCCTGCTGTGGCCCCGTGATGGCTGCAGGGTGACGGCTGTGGTGAGCGTGGCTGCTGTTTTGCTGCAGGTGATCATGGCCACCAATCGGATCGACATCCTGGACTCAGCTCTGCTGCGCCCCGGCCGCATCGACAGGAAGATTGAGTTCCCCCCTCCCAATGAGGAGGTCGGTGGGGCCGGGGTCTCTCTTGGTCCCCTGCTGTCCTGATCCTCTCCCTCGGGGGACCGCATTGTCCCTAGCTCTATCAGGGTTCAATTCGTGTGGTTTTCCCCCTGCTGTCCCCCAGGCCCGCCTGGATATCCTTAAAATCCACTCTCGGAAGATGAACCTGACGCGCGGCATCAACCTGCGGAAGATCGCGGAGCTGATGCCAGGGGCGTCGGGTGCAGAAGTGAAGGTGAGCTGGGTCCTGCAGCAGCCCTGGGGGCCCCACGGTGCTCTTTGTCCTCGCTCGGCGGGAGCTCTGGGGCAATGTGAGCTGCCTCTGTCCTTTGCCAGGGGGTGTGCACAGAAGCTGGCATGTACGCGCTGAGGGAGAGGAGGGTGCACGTCACGCAGGAGGACTTTGAAATGGCTGTTGCTAAGGTAAGCACGGCAGAGCAGCTGCTAGCTCTGGGAGGTGGGAGGTGGGGAACAGCTTTGAGAAGGGCCTGGGGCTGAACAGCGGTGCTAAGGGGGAGATCTGAGCTAGAGGGTGGGGAGGGGGTGGCCTTTCCTGGGGGGAGGACGAAGGCTGCAGTACCTTCCCCGTGCAGGTTGCTTTGTTAATTCAGTTTGTGGAGTTACTTAAGGGGAAAAAGGGAAGCTGTGTGCTGGGAACCAAAGTTCCTCTTGTTTCATCGCAGGTGATGCAGAAGGACAGTGAGAAGAACATGTCCATCAAGAAGCTGTGGAAGTAGGGGTGAGCCGGGGGCTGTGCCATCTCTAATAAAGTGCTGCTGTGTGCACACATCTGTGCTTTGATTCGGGTACGGGGGCTGCAGCACTTTGCCCCGCTGGGAGGAATCCCACCACACACACACACACACACACACAGAACTGCTGCTAACTGGTTTTATTAGAAAATAATCCAAAATAGACAAAACGGTTACGCGAGAGGCAGAGCAGCACCCCTGAGCCATCCACCCTGGGAATATGTAAACACCCCCCACCCCTCCCCCCCTCCCTCTGCCCGTGCCCACCCGGAGGAGGCCGGGCTGCCCTACAGGGACCGTGTGGGCACAGGGGCCAGCAGGGTAAGGCACTTCAGTGGGGTCCGGTGGGTGCTGCACTGTCCCCTTTGGCCCCCGTGCTCCAGCCCCTTGCCCCAAGCATCTCCAGTTCTCAGAGCCCTGGGGGGCCCCCGCTGCCTGCAGGCTCCTGGGGACAGAGCTTACCCCCCCATACCTCATATCAAGCACAGGACAAGTGTGTAAAACAACAGCGGGGAGGGTTGGGGGGGGTGGAATAATTGAGTGATTGTCAAGAGACACTAACAATTCTATTACATATAAAAAGAACGTTGGGTGGAACGAGCCCACCACGAATCACTGCATAGATTGAGGCGATGAGTGCAGGAAGAGGAACTCAATATATTAATCAGATACAAACCCACTGTACAAAATGCTTTTTTTTTTTTTCTTTTTTTTTTTTCTTCTTCTTTTTTACAAAACCTGTTCACAAAAAAAAAAATAGTGCAAAAACCTCGGCCACCAGCGGGGCTGGCATTTGGAATGACAAAACTTTGGTTGAAGAGGGGCAGGGCTGGGCCTGCCCTCACGGTGGTGGGGAGGGCTGGCAGGGCGGGCAGCAGCGCCAGGAGGGCTTTGGCCAGAGGCAGGGCAAGGAAGGCAAGGAAGGGATGAGCCAGAGCGTGCTCGCAGAGGGCTGCATTCATTGCTACAGGGAGAGGAGAATGCGCGATGCAAAAGCAAGGAGGGGTTAATGCAGCAGGACTGGGGGAGGGGAGAACCAGGGGACCCTCTGCTGCTCTGCCTGCGGAGAGCTTCCTGGGGGTACGAGCAGCTCCAAACCCCTCCAGGCACGTAGGGTTTGTGCAAGTGCTGTGTTTGATTCCAGTAAGGAGTACCGTCGGGCTCAGGCAGCAGGGAGAGGAGGAGGAGCTCCTGAGCCCGGCTGGCCTCTTAAGTGAGGCGGATGCCGAGCACTTGTTCCAGTTCCTGCCGACGCTGCTGGACCTGGAGGAGGCGAGGGGGGTCAGGCAGGGCTGGGGCAGGCCCTGTCCCTCTCAGAGGGCTCCTTCTGTACAAAGGGTCCCTGCTCTCAGCTTCCCTGCTGCCATCTCAGCCCCAGCACAGCACAGAACCCACCTTGGCGAAGATGTGTCTGCCCACAGCCTCCTGCGCCCAGGGCTGCTGGTAAAACTCAGCTCGCCGCTCCTCCTCGGGGTTCCCGATCACATCTGTTATGATCTGAGCAAAGCAAAGCACCAAGGGGAGGAGAGGGTGAGCGCCGGGGCTGGCTCCTGCTCAGCCCCCATGGCCCTGCCCTGCCCTCACGTTTTACCTTGAGGTCCCTCCTCTGCGATTTGATCCACTCCTGGATGAAATCCTGCGGGTTGTTGCTGAAGCTCAGCATGAAATCGCGCTGCGTCTTCAGCTGGTTGATGGATTCGATGGTCTCGTGGATCTGGAGAGATGGCAGAAGGCGAGAGGCAGCTGTGAGTGACTGGGGGGGAACCGGAGTTCACTCCAAGTCCCCTAAACGAGGCACTGCTGGCACCAAGCTGCTCCAGGGGCAGCGCCAGGAGTGCCATCCTGCTGCCTGCCTGCAGCACAGCTCCCACAAATTGGAGAGCCCTGGAGCGGGGGATCCCCACACCTTGGCATCCAGCGAGGCGATCTCCTGCTGGTTGGTGGTGGAAGCCAGGAAGTTGCTCATCTGAGCTTTCAGGGGGTCATCCACCTCCACGTCGATGTCGTAGCAGGCTGTCTTCTTCTGGTCGTTGGGGTCCACACTGGGAGGAGGCAGGGCGTTAATAAGGGAACCTCCCCTCCTCAGCCACCCCCAAAAGCAACAGAAAGGCCCCAAGGAGCTCCCAGAGATGTTGGGCTGATTCTTCCCCTCCCCGTGAGCTGTTCTGAGCTGGACACCCAGGGGTACTGCCCAGCACTCCTCCAGCCCTACCTGATGGTGTGGTTGATGATGATGGGATCTGGGTGCTGCAGGAGCCCTGCCAGCTTCATGGGGATCTCAGAGAAGCGCATGCGGACACAGTTGAAGATCTGGAGGGGTAGAGCAGAGCATTTAGCTGCCAACATCAGGGGCTCCTTCCACCCACCACATGACGGGTTAGGCAGGAGCAAGCTTTCCCCCCAGCCCTGGTTTGCACATCGATGGATGCACATCAGAATGTGGGGAGGGGGAGAATGACCACTCCAAGCCAGGAAAAATGCTTTTCTTCCCTTTGAAGGATGAGAATGGTGCTCTCCCCCCAGCAGGGACCCAACACAGCTACAACAGGGCAGGAGCACGCCAGAGGAGGTGAAGAGCTGCAGACTGACCTGGCGGAAGTAGCGGTTGCAGTTGATGTACTCCTTCTCGTGACTGTCCTGCAGCTTGTTGTGCTTGATGTAGAGCCACAGCGCCTGCATGATGCTGGCACGGGTCTGGGTGTGCACCCCCAGCAGGCGAGCCAGGCGAGGGTCCAGTTTGTACTGTGGTGGCTGCAGGGAGAGGCAGGATTAAGCCCTACAATGGGCACCACGCAGCCCTTGTGCTGCTGCAGGCTGAGGGCTGTGCCCAGAGCTCCTCTCTGCTGCTTTCTGTCCCCTGCCCCAGCCCACGCAGCTGAGCTGTGCTGGGAGCAGCACTGGGAACAGCCCTGGCGCCCTACCTGGTGATCCAGCATCAGCAGCAGGGTGCACTTCACATTGACATCGCCAGGACGCTTCACTTGGAAGCCATCTGTCTCCTGGGTCGTGGGCAGACGGTGCCACTACGAGAGAGCAAAGGGACAGTGCTTAACTTGGTCTCACCTATGCTGACGCGCTCCAGCCCGGCTGGGGGCAGTTCAGGTGGAATGGGGGAGCACTGTGTTGGTCTGAGTGCTCGATTCCAACTGCTCTAACAGATCCTACAGCCACTGTGGGATCGCAGTCCTGCTTCACCCGGCCAGGTGCCACAGCTGTTCTCACTGACCACTCCACAAGTGATGGGGGTTTGCCTCCAACAAGGGGGTACCAACACAGGAACCAGCAGTTGTCAGGGGTACAGCACAAGTCAGGTGCTGGGAAGTCTGTATCAGGCAGGAGCACTCAAATAAAAACAGACCTGACCCCACTACCAAAGGATCACTGTCTGTGATCCTCCAGACTCGCAAATCCACAGGAGCTGCCTGAGCCACCCACCAGAGCCAGCTCCAGGCACGGATACGAGGGGGTTAAGAGCCAACCCGGAGCTGCCCTGGAGCGAGCAGCGTGTGGCTGGGAGCCATCCAGGTGAGAGGAGCGGGCTGGCCTCACCGGGCTGCCAGCCAGCACCGCTGAGCTGCAAACTGCAGCCCGCAAAGTACAGCAGTGTGGTCCTTGGGGATGGCTCTGCACTGCTTTGCTGAACACACAGAGCTGCCTCTCCACTCTGAAGCACCCAGTGAGGCTTGCTGGAGCTGGGCTGGGAGCTGAGCACCTGCAGAGCCACCTCCCATGGCATGGAACAGCTCTCCTCATCCCGCGTGGGGTGCAGCCCTACAGCGCAGCCAGGCACACCTCACCTCCACCAGATGGTTGTCTGGCCCATACAGCTCCTTGTCCAGCTCGATGACGAGGCTCTTGAAAAAGGAGGAGAACTTCCTCTTCTGCTTGCTTGGCTGCAAAACATCGCGTGCAAGGTTTGGCCTGATGCTGCCAACACCACGGAGGGCCCCAGCCCAAAACACCGCCTCCAGCACCCAGGGAGAGAAAGACCGCATCCATCCCAGCCAGGCTCTCAGCACAGAGCACCAGAAAAGCAGCACAGCCCTCCTCCCACTGCCAACGGCATCCCTGCCCAGATCCTCACGTCCTCCAGCAGTTTGCCCTCCACGCGTAGCTCCCAAGAGGCCACGCGCTCCCCACCCTCTCCTTCTTCTTTGGCCGGGGTGAAAGTGTTGGAGATGTAAATCCTCAGCTTCCGCTTTTGCTGTGGGAAACAAAGAGGGAGATGCTTGGAGCGAGAGGATGGCTGGCAGCACCCACCTCCCACCTCCACCCCGCCCAGCTGCTCGCCCTCCGGGGCCGCTCACGCACCGTCAGTGGTTTCTTAATGGCCTCCTGAATCTCCATCCTCTTCCGAGCGATGGTTTGGTCCAGCTTGCGCTCAAAGGCGAGGAGGTCCATGTAGGCCTGGGATTCTGGGACAAGCTCCCGGATCTGTCCAACAGCAGCACTCAGTCAGACCCCCACGCGCTGCGGTGCTGCCCCACTCCACCCCAACCCCATTCTCTTTATCAGTGCCAGGGAGTACCCGAGTGACAAGACAACATCACCACCTCACTTTTCAGAACTCTCCCTGCATCACAGAGCTGTACTGACGGGAGCTTGTCCCTGCACCCAGCATCCTGCTCCGTGCAGGGACCATAACCCCGCACTGTCACGAATCCCAAGATCCCAAGGGATCCCAAGAGAGAAGCTTGGGTGTGACGAGGGCTCTACACCCCAAGCCGCTGCTGCTCCTCGCTTGCCCGAAGCTTGCTTAAATTGAGCAACCCACGAGATGTACCAGGCCACCTTGGGATGAAACACTTCATCAGGCAGCACAAGGTTCAGTGAGATCGTCCTACCACGGGGACTCCACCATTCCACTGCCAACTCCTTCCAGGCACCGAAGTGACACTCACCCTCTGTGGCAGGACCTTGTCAGCCATCTTCCTCCTTTTCACCCTGCAAGAAGCGAGAAGAAAAGTAAGTAAATAAATAAACGATCCTACAGCAATCACAGGACTCTGCAGGTCCTGCTGCCTGCCCATCTAACACAGCGTGGTGGCTCTTTTGGCCCCATCCAGGCCACGCAGGGTGCTGTGGGACAGGGGCTTTGGAAGGGAATGAAGAAAGGCTGTGAAAACATCTATAGCAGAAACCTTGGGAGTAAGTGGATAAGAAACTGCATCCCTGTGGGCAAGCTATGACAAGTCCAGAAGGGAAGGTCTGGGAGCAGCAGAGTGACCAAAAGGGAAAGGAAGCCAGTCCCTGGCTCCAGTTTGCCATGCAGCTCCCAGGAACACGACAGACATGGGGAAATGCTCTCTTACTCTGCCCCATTTTTCACTCAGTTATGTGACAGACCAGCACACACAGGAGAGTTGCTTTTCCTCGGCAGCATCTAGAGCAGCAGGGCACCAAATGTGGTACTACTGCTGCCATCCCAGGGCCACTAAGGGCTGGTCCTGACCCCACTTCTGCAGTCATTCAGAAGCAGAGAAGCTCAGCAGAGTTCTGTGCACTGCTCCCCAGCACAGCTGATCCCACGTAGCTGCAGCCTTATCCAGCTGCTGACGTCCCCATCCAGTGGGCGAGGACATCTCAGCCCCGTGTCCTTAATCCCCAGCTTGCTTTGGAGCACAAAATGGATGCGCAGCCCTGGCAGTGACTCCCTGCAAAGGGAGCACGGAGCTGTGAGCCCTGCTGTGCAGCAAGGGCAGAGAGGGGGACCAGAACATCCATCAGAACTCAGCGAGCCTGAGGAATAGCCTCCAGTAATCTAGAAGCCCTCATGGAAACAGGAGCAGGGCAAAAGGATCAGCAGCACCACAAACGAGAGAGGAGCTGCTGTCAAAACTGCACGGCTCACAGAGACCATCCCAAGTCGTGCTGAGATCACAGACCTGGGGAGGATCCCTGCAGCCTGCTCTCCGCAGCTCTGCCTGCCTCCTGCCAGGGCTGGGAACTGAGTGCCCACCTATCTCTGTGCCTGCTCAGGCCAGCACCATGCACGAGAAGGGGGAAAGAGTCTGATGAGCTGGTGCTCAAGCTAAATCATACAGCTTTTTGGTTATTGCTGGGGGGATCAGAGCATGGGGAAGCTGCAAGCCCAGCGATGTGCCCCAGCCTCACCCACCACCCCAGCACCGAGCTCTGCCTGCTATCTCAGCAGCGGCGGCGCAAGCAACTGAGCCATGCTGTAGGTTTCGGTGGAGAAATGCAACCAGAAAGCAACAGCCAGATCCAGAGGGTGAACCTTCCACCCCAGCCTGGCTGAGGGTGCTCCTGTGTCACCCCTTACCCTCTCCTCTGGGCGGCCATGGGTGGCTGTGACTGGGGAGCCAGCAGGCGCTTCCTGAAGGGGTCCATCATTGACTGTGGCAGGCCAGGGCGCAGCGGGGACGCTGCTCCATACGGGGGTGCTCCTGGAGGTCCCACCTGCATCCCTGCCATGGGCATGCGGCTGCCTGGCGGCATCCCGGGGCGCTGGGGAGGGGGAGAGAGAGAAGAAGGGGTGTTAAACATGGGCCCCCTAACCAGGCGAAGGACATCAGGAGGGTGGCCTTTGTTCCAAGCAGACGTAGCACGCCAGCTCTGGCTGCATCCTTTCCCCTCCAGGAACCTACACAGGGCACTTACAAACCCCAGTGGGATGTTTAAGCACCTCTGCAGGAGTCCCAGCCTGGGGCGGTACTTGTGGTCCCTCTGCGCGTCCTCCAGTTTGGCCAGCACCATCCTCCAGTTTGGCCAGCACCGGCACTGCCAACTGCACCACGCGCAGCCCCTGGGTGCTCAACAAATGCTCTCAGCACCCCGCTGCTGCTCATCCCTACTTGCTCCAGCACGCTCTGCCTGCACTCTGGGATTCTCTGATCCTCCAGCTCCCCGCTGGCAAGGAGCTGGCGAGGCTGGGAAAGCCACCAAGCCAGCAGAACAGCATTTCTCCCCTGCCACAGGCTCCCTGACACGCCAAGACAACTCCTGCAGCTCCCTTCCTGCCTTCTGACCCACATCCTGGGGACAGAGACAGAGCTTTGGTGCAGAGGAGCTAACAAAGCTGACTCTTTTTCCCAAAGGGGCCAGGAGTCCGGCAAGGAGAGCTCAGCCACAGGCAATGCTGCAGGCTGCTGAACTTATATCTGCACGCAGGCATTAACTCCAGTGCAAATCCCACAGAAGACCACCAGCAGCAGCCTGCCTGGCCTCAGCAGCTTTTAGAGGCAGGCTCAGAGCCACAGTGGGTGCTTGGAGCCAAAAACCCACTCAGCTCCTTGCTGGAACGACCAAAAAGCCTCTAAATGCAAACAACAGAGGAGCTGAGGCTGCTGGACAATACGAACAGCTCTTGCTCCAGAGCCCACAGCCACGGGCAGCCCTATAAAGTGCCAAACCCAGCAGGAAACCCCCAGACTACGCCAACCTCGGTACGGAGAGGCATCCCACAGCTGGAAAGCCAAAAAGAGCAGCAGCCCAGGAGGTGGCAGGACGGGGACTGCAGGAGGAATTCGAGCCATACACACACGGATCCCATTGCACAACCATCTGCTGCTTTCACCTTTGCTTGGCTTCCCCTCGTAGCTGCCAACCTGCCTGTGCTAGGAGGCAAAAGCTCTCCCTAACAGCCCCCAGATGTTCTGCTCCCTTTGATCAGCCACGTTTTGGCAGTGCCTCGCTGCAGACAGGACTGCACAGGCTTTGTCTGCTGGGGTTCTGCACGGAGCACGGCGCTCCAGGAGCCGCGCTGACTCGCCTGCAAGGGCTAACAGAGAAATAACGAGCAGGGAAAGAGGCTGTGACATTTGTAATGAGCAAAAAAAAGAAACACGGAAACCCTGATGAAAAAAGAAAAGCCGTGCAGGATCAGGGCTGAAGGCTTTGTGGTCATTTCTTTTTTTTAATCTCCCCCAAGGAAAAAGGGGAAGGAGGACTCCTCCACGCACCATTTCTTTCTCAGTTTATCCTCGAGATTTGCAACGTGCAGATGGAAAAGTCTCTCAGCAAAGCAAAGGCGACCTCTGCCGCAGCCATGCAGCCCCCAAAGAGCCCCATGGAGCCTCACAAAACCCCATGGAGCCTCACGGAGCCCACAAAGTGCCCCCAAAAGCCCCCAGAGAGCCCCACAGAACCTCACAGAGCCCCATGGAGCCCCCAAAGAGCTCCACGGTGCCCCACAAAACCCCACAGAGCCTCCAAAGTGCGCCAAAGAGCTCCACGAAACCTCAAAGAGCCCCATGGAACCCCCAAAGAACCATACAGAGCTCCCACAGAGCTCCATGGTACCCCACAAAACCCCACAGAGCCCCCAAAGTGCCCCAAAGAGCTCCACGGAACCCCCAAAAAGCCCCACAGAACCTCGAAGAGCCCCATAGAACCCCCCCAGAGCTCCACGGTGCCCCACTGAGCCCCACACAGCCCCAAGGAGCCTCACAGAGACCCCAGAGGGCCCCACAAAACCCCACGGAGCTCCCCCAGCGCCCCATAGAACCCCACGGAGCCCCACGCAGCCAGGACACGCGAACACAGCGCGGCCGTAAATCTCTGGCTAAGCCGTTAAGCAGCATTACAGCCGCAGCGGGGTGAAGCCTCCAGCACCCTTCAGAAGCCCTGCAAACGAGCAGGATGCAAGAGGGCTTTCATTCAGGACATTTTATTAGAGCAGCTCAAACGGTGACCTTCCTTACACCCTTCCTGGGTGACAGGCACGCCGGGGTGAGCTCTGTGCTCTCCATCTGGGGCAGCACTGCGGTCCTACCTTCCCTTTTCCAGATGCCACTTCATCCTCCCCACTCTGCCCCACGTCCTCCTCCTCCCCCCGCCAGCGGGGGTGGACAAAGGGCAAAAAAATCTCGCAAGCTCCGCTCCAAGGAACGAGCTGGATGGCATCCAGCCCTCCCCGCTGGAGAATGAGTAGAGCCATTTGGAAATGGGACAAAAAACAGCTTGTTTCTGCTGCCTGCCAAAGCTGGAAGAACCAATGGGGCTGGGCGCGGAGCAGCGGTTCATCCCAGGTCAGCGCACAGACCTCTCGCATTTGGGGAGCTCTGTTTAGAGTCAGCTTCCATCGGAGCTCGCGGGGGCTGGAATGCTTCGGGACGGACGCTCGGCCGCGTGACAGGAGCCTTGCAGCGTGCCAAAGGCCTCTTCTTGAGGAAGGGCAGGCCAGAAAGCAGGCGCTGGTAGCAGAAAGGGCAAAAAAAAAAGAAGAAAAAAGGGGGGGGAGGGAGGAAGTAATAATATTGAAGGACGGATCTGAGAGAAGGGTACAGAGGGCGTTGGAAGAGAAGCAGTACGTCAGAAATTAGCCCCAGAGTCTCTCTCTGGAGGACAGCTCTCCTCCAGAGCCCAGCAGTGAGGGGGAAGCTCTAACCCAGGCGCTGCACAAACAAAAGGACCATCTGCACTGAGCTCACTCCTCCCACCACAGCTCTGCCTGGACCACGAGCAGGGTGCGTGCTCCCGAGGCTGAAAAGCACAGAGCACCAGCAGCTCCATGCAATTCTCCACGCACAGCCTTGAGGAGGGCTCATAAATCCCCCAGGGCACCGAGCCATCCTGACACACGTCCTGTTTTCGCTCGGCTTGCCCTTTGCACACACTGACATTACATCTGGGAAGCGAAAGCCCACGTGTGTCCTCGCCCAGGAGGTGCCAGCTCCTCCTGCCAGCTCCCCGTGCATCTCAAAGCTCTCCCCATCACGATGCAGGGAAAAGCAAAGCTGCTCTCACAGGCAGCTCAGCTGCTTGCGATGAACCGAGACCCCTGCAACGCACTCCAAATTCTGCTTCGTTCCTGCGAGCAAACCCCATCCTGGGCAGGGAGAAGAGGCAGAGCGAACATCGGCAGGAGGGTGCTGCTGCTGGCGAGGTGTCCCTGCTTGCTGCAAGCTTGGGGACAGCTCCTTGCTCCCAGCACACCGCTGTGATGCTCACAAGATCAGCCCTGTGTCAGCGCTTCAGGGGTAGGAGCCTCAGCTAAAAACTGTCAGTGAGGAAGTAGTAAATCAAAGGGTGGACGGCAAAGCGACGGGCAGCGAAACCGAGCAGGCTGAGGACACGTGCTGCTGGCATGCCGAGCAGCAGCTGAGATAACCGGGTCCAAGCAAACTTGGCTTCGCAGCTGCAGATGTTCCAGGTCAGGGGCTGCCTCGGCACGAGCCGTGCAGGCTGCAGTGCTCACAGTGGGACCCACAGCTCAGGGGAAAGGCCACGGTAGTAAGGTCTTCTCAGCAGCCTCCACGCCGCAGGGACTTGGCGAGAGAACAGAAAGGATGCACGAGTCACAGCCTGGGACTTTCACCTCGTGCTGATGTCTGTGAAGAGAGCAGGATGGGGGTGGGGGGGGGGGAAGGGGGTGTAGAACAAAGAACAACCTGAGGAATGGAGGCTGCAGCAGCCAGAGGAAGGAGAACTCACGGGATTGAAGCCCTAAACACAGGTGTTAGCACAAACAGGAACAAGGAAGAGAGGTGCTGGGTTCCTACATGAAAGCGTGGCAGCCTCAGGAGTGCGACATAAAGGAACCCAAGAGAAGAACGGTGCCCGGTGGAAAACACTGCCCAGATGGGCAGGGAATGGCTCTGAGGGTCCCCAGAAGGATCTGGTGGAGGAAGAAAGAGCAAAGGCCTTTGGCAGCAGGCTCTGGAGATGCTCTCCCTGAGCAGAACCTCATACCACGAATCTGCCGGAGAAACAAAGGGCGCAGCGGGCTCTGCTGCTGCCAGCTTCCCTCCAGCCCTGAGAGGAGAGCGATTCTCTGCTTTGTGTCATGCCTTCACTCAGCTGGATGCTCGGCCTCTGATGAAACCTGCCTTGGAAACGGTTCCCCCTGGGAAGGGTGGGTCAGGCAGCGCTGCATGCTGCAGTTCCAGCCTCACTGCTGCTCCCAGGCCAACCACCAGCAAGCAACAACCCCACTGTCCTCCCCAGATGGGATCCAGCAGATCCGCTCAGACCCCAAGAGCTGCCTCGGCCATCCACGGCCACGGCTCCTCCGAAATCACTTTGTTAGCAGCTGTTCGGACTGTCCCACGGAAATAGGATTCCTGCCTGTCAGCAAGTGCCAACGAAATGCTTTGAAGAGGGCACTTCACTACCTCTGCTTTTTGCCACTGATCTGCGCCAGCAAAGCAACAGCACAGGGTAACTTCAAGGCCATGGCACTGCTCTGCACAACCCTTCCTCCACCGTGTTAAAGAGCTGAGCCCATTCCCCACCGCAGTGCCAACTTCTTCACTCAGGAAAAACCTCCCAAGCCTGCAACTTGCACCACAATAAGCAGAAGAAACTCCTGCTGAATTGGTGCTAAGCTGGGCCTCGGGATGGGGATGGACACACCACCATCACCCACTGCCTGAGCGTACTGCTGAAAAATCCTCTCCTTTCAGCTCGGGAAGCATGAGTCCCAGTGCCAGAGGGAGTTTTCCTCCCAAATTCCCTGCTCGAGCTGCTGGTGAATAGCCAGACACGCAGGGACCTCAAAGGATTAGCATATGTTTAATAATCCACTGATTAAAGAGCCCCTAAGCTGGCACAGACGAGGGCTGCTGCGTTTCCCAGCGAGCACAACGGAGCAGAAGGGGCCTGAGTCACCCACTATCCCTTGAAATCCCGTGGGCACAGCAGCGCTGACCACTCGGCAGGGAGGAGCTGCTTTCCACGGCCTGCAAATTGCAAAACAAAGGACAGACCGGATCGATTAGACCCAGTCCCCTCCCGCTGCAGGGCTGCTCTGCCAGCAAGCTGCCGGCCAGACCCGATGTACGTCCACCAAGCACCGCAGCACACTGCCATATGCTCCCAGTCTCACCCGACCCCAACACCTGCCACGAGCACGGGGGGAAAGCAAGCATATGTTCCCCTGTTTACCCACGGCAGAGCGATGCCCGCTGCATTTTGCAACCTGCTGCAGCGCAGGGGAGCTCGGGGAGAAGCCTCCCTGCAGCTCTGAGTCGAGTTACAGCCACCGCAGGCCCGGCTGAGCCATCTCAGTTTTCACTTTGGGGCTTTTCGGCTTCACGGCTTGTTTCCTCCTTCCGAGCAGCAAAGCTCCCGGGTTGGAAATTCCCCTGGCTTTGATGGATTTCTCCACTTGGAACTCGGGGTGCACTGCAGAACCGGGCTCCTCCACCTGAATATCTCCCCATGCCAGAAAGCCAGCGGCCTCAATAACCCCACTACACGTGGGGGGGGACCAACAAGGAGGCAGAAAGGAGAGCAGAACCCAACCGGGATTTCCTCTCCCCGACCCCATTCCTTCCCCCACCGTCCTCCAGCACCGCGATCCCTGCAGAAGAGGACATACAGCAGAGACGGCGATGCACACAGGGGGCCCTACAGCACCGCGTATACCCCATGGGCCTCCTGCTGGGCCCGGCAGTGCCCCGCAGCACGGCCGGGAAGGATTGGGGGTGGGGGGGGGGGGGGGTAAAGGGGGGGGGGGCCCGGGTCCAGCTGCAGACCCCCCCCCATGGCAACGGCCACGGGGAGGAGCGTTTCTCTGTTAATAACTTTTTTTATGGGGGGGGGTATTGCAAAGTTTTTTAGTGGGGGGAGGGGGGGGGGGGGGGGGTGGAGTTGAAAAGTTTTTTATTGAGGGAAGGGACGCAAAGCGACCAGGCAGGCCGGCACAGCGCACGGCGCAGCTCCGCGCCCTCCCCCAGCGCCGCGACCGCAGCACGGCACGGGCCCCGCGCTCAGGAAGCACCGCCGCTTCCTCCGGGCCCCAAAGGCCGAGGCCTCTCACCCCTCACCCCCATTTCGCCCCTTCCCCCCACGTTCTCCCCCTCTCAGCCGCCCCCAAGCCCGCCCTCACCTGGTACTGCGCGCCCGAAGGCCCCATCGGGCGGTACCCCGGGGCGGCCGCGGAGGCCGGAGCCGGGCTGGGGCCTCTCATCATGCCGGGCCCGGGGCCCGGAGGCGGCGGAGCGGCGGCGGCGGATGGAGGCAGAGGGCTGAGCGGGAACGCGCCGCGGGCGGCCATGGCGGGGCCGGGCCTGGGGGGTGGGGGGGGGGGGGCGGCCCCCGCCCGCGCTGTTTACTCGGAAGCGGCGGCGCCCGGAGCTGAGACAGCGCGCCGCGCTCCAGGCCACGCCCCCTCAGCGAAGCCACGCCCCATCGCGAAGCCACGCCCCTCATCTAGACCACGCCCCTAGATTTTACTTACACCCGAGGCCCCGCCTCTCACTGATGCCACGCCCCCTCACCGTGACCACGCCCCTAGCTTTTACTCCCAATCGAGGCCCCGCCTCTCATTGATGCCACGCCCCCTCTCGTGGCCACGCCCCTTCTCGAGTCCACGCTCCTATGAGATCACGCCCAACCGAGGCCACGCCCCCACCGATGCCATGCCCCCTCTCGAGGCCACGCCCCTCATCGAGGCCACGCCCCTAGATTTTACTCGCAACCGAGGCCCCGCCTCTCACTTATGCCACGCCCCCTTCTCGAGGCCACGCCCCTTCTCGACTCCACGTCCCTATGAGATCACGCCCAATTGAGGCCACGCCCCCTCAAGGCCACGCCCCCTCACATTTACCACGCCCCTAAATTTTACTCAGAACCGAGGCCCCGCCTCTCACGGATGCCACGCCCCCCCCCCCCCCCCCCCCCCCCGTGGCCACACCCCTTTTCGAGTCCACGCTCCTATGAGATCACTCCTAACAGAGGCCACGCCCCCATTGATGCCACGCCCCCTCCTCGAGGCTCCGCCCCCGGCGTGGCCCCGCCCCCAGCGGGCGGTTTGTGTGCGAGCACGTGCTTACACGTGTGTTTTTAGTGTGCATGTGCATGTGTGTGTGCTGCACGTGTACACCTGTCTGCGTGTACGTCCCCTCGTTTACATGTGCACTCGTGTGTGCACATGTATGTTCGCATGTTCGCATGTGTTTATCTGTGGGCTTGTATGTGCAGATGTGTGTCTGCATGGGTGTGCACACTCACATGTGTGGGTGTGTGCACGTGTGTGTGTGTGTACATGTATCTGCACGTGTGTGTGTGTGTGTGTACATGTATCTGCACGTGTGTGTGTGTGTACATGCATGTAGGGGTATGTACACGTGTTTTGATGTGTACTCACGTGTGTGTATGTGTACATGTGCGTGTGTACATGTGTGCACATGTTTGCGTGTGCATACAGGTGTGTGTGCACACAGAGTGCACGTGTATTTCTCTGCCTGTGCAGGCATGCGGAGGAGCGGGCAGTGCAGTGGGTTGGGAACTGGCTGACTGGCAGAGCACAGAGGGATGTCATTGGCAGTGCAGAGTCCGGTTGGAGGCCTGTGACCAGCGGTGTCCCCCAGGGGTCTGTGCTGGGTCTTGTTCAGCATCTCCATCAGTGACCTTGATGAGGGGATAGTGCCCACCCTCAGCAATTTGCTGATGATCCGAAGTTGGGAGGATTGGCTGACACGCCTGAAGGCTGTGCTGCCATTCAGCGAGACCCGGACAGGATGGAGAGCTGGGCAGGAAGAAACCAGATGAAATTTAACAGAAGCAAGTGTAGAGTTTTGCACCTAGGGAGGAATAATTGCATGCACCAGTACAGGCTGGGGGATGAGCTGCTGGAGAAGAGCTCTGCACAGAGGGACCTGGGTGTCCTGGTGGACGACAGGTTGACCATGAGCAGTGTGCCCTCATGGCCAAGAGGGCCAATGGCATTCTGGGGTGCATTAAAAAGAGCGTGGCCAGCAGGTCAAGGGAGGTGATCCTCCCCCTCTGCTCTGCCCTGGGGAGGCCTCATCTGGAGCACTGTGTGCAGTTCTGGGCTCCCCAGTATAAAAAAGACGGGGATCTCTTGGAAAGAGTGCAGTGCAGGGCCGCAGAGATGGGGAAGGGCCTGGAGGATCTCCCCTATGAAGAAAGGCGGAATGAACTGGGTCTGTTCAGCCTTGAGAAAAGAAGACTGAGAGGGGACCTGACCCTGGTTGATAAATATCTGAGGTGCGGGGGACAAGGTGGCGAGGCCAGACTCTTTTCAGCAGTGTGTGGGGACAGGACAAGGGGGAATGGACAGAAACTGCAGCACAGGAGGTTCTGCTTTAATTCTTTAAGGTGAGGGTGACGGAGCACTGGCACAGGCTGCCCAGGGCGGTGGTGGGGTCTCCTTCTCTGGAGGTATTCAACACCCACCTGGACGCCTACCTGTGCGACCTGGTGTAGGGAACTGCTTTGGCAGGGGGGTTGGACTCAATGGTCTCTTGAGGTCCCTTCCAACCCCTATGATTCTATGAACCCCACATTTGCAAGCACGTGTGTGGATGCGTGTGCAGGCGTGTGTGTGAATGTGCATAGCACGTTTCCTTGTGCTGTGTGCGTGTATTTGTGCATGTGTGCTGGCACGTGCACATGTATGTGAGTGTGCAGGTTGAGTGTGTCCGTATGTGCTCACTCTGGGGTCACAGCAGTGCCTCCCAGCACCACACTCGTGACTCCCGTTACTCCAGCACCACTTCCAGCTCCTCGTGTGATGAGCACTGACACTTTGCTGGAGTCTCTCTTTGGATTTTTCCCTTTTCCACTCTCCCATCAGGCGCCGCATCATTAGCACAGGGTCAGAAAGCGGAGCACGCTGATTAAAGGGCCTTCTCAGAGGAAAGATAATTATCTTTTCCCTTTCACGTGGCACAGGCTGATGCCTAATTAGTGAGATCCCCATCGGGGAGCACTGCACCATTTGTATCCATCACTGAAACTTCTTCTCTAGATGGAAACTGGGAGCATCCACTGTGTGTTTGTCACCGAAACCTCCCGTTCTGGAGGTCAGCATGATCCCTGGAGGCAGATAAGGATTAACATTAAATTGCAAAGCCGTGCTGCTGGCCAACTCCTGCTTTTGGGGATGGGAGGGATGGTGGTGAGCTTATCACAGTCGTGCTCCTGGGGCGTGGAGGGACAGCAGGGTGGGGAAGGAAAGCAGCAGTGGGGGACAGTGTTTGCTGAGCAGTCAAGGAAAGGCCAAGATGACTGAAGGAGTCTGTAAAAGCACCCAGAGAGCAGCAAATCTGACTGGTGCAGTGCATGGAGGAGAGCTGGAACAAATGAAAGAGGACGTTTCCAGCTACAGGTTGTTTTGCTCTTCCTGTGTTGCTTTTCTCCCCCCCCTCAACTCTTGTCCCATGGAAGGGTTGGAGGTGGGGGCTGCAGGGATGTTTGCTTAGGAAGCAGAAAGCTTCGCACAAAGCTCTGGGCAGATCTCTGCTGCTCAGGTGGTGAACAGGTCACATCCATCACAAACGTGACTATAAATATGGAGAATCATCCAGTTTGTCCCAGTGGGGCAGATTCCACACCTCCCACTGTACCGGTGCGTGTGTGTGGGTGTGCAAGAAACCGAGTGTGCAATGAGGCTTTAAGTTATCAGCAGGAAACCAGGTCTTCTTTGCCTGAGCAGGGAAGGTTTCACCGTCAGCTGCGAAGAGAGTGGGTTTGTTGTCTCATTGTGCTGTCTCGGGATGGCTGTAGGCTTTCAGGAAGGCTCCAGGGCCTCCATCCCTGTGGGAAAGGTTTATGATGGCCTCAGGGTGGGTCATGCTGCCTGAAGCCTGGGGATGGTCCCCCTTGGTCCTTCCCATCCCTATGGGTTGGGGGGCAAAGGCTGGTTGGGCTGGGACACGCTTCCAGCATGCCTCAGCCAAGATGCTCTGAGAGCTCTTCAGGTGCTGAGCATCCCAAGAGCAGAGATGGCAGCCCCCGTGGCAAGGTCCCTTGGTTGGTACTCAGCATCATTTGCAACCCCATCATAAGCACTGAGCTGCTCTATGGTGCTCCGACATCATCTGCCTTCCCAGGCACTCAGTATTTAACGAGATGAAGTCGGTCTTCCTGTGCGGCTTTCTCCCTTCATGGGACAGCACTTGCTACGGAGTGTGCTGGGGCTGCTGATCGCAGGGCAGAGCTTCCTCCTCTTCCCAAAATTACCACCGGAGAGACTTGGCAGCATCGGCCCTTCGTGTTTGGGCACAAGAGGGCACTGGAACACCGCTCTGATGGGATGGTTTGCGGCTGCAAGCGGAGCTGCTGCGGCCACGAAGTCCCTCTGCACCTTTCCCCAGCGAGCAGACGTCCAGAGGATGTCCTGCACCCTGCTGTTAAACCCCTTCCCGTTAAATCACACCACGTCAGGAGTCAGCAATTCCTCCTGCGTGAGCAGAACTGCATTCCTTGCCGCTTCCCGGGATGCTCAGCCGAGAGAGAGCAACAAAATTCCTTCTGGTCTGAGCCCAACACCTGTGAAACCAAAGAGCACCTTCACCTGCTGGGGCTGGAGCAGGTGGAAATCACCCATCTGTGCTCTGCTTAATGGGTATTAATCTAATCAATGCAGATCGTATTAGCTCTGCTGGAAACACGGGACCTTCACCAATAGCAGCGTTGGCTGCTCTGCATAAATCAGATTTACCAGCCTATAAACATCAGCGCATCCCACAGACGTATTCACCCTCATCAAAAGCATCAATTGCCACCTGAGTGTATTAGTGGAAATAAATGACAGAACTTTATCTCCCTGCCACACTGATGGGCAAAGCCACATAAAAGAGGCACTCGGAAGATGCTTTTGTGTCGATTGTTACAGAAGATGCCGTTCTGCTTCTTCAAACCGCCTTCAATTGCATCTCATTAAGGCATCGGAAGAGCTTTGATGAGTACAGGATAGAAATGCCCCTCTGCAAATCCTGGGGCACTGGTGTGAGCAGTTCTGTGCAGGAAGGGAGGGTCGAATGGGGTCAAAACAACTTCTCATGCACCTGGCAGTGGGAGGGGGGGGTGCGGGATGGGTTCTTTTACGCTGCTCCTGCAGTGAGGGATGAACAGGAAAGTGAATGATGGGAGGAGGGAAGAGTTTGTGCTATTCTGCCCCTTAAAAAGAAGGCTGGCAGGTGGCTTGAGTGCCTCCGGAGGAGCGAGGTGCTCAGGAGAGAGAGGGAAGGGGTGAGAAATGGTGCTCCAGGCAGGTAGGATGATGCATCATGTGTGCAGATCTCTTAGGGAAGAGGTGAGCTTTCCTGCAGACTCGAGGTGGTACCCGGGCTGCACGAAGGTGCTCTGCACCAGATTATCTCAGGGCACTGCCTCCCGGTGCTCACTGCTTTCCCACCCAGTGGATCCACACTGGGATGCCCTGTGTCTGTCTGTCCTCTCTGAGCTCCCAGCAGAGGTCTCCCACCCCATCCGCTTTATCTCATCTCACCCACCAGTCCAGCTGACAGCATGCTGCCTGTTCCCAGCTGGCAAGGGCTAGGATGAGCCTCCCGTTCCTCTGCACCTCTCTACCCTTTCTATGGAGGGAGGTCTTCCCCTCCTGGTCTGTCTCAGGTACGTGGCAGTCTTGTTACCATAGTAATATGCCTCACTATCTTCAGCACTCCTTGCAGAGCTGTGCTGCTGGCCCCACGATGCTTACAAGGGAAGATGGAGTTGGATGAGGACCACGAAGTACCTGGGACCCTCGTGGACCTGCTGTGAGCAGCTGGGTGCTGGCCAGGGTCTGTGGGAGACCATCCTCAGTGGCTTGACTTCGCCCCAGCTCAGCCCCACAGCAGTGTTCTGTGCCTGTCCCTTGCTCCCATCCCTTCTTTCCATGTTCGGTGACAAGAAGTGATTAAGGGCTTTGATAATTAGGATTTATTCTTTGCTTCTGTCCCAGGCTGCTCAAAGAACCCTAACACAGCTCTAGGTTTGACCTGGTAGCTGGGGATGCTTCCTTTTGGCAGTGCATCCTTTGCTGTGTTCACAACAGTGGGGGCTTCTCCTGGGCACATGCAAAGTCTGCTCAGCCACTTCCAGTGTATTTGGGACGTGGTTTCCTTTGGGTGAGTGCACCGGAGATGTGTGTGTCTGACAGCCTCAGTGCTCTGCAGTTTGCTTGGTGGCAGGGTTTGTGTTCCGTGCAGGAGCCCGGCTCCAGCCCAGCTTGCTGCCTTCATGCTGTGCTTGCCCTCTGGCAAGGAAAGCATGGAAACCTGATGTTGCACAGCTCCTGGAGGGGCAATTTGGGGTGGCTGGGAGCTCAGCTTTCTTGTAGAAAAGGGAATTTGGAGCTCCAGACCAGGAGGCAAAACCCCCTATGGCAATGGCATGTGAGGACAGGTCTTCAGCAGATGCGGAAGGGGTGCAGCACCCTCTTAGAGTGCTCTGTTCCCCACTCCTCCAGCTTGGATTCCCCTGGAGTGCACCCAAACCTGTGGTCAGCCTGCCAGAGCTGGCTCCTCTCTCCATCTTTCTCCAGGAGGCGATAAATCCCCCCCTCAGTGTGCAGCAGGGTCTGACATCAGCTGATGTCTCATGCTCTGGCAGCCAGCTCCTGGCTCCTGTCTATGTCCAGCAGATCCCTCCCAGCTGAGCTCCTCTCCATCACTCAATGGCAATGGGATGCTGCTGGGTTCTTTATCCCAGTGCCAACATCTCCTCGGAGCACCAAGGTCCCTGCCACGTGCTTCAGTCTAGCACTGCATAATTACTGGAGCAGCTGCCAGCTTGGGGAGCTGGGAACAACCTAAATCCTCCTCCTGAATGTGGGCAGATGGGCCAAAGCAGGAGACAGCCAGCACTGGAGATGTGAGCTGCTTGACAGCTCCCCTCTGCAGACAGGCACTGCTTTTAATGTCCCATCATACCTAATTGACTTATTGCTCGTCTTCACAAATTGCCCTCTTAACGGCAGCTGCAACTCCAGCATGTGTAAGCGACCCTGCTAATGACAATTCCAGATGCACCCACTGCTTTCCCTTACTCAGAGAGAGGCAGGAAATCTCTGAAAGCCAAAAAGGTTGGGAACGACAGCGGGGTGGGGTACCACTGTCTGCCCCAAAGCTGCTGCAGGAGTCTGTCCCCACTGCCCTGCTGTCACCATGCCTGGTGCTGGGGCTCATCCCATTGCTCGGGATGCTATAAGCAGCTAATGGGTGCACCACGGCAGCTCAGAAACACTTTTTGATGGTGTGCAAGCATTTTGGTGAGCCTTGGGGCATGGGGGCACGAGGACAACGGTGTCCCATCTCCAGTTGGTTGAAGTTCAGTGCGGAGCAAAGGGATTCCTGTGCTCCCCACTACAGTTGTGGTGCCCGCGTTGGGAGTTGGAGCACTCTGCTTGCTTTCTGGCTGCAGGATTTATTATTAGCTCTGAAGTTTAACAGTTTTACCAGGAGAAACACTACAAGATCCCATGTTTTTTTTTGCATGGAATCTTTACAAGCAACAGACTGACAGCACCGAGGCAGAAGGGGCAGTGATTTCCACCTCCCCCCTACACAGGTTGTGCTGTAGTGGGACCCCTTGGCTGATGTGCAACTTCTCCTCATCAAACCCCATCAAAGTGCAGAGTGGTCTGAGGGCTGATGGAACTCCTACAGCTTCTGCAGAGCTTTGTTGGGTAGGGAATAGTGACCATGATTAATGCCTGGTCCAAAGGGAACGTGAGCAGCAGTTGGTGGCTGGATACTGAGTTTGGGATCAGGCCCATGGCCAGCGAGCAAGGTGGGGATGTCTTCCAGAGGACACGGTGAGAAGCTGATGTCACCATGGGCTCTGCGGATTTCAGGGGCTGAACACGCTAATCCACGAGAGATCAGACAACATGCAGACAGGTTCTGGTTCTTTTTTTTTTCCCTTGGATACAAATCTGGATTTTCTTATCTGCCTAAAATGACAACCCCTTTTAAAAGCTGCCAGATGATCTATGATGGCAATGAGTTCCGGAGGCCAAGTGTGTCACGCCAGTACGAGCTTCTAGGGAGTCTTATTCGGCAGCCTCAATCCCTGGCTCTCGCCATGGAGCTTCAGAAGAGCACGATCCTTTCTTCAGTGCAGGAAACAGAAGAGCACAGTGATGGGGCTGCCATGCTTGAGGTGGTCCCGAGTCCTTCACCCATGGACACGTCTTCAGCCGTAGCGTTTGAGCATCCATAATTAATGCCTCCGCTAAAGACAAACAGCGTTCAGGAAGATTTATCATTTCTTCTCTTGTAATTATCTGTCAAAATTAAAATAATAGCCTTTTAGACGGAACAGAGAGCGTTTTTTTTTTTTTCTTTAATTAATTAAGTATGCAGCTTGTCAAGCAAAATCAAGGTCACCAAGAGAGAGACAAAGCCAACTGCCCTGCCAGCGCTGCTCCTCTCGCAGTGGGAAAGAGCTGAGGACAGTGGGGTGGGTTTGCTCAAGCCTTCAGCTCCCAGTGGACCTCCATGAGCTGTAATTACACTTTATGTATACAGATATCCTCTGTGCTGGAGGCCCATCAGTCTGTGCAACCTGGAGAAGGTGCTTGGGGCACTCTGCCCTGGACCAGACTGTGCAGGCAGACCAAGATGAGGCGAACTGCCCACCCACTGGTGGATGTGGCACTGAGGGACGAGATCAGTGGGCATGGTGACCATGGGCTGGAGGTTGGGCTTGTTGACCTTAGAGGTGTTTTTGGGCTTTTATGATTCTGTGAGATCCGCTGTCACCATCCGGCAGGCACCCCACACACGGGGAGCACTGCAGGCAGCCAGGTGATGTCTTACATTTTGGGCACCCTCGGTGTCCCAGGAACCACCTGGTTCAGTTGGCCTGAGCATCCTTCATCGCTGCGGCACAAAGAGCAGCTCCCCCTGGAGAAGCAGGCAGTCAGGCTGGGGTATCCCAGAGGTGTGAAACAATTTCCAGTCTCAGATTCTCCCACCTGAGCCGAGTGCAGCATGAGGGAAATGCTGCTAGCACGGGGAGGATGCTGCTTTATGATGGAGACCTCTGGATCCCTGTGCTGCAAGATGCTCTTCTCCAGGGAGGCAGTGAATGGCTGTGCAGGCTTCCTTCTCTCTGATAACAGACTCTATTAGCGTGAGGTATTGCTTTCAGCGCTTTGGTGAAAAATGTTAGCTTTCTTCATGAGAGGTATCTATTGGGTTAGGATTATATTGGCCATAAATAACAGAGACAGGCTTGATTCCAGGTGCTTTCCCAGCTCATAATTGGAACACTATTACCAATTGTAAACATCTACCTTGTGCGAGGGACGCACCTCTAAATGCAGCAAAGTGGGGATGGCACGCAGGGGGTGCCAGGAGTCAGTGGAGCAGAGTCCCCTGGGACAGGTGATGGAGGAATGGGGCTGCCTGGGATCGCTGGTTCTCTGGGATTGGGGGTCAGACCCTCATCATTTTGGGGTGGCTGTTGAGCTGCTGCATGGAGGAGCTCACAGGGGTAGTTGTTGTTCTTAGTGGAGAGGTATCCTTGCTCTTCCAGCTTAGCCTTGAAGCCTGGCTCCACGCTTTGCTCACCTCCCTGCGTCCCCATGCCCACCCCACACCTGAACCCACAGTGAGCGCCAGGCCGGGCGTGGAGGGCACCCACGAGTGTGTCACCATTCAATCAGAACAGAATAGAATCCGAATTTCTGGCATTTCTGAACGGTCCAAGGGCATCCTGTCATTTGTCGTCACTTTAGGCTTTTTGTTTTTTGGATCTTTTCATCTCTTCTTGCGGTGTGCGGTCACCCAATATTGACATGAATTTGAACAAATGATTTTCACAAACCTCGGCTTTTTGGCCGCTTGGTTTCTCTAGAAATCAATCTCTAAAAGAGCCAGCGACCTCTTACAGCTCTGAAGATGCTCACGGAGACTTCCAGGCAGTGCGTGCGGGGATGCTGCGATCTGTGCAGTGGTGCAGGAGGAGATTGGTGAGCCCAGGGCACGGGATCCCACCCCCACAGAGCGGAGTGATGGCAGAATGAATGAGTTCACAAAGCCTGAGTGCCGGGCATTGCTCATTTTCCTCCTCTTGTGCGTTGGTATTGTTTATTAATTAGATAATATACACAAGTTTATATAAATCTTGCTTCAAATCCCAGCAAATTTGCTGGGCAAATATTAACCGCTACAAACACCAAGAGGATAATGGAACCGCGAGCAGCTCAGGTTTATTAAGAGCAAATCACGCCAGACAAACTTAATTACATTTCTGATGGAACCGCTACATTAGGAGACAAAGCGAAGGCAGCTAAAACTGCAGAGCTTGAATACAGGGGCCGTCCCCACGAGGGAGAGTGCTGAGGCTGTGCTGCAGGTTTGCATTCTGGACAAGAGTTTATTTCCCTAAAGCTTGCTTGGATGCAGGCGGGGGTTGATGCTGGAAGATGCTCATGGGGATGCAGTGCAGTGCTGGCAGCAGGCTTGCTGCACTGCTCGCCCCGTGCTCGGGTTGCTTGCTGCAGTCAGATTCGGTGTGTGGCAGAGCCTTGCTATCATCCGGAGAGATTGGAGCTTAATGCGGCCCCTGGGTCTGCTACCGCTGCTGCGGGGGATAGTCTGTAATGTTGATATCAGAGTAACCCTGCAGCAGCTCTGCCAGCACGACTGTTTCAAGGAGGATCGGAGATCCTGCAATCAGCTCTCACCCCCATTAAGCCCCTAATCCCAGCTCTTTTTCTTTTTTCTCTTTTCTCCCCAGGGATCAGTTCAGATGTCAACGGGCTTCTGTGTTGGTTTTCCTCCTCTTAGAGCTCAGTGGTCCCTCAGGGGCTCAGGGGGGGCTCAATGACTCGGGATGACAGCCAGAGAGTCGTTCCCATTTCGATGGGGCAGTTTGGGCTCCTGGGGCTCCTGGGCTCCCCCCAGCTGCACCGAAGCACCCTCAGCCCTATGTGGACATGGTGCAGCAGCAGATGGGGATATGCCACCAGTCCTGCTCCAGGCACCTGGTGTGAGAGCAGCACCATTCTGTAGCAGGATGCTTTTGGGGTATTTCCATGCTAGCAAAGGCCGTGCAAAAATAGCATCGCTTTGCATGGCCTTGTACCATGCAAAGTGGAGAAAAACATTTCCCCACAGCTGGACCCTGCTTTGGAAAGATGGATGCCACGTCCAGATCTGCCCCAATGGGCCTGGCTGCTTTGCTGCTATGCCATGGGGTGACTTCCAGAGCACACTGACAGCCCCAGGATGCTGTAGACTTGGGAACCACCCCTGCAGCACGTTGGGTGCCTCACACCTTGCTGTGTCCTCACTGCTTTCTCACAGCTCAGAAGCACGCCAGCTGCATTGCTCAGCCCAATCTGCTTTGTTCCTGGCCCAGAAAAGCATCTGATCACCTGGAGCAGCCGTTCCCTGTGCTCAAAGACAGATGGGTTTGAGAGGGAGGGGGAGCTCTGCATGCTGCGCTGGGATTTCCCTGGGATCTGTGTGTTTATGCAGCGTTACTGCAGCCTGGGCGCCTTTGGAAAAATCTCTATTTCCATTACAGGAATGGAAATGCAGACCCTGAATTTTTTTCCCTCCTGTGCTGAAAGAGGGAATACTGTTAATGCCCTGTGCTTGTTACCCTGTCTGGGGGATTTCCTCTCCTAGAATTACTAGCATGGGACTTGCCAAAGCCAGTCTCTACTCTCCCATCATCACCGAGATCCTGGAAAAGGAGCGGGTGCTCTGGAAATGGGGCAAAATCATCAACCATCACTCTCCCTTCCTTGATTTTATCCATCAGCATGAACCATGTGGTCAAGCCTAGACATCCGCAGCTCACTTCTGCACTTGGCTTTTGTATCTTAGGATATATGAATTATTTGGGCTTATGTTGGGCTGGTGATAGCCACGAGTGTACCCAGGGTCAGAGCAAAGGGACAGGTCATGGAAACATAGAACCACAGAAACATAAGGACATAGAATATGGAACCATAAAATTACAGAAACACAGAACCACAGATCCACAGAATCATAGAACAGCAGAGCCATAAATCCACAGAACCACAGAATCACAGAACCACGGGATGATGGGACCACAGTATGATACTGGCGAGGCTGCCCCTTGAGTACTGCGTTCAGTTTTGGGCTCCTCGCTGCAAGAAAGACATCGAGGTCCTGGAGTGAGTCCAGAGAAGGGCAATGAAGCTGAGAGGGGTCTGGAGCACTAGGCTATGAGGAATGGCTGAAGGAACTGGGATTGGTCAGAGTGGAGAAGAGGAGGATCAGGGGAGACCTCATTGCTCTCTACAAATGCCTGAAGGGAAGTTGGAGTGAACTGGGGGTTGGCCTCTTCTCTAGTGTATTTTGTGATAGGATTAGAGGGAATGGCTTTAAGCTGTGCCAGGGGAAATTCAGACTGGATGCTGGGAAATACTGCTTCTCCAAAAGAGTGGTCAGACACTGGGACGGGCTGCACAGGGAGGTGGTGGAGTCACTGACCCTGGAGGTGTTAAAGGGACATTTAGATGCTGTGCAGAGGGACGTGGTTTAGAGAGATCTATTGGAGATAGGTGGACAGTTGGACTGGATGATCTTGTAGGTCCTATCCAACCTTGGTGATCCTGTGATAGAACCACAGCCTTTCCAAACAGCAGATGCAAAACACACCATCTCTTCCCAGGGAAAACCCACTGGAAAACAGGGATTTTAGCACCTGAGAGCAGCTGCTTGCAAAATAAATGAATGTGAAGGGGCTTGGTGATGTGATGAGCCAGACAGCTCTGCACCACCTGCCCCTGTAGCAGTCAAGTTTTGCACCACTGCTCCTTTTTTTTTGTTGGAGTTGAACGTAACCCAGGTAAAATTGATTCACCGCCTGGAGATTTGTAAGGAAAATTAATGTCATGCAGAGCTTTGTCCTCAGGATGCTTGCAAACAAACAGCCTAAAAAAAAAAAAGGTGGTTTAAAATCTGGGTTACTTGTGCTTTGAATGCTTTCTTGTTCTTCTTAATTTTTTAATTGATGTATGAAGTGTTTCTTTACCAAATTTCAGTCATATTCATCATGATTACTGCAGCTTTGCTGAGCGTCTGGATGAAGTTCATCCAGGAATGAGAACATTTAGCTGGTTTTGGCCAGTTGGACCTTGCTTTTATGCACACTGAGACGTTTCAGGTCAGTGGGATGGGATCACGGGGTGGGACCAGAGCTCTGTCTTCTGCTGGTTTCATGCATGTCCATCAGGACTGGACATTTCTGTGTTAATGGACATAAGAAAGAATATTTCTTACACTATCTAAGAGATTTTGGATCTTCCATCTGATAATGCAGCAGGTGAGGACCTTGAGTACCTTCAACTCTGTACCTTGAGTACCATCAACCAAAAGATCACCTCTGGCCACAGCTGGATCCAAAACATCACAGCTCAGATATTCTTGTCTAGGAAAAACCATCTCCACATGCAGCTAGAGTGGTGATGGGACAAAAAAACTTGGAGGAACCTTCGGAGGTGCTTCTGCACCTGGAGGAGCATCCTCTGGTTGCTGGGTGCCCTCAGAGCAGCTCAGTCAAACAGCAGTGGGGTGGCATTGGGCACCAAGGAAAGGAGTGTGCCAAGTGTTTCAGCACCCTTACAGATTGGCACGTGTCATAAAAATGCAAACCAATTGTTCCTCAAAGGCCTGCAAGGGGTCTCCTAATGCTGAGTCATATAGATCCAACTGCAGAGGTCTAACCTCGGGAGTCGGTTTGTGGAGCAAATCTGATTAAATGCTCAGCAAAACCGGTTAATTGTGTGAGGTCTCCCCAGTGACTGAGCTCCTGTCCGCAATGAACTCTTTTTGATAAAGATGCATAATAATGAAACTAATCTGTGACCTGATTCAGCTCTTCTGAGGAATTTGTGCTTCGTGTGAGGATGTGAAGACACTCGCTGGGATGGGAGAGCAAAACAGTGCTCCTTTAGCAGAGGGCTGGCTGCATAAATCATATCAAATAAGTGACAAATTCTTCTGGATGATGACAGAAAACAATTATACTTTGCATTTATAGGAACTCACTTAAATCCCATAGCCTTTTTCACCCTGAAATCTGTGCATCCCAGCCCTCGGTTAGAGCTGACTTGTGTCAGTGAAACCAACACCAAATAACACAACTTTCTAATCCTCCAACAGAAAAAGCTGTTCTCCATTTCCAGGATCCTCAGTGGTCAGCATCATTATTCCCCCAGAAGATTTCCACCTCTCCCTGTGGAATCAGAGAGGTTTTGAGCTTCTCCATGACACTGGGGCACCAGCCATGGTTGTGGATGACAAAGTAGACAGGCTCCAAGAGGAAATCCATCGTGAGTGTAGAGCTAATGTTTTATTTTCCTTCTTTGTGTGGCCACAAACTCTTGTGCTCCCACTTCCCTTTCTCCTTGGTGCCTGTTCCTACCCTCCTACCACTGTTCCTTGTGCTTTTCCTCCCTCCCCAAGCAGTCCTTCAGCTTGCTACCACAGCTGTTTGAGGTTCGGTGACACCAGGCAGACCACGTCTGAGCCTTCAGTTTCAGCTTTGCCATCTCATACTGGGAGAGCTTTGGAACATCCCTCTCAATGCCGGGCACCTTCTGACTTCCCACAGTCTGCTGCTGTTCTGCAGTGCTTGTATTTCAGTCCCCCCATAGCTCCGCTGTTCCCTCTTGCTGGAATCCATAAACACACACATTGTTCTGGAAGAACAATGGTTTTTCTGGCTGAAATATCAGGGGGGAAAAAAGATCTCTGGTTGAATGTCAATGAGAATGCGACTATTTATTGTATTTTCCCTTGCCGAGGGGAACTAATTCTCTGGGGCAGAAGAAAAGCTTTTTGGTTTCCAGCTGGGAGTGGGGAGGTGCAAGGTCTTCGCAGGAGGTCTGGGTTCAAACACGGTTGTGCTGTAGGATTGGCATGAAACTTTCCCTCCACCTTTGGGCTACGCAGCTTTGGGCGTGGAGATGCTCTCAGGCAGCACTGCTCAATCCCATCTGCTTCCAATTAGTCCAGTTCCTGCCCAGACCTTTTTGGTCTCTCCCTGAGGAGTGTTTAAGCCTCGGAGTGGCTGCTTTTGGGGTTCTGCTGAGTGTCTGCCCAGCTTGGCAGGCTCACGGCTAAGCATGGATGACCCCCAACTCTCTTCCTTTTCAGTTCATAAACTATCCCTGGGTTATTCTCTGAGGCTTTTATTTGTCTTTCTGGGATTTCTATCCATCGGCATATAGACATTACTTTTCCTGGCACTATAATCATCTCCCCCAGAAGCTATTTGTAGGTTATGTGGTCTTTTTTTTATTGCTACATCTCAAGGCATTCTGGTTTTTATTAAAGAGCCTTGTAAAAGCTGTATTCACAGGACTGGCTTACTTTTAAATCTCTTACAACAACCTTCCCTGCCTCTCCCTCCATCTGTTCTTCCTTTCAAGTAAAACATTCTTAGGGAGCATAACTATCCTCAAATCTTCCATTATTTCTTCAACTCTTTCTACACCAGCTGCTTCCATGCCCTCTGTGCCCAGCTCACTCCTCATCCATCTCCGTTCACGCTCATTGAGCTGTGCCCAGCTCTGTCCATGCCCACTGTGTCCAGCTTTATCTGTACCCATTGTGCCCATCTCCATCCATATCTATTGTGCCCATCTCCATCCCCACCCACTGTGCCCAGCATCTCTGTCCACACCCATCATCCCCAGTTCTGTCCACACCCATCGTGCCCAGCTCTGTCCGTGCCCGCAGTTCCCAGCTCTGCCTATGCCCATTGAGCTTTGCCCATCTTTGCAAGCTGCAGTACAGTCTCTGCACCAACTCCTGGAGGAATTTGCTTTGTGGATGCGTTGGAGGAGTCCCTCTAGGCCTTGCATCACCTTGATCACTGGCTGTGGCAGAGAAAGGCACTGGGATGCCCGCATTGCTTGCCCAGTGTTGCACAATCTTTGCATGAAGCAACCGCTTTTCTTCCTCCTCTCAGTAAATACAAATGAGAGTGTCTAATTAAAAACAGCCCCATTCCGCTGGAATTTCTGCTCAGAGACTCTGCAAGGCTCTGCTGCTCTTGCTCAACCTGTGATTTTCAAAAACGACATGTACTTTTGTCATGTTAATCTTCCTTTAGCCTTGGACTAATTTATACCGACTGAACCCAAGGCAGGCTGCAGGCAGGTTTGCTGGCTCTTGGGCTTAGCTTGATTAAATAAGTAGTCAGACAAACGCACGCGCTGAATGTCTTGTTTGGTAACAGCAAAACTAATACAGCTCAGCCGTGTTATTATTTTTTTCCCTCCCAAGGAAATAAAATGAAGGAAAATAAAGGAGCGGAAATGCTGTGAAAGGAGGCTTTGCTGTGGTCCTGGAGGCACGTAAAAATTCATCAGGTGTTCAGGGTTTTCGCCTAATGGCTGAAATAACCTTCCTCGTGGAGGAGGCAATCATAAAGTGTGTGCTGCTGTGGCACTGCAGATAGAATCTTAGAGAGAATCTCTTCCGATAGGAAGATTTGCCTGGGTGAGGGCTGCCAGCTGAAACTCGCTGAATTAACACATCACCGAATTTCCACCCAACACTCCTCAACGAGAAGCCTTAGTTCTTCCTTAACTCAAGTTGCTAGCACAAGGACACGGTGAGCCCTCCCTGCAAGGAGACAGTGCTATAAGCAGCAATTGATTATTGGCTGTGCGAAGACAATGGGAAAGGTGACATAGAGCATATCTAGCTCAGCAAGAGTGAGTTTATGGGGCACTTCTTGTAGAGAAAACAAACAAGATCTCAGGTCAGGGCCGTGGGGAGTCCCTGGGGAGATGTTTCCTTAAAAAGCATGGCTTTCTGCAGGAAAGATCATGACATTTTGGGTGGAAAAACAGCATGTGTGTCATGGAGTCATAGAACCATAGAATGGGTTGGGTTGGAAGGGACGTCAGGGATTATCAGGCTCTAACCCCAGTGCCACACACAGGGTTGCCAACCAGTAGATGAAGCACTAGATCAGATTGCCCCATCCAACCTGGCCTTAATCACCTCCAGGGATGGGAATCCACAACCCCCTGGGCAATGGGAAAACCTGTCAGAGGGACAGTCAGGGCAAAACCTAGCTGAAAACTCACGAGCCTTTTAAAAGAATCAAAAGGTGCAAAAACCCCAACAGCATCCCAGGAATGGTTGTCACTCTGTGGTCATGGGGGTCTGGTGGGCTTCCACCATTCTTGGGTGTGACCCCAAGCCCATAGCATGGCCCCAGTGGAATACCTAACACTCATTGCAGCTCGGTCATGGTGCCTTGCCTGGGCAGGGGACAGCAGGCATGGTGCAAGTCCTTGAGGGCTGGAAGAGGGTTGGACACGGACCCAAGGGTGCTTACAGCATCCACCTGTAAGCAGATGAGGATTAATCCAAGGCAGCAAGATAATGAAGAGGATTTGCAACGCCACAGCACAAAGAGAAGCACAGCCCAGGTGATATGCACAGCCCTGAGCACCGAGGGTGGGTGTGAGCTGTGCAAGAAGGAGATGAGGAATACACCTCAGGATGAGGGGTCCTGCCCCTCCTGGGTGACCCTGGAATTGCCCAAGGGGGTTTGTTGAGCATCCCCATGGCAGGGCCTCGTGGGCCCTTGGGGGGTGCAGCAAACACAGTGTTTGAGCACCAGATTTGCTTTGTGCACAGCAAATCCTGCCTTGAACCAGGAGACAGAGCACCCCGTGAGCCTGGCTGCTGCTCTGGGATTTTAGCTCTTTCCTCCTTGCTGTATCAAGAAAGAAAAACCACCAACAAAACAAAACGATTTTCACAGTGCTGCATACTGCTGGCCCAATTCTGGGGGATAAATACCATCCTGCTCACCGGCTCGGTGTGCCCTGCAAAGCTTGGCTTTGGTTTCTGTGTTTTTGTCACCAGCCCCAGGTGGCATATGGCATCCGTGCGGTAATTAGGGCTGTTTGCTAATGGCTCTCTGCACATAGCTGTACACCTGGAAGCTCATTAGCAGACACGTGATGTGAGATGGGCCCTGCAGAAGGATGGGGCTGAGGCGGATTGAATGTGGCCATGGGGGAAGAAAGGGGGAACCCACGTGGAGGGGTTGGGGTTGAGATGGTCAGAGCAGCGCATCGCAACCAGGGAGCCAGCTTGTGACCACGGGGAGCAAAGCCCCATCTCACCTGGAGGTGAGCTGCTGCAGAAATGCCTGCAGCTTCTGCTTGGTTCAAATCCACCTCTTTTAGTGGAGAAAGTTTCCCCCAAAGGCGCTTCTCCGGCACTTTTACTGGCAGTCAATAAGCAAAGGTGACAGAAGTGTTGGAGGCAGTAAAAAATAAAGTGGGAAAGGAGCAGTTAGGCAGATTGAAGCTGAAGATGAGGCTTCATTTAAGCAAGAAAACGGGTGAAGTGAAATTTAAGCCGTGCTTTATGGCAAAAGCAGTAGCACATAAACCCTGCAGAGCATCTTATTTCATTTGCTGCTTCCCCTGCCAGCCGCGCTGGCTGCTGGGGGAGCTGGCAGAAGTGGGACAGCTGCAGGGCTTTAAAACTTCAGGAGGAGCTGTGGGGTTCAGTGGGTTTTTGTCCTAAAGATCAGCCCCTCTTCCCTATAGGACTCAGGGAAAGCTCTCGCTGCTCACAGCTCTCTGTAGCATCACCCGGGCTGGCTGGCATAGGGGATGTTGTTAACGTGCTCAGCTAATTACCTTCTCCAACAAGAGCCATCGATTGCTGTCCCCACTGGATTTTGAAGTCAGTGCAACGCATGGCATGGCTGTGACAAGGGGACAGCACAGAGGGAGGTGATGGGGACTAAGGGCAAACGCTGTTCTGCTGCACGGTGGGGGCAAACTGTATTTCAATGCGACACGTGGGTCAACTTGTAGCACTAATGCCACAGCTCCTGAGTCGCTGTGAGCAGCACAGCATCCTCCATCACACGTGGGTCCTGATGAGCAAATGCCTTAGCATACCAATGCCACGGCATGCAATAGAACTGCATACAAATGCCACGGTGTGCAAATGGCACGGCATGCAAATGCTCCTCCATGCAAATGCCACGGTGTCCAAAAGCCACGGCGTGCAAATGCCATGGTGTGAAAATGCAACTGCACGAAAATGCCAGTGTGCAAATGCAGCCCGCTGTCGTTGCTGGGCGATGGTTTGCCCGTTATTGCCTTGTTTTGCATCTCTTCAAACCCAGAGTTATTACGCAGCTTGCGGTGCTGGACGATTTGGGAGCAGGAGATTCATAGCTGTTTGTGGAGGAAATGAAGCGTTCTGTCCTTAATCAGATTCAAACAGAAGCGAGCAGCAGCTCTTCCCAGCACTTAGGCAGCGTGTGCATGGCTTTTATTTGCTTCTTGGCTGTTCCAGTGGTGGGCAGAAGCGCTGTACATGGGATGGATCACGGATCTGCAAAGTGCTGCTGGGCCCACTTGGGCGTGACATGGCACGTAAATGGGAGAGCACTGCAAGGACTGAGTGCTCGGAGCTGGAGGGGAATAAACAGAGAGAAACCCTAAAAATCCTGACTCATAAGCGATGCTGTGGGAAGGAGGGGGAGATAATCCAAACCTCCAGCAGCATTGTACTCCTGTCGCTCGGAGAGAAGCGTCGGCTCTGCTTGCTGTTCTTTTCCCCCCTCGTTGTGTTCAGACATTTCTTCTTGGGGAGGAAGACATCTTCAATGTTGCTGTAGCATCTGTGCATGGTTTCTGAACTGCTCCTGGGGAGCACATCTCTCTCATAGACACCCCCGTCCCCCCCAATACTATTTTGTCCCCACATCTGACCTCTTGCATGCAGTTTCCTGCTGCAGTGGTTCATTAGAGCAGCAGCTCTGTGCTCTGACCACGGTCTGGCTTTGCAATCCCCAAAGTTTTGGGGCTTGCAGCTCACAGGAGCACATGGTATAGCCCACATGGGCAGCTCAGATTTGTGTCACCATTCCAGGGCCGCTGTCAGCTCTGAACGGATCAAGCTCAGGGCTTTGAGGTGTTTTCTTTTTGCCTGCAAACCCTGTCTGAGTAAGCAGGACCACACCACGAGCACCACAGAACACCCGCTGCATGCTGGAGTGGTGCTCCATTATTTACTTCCCTTGTTTTAAGCCTTTCCTCCTTCACCATGAAATATGTGGGCCTCTTCCTAAAGCCGAATCCCTCACATCTGCAGGAATCCGGGAGCTAAAGCTTGAAGGGAAACCTCACCCGCTGCAAAAACCCTTCCGCACTCAGACCGGGGCGGCTTTGCTTTTCCACTCTGCCTTTAATTTCCCTTTTAGCAGAGCAGCCTCCCTCAAACTGCTCATCCCTACAGCTCCAAACCTCCCCCCCCATCAGACCCCTTGTTTACATGGCACTCCCAAACGCTGCTGTTCTTTTCCTTTCAGCAAATCATCACGTAGCAAATGTAGGGTACGAAGGAACGCGAACACTCTTAGGTTTTTTAGAGCCAGCAAAGAGTTGTGGATAACTTCTTTGCATTTAAACTTCCCAGCCCATTAAACCCTCTTAAATAATTCAGATTCAATCCCTGTTGAAGCCTGCGTGGCGTTGATTATGGTCTGTAATAAAACTTTGCTGGGAACAGGGATGTTAACACAAGTTATTGGTTTAACAGAAGTGACTGCAGAGGCGGTGCTGCCTTGGGGCTGTGAGGGAGGGGTTCATTATCCATCACTGGGTTGGGCTGTAGGGTCTGAGCCAACGCTGGGGGTCCAGAATGGACACCTCCAAAGTGGGAACTCGTTTGCACTGCATGCATCCCCCAGGCAAGGCTCGGGAGGGTTTCTTGGTCCCAGTCGCAGTGATGGAGGCTGGTTGCCCACACACGCACTCTGTTGGTGGTCACGCTCATTTTCCCGTGCATGTCTCCGGAGCTGCCTTCATGTTTAATGGATGAAAGACTTTTCCCTCCTCCCCTGCCACAGATGGCAAATGGAGAGCTCTGCTCTGGCAGCGAATCCTTCCCAAGGCAGATGGAAATCTTGTCGGAGCCATAAAGTTGTCTCGGTGGTGTCAAGTTGGCCATAGAAAACTAAAATATTGACCTGCTCTTCCCCACAAAACACAACTAATTAGCTACAACAAGTGGCTGATGTTTCCGCGAGCTTTGAGCTCACTGCTGGGAAGGCATTTGCTTCTCTGCTCAGAACCTTTTTGCATTATCCAAGGGGGAGAGAAGTTTTGGGAAACAGGGACCAGCAGAGCTGCTCAAGGTTGGATGCTGTGATTTGTGTTCTCTTTAGGAACCCGGAGATTGAAGTGCTCATGGCTGGATGTTTTTTGCCCACCTTTTTGACGTTGCTTGTCGCTGTGTAGAGAGTTCCAGGATGGCTTTGGCTGCTGCACAAAGGGCAGGCAGAGCAGGGACTCAAACCAAGCAGGTCTGGGACATCAGCTGGTGAGTTCCCAGCTGTTCTCCTCTCTTGGGTTTGGATTCAGTTTCTCACTCGGAGCCGAACCCTGCTCTAGGATCCCAAGCAAGAAACCCATTCTGCAGGGAAGGCTTGCCTCTCTGCTGCAGTGGGGTGTGCACAGTGAGCACCCCAAACCACCACCCCCAGCTCAAGCATGAATTTCAGCTCCAGCTTTCCTCATTTTGGGTAGAGGCACTGATGCGATCGTCCCCGTGGCTGTCCCCGTTGGCGCTCCTGTTTCCTTGGAAGCTGTCCCACACTAGTTTGGTTGGCAAACAATAATAACGAATTAGGTTTGGTTTTCTTTGTCTTTTTATGTTCTGAAGTTTCAGGCCAAACAAGCCCTTGGGGCCAAACAAGCCCTCTGTGCTTGGACTCAGAATGGGTTCATGGTCATCACTGTGCCCACACTGAAATTCCATTGGCATCCATCACCCTGCGGCTGCTGAGCCTCACTGACCCCAAAAAGAGGACTGAACTGAAAGAAGTGAAGTCCACCTTCTTCCTACCCCAAGTTTCTCTGGGACGTCTTGCCACGTGGCTGTATCTCTTAACAACAGAAATCAATACCTCCTGCAGGGAGCTGAAATCTCTTTGTGAGGCATATCTTGAACAAAACACGTTCCATTTTTTTGCTAGGGGAAGTTTCCAGCCCATGGCTTGGGGTTTGGTGCTGTTGCAGGGTTGTGACAGTGCTGTTTTAGCTCGGAGCCCCTCGCCTGTGAGGGATGAGAAGAGTGGTGCTGATTACAAGGTGTAATGAAGTGTGTTTTCACAGTGCTGTTTCCGAGAATGGATCTCTATTGCAAATGATGATGATGTGCACTCCGCCCTCATCCTTCCTGTGCTGCGATTTTCTCCTCTTCCTGACTCAGCAGTGACCTGGGCCATTGGCTTGGAGATCAAGCCAAGAAATGAGATATACTCCTAGCAGTCCCCTTCTGCTCCGTGCACCAATCCCCCCATGCAGAGCTGCTTTGATCTGTGCCATCTCTGCTGTACTCATGAGCTCAGTTATAGGATTTTGGGATGGTGTGGGGGATGTCCTTGTTCTCTTTTGCCCCCTTTATCAAACCCTTATTACAAAGCAGGTCCTGAACCGATGCTCGCCCCATGGCAGTGCTCAAACAGCTCTGTGCTGCAGTGGGGGTCCCTGAGATGGCGCCAGCTGAGATGGGGGCACGATGCTATATCTGTTTCATCCCATGGAAATGCTGTCCAAGGAAGCCTTGCTCTGCAGCTGGGCACGGTGGATGAACAACACAAATCTGTGGCTCGGAGGATGTGGAATGATTGAGGATTTAGTTGTGTTGGGGCTCTGGATGTGGGGGGGGCAAGGAGATGTGAGCATCAGGCAGATCAGGCTGCAGATGCTTGGCCTGAGTACTCTGCAACAGGGCAGCTCAAGAGGAGGATCACTGGTTAAGGTCTTTATTTCGGATTCCAGGTCTGAGGGCTGCCCCCGAGCACCCAAAGTCCCCATGGTGGGAGGGAGACCCACCGTGCCCGTGTCTCCCCATCTGCTGACCGTCAGCCAGGGCAGCGCATCCTGGCTCAGCTCCGCAGGAGTGATTCTGCGACCCAGAGGGTGTAGGTGCTGGGATCGGTCACTAGAGGGAAGGATACGCGCACCGGTGGATTTCCAGGAGGAGCTGGCTGCGTTTCAGGGCACGTCTTTGACACGCCAACATACTTCGCGTTCTTAGGTGACAAAAGTAATAGCTTTTTCCTTCCTTTCTCTCTCTCTCTTTTTTTTGTCTCTTTGTTTTTGTTCCCACCTCTTTCCCTTTTTCTCTTTTTCTTTTCTTTTTTCCTTTATTTCTTCTCCCCCCCTCCTTGTATTTCTCTTTTTTCCCCCCTTTGTTTTTTTCTCTTTTTCTCTTTTTCTTTTTTCTTTTTTTATCTTTTTCTTTTTTCCTTTATTTCTTCTCCCCCCTTGTATTTCTCTTTTTTCCCCCCTTTGTCTTTTTCTCTTTTTCTCTTTTTCTTTTTTTCTTTTCTTTTTCTTTTTTTTCTTTTCTTTTTCTTTTTTTTCTTACTTCAGTCTTTTTTGTTTTTTTTTTCTTTTATTTCTTTTCTCTTTTTTCCTTTCTTTTTCATTTCTTTTCTTTCTTTTTTTTTCACTTTTCTTCTTTCTTTCTTTTTTTTTTTTCCATGTTTTCTTCTTTCTTTGTTTTCCTTTTCTTTTTTCTTTCTGCTTTTTCTCCTTTTCTCTCCCGTTTTCCCCCGAGGCTGCTGCCACCTGCTATTGTCTGAGAATGCCTTCAGAGAGCAAGCAACCCCTCCTGCCCCACCATGGTGATGTCTGCTGAGCTCCGGCACATCCCAAACAACAATTTTGGGCTAAGATTAGTAAATCACTCAGGGTTATTCCAAATGCCACCCGTAAGCACCTCTGGGCCCAGCAGTATTTATTTGCTAATCAATATAGAATCGTAGAATCTCAAGGATGGAAAGGACCTACAAGATCCAACCGATTCCCACTGCTATCACCAGCTGTGAAACCGTATCTCACAGCTCCTCATCCACACGTCGATGTCCTCAATGTCTTTCTTGCAGCAAGGGGCCCTACTCTGAGCACAATACTCCAGGTGCAGCCTCACCAGTGCTGAGTATATCACTCAGTTGATTTTAAGAGCAAGCCAAACTTCACATTGGTGTCTTTGGGATGAAGTCTCACCCTGGCAGCCCCCAGGCACTGGTGACCACTCTGTGCTGAGCCAGGCAGCAATGTTTCTTTGTGCACATCCCTAGAGAAATGAGGACTGTCTGAACAAAGCCTCTGGTCCCTTCCTTTCCAGCTGTGGGCTGTAGCTGTGGGGCTGGCAGCATCCCATCCCCTCTTAGTTGTTCAAGATACTAACTTCATCAGCTCTGAAGTGTCTTGCCAACTGAGATTTGTTCCCCCCCCCTCTATTTCGACAAATATTTGTGTAAAATCTGCAGATAGAAAAACTTTTCCCTTGGGAACCCCCTTGGGTTTCAGCAGTGCTGCTGGGGTGGGGGAACCAGGGGAGAGGATTTACAGCCCCAGCCCCACCATTGGCTTCTGCAGGTGCCCTCTGTGGTGGAGGGACAGGGGCAAGGGAATGGGTTTTCATACTGGGGATGAGATTTCAAGATCCTGCGCTCCTTCACCATGGACCTCTGCCTTTGCCCTGCACAGAAACCTCAGTGCAGCCCCAGTGGGATGGAGAGATGCAGGCACATCCCATGGGCACGGTGAGTGCTGGCAGGGCTGCATGGGGCAGAGAAGGAGCACTGCCCTCTGCTCTGCAGCTGTGAGTACTTTCAGTCTCCGTGCTGCGAGCAAAGACCTCCTGCTCCCACCCAGCACAAGCAGCTCATCCTTCAGCACGATGCTCCCTCTATCAGCACGCAGCAAAGGCTGACCTCTGAGCTTGCTCTGGTGCTGTCAATCACACTGGCCCAGAGCTTCAACATATCATGGTAAAAGGGGAAAAAGTCCTCCTCTTGCTGCTGCAGAAGGTTGGGCAGGGGTCAGCCTGCCTAGGAGCCAGTGCTGCAGGAGAGGAGGGGTGCTGCTGGGAGGAGAGGCAGAGGGCAGAGCTGGGCTCGCCATGTGCTCTCTGCAAGGCTTTCCTCGCTGCTGTCGTCCAAGAAGTTAATTAATTTTCTCTGATCAGCAGCCGTTGTGCCAGCAAGCAGAGTCTGGAGGAGAGGGGAGAGCACTGCTGCTTTGCAGCTCCCCCTGAGTTACGGTGATGGTTACTTTGTCTTAGCAAAAATGAAACGTCAAGCTGCGACAGAGAAAAATATTCTTTTAATGCTGAGCAGTAACTGGGTTTCCAGAGTGCCGGGTAATGGGGGAAGATGGGAGCTAAGCAGCTGGGACCGCACAAGATTAATTCAGGCTCCAAATGAGGCTTCACACGCTGCGTGTTTTACCGTACATCACTGTCACGCGGACATTGGGGTGTGGGGCTCTGAGTTCACTTGTTGGCTCCACACTGGACATGGTGACAGGGTGACCGTTGTATTTTGGATAGGGAATTGGGAGGTGAAAATTGCAGGGAGCAAAGCAAGGACATTCTGCCCCAAAGGAACCAGGTCTGAATTTAGGAAGATGACCCTGGGGTGATGGATGGGGGGCTGAGCATGGAGCTTTGCTTGAGGGGAACACTACCACTGTGCATTTCCTTATGTTGGCCCCCTTGAGGCCACCACGTTGTCACTGAGCCTCACCTCAGCAGCTTGGTCTGGGCTTGTGCCTAATTTTTGGCTAAGGAAGGATTCCATTCCTCGATGACTTACTTGCATGGGCGAACTCAGCCAGCCTGGTGGTTATTTTCCCTTCTGAGTCGTCACACTAGCTTTGTAAGTGCCATACTTTCATTAAAGTTTAATTTCCCTGAAGAGTGAAATATTAATGGGAACAGGCTTAATGCTGTCAATAGGAAACAGACCCAAACAGATAATTTGCTAATATAATGACTTAGGATTTTATCTATTTCCAGCTGCACGATTGCTCTTCTGCTATGATCCGGTGCAGGTAATAACCATTGTCATCTCTGCTCAATGAGAAAACGTAATGAGTTTAGAGCTCAATCATCGTTTTGTGATGTACCCACACTTCTCCCCTGTACTCTGTGTGCTTCATCTTGCACCCTTGGGTGGGTTATGGGGGGCACCAGTCCTGCTCTAATGCAGATGGGAGAGAGGCTGAGGATGAGATCCAGATTTATGGGTCAAGATAAGCACCACCCAAGGGCTTCTTTACAGCTCTCCAAATAGTCTTGAGGCTCTGCATCTTGGAGGTTCCCACCTCAGTGCACTTGCAGACCTCTGGGAACCCAAATCCCCCTCATCTACTCCATTGCACTCCAGTGTTTGCTTTTAACCCAGATGCCAAGTTTAAAGAGCTGCATTTCCTTGTTAATCTCAGCTGGTATGGAAACCAGAGGCGGTGAATCACACGGAACAGTCCCTTGGTGGGCAGGACGTGCTGTAAATGAGGGGTGTACAGGAGGAACATGGCAGAGTGGGTGGGGAGAGGGGCTGGGATGTGTTCTTGGGATAGCCCAAGCTGCTTGGAGCAGTGTGGACATCCTCCCAGCTCTTTGGGAAGTGTGTAATGATTGTAGAACAAGCAGAGATACCTTTCTGATATGATGCCTTTCTGATATACTTTCCAGCTTGCAGCACGTGTGCTTTTCAGGGCAGACTGCTCTCTCTGTATTTGGATGTTTCCGATCTATTTTTTCCCCTCACAAATTTGTCCATCACTTCTGGAGGTCACACAGCTTGCAGCACTGGGCACTGCAGGCAGTGTGAGCACCACGCTCCTGTCCACAGAGAGCCTGGATTTTGCCAGGCATTTTTTGTGTGTTTTTCTGCCTCGGAACAAACAATAAGGAATTGTTTCCTGGTTGTTTTTTTTTTTTTCTACTTTTTTTTTCAATTTTTATTTTTCTGTGCCATTAGTGGCTTGATGTGCCCTATCCACTTTTATCCCTCTCTCACTAACCACCTCTCACTAGCCATAGAATCGTTCAGGTTGGAAAAGACCTCTGAGACCCCCAAGCCCATCCCACCCCACCATGCCCATAACCACGTCCCTCAGTGCCACATCCACACCTTTCTTGCACACCTCCATGGATAGCAACTCCCCTACCCCCAGGGCAGCCTGTGCCAATGCATCATAACTCTTCTGTAGAAGAAATGATTCCTAATATCCAGCCTGACTCTGATCCCCCCCTGGTGCAGCTTAAGCCATTACCTCTTGCAGTAATAAACCCAATAGCAGTGATAACAGAGTGGTTTCTGGGTCGTGTTCCCCCCTGGAGGTCAAGATGGGAATATTTGCACCCACCTGCAACAAGTTTGTGCACTGAAAGCTCTGCAGCTTCCCCACGATGGAGATTCTCTGCGTAGCTCACCCAGCTGTCCCTAGTAAACAAAGCACTGTGTTTGTGGCGTTTGGAAGTGAATGCAGATTGAGCTGCTTTCGGAGCCAAGCATATGGGCTGTGTTTGAGTGCTGGGAATGTGTTTGCTTGTGATTTAATAATACAGTGAGTCATGCCTGTACCTTCTCCCAATTACTGCCCTTACATCTCCTTATTGTTGAGTAGATGTTCTGGAAACTCTGTTTTCCTTGTAAAATCAATTACATACCAGCCATTATTATCTGCCAGGTCTCATGCCATCCTTGCTTGCCAAGAAAACCTCCACAGCAGCTGGGGTGTGACTGGTGATAGGGATACTCCAGCAGCCCATCCAGGAGCAGGGAACCAGGTTGGACACCATGGGCTCAGATGAGTGCAAATCCCATTGCTGCTGAGCACGGGGCTGTCTGACCCCAATGCAAAGCCCTTTATGGAACCATGCAGAACCTCTTTAGCTCAAGGAGGGAAGGTTTACATTGGATGTTGGGGAATTTCTTCGCAGGGAGAGCGGTGAGGTGCTGGGACAGGCTGCCCAGAGAGGCTGTGGATGCCCCATCGCTGGAGGTATTCAAGACCAGGTTAAATGAGGCCCTGGACAACCTGGTCAAGTACCAGATGTGGAGGCCGATGGCAGGGAGTTGGAACTTGGTGATCCTTGGTTCCCTTCCAACCCAAACCATTCTGTGATTCTTTGGGATGAGTGAAGATGAAGGGGCTTTAGTAGGGCCAGCCAGAGCTGGTGCCCAGGGTCACGTTCAGGTGGGGTTTCAGGATCTCCAAGGAGGAGAACCCACACCTCTCTGGATACCTGTGCCAGTAAAAAAGTGATTGCTGATGTTCAGGGCTTGTGTTCCAGTTTGCACCCATTCCCTTTGGTGCTAGCTCTAGGCAGTGGTATGGGAACTGTTAAATCATGGCCTGAACCACTGATTGATCACCTGAGGCAAGCCCTGAGTCAGCTGCAGGGGCACAACTGAGTGTGATTGGAAGGGGTGGAGTTTGACTCCACCTCTCCCAAGACCCCATTTAGGGGCTGACCACCAGCAGGGGAGGATCTCTTGTTGGAGATCCCTCCCTGGTGGAGTTATTGGCGAGCCTCAACCATCATCAAGGTGAGCCAATCTCTTTTGCTATTTATTTGTATACCATCTACTTAAAGCCTACCAAAAATATACCACCTTTTGCACTATTTCCTTGAAGTGCTTTCCTTGGGCTTATTTGCCCTACAGCACCACTGCTCTATCCTCTGGCACCACCCTGCAGGGATTTGTGGCCATGGAAGGGACTTCCCATGTTCAGTCCAAGCAGCCCCAGCTCTCAAACTCTCCTCCTTGTAGAAATGCTCTCAGAGCTCCACTTCTATCTTGCACTGAGGAGCCCAGAACTGCTCTTTAAGTCACCCCCAGAGGACTGGCAGAGCACGTTCCCCATCCCCACCAAAGGATACTCCTGATTTCTGCACGACCGTCACCCAACCACCAGCAAATCCTGCTTGTGTGCATACCCACATTAAGCATCGATTCTTCACTACAGCAGAACATGATTCTTCCTGAAATGAAGTCGGATCCTCCGAGACTTCAATAAACCTTTAAAGGAGTTTAATTAAAAAAGCATAAAGCCTGGGAGGATCAATGCAGCGCTAATGACCTGCAATGGGGCCACGTGTAGCTTGTTCTCGTTGACCTGTGAGGTAGCAAGGAACAAGCACGCAGACCCAGGGCTCTCAGTCAGCATCACCGGGGCTCTCCCAACCTGCAGGAGGATGGAGGGAGCTGCCTGCTATTGTTTGCATCCAAATTAAACCTTGCAGAGCGCTGGAATACCAATGGCTTTGAAGTCAGCAAGAGGTGTGTGGCTGCCAGTGAGATACCGGCTGGCTTCACAGCGGGATGTCAGGGTGGAGAGCTTGGAGAAACAAAAGATGCGTATGGAAAATGCCCAAGTCCAAATTAAAAACAAAACCAACAAAACAACCCCCAAAAACAACATATAAAGTTTTAAGAAAGGGAAGTTTCTTTCATTCTTTCGATGGAGAAATTTCTTTTCATTCTTGCACTGGAACAGGTTGCCCAGAGAGGCTGTGGATGCTCCACGCCTGGAGGCATTCAAGGCAAGGCTGGATGTGGCTCTGGGCAGCCTGGGTTAGTGGTGGGTGACCCTGCCCACATCAGGGGGGTTGAAGTGAGATGATCTTTGAGGTTCTTTTCAACTCAGACCACACTATGAGATAGGCTGGGGAAGGAGATAGCCGCCGTCACTCAACATCGCATTAAAAAGCCATTATTTCTTGGGAGGAATGTATTCAGAACACAAGGAAATGGAGAAGAAGCAGCTCTTTTATTTCCCTCCAAGCCCATCCCTTTGGTCTTGTATTAGTAGGGAGCACAGTTTTGTGTCCTGGAAGATGCAAGAGATGTTTGTGGATGCGTTGGAAGAGGAAAACCCCATCCATCTGGGAAAGGAGCTGGGGCAAACCTAGGCCTTCATGAGACGAAGGGGGACGTGGGTGAGGGCAGAGCTGCAGAGCAAATCCTTCAGAGAGAGGGAAGGACACGTCCTGCCCACAGCACTGAGGGGACAGAGGGAATGTTGTTCTCACGGCACAGTGTGTCAGAGAAGAGCAGATGTTCGGGGCAGACATTCTTTATGTCATCAAACCCTCATTTTTTTTTTACTAAAAACGAAACCTATCTCTGCTCAGAAAGTGTATTTTTAAAGCTGCACATTGTGATTTTCGTGTGTTTCTAGGGGTGTTTTTACACACTCAGCCTATGCCTCGCACCTCGTGTGCTCTCTAGGAGCAGCAGCACACACAGACTGCTGTATCCCCAGGCGATGGGCTCCAGGCAGGGAATGGGTTTTCCATGGCTCCACATTGCCCTGGGGCACTTTGCACCACGGGGTTGTTTTGTTCTGCAACCTTCTGCTTTCTGCAAACTTACCCTCTGTTTCATTAGCCTTACAGCAGTTTCCAAGCCTGAGATAAAACGCGTCCTTTCTGTCTGTTAGAGGGTGAATTATTGACATTTTTAATAAGCATAACTTATCATTAGCCATAATTCATGCCGGTGACGGCAACACAGCTGTTCCTGGAAAGCAGCGTGGCTCTGCATTTCAGATTTCCACGGACTGTGCTCCTGCTGCAGCTCTGGAACAGTGACATGGATGGCACTGCACCTGTCCCTTGTCCCAGCGGTGGCCTTGCATGGCACTTAAGGACAGATAATGCAATTAAATGAGAAGCACTTGCAGAGCTGGCAGGGACCACCGTGTCCTCACAGGGCTCAACTGCAATCCGTGCTGCTCCTGCTGTCCATGCCCAAATCCTGGCAGGGTGGCCGAAGCCAACACGAATTTAACCTCTGTCCCACATTTACTCTGGTCCCTAATGTGACCGGAATAGTGAAGGGATGTTCTCACAGTCGACACTGCTTGCTTGAAATGTGATAATTAGGAGTGTAAAACTCCACAGGGTGATGGTTGAGGGGTGTAGGATGGAGTCTGCCCTCTGATTTCACTGCTGTTTGGTGGAGGACTCTGAACCGAGCTCCTGGACAGTTAGGCTGCCCCTGGCTTCCAGCAGGCCCTGGTAGGAGGAGTGGAGTTTTCTGGTCCTCATAGAACAAAAAAGCTCAGATTGATCTGGACCCACATGAGCGAAGGGTGGGCTGGTAGAACCAACCAGTCCTGCTCTTCGTGATCCCATGGTCCTGGCATACCAAAGTCTGCCTCAAAGGAGCTATGACACACCCTAGGCTGGCCATGTCCAGAAGAACCACACCAGCCTCAGGGAATCCTTCCTGTGGCTCTGCAGACAACGTCCTGCAGCAAGCTCAAGGACCAACACAACCTGGAAGGACAGTCATGGAAGAGCTGGAAAGTGAGATTTGTCTATGACCATGGCCCAGTCTTCCTCACTAGCAACACAGAGCTGCGAGCATCTCTTCTCCATGTGCATGAAACATCACCTTCTTTGGAGAGAGAGCGAATCAAAGAGCCCCTTCCAGTTTCTCCCATCTGCACGGCTGTTGACGTGCCGTTGCTGGAGCTCAGCGAGGGGGTATTAGTCACGCCTTATTGCCTTTAAATCCTACAGTAGCAGAAGCGTCTTCCATTTACAGTTTTAAATAAGAATCAGGCTGACGGAGTGTTCCCTGCGCAGTGTATCGGCTTCCCTGCTACCCAGCTTGCCTTTAAAGGATTAAGTTTTCATCTCACCTCTTCCCCTGCAGTTTGTAAAGAGCAGCTTTGCCTCCTGCGTTCCCTGTTTTTAGGGCACCGTTTGCATGAAGGCCCCCCTGCAGACAGGTGAATGGTGAGAGCAAGGTTTCCTCCTTCCCCACATCCCTTCATCCTCCTCTGTGCTGGAGGAAGGCCCCGAGGATGGTGCAGGCTTGGTGCCGTGCCTGCAGCTCTTACATTTTCATCCCTTCCCCTGTCGGCTCGGTCGTGTGTGGGCTGGTGATGCGCAGGCAAGGAAGAGAGAGCAAGAAAACACACAATTATAGCCAAGGAGGATGAGCAGATGCAGGTGAGTTCTCATGAGCAGAGAAAAAAGATTTCAGTCCCTGGAGTTGCACCATCCACAGGGACTGGGGTGCCCTGTGTGCATTTCTCCAGCTTGTGGGCTCTTCAGCATCCAGGAAACCTTCCACTTGGGCTCTTCCACATTTTCCAGCCTCGTCTCTGCCTTCTGGGCTCTCGGAAGCTGGTGGGGCTTTTGCACGCTTAAATGCACTGCTCTCATTCCTGCTTCCCTACTTAAATTATTGATGGAGATCTACAGCCTCCATTCTAGCTTAACAACTTCTTTTTGCTGCTGTTTATTACCGGGATCAATCAAAGCGGACCCTGATGGCTTAAAAATGTGCTTCCTTCTCCCTCTCATTGTTATTTGCTTGTTTATTATTAGGAAAGACAAGTTTTGGCTCCGGGAGGTTTAGCTAGCAGTAAACAATGTCATTAAAAGCAAATCAGAAGTCCCTGCTTTGCTCGGAGCCGACCTCTGTGGGGCGATGGGGAGAGTCCTGCACGTGGGTCCCTGCATGCCACCATGGTGGCTGTCACAGTGTGGGGATAGGTGATGGCTGAGCATGGCCAAGGGCTCTCCTACAACAGCTCTTCTCTGGTTTTCCCCACATCTGTGTCTTCTGTTCCTGTCCTCACTGCCATGGAGGGGCTCCTCCACCCTGGCCATGGGGGGCTGTGGGATCAGGAGGTGGTTTGTGATTTTGGGAGGTGGCCGATGTGTGGATCTTTAGAGACCTTAGGATGATCCTTTCTCCTGCTTGCAGAGGGACTGAGGCTCCTTATGCTCCAGGGATCTGAGCTTTCACCTCGAGGTTTGGTCCCCAGTCCTCTTCAAGCAGCTCAGGAGAAGGTGGGATGCCATTCATTTGTGTTTATAGAGGGGTCTGTGGGGATTTCAGGACTAATGGCAATGGTGGGTTGATCTCTGGAGGTCCCTTCCAGCCTGAGCTGCTCAGGGATTCTATGGCACTACAATAAGTTTGAGAAGCACCACTTCTTCACACCTTTCCACAGCCGCTCTCATCCTGATCCCGTATCCAAGGCACCGAAGAAATGCGGTGCTCTCCGATACTGCCCGCTCTGCTTGCAAGAAACGAATTGAGGAGTGATGGGGAAGATAAATTGCTTGTTGTTTTTTAATGCATGCAGTGAAGGAGTTTATTTTTAAACCCGTCTGTGAGTGATGCCTGGTTTGATCTTCTAAATGAATCTGATTTATTCTATTTGCACTGGGGCTCGGAAGAAGAGGGACAGAGCTGGATTTAATTTATATATTTAACTTCTCCTTGGCAGGACTCAAAGCTGAGAAGCTCCCTCCAGTGATCCCAGTGATGAAAATGATTTCCCTCGTTTGAACTAACGATCTCCAGTCACTGGTCCCAGGTTGACACTCAGGGCAGGTCTTGGCTGTATGGAACCAATAGGGTCAGAACTGGGCAGGTTAATGTGGGGGCACCTACAGAATCTTTCCCTGTCTGACCTAGTGATGTGGCCTCTTCTTCTGCATAGACCTAACATCCCATCCAACCACTCTCACTTCGCACAGCTCTGCCTGGCAGCACGCCCTTCTACATAGGTCAGGGACACAAGGACCAGTCCTATGGTTTCACTGGGGAGTAAATACATGGAGGGATTCACGACCTTATGGGACTTTCCCACTTCTCTTCTACCCTGTGGGCACAAGAGAGGGCTTTAAAGCTTGTCCCTGAGGCAAACAAAGGAAGACAAATGACTTCTGCTGCAGGTTGATGACCTTCACTGCTCTGTGAGTGGGACAGGCAGGGAAACCCTGCCAACCAGGTCCCATCTAATTCACCGGACTCTGCCATAAGCCACAACGAATGGAAGCCATAAAAGCCTGAATTACTCTCCAAAAATTCTCCCTTAAAAATGATGTGAGCATAAAAACGAGTCTTAAAGCAGGCGAAATGATGAAGTCACTGGTGCGGAGGGGAGCAATCATTCAGCGCTGCTAAGCCATGCATCACGGGGGGTAATTATCAATTATTGTAAACAGAGCAACTCCCCTCCAGATGCTAATGAAATTTCACATGGAGCACACTCTGAGAGATGGATCGTATCGGCCTGGACAAGATTCATCTTCCCTAATGTGCCACTTATTGCTGTTAATGCATCTTAAAGCTTGGAGCAGCATCCTGCTGGGAGGAAGGAGGAGTCCCAGCGTGCTGTCACCCATGGGTGCTGCTCCCACTGCCCTTCTGCAGCCCCACATAGGCATGCCCTGCCATAAACCCTCGAGTACAGATGGAAAAGGACGTTTAATGTGTGGCTTAGCTCCAAGCTGTGTGCCATCATGGAGTTTTGATGTTTTTCCCAGGTCCCATCTCAGCATTTGTAAACTTGAGGGTGAGGTGGAAGGCCAGGGATCCCGTCCAGGTGAGACAGAGGCTATTTTGCTTCTAAATCTTCAATCTGTGACCAATGAGACAAAGTGCTGCTTTGTCAAATGCAGCTATTATGCTTCATCCTGTTACACATAATGAAATTGCTGGATCTGCAAGCAGAAAACAAACACACAGATTACAGGCATGGTTTCCTCTGCATCCATCCAGGCCCTGTGCCATCTTCTGTCCCCATAGGTGGGTAATGGTGGAGTCCCCATTAGGAAGTCCCCATTGGAGCCATCAGTTGGTGTCTCTCCCCCCTCCCCCCCTCCAGGCTCTGCCCTTCTCCCAGGGTCCCGCTCCTGTTCCTCCCTGCTTCTGCCTCCCACATCCACTCACCAAGGCCCGGAGCTGCTCTCTTGCTTTTATTTTTTGCAAATGAACATGACTGCACTAAGAATAAACCCTGCTCAAAGCTCCGTGCCTGAGTTTGCAACCAAGGCAACCCCACCGCCCGTGGCACCTCTCGTCTCTGAGCTGCTGCCCCATCCCCTATCTGTTGTTTCACTGCAGAACTGAGCTTCAGAGTCCCTCCTCTCAAGTCTGCAGGACACCTTAGCATCCTTAGTGCTTCCTGGGGCCAGTGGTGGCCCTTGGGGTCACTTCAGCCACTGGCAGCCCAGTCCTTTGTTCATTAATGAGCCAGAGGAGGTGAGAAGGGAGGTGGGAAGCTTCCTATCTGCTATCACAGATTTACATGAATCATAACTGAAATAGGCTCTGGGGAGGCTGGGAAATGCTTTCTTAAGGCACAAAATAAGGGGAAGGAAAATGAAATTTGTGCTTGCAGACTGAAAACAGAGAGTGTTGGAAGGAATACTTTTGATTTCACTAATGTGTTATCAGGGTCTCAGGTTGGGGACACCTCACTCTGCATGAAGTGCCAGAGCCCTGGGGAGACTCAGAGGTACATCGCAGGGGTTTGCAGAGGTTTGGAGGAGAGTTACAACCACACGTGTGCACAGGTATGTCATTCAGGCATTGTGGCACTGCTCTTAGTCATTCTAATGAAAAAAATCCACCCAGGGACCCACCAGGGTGGCTCACCAAAGCACAGAGAAGCCTTAGGGTGACAGTTATCCTCCACCTCTGTGGCAGCATCACGACAATCAACCTGTGCCTGCCAAGTGCCTGCCCTGCAAGTGGGCTAAGACATCAGCCAAGAAGAGAGATCTCCCAGTGCTGGCGTTCGTATGAACCTCTCATGAAAGCACTTTTGCTTTTGTGGATGGGAAGAGTAGAGGAGCTGGCATCCATGACCCCTTCCCACCATTCCACAGATCCCAGCATCAATTTGCACCCACTTTCATGCATGTAACATCCCAGACCCTCCAGCAGCCCCATCCATCCTGGCTTGTTCATTTGGTCAGTCCAGGTCTTGCAGCAAAGCCCTCCCCAGTGTGACACGCTCCATGTCCCCTGTTTTTATGGGCAGGGGTTGGTACCTTGCACTGGGTTTTCTGCCAGCCACGCTGTGTGAGCCCATCACATCTGAATGCTTTGAACATTTCACTTGACAGATGGACTGACAGATCCCAGCTGGGGACATTGCCACGTGGGATTGACCTGCTCTGCTCTGCTGGGTGGGTGAGCTTGGGCACGGCAGCTGCAAGCATTGCCTGGGACTGGTTGGCAACCACATGCATTTGCACACCGGTCGGGTTCCAGTTTGCTCTTCTGCAGTGTATTCATGGAAAGGTTTAGTAGGAAAAAATGGATTTCTGTTCCTAGAGAGCCTCTCTGCTTTGGTTGTGCTTCCTCTGCTCTTTGTACAGTCCCTGGGGTGACACAGCCACCAGCACTGAGGGTCTCCAGTGTAGGACACGAGCACTTGACTCAGAAGAGCAGAAGCTGGGGAGTCTCTTCTGGTGTTGCAGTGGGAAATCCCTTTCTCTCTGCCAGATGGCTGTGTGTGGTGCCGTGGCCAAGTGTCCCTCTGCTGGCACTTGTGTCCCCACTGGGGCTCAGGGATGCCCCTGGCCCAGCTGTTCTGGGTGCATCGTGGAGGGCCCAGCAGGCAGCAAGCATCTGCAGTGCTTTCAGGAAGAACAGTCTCAAATCACAGTTGCTGGGGTCTCTAGGAGAGCAAAGGGAGAGAAAAAAAAGCAGTGTCTAGTGAGAGTTCATCTTCCCTGCACAGGACCCGCTATCACTGCTTACCCCAGGGCAAACCAGAGGGCTCTTCCCAAAAACCTCTTTGATGCTACAGCCCTTTAGGGACAATCAGATTTCTGGGCTGTAGCAATGCTAAAACCCCTCTGCAATGTTTTCAAATGCAATGCAGTGGTGCTGGCCAGCCCTGGGCCATGGAAAAGGCAGCATATGTGCTCTCAGCATCCTCCTGGCAACTCGCTGCTTCTTGGCTTGGTGAAGAGCAGGAACTCTGCACAGCATATATATATATATATATACATATATATATATTTTAAGAAGGGTGAGACATATTTCTAAATCTGGAATAATAATGCAGAGGCAGAGAGGAAGGAAAACACACGCACACACACAGGAGGAGAAGGAAAATAGCAGCTTCTGATAGAGCAAACCTCAAGTCAAACATGAAACACATTAATATTCATGCTCAGATTCAGCAAAAAAAGCAACAGTGCTGTTCTCCAGCAATGCTCAGAGCTCCAGGACTGCTGACAGCCACTGCGAGGAGGAGAAAGCAATGGTACCCTCAGAAGACACCAGGCTGTGGGAGAAGCACTGTAGCGAGCATTGGAATTAGGCATTGGCTCTTTCTGTCAGACCAAACACAAAAGAAGGACAATCATTCTGTTAAAAACATCAGCCTAATTGCTTCTAATTGATCTCCTTGCTGGCAGTCGCTGGAGGGAGGCTGGTGTTGAATGGACCATGAATGCATTCTTCGCAGTTTGTGATTATCAGGAGGGATAATGAAGCGTTGGTCCTCAGCACATCGATGGGGCAGAGGAGCTTTGAGCGCGCTGGAAACCCAGCTGGTGTCGTTCAGAGGTGCACTTCTCTCCATTTTGGGCCTGTGTGAGTGGGTGACCTTGGGTGAGCGGCTGTGACAGCAATCCTTCTCCCTGTGGGCTTCGAAGAGAGCTGTCCCCCTTGGATGCCAATTCTGACGTTGCTTTCTGCACCTTTGCCTTGAGGATGGCATCGCTGAGCTCCAGCATGGCCAACCCTCATGTCAGTCCCACTGAACTTCAGCTGTCCCCATGTCTTGCATGGGAGTTCCATCTCCCACGACCACGCTTGCTGAGAGTAGCCTGACATTTCTGACAAGATCTCAGGTGTCTCAGGAGCCACCACTTTGCAGAGCTGCTTGGCAGGGTCTCTGCACTTTGCTCTCCCTAGGATGTCTCATATGTAACCTCACAAACTAAAAGAAAAAGATTACAGATGCAAGCTTAGCGCTGAGCTTGTGAGCAAAGGCTGTCACCTTCTGAAAGCTTCGTTCTGAGTGGAAACCGGACGGGCAGCTCCTCATTTGAAATTGAGTGCACAGAGTCTGCATAATTTATCAAGGACAGCAAGAGACCTGGGACAGCCCTGCAGACAAAACCCTTGCTGTTGTTCCTCTCTCTTTCCCCCAGCTTCTCCCTCAGACATGAAATTTTGAGGAAGAAAACAGAACCTTGATGCTGACTCACCTGATCTGTCGAAGAAGACCTACATAGAGTCAGGGCTCCACAATCCTGTGCTGAAAAAGCTGTAGGAAAAGGTGATTCATGAGCTGTTAAGGATGAGTCCATGCTCCATCCTTCATTCTGATGGATGGATTCTCTTTTTGGATGGAGCGGTTTGCTGCTACTTGAGCGTGTTGTCTTTGTCACCCAGCAGTGCCCTCCTTGTCATCAGGAGTTGGGTGGGGGTTCGTTGGGATGAAAGCAGGCTCATGACCCAACAGGGTACTCCACCTGAGGAGCAATAACCACACAAGCAATGGGTTGTCCTGATGGAAAGCTCTGCGGAGATAGACCTGGGTGTCCTGGTGGCCAGCAGGTCGGCTGTGAGTCAGCCCTGCCTCTCCCTTGGCACATTTCTAACTGTTTTCTACTATGAGAGAACCGATCAACCTCTGATAGATCTGTCCCAGACATTGCTACTTGATGATGAGCTCAGCTGGAGCAAGGAAGATGGCAGATGGAAGAAGCTCATCTGTGCGGCATTCAAATGGAGGGCTCTGCTCTCCTGCTGGTTTGATGGGCACTGCTGCTTACTGGTTTTCCTGGGCACTCGTGCCGGGGTGAACTGTCAGGATGGCTTTCCCTTCACCACTGTGCTACGGAAGGTGGAATTGCCTCTGTGGTTTGAGAACTTAGACACAAACAGGTGCAGCAGCCACAGCCAAACCCTCAGCAGACCTGGAATGGGATGACTGCTGCACTGAGCTCCACACAGGGCAGAAATATTGGGGTGTGAGGTGGTGAGTCTCCCTGTAATGCTCTTTCATTTGGTTCTGGCTGTTGGCTCAAGAAATGCAGAGAATTTATTTTTGTCTTCAGGGCAAGCCAAGGTATTTCCAGCAGTAATTACACCTGCTACAAGCCAATAACTTTATTTTCAGTTCAGGTCTTTCTGAGATGCCCTCCCACCTGGCTTATGAAGAGCAGCACTTCTAATAGTCAGTTGGACCAAAAGTTCATTAGAAAATGGCATAATCCCTGGAGACAATCAAGATCAGGCTTGGCAGGGCTCCGAGTGGCTGATGGAGCTGTGATTGTCCCTCTACATTGCAGAGGGTTGGATCCGATGGTCTTTAAGGATCCCTTCCAAGTCCAACTGTTCTATGATTCTATTCTATGATTCTCCTTAGAGACACTTCTGGACCTCACAACATAACAGCCTCAAAACCAGATGCTGGACTTCTACAAGAGAAGAATTGGGTGCAATGAGTCCTCTCCTGCTTTTCAGGAGGTGCCATCTCCACTGAGATCCAGAGGGCTGAAAAAGCATTTGCTTCAGCTACCCCCACCCTTTCCTGTAGTGTCCTCAATCAGCCTTTGACTGGGAGACCAAAAGACATGAAGACAAGCAAACATGGAGATGCACTTTTTGCTTCTGCAATTAATTGCTTCTGTGGGCCTAGGAGGCAAAGCCATGAAGAGGAGGACAGTGGGATTGCTCAGGAAGCAATTAGGGACTGTCCTCGGGGAAGAAGGATATGGGAACTGATGAGTGTTGGTGGGACTAATGGATATTTCCAATTCCTGATATCCATCTATTTATTTAACGTGTGGGTAAACATGGTGGTTATGCTGGATAGCGTGTGCTGGAGCTGCTGCCTGCTGCATTAATGTGCCAATAACGGCGTTTTATGGTAGGAACGTGGCCACGTATCATTAGCAAATAGAGCCTGGAGCGAGCTGGGCGGTGCAAGCTGCTCATGCTGCACTGCAGCAGAGCGTCAGGACCTGGCAGGGCTTTGTGTGAGCGTGGGTGAGGTGACCTGGATGAACCTGGGCACGTGCCACCCCCCTCCCTGCTCCCTGCCATCTGTGCAAGCACCAACACCAGACGTTGCTCGGAGATTGCACTGCCAAATGCACAGAGCCCTCTGCAGTGGACAGCAGAGAGATGCTGAGCGTCTGTGCCGGGGTTACTGCTGAGCAGGACGCTGGAGCATGGAGCAGAGCTGTGCGTTGGAGCCACTGCTCCCAGGTTTGTATGCACCAGCCCTTCCATCCTCATGGTGGAACACCATCTGGGCCTTGGGGTCTGGCTGCTGCAAGCACTCACACTGGCTCCTCCAGGACCAAGACAGCAACGTTTCCCAGTCCCTCCTGCCTCGGGAAGCAAACATGCCACAGAAAAACCCTCACCGGGGAAAATGTCAGATGTGCATTTAGCATCGGGGGCTCCTGAGAAGCTGGCAGCCGCCTGTCAGCCCCCACGCCAAGCAGTGCTTGAAGTTAATGCCTCCCGACGCGGAGACGAGAAGACCTCTGAAAGCACAAATTAATAAAAGCGATGTGCCGGGAGGAAGCGCGAGTGCGACGATGACAAGGATGAGGCTTTTTGATGCTATCGAAGCAGAAGGAGCGACAGCAGCAGCAGAGGATATTAAAAAGATGAGAGGAGAGCTGAATTTGACTGGATGGGTATGATCAGGATCAAAACGAATTAAGACTTTTCACAACACGAGAAAAAAAAGTTCCAGCAACTGAAATTAACGGGAGGAAACCTTCGGCTTCCTGTAGACAAGCTGGTTGTGTGAGATAGGGAGAGAATTCACCTCTGCTGGAGAATCACTCGCCTTTTTGGCGGGTATTACAAAAGCAGTGCTGACAGAGGGGTGGGATGGGAGCACCCGCAGGGCTGGCTGTTGGAGGGAGGGGGATAAAATGCTCTCTGAAGGCTTGCTGGAGATAAGTGGTGAAGGAAGTGCTGGGCAGGTTCTTCTCGAGACAGAACAGTGTGGAAGAAAAAGAGGCAGCTCGGATGGCTGTCTTAGCGAACATAGAATCCCTGAATCTCAACATGGCTTAGGATGGAGAGGAACTCAAAGATCACCCAGTCCTGATCCCCTCGCCATGGGCAGGGTTGCCACCTGGTCCGTCTGGATGCTGTCCCCTCCTTCTGCTGGAAGAGCTGCACCACTCAGTGTGGTGCAAACTGCTGATGGTGCTCTCGTCTACTTTGTGGATGAAGATGTTGAAGAGCACCAGTGCCACAACAGACATCAGTGTGTCTGGGGGCCACAGTGGTAGAGAGGGAACAGCTGTGACCCCTTTGGTGTCCCCTCCATCACAAAAGAGACTCCAAAGTGGAGCCCATCTTGATTTGGAGCACCCAGAACCTCACAGCGCTGCCATGAGACAGGGAAGGGAAAACCAGAGGGGAACAACAAACCTGAACACGCTGAGAGAAGTGTCACTCTGTGTTTTGTGTGGCTGGAGTCAGACGGGGTGTCTTCACAGCTGTCTGGATCTGGGTGCCATCGCTTTGCAGTGCTGAGCTCTGCCTTGCACACACACACCAGCGGGAAATTTGTGACAGCCACACTTGTGCGCGTGTGCTTTTTAATTTTTCAGGACTTGTCAAGCTTTGAAGGGAAGGTTGGGAGATGTAACAGCTCCGTCATGTTCCTTTATCAAACCCACAGCAGTGACCCCCTCTTTTAATTACATCAGCGCATCTCCATCGCACGCTGTGTCCCAGGAGGAGCTGGTTCTGCTTTTGTGCAGTGGAGAAGGCTGCGTGTGAGCAGACAAGCTGGCTGCTGAAGGGACATCCCCTGGGAGATGCACTGCTGGAAGACGTGACTGCATGCAACAGCGGGTGCTGGGGCTGGCAAAGCTGAGACCCCTCAGTGTGCCTTCCCTGCAGGGCTGTGCTGGTGCAGAGGCTTTCTGATGGGTTGCCGTTGCATTGCAATGTGTGTGTTTGGATGAGCAGCTCAGCACGCTGATGACATCCATCTCTTCGTCTTGCTGGAGAGGAAGCCATGCAGGGAATAAAAGGGAGCGGAAAATCCTGCCACATCCCCGTGCTCTCAGGGTATTTGCAAGTCGCAGCTGGGTGCAACTTCAATTCTGCAGTTCAATTTATGTCCTCCTCTCTCTGTTTTTTTTCCAGTAGTTCTTCACCTCCTGTTCCCTCTCCTCCCACAGCCCTGGGGAGCTACAGCAGCATCCCTGCTGCCAGCAAGCAGCTGGATCAGGGCACAGCACTGCAGGGTTCAGCTCTCAGCCACGAGAACAGTGCATGCAGAGATCTACACACACGTGTTAAATTTTGATCCTGATAGGAGAAGACAGAGGGTTTTTTAAGTTCTTGTTTGCATTCTTGCAAGAACTGTGCAAAAAGCAATACGTCCTCTGCGAGAGAGCAAATCAACCCCCCTCCCCCATCCCCCTTAGCATCAATTGAAAGCCCCAAGAAATGCTATCAGAAGAATAGTGCACAATTCCTCTTTTCAGAATTGTTTTCCTTAGGAGCTCTTACTGCAGCCCCAAAGGTTTTCTGCTGATTGACCCCGTTGCTTTGAGCCTTGTTATCAGTGCTGCTGGTGCACCCTGTGTCCTTGTGCTACCTCCATCACCAGCAATCCTCAGACATTCACAACCTGACGGCCCTGGCCATGGGATGAGCTGAGTAGAAAGCTATTTTTGTGTTTAAATTCCTACCTCTAGAACTCTTCTTCCGTCAGTTCCAGTCCCTGAGTATCTCTCAATAAGAAATTCCCCCTGGTAAGTGCCGAGGCTGCCTCCAAGCTGCTCACTGTACCTCTGTTTCTGCTGCTGTAAGGCAAGAAGAACGATCTTTGCTCGCTTTGTGGAAAGCAGGCCTCGTGTGAGCAGCTGGGTGTACAAAACTTGGCTCTGCTGGGCTACAACCCCTGGTGTCTGCCCAGGGTGTGAGCTCTGTCTGCCTCAGCTGGGCCATTCAGGGAAATTCCTTCTTGGCTTTTTTTTCTTTTTGACTGTTTTAAATGCATCCTTCCCCCTCACTGTGGGAATAATGAGGGTTTCTCATCTCTGCGTTGTCCCTGCTTTCATAATTCTGCATGAGGGCTCCCAGGAAAGGATTGCACGGGGACTGCAAGCACGTTGACTGCCTTGGCATCCCAATGGGCATGCATCATGCCCTGACCCCATGGGGCTGTGACCACACAAGAGCCCTAAATCATCTTTTCACTGTCTGAACCCATCCAGAAGGAGTTGGGCAAACACTTCTGGGGAATGCAGCTCTTTTTCATGGCTCTGGTTTCCACCATGAGCTAAACTGACTCAGACACGCTGCCTCCAAGTATGGGCTGCTCTGAAAACCGAACCTCCTCCAGTACAGTGTTCAGTTTTGAGCCCCTCACTACAAGAAAGACATCAAAGGCCTGGAGCATGTTCAGAGAAGGGCAACAAAGTTGGTGAGGTGTCTGGAGCACTGAAAATCCTGCCCTTCTCCCTTTCTATGCATGATTCTACCACTGACCTCATGTCTTTGAGGAATCACAAAGACACCAGGCATTTATTCAGATGTCTATCAGATTTCGATATTCCCCGTTTAAAGAAATGATGTCTTTTTTTTTTTCTTTTTATGTTGCCCAAGTTGCTCCTGGAATAAGGGACACTGTCTAGATGCAAGGGGAATTTCAGAGGAAGGAGATATAGCTCAGAAAGTGGTGAGATTAAAGGTGGGACATATCCTCCAGGAGAGAGCAGATAATTCTGGCCTGAAATACACCTGAAACATGGGCAAGCAGAGAGCAAACCAGCCCCATCTCATGCAGCAGCATCCGATGGAGCTGTACACTGGAGGCCAGACTCAGTCCTGAAGATGCAACTCATGCAAAGCATCAGGGAATAGCAGCTACAGCAAGCAGCACCTCTACCCAGAGGTGGGAGCTTGTTGGGCTATTTCAAGTCCCCAGGTGGCTTCAAGGTGGCTTTAAAAGCCTTCTTCACGGCTGGTGGAGCACCGTGCAAAGTCTACACCCAATCCATGAGAACACTGCATTGTAGGGTGGGCTCTAAGGAGGTTGGGTTTGATCCAAACTCCCTTTACATAACCAAACCTTCTGCTGGCTGCAGTGCCCGCCCTTCCATGAAGAGCCAGCAGATGAGAAGAGCCCATAGAAATGGTGCTGATGGATCAGCTCAGGAAGAAGCAGAGCCTAAAAATGTTACTAAATCCCCGTGCTCTTCAAACCAAAAATGTGCCCAGGAAAATTTTACTGGCAGTGGTGCCCACGGACTTTCCCAATGGAGTTTTTTCTACGCTGTAGCAACTATTAATAAATAATCAGGAAAGCTGTTTTTCATGGGAAGGATAAGATTGCCAAAAAAGGCTCAGCCACCCAGAATAGAAATCTGCAGAATGATTGCACGTGTGGAGCTGCTGTACGTGGCCGTCACGCCTGGCCCTGCTCTGCAGAAGACATGCACATTGCCTTGCATCACAAACAGACAGTGGGGCCATGTCTTTATGTCTTTTACATCCTTTTTTTTTTTTCCCCTCTTGTTGAAATGTGCTCCAAGCCAGCACAGGGATAATTTACAGCAAATAATTTACCAAGTGCTTAGAGCTGCCTGTTCTGCTTGGCAGATCCTCTTGCACTTCGGCGTCGCTGCTGTCTGATCTTGCTCAGCAGCTTTGATGTTCCATTCTTTTCCTGAAATCTCAAATAATCCTCGTTGCTCATCCTGTCTTTTAATCACTGTGAGCCCCATGCAATGGGGCAATGGGGCAATGCATTGGTGTTGCAACCTCTCTCCTGGTCCTTTCTTCATGGACCTCCTTGAGCTGGCTCATTGAGCTGCTTGAGTAAAGGTTTGCAGCTCTCTTCTGCTGAGAACTACCACTTGATTCTGGACCCAGGGATGAAGACACTGCCAATGTCCCTGTGAAGGAAGGCTTGGCTTGGTGCTCACTTTATTCTTCCATTACTCTTTTGACCCAGTTCAAAATGGAGGAGGATAATGTGGAATGAGGCGATGGTGTGGCACTTCTTCACAACTCCCAGCCCCATCTGCATGGAGTTTCACAAAGCTGCTCTCCCTGGCTGCTAAAACCTGCCTCACGGTGGGAAATAACTGCTCCTTGAGCAGCATTAATGAAAGAAGCATGATGTTTTTCTGCTTGCTGCCCTCTAGCCCCCTAAACCCCCTTTGCCTCCAGCAACGTGCAAGCATCTGCCATGTCCTAGGACGAGCTCCCAGGCACAGATATGGGCTGTGCCACACACATAGCCCTTCAGCCCTGCTGGTTTGCCTCTCTTCATCCCAGCTCAGCCTCAAACTTGGTCTCCTCTCCTCTACTTGATGGGCAGCACTTGTGCAATGAACTGAGTTATTTCTGAGAGCCCACTGCAAATTATCTTGGAAGTAGAAGTGGCTCATGAATTTGAAAGCTGCCAGGGGTGACGCACAAACAGACAACGAGCTCTTATAACTCATCTTTCCTCCAGAGAGGGGGGGGTCAAACTCACGAGTTTCTATTGCATCTTAAAAAATAATAGTACAGCAATGATTCCTGGCTTTCTTGTTCCATCCAGGTGCAGCACATCTGTGTGTGCCATGTCTACTTACAGAGCTCAGTGGGGTTGAGAGTTAGAGCTAGAGGAGAGAGCAAGAGGCTGCTTGTTGGGTTTAGAGCATCCTCCAGTGGGGATCCCCTCCTGGGGATGTCCCTTGGGGCTTTTGAAGTGGTAGGACCATGGTAGAATCTCCAGTGAGTGGATCCTGTCTCTCTCCAGCTCCTTGCTGTGCAGGTGGGTGGGAGAAGAAGATCTGCGTGCGAATCTCAGTTTTCTTTGCACGTTTCCAGGCTTCCTCCTGAGAGTTCGAAGCTGTGAAACGAATGTCACCTTCCTTGCTTGGGAGGTGGGAGGAACAGGAGGAACCCGGTATGGAGGGGTATGTAAGAAGAAAAATCTGGTGACTGTTAAAGGCAATCTTGTGTTTTCAGGGAAGCTTGCTGCTGGAGTTCACAGCAGTGGTGAGCATGGAAGTATGCCCAAGTGTTGATCAGCTGGGGAGAAATATTGGCTTGGCATGACTGCGAGTAGTGGACATTGTGAAGCATCTTCCTCATGTAAGGCATCATTGAGGTGGGTTGGGACAAGGGAGCAGGCAGGTCAGACCCCACTTGGCAGAACAGCACCCAAAGCAAATCCTGGGGAGGGCACTGGATTTCTTCTGAGAGCTCTCCCATGGAAGTTTCTGAACACTCATGGGATGATTCCTTTTGGAATTCCTCTCCTGTCACTTGTTTTGGGACTCCAAGGTCTGTGTAAAGAAACACTGGGGAGTCAGGAGAGGGGATATGGGGGAGAGAATCAGGATGTCATGGAGAGCATCAGGAGGTGATTTACAGACCAGGAGGTGGTTGACAGAATCAGGATGTGGGTGAGAACATCAGGAGATTGATGAAAGCATCAGGGTGAAGGTGAGAGCATCAATCATGTCCCATCATGCAGCAGATGGACTCCACTCTGCAGAGTGGAGATCCAGGACAAATAGTTGTCCCCAGCCACTTGACTCCACTTACTGGGCAGGGATGGTGATTTTGGTCCTAGATAGTAATGATTGGTGCCACTGGGAGAGCTAATGGTGGATTTTTCACATGGAGCACAACCAGCAGGCCATGAACCTACAATCTGCTGAGGAGAACCTACAGGAACGAAAGAGCTCTTGAATTTCCCAACGCCATCAGTGAATGGCAGAATGGGCACTGTCCCAGGAGAAAAGCGGGTAAGAATAGGAAAAATTAAAGGGAAGAGAAAGGAAGAGGATGGGAAAAGCAAAGAGAGGGCAAAGAATACTTCCAGCATGATGCCAACACCCAGTCCGAGATTTAAAACAGGACTGAAGTTAATTTTCCCTTTAGCAGCACCCAAGCCCTGTGGGTCCTGAGTCACCTCCTGAAGGCAGCTCCTGCTGGAAGCTTCACAGGAGGGGTGAATTCCTGTTTTATAACTTGGATTGAGAGCTGTGGGTGGATGGGCATCACTCACAAACCCCCAGGGGTTCCTGAAGCAATGCCAGGCTCAGGTCAAGCCAGCACCCTGTGATGCCATCCTACCTGCTGCCATTGAGATGCCACTGAGCACAGCATCACCTAAAAGCCAAGCTCTTTATTAGTGCTTAATAATACTGCAGAGAGCAGGCAGTTACATCCTCAGCCACCCTGGGACATGGCAGAACGTTCTCTTTCTTCCAATATGAATTTGGCTTTGCAGCTGATAGATAAGACCATCAGAGTCAACACGATGCGCATTGCCTTTAATCAATTGACATGCTAGATCCTTGACAGAAAAACACTTTGTACCCAGTGGTAATTATTTGTTCCCTGCCTGTCTTGGAGATCACAGCGTCTTTAGTGTGATAAGCAGATGAAATGCAGGAGTTTTTTTTTTTTTTTTTTATGAACTATCCCTCAGTGGCTGAAAGTCAAAGCCATCAAACAGTGAAACAACCGTAAGTGGAGGAGTGACACTGCTGCAAAAACCTGGCCAATATCTGGTGTGAATGCCCTGAACGTGAAAAGGGTTTGTGGGTGGGAGAACTGGGTACCAGTCCCGCTTGCCAGGGAGCTGGGGTGACACCAGCAAGGTGTGGGGGCCTTCACTTCTAAGTGAGAACACTTTATTGCTGTTTGCATGGTCCTCTCCATCAGCCAGCCCTAAGTGCTGCAGGGATGAGGCAGTGCTCTGGGAATGCAGTGCTAGGAAAGGACTGAAAGACTTGGAGGGGCTGAGGGAGCACCCTCGCTCCCTGGCAAGCTCTTATTTGATTGCATTTAGCTTCCCCTTTGCCATGACCTCCTGTTGTGGCTTTGTCTGCCAAATTAAAGAACCTTTTATTAGAAATCTCACCACAGTGGAATTTACGGAGCGAGGGAGCCACCTCTTCACCTTCCCTCTGTTAAACGAAATGTCTTGAACTTTTGCCTCCTGGCAGGCAGCTTGCCAAGGCTCAGCCCTCCCCTGCAGCTCTTGGACCAAGGCTTTGCAATTCACCATTCTCCCTCTGAGCTGCTGCCCAATCAAGGCTTGTCATGTGGAACTGTTGCAGGAACCTGGCTCAGAAAGAAGCTCTTCCATCTGGGATATCTTGGCTTTGCCTTTGGGGTCCGGATCCTATACTGTTCCCGCTTCTCCTGTGGACTCCAAACCATAGCAGGAGATGCCCCTGAGCTTTCAAGTGGAGAGATACAGAAGGGCCACCATGGATATAAGATCAACGCGGATATAAGGCTTCCATGGAAGTAATGTCACCATGGTTGGAAGGCCACCATGGATATAAGGCCACCACAGATGTAAAGCCACCATGATCCTAAGGCTACCACGGATGTAAGGCCACCATGGATGAAAGACCACTACAATCAACCCTCTTCCCAGCCATTAACAAGTGTAAGGGACAGAAAGACCAGTCTGTACAAGGAGACCAGACCAGACAGGGCTATACTGGCAGCTTCAATCCTAAGCATGTACAAGGGCCTGGAAATACTGCAACGAGTCACAGATCCCCTCTGCTGGCCTGGAAGGGGCCACGGGGGAGTGGGGTTTTGCAACAGGAGATGGAGCTTGGCATCTCCACAGCTTGACAGTTGCCCTGTTGTTGAGCACTTGTTAGGAGCTAATGGCTGCTGGGCATCCCATGGATAATGACTGTGTGGCCTGAATCTAAGTCTCAGGAGATAATAAATTTGGTAAAACCAAAGTAGATGACTTTGAGGTCTTTTTTCAACCCAGGCCATTCTATGATTCTTGTCAGCAAACCCCTCTGAGGCTGTGCTCTTTGGGAGCCATCAGCTGCTGTTCCAGGCCAGCCCCCACAAGTGGCTTTCCTTTCTAGTGTGTATCAGCAGAACTCTTCACAGCACCTCTGGGCACCACTGTGGTCTCCAACCTCATCAAGCTCCAGCAATGACCTCTAATGGCTCTTTACCAAAAGCTCTTAAAAGAGATTAATTTGCCAAGTGGGCATATTTATATCCATCCGAACGACTACAGGAGTCACAGATGCCCTTAACCCTTTGGAGGCAATATCCTCTGAAGGCTTGCCTGGCAGGCTGGAGGAGATTGAATTGAAATCTCCTGGTTTGCAAGAATTTTGCCTGGCCCTTTGCTTGGTGATGTTTTTTTCAGGGGTGCTCAATCTCACAAGCTGGATATTTTGTTGGGAGCCTTATTTTTGTGTAAGGGAGCAAAATATTGAGGGGACTGGAGCCTACCTTTAGCTGTAGGGCAAGGGAAGGTGGAGCAAAACGCAGCCCAGTAGTGTGTGAGATGTGTTATAAGGATCCTTGGTGCCATGACTTGGGGTTACTTGAAGGAGTAGTGGCTGGTGAGCAGGGCAAGGGGCTGAGCTGCAATCCCGTCCATGTTCTCACTCAAGAAAGTCTCCCCTTATCATGCAACCAGCCAAAACCACACCAAAATCAGGGAGAGGAGTCAAAATGGTGCCAAGTGTACTGGGGTGTGATGGGAGAATGTGGTTCAGGGTTTGGAGAGACAGAACCTGACTTTCCTGAGTCACTGCTCTGAGGTCAGTGCCACCATGGGGGTTGGGTGGGCACCAGCTGTCTTCAAACCCTGCTAGGTGTACACTCATCATAGCAGATTTTAGAGACAACACGGAGGGTTTTGTATCTCCTGTGGCCTTGCAACAGCAATCACCATCAGCCAGGAGAGCTTCCCAGCCCAGCTCTTCATGTTGGTTCCACACAGCCAGGACAGACGATGGGGCTGGTTGAAGGGGACAACACACTTATCCCCAGGACAGACCCACCTTGAGCACCCTTGGCTGGTTTCTTGCTTGCTTGTGAGGTGGTTGGATATTAGCAGCAATTTCTTCTCTCAAAAAGCGGCGATGCATTGGCACAGGCTGCCCAGGGGCTGGAGGAGTCACTGTCCCTGAAGCTGTTACAGAACTGTGGAGATGTGGCAGCTGGGGACATGGTCTGTGGGCACGGTGGGATTAATGGGGTTGGATGTGGGGATCTGAGAATTCTTTTCCATCCTTCTTGATTCTTTGATTCTACAGTGGCTCTGCCTTTTTTCCAGAGCAAAGTGATGCTGTCAATCCCACAGCCAGCTGCAGACCCAACCAACCACACCTCCAGGCTACAAAACCACCATGGTGAGGAGCTTCCCAAGATTCGCTCTCTCTCTTTTTTGAGGGGAGCACTACGCCATTTTGACTCGGTTCCCTTTCACCTCTTGGTCACTGATTCATGAGACTCCAAGAGATGTGCAGATGGGGATGTAGTGGGGGACAAGAGGCAGAGCACAGTACTGTGCCCACCATGCACTAGGATGGAAGAAGAAGGACTGAGGGAGTGGGGGTGGGCTCATCCTAGCACCTGCCCCTCTCCCAGGCTGTGCTGGGGGCTCCAGCTCGGGGGTGGGGGCAAGGCAGAAATGACACAGCCCGGCCATTTCCACAAGACCAGCTTTAATATCAGTCATGAGAACGAGGAGAAAAGCACAGAATCCATTAACGGGAAAAAGAATAGTAATAATAAAAAAAAATGAAACACAAAACAAAAATAATAATAGAAAAAAAAGAAAAAAACAAAAAACTTCAGAAACCCACCGCCCTGTGCCCACCTCCCCCCACGGACTGTCCAGGCACTGCAGATGGAGGAGCACGACACAGCAGCCGGGTGGGGACGATCCACCGAGAGCCACCAGGTCCGGCCCCTCCGCAGGGATGCTCACCTGGGGGTGTTGGGCAGCGCTGAGGTGGCCCGGCCTCGGGGACCTGGCTTAGTTTAAGATTCATCACAGACTGACACGAAGGACAAGAACGTAAGAAGAATCCGAGAGCTGCGACTTTTTGTTTCTTTATTCTAATTCAGCCTACGACGTTAGTAATGGTGATTTCAGGGGATGGCTGGGCCCGCGAGTTCCTTCTTGTAGTGAAAATCAGAGACTGTAAAGAGGAACAGAGCTTATAAAGACAGCTAGGGACATATTGCCGTAAAAAGAAGTGGCATGCAAGTGCTTTGTACATTTGGCAGTATGTGAGGTGGCGGGGCTTCTCTGTGTTTGTGGTGCTGGTCTCTGTGTTTTGTACAGTTCATAAAGGAGCTGCTGCCTTCACAGCTTGGAGACAACCCCCCCAGAGGAAAGGACAACACAAGTCAAGTCCAAGGCGCCTCTCGATTGGTTTTGGCAGAGTATATATATAATATATATATATATATTTATTATTATTATTTTTTGAATGCATAGCGATTTTCTTCCTTTTTTTTCTAAATTTTTATTTTTTAATGTATTTTTTATTTTCTATTTTTATTTTTATTTTTATTTTTTGCCCCCGTTGCAAACCTGAGCTCGGTCCCTGCTTTCCCGTGCAGTTTCCCTTCCTTAGGTGTTGGCACTGTGGAGCGGTCGGGCGGTGTCAGCAGGCGATCTCCTCCAGCGTTCCCAGGGTGGCCTGCAGTGGCACGTTCACAGTGTGGCTGATGGTTTCCGAATGGTTTGGCATGGGGTCACAAGTGCTCTGCGATGGAGAAACGGGACGGGGTTACCCCGGGGCTGCTCGCCACCCCCTGCCTCTCCTCGTTGGCACCGCTAATTTCCTTTTCTATGGCAGCACGTTCAATCCTTGGGGTATAACGCAGTGATGGGGCTCCTTACCACGTTTTCATCATGGCTCCCTTCCTCTTCCTCCTTCCCAAGTAGGTCTAATAATTTCTCCTTGATCAGCTGCAAAAGAGGGAGGGTTGGTTAATCATAGAATTCTGTGATTCTATGATTGTAAGCTGGGCAGGAGGCGGTTGAGCACATTGCCTTCTGACATCTGCAAGACATGGAATCACAGCGTCACCAAGGCTGGAAAAGACCTCCAAGACCATCCAGTCCAACCGTCCACCTACCACCAATACTTCTCCACCAAACCATGTCCCTCAGTACAACATCTAAACCACCTCCAGATCTGGAAGGGCACTGGGCTTGGAGGACCCAGACTCAATGGGAAGGAAGGAGAAAATCTTCCAGTGAAAACCGCCTCGTGTCAAACCTGAATTTTTCACAAGAACAAAAAAATAAAAATGAAAGAACCCTCAATTTAAAGATATCTGTTTGGGAGTTTATTGAAAACATCAGCTACGCAAACACAGCTTCCCCTTGCAGCCACGGCTCCTTGGCAGCTGCTGCTGAAAAGCAGATTTGATTTTCGAGGAGAATCCCACAAAGGTTGAGAAGTGAGGGTATATTTTTTCTTCTTCTGAAAACCTTTCACTGGGAAGAAAGATAAAAAAGAATAAACCAAAAGAAGCAAGCTAAAAATGTGAGCAATTGGGTCAGTTCCTAAGGAAGCATGGCTGATGCTGGCAGGAGATGCTTGGGATGTAGGATCAGCTGCACGTTCTGACCTGGTCAGTGACCTGAGCAGTGTGACCAACTGTAAAAAGTCATTTCTAGGTTCAACACTTCCTTTGATTTTCACAGAATCACAGTACTGTAGGGGTTGGAAGGGACCTCCAGAGATCACTGAGTCCAACCCCCTGCCAAAGCAGCTCCCCACACATGCACAGCTATGCATTCAGGAGGGTCTTGAACACTTCTGGAGGAGACTCCAACACCTCTCTGTGCAGCTCCAGTGCTCCATCACCCTTACTATTTTGGGTAAGCTAATAGAGAACAACAAGCACATCCACTTGCTGGCAATCCCAGAGATGCTTTGGTTGGGAATGCAATGAGTTTAAGGTGCCTTGAGCCCTGCCCTGGTGAAGCCCTGAGCAGATCAGAGCTATCTGAGGCATTTTACTCCTGCTCTCCCTGCCCAGTGTGTGGGTCAAAGATCCATCCTGACTGTGAAGGTGAACTCGCTGTGCAACCCCAGGTGTGCACGAGGAGATGGGGTGCTCTCTTAAGCCACATTTGCAAAAAAAGAAGAAATAAATAAAATAAAATAAAATAAAATAAAATAAAATAAAATAAAATAAAATAAAATAAAATATAAAAGAAAATGAAAGGAAGGAGGGAAGGAGAGAGGGAAGGAAGGAAGAAAAAGGGAAGGGAAGGGAAGGGAAGGGAAGGGAAGGGAAGGGAAGGGAAGGGAAGGGAAGGGAAGGGAAGGGAAGGGAAGGGGAAGGGAAGGGGAAGGGAAGGGGAAGGGAAGGGAAAGGGAAGGGAAAGGGAAGGGAAAGGGAAGGGAAGGGAAAGGGAAGGGAAAGGGAAAGGGAAGGGAAGGGAAGGGAAGGGAAGGGAAGGGAAGGGAAGGGAAGGGAAGGGAAGGGAAGGGAAGGGAAGGGAAGGGAAGGGAAGGGAAGGGAAGGGAAGGGAAGGGAAGGGAAGGGAAGGGAAGGGAAGGGAAGGGAAGGGAAGGGAAGGGAAGGGAAGGGAAGGGAAGGGAAGGGAAGGGAAGGGAAGGGAAGGGAAGGGAAGGGAAGGGAAGGGAAGGGAAGGGAAGGGAAGGGAAGGGAAGGGAAGGGAAGGGAAGGGAAGGGAAGGGAAGGGAAGGGAAGGAAGGAAGGAAGGAAGGAAGGAAGGAAGGAAGGAAGGAAGGAAGGAAGGAAGGAAGGAAGGAAGGAAGGAAGGAAGGAAGGAAGGAAGGAAGGAAGGAAGGAAGGAAGGAAGGAAGGAAGAAAAGAAAGAAAATACACCACGAGGAAACTACCTGCCAAGTTCTATAAGCAGGTATCAAGCAAAGGAAAAAAAAAAGAGAAGAAAGAAGTCCAGACTTTGCAAGGCTTCTTATTACCTTCTTATGAAAGAAGCCCAAGATGGCTGAGAATAGGAGATTTTAATGAAATAGGGTGTGAATTCAGAGTGAGATATAAAGCGAGGCACTGGCTCTGTTTGCACTCCCAAGCCATTATTAGCTTTATGCTTGTAATTTTCAATCTATTTTACTGCAGGATAACACCACCAACTGCTAACAGCCGCCCAGAAGGGGCTCCGTTGGGGAGTGACTTGTCTTAAAATGCAAAGCCAGCATCTAGACTTTAATAAAATAGAAGAGGCTTTTTTAAGGATGTTCCAGCAAGATTGAAGCAGCCAGCAATCCTGTGCACCCAGCTGGCACACACTGATGCTTCTGCCACTAAAAAGCCCTAACCACAATATCCCATGGGATTAAAAATCCCTGGTGCCACCACGATGAGGAGCTGGATGACGGAGGTGCAAGGAGGCTAAAACCGCTGTGTTAAAACCCCCTCACATTGGGGTGAGAAGTGACAGATCAGCCGGGAACTGCCTCTCCCTGTAGGTGTCACATCCCACTCGTAACTGTGCCATAAACACATTCTTTCCTGATACAAAATAGGACATGCACGTTTGGGTTCTTGGGGTCACCTCTTTGCAAACAGGGAGCTAAATCCCAGAGGCATGCTTCAGTGTCCTACCTCGCCCCTCCCCCCCCATCCCCACTGCTCTATTTCTTCCTTACATTCTAAAGGCATGAGCCTGATCTGCAACATTAACCCTTCTGCAATATGGCAAAGAAGACCGGGAAATGGGAAATCCTGGAAGAGGATGCTCCAGGAAGGGTTTGTTTGGCTTGAGGCCCACTGGAGGTGAGTTATATGGTGTAATTAATTTATAATTCATATATTATAGTAATTTATAATTAATTATAGCCATTAGCTGAGCACATTGGGCATGGAGGGTTGTGATGGCCCCAGCTGGCATCGAGGCTTTCAAGCTCACCCCCTGCCAGGAATGAGGCGAAGGCGAGGCACTTACCTCGTATATATAATCGAAGAGCTCTAGTATAGTGAGGATACTAGCACCAATAAATAGCCCCATTTGGCCTCCAATGTCACCTACGAGAGAGAACAACACGACAGTGCTTTTATCAGAGCACCTTCATCACCAGCTTCATCCTCGATCGAACATCTCTACTCCCCAACCCAATGGGTCTCAAGCACCTAAATCTTTAACCATCTCCCACAAAGCCTGACCCAATTTGAAGCTAAGCAACCCCCATCGAGCTGTGGGACAGCACCCGAAGGCAAAGAGCTGGCTGGCCCTGTTGGAAATCAAGATGGATTTGGAGCAGGTAAGAGGTGATGGGTAGAAGGTTTCAAGAGATGACTTTCTCCCTACACTGCCTTTCAGAATTGGGAGCACCACTGAGAGCATTCACTGCCTGCCCACCCCAAATATCAGGGCTCTGGTATCCAGCAAAGATGGAGCAGCTCACATTAACCTCTCATGGATGACACATGGGCTACATGCGGTCCCTCAGACCTGGGACATTCCCCAGCTTGGTGTTAGAAGGAAAATAAGGGATTGAAGGCATGGTGGACAGAAATGTGGTTGGATTTTGCTGGGATTTCACAGGATGCACTCGTTTGTGGCATCTGCCCGTCTCATAAATACACCTGGCTCACACAGACCCGATCACATACCCCGCCACCTCCTTACCAAGTAAGGCTGCCACTTCATAGGCTTTCTTCTGCTCAATTGTCTCATAGTTGAGTGCTTCAAAAAATATGTCCAAGACAAGAATATTTTCTCTGCAGAAAGGACAACAGCACCAGCCCATCAGCCATCGGTTTGGGACAAGATAAAACATAAAGGGATTTGGGGGCTGTCCTCATCACTCTTTCTGGGGTTCTCAGTGACCTATATACACTTGGACCTCTTGGAGGCCAAGGCCACACTCTGGGAGCCTCAGCACAAACTGGAGATCTTTTCTCCAAGATCTCTGCTCAGGATATGAGCTCTGGATCTCACTTCTACTGTAAGAGCAGAAGTCTGAATGATGATTAATAAGGATTAACTATCGCTGACTCCATAAAGATAACAATGAGTCCAGAGCTGGTAGAGGGCCAAGCTGTTCTGAAATTGCTCTCCTGAGATGAAAGCAACCCACAGCTCATTCTCAGAGGGCTCACCCTAATATGAGGGTGATAATAATATGGAGGACATATGCCTCTACTGGCAAGGTCTAAGTGCTGGTAGTTTAAATGGGCTTTACTTTTCATTCCCCCCTTCCAAACAAAGCAGTTTTCTTCAGCACTCACGAGATATATTTTTCTGATTTGTTAAACTTCTTCTCCAGGTACTTGGCCGAAGTCTTGCTGGGGATCTTGACCATGGAGAGCTCTTTGTTGTACCTGGTCAGGTTACAGGGTGTCCTGCAGATGCAGTAATTGCTGTCTTTTTCAGCAAGCAAACCTGGAGAAGGTGACAGAGTTCGATCTCAAGAGCTGGGGACATGCAGCAGATGTGGACCCGGAGGTCACACAACCCAGAGAGGAGACAAGCAGTGAGATCTCAAAAGAGAAGAGCTATTTCTCATCCATTTTATTGCATGGCCATTCAAAGCAGATTGAAGACAGACCCTCTCTGGAGGCCACGCTTTGTTACCAGCATCTGCTTGGGGTTGCAGCTTGTCTCATGCTGGTAACATGTAAACTCTTTGCATACATCTGATCCTGCCAACAGCACTCAACCCTGGAGTCTCCTAAATCCCAAACTAGAATGGGTTCTCCCTCTCTACCCCAACTCCAACTTCAAATCCAAATCCAAACCCAAGTGCAAATCCAATCCCAAATCCAAACTCAAATCCAGCTCCAAATCCAAACCCAGACCCACACCTAGAGGTGCTCCCCTTGTAGACATCTGAGGGTGCCTGCTGTCCTGATTTTTGCTGCCCTGATGGAACCATGTATCCACAATAGGACCAGAGGAACCTTAATCCCAGGGAATATCCTGCCTTCCCCAACACTTTGGGTCTTATCAAAAGCCATCGCTGGGCTGCAGCTGCTCCTAATGACCCCACCCAGGAGGACACAGGCTGCTGGAAGTCCCCCCAGCTTTGGATACCTGTGACACCCAGAGATATGTCCTGGTACTCACCGAGTGCAGGCTCTGCACATTCCTTGTACTGCTCCGGGGTACAGAAGGGAGCATCCCCTGTAGGGAAAGGACACATTCACCATTGTTGCTAGGGACTGGTGACATGGAAACTTTTCAGCCCTGTCCTGTCCCCGTTTTCAGTTCCAGAATGAGCTGAGGGCAGTGTGGGGACAACAAGGAAATGTTCCCACCTGCAAAGTGAGCCAAGGATGGGGTGGGCAATGGAGGGACTGCAGCACCACCTCTGATAGCTCTGGGTGCCTTCTCTTCCAAATCAGAGTCACAGGAAAAAAACACCCAAGGGTGCTAAGCCAGGGACAAAGAGGTGTTACCAGAACTATGGCCCTCTGCCAGTCCTGCCCCTGTTTCAAGGCATTCTGCAAGCATTTTTAGCATTTCCCTTTAGGGCAAGCTATTCCTATCTCCTCTAGTCCCACATCCCTTGGCTGGGGGAGGCTGGGTGGAGGGAGGGGAGCACTGACCTGGCATGTGAACCATTTTGCAGTTGCAGTTTTCCACAATATACCGCGTCTCGCAGTCGATCCTGCAAGCCGTGATGCTGTAAACGGGAAAGAAGTCTAAGCCCATGTCTGACGAGCGACATTCACCCCACGGCGGAGGCAGGTACGTCAGCTGCAAGAGAGGGAGGAGGGGGTGTCAGGGGATGCAACATCTCCTCCCCCCAATGTTGATAGGAAGGAAAGGGACCGTGCTGGTTGGGAAGAGGGGCAGCTCAGCTCGCCTGTCCCAACCTGACCCCAAAAACTCCCAACAAAAGTCACTCTCAGCTTAGGTTCCCAAACCTGCCCAGAGAAATAGTGATGCCTAACGGTCCAACCCTTCATCATCACCTTGGAAATGGCATTAAGCAGTTGCACAAACCAACTTCTCATACCCATCCTCACTCTCCCAGTGACTCTTTCTTGTCGTAAGCAAGTCCTTGCGCTGCAGAGCTCCCCTCCAGCCCAGCAGGATGGTGCACAGCGTTTGTGCAGCACCAGGCACTCTGCAGGACCAGTGTTAAGAAGCACTTGGTCCTTCCTGTTGCACCACTGGGAAAATTCTGCTCAGGCAGAGACTGCTGGGGAGGCTGTGACTTTGCAAATTGGCTCCAATTCAGTGAGAACAAACACACGATAATCAGCACTGTGTGCGACAGCTCCTGGCTCACGCTTATTCTAATCTCACGGGGACAACACAGACAGTGCTGGTGACATTAAGGAGCAGATAAAGGAAACACAAAGATTCCAGCAAAGGTAATGTGATTGTTGTGGTGTGAGCAAACCCAGGGTTGTGCTGCTCCCTTCCTCACCGAGGCACTTTTCTCACTGACACAAAATGCACCAGGTGACAGACCACGGACACCAGCACCAGCCTTGAGAAGGGGACAAGTGAGTGGTGCCCTTTCCAAACACCCCTGCACCAAGTGACCTCTGCTGTGGTGCTGAGGACCCATCTTTGCACATCACCTTGCACAGAGTAACCCAGACTGCTCAGTATTATTGCAGTGCAAACCCTTCTGCTGCTACCACTTTATTTAGCATAAATGCAAAGATGAGAAAAGCAGAACGTCACGATCCACCACAGAAACCTTAATTACGAGCCCAGAACATGCTGGAGGAAAAACCAGTCACTCTCTGGCCCCCACGGCCAAATCTACCTTGTTTACCTTCTGTCTGAAGCTTGGCAGGCTTTCTTATTTCTCTTTATCTTCTGCAATACTTTTTGCTAGAGAGCAGAAAATAGCACTTCCCTAACCCCTCCTTCTCTGTGTTTTAAAGCAGCATCCAATTTGCTGTGCTTTGCTCGAAACACTGAAGGCTTTGTACTGGCAGAGCACACTGGCTGAAGAGAAACATTTGTTTAAATATGTAGTAACATTAATCGTGTTCTTAAATAGATACGTAAACATATGGCAATAGCCTTCGAGCCTAGGACCTAGGGGCTAGATGTGAGGTGCTTCCTTTGGGGATGTCTGGGGGTCTTCTGGAGATGTAGGGGAAAATGAGGAGAATCACAGTATCGCAGAATGGTTTGGGTTGGAAAGGACCTCAAAGCTCATGGGACCATGAAATCACAGCTTGGTTGGGCTGCACGTAACCTCAAAGACCATAAAACGGCATGGTTGGGCTGGAAAGGACCTTAATGATCGTAGAACCATGGAACCACAGCATGGATGGGTTGGAAGGGATCTCAAACCCCCTCAGTCCCACTCCCTGCCTTGGGTTGGATGCCTCCCCCCAGCTCAGGCTGCCCAGCCCACATCCATGGCCTTGGGATCTCCAGGGATGGGGGACCCACACTTCTCTGAGGAACCTGAAAAGGGATGAACCACAAAGTGGAGGCACATTCTGGACCCTGTAGGATGAATAATGAGCCCAGGAGCCCTTCAGGCACAGACCTGGGGTGATTACAACAAAACTGAAGTGACATGAGCTATCTGGAGCCCTTGCCGTGCTCCAGGGCCCTTTTGTTGGCCCAGATGATCTTAGTGGTCTTTCCCAACCATAATGAATCTACGATTCGTGAGATCTCTGGTGAGAGCAGAGCTCCAAGTCAACTCCAATGCACCTTCTGAATATTTGCTTCCTTTGTGCACCAGTCTGTAGTGACTGGGAGCTGATAAAATGCACATGGCTTGAACTTAATAACCAATCAGCAGCTATATTCTATACTGGGCTTCAATTGCAGCTAGTAAGAGAAAGAGGAGAAAAACTTGACTGGTGGTGAGGGTGGAAGTAAGGCTGAGCTTGGAGAAGAGGCAAGGCTTTGGAGGGGGAATCCTGCCCTCTCCAAATCCAACCCTGCCCTATGCCCCTGGGCCCATGGGCTCACAGAACAGCCAAGCTGAATTAATTCCTTCTCTGTGAACTATTTTGCTTCCAACAGCTCCCGCCCAGGAACACAGAGGTGTTTTGCTCACCATTTCAATGGTTCCCAGTTGTTTCTCTAACCTGCTCCAAGTTTACAGGACCAGCTGGAACCACGCTCAAGGCATCCCTGCAGCTCATCCACCTCCCAGCCAAGCCATGGGCCCTAGTCATAATAAGATGACAGTTCCAGGTCTTTCCTTGCATGAGACCATGGAGAGACCCTACAAAAGCTCAGAACAGGAGTGAAAGGGCCTTGGTGTAATAGCAAACCCTCTTAGGCTCTGGTTGCCCACTAGCCAGGCAAGCACAGAATCACCAGCTCCCTCCACCCACTCCTGTGAGCACTGATGCTGCTATTCAAGTGCTGATGAAAAAAATAACTTGGCAGCATCACCCATGAGCCCTGCCTGGAGTTCCCCAAATCCACACAAATCCCATTGCTGCTCACTTCAGGGCAACAGCAGTGTGAGCAGCTCAGCACAACACTCAGCGATCTCCGCACACTGCAGGTCCCATCTGAGCCACAGACAGCTCCCAGGTGCGAAGGTGCAGCTGGTGAAGGCTGTTCCCATCTGTGGGACCAGCAGAGAGACTGAGAATAAAAGCAGCTCCCAGGCTTCGCAGCATCTCCAAGAAACGGGGCTGGCTCTGAACCAGGTGGTATTGGAAGTCTGCAAAGCAACACCTTTGAATGAAAGTACTGAGAGCGTCTCTGCAACAATAGCAAAATGTTGTTTGAAGAGGATCTTTTCTCATTTGCTTTACACTTGCAGCATAATAGAGTACCAGATGCCATCATTTAGTCATCCGCAACAGAGAAAGGAGCCCATATGTTGCACGTTGTGTGATAAAGGAGAATAAATAATCACAGGCTCAGATGGAATCAGATCTCTTCCGAGCACCGCTACACACAAATCTTTTAAGCCCTTTAAATTTTATTCTGAAATGTAGGTGACAGGATCAGGAGATGATGGAGTCACCAGCAGACACTGAGCTTACACAGCATTTGCTCAGCCAGCGCTGGATTTGAGCCACAGCGCTCGTGAACCAGCACCGTGTCTGCAGGAGGTGCGCGGGCTGAATGCTTAATTAAAGCCAGCTTCATTAACAGAGTTAGGTCTTGTTTCAGAGCCAGGACCACAAGCACTATCCACCCATGACCTGCACTAGCACAGACCCCACGTGGAGGAGCAAAGCCAGCTTGCTCCTCCCATCAGTCACAGAGTTGCATTTGCTTTGCCCAATATTCACTCCTTTCCAGCTTCCCAAACACAATGAACCACATGCCACCACGCACTTGATTTTTCACACTCTGTGGAAGACTCTCCCTCCCTCATGCAAACCAACGAACTCCTCTCTCTCCGAGGGACTCATCAAGGGCTATTAGTGGAGCTTCCATTGTAATTACAGCTTCAGAGGCACACTGCTTCCCTCGTGCTCTGTAATTTGTAATCAGAAGTGAATCTTCAACTGATCAGCACCACACGTGGGTGTGAGACCTCTCCGGAGAGGGCAGGTGAGCCCCTGGCTCTGTGCTGCTCCCAGGCAAGGCACATCTTCAGAAATGTTCCCTGTGGTCCACAGAGAGGAGCCCGCTGGGCCCCACAGCCACACTATGCCTTTGCAAGAGTGCACCTTGCAGGGGAAGGCTGAGAGCAAGGGGCCAAACTCTTCTGCAGCTCACAGCTAGATCCCTGGACTAAAGGGCAATGGAGCAAAATCCAGAGCTTCTTCTATTGCATGGCCCCATCCGTGCTTCTGTGAGCACTGCAGGCCCTGGGGTTAATGCAAACTCTGGGGTTAATACAATGGTGAACCTGTCTGCAAGAGCATCCTTCCCTGCAAGCCACTGTAACCCCCTCAGCGATGCAAACCGTGCGTTCTCAGGGCTGCAAACTCATGCAAAGCCTTCATATGCACAGCACTTGGCCCTGAGGGCTGCACTGTATCCGCCTGGATCTCCAGCCCGCAGAGCTAATGAAGCTAATGAGGCCATCGCATCACACAGCCTGCCCTACCTGCCTTGCTTTCCCCTCCTTTGGACAATGCTAACTTTTGCTCCATCTGCACCGAGCAGTGGGATTTGGTGCTGGACCAGAAGCTGCCCGAGGATGCTGAGCTGCTCCCTTCCGCCAGCAGTGAGCTATGTACCTTGGCTGTTGGATGGAAATAGTGAAAAAGGCAAAGCAGGGACAGTTTCTACCCTCAGTTCAGTGGCACTGATCCATCACTTTGCTCCACTTTCCCAACAGCTGCCTGCACACCACATGATCCGACGCTTAACCAAGTTCAGTATCAGCCCCTAATTGAGGTCGACAAATGCGTATCCCCTCACATTCGCCGTCATTAATACCTAATTAATTAATTAAGTGCTCGTTAGATTGCCTTGATTCCCGCTTAGTAGGGAATTATGATGAGCAGTTACAACACGGGGATGTGGTGAAGCTGCTTCCAGCTCCGTCTGCAGCTGTGCTCTGCCATAAATCTGCTTTGGCTCAACACTTCCCAATGTCTCCATGCTCCAGGTACGTTCAGAGCCACCAACCCCCCACTGCAGCTCGCAGTCTCAAGGCGAGGTGTGTCTGCTTTAGCTGCAAATGAAATAATAACCAGAAACCTACGTTCTTTAATGAGACATCAAATGGCATCAACTTAATAGGTTTTCAGTCCCAGACAGCTTTAGCACTTGTAAAATGCTTAAGAAGCTCAGTGTACATGCTGCTTGTGGTTCCTGTCACCATCTCCCAGTTAATGATGCTGGAATTTCTCTATTTATTGCCTAACTGCCCAGGCAGGGTGTGCTGTGTGCCATGCAGCTTCTCCTTCCTGTTTGCATGAGTAAAATTGCCTTGATTGACAAGAACTTAACCCTGTGGTTAAGCAGCCTGTGGTGCTCGGAGGGTACACAGCCTTGGACTTGAATGGTCACTGAAAGAAAACATGCATTTGGGCACGCAGTGATTTGTGAGCCCCTCCAGGTTCCCTTTTCCCTTGGAATGATTTTGCAAACCAGAAGTTATTGGACAGCTGCTCCCTGTGTTTTTCTCCCGTGCTCAATGAGCTGTGCCTTTAGCTTATATTTTCCATCACAGAATCCTAGAATGGCTTAGTTGGAACCGACCTTAAAGACAATCAGGCTTCAAGCCCATGCCATGGGCTGGTTGCCCCCCAATCAGATCAGCTTGTGCAGGATCCCATCCAGCCTTGAAACCCTCCAGGGATGGGCTGGCAATTAACTCTGCCATCAAATGGCAGTTAGCTCTGCCTTTTCTCCCTTGGATACCTCCACAGCCAGAATAAGTATCGTCCCGCATTCTGCAGGTCAGCGTGGGCTCTACTTGTTGATCCACAATGGCCACATAAGTGTCCAAGCTGGGGTGTGTTGGGGGGAGCTGGATTTTTTGGAGTTTTGCTATCCTCAGCAAGTGGCTTTCCATCTTTTAAACTAGAATCCTACTATCCCTGTCACAAAGCAAATGAACACCCTGACCGTCATCCCATACACACCCACGATGTGTTTCTCTTACCAACCTCCATCCCAAAGGAACCCTTTCCAATCTCTCCCCATCCCCATTGCTCCTCAGTCGGACTCATTCCCACTGCTTGCTCCAAACCCACTTCCCCTTGTCCCTTTCTAGGCCAACTCCAAATGCCATTTTCCAAGCAAAACCACACTGCTGCCCTACAAAAACATCCTTACAATGGCATGCACGCATCTCCTTTGAACCCATGTGCTGGAGTTTTCACCACCGCTGGCTGCTGGCTGGCTTCCTGCTGTTTAATTAATGACAGACCGGAGGAAATCAACAGGGAGAGTGAGTGGGATCGAGGGAAACAGAGAGCGAAGATTTCCAGAAGGAGGTGTAAGACCGTAGGTAGAAGATGCTCTGAGTGAGCGTTGGCAAACCGGGGGAACGTCACTTAATTGCTCCCGATTTTCAAACGCAGCTGCCTACGCCTTGTTTGAAAATAGGAGCGACGGCTGCCAGACCCTGAGCCCTGCTTCCCTGGCTCTGTAATTACACTTTGTGATCCTGCAGTTGTTGGTAGCTGATGCTCTCTGTCCCGTGCAAACATTACGAGGGGATGAGTCTCCAAGGCACACTAGAGCCCTATAAAACAATACTGCTCCGTCTTCGAACCTGTTGCTTAATTGAAGCCTCTTAAATTTTTATTGCCAAATTGGCAGAAATTGCCATTTTAGTGTGCTTTTCATCTTCCCTAATGTGCAGAGCCAGTGGCATGGTAGGGAGCAGCCGTTACCCATCCCATCCACTGTGGGGGATGCAGTTTGGGCTCCCGAGCAATGGCGATGCCATAAAGCACAGCTGGGAAAATGAAATGAAAAGATGGCAAATCTCTGTCTTTTGGAGGGGATCAGCGTTCCAAAATATGAATGCCAGCACGGGTTGCAGCCTCTCCAGTGCTGTTATTAATAACAGTGCCTCAGGACAGGGTTTAGTGGGTAACACTGGGGGTAGATGGATGGTTGGACCACATGATATTAGAGGTGTTCTCCAACCTTAATGATCCCCTGCTTGTACGCACAATGCAAGGTTTGTTGCAGCACCAGGCTCACCCAGGAGTGCTGAGAAAAGGGAAAGTTGTGGATGCACCTCCAAGAAACCAGCAGCAAGGACCTGGAAGGCACAGCCATGTGCAGGGTGCTCCTGCCCTGCTCGGGACCATCCTACCTGTGCCTGCAGCCAGCTCCTGTGCTGTTGCTCCACATTTGGCTCATTCATGAGAAAACAAACCTTACTCATTAGGCTCACTGATTGCCATAGAAACAGCTCTCCTGCGTGGCCGGAGCATCTCTGCTCTGCCCCAGCTCTTCCAGCACCCCTCCTCATGCAACATGGTGTGAGACACCCAGAAAACAGCAGCCACAGTCTCACGCCTCTCTGTGAACTGCTCCAGCTCCCTTCCTAAATCGCTCAGAGAGGATTTTTGATGTCCCCCATCAAACCACTCCCATTTTTAACTGCGACCACACTGCCTCCAGCAGTGCCTGAGCTTTGGGGAGCTCTGTCCCAGCTCCTAATTCCAAGTAACAAGAGGGAACTGCTTCAGTCTGAGATGTCCACAGCAGAAAAACACAGCACAAACAGCTTTTACAGAGAAGCCCCTGCTTACACTGCCTTTGCTTTTGCTGACTCAGCAAGCTTGCAGCATCCCCATCTGCAGTGCTACCTGGTTGCTTCCGACACTACTACTGCACTAACACCACCAAACTGGAAAATGCTTCTTAAAAGTCACTCCGCTGGAGGGCTCAGCTGCTGCAGGAGGAGGAGAAAAAGTGATTTTTTTGGTCGCTTTTTTCGACTGACAGCTCATTTTCAAGTGACATTTAAGGAGATCGTGCACCGTCACGGTTTGCTTTCGACCACGGTGGTATAAAACGTGCAGTTTAGGACCACAGTAATGGGTTGGGCTCAGTCCTCTGGGTGATGTTCACGGGGTTTTCCTCCTTTTGCTCTGCATTACAGAAGGAACAGCACATGCCCACCCCAGGCATGGAGATGAGGTATTAAGACTCAGCCAGGGCCCTGAATCAGAGACAGGCATTTGGGGTGGGAGGAGGTGGGTGTGCCCTGTAGGGTAATTAGACAAGGCAGTAGCATGCCTATGCTGCACTGGCTGTAATTAGCAGTTGTAATTATGCTATAAAGTGACCTTAGTGCATCTCATGGGTGAAGGCTTTGTGGCACAACTTTAAACCTGTTCCAGAGCAGCTGGCACTGAGCAGCAATGTGCCCTGCCCTCTGCCAGCACCAAAATTGAGACAACCCACATAAGGAGAGACACGCTCCATCTAAAAGCCCCTCAAATTCTGCTTCATTGTCATCTTCCTTCCTGAAGGAGGGATTCAGGGAGGGAGGATTTTTATTTCTTTTCTCACAGCTAGTTGTCTTCCTAAAAGCATCCCATGCAATTGCTTTCTATAATAGGAAGAATGAAAAATAATTAAGGTTGGCAGTATGAAGGGAAGCATTAGGGAAGATTTAGAGCAAGTCTCAGCATTTATGCTCCTTCCTACCTAAAATAAAGCCCTCAAGGTTCTTGCTGCAGGCTGTGAGTGGGCTCACCCAACCAACTGGCTGCTGGCCATAACCCAACGGGTCCTCTGGGGCAGCACAAAGTGGCTGCCAACAGATTCATGGAAGGGAATGGGATGAAGAATGCCCACCATGGGTCTCCAAGGCCATTTCCTCCAAGAGCTGATGAGCTCAAACCCACCAGCAAGGTGTGCCTGGGCCATGCAGAATTCAAGAGAAGGAGTGGGGAGGCTGACAAGCATGAGGACAGGGCTTGGCTAGTGGATGGGACACGGATGAGGCAGGAGCTGTTCTGGACTTCAGCAGGTGCTCACTCTGCCCCTGAAGATCCCTTTGCCTTCACTGTCATCGAGGTGTTACGCTCCAAGCGAGTGCTAATAGAGCTGCTCATTTTCTCCAGCCCACCAGACTTCTCACAAGACACATATCGACAACAGCAAAACACTGCTCCGCTTTAATTGAGAAGTCTCCACCTGGCACCCGCCCACCAGGAACCCACACCCTTCGTTATCTCTGGGATGAGCACACAGAAGCACATCATAATGAATGAGCCTTGCTGAAATGCCTGCAGCCTCAGGTGCATTTTGGTACCTGGGGCAATGGATAGACACCTTGGCTTAGAGATATATTTGGTGGTGACTTCACTGAGCTGCTCAGAGCTGAAGTTCTGCAGCACTGATCTCTGTGGAGGTTTGATCACTGCAAAACCTCACAGAATCACAGAGATTGGAAGGGACCTGAAAAGATCATCGAGTCCAACCCCCCTGCCAAAGCAGGCTCCTCCACGCATGTCTGCTCACTTCCCTCAATTTGATTCACACGATCACGAACGTTGGAAAACAGCACTGAGATGATCTACTCCAGCCATCAACCCACCGTGTGGCACTGAGAGTAGGCACAAGAACAGGGAGGAAAAGGAGAGGCAACGAGGCAGGAAGGCTAGGAGCAAAGGTGCTGTGGCCAAAAACAGTGGGGAAAATAGTCATTCTGCTCCCTAGCTGACTAAATGCTAGATCTGGGTCTAACGACGGTGTGTCACATCACATCCATGTGCACTGCGAAGTGCCACTGTTGAGATGCGGGGACGGTGATGCATCCTGGGCCACGAGCTTCCCACTGCTGGTCATCATAAATAATGTGACTGCTCCGGTGCTGCCTGGAAGGATTCGTGCTGCTCTGCTTAATGAAACACACTCCTCTGGTCTCATTTAATATGCCCTTGGAGCGTGAGAGCTTTTTGGAAAGCAGCAACCTGTCACAGTGGGTTGGAGGGTACCCAGCACATTTACAGCTTGCCATATGCGAACCACAAACGCGAAGAAGCCAATCAGGGATATTACCAGGGACAGAATCCCTTCTGTGGCCAAAGCTGTGAGGGCTGTGGGAAGTGTACTGGAAACAACAAGAGCTGTCCCCTTCCCAACCAGTCTGAAGCAAAGCAATGAAAAAATAAAACCACCTCCCAAGGGGCATCGGTACGTAGATACGGCCCACAGGAGGCACCTTGGTGTGCAAACGAAATTTGGGACTTACCCTTTGCTCTTGTGTGGCCACAAAGGTCTGGAATCCAGGGGCCACCCCGAAGCCGAGCTCCTGGACAAACGGCGGCTCCGACTGGCTGTGGATCTGAACTTTGACTCCGGCCTCGAACGTTGTCTCTTCTGGAAGAAGAAAGCAGGAGTTAAGCTGGGGTGGTGGGATGGTGTCCATTGAGGACTTTGGTCTGGTCAATACACGCTGCTCAAAAGGAGACAGGCAGTTAGGAGAGCATCACCTGGCTGATGAGGGGCTGGGAATGATGGAGGGAAGCCCAGCACCAGGGGATGCTTCTCCCCATTGGGATTAAGAACATCTGCTGGCTCCCGATCCTTGGCTGCTGTCTATCCCAAGGGCTTGACGTCTGCATATGTCAGAGATCTATGATTTCTCCATGCTTTCAAGACAGAACACAGGAGGTGACATCCATTTTCTGGCTACTTAGTTGCAGAATTTTAAATGCACTCCCATCAGACTAAAATAAATACACTTCTCCTTCCCAAAAAGTCAATTCTAGTATCCATATGGCCTCTGACACCCACCTCTGCTGCCCCCACAGCTTCATCTGTGGCACTGACACACCTGAAGCCACTTGGAACATAACATGGGCCGTGCAGAAATGAAAGAAGTGTAAAATCCCAAGCTGCCTGTGGCTTCAGTTGCTCAGGTGGCTCCAAACACAAAGGCTCTTTGCAGCTCAAACTCATGACCCTGTTACAGCTTTCCTCACTTCGGCTGATGCAACATCCTCACATCTTGAGCTCCTCTTCCACTAAAACAACTGATAACAGGCTTTCTGAAGCTGAGTTAATGGATGCAAGTCAGACCTGAGCGAGCTCTCCAAGCACTTTGGGCTCCTCTATCACACAGGCATCACAGAGGCACAGAACACCTCTCTCTTTAGTTCTGCTGCTACAGTCTCACATCCAAACCAACTGCAGGGAGCACATGGGTTTAAGGGGTGGGGGTTCACTGGCAAAGGAACTCATTAGATATGCACAGTATGGTCTAAACACATAGCAACCCACTAATAGGGATCCACGCCTAGGGCCAACAAACACCGCCTAAACATCTGAAGAAACTTCTGTTTGACGATGAGTCACTCTTTATTTTCTCTGCTTACTATTTCTTGGTGTTTTTCTACTATTTTATTATGCTTTTCCATTTTTTTACCAGCACGGTATATGATCTAAAACACTGCAAGAAACCCAACAGGAAGGAATGTCAGCCCCAGACCTCTCTGACAGCTGCCCATCCCTCAAGCACTCAGCTACACAACACCATGGCCAAACTGATCCAAGAAGAGCCCTCCAGAGCCCCCTGCCCCTCCAAACACAAACCAACGTGCACACTTTGTTCAGCTTTTGGGAACAATCAGCATCAAAAACCCCCACGGTTACTGTGAGGTCACTTTACTCATTGGCCACTTGAAAATTCACACTCCGTGCCCGCAGCGTCCAGCACCGCATCTCTGCTCTCTGGCATTTTATCTCAGCATCCTTCACCCGTGTCATGGTTTTATGATTTTTGGTACTGGTATTCCACATCATAACATCATGTATTGCATTAAGAGTTAAAGAGCTAATGCTCCAGCTGCATGCTGGGTATACCTGACCGGGAATCAAACCCGGGCCGCGGCAGTGAGAGCGCCGGCTCCTAACCACTAGACCAAGAGCATTAGCTCTTTAACTCTTAATGCAATACATGATGTTATGATGTGGAATACCAGTACCAAAAATCATAAAACCATGACAACCCGCCGAGCAGCTGGAACAGGCTATTAGTATTTATTAGCATTTAACCTTTTTAAAGCTCAGCTTTCCAACCTCCAATCCAATTTGGAGACGAATAAGATTTATTACATCAGTTACCTCCCCAGGTCTCGCATCCTTCTGCTAAACCCAGGCTGCCCATGTGCCTGGCTCCAACCATTTGGAGTTGGACTTCAAACCAGCTGGAGGTGTCTAATCTGCACCTCTTCACTCTTGAACACACGCTCCTATTGATCAATGCCTCCAGCACTTGTGCTAATCCTGGCATCAGCTTTACAACACTCCTTGCAAAGTAATTGTGTATTTGTATTTCCATGTGACAAAAGGGCTTTTGGAAGATGAACAGTGTCATGAGTGGGGCATGCCATGCTGTGGTGGATGAGCAGGCTGCGTGTGTTTCCCCGGTGTAATCCCACATCAGTGGGACATCGGCACAGAAAGGATGGGTTTGTTTTGGATGTTGCTGAACTGAAGTCCCATGGAGTGAGATTGGCAGTGACCACAACTGTCTCTGCTTTTGCTCAAGACCCAGTGACCGTGATCTGAATTGATCTCTGCTGTGCTCTTGTGATGGGTGCTGTTGCAAACAACACAGCCCTACTAAGAAGTCAAGGCAAGGACAGGATAAGAGAGGATAAGGGAGAATGGTTTTAAACTAAAATATGGGTGATTTAGTATTAAATTCTTTACTCACAGGGCACTGATGCTCTGGCGCTGCTCCCCAGAGCTGTGGGTGCCTTATCCCTAAAGGTTCCCATGGCCATGGGTTGGACCCTGGGCAGCCTGAGCTGGTTTGGGGCGGCCATTCTACACCAGGGGTGAGGCTGTGGGGGCTCTGAGGTCCTTTCCAACCCAATCATCCTGTGCTTCTACGAACTCTACTACCAGGAACCACAATAAAAAGCTGTTGTGTTTGTCTCTGCCTTGTTCACCCACAGTTTGGCTCCTCTCCCTCCAAGGGACATTGGGTGGATGTTGGTGTGCCCAGGCTCCCTCTCTGCCTGCTCAAGCCCTGCACTTGCCCACACAGACGGCCCTCATGGAAGATCCCCTCCCCACCACCACCTCCTCAGCAGCAGCTCCCTAAAAGGATGAGAGGAAGGCAGCATTTCCACCAAGCCTCTGGGAACACCCAGCATCCTCATCCCCCCCATCGCTGCCAAGGCAGCCATGTGCCAGAACCACGGGTTTCCTTCCCCTTCCCATCGCTGCCTCCCACTCTTCCCTATCCCATTCCTTCCATGTGACGCCCACTCACCCAACCCTCCCCAGCTCCACTGCTTTGTCTGGTGTTGATCCCCTTCCAACACTTCCAGGCGATGCCATATGCTTCCTTCACTAATTACCTGACAAGCTGGAGGAGAAAGCTTGTATTTAGCCACACTTGTTGGGCAACGGGAACTGTTTTGTCAAAACACTTTCGGTCCGAAATTAACCTGCCCATTTCTGCCTCACATTTCCCCAGGTCAGCCTTGACTTAATTCCATGCACTTCACCAAGTGCTGTGCACTGCTCTGTCTCTGTGGATAAACCACTGTGCGTCCAGAACGTGAGCAAGCAAACAAGATACAGCCTGCAAGTATCTGCAAAAGACTTAAATGTGACAGGCTTTGCAATCTTACACAGAAGATCCTGGCTGGAAACCATGTGTAATCACGCACGGGGAAGGGAATGGATTTATTACATTGTAGAACAAAGTCTGGTTTTAAAACAAACAGCCATTAATTTTTGTCGCTGATAAAAACAAGAAAAAAAAATAAACAGCCCTGTTTAGAAAGGCTGCCAGAAGCAAGGGAGCATTCACAGAATCATAAAATCACAGCATCACCAAGGTTGGAAAAGACCTCCGAGATCACCCAACCCAACCATCCACCTATCCCCAAGATTTCCTCGCTAATCCATGCTCCTTCACTGCTCCTTCTGCAGGAAACACAGGTGAGATGAAACCACGAACGCCGTTTTCCACGTTTTCTACAAAATGAAAAGTCTAACACCACAAATCCCTTTGGGGGAACACAGCATCCCTTTGAACGTTGTCTTCTGTGGCACCTCCTGGAGGCTGTGCACCAATTCAGGCTGTCACTGCTTTTGTCCTGCAACAAATCCATCAACGGAGACAAAATAACCCCAAAAACCTCTGGCTGGCACAGATGACAGAAAGATTTTAAAGATAAATTCAAGGGAATGCGGATTTGGTTCATAGCATCGTATTTTTTAGACCAATTTTGTGATTTTGGGAAGCCCAACCACAGACCTTCATCCAATCTTCAATCCTGCTTTTCAGAGACCAGCATGTATACATTTATTTCTTCATGCAGCCCAGATGGGGAATAGAGAAAATCCCCTAAACGACTGCCTTTTAAAATACACTGATACATATTACTGTACACAGGACAGTGTTTCCAAACAAATCCTGAGCTGCTCTTTTCACTGAAGGATTACAGCAGTGTTAATTAAAGTGGAGATGAATTCAGCACGTGCCTCAAGCTGGCTGTGGAGCACTGTGTGCTGCTGAGTGCACAGCTTTGCATTCCTGGCACAGTCTGCCTGGGACTTCAGTGGGACTTTCTGTTCAGAGCACTGCTCAAATACCTTCACCAAGCTCCACCTGATCTTACGTTCATGTGTGAGCTGCAAAGTTCATTGCTGTGAATTCAGCAGGGAGCAGCAGCATTCTGGAAGTGACTCCTGCTTGGAGAAAAACAAAGCAGATCCCACATGGCTCAGCCTGGTCAATGGTTTCACAGCCACAGCTGTATTAGGTGGCCTGGAGATTTAGTCTGGGTAGAGCACAGAGCTAGGAGGTTTGGTTCATCCTCTACTGCTCCTCATTCTTTGCCTCAGTTTCTCCATCTGTAAAATTTTTGCAACCTTGCTACTGAAATCATAGAATCGCAGAATTGTAAGGGTTGGAAGGGGCCTCAAAGAGATCACTGAGTCCAGCCCCCCTGCTAAAGCAGGTTCCCTTCAGTAGGTCACACAGGTTGGTGTCCAGAGGGGTCCTGGCTATCTCCATAGAAGGAGACTCCACCACCTCTCTGGGGAACCTGTTTCTGTGTTCCATCACCTTTACCATAAAAAAGTTCTTCCATGTGTTAGTTTGGAACTTCCTATGTTCAAATTTGAGGCGATTACACCTTGTTCTACCTCTATGCACCATTGAGAAGAGCCTGGCCTTGTCCATTTGCCTCCCACCTCTCTTCTTTCCCCCAGGCTGAACAGACCCAGGTCACTCAGCCTTTCCTCATACAGATGCATCTCCAGGCCCTTTACCATCTCCTTCTAGGAGATCCCTGTCTTTTTGGAACTGGGGAGCCCCAAACTGGACACGGTATTCTCAGTGTGGCCTCACCAGGACAGAGCAAAGGAGGAGGATCACCTCTCTTGACCTCCTGGCCACACTCTTTTGAATGCACCCCAAAATCCCATTGGCCTTCTTGGCCACAAGGGCACACTGCTTGCTCATGTCCAACCTGTTGTAAAACAGGACCCACAGAGGTCCCCTCTTCAGACCATCCCCTAAACTGTATTGATGCATGAAGTTCTCCAGGTACAGGACTCTATGCTTGCTCTGGTTAAACCTCAACAGATTCCTCTCTGCCCAGCTCTCCACTCTGTAAGTCAGTGGGCTGGAAGATTCACCAGTACCTCCTCCACACTCTCTACAGCACAATTCATGCTGCATGGCCACGTCCCTATCACCACCAACCCAGTGTCCCTCTAAATCCCTCCAAGGGCTGCAAGCCTTCATCAGACCACACAGAAACACGGCAGTGGGAAAAGGAGGAGAACAGAAAAACAGAAAGGGATTATGTGCACCGGGAGTCATTCTGCTCAAGAGCTTCTTGGACGGAGCAGAGCAGCACATAAACCTGATTGCTGGGATGGGCTGGAGCAAAGATGCTGATTATTTGTGCAAGTGTTGGGCTGCTGCATTTCTGGTCGGGTTGATGGCATAGAGGTGAAGGTCCAAATGCACCTGGGAGGCACTGGCTGAGCACACCGGGCTCATTGCACCCATGAAGCAACTTGCAGGGGTTCTGCTACAACCACACTGTGCTTGTACATAAAAGTCTGGCAAATGCGTAACGCTCTCGCTTTTTTTTGTTTTGTTTTGTTATGCAAAAATGTACTGATGACGTATATTTAAACAGGAAGTCATGGGAAGGTGACTACTGGAAAGCTGTACAGCTGAGCTCAACAGGAAAAACTACGGAATTACACAGAAACCCATTTAAGTACAGTGAAACCAGTCCCAATCCCTTGTGCATGCTCTCGTTCCTGTGGATGTGTTGTGTTTTTGCTGCAGTTAAAGTTGCTTGGTAACAGGATGAAGTGAGGCTGAAATAAGAGTATTTGCAGCAGGGTTTTTTTTTTTTTTTTTTTTTTTTCTGGGGGGGGGGAGGGTGTGATATCCACCTTACAGGTGATGGAGTCCACACAACTTTCCCATTGAAAACAATCCCTAACGTTTGTCCTGTGCATTTCGCTATTCTGGGCTCTGCTTTGCTGTCTTGGGAGGAATCGGGGACGAGGCATTTCCCAAGGGATGGAGCAGTCATCAGGGTGTTGTCTGGTGGGGCTGGGTGGGAGGGGGGTGATGCTGGAGAAGAGAAAATTGTCCCTGTGGGGGCTGGAGGAGAGGGGAACCCAACCACCTGCATGTGGTGCTCAGCAGGATGGGATGGGATGGAGTTGCATTCAATGGGTCCTATACAAAAGACTGATGGAGACCACTCAGCCCTTTGGTTACTGCCACAGGTTCCCCAATGTTGTTCCCTCTGCTGGGACAAGGAGATCACCTCCAGCTTCACCCTCTGCTCCCTCCCAGGCAGCCCCTTGAGGAATGGGGCTGTTTTCTCTGTTTTCTTTTCTTGGAGGCATGGCTGCTGCACTGATCTGGGCATGGCTCGTGCCCTGCTCAATCCCCCTCCTTTGCAGGAGTGAAGTGACAGCCCCAGAGTGATTCATCCCATCCCCGGGCAATGCCTACAACAAGATGAGTCACAGCCAACACATTGCAGCTTCCCACAGCCCACTGAGCCAGGCATCTCCTTCTTCCCCACCGGCAGCTACGATGTGATCCGATACACACTGCAAAAACCCAATGGGAAATTCAGGTGTTCCCCTCCAGAGCTGAGGAACCAACAGCATCTCTAAGAAACCATCCCCCCAGCTAACATATCACACCTTTGGTGAATACGTTTAGAAATCATTTCCCTGCATCTGGAAGGTTCCTGGGGCAGTGATGGAAGCACAGAGGGATCACTGTCCTCAATGGCTTTGTGGAGGGGACAGGAGCATCACTGAGATCCAGTTGTTCATCACCATGAGATGACACCTGGTTGGTGCTGCTCTTAGCTTCATCAAGAAGGGGACTGCACAGAGAGAGGCCAAAATAATCACAAAATCATGATTGAGTTGGAAGGGACTTTTAAAGGTTATGGGAAGGGGAAGGGAGAGGGAAGGGGAATCATAGAATCACAGAATCACTCAGGTTGGAAAAGACCTTAAAGATCATTTATTCCAACCACAACCTAACTATACTGCCCTAAGAAGGAGAAGGGGAAGGGGAAGGGGAAGGGGAAGGGGAAGGGGAAGGGGAAGGGGAAGGGGAAGGGGAAGGGGAAGGGGAAGGGAAAGGGAAAGGGAAAGGGAAAGGGAAAGGGAAAGGGAAAGGGAAAGGGAAAGGGAAAGGGAAAGGGAAAGGGAAAGGGAAAGGGAAAGGGAAAGGGAAAGGGAAAGGGAAAGGAGCCCTGTGCTTGTGAGAGGGGCAGAGCATTCCACATGAGACTGTGCAAAACCAACACTGTGGTCACTGGGATTTGGTCACTGCGTGGTTCCTACATGACAAACTGGGATAAGAATTCATGCAGGATACGTACTCAAAAACATGAGGCCATGCTCTGGGATATAAGGGAACATTCTGTCTTGGTGGGAGGCAGAACTTTCCCTGCCATTCCTTACCTTACCCCCCAGTGAACACTTACTGGGGTGATTTCTGCTCCGTGACCGGTGTCCATGGTGGGGGCAGGGTAGGAGCTTGGGGCTGGGGCTGCTCCCTCCTCACTCCATTACGAGCTCTGCACCGCGCAGCCGCGCTCCATTACTCACCAAGTAACAGAAGGTGTTATAATAAACTACATTAAGCATAGCAGCTATTTTTAGTTAAGCATATTGCATTTGCATACTAAATCTGAGGGGCCATATGTCTCCAAGTATATTATTAAAAAGCCTCTTACATAATATGAGGAGCAAGCCGAGACCGGGGATGTTAAAGCGGTTTCAGTGGACGGCGTGGAGCCTGAAATGAATATTTCAGTTCCTCTTTTCAACCCCTGTTAAGTTTAACAAACAAAACAAACGTCTCCTGACCTGTATCCTCACTGTGGGGTCACAGCAGGGCAGGGAGGGTCAAATCTTGTGGGCAATGCTGCTTTTAGGACCTTTTTTGGGGGGGGGGAAGGGATAAATGCTCCCATCCCACCTCCACATCTTATAGGATTTGCATGTTGTAAGGATGGGAGATCACAAGCAGGAGGAGAGCTGAAAATGGGTAGGGGTCCCCAGAGTTGAGATGCTGCCTAAAAGGCAAAGTGAGGAGGGGAGAACTGCTCACTCCTGTTGCTGCCCACATCCCATACCAAGGGGGCTACCCCCAAGGGCTTCCCATCTGCCAGCTGCATCTGGCAAGGAACAGAAAGGTGCTAAATATATACATAAATATATAACAAAATAATAATAACAAAGACCACATTTTAAAGGCACAGAAAGAGTTATCACACATCCCTCCATCCCCCCTCCCCAGGACTCTCTCTGCTTCACACAGAACATCTTGAAATATTAAACAGTCAGAAAGCTGCTGCTAATTTCAGCTCATGGGGAGCCAGATGGAAGCAGATCTCCCAGTGCCCAGGCTGGGTCCTGGCAATGCTGCTGTCCCCGAGTGCATGGGAAGGAGATGCCATCCCAACTGCATGTGACAGAGCTGTTGCAAGGTGTGATTCAGCAAGCTGGAGGTTCTGGGAGGTGCCAGGGAGATCTGCCAGCCTTGAGCATCACTGGTCCATGGGCAACCCCTCCACAACCCAGATGGGGCGGGAACACCTCCTCAGGAGTGTGATCCCATGGGAAGAAGCAAGAAAGTAGGACTGAATAAGAAGAAATAGGGAAATGGGGGTGGATGTAAGCAAGGGACACGCTCATCTGCAGTGAGGATCTATCAGATGCATGCCAGCACAGCTACAGAGGTTGCTGGACCAATGCATAGCACTGGCGCTGAATTTTCCATGCCAGGGGATGCTGCACAGCTCGTGCCAGGCTGGCATCAGAGGCACCCAGCTGGGATGTGCTCCTGCTGCTCCTTCATCCTGCAGGGATGTGGTTTCCTTCTCAGGCCAAGCGTGCACCTCCTCTGCAATTGCCTGGTTTTATCACTTTGCAGCTGCTCTGTTGAGTAACAACCACTTACAACTATTTATTTTTTACCAGCTCCTCTCTGGGAAGAAACTCCCCACCACCACCCTGAGGCCACATCCCTACTCCGGGGACAGCTCTATTCGCTTTGCACCTTTTTGGAGAGAAGCCATTTCTCAAGACAGAGCCAGGCTGGGTGGGAAGGCTCCAGAATTAGAGAGCAATTTAATAAAACCACCACTGGAGCAAGGATATTTGAAGAGAGGCACAGGAACAGCAGGTCTCGCTGCCTGGAGAAACCTTGACTCCGCACACTCTGACATCTCTGGTTATGTCTGTTTAATTTGCATTGCCTATAAATGTCAGTGTTTCCAGTGATGTAATTTCCAAGCACCTCAGTGAACTCAGTGACTAAGTAAACACTTCTTTTAATGGAAAGGGATGCGCATCAGACGTGGTTTTTGATTACAAAATGTCAGGAAAGAGCTATTCTATCAGACCGAGCGGGGAAAAAATAACCAGAGCAACTAAGTATTTAAGGTGCATCAGAGAAAGAACTGCCTTTCCTGCTCATGCATTCGTGTGAGTGTTGGCCAGGAAGGACCCGAAATCAACAGGTGACTTTTCCAGAGGTTAAGAGGGGGCAGAAAAATAAAAGAACCCCTAAATTCCTGCTTGAAAACAGGGAGAAAAGCAGGCAAGCGTAGGTCTCGTACCTAAAGCAATGCTTCAACTGCAGGACACTCTAGAGAGATTTAGGATTTTGCTTTTCAACCCTGCACTTGAATTTCGGAGACACCGCTCCATACATTTCCACTCCAAGTTCTGCTTCTTCCTCATTTCTTTAGAACACACAGCAGTTTTTACCCCGACAGTTTGTCAGGATGGGGGCTCCTCCAACCTCAGCCCCTCACTCGCACGCATTTCCCACTCTCATCATTCAGACTCCACCAAGCCCTTGCTGTTCAGACAACAACTCTTCCTTATTTCTGCACAGCCCAGGCTTGTCCCATCTTGCAGACAAAGCCTTGCTGCTTCCTTCCAACATCAGCACCTCCAGCCTCCAAACCACTGTGCCCTCACCAGCCCCCAGCCCTCTCCTCTGGCACCGCCGCATATGGAGGATGCTATATATAACAATATTTGTATTGTGTTGCTGCCCATGGTGAGGCCGGTGGGGCACGGATGGATCTCATATGGCAGCAGGCAGTCTAATATTTCCCTCTGATAAAAATAACCTGTGAAAATCACACCTAGTGAGGCACTGCTGGGGAAGCGGGGCAGCTCGCAGTGCCTGCCAGGAATTTTGCTGGGAGGGGGGTGGAAAAAGAAAACCGATCAGTGCTAACCTGGAGGTTTAAGTTGACGAATGGTGGGTTGATGTCAGAGGTTACTTCTGAGCTCTCACAAGGCACGGTGAGGAAGGAGCAGCAGGAGAGAGGTGAATTAGAGCAGCTGGATGGAGCATGAGATGCGGCTGCAACCTCATTTTGGGGAGGTGAGGTGGGGTTTGAAAAGAGGCAGAGCAGGAAGAGCGCTCGGCTCCCTGTTTTTTAAGCCATCTCAGAGTTGACCACAACCTCTGGGGTTCATAAAATCACAGAATTACAGCATGGTTGCACTGGGATGGACCGTAAAGCATTTTAAATTGGCAGGTCTGGATGATGGCTGGAACTGATGATCTCAAAGGTCTTCTCCAACCGAAATGATCCTACATTTCTAAGAGAGCTCTGGTTGTGAAAGTACATCAGAAATACCACCACGGGTTCTGGTTTGCAGAAGCCTGATGGGATGGGGCAGGGAGCACACCAAAGAAGATGGGATGGGGCAGAGTCTGGGGTTTGGGAGGGGTCCAGCACAGCTTGGGTTGTGCAGCATCTGGTGAGACAAGGGCTGAATGCAGAAATGAATCCTCTCCATAAATACACCCAAGGCAAACAACAGAAAAAACAGGAAAATATTAGCAAAAAAAAATCCCATATAAATAATAAAGTGAAATACATGCTAGATAAACTGATGGTGAATAAGCTCAGTCTGGAAATCAAATGGTCTGGAGGCAAGAGGGCTTCACAGGTATAGAGAGGCAGCTCCTGGTAAGCCAAGCCAAGTGGCTGAGAAGACCCCCTGGGTTATAAAGATGCAAAAGCTGCCTTCCTCGTCCCCCTGTCTCACCTGGCCCCAATGATCTGCACCATGATAATGTCTTACAGACCCCACTTCCAACAGAGGGAAAATTTTGCCCCTGGAAACCTTAATTCCAGCCCTGAACAGAAGGAAAGTCCCTGGACCCATGCACTCTATTCTTACAGCAACAGCTCACATGGGTTTGTGCACATCCACATCCCATTGTGGGGCAGCAAAATGGCCAAACCCAGCCCCCAACACCTTGGTACCCTCCCTCAGCCTCAATGGGATGGGTTGGAGCCAAGAGCCAGAGGTGAGAGGAATCCTGCTTACACGCTTGTGGCTTTCCTACCTTCTCTATGAACTTGTATCGCTGCAATAATGCTTAATTACTGTTTTTCCTATTGCAGTATTTATGGCAGCCCACAGAACATCCATACTAACAAGCCCATGAGGCCGTGCTATCTACAGAAATAAATACCCACACCAGAGGGCACGAATATGAGACACTGAAGATGAATTGTTGCTGGCTCCTGGGACAGAACATAACAAACCGCTGTGTATCCTTAAAATGTGTCAATTTTTCCCTTGGGGACACGCTCAGATAAGAGTCTGCAGAGTGATAAATGCATCTCCATCAGGATATCACTGAAATAAACTGGATTTTTGGCCGTCTTCTCTCATCCAGAAGTGGCTCTGATACCGCTCACGCTGGGGCCGCAATGTGGAGCTGGTTTAGCTCTGCTCTTGAATTACACTGGAGTGAGATCCATGTGACCTGGATGTCCTGGAGGTTGGAAAAGTGATGGAGAGAGGGCCCAGGCTCCGAGGAAAAAGGAGACTGAAGAAAAGCAAGGAGCACTGCACCCCAATCTGGGGCCTCTGGGAGGACGACCCCCAAGAGTGAACCACAGCAGTGCACAAGGCCGATCAAGGAGGGATTGCAGCCTGGCTTTCCTCATGTTGACCTTGCATTGGAAAGGGAAGAGGCTTTCCCACTTGTACGCACACATCTGACAGAAGGCAATGGCAATCGTTTCCCTTCTCCGCTGCTCACACTCTCCAAAATATTTGAGTAACGACATCATGTAATGTAATTTGTCACTCGGCCAAGTTTCGCAGATGGCATTTCCCTTTCTAATCCTTATAAGCTTCCACTTAAATACTAGTAGTGGAAGTAATAACTACAACAAAAATATTAAATCTGATCAAACAAAACACAGTCGCAGCCCTCTCCCGTAAAGCTCCCCAGTTTTTCAGCGTCTTTGGTAGCAAACTATACATCGCGGTGGCTGCATGCCAAAAACAACCCTAAATAGCCCCCAAATGATCTGTTGTTTCTTTTTTTTTTCACTGGTAGTGATGGTTCTGCATGTCACACAGCTCTCTAACAGCTCATTTGTATTGCTACAAGGCTTCACAACCTCATTTTGCTGTCCACTGAGCAGGAAAGTCATCCAGCCCCATCACGGCTGGGGACATCTTGCCTGGGAGACCCAAACCCACCAAACCCCAGGGCTGCACCAAGACTCCATGGGATTGTCATCTACCCCGTTCCTAACTCTCCAGTGGAGATGGGTTTGGTTTCCCTCACTTCTTCATGGACACAGGGGACAGCGGGAGGAGAAGACATCCAGCAGAACACCTCACATGGCAGTACAGGGTAATGGCCATTCCACTGTGATGGCCGGAGCTCCAACCAAAGCCCCCCAGGACCCAGCTGAGCGAATGAAGACCTTGCAACACTCAAGAATCCCTCCCCCATTTCATCATCCTTCTGCACGTTTGACCATCGGGAATCCATGAATGCAGAGCTACAAACGATGCCCTGCCAGCTGATAGCGATCAGCTCTGGCTCTCTCTGCCCTCCTCTTAACCTCTATAAAAGCTGAATAATTGATCATGCTTTCTTCTTCCACTCTCCTGTTCTGCTCAGTCTGTACCTGCTCTCCAGCCATCCAGCACCGCGCTCTGAATGCTCTTTGCCATCCGTGACTCCCCCAAGCACTTTGTATTCTTGCAGTGAGACACAGCACAGCCAGAGGCGGCCGTGCTCTTAGAGATGCTCAGCATGGACGGCTGGCTGTTTTATTTTGTATATGAGCGAGGAGGGAGCTGCCACAGAAAGGCACTGAAAAGGTGGTGATGCTGGACAATGAAAATGTGATGATGATGAAATGGAGAGCTAGGTATGGAAACCAATAATTGGAAGAAACCCTTAGAATGAGGGAAATGCTTCTACAGGAGGGGAAAAAACCCTCCTGCTGCTATCCACCATGTAGAGATTACTAAAATTGCTCTCAGGAAGTGCCTGGGAGGTCTCAAACGTTGACAGAGCCCCTGCTGCTATGGGATGGACAAAGCTGGAGCAAAAGGATGATCCCCGCACCAAAGAGATTAATGAAATTAAATTTAATTAGCATTTGCAAGAGATTTTTATCTTCAAAGTGCTTTATAGACACAAAGTCTCCCGGTGCCTCCATGAGATTGATTAACATGTGCTGAGCCCTTCATCTTCCAGGAGGGAAACGAAGATACTCTGGAAACGGTCAAGCCCAAAGAGGAGGTAATCGCCCGGAGGTAATGACATGGATTACCCTCATCAAAAACTGGTGCATACCGAGGAGTAACCCCTAACCCCACCAGAGTCACTGATATCACAGGACCAGAGCAGAGATAAATAATAATAAAAGAGGACGTTGGCAGGCACTTCTGTGGCTGCTGGGGCTCAGCCTGCAGACAGCAGCCCCCAAACTCTGCTGCCTTGGTGGGAGCTACGGGCACTGCCCACAGCCACAGGGCTGCACTTTCCCAGCCCTTCTCCTGCCGCCTCACCCCCACTACCAAATTCTTGTTATTCTGAGCATCTCTCTGGGCTAAGGACACTTAACTTCACATGCCAGCCACAAAGGCTCACATGAAAGCAGCGGCATGAAATGGGTGTTTAATTGTAACGCCGCGTGACACTGCTTTGTAACACAGAGCTGGAGACTCGAGGCTCCTTATCTCTGCTTTGCCAGACTTCCCAAAGCCAGCTTCCAGTCTTTATTCCTTTAGCTCTGCCTTAAACGATCACTTCTGGACTCTGGGGTGTTTTCTCGTTTCCTTTTAAGAGAAGCTTTTGAAGGACCCACATTCCTTGAAGGATTTCCTTATTAAGTCACTGAGATGCATTTACAGTCTTCATGATGCGTTTGGGGACAACTGAGTGTGCTCTGCAGACTCCTGTCCCACTGAGGTCAATCACTTCTCCTCTTTTTAAGCAGGAGCACAGCAACAGCAGCAGCTTTCTCATCCATACCTGAACTCTGCATATATGCATCTGTATGGGGGACTTGGTGCTGGGGAAGGAAGGGATGCAACACCTGAAGCACATATGCACTTTGCCTTGCACTGTGATTTTATTTCTGTAATTGTGGGTGTCTCAGGGTAACCCCATCTGCCACACCAGCACAAGCTGGACCTTGAGGACACTGTGTGATGAGCTAAAATCACACTTCTGAGCTAGGACCTCAACACCAGGCTCACAGTGGGGACCAGAGGGACAGATGGACAAAGCACAGGGATGCTCCACACTCTCCTGTGTGGCCCAGTGAGAAAATCCTTTACAAACAGCTCACACATTTCAAGCTCATGCTTGCTCACTGGCAGCCAAGCAGCTAAGATGTTCCTCTTGACAGGTGCAAAGCACTGGTTTTGGCTCCACAGTTATAGACTGGCTACCAACAAACATTTCTACCAACTGTCAAAGCCAAGGAGCATTGGATTTTAACATCCAGTTGAAATCTCTCCTACCCAAAATAGTTTCCTCTCTCCTCTGGCTATCCTGCATGGCCAGCAACAATGCTTGGGGCAAGCCGAGCTGGATCAGCCTCCAGACAACCTGCTGGGAAACAGCAGAACCTGCTCCACTGCATGAGATTAAAAAACAGCATTTGCACCAGCTGTGATTGATCTCTCCAGCACCACAGAAACACTGAGACGTCCTAAAGAGCAACTCAGAACAAACTGGAGCACGCTCTGGATGCGACAGCTTTAATGACACCATTGGACCCAAGCAACCTTTGAGCTTCCCCTCTCTGCTCCTGCACTATTGATAAGGGTGCTCAGGCAAACGTAATTAATTTTTAGTGGCAGCCTAATTTCGTGGATGCTCTGGTTGTCAGGGGGCTGGCGCAGATGGAAATAACACTGACCTTTTCTCCCTGGGAAACCTGGCTAATTGAATGAGTTCTCGCTCTCATTAGCAAAAGGTCCCAGGATGCAGCCAAACACAGCACATTTACACCACCCTCCAGGTGACACCAACTGCCTCCTAAAGGTCAAGCTGCCTCTTGAGCTGATGTAACATTGGATCCGAGCTTGTTTCCTATTGCAGCAAGTTCTGGCCCAAATCCTCAGTGTTCTTTATGCTAAAGGCCATCGCTTCTTGTAAGTATCATCTATTTCTTTGGATGCTGGGAGGCAGGAGTCACTGTCCCTCGAGGTGTAAAAGAACAGTGGAGATGTGGCACTGAGACACATGGCGAGTGGCATGGTGGGCTGGGCTGGGGTTGGACTTGGGGACCTCAGAGGTCTTTTCCAACCTTCATCGTTTTATGATTCTATGTTTGAATCTGCGTGAGGATGAACCAGCCTGGTGCCACTGGAGTTTGGGGTGCTATTCTATTGCCTTGGCTCCATATTGCCTCCCGGCGCAGCCAAATCCCCATCACAGCCTCACAGAAAGCAGCAGTCCCCCTCTGCAGTTCAGCAGCAGTAGTTTTATGGCAGCATTCAATAGACCACATGCAGCAATGTGAGATTTGTGGGCTCTACCTCATTCAGCAGGAAGGCTTTGGAGCATCCAACACAACTCGACTCCCAAAGGACGTGGTGTCACACCACCAATGATGGTCCCAGCACAGGTGGTGCTCCCTTGCTCTGTCTTCCCCTCTGCTTTTGCATGCAGGTGATAATCTGAAGTACTTCTGGCACAGAGATGTGTCTGTAGGCTCTGAACACACCTTGCAGGAGCAGTCAACCCCACTTGCTCCATACGGAGCTGATAGACAAGGCTCTCCCTCAGTGATGGGTGGATGTAGAGCTTGCAGCATGTGCACCCATTTGTGGTTTGATTTTGTGCCTTTTGTGGGCTCAATGCTTTCACAGGAGGAACATGATGCAGAGGAAAAGCCAGAATCAGGAGCAGCACCGTGAGCAGCTCTGAGCTGCTCGGTGTGCTCCTGCTGTGCCGGTTGCCACAAGTTTCTATCACATGTCTCAGCCCCAGCAGCTCCGAGGAGGCATTCTGCATGAGATGGATGACATGCTGCAAGGGGTTGTGCTACTGCAGGGTCCTGGGATGCTCCCATTGCACACTAACACTACATAAACCCAGTCAGCATCCAAACAAAGCCACTCCCCTCCAAATCTGTGAGTTCCTCCTTGTTTTGTTTTTTTTTTTTTTCCCAAATGAATTCAGTATCATTCACTCATCTCAAACAGGTGTCGATTTTAAATGCCTTTTTGTTCCTCTCTACTCTCAGAGGGAGCACTTTTCATCAGCCCACATGGAAGGGTCACCTGCACATGCAGGGTTTACTGGAAAAAGCTGCAAAGTGCTGGAAGTAGGGAAGTTACCCCTGTGTGCCGCTTGCCCTGCCTTCCTCCTTCTCTTTTCTTTTCATTTCCTAGTTGATAACTAATTCATATTGAGAACCACCCTTCCACGGCAAAGTTCCACCTGCAACAAAGCTGCCCCAGGGCACGACCACCTGCAGCACCCCGCAAAGCAAAGGAAATGAGGAATGCTCAGGGAAGTGCTGAGCTCAGCACCAACCACGGGCTTCTAGGAAGAGCACTCCTGTTTTAAAACGCACCAAAGGTTTGGCATGCACGTGCCCACTCGATAACCCTGTGCAATGCAGCCCACGCAGCACCGGAGCTCTCCTTCCTCCCGCAGTGCACACCTGCTGCTAATCCCCCATTGTGGAGCCATCTCCTGCTCATTCTGCACTTACAGATCCGCTCCATACTGCTAACAACCACTCCAATTCAAACTCCCCAGGCTGCGAAGGATGCACAAACCCTTCGCTTGCTCCCTTCCCCCCAAACCCTGTGGTGCACGCTGCTGGCTCAGAGCCTGCAGACGATTCCCCACGGCGTAAATCCGGGATGCTGCGGTCTGCAGCGTGACCTGGGGGCTGCATGGGCTGCCTCCTCCTGCAGCACGCCTGACTTCAGACATCCTTGCAAGCAAAGCGGGCTGAATGAACCGGGAACCGCCGCTAACCGTATTAATACACAGAAGTAAATAACAGAGGTTGCTTTGTGCCTCTGCACGGCTGGCAGATGCAGTGCTGCAGGGCTTGGGATTGTTGATGAGCCACGCAGAGGTTGCACGGCTGGAGGCCAAGTGTCAGGGGTTGGAGGAGAGGGCAGAGGGACATCCACCCCTGGAAGCGTGCTGCCAGCTTCCCCTCCTTGCTGCAGAAAACTTTGCAGGGCAGCAGCAGTGCTCCACAGGCTGTTCTCTGCAGCACGGAGCTGCTTACATCTGAGGAGCCTGGCAGGAAACCCGGAGGGGCAGGAAAATCAAAGAAACCATGGAAACGCCCTCCAATTGCGCCGGCTTCAGTCAACTTTGCGGGAGGGATTTTTCAGGGTTGGCAGCAGAGGCCTTCAGAAGCCAGGGCTGCCCTCAACCCACCTGCACCAGGACGATGCGTGAAGGATGATGCATGTGAGCTGAGAGCAGGGCCAAAAGCATCACTGTGGTGCTGCTTGAAAGGAATAAATGTGAGAAATTACTGCTGGGCAGATGCCTGGAGCATCCCAAATCTCTGGCAGGTCCTGGAGATGCCAGAGGAAGGTACGTGCTGCTGCCTGTCGCAGCATGGAACATTTTTCCCATCCTGTTTTTCCCTCTTTAACAACTCCATGGGGACCAAAGCAGCTCTTCGGAGAACAGCCAGTGGCAGGAAACGCATCTGAACCACCTCCTAAAGTATCCAGGCTTGCATGAAGACCCTAATTCAAAATTAAATCATTAAATCATTAATTTATTGAAATTCAATTGGGCAGCGGAAAGAGATCTGCTGAATTAAGATGGCCTGAATGAAGCAGAAAAGCAGAGGCGTGGAAATTTGATGCCACTAAAATCACCTGCACCTCTGGCCAACCTGGATGGATCTTAGGACGATTCACAGAATGAGCATTGAATGCAGAGCATCCATCCAACCCTGGATGTCAGGGGCTTTAAACCAGGCATCCTCTGGTCCATAAGAGCAACAGAAGACCCCACTGGGAAGCCAAAAATGCATTGCAATGCTGTTGCATGTGCGGGGAAGCAGGCTTGAGGTCCTTCCTCTGCATGACCTAGATCCAACGTCTCGCTTGTTGCCTGTGTTTTTTGCTGAATTAAATAAAGGCAGCCCATAACACAATGTGTACATCTCCTAAGTGGATTGAAGCCTCAAGCTTTATAGATTTCATGCTTCTTTTTAGTGCAATTTTATAGCGCATTTCTCATCGCCCTTTTTTTATTCAGCGTGTTGCTTGATTAATTGGTATGAAATGTTCATCGTTATCTGACAATTCCTGAAACACAAATGCAGAACTCTCTGATTGTATTTCTTATTTACAGCCCTGTAGCCTGAGTGATTTCCAATTTACTGCGCCGTTATATTAGGTCAATACATAACACCTTGGGCCACTCCAGAAAGATTAACCACAAGTGGATTCCCTTTCCAATCAAATAGTCCCTGCTGTAAATTACAGTTTCCTTTACTATGTTTGATTGCATTTCTGCCACTTTCCTCACAAAGTGCAATAAAACGAAGATCCCCCTGTGTCCCTGCCATTCTGCGTGGTGACAAAGATGGGTAAGTGCAGAATTTGGGGGACTCGGTGTCACTGTGCTTTCTATAGCTGCCTGGAGGGAGGTTGTAGCGAGGTGGGGGTCAGTCTTTCCTCCCAGATAACAGCAAAAGGATGAGAGGGAGCGGCCTTAAATTGTACCAGGGGAGGGGCAGGTTGGATATTAGGAAGAACTTATCCAGGAGAGAGGTGAAGAAGAGGCACAGGCCCAGGGAGGTGGGGGAGTCACCGTCTCTGGAGGTGCTGAAGGAAAGTGGAGATGTGGCATTGAAGGACATGGGCAGGGGGCATGGTGGGATGGGTTGGGGCTGGGGCTGGGCTCGGGGAGCTGCCCCCATGCCACTTGCAGCCCGTGGCTTGCTGCTTCCCCATTGGTTACTGGAACGAGTTTTCTCTGGTAGATATTCTTCCATCTCACGTTGCACAGCTAGGCAAGCTGTTGTGTTGTGGGTTTTGCCTGTTTGGATCGTAATTCCCACGCGGATATTGTGACACCTGGAACGTTTAAAGCCTTCTGCAAAGCACATGGGTGAGATGTGAAGGCTTCAGACACTCGTTATTTTCCTACTCTTTTCATGATTGAAGTAAAATGCTAGAAAATATAAATCCCAGAGGTGCAAAATTCAGAAGACGAGGATTTCCAGCTCTTTTCTTTCCAGCTCTTTTTTCTTCTTTATCGTCGTTTTTTTTTTTTCCACCTATCCCATGATTTTGACAGTCCTGACACAGTATTTTGCACCCCCAAAGCTGCTTGATGCTATGGCACCCAGGCAGTCAAAATACCCTTTCTTTGCACTGGAAAAACAAGACTGAAGCAGTCTGTGCACTTGCTATTCCAAAATTAGACTGCAAATAATTTAACATGCTCAAATAATGGGCTTGCATATGCACACAGTCAAGCAAAAGGTGTATTATTCCAACACAAGGAACCTGTTAGACAGGATATTTCAGCTTCCCAAGATATTAATGGATACTCAGCAAAGGTCTTTTCAGAATGATAATACACTTCACTTTGTTTGCCGAGTCGGTAACAATTAAATCACTTTTTGGATTACAAAGCATATGCCAATGTGACACAGCAGCGGCAGCTCCCGGAGCAGCCCTATCCCAAGCTACGAAGCAATATTTTCCGTCTTAGTTTCTTATTTGAATTGCAAAGATTGATGGTTATGGGTTTTTTTTGTTTGAAAAAAAAACAGAGATCCCGAGGCACACAGCCAGCAGCAAAATGAGAGTTTCTGACTCTGCACACCAGCTATTTTCATGTGGGGCTGTGACAAAGAATGCCTTTTTATGGCACCTCCAAATCCGGAGCCAAAACCAGAGGGGCTACATGACCAAATACAAATAAGACACCACTGTCAGAAGTTTGCTTTGATAAAGATCAGCCCAGCACCCAAGGGAACCCGAACTCCCCGTGTCAATGAGGGTTTGAGGCACCTGAGGTGCATGGGAAAGGTCCTGCAGGGTTCTCTGGCCGTGGTTTGGATGAAATGGGAGTCTTTTGGGTGGCTGTTTTCTATGGGGCAGACAATCACAAGAAGCACAAACCAAAGCCACCACAATGGGCAAGATAACCACATCTTTTTCAAGGTAGAGATCTCCTTGATGTGATGGAAGATGGCCAACCTCAAAGCCCTTCAAGAAATGCCAACTCCATGTCTGCAACAAGGAGCAGCTTGGGGGGCTGCAGGTGCTGATGGCTTTGAGTTTCAGAAGCCCCACTGGAGGGATGCTGCAGAGGTTGGAATCCGGAGATAAAAGGCTGAGGATCTCAACCTCACAAAAATAATTGCTGAAGAAGCAACAAAAAGAGCAGCTGCTGAATATGGGACAGGGCTATGAGGGAAATGGAGCAACAAAACCAGTCTGTAGAAACAGGTGAAGCGTTGAACATAAGGACTGAGTAGGAAAGTTTAGGTTGTAACAGAGGTGATAGCTCGCCGGGAAGAAGAAACTCAGCTCCTTCAATCCCAGAGGTATCCTCATCTCTACCTATGGCTATGGCACTGCAGTGCAAAGATTCCACTCCACGACCATCATTGTCCCTCTCCTTGGTAAGAGCTGAAGCCCACTGCCATGAGCTGAGTCACTGACAATGCTTTCCACTGGAGAGCCGAGTTTGTACAGATCCAGTGGTAGCAGATGAAGAGATTTAATTCCAAACACATCTATGTTATTATGCAAATATTTGGAAATCATCATCTCTTTCACTTACCTGCTAAGAGCTGAGTTAAATGTTTCCATGGGAACAGCAACTATTAACCACTACAGTTAATATTTTTATTCTGGCAGTGTCCAGAGAGCCCAATGAAGACTGAAGACAGCTTGTACAAGGTGCTATATGAATGAATGAGAAGGATGAAAAAAGTCCCTTGCTGAAAGGCAAAGATTATGTTTTATAAGCTCCAATGACAAGAACCAGTTCTACCTGGACCTGTAACAACATGGCCAAATGGGCTTGCAAACAAGTCCACGAGCTTCGTCCACACCATTTAATTAAACTAAGAGCCCTATTTATACTGTTTTGAATCACACTGCATTTTGGGTCAGGTATTGACTTTGATTGATACTCCAACTCAACCCAGCACCTCCAACATCAGTCCAGTTCCAAGGGCATAAGTCTTCCCCAAGTCTCTGGTCTTCAGCTGAGTATGAATTTATATTAAATATGTGTGAAAGCAGCAGTGGGGCAGGACATCACTGGGGTGTCTTGAACAACAGCAGGGTACCTTGCTCTGATCCACACACAATCAAAAGTCAAGGATGTACTCAAGAGAACCTAAATCCCACAATATTTTGGGAAAAAATTAATACACATGTGTGGGTTTTTTGTTTTTTTTTTTAACTCCTTCACATTTCAAGTCTGCAACCACAGCCAGATTAATAGATTCACAGATTCATAGATACATTAGGCTAGAAAGGACCTACAAGATCATCTAGTCCAAACAAGCACCTCTGCCCAAACTTTCCTGAAGAGCAACCAGAGCAAAAACTATCACCCCTCCTAACCTCGGGATGATGGAGATGCTTGCAGATGTGGAGGAACCAGGCTGGAAACATCCCCACCACCACAGACTCTCCTGTGGGTTTCCCTCATTCCTTTATCCTCCCAGTTTCTTTCTCCACTTGCATTTCTCTTTCTTTTCTTCACCTTCTTTGTATTGACAGTTTGCACCCAGCTGGGACTAATCCACCTTTCCCAGCATCGCAGCATTGGGAAAGCGCAGTCATAAAGGCAGCTACCAAAAGCAACCCTAACGCGAGCACATGGTCTGTGTCACCTTGGGAACTTCATATGGGTACAAAAACCCAACAAGGTTCAAGATACAGAGCTCACTGTGTGCTTCTCCAACCCTGCTACATCTGTGAGACATTAATGCAGCTGTCTCCTGCCCCAAGGCAGTCGGTCTGTGGGCAACAAAGCGTCACAGGTGGGAGATGTACTTCATCTTCCCTATTTAGCCTTTGAAAGGACGACATGCACCAAGTCAGACATGAATCTCCAAATCATCATCTCCATTCAGGGCAGAGCAACTGACTTTCAGTGTGAGCTGCAAACTGGAAAGCAATGCTCATGTTATATAGGGCTGTGTGACTGCACCGCACAAATAAATCTTAAGTTAGGAACAAATGGAGCCAGATCTCAACAGGAGATAGAAAAATGCTCAGAGGGAAACTTGCAAGAGAACACAGTCCCTTGGTCCACCCATGCAGCAGAAACCCCCACGCAAAAGGCAACAAACGACCCTAAATGTCAAAGAAGAAACCAAAGAACCTGGGGGTCCACGTCGAATGTGACTGCCCACAAACACCTTTCTAGGCACAAGGGACACTGGCCGAGGACGATGGGATGGGACCACCTCCCCAAAAATAAAACCAAGAAAACACTTCATTCATATTTTCAGGAGGAAAAAGGCCTTTCTTACCTGTTTCTCCCCATATTGGCAAATATTCATCCTGCTGGATGTCTAGCATGATTTCCAGTCCATTGCCTGTCCCACCCTTAACTGTGGTAAGAAGAGGCCGTCCTTCTTCTCCTGAGTTAAACATGTAGCATTTCCCATATTTTGTAAACACCTGTGAGGAGAAAATAGAGAAAGTGCCATGTAACAAAAGCTTCTTTGCACCTGAATTGAGGTAGAGAGATGAGAAACACCCGTGTGTTGCAGGGAAATGTCTGCAGATAAATCTAATCCAGTTTAATAATTCAGCATACTGCTTTCTCCTTACAGAAAATAAAAGACAGAGAAAAGTGAAGGAAAGGTGTTTCGAAGCAGTGAACAAATGTCTTTAGCAGCTTGCTCGCAGTGTTCACTCTCCAAGAAACACAGGTACAGGCTGTACTTGAGTTTGTGCTGAAATTCAGTGCGATGCTCTCATTGTGCATTGGCACTGAAGCTCACTTTACTGCAAAGTCATAGAATCATAGAAGTACAACATGGTTGGGTTGGAAGGGATCTTAAAGATTGTAGAACCATGGAATCACAGCACAGTTGGGTTGGAAGGGATCTTAAAGATTGTAGAACCATGGAATCACAGCAGGGTTGGGTTGGGAGGGACCTTAAAGATTGTAGAACCATGGAATCACAGCACGGTTGGGTTGGAAGGGATCTTAAAGACTGCAGAACCGTGGAATCACAGCACGGTTGGGTTGGAAGGGATCTTAAAGATTGTAGAACCATGGAATCACAGCAGGGTTGGGTTGGAAGGGACCTTAAAGATTGTAGAACCATGGAATCACAGCACGGTTGGGTTGGAAGGGATCTTAAAGATTGTAGAACCATGGAATCACAGCAGGGTTGGGTTGGAAGGGACCTTAAAGATTGTAGAACCATGGAATCACAGCACGGTTGGGTTGGAAGGGATCTTAATGCCCACCTACTTCTAACCCCAGCCATGGGCTGGGCACTCCCCACCAGCTGAGGCTGCCTCCCTATTCATGGCCTTGGGCACCTCTAGGGATGGGGAACCACAAATTCAAAAAGCAAATATCCACCAGGACAGTATCACAAGCTTTTGCATTTCTGGATCCACTCATCTCCCAGAGATTGCTCCTGGCTTGCCTAGAGTTGCAAGGGACATCACCACAGCTGGGTCATGCTCTGACAGTGACCTGAAGTTTCCTTCCAACCCAACCATTCTACGTTTCTACAATTCCAACAGGGAGCACGAAGCGCCTCGAGTCGCTCTTTGTGGTCACAGAGAATCAGTCTTGGCAATCAGTAAGCAAGTGGCAAACGGCACTAATGAATATTCAGAGCGAAGGGAGCACAGGAGCTGGCTGCAGTCCCACCGGCAGCCTCGGCACAAATCGCCAGGCGCTAACACGTTTGCTGAGATCACACGACCCTGAGATGATTCATAAAGCAACACAAAAAGCCAGAGTCATCAGCAATTTATTCCCATCAAATATTGACATATGCTTTATAAAGCGCAGCATCAGGGAAGCAGGTGAAGTAAAATAAAAGAAAAGAAAAGAATATTCTGGGGCAGGAAATCATATTTGAGTTGAGAACCTCCAATCGGTGCAAAAGAGACGCAGAGCATACAAAGCGCTTGCAGGAAAAACGATGTCCTTTTAAAAAAGATTTTATCCAAGTGAAAATCCCTTTTTAATACTTGACTGACCTATTAAACCATTCAGGCTGGAAAGATAATCTGAACAACAGTAAGCCTGTGTTAGCAGCCAGTGCCGGTAGATGGGTTTTCCAGATAGGCTTTGATGGCAGAAGTCAAAAAATGTCTAATTAGGATAGTTTAAAATGTGGCAAGAAGAGAAGCTACATTAGTGAAAATCATGGGAAAACAAGTAAGCTCAGATATAAAGCAACAGCACGCTGTAAATGCCAAATAAGGATTTAGATGCTGATGCACCCAGTGCAGACTTTAGCCAAATAAATCCAGGCAATTTTATAGGGCTTTTTATATTGCCTTTCGCAGCTGTAAAACTTCAAGTGTAAAACCTCCACTTACCCAATAAACAAGTGGCAGGGGTCCGAGGCTCACTTTGGGTGCACTTCTGGGATCCCCGCCCCAGGAAACTCAATCAAACAGTGAGCTGCAAAGGGAGGGACCTCCTCCCTATCCTCAGCAAGGGACCACTGAAGGCTGATGGCCACGGCCACCAGTCTGCCTACCTGTCAGTGGTTTATTTTGGCCCAGTTCTGTGAATAATAGGACACAACCACAGCCTTAGCAGATATTTTCTTGCAGAGCAGGAGAAGATGAGAGAAAGCGAGCCCAGAGGCCAACCTTACCTCCTCCATCACCTGTGTACCCCCTGCGACTCTGCAAAGAAATGTTTTCCTGGGAAGCCTGGCTGTTTTCTGCTGCTCTTTAGGGCCACCATCAAGCATCAAGCCTCGTGAAGGATCCTGGTGTGTATCTCCCTTCCACCTCTGCAAATCAGGAAGTTATGTGTGGTTTTGTATAGCTGAAGAGTGCACCAGGGAAGTGGTTGTAATATGGAGAACCTACCCCAACAAGGAATCACACATCTCTGCTGAAGGAACCTGAAAATCTTAGGGTCACCACCAGGCTTAGCAGCTAAGCAAGGAACTGGTGCTCAGGAAGACAGCAACAAGGGATACATCAGCAAACAGCGTGAACCAGGAGATACACAGAGCAGAAGAACTGGAGGAGTTGATGCTAAGACTTCACTCCTTTGGGACCAGATGCCCACTTTGGGCTGCAGCACCTCTTCCCACTGATTTCCTCCACAAGGAGCAGATAGCTCCTTAATGCAAAGCAAACCATGCTAAGTGGGGACAGCTGAGAGATTTACCCCCACAGCTCCCTCCTGACCCAACTAAACCCCATGAAGATGCCTCCACTGGGGATTTGGGCTGGCTCATGCTGTTCCCACTGTTGACATCCAGCAGCCATCACTGGGAGAGCACCACAGAGAACTGAAAATCAAAGAGGACAAAGTGAGAATGGAGAACTGAAAGCTTTTCCCTGCAAGTTAAGGTACTCACAGGGAAAGGCAGCCCTAAGCTGTGGATGACAAGCTCAAGCATAGGCACTGTGTGGAACCTCAGCTTGAACACATCAGTGCTGGTTTCTGAGCAATGAAGGCCTTGAGGCCAACAGCTCTCCATGGGAGGGAACTGTGGAGGGCTGCAAACATTAAATAGAGCCTCCGAGGGTTTATTTTCCTCTGTGGCACAGCTCTGATTGATGCCCATACCCCACTGCTGGCTCCCGCTTTCCACCACCCGTACCACAAGGCCTTCCATCTTTCCCTAAGCAGCTATAAAACTCTTATTTATAACAGCCTTTTAAAAAGCATTGCCAAGTTCCAAAAACCATGCACATTCATTTCAATTCACGTTCAGCGGGGCTGTGCTGTTCCCGACCTTCTCACTTCTGCTATGAATGATTGTTCAGGAAGATAAAGCTTTTTCAGTACATTTCCTCGGTTTCAGGCTCTTTTGGGCTCCCTGATAACAGGACATGGGTTTGGGAGGAGTCAGATCAGTATCAAATCATCAAGATAAAAGGACGGAGCTGTTTGCAAAGGGTAACATCAGTGTTTACTAGCTGCTGTGGTACATCTGAGACAGAAAACATGAGGCAACCCAGAATGATTTAACCTCGGTGTATTTGTCTTAGGGGAAAGCAGTGGTTCTTTCTGTTCTTTATGCTTTAACTGAAAATGAAAAGGAAGCCCAGCACAAACCAGGAAAAAAACAACCAACACAGATGTGTGCTTTTGAGATTTCTCTCTGAAAACACCAAATTTTCCCTCTGATGGATCACTTCGACTTTTGTCAGCTCCCCTGCACCCATGTAAGCACAGTTCAAAAATATGAAACAGTATTTGAGTGGCAAAAGGATCCCTCTCTCGTGCTGACACTTCAAAGGAGAAAACCTTATCTCTTGTGGAATTAAAAGGCAGAGCATGGACAACTCAAACTCACTCCATGTACAAAAAAGAAGACACAATCAAGAGCTCAGAGGCACCAATGTATATCCTGCTGCGTGTCAAACCAGCAGTCCAAAAAGGACTCATATCCAAAACGCAAGCAAGCCTGACTGGAGTAATAGAGAAAAAGGTATTTTGTAGTTTATAATCAGCACAGACAGAACAAGCATATCTGCTGATAAATTATCCTTTCAATATGGAGCAAAATGATGGTAAAAGCAAGTAATTTGAAGTCTGTAAATTACTTTTCTACATCAGACAAAGATGCAGTCAAGAGCTCACTGACAAGGCAAGATGTTATTTGTTAGATTAAGCCACTAACCACTGAAAGGATGGCAAATTAGCATCCTTCACAACCATTTTCTCTGCAACCGTGGGACACAAAGATTTAGAGACATATCTTCTCAAGTCGCATCTAACAGCACAACAGACAACAGAGAAGAAAGAAAAACCAAAGGATTTTCCACACAGGCCCAGGAGAACAGGAACATCAAACTGAAAGGGGAGCATGGGGATGGGATTGGGCAGGAACCTGGTGGAAAAGATCACGTTTAGGAGGAAAGATGACTTCATTTCTGATCTTTTGGTCCACATACACAGTGCAGCTCTCTTGTGGGACCACCAATCTACATCACCATGTCATGGGAGGCCCAGTGGTCTCTGCAAAGGTGCCTTGCAATGCTCCATTTGTTCACACTCTGTCAGGAGACTGTGGTACATTATTTAAAATGAAAACAGTGTGGCTGCAAAGAGCAAATTGCAACGGATGCCTCCATTAAGTGGGCTTCTGAAGCATCACATCCCAAGAGGACCTCCTTCCAAAGGAAGGACTGCAGTGACAACTCGGTATGGAGGTAACTCCCACCGAAGGGACAGAAGAGACTTCGTTTCCCTTCCAGCCCTAAGTGCAGAAAGACTGAAGGAATCAAATCGCTATCGTGTGCAGAGACAACATCTTTTGCTAGGAAAAAAAAAAAATAAACAAGGTCCTTAAAGCTGACCTAAATTTCACTTGGAATATTTCCTATACCACTACAAAAAAAGAGCAATTACTGATAGAGGAAGGTGAAATGGGCAAATTTGGTGCAGTGTGTGCAGATGTTACTCTTCAAACAGATGAAAGCCACAAGGACAAGGCAGCATCCAGCCTCAACATCCATCCAGCCCTGTGCCCCTTCCCAGAGCAGGACACACAACCCCAAGGGGTCCTGATGGGAATACCATTGGGTCTCATTCAACTCCCTGTTCGAGTACGTGGAGCAGGTTGCCCAGGACCACATCCAGATGGTTTGTGAATCTCTCTAAGGACAGAGACTGAAAGAGGAAATCTCACCATCACAGAGTGGGAAAAGCTCCATCACGGTCCTGTGCCTGGCCAAGAGGTCAAAGCCCATCCCATGAAGCATCTTAAGGTCTCAAGTGTTGAACTGCATGCACTTATAGGCACCTTGGGCTCCTCCATGCTTCATCAATAGGTTGGAAAAGACCACTAAAATCACATACTCCAATTCCAACCCACCCCACAATGCCCACTTACCATATATCTCAATGCCACATCCTTGAACACCACCTGGGACAGTGTGACTTCCCCACCTCCCTGGGCAGCCTGTGCCAATGCATTACCACTCTTCAGGAGAAGAAACTTCTCCTAATATTCAACATGACCCTCTCCTGGCAATGTAAGGCCACTGCCTCTTGTCCTTGGTGGTATCTCCAAGGGTGTGCTTCAGGGTACCTCAACCTTCATGTCAAAAGTGTGGCCCTACAGCTGTGCACAGTGCTGGGACACAGCAGGGAGACACAAGCTTGCACCATTCCAGCCCCACAACAAACTGTGCTCTAAATATTGGGCTTTACAGCATTGTCCCTTGCTGTGCCTCAGAGTCCTGCAGTGAAACCTTCAGGTCCAGAATTTGCAGGGGACACACGAGCCTCATTTCAGCTGGGGACAAATTTCAGCACCCTCTACACTGGGTGAAAGCTGGGGGGGATGAAGCATCTCAGGATTATAAAAACTCTGGGGGAATACAAAAACAACACAGAACCATGTATTCAGAATATGATTTAGTCAGTCAACCACAGGGCGCAGCTCAAAGATTAACATAAACCCAGAAGGGGGTGGGGGGGAAGAAAAATAATTAAATATTTTGGCCTCTTCTCCCTGTCTAAGAGCTGACGTGGATTTCTCTTTAAATCTGTGTTTGTTTTGTATTATCAGAAAGCTGGCAGAGAAGTATGTCAGACAAGCAAAAATATCATCCATCCTTCGCGGTGTCAGGTTTAATCTCGCAGCAGAGAAGAGTGATGGGGACGGAGCTCTGGGAAGCAGCGCCATAGAAGTTGTCAGCGACGTGTTTACAAGGACAGGGTTTTCCTTTCGGCCTCCAAGACTGCGACATCCCAGCGGGGCTGTCAAGCAGCTCCGCCAGGCGAGGCAGGGAGATGCGTTGTGGAAATGGGTTCGATGTCTGCCCACACCCCTCTGGGCGCTGTTCCCATCCAGCTGTACAGGAGCAGCAGGGATGTCAGCTCTGCTCTTCTACAAGGCTGCTGTTTTTAAAAGAAGAAGTTATTGAAGTCCTAGATACTGCCTGAGGCTGTGATGGTCTTGTGTGAGCATTAGTGCTATTCCTTTTGCAAACTAGGAGCCAGCATCCCAAATGTAATAGTTGCTGACAAGCCACTATACAACATATAACACTCCAAATGCAAGGATCTCTGCTTTCAAAACCAGTTTTTGCTACTGGGCAGGACCAGTTCTTTTTAAAATTTATTTTATAGGATGGCATTACATGTTACCCAGTGGATGGCAGTTCATATCCCCATATTCTACCCTTCAAGAACAGTTAAACAGAGGCGTGGTAGGCTGGCACGTTGCGTTCACTGAGAGATATTGACATTTCCGTCATATTTGTGCAATCAGCCTCTCCCTGTAATGGCATATTGGTGCAAGCATTTGTTTGAATGGTGAGTACTTATGGAGGGTCCTTATAGCTGGCATAAATCACCTCCACAGCAATCACTGCAATTTAGCACTAGCTGAGTGGGTATTTAAAAAGAAATATAGCGCTGTAATAAACTATAACGGTGAAACTCCAAATATTTGAGAATTATGCTGGTCCATAAACTGAGGAGACCGTTACCCTCTCTCTGATTCCCATCAAGCCCTGATTACTTCCACCCTAACAAACCAAAGCACAACAATGTGAGAGGAGCTATGTCCCACCAGAGCATAATTTGTCAGAAGTAGAGAGCAACATTTGCATGCTTCCAGAAAGGCTCATCTCCCACGAGCACCGATCAGACCATGAATCTCTCTTAAATACCATTTTCTGAAACACATTTTGCTGAACAACATCCAGGGATTCCCCCTGCATAGCGCTAGGTCTTCAGCTCTGTTTTAAAAGACTGTAGTATTATTTGATTTCTACTTAAAAAAAAAATACAATTTTCACATCTTATGAATATCAATGCCCCAGCAGAGCCATGGGGCCATCAGTGTGCAGGAACGCGTGGGTGAATCGAGGTCAGCAGCCTGAGACATGCCAGACTGGGACGGTGATAGTGTTGGATTCGGGTTGAGTGAGGTCAGACAACAGGAAAAACCTGGCCAATGCCCTCAGGAAGCAGCAGATGGTGTGGAAAGAGGAGAAAAGCAGATGCCTCAGTGCACCCGCTCCTCCTTGGGAGCACCATCTCAGCAGTGCTGTCCGTTCCTGCACCAGCAGCTCAGCACCAGGAGCCCCAGGGTCTTTCAGCAGGTGCCAGCAGATGGCTTGAAGGCCAGGATTCATTTGGATAATAATTGCAATCTGTCTTCCTAATTTCTCCCCACTGATTCATTTAATGAATTGTTCATCATTACCCTTGCTGAACTCCCTCCTGAGCTGCAGCACAACTCAGTCCCCAGTATGGATGCAGCTGCAGCTCCAGGATTGAAGTGCAGCTACCACCAATGGCAATCATAGAACCACAGCATGGTTGGGTTGGAAGGGACTTTAAGGATCACAGAACCTTACAATCATGGCATGGTTGGGTTGGAAAGGATCTTAAGGATCGTAAAACCATACAATCATGGCATGGTTGGGCTGGAAGGGACTTTAAGGATCACAGAATCTTACAATCATGGCATGGTTGGGTTGGAAGGGACCTTAAAGATCACAGAACCACACAATCATGGCATGGTTGGGTTGGAAAGGACCTTAAGGATCACAGAACCACACAGTCATGGCATGGTTGGGTTGGAAAGGACCTTAAGGATCACAGAACCACACAATAATGGCATGGTTGGGTTGGAAAGGACCTTGAAGGGATCTTAAGGATCACCCAGTTATAACTTCTCTCTGCAAAGAGCATGGAAGGAAACTGCCAGACACATGAGCAGGACAAAAAGCTCCAAATGCTGCCAGTGGGACTGCTTCATATCATGCTTCTTCCGAAGAAAAAGCAGAAACCACTCCCTCGTCCCCAGGCAAAGGAGATAAGCACTAAACACTGGACTGAAAACAGCATTTCTCTGTACCAGTAAAGATTAAAGCCCCAGGAGGCATCTACCACTTACAGCCCCGAGTATTTACAACTTCTGCCTGAAGTGAAGTATTTGGGGCATGAGGAAAAGCAATGTATCCCCATCTGGGGTTGAGGCAAGGATAAACAACTTCCGTGGCTGCATGGCTCTGTGCCCCACATCATTTGATGCACACCAGGCACCGAGGGATCTACACTGTAGGTTTTCTCTGGAGTACAATCAAGTTGTAATTCAGAGCACAACTGTTTAGGATCTCAAATTTCCTCTGCAGTCAATTGGGAAAGATGCTTCCCCCACGCAATCCCAAGCACTTTAGTTAGTAATATTCAAAAGTTAGCACAAGCACTCTTTTTGGCTCCCTTGCGATGGCTGCATTATTCAGAAGAGCAAACTTTGGAACGGCTGTACACGTGCAGTGCTTTTTTTCCACGCTCACTGCCTGCATGTAGACCTACTGGCAATGCCCCAGTGCTCTCCAGTGCAGATAAACACAGCGAGCAAAGTCATTTTCCATCACACATGCACGCAAAACCATTACCCATCACTCATGGAAGCAAAGCAACTCCCATCGCTCATGTACAGCGATGAGCAGGATGGGCAGTCCTTCTGCCTTACCTTCCACAGGAAAACACAGCATGTGGATCAGTAAAACAGGGTTATGAGAGTGAGAAGAATCGGGACAGTAATTAGGCAAAATGTGATTGCTTTCAACGTGCAATCAATGCAAATGTAATCTCTAAGGACATTGGCACATCTTGACATGTGTATTGGTGCACATAGACACAGCGTGAGATTAAGCTCGTTTTAAGCCTGCGGTTGGCCATGGACAAGGCTTATTCCACCCAAACATCTATTTCCCAGGGATGGATTCGTCCATCTAAACTGCACGGGACAATGCAGAGAGGCACAGCACTGCACTGCCACTTGCTGCTAGAAAGATATACAAAATCCATGCCTGAAACCCAGAGTGAAATTTATTGCACAAAATAACATTAGTAACCATTGCTTCTCTTTGTTGTCTGTAGGAAGTCAAATCTTTCCACTCTTCTCACAAGAAGTCAAATCTTTCTGCTCTGAAGTTCTAAGGAGTTTGGCAGAGCCAACACAACCGGGGACGCAACTGCATTTCTGCGTTAGCTCCATTGCTTCAAAAATTCAACAGCGAAGAAACTGTTTTCTATTCCGTATCCTCCACCCGCACTCAACATCCCCAGTGCAGGCACTCTGTAAGCATCCTTTGGCACCAGGATTAACCTCATTTAGGACATTAATTTAAATTACTGCTGAAACAGCTGACTCAGCGAGAGGTTTGATAGCTGCTATTTGTTATTTGTCCAAGCACAGCACCGTGCGGAGCCATGCGATCTCCGGTAACCATCGCCAAGGGAATCGATCAAACCTCTTGATCACGTGCATGCAGCTGCAGCAACGATCTGGGGCATGTTAAAGGAAAAAAAAATATATGCCAGTGATAAAAAGGAGGTTAAAAAAAAAGAAAACACAAATGACAATCAAGCAGTGCGATGCCTTAGAAGCCAAGGAAAGTGGCTGCAACAGAACTGCAACTGTAGAAACGGAGAAGTTGTAAGCACTGTTCCAGAGTCATCCAGCTCCATCACTGCAGCAGGGCCGGAGGAAGGCAGGGAAAGCACATCACTACAGCTAACACACTGTGTAACAGGGCACGTGGGGCAAGGCAGCTTGCTCTGCATCCATTAACAACACGCAGATGTTTACGGTGCAGTGCTCCAAGGAGTCTATTTATGCTCACTTGCTACCAACAAAGCTTCGGTGTCCGACAGCTAATTCTTTATGGTTTTACAGCAAATCAAAGGGGGACTCGATGCTCACATACAATTTCCCAGACCAAGGGATGGGAGCAGCAATGCTCAAATGCACATTTCCCAGCCCACAGCTCTGGGCTCCCTCGAGGAGGTTCCATGCACAATGATTTGGTGTGCTCTGACTTTTCAATTGTTGAGCACCGAAGCCAATGGGATCAGTTCCAGTGCTCTGAGCTTGTAATAACCTCCAGAGGTATTCACAGCCTGGATTTGCTTCATGGTATGAAAGATGTGGATCGAGGCCCTTGCAGCCCCATTCATTCCCTGTGCCATCTGGCACCCAAGTGCCTGCAGGGACTTCTTGTTTCAATGTGAGGCAAATGGCATCACCTTACTGAACTGTACACTGAGAGCAATATCAATCCACATCCACACACGGGTTCAACCTGAAGTGGAGGTGAATTTTGGAGGCTGACTACAGATGGAGATTGTGGCTTTTTATTTGTTTCAAATTTACCAGTCATTAATTTCAAGAAACGCTGCAGAATAATCCACGGCAAAAACCCACCAGCCCGCAGAGGCAGAAGATAGCAATAATGCACAATTTTGAGAACTTGCATTCAGTATATTTTTTATACTCAAACATTTCCTGGGATGCCCCTCGGCAGCATCACTTTGGCCTCACCCCAGTTTAGCTCAGCATCAGTCCCCCAGACAGCAACCAAAGGTGCTCTGACAAAGCCCAAATGCCACCAACGATGGGAGCACACATTGAGCCAAGCGTAAACGAGCCCAAAACCACAGAGAAAAGGCTTCCCAAAGCAACTCCATGAGGTGAAACCTCCACATCTACCTTCTCTTTGCATTCACAGAATGCATTGGCTCTTGTCCTCCTAAAGCACAAGAGAAAAGTTTCAACAAGGAGGAAATACTGACTATGGAAAAAAACTAGAAAAGGAACAACGCTTTCAGCGTGCACAATGCCTGGAATTATCATGACTCCCTTAACAACTTTCCCCTGGTCTTATTTTATGGTTCGCTTCGCAGGAGTAAGCCTACAGTAATCAGGAACGAAATTCAGCTCTAAAAATGTAAAAACCAGCTGTTCTGAAATGTAAAGGCTTTACTTTGTAATTAATTTGACACTAAGTACTAAAAGGCCTGGATCTTTAGCACTCATGGGATAAAGATTTTTCTTCTCACCATTCCAAGGATCTCATCCAAAGCACTTTGCATTCCTGACGACATAATATAAATGCAGGCAGGTCTATTTCCTTAGCAGCACCAATAAGAAAGGCTTTTTCACAGCTATTTTCAGTGGACTTTTGAGGTATTTTTACATCATACCCACTACGAAGGGGATATGGAGCTGAGCCATAGAGGGCTGGCAGCTGCAAGAAGCAGATGTGCCATAGGGTTTCCAACCTAGCAGGGTGCAAGGTTTGCACTTGTGGTGTCTGGCACTCCTGGGTTGCAAAGCTGCTGCAGCAAGGTGTTTCCTGCAGGAGGTAAAGAGAGCGATGCCTGGCTGCAGAAGAAATGCTTTTGGGAGCAAAACGGGGATGAAAGGAGGACTCCAAGGGATGCTGCACTTGGAAATAAAGAGCTATCACCCGACCCACATGCTAGGCTAATGATGAGGAATGGGAAACTTGAAATGTGACTTACAGAGAAAACTTTTTAGGAACGTTGCACCATTGACAAAGTGAATTCCAGCAAGACAACCCAGTCCCAAAAAACAGAGAAAATGAGAGGAAAAATGAGCCTCACCCAAGTGGTTAAACCCCACAAACCATCCTCTGGGGCAAAGGGAAGATGTGCCAATGTCCAGAAGACGTTTCCTCTTGAAGTTGCATTTTAAGAATGGCCCTTTGCTTACCTAGAGATAATCCTCCATTGAGGCAGCTTCATTAATCTGGCTGTGGGCTGCACCAATGACTACTTGATTTCATCCCAAACCACTTGCTTCTATCACCATGTGTATTCGCAGCCACCTGCAGAACTTTGCTGCAAGCTGAGATAAGAGATAAGGATGTGGTGCAGGACCATGGCAAAGGCCTGGCAGACGCCCAGCTAGATGACATCAGCTGTTCTTCCTTTGTCCACCGATGCTGTCACTCCATCACAGAAGGCCACCGGATTAATCAGGCACACTCTGCCCTTGGTGAAGCTGTGCTAGCTGTCTCAGATCACCTCCTCATTTCACACGTGACTGAATATCTCATCCAGGAGGACCTCAGCAGCTTTGTGGGTCTTGGCCAACGTGTCACAGGACCATGAAGGTCGGAAGAGACCTCCAAGATGACCAATCCCACCCCACCATGTCCACTGATCATGTCCCTCATTGCCACATCTCCACATTTCGTTGAACACCTCCAGGGATGGAGACTCCCCCAACCCCCTTGGGCAGCCTGTGTCAACACATCATCACAAAATCTGTCCCACTCCCTCTGAGCAGGACTTGTGTCCAGCCCCAGCCAGCTGCCGCTAAGAGACAAGCTGCCCCAAGTAACACACAGGCACATCAACACACACTGCAAACACGACATGCTGCAACAGGAACCACTCACTAAGAAGGGCTGAAAAAACAACGAGAAGAGAAAGGATCGGCTCCAGGGCACAGAGGACAAGTGTCCTGCTCATCAACAACAGCGTGAGCCAAAAGCGACGCAGGAAAGAGGGATTCTTGGAGATGAAACCAATTGGGAACTCCCCTTAGTGTTTGAGTGGAAGAGTATGTCTTGTATCCCCTACTCATGGCCATCTTTAGGGATTGATAATAATTAGGCAGTTAAAAGTAAAGCAGCACGAGGCAAGAGCAATCATAGCCATTTCAAATGCTAAAAAAAAACTCCCCCAGAGCAATACTTTGGGTCACTATTCCCTCCACACCTTGTGATTCTGCTAGGCATCGCATCGGGTTATTTCCCAGGCTGCATGGCCGCCCTGCAAGGCTGCCTTATTTGCAACATATTTTATTACCAGCAGAAGCAGGGGCTGACAGTTTGAAAACTTATTGTTGGTAACGTGATAACAGAGTCGGCGCTGAGGCAAATTACAAATTGCAAAGGGAGCCAGTCAAGCACACACGAGCAAACCTGAACAGGGAAAGAAGCAGAACTGAGCCCCTGCCTGCCTGTCTGGCACATGCTGGGACACAGGGAGACTGCAACTCAAGCAGGGGGGGGCAGCATTGGTTTCTCTCCTAGGTCTAAATCAGTACATTAAGGTGGGTAAAAAAAAAGTAAAAACCGACAACTGTGGGAGACTAGAAGCCGAGGAGGAAGAAAACTCCAGAAACAAATGCAAATTGTTTTTTTACTAGCTATTACAGCACCAAAAGCAGCAGACACCTCATGGACATGATGCAAAGCAGTTCCAAACCCATCTCAATCAAGCAGCCGAACTGCTTGGAAGTGAAACATGCAATTTAAATTAACACAGGACACGATAATGATGCTTGCCTCTCCGTGATTTCTGTTTTTCTTTCTTTTTTTTTTTTCAGCACCACTTCTTAATTAAGGATGGGGAAATTAACATCGGGACCTCAGCTCAGGAGGACTCAGGCTCCAGATTCTGCCACGATGCAGTGCAATGCAAGCTAAACACAAGCAGAGAACAACACACAACTTGGAGAGAATCAATCAGACAACAGCCAGCAGCAGAGAGGAAGGGGACAGTGAGGGGACATCAGACATCAGCCTCTCTGGTGCAGCCTGCAGAACTGCCATATGCCATAAAAGCAGTATGATTTTTCAAGCCTTGCTTTACAAGAGTCTGTCAGGCTGGTTCGGAGCTGTATTTTACCCCTCTGCCTTGTCAGCTAGGGCTGTAGTGATGGTTTGATTGGACCAGAAAGCATACAACCCATCCCATTGCTTGGCTTGCTGTTGGCTTTATCAGTGCTCCAAGACCACATGCTTTCCAGCAGGCTGCAGGATGATGGCAACACAGGCTGTGATGTTTCAGCAGCCACAGCCCTATTGCAGCTGAGATGGGGCTCAGAGCTGCTCCCTGTCGAAGAAATCTCTGCTTTCACATTTATTTTACTTGCTTTTTGGTGTGGCAGTCTCGTGAGACTTCAAGCAAGCACAACAAGTGTGAAATCCTGCACCTTCATCTCAAGCCAAGTTCTGCAATCAACACTGCTCAGTGCTGCACCGTCCCTGAGGAAGAATGCCAAGTTGTAGGGAGAGGAGATATTTCAACACACAATGAGGGAACAGAGGCCTAGCAGTGCTAACGTTGCTTTTTCTACTTTTCCTTCCTCAAAATCTGCACTTCTGTGGTCAGGGATGTGCAAGCCTTCAGCTCCTGCAGCAGCTCCTCTCCCTAGAAGTGCCCAACAGCCCTGCTCCTAAAGCAGCAGCTCCTGGCAGAGATGATCCTGCAGGTTGTGTCCTCAGCACAACACAGCCGTCCCATAGGAAAGGATCCCCCAAACCACGGCTCTCCTACAGGGCTGGGATCAGACTCTGAGGTTTATGAACTTAAAATTGCTTTAAAGGCTTTTTGCTGCCCTTTACGGAAGAAGCCATCCCTTCCAACTTGGTGCCCTGATACTGCGTTTCAATTCATCCACAGTTGCTGCCTTACAGGGGAAAAATTAACATATTCCTTATCATTCACCTATGGATTAATAATAATAATAATAATTAAAAATAAGGTTACTAATTAGGAAGCTTTCTGTCCAGCAAGTTTGACTTGGTGTTTTCATTTTAATAACAGGATGCTTGCTGTCAGAGGGTCTCCACGCACTGCTCCTCAGTGTTGTGATCACACTGCCCATTCTTTGTGACACTGATGAGCTCAGACGGATCCCATTAGCTAATCAGTGTTAATGACCACCTTATCCGGGTCAGTGGATTTTGAGATAAGCACGTGGATGTGCAAGGACCTCCAGGTCTTTTCATAAACCACGTGTGCACGCACTGGGTGGGCATGGAATAGATTCAGTGCTCTATTGTGTTATAATCAAGAACCACAAATCTTGAGCACTTGTTGCTTTATATTCCCACAATATGTAGGTCCCTCGTGGCCACCACTCTTGCCTGCAGCTGGAGGACACACAGCATGAAGCTCTTCATCCAGATATGAGCAAGGAAACCACAGAATCATCGAACCATTCAGGTTGGAGAAGACCTCAAAGATCACCAAGTCCAACTCCAACCCATCCCCACCATGCCCATGCTCTGCTTCTATTTCCACTGCCCCTGGCTTGAACTAAGGCCCAGCACTGAGCCATAGGGTGGAATCCTCAGAGCTGGACCCTCTGTCAAGGCAATGCTTGGCTTTTGTCCACCAAATTATTTCCAGGATCATTGGGAATGAGTCAACCAGCTTTAGAACTCAACTCTCAGCTCCTGTGCTAACCCCATGCACCAGTGAGTTAATGCAGAAAGATAACTAAGAGCCCTGGCTCCCTGTCCTCTGCTGTTATTCTCTTTGGAAGTGATTTTGCACATTGTGGCCATGCAAGCACCCCAGTAGCAATTCCCAGGTGCAGATGAAATGGTGAGCTTACTTTTCCTTCTGAGCATAGGGAATTTACTGCCCACACAAGGAAAGTTGGGGTGTAAACACACTCCAACATTCACTGCATTTGAGGCTTTCTTTGAGATGTAGTATGACATCCTAATACAAATCTAATAGCATATAAATAATATGATACCATTTACAATATACAACCTTAATAAATCTTAAAGCTTTTATAGGAGATATTTGAAGCAATTGCTTTTGCATTTTCCCCACTCCAGTGCCACCCCTAAGCTGCTACGTGCCCCGTCCCTCTCACCAGCACCTATTAATCCATATTCACCCCCATTCGGGATGAGAATACAGCTGTGGGAAGGCCTGTGCGACCAAACCACCCTGCCTGAAGCAGTGTGGGGGCAGACAGGACCCCAAAGGGCACGGACACCGCTGTCCCTATAGGTCTTGACAGCAACTTGAGTCCAAGAACTGATGTTCTCCCTTGCAGGTGAGCACAGGACTCTTCTCCACGGCTGCTCAGCCTCCTGACAAATCGTCCCTTCAGGCACAGCTGTGATGAATGCTTCAGATGAGTAGCTTTCTTGCTTTTCCCCATTCCTCACCTGAGATTTCTCTAAATAAGGTGACAAGCAGGGCTGCTGATGTTTCGTACACATACTGCTGGGAAACAGTCCCAAAACAAAGCCCTAAACCTCAGGAACATGAGCACGTAGAACCTTCCTGCTGTCCCACCACCCACACACCAGCAGGAGCCTCTCAGAAGCTCTCTGGTTTGCTCCTCTGAAGGCAGGTCTCTTGGGGAGGCATCATTTTCCTTCCATTATTTTCCTTGCCAAATCTCAGATATTCATTTCAGCCCCTTAAAACAGACTCAAGCCCTGCTCTTCTTTCCCGTTGGGCAAAAACAAGTTGGTTTGCTTCTTTTTCAATTCTTTCTCCTCCTTCAAACATAGGAGTGAGCCTCCTGCCAGCTTCCCCTTGGGGCAGCAGCCAGACAGGGACTCAGAGCTCATTCAAAGCAACCTTGGAAGTTGAACCCAACTGACTCAAGTACACCTGATGTCACCCTAGTCCATGTGAATACGAGCTTAAAAGCCACGAGACTGTCACCTATCTCCATCTCCTGCCTCTCCGTGACCTCAGACATGTCACTCATCTCATGTGATCCCATCCACACAGCAACCTTCTGCTGCAGCTCCAGTCACCCCCATCTGCTGCTGCCTGGGTGCCCACGGGACATGGCTCCTAATCCCAAATCCCTTTTCATTGTATGCTAAAAATACAGCAGCAACAAGCACTGCCTAAATCTGCTTATATTCATACACCAGTTATGCTCCTGGCAGCACAAGTGATGCTCAGTGGTGCAGCCCCTGGGTAGCGCTGGGGATGGCCCACCACCCAACAGCCAAGCCATCTCTGTAAACAAGAATTCCATGATGGAAAGGGGCTTTGTGGGTTTGACTTCATTAGCTTGGATGAGACCAACGTCTGCCTTTGAGGATGTTGCATCATCGCTGTTCTCCAGCTGTGATTTATAGGGTCTTTAAAGGGTCTTTAAAGGCTGATTGGTAAGGAAACAAATGCTCTAACTCCCCAAAGCCAAAAGCTGGGCATAACCACAAAACAAGAAGTGACAGAGCTCATGACATTGCCTGGGGGGGAGATACAGGTTTTAAAGAGATTGCAGGGTGGAGGCAGAATACAGGATATGGGTACAGGATGGATAAACTCCTCCAAGCAGCTCTTGGTCCCATCCCTGATGACAGCACCCCGATGCTCCACCATGGCACAGCTGCATCAGCCAGCAAAGCAGTGATGGGAATTTAGAGTGAACCAATAAAGTACATTAACCTCGGAGTGAACCATCCCCTCCAGTCCGGCAATGGCCACCCCTGGCTCTGAATTTTAACTAAACAAGGTTAAAACCTCTAATTCCGGAGAACCGTCTCGCAGAGAGCTTTAATGCGCTCTAATGAGCTTCTCTGAATCCTAACATAATTCTCCACTTGCGGCATAAACTCAAACAGTGAAGTCATAATAATGCATGAAATTGCCCTGTGGATGGGAGAGAATATGGTACAAAAATGAAGCTTATTATTATTATCTTGAGTTGTCAACAGTCCCAGCAAAACACCCGACAGAAGCAGACAAAATTCCCACCCCGGGCTGGGCACGCATCAGGTCGGGTCCAAGACATCTCTGCATTTAATCTGCAGTTTAAAAAGCACGAGCAGGGCAAGAGGCTGAGTAAATTCATTTCCCTGCATGAGACGTGGATCCACGAAGTCTGCCGAGATATATTAATACCGCAGCTTGTCTTTGGGGTGATTGAAAGCTGCATGCAAAGCTGTCGTGGGAAAACAAGGTGACAGATTTTTTGCATGAGTGAAAGATGCGTTTGGGACAAAAAAAGGAAGAAAAATCAGCATCAAAACTCACTGAGCAAGCAACAGCTTCCCACGGGAGAGGGTGAGGAGGGGAGAAGTGGGACTGTCGGAGGATAAGCAGTTTTCCTCCCCAGCATCCGAGCTCCAACCTGCAGGAGGAGCACATTTTGCCCCCAGCTTCAGGACCCCACAAATATTCATTTTCTCACCCCAAAATAGGTTTGGACCTATAGGCCTTACAGGTCAGGGAGGTCTCCCTATAGCAGCAAGGCTGAGAGATGGGTGAGGGCATTGGGAATTTCTCATCTATGGTTGCCCTCCAAGGATGAGCCCTGAGGACAGACTGAGATCCACAGCCCCAGCGTGTCCACAGCCCTGAAGCACTGTCTGCATTGGGCTGCAGATTCCCCTGGATGCCAGCAACTCCCTCAGTCCCTTCCTGAAGCCAAACCCTGGCATGGACGTACCAAGAAATGTCACTTCGACCCAAAAACTGATAACGAAGTACCTAATCATGCTTCACCTCCCACCCCTGCTTTTTGCCACGCTGCCTTTGAGACCACTGACAAGGAGTCCATTGAGGAGGAGTTGAACTCAATGATGCTTACGTGACCCTTCCAACCTGGGATATGCCATGCCCCTCTGACAATCCCCTCCCCATACTTGAGCTGATCTCCTGACCCTCCTTAAGCCCCTCAAGCTCTCTGCTTTACAAACCCTTTACATTCAGCTCCTCAAAATCTAATAGTGAAGGTGGTATTCCACTGGATCCCAAAATCATCACAAACCATTGCATTTCCGCACCCCAGTCCCAAAGCCAGCTTTCATTTCCCAGCCTGACACTGTCATTTCCCTACAGCTGGGATTTCTCAAGAAATGCTTTAACAAGTCTGGTCAAAGTATGCATGTTCCTCCCACTAAGAAAAGTCTGATGCTGTCTCAAAAAAGAAACCTTCAAAAGGAAATAACCCCATTTTCATGTCACAAACCCTACCCCTTCCTTTATTCAGCACTGTAGCTGCCAGTTCCCTCAGCGCTGAGTTTAAATCAGAATTCAAAGGAGAACACCAGAGATGATTAAAGCGTCGGCTTCCAAATGCAAACAACCTCTGGCATCCGCAGCTTTCTGCATCCTCCTCTCTGAAGCCCAAAACCTTCCCCAGCACTGCTCCAAAATTAAGGCACTGATTTTTTCCCAACCAACACACACCTGCAGAGCCTGCACCTGCAACACCTGCTGGATTCACACTTCCTTGCTGTTAATTTTCTTTCTGTCTTGCAGCATCGCTGTCAGTTCAGATAGATATTTGGTGCCCCAAACCTCCTGTACGTAAGGGAGCCTCTTACCAACCAAATTATCAAAGGTTCAAAGAGGGTTTTCCTCTAAACCTCACATTTCTTTCTCATGACAAGGCTGGAGTGTCGTTGCAGCCATGATTTCTGGACAAAATTCAAAGAGGTGCTGACTCAGAAAGCAATGAATGAGTGCTGTGTGCTTTTCTCTTTTCTTTCTCGCAGCGTTTAATGTAATCAAAAGGTAGTGATGAAGGCAAAAAATAAAAAAAAAGAACTCTGCACAAGTTACTCAGACTTTCAGTAAGGAGCAAATTGTTCGAGTGGGGTTTTGGAGCCTTGAGGAAACCAGAGCATCCCAGAGCATCGCAGGGAGTGGCTGCTCTGGGTTCTTCCAAATGCAAACCCAAAGGTTTGTGGCGACCTGGCTTAGGGCTGCAGAAGGGTCTAAGGCTGCAAGTTTGAGAATGAGAGGTCAAAGGAAGGGAGTGTTGTCCCATTAGAGTGAGATTAAGGCAAATTTCATATTCAAGAAGTTCCTGGGCTCTGTGCAGAGGAAGCACCACAGGTTCCCAGAGGAGAGCATCCCCAGCACTCCCATTAATCACCTCTTAATGGAACCCAGACAAAATTCTCATCTAATGAGGAGGCCAGAGAGACGATTACCTCCAGGGACAGGAAGGTCTTGTATCATCTTGAAAAGCGACCACGATACCCTATAACTCAATGTACACTGCTGCTGCCCATGGCACAAAGCAAAGTGCGGATGCCCTCATGCTCTGCGTTGCAAAGATTCACCCTTGTAACATCACCATTTTGGCCTTCAATGGCTGTCCCCACGCACAAAAAGATGTCGTGCCAGCCAGGTTCAGCACAACAAGCAAGAAATGTGATGCAAAGAAATGTGCAGAGAGCAAAAGTTTTTCTGCAGCTCCATAAAGCCGCACTTTGCCCTGGACTGAACACGTGTGTTATCAAGAATTGCCCCATGGGACTGTTCCCCTCTGCAGCATGCAAAGCCCTGCAGGCATGGGATGGCTTTTGGATGGAGTCAGGTCCTTCTTTGCCTTTGCCATACAGGACAGTGACTCCTTACTGCGAAACATTATGGCAATTCCTGTAACTCAGGAGAACACGAGCAGCTCTGCCCAAGCTGCTCCCATTCCTGCTTTCTGTTTGTAATGATGTCTCCCTTTTCTCTCTCTCCCACACTCTGAAGCAGAGTCACTTTTTGTCCGCACCTCCCCATGCAACCACAGCCATAAAACACGATGCACCCAACTCTGCAGCATCTCGGGGTGAAACATTTGAGCACTACCGGGGTGCATCAGAGCCTGCAGATGAGAGGAACTTGCATTTCTTCATTTTGTTTTTCCTTTTATTTCTTAAAATGAACATGAAACGAATGACAGTTTGCCCATCTTTCATTTCTAATCCCACATGGACACCAGGGATATCATGGGGTCAAAACCTGGCAGTGAAGAAAAGCTCTTCTTTTGGGTTCGCAGAGGAAAAGCAAAATGTTTCAGCACTACGTAAAGTGTTGGAGGAGCAGTTGGCATTTTTCTTCCTCTTCTTTTTCTTTGCAAAGAGAATTTTGAAAGACGTAACCATGAATGGTTTATCCCAAACCACACCATGACTCCAAAATGCAACATTTCAGCTTGCTCTGCTGAATCAAGTTCTGTTTTCTGCTTATTTTTAACATAAGTGCAAAGGATAAACACACTTGCAAGCTCTTGCAGTGAAAAGAGTGAATTCTGCTTTCTGCAGCTCAAAGTTCTCGTCTCCATCACATCTCTGTTCTGAGCATCCCTTCCAAGCCAACTATTCCACGGTTCTATGATTCTGTGACCAAGGAGGCTAACAAGCTGTATTAGCATCATTAGGACACAACCTCCCCCATTCAACCCAATCTTCAACAAATCTCCATCTGAAAACTGCCTCAAAACAAATGTATTTTTTGAATGCAGGTGAAGAAAGTCGTGTTGGTAAACCACAGCTGGACAGGAAGCCCATGATTAATTGAGTCACTTAGCCACGTCCGTGTTTGTGTTTGCTGTTCTAAGTACTGATGATTATACGATGCACAAGCAAATGAGAATTAGTGAGTATGCTCTAAACCACACAGATGCTCTGAAAAAAAAAAAGGCAGAATGGAGCTTCACAGTCTTCTGGATGGGACAAAGTTCCTTCAATATAAAACAGAGCTGTTGATCAACGTGATTTAATAGGAAACCACAACTTCAGTCAAAGGTCAATAAGCTCAAAGCAGCACCATTTTCTCCTTCTGCACTGAAACCCCAAAAACTGCAGTGCAGGGCTGGGCTGCTCCTTCTTGCCCATCCTCAACCCTGCAGTGGGATGAGCACATTTGCACTACATCAATTACCATGATGTGGTTAATGGGCAATTAGCACCGAGCAGCAGCAGATATGTGAAAGCAAATATGGCTCAACGTGCACCACCCAGCCCAGAATAAAAAACAAAACAACAGCAGAAATGTATTTTGGGCAATGCCCTGAAATCACCATGCATTTAGGATCATGCATGGTGGATCAGAGTCCAGCCCAGCAGAGAGCTGCTGTCCATGGATGGATGGAGAGGGAAGACCACGTTTGGTGATCCAGCACCCGACGTGTCTGTGACACTCCCAAATGATGTGCTCAAGGGCCCAAATTTCCCATCTTCATGCTCAAGCAATACCTTTAGCTCAGTCTGTAATTACAAAAGCCTCTCCTAGACTTATACTGCATTTTTTTCCACTTTGCCCTCTCCCTCTGACATTCTGCTGTGCGTGAATGCAAATCCCCCCCATGCTGGCCCCAGAGATTTGCATCCCATTCTCCTGGTCATTCCGTATTGTACCAGAAGAGCTTCTCAGTGACCCTACAACAATACCCAAAAATGGAAATGACTTTCCAGAAGAGCCAGAAATGATGGGAATCAATTATCTGCTCTTGCAGCACATGGTTTCAGTATAAGTCACAGCACTCAGTCACCCACCTGGGTTAAGCTCAGCCACAGAGCAGGCAGAAAAGAAGCCAGAAAGAGAAAGAACACAAACAAATGGCAGGAATTTTCTCCCTTATCACAGCAGACTGTTATTAAGGCAGGTTAAGCCATGACACAATCACAACTTGCAGGAGACTTCTGGCATCTGCGAGGACTGATAAAGACAGGGAGGTGGTTATTTTTACTTTAACAATGGCCAAAATAATTTAAGGAAAGCACACAAAGCTCGGCCAGCAGCTGAGGTTCAGGACATCCTTTTGTCCATTGATCCACCCGATGCTCCCGGCAAACCACAATTTGTGGCACATCAATGCTACAGGCACCAGCCATGCCCAGGTCCAACTGCAGGCTTTTCTCTCCCATAGGAAATCAATACTCCAGAGAGGGAGTTTTTGTTTTGTTATACAAAAAGGGGTAAAGTTTGGACCTTGCCCAGACGTCGGCTCTGCCAGCCTGACACCTCACCCTGTCTGAGCAGAAAACCACGCAATCATTAAGGTTGGGAAAGACCTCTAAGGCCTCCAAGTCCAACCCGAGCCCACCTTCACCATGCCCAGTGACCTCGTCCCTCAGGCACAATCTGGCCCAGATGCCCATCTCCCCCTGGCCAGCAGGAGCTGGCAGCACAGCCAACACTACAGCATGCTCAGCCCTGCATTTCTACAGCTCAGATATGCGCTCAGTGCTGTGCTTTTTAATCAGCCAAATAAATTGCACTGAGACCTCACAGCAGTCAGAAAGAAGACACCCAGCTGTGGGTGGTGGCAGAAGATGTGGGAGGGTGATGCTCTGTGTGCCCCCCACCATGTCCCCAGCCCCCAGCACTGCCACCCATCACCCAGAGCCGCATCCCATAGCTCCTGGGCGGCAGCTTGTGGAGCATCCAGCACTGCCATAAATCCACCCCGCAGCAGCACCGCGGTGCACGGAGCCAACAGCAGCTCCATCCCAGCAGCAAGGGCAAGGGGAAAGCTTTGGGGACTCAAAGCAGCAGCTCTCAGCCTGCTGTTATTAAAAGCAGTGAATTCCCAGCTGCACACAGCACAGGGTGAGCTCACGGAGGTATCAAACAACGACGCAGGTGAGCTATTAGCAAACAAGTCAAAACCTCCCTTGCAAATCTATTACTCTGGCAGCTCGTCGGAGCACCGTTACATTTGGGGCTTAGCACAGACACGCACAGAAATAGGTCAGGAGGAAACATGGCTGAGCAGCACAAACAGGGCTGCAGTACAGCTCAGGGCTCTGCGGGGAGGCAGCTTGCACCCTCACGCTGCAAAAGACTGAAGTAATGCCACTATTTATAAATGGCCCCTTAAAAATAGAAATGTCACTCTTCCTTGCTAGGAAACTGATTTATTTATTTATTTTTCTACTCACAGACAGGTGAGAGAAGTGAGGGGGAAACAAAGAGTGATGTATTATATTTATTATACATGGGAAAAAAACGCATTTTGATTTGGCTTCTTGCAGCTATGTTGCTGTGGGGTGAAGCAATGGTGTAACATCTCTGGAGCTGTGTGTGCTCCTGGGGCTCTGTGCAGCCTGCAGCCCCCTCCCAGCCACGGCCTCAGGGGTCCTCCAGAAGCACTGCTCCCAGCTCAGGGCAGGGGGAGAGACGGTGAGAAGATGGGGGAGGTGAGGATGGCAGAGAGGATAGGAAGGGAGGAATGAGACAGTGAGAAAGGATGGAGACAGCAAGAGCTGATGGGGACAGTGGGGATCGCAGAGAGAGGTCTGGGATGATGGGGACAGCAAGAGAGGATGAGGACAGTGAAGAGAAAACAGGGATGATAGGGATGGCAGACAGAGGATGTGGACAGTGGAGAGAGGATGGGGAGGAGATACAAGATGATTGGGACAGTGGAGAGAGAATGGGGTCAGTGGAGAGAAGATGAGAACAAGGACACTGGAGAGAGGATGGGGACAGCAGGGAGAAGATGAGGATGATCTGGGCACTGGAGAGAGAATGGTGACAATGGAAAGAGGATAGGGACAACAGGGACAGTGGAGAGGGGTTGAGGATGATGGGATGGCAGAGAGAGGATTTAAACAACGGGGACAGTAAGAAAGGATGGGGGCAGTGGAGACTCACAGAGGATGGAGCCAGTCTGTGGCTCTGGCACTCAGCATCAGTGAGAGCTGGTGCACCAGGCGACGAGCGTAGGAGTCTGCTTGGAAAGGCGAATGCTGCACAGCCTTGTGTTAACAACGAAATAGCAGCCGACCTCAAGGCGACCAGGGAGCAGATGCACAGGTGTTTTGTTTGATTGCTGCTAGATTAAATCCCCGCTCACTTTAGCGTGTTGGATAAGGAGTCTGCAAGGCTGGGTTATAACAACATCCCAGCGCTACAGAACAGCTATGTAAACCAGAGGGCTTGTTTAAAGGATTGAAGGATGTGAATGTGCAAAGTAGATGTAAGAGCAGATCAAATGACACACTTAAGTGGCAGACCCTGGAGCTGTTTCCCCAGAGACGGTGTTTTCTGTTTGTGTTACTCACCAGGCACAGAGGGGCTGAGAGCTATTTCTTTGCACAGGCAGCAGCAAAAGAAGCCCCTCACGGTCCTTATAGCCCCTGTAGCCCCATTAACCCTCAGCTACAAAGAGCAGAGCCTGCAGGAACATCCACCCCTGGTCCAAACGCACTGCTTCTGTGCCATGCACCGAGCAAACCTCAGTGGGTTTCCCATTGCTCTCTTTTGCATGCAGGCTCAGATGTCAGCACAGCCTCCAGCTTCATTTCGTGCCTATTACCCACCAAGGAAAGCAAATAGCAGTTCCTCTCTGCAATTGGGGACCGTGGCAAAGAAGCCAGACCTGCACACGTGTGGCACATGTCAAATGCAAGTCTGGATGGAGGAAGGATGTGGGGAGCACCTTGTCTGAAGGGCTGGAGCTGGGAGCTCGCCACCTTCCCCCTGCTCTGCAGGCAGAGGCAGGGCAGCTGGCAAAAATGAGCTTCCTCTAGTCCTCAGTTTGTCCTTTCCTTAGGACATTCATAAAAGCCAATTCCCTCTTTTATTTTTTTTTCTTCGCTTGTGGGCTTTCCAAGGATTAATTAGCGTGGAGTATTTGAGTCATTATAGCTTGGTGGCTTCTGGAAAGGAAGAAGAATGATACACAGAGCAGGGAGGGAGTGACAGAAACAGTGCAAAAGCACAGACCCTTCTCCCAGTTTTCCTTTGCTTTTCTTTTTCTTTTTTTTTTTTAACCAAAAAGACCCATTTTAAAAGGGCTGCCAGGGACACAGCTCAGCTCTGAAGCATGCTGTTTGGCCAAGCAATAGGTTACTTAAAAGGTTATTTAAGCGCTGATGCCCAAAGTTGCCTCGAGACGAGCTGGGTCTTCCTCAGCTGAACTGTGAGGGTTCAATTCCCACAGCCACAGCTATTAATCCAACTAAGAAAAATGGAGCAAGGAGCCCCAGCCCTGGGATACCAGCACCCACCTGCGATGCAAAGCCATCAAAAATATCAGCAACAACGCACGGCCAATATTCTGCAAGCTAGAAAACTAGATGCATGCACTCCAAGACCCCTGGATCAGCCCATCTGCAGGCTGAGATCCGTGAGACAGCAGCCGAAAGCTGCAGCCCGAGGTTCCGTTCCCACCCGCTGGGATGGCAGAGATCCAGGCTCTGAGTCAACAACTGGGAAAAGCTCCATGCTGTGGGTACCCCCCTGCTCCCCCAGGGCTCAGCCGCATCTCCACTGAAGCCAAAGGCAGACTCTGTCCCTGCTCTGCTCAAGACGTGCTGTGCCATCCATGTTTCTTGCTGGTGGGGGCCAAAGAGGGAAAAAAAAAAAAAAAAAAAAGCTTTAGAGAGAGTTTCCCCAATGAATTCCTCTACTAGGAGAGAAGGGAAAATTCCTAAGCTCAAAGTATAATTTCTTTAATATTATATCTAATAATAATAATCCCAAACTCAGCTGAATTATCCACAAAGAACCAAGGACAACTGCACCAAAGCTCCCAGCCCTTCAGCCCTGAAACCACCTATCCCAGTCCCCCTTAAAGCCAATCTCACGGTGCTGAGCTCATTGCTGCTGCTCCACACATGGCAGCCCGCTCCAATAGCAACTAATTAATAACAAGCTCATTACAAGAAGAAAGCAGGAGGAGTGCAATGCTGGATTTTTTTTTCTGCCTGTCTGCAAAGCAAACAGCTGGCCACCAGTCTTAGAAGAGTAATCTAATTAAAGGGTAGCAAAAAACACTGACATCAGTGGTGGAAAACCACCACGTGGGTGCAAAATGGTCCCTCCCCGAAGTTCATCAGAACTTTGTCCGTTCTCAAGGTGTCTCCAAGCACTGCACTCAGGTGGGGTGGAGGATGCAGGATGGGAGCCCAGCTCCGTGCTGCACACAGGTGAGGTGAGGGCTGGGGAACAGCAAATGCTGCCAAGGTTAACTGCTGCAAGGACACGGAGATGAGGTGGGTTGCTGTGAAGTGCTGTTTTGGATGAAGGCTGCCAGAAAATACAGGGACTGCTGGGGTTTGAAATACAGCTCCTTCTGTTTGCGAGCCCTCTTGCTCAAAGCTTTGCCATTTCTTCGCTGTTTGCTTTGCTTTTACCCCCAGCACCCTCTGCCTAAGAGCAGAGAAGGAAGGGGATGCGAGGCAGCAGACACTGAGCACATCTGGGGAAGGGTCCCTGTGTGCAAAGTGAGGACCCTGGGGTCACATCCCACCCATGCATCTCTGTGCTGCATGATGGATGCATGTAGGGTGAGAAGGAGCTCGAGAGCAGCTCCTGCAACTCCAAGTATGAAAAGGCAGGGCAGAAAACAACACAAGAAAACCATGGGTGAACCTACAGCTCATCAAACTGAGCTGAGCTGAGCCTCTGTGCAACCCCACCGCCTGCAGCACCCGAGAGAGAGCTTTGCAGCATCCCTGATCCCTCGTTACAGCTCACGAGCAGCCAAGAATTCACCTGCTTTATCACACTGCAAGCAATTTGTTTTGCAAAGTTTATGACCGTTCCCTCCAGGGCCGGGTTTTACGACGTTTGTTTAACCAGGACTTTGCAGGCTGCATCGCTAGCAGCTTGCAGCTGGCTTTTGCTCAGCTTCTGTGCCCCTCAAACAAGTCCTCCAGCTCCCGATTGCCCTCCCCGTCCACGCAAAGGGACAACATCCTGCTCCAAAGTCTTCACACCAGCACTGTGTAGGAGCTCTCCATCCGCCTATTATTCCGTTGCTGCTGCTTCGTACGTATTCAAAAGACCAGCAATTAGCGGCAGAGTGGCGTGCATAATGCAATCAGCCTGCAGCAGGCGGGCTGCATCCCCTCGCTCCAGCTCAGCATCAGCGCCCGCAGCCTGTTTTCCCGACGTCTAACATCAAAAAAGGGCATCGCATTTCACAAACCCGGAGGAGAGCAAGATGAAAACCGAGCAAGTGTCAGCCTCATGCTAACAAGCCCCGGTGTCTCAGGAACCGCTTCTAAAACAAACAGGTTGCCAGATAGCAAGTGTTTGGTCTGTGTTTTGTCTCTCTCTCCTGTCTAGTTGCTGGGAAACCACCTCTGCGAGGCAGCTCTCGCTCCCTACACTTGTTGCGTGCTCCCCGACAGGGGTCGGAGTGCGGTGCTTGCATCCCCCCCAGCAGTGAGGAGGAGAGGGGCCGCAGCCCCGAGCATCCCCTCGGCGCTTTGTGAGACCCAACGCCGGCGGCCCCGCTAATAACCTGCCTGAATGGAGGGCTCGTGCTCGGCACTGGAGGTTAAATCATCCCTTCATCTCCTACGGAGCCCATCTCTAATGAGGCAGGAAAGCAAGAGAGGGTAAAAAGGCAAAAAGGCTTTGAAGAAGTGCATGCAAACCCAAACAAAAGGCAGCATTTCCCAGGGAAGGAGCTTGCACCAGCTCGGGAAGGCCGATATCTTCACCCCCTGTGGGGGGGTTCTGCTTTATTTCTTCATCTTTCACCATTTCTTCACACGATCTGTCTGGTAGCTCCATCCCTGCCCCCGAGCATCCCTCGTGGCAGTGCCGCGGCCACTAATAACAGCTTTAAGAGACAAAAGAGCTGTCCTCGAGCCTTTTATTTTACCTCCTCAAAACCCTCCTCCTGGAAATGACATTGTAAGTGTTTTGGGTCAGCAGGGCACAAAACCTCCACGCACCTTTATCATACAGATGGAAAACCCTGCAGCTCTTTCCCTGCCCCTTGCATGACCTGCCTAGAATCACTCCAGGACATGTGCACATTACAGAGTTGCCCTTGTGCTTTCTCTTATCTCTGTTTTTCTTCCTTTTATGCACTCCTTTTCCCCAGTCCACTCCTCTTTAACATTGTCATGGGGGATTCAGCCTGGTGCTGAGCTGTAGGGAGGGGGGAACACCCCTAAAAGTCAGCGTAAATGTTCACCTTGAACCAGCAGGAGTTTTGGTAGAGCAAACATCTGCATTAACCCTATGCAACTACCAGCTCCCCACAGGGGGTCATTTTCCATTTCCCCTATATACATATTTGTTGTTATGATGTGTAGGGTGCTGTACAGAAAAACCCCTCCCTTCCCCAAGCCTCCTTTCCAAGTCTAGATCCAGGAGTGCAGGGACTGGAGGGCATCATCACCTCATCTCCATCGCCATCCAAGACAGAAGAAGCCAAAGAGGAAAACCTCAAAACCAGAGGTGCCTGTGATGCTAATAGAAAGGCAGACTGATGACTCAAGCAGGCTAAGGAATGCATCCCGCACTATATTTAATGCCTGGATAGCACAAGTCCCACCGCCCACGTCTCCACAGACACCTACCACGAACTCAGAGCTCTCCCCAGCACTTGGCATCTTTCTGTCTGCCCACCTGCAAACCTCCCCAGATGTTTCCAGCACTGGGAGAGATGTCCCGACAGATCAGATCATCAAATGCATACTCTCTCTTCTAGTAAGACAAATATATTATCTATAATTTCTTACCAACTCCTACACTTCTCATATTCAGTCCTAAAATCGGTGCGTGTTAATACTGTGACCACATCATTAACAACACATTCAGGCATCATAAAATCCCCCTGAGACAAAACCCTGGGACCACGCCATCTCATGGTATGTGATGTTTAAAGGCAGCAAGCACTAAGGGCAGCCATGCAAACCTCTGTTCTGGGGTTCTTGTAATTGAAGTGCCTTATGATCACAAAGCAAAGCTTTGAAGTCTCAACTTTAGTACTGCCCAAGCCAGAAAGCAAAGCATAGAAACACAACAAAACTCGAACCCCTTTGAAATGATATTTTTTTTCCAGCCAAGTACCTTCTTTCCTGCTGATCCTTCTGGTGCACTGACACGTGTAGCAATGCCCTCTCCTGTACTGATGCAAAACAACTGCAACTGAATTGCTTCTGTGTGGTATGCAAGCCTGCACAGTGACACAAAACCTGCAATTAAGTGTTCTTGTGTCATGTTCTCAGCTGCACGGATGCTATCTTACGCAAAAAGTGGCAGAGCTCAAATCCTGGAGGCACTGTGATGCACCTCCTGGGCCTTGGGAAGGGCAAGGTGTGATAGGAAGATGGAGCTGTGATTCCACTGCATGGCCAATGCTACAACCTGGCAACAATGGTTTAATTCCAGAACATCACGAGCCACGCATGCTTTATTTTAGCTCATGGAAAAGTTAAATTAGCTTGAATGGGAAGGTGAGTGAAAAAAGACAAGCAATGGGTAACTGTCCATCCATTGGGAAATCAAAGGCAAAGGACACCGACAGAAACAGGACCAGAGACAAGACCTGCAGCCACACAGGGCACTGCAGAACCTTCTCCAGCTCCAAGTACATGGGGCTGGGAGCTCATAAGGGAGCAATAAAACCACAGCGAAGTCCTGGCCCTCCAGCACCCCTGGAACACACGATTTGAGAGTCAAGGAGATCATGCATTTAACGTATGGGAATGGCATTTTAATTATCTGATGCAAGAAGAGCAAGCAGAAACCATGACAGGTGAATGGCTTCCTGCAGCCACAAGGCCACCCCAGAAGGCACGGGGCCATCATCTCATCAAAAGGTCATGGACATTTGTGTCCTCAGCCCCAGCACTGAGCTGAAAGGGCAGATGAGAGTAGAGAGGGCAACGGGGAATCAATTCCAACCACATCTGGAGATGGATAAACCTGGATGGAGGGAGCACATAAGCAAATATAAGGGAAATCAGTGCAATGAAGAGGAAGCAGAGCTTGCAGAGACAAAAAGTAATTGTATTTTTCAGAAGACAGCCATCAGCTTTTCATGCATGGCTCATGCAAGCCCAACTGTCCCTCCTCAGCTGGCTGCTAGCTGAAACCTGCTGCTGGATGCAAGCGTTGGTACAGCACCCAATCCGGGATGCTGTAAGTCACCAAAGACCCATAGGAGGCATTCACAGAGGGAGGACGGGAATGCAAGCATCATTAGAAACTGACTGATGGATGTGTCTGATATTACAGTGCGTGCTGATTGCAGGGTGGTTTAGGTATCTGGCACTGTGTGCATGCTACGTCTGGATTTGTCAGAGTACACAGTAAATATTTTAAATGTTGTTTTGCAGCGAATGCCTCAAGGCAGAGTAATACCTTATGCTGAAAATATCCTCCTGGAAGGAAGGATTTTCTGCGTTTGTATGCCAGAACAACACATTAAGTTGAGCATCAACCAGTTTAAGCAACTTCAGTGGCTCCCCGAGAACTGTCACTGTCCCTGGGACAGGCACAGGAGATGGCCATGAACTGAAGACCCCAAACCCACCCCACACATCCATGCATTGTGCCAATGGGGTGGGAGCATAGCAGGAAGAGCAGAGGGGCACTGACAGCTTTGTCCCATTGCAGGTGGGAACTTCTTGTTACAGCACCATAGGCACCTGGGGGATCCCAGAGAAGGGGGTGGGAAAGCAGCATGGAACTTTGGAGGTCTCAAAAGACGGAGCATCCCTGGAAGAGCTGCTGTGGATAAGGTGACACAGTGCTGGCTGACACAAGAGATGGGGCTCTATGCTGCACCCTTTTACTGGCAGCCCCCAGCAAAGTGCAGTTTTGCATTGATCAGCTTCAGGCATTATCTCAGGACTATTCCAAAAAAACCTCTCAGTGGTTCTGCTAAGAAAACAGAGCCACATCAGTGTGATGCAGCTGGATTTAGACTAAAACAATCAGGTGTTTCCTCCCCTAATAGTGTTTGTGCAGCTCGGGTGCTTGCACCTCCATTAGTTCAACCTTGCTCTCACGACCAAGATTTGTCCTCTACATAATGGGATGCTTCCCTCACAGCACCTTGAGAAAGCACTGGTGAGAAACGTCCATTTATATTTTACTTCATAATTTCATTAGGGATTTCCTCCCTGTTCTTCTGGTATTGGGGTCACTCCAGGCAAGCCCTGGTAGCTCCATCACTTCCCTTTGCCCAAGTGCAAGACAGAAGGAGGGAGGGGTTTTCCTCACATGCTGAAGGAAATGCTCAACCACCTCAGCTGAAAACAAGAGATGCAGAACCCCGAGGATCTATTTGAAGCATCTCTCACTGATGTGGCCACATGGATGGAGAAAACTGAAGAATTCTTTCTGGAACAATGAGACTTGAAAGAGCAAAAGCCCTGCTCAGAGCCCAGAGAACCTCGTGGTCCTTCTGATTTTGGATGAAACTTGAAGCATCCTCCCACCAGAAACACAGCATAGGGCCCACAGCCCCAAGCAACACCTGCACAAGACCACAAAACCCAAACCCAGTGCAGATGCACAGCTCTGTCATGGAGATACTTCCATCTTCCATCTCCATCCATGCAAGCATCCTCAACCCAACTTCCCCATCTCTCCAAATGCTTGCAAAAGAAAAATAATTAAATCTCAAATTGAATAGATGAAGATTTGAGAGAGGTTTGTAGCCATGGGAGTCCAGCTCTACAGCGAAGCTGCTGTTCCTCCTGCCCAGTGCTCAGACAGATTGAGGTCCTTCTGCAAGAGTGGGCTGGGAAGCACTGATGCATTAAGTTTAATAAAGCCATGGGACGAGGTTATTTATTTCTGTCAGGAACATATGTTGGGAGCATATGAAGATTTACATGCCCACAATGAGACACTTTTGCTCATTACATAAATTTAATACAAAATTCATTGTGAGTTCCCTAGAGCAGCTTCTCCTCCATTCCAGTTCCCAAAAGGCAAAAAGGAACAAAAAGAAACCCAAACCATGAAGGTTTCAATCTTTTCCAACTGTATTATGCAAGTCTCAACCCTTCCCCCCCCCCCCCCCCCCCCCCATCCACACACACACACACATTGGCAACAGTAATTCCTGATTGTGAATCACAGCTAATTATATTATAATGGGCTATTCTTCTTGATTTAATACCACCATAAGAAAATCCGTATGTGGAGCGAGTGTGGTCATCAGATTAGTAACAGCTCTAGTTCTTAATTTATGTTTTCATTTTATTAATGAAAAAAAAAATATATATATATATATAATTAAAGCTCAAGGGTGCTGATGGGGACGTTTTGCTGGAGTTTGTATGATTTCAGAAGTAAATCACAGAACTGGGGAGAAGGGAGAGGAGCGACGGGGAACAAATGGCAAATATCTGCTCCCACTGAAATGACAGCACTCGAGGTGATGGTAAAACATGGGGAAGAGCTCCCACAACTGTCTGAGGGGAATGTGTGGCAGAGAGAGAAAAATAGTGTGTGTGGGGGTGAAATAAAGGAAATCAGGAAAAAGGCTTAAACCGGTGAAAACTGCAAGGGTGAGACAGAAATGCACAGGGAAACAAAGGAACAGCTTTCAAACAAATGGGCAGAGGAAGGCAAAACATGCAGAGGTGTTCCACTGTTAAACCCAGCCAAGCCTATCCCTGTGCTTTGAGGCTTTTTGAAGCCACTTCTTCTTAAACTTCTTTTTCTTTCCTGCCATGTGCAATCCATCACAGCCACGGCAATCTCTGTCCCTGCAGTAAGAAATGAGACCCCTGCATCCCCCCTGCCCTGCAGACAGCACCGATGCAGAGCAGTACCTTTCTAGAGAGCAGCACTCTGTGTTTATAGCTCCAGAGCAAGCTTCAGCATCCCTGACTTATTCTCCTCCTGGATGCCCACCGGATTTATTCCACCTCCCCACCCCATTTGGTTCTACACCTACATAACAACACAAGGATTGTTATTCTTTGCCTTCTGTACACATTAATAGATGGCTGGAGGATCCTGAAGCAATTTGCAAATATTAATTAAGCCTTAGCAGAATTCCTGAGTGGTAGGTAACCAAAATTATGCCCCTAATTATACTAATTCTGCTGCAGGGCAGCAGGCAATTAGTTGGAATCTATTACATAAGTAAAACAAACCTATGTTGATGATTACACATTTAGCATACAACTAACTGGTATTCCATCTCCTCACTGATGGCTTTGGCTTAAGCAAAAAAAAAAAAAAAAAAAAAAAGAAAAAGAAAAAGAAAGAGCATCTTGTGGGGAAAAAAATGTGCAAGAAAGCCCTGCCCAAAGCTCTTCTCCATCATAGGATCGTCTGAGTTGGAGGGGACCCTTGAGGCCACCTAGTCCAACTCCCCTGCAATGAATGGGCACACCAAATGCTCTTCTGGCAGATTCCCCTCTCCAAATGCACTTGCCCCTCCTCTTGAGGAACACCACACCTGTACATTCAGTGCTTTGGACCCAGGATGAAATAGGACCAGGAGAAGCTCAGGTGTTGCACAGTGGTAGTGGGAAGACCTTGGCTGAAGTGTTGAGCACATTTCTCTCCTTCCTGCATGAAATAAGTCCCCACTGATTCTTCCCCCTGAGTGCTCACCCCATCACATTAAACCCCATTGTGTCCCCTTGCCTGGCACTCAGTCTACACAGCTGTGCCCAGCAAGGATCTCCAATGCCACGGTTGCCTCCTGTTGCATGACTTCTGGTCTCACACTTAAGAGAAAAAGCAACTCAAATGCAAGCCAGCCCCAGAATTGACATATAGCATCCAGAGACACCTTCCATGGTAGATTGTCATAGGCCAGCACTATGCAGAAAAATCAGCAAGGAGGTGGTAAAAGCATTAATTACTGCGAATGTCCCATTTTTAAATAAATTAACTGTGCAGACTGTGGTCTCTGGGCTGCCCTGAACCCACCCTACACTGCCTGAATTACCTGCAGCAGCACATCTCTGTGTCAGTGAGCACCTAACAAAGCAAAAACCAACCAACCAACCAAAACACACACACACACACACGTTCAAAAACCCTAAACCAGTAGTAATAAAAGGGTCCTGGGCTCCTACATCCAGCCTCATCCCATTTCACAGTCTGAAATCAGTCTTCTTTGATAATGAAAAGCCCTGTGGAGCTTCTGGACACCTCTGGAGGAGCTCCACAGCTCCTAAAGGATGCTCCCAAAGGAGAGAGCAAGCCCATCTTCACAGCAAATTCCACTGCATGTTGTACTCAGGCAGCACCTAGCACAGCCTGGAATTCGCTTTGGGTCCTCTGATGCTAACTAACACACAATTAGTGATATTACTTAATTTCACTGCAGCCTGGCGATGAGAGCATGGGATTTAATGAGCGAGACCGAGTCCAGCTGGCTCAACACATCAGCCCTTCCATGGCACCCGTACAAACTGGGAACTTTAAATCTTCAGCTCCACATCAGCATAATTAACCCAACCTGCTCCCCTTCCAAAAGGACAGTGGCAGCAAGCAGATTTATGGTATGAAAAAGGAAATGTACATATACATATAGCAGAATAGCAGTGTGAAAGGGGACTGGGTAAAACAGTTCGCAGCACAGCAAGCAAAACCCCATATTCTGGGAACAAACAAACATGATTCAAAACAAAACAGCGAGCACTCACTCAGAGGGGTATGGACAAGGAGCCTTCAAAACAGCCCTGTAAATCAGAGCCTCCCTCTGCTGTCCCTCCTCCCTGCCATGGGCAGGTTTTGTTCTGGGGGTTCTTTAATCAGGATGAGTTCATCAGCCCATAAATCCCAGCCCATGGGGGTGCGTTAAGAGCGTTCATGTTAAAATTCAAATAAAATTCAAATAAAATAAAATAAAAAAGCCCATACGCAGAGAAAAGGGCAACCAAGACAAATCTTGGAGACAAAGGAAGTCATGGAAATAAATCAACACCCGAACTGAAGTGATGCAGAGCAAAGGGACTGTCTGCTTCATCCTGATGCTCGGTTACAGAGGGGCCCGTTCCTGCAAGGCAGAGCAAATGCTGCCTTTAATCATCGCACTGCCCGGTTCTGACAGTTCCACATCACAGCTTGGAAGACGTTTCTGAAGGACACCAACTGCTCAACAGCTGCTTCCCTTGGAGCTGTGCGTCAGAGCCAGCTCAGGCACTGCCATCACTGTGTCTTATGGCTGAGCTTCCAGGTCCAGCTCATGGAAATAGGGGAACTGAACACCCAGACCCCAGGGCACATGACCCCTTACACACCTTGATGCCCCAAAATCCCACAGATGAGTGACAAAAGACAACTAGCACAGGTAGAGCCAAAACCAAACGCTCCCATGTAACCTCAACGTGCCCAACTAAATGATTTTCACCATAAATAAGCTCCATTTGTCCAACTCAACTCTTCTCTCCCCCCCGTCCCACAGCAGCGAGCTCTGCAAATCACTGCAACCCTCTCCATAGAGCATAAATTGGGGAGAATAAAAAAAGAAGTGACATCACGGCCACACGGTGCTTTCGCTGCACTTATTCTCATGCAATCCTTTCCCTTTGGTGCTGTAAGAAGCATGACTGCCACAGTGCTCCAGCATCACACCAAGCGAGGTTTGAAAGGAGAGGTGGTAACCTCGTGCGTGAGATGTACAGAGCTGGAAAGGAAAAGAGGAGCAGCTCGAGCTGCAGCTCTCACACAGAGCTTTCTTTCTTCTGCTTCGGATCTAAGGGAAGATCTGTTTGCTGGAAAGCACCCTGGTTTGGGGCTTTTCGTTTTTTACCCAGTGAAAGTCACACCCAGAGCCTGCTTTTGCTCCCACATCACCCCCTGTTGCCTGACTTTGCAGCAGCATCTGCTAACAGCAGCCCTGGGTGGATTTTCTCCCCTCCCTCCACATCCCAGCAGCTGCCAGGTTGGGGGGACAGCTCCAAAGGGACTCTGATCTCGTGTGCTGCATCTCACAGAGTGGGAATTCAGCTCCTCTCCTGCGTGCAGAGCAGCAGAGGCTCAGGACTCCTCTCCCTGCAGACAGCAGCCACACTACCAACAGCAAACGCAGCACATCTCCCTCTCTCCCGTGTACCTACAGAAACGGGAAACGGAGAATCATCCAGCACAACACACCAGCACAATAAACATCCACCTGCCATCAACGGCGCTCAATTAAAAGTCGACTGAGCTTTCTTTTAGAACTACTGCTACCCACCGCCTCCTCTCGCTGCTCTCTATCCTTAAAGAGCCCAGCAGGGTTAATTTAAGCATCACATTGGTGATGGCTTGCAAAGCACAGCCTTAACTTTCGGGGCTTGATCCACAGCGGAGCCCACATGCAGATAGATTCCTGCCACAGAAGCTCATCACTTACAAAGCAAATCACGCTGCACAGCAGCACGCAGATGTACCCAGCAAGCAAAGGCTGCCCTGGGGTTTGGGGGGGATCCAGCCACCAGCTCCCCTCCATACCAGGGAGCTGAGCTGAGCTGCAGGCAGAGTTCACCTGAGGAAACTTTGCTTCCCAGCTGGGGATGCAAAGAGTCGAGAGGCCACAGTGCTGGAAGCAACAGGGAAAATGTCACGGAGCACCTCAGACAGCAGTGATGTTGGTTTGTTAGGGCTTTTTTGGTTTGTTTTTTTTTCTCTCTCTTTTTTTTTTTTTTAATTCTCAATTAAAAATAGCAGCAGCGAGCGTGAGCCTCCGCTTCCCACTGCTGATGGCCTGAGGTAGCCTTTAAAACAAGAAAGCATCAGCTCCGCTCCGGAGGAGGAAGAAGCACTGAGGGAAAACGGTTGAGATCCGCCGAGGACAGCCCGAGTGCTCTGCGACGGGAACTCCGCCGCTGCCATTCGGTGCTTGAAACGCTGCACAGGGAACCGCTGTCCCACGCATCCCACGCGGCTGCGATGCCCACAAACGGTGTCCGTTTGTGCCCCCCCCCCCCCCCCCCCCATACCATTCCCCCTCCACACCGGCACGGCCGCGACGTGCAAAGCGTGGGAAAACAGACGCGCACACCGTGGGGAAAACACGCAGAATGCGGGGGAAAAAAAGAAGGAAAAAGAAGTGTGGAGAAAACACGCACAGCGTGGGAAAAAACGCGGAAAAAGTGGGAAAGGATGCACGCGTCGTGGAGCACATCCCGGGCATTGGAAGGGTGGGGGGGGGGGGGGGGGGTCCGTGGGGAGGGGGTCCCAGGGCGCACTCACCGCGGAGAAGTTGTGGGGCCCGCAGAGCTCGCCGCGGTACTTGCAGGAGAGCAGCATGTCCTCCAGCTGGTGGCCCAGGCGGTCCATGAAGTCGGCGCTGATGCCCTCGTAGTGGCGGGGCGGCAGGAAGAGGCGGAAATCGGCCAGCTTGGCGAACCACCGCAACCGCGCCTCGTCGCCCCGCAGCAGCTCGGTGAGCAGCGGCCGGGCGGTGCGGTTGGGCAGCAGCAACCCCAACCAATGCCCCGCGTAGTACAGATCCCCCTTGGAGAGGCGGGGGAAGCGCAGCGGGTTGTTGTTACACACGGTAACGGCGGGGAAAGCCAGCTGCCGGCTCCACTCGGTGCGCACCTGCGTGTGCGACGGGAACGAGAGCCAGTGCAGCAGGCGGTTGGAGGACCACGAGAGCAGCAGCCCCAGCGCCGTGCAGAACGCGAGCACCCACAGCGCCCGCCGCGGCAGCGCCGCCCGCCGCGAGCACATGTGCCGCAGCCCGTGCAGCCGCGTGCGCAGCGCCGGCACCCGGCGCCCCCGCGCCATGGGCGCTCCCCGCCGCTCCCCTCCGCCGCCGCCGCCGCCGCCGCCGCCGCGGGCTCAGTGCGAGCAGCCCCGCGCCATGCCCGGCCCCCGCGCCGCGGCCCGCAGCGGCCCCGAGCGGCGGGGGGAGCCGCAGCGGGCGGCCCGCCGCACCGGCCCCGAGCTCGCGGTGCTCGGGGAGAGCTGCATGCCGGGCCCCGCCGCCGCCGCCGATGGTGGTGGTGATGCCGCCGTCGCCGCCGCCTCCGGGCAACGGGGCGGCTCGGCGAGGCTGCTGTGGGGTTGGGGGTGCCGCTCACGCGCGGCGGTACCGAGCCGGCATGGCTCGGTATGGTGTGCTCCCGCTGCCGCTCCGCCCGCGGGACCTCCGAGCTCCGCGATCAGCTCCGCGCTCCGCCACCTCCGAGCTCCGTGACCGGCCGGCGGCTCCGAGACGCTGGGCGAGCGCTGCCACCACCGCCACCACCACTCCCTCCGGTCCCGGTCGCGGTCCCGGTCTCAGCCCCGCACTGTGCAGCCGCTCAGCGCCGGCCCCGCGCCGTTCTCATGCCCGTTCTCCCAAGGAAAAGCCGTCCGCACCCCGCTGGGGGGGGGGGAGATGATGAATAGGAGGAGAAGGTGGAAGAGAAAGGAGACGCTTCCCCGCGGTTCGTGTCCCGGTTCCGGGGCTGCGGTGGCGGCAGCCGCGCCGCTCGGCGCCAGCCGCGCTCGGGAGGCGGAGGGAGGGGGGGGAGGGACGGAGCTCCGCTCGGCCCCGCCGCCCGCCGGAGCCCCCTCCTCCTTCCCCGGCTTTATTCCCTGCCGAGCAGGGCGAGCACGGCCCCGCCGGCAGCTCCCGGGACCCGCCGGGCTCTGGGCGTGGAGGTGGGATTGCGGGGTTGCCTCCCACCTCCTCCTTCAGCCGGAGTTTGTTTGTCTGGTTTTCAGCGGCCCCGGGGGGAAAACATGATCGCACCGACACCGGCACAGACTCTGGAAGCGCAGGCGAGGCTCGCAGCTTGTGGCAAAATGCTTTCTGTTCCACCACTACATGGAAAAGCACAACCCCAAAGCATCCCCTCCCCATCACCTCCCCGAGCCCCCTGTACCCGTTTACAGGCTCTGTGTGGGGGAACACCGGGCTCCTTTTGCACCACATCTTGCCCGGACAAAACCCCTTTCCCCGATACCTTTGGGGAGAAAGAAATACTTGTGATACATACTGTCACCTCAGCGGGTTTGCTGAGCTCGCATCACTGAAAAGCAGCTCACTGCTACCTTCATTCTGCTTACTAAGAAGCATTCCTATCGTTGCGTCCAATTAAGCTCCAAGTGGCCAGAACTGCTTCGAACCCCGCCTGATATTTCTGCTCTCCGTTCGTCTGCCGTGTGCATTTCGATCTGCTGTGCGTTTTTACCCGATAGATGGTGCCGTTACAGCCCGGCTGCCTCCAGCCCCTTTTGCAGAGTTTCTTCCCACTGTGGGAAGAGCCAAGAACACACAGCCCCCCTCCCCTAACCCCCCTCCCCTCAGCAACCCCCGCTCCCTGCTCTAGGACCGTGCAGGGAAACTATTTTTTGGGGACCCCAAGGTCGTGCAGCGTTGCTGCAGCAGGGATTTGCACGGCCATGCACACACAAGCACGCAGCCACGGGCTCAGTTTTCCAACCCTGGTGTTTTGCAGTGGCCCAGCTCACAGTGTACTCCTCTCCAGTGCACACACTGCAGTTTTACCTTCGGTTTTGGTTCCCCCCTCCCCCCCCCTTTTTTTTTTTTTATTTAAGGAACTTCCCATAGATCTGAAATCCCTTTCAAACCTGGGAAGGTGCCCGTGGCCTTTCTTAAATGAAATGAATAAAGGCCAGAAGTTAGTACGCCTGTAATAAGGTGCTATCTAGTCGCTCCCATTAAGCCTCTCAGCCTGCATCTCAGCTTTTCTCCCCCTGCCTGTTGAAATCAGTGGGAGTTCTTTCCCTTGGCTCACTCGCAGGATAATAAAGATCCAAATAGCTTTGCTGTGAGGCAGTCTGAGATTGTTATTCCCGTGATATATTGACACAAACCCAAGGAGAAAAAAAAAAAAAGTGTTGGACTATAAACATCTCCAAACGACTTCTGCCCCAGCATCGCCGCCGTCCTGCAGCTGTTCTCCTTGTGAAAACATCCTCCATACAAAACCTGACCATGAAATGCAAAGCCTCCATCAGCTGCCCTGGCACAGCACTTCCCTTTTTCCCACTGGAAACCATTTCCATTTATTTTCCCATTCTCCAGTCACTCGTGTGTGAGTCCTGGTTCTTGACGCAGCCAGGGAGGCTTCAAAAGCCCACTGGGATCCACGCATGGAAGGACAGAATCACAGACTCATTACGTTTGGAAAGGACCTCGACTTCTGTTGAAAACCACGATTTGGGTGGAAACAAAATGACATTGGAGGAATTCAAACATCCGTTTCAGGTGAATCCCGTCGTTCTCCCTTGGGTCGTAACTTGCATGTCCTCAAAAGATACACAAAAGATGAATAGTCTGACATCTTTCGAAACCGAAAGCATTGCCTTCTTTTGAAACTTCATTTTCATTTCAAACATCCACTCGAGTTAAGACAAAAAAGATTAAATGAAAGCTTTAAAAGCCCTGCAAAGTAAATCGCAATGCTTTCTTCCACCTGAACTTTCAGAGTACTGTGCTTTAATTTATCTCATAAGGGAGGGAAGTCTCCAGCACAAATGCTTTTCCCTGGCAGGCTGGAAAACCAACAAAACCATTCCCAGGGCCCTGCAGCCCCCAGGGAGAATGAGGCTGAGCACAGCTGGGCACAGCTGGATGGAAGAGGCTGAGCACAGCTGGGCATCACTAAACGGAAAAGGCCAAGCATGGCTGCACACATCTGGGCACAGCTGGATGCAAGAGGACAGGCACAGCTGGGTACTGCTAGATGTGGGAGCTGGGCACATCTGGACACTGCTGGGTAGAGGAGGCTGAGCACAGCTGGGCACTGCTGGATTGGAAGAGGATGGGCACATCTGGGCACCGCTGGATGTGAGGGGCTGCACACAGCTGGGCACCACTGGATGGAGGAGGTTGAGCACAGCTGGGCACCGCTGGACTGGAAGAGGATGGGCACATCTGGGCACCTCTGGAAGGAGGAGGCTGAGCACATCTGGGCTCTGCTGAATGGAAGAGCTGAGCACCACGGGGCAGATTTGATGGACCAGCGTGGCATGCCAAAGAAAAATCAGCGTGCTCTCATTTCATGTTCTGTAAGCACTCATCTCTAGAATAATGCACTGCTTTGCCTAACTGCTGCTGCAAAAGGAAATTCATGCTGAAGCCACCATGTTATGAGAAAGTCATAAAACACTTGGAAATAGGGGTTTCCATGGAAGCTGCCATCTCGGAGTTAATTCTATTACTGCTGCCTCAAATCCTGTAGCATGCAACAAACCCACTCCGGTGCTATCTGAGACCAGCACAGCTTGGAGAAGCCTGCATGGTGCCACCAACCCAAAAACGCTGCTCTTGTTCTGAGCTGGTTTCATTATTTTTGGGATGATGTTTTGTTTCTGTTGCCTTGCAAGCAAATCATTGAGCTGCCAGCTATGAGATTATCCGAATTAACTGAGGATGCTTGGAGCAGATCTGGGCGCAGCTCTATGTCTGCTACAGGGATTTTTGTGGGGTTTGCAGTGTTATGGGGCTGTGTGTGGTTTCAGCACGGGGAGGTAGGATGTTTGATCCATAATAAAATATCGAAGGCACATAAATAGCATGTCGGTAAGCTCTTTCTTCATCTGCTGCGTGCATTGTGGCACGAGTAGAGTAGTAAAACTGCTTGAATTTACAAGAGCTTTCAGATTGAGAACAAGGGAAATACTCTGATATCTCATTTTCTTTGCCGTGTGTGTGTAAATAATAATAATAATAATAAGCCCTAAAAACATAAACGCACCAAACTCAATACCCAACAGAAATTAAATGCCCAAGAGAGCGGTGATGCCACTGTTCTCTCAGGGATTATGCTGGGACTTGTCGAAAAGTAGAGAGAAGTGGGATTTTCTAGGTGACAGCAAGCTGCTAAGGCTTAATTAGAAAGACTTTAGGAGGTGTCACATCCCTGCTGGTGCGGGGACATGGCTGGGTCAGCCCTGCAGAGGTGTCACATTGCCCTTACAGCAGCTGGTGCATTGGAAGGATGTACAGGGCGGGCTGAGCTCCTTCTGCCCGCGTTTTTGGAGGGCATGCTGAGCCACACGGCTGGAAATAGGCTTCAAATCCATTTGGAAATGCATTTGCAAAGGTCCAGCACGATGCCATGCGTTGTAGGGCCGTCCCGTGGCCTCCAAGGGTGAAGTGAAACATGTGCTTGCAACACAAACGTTATTCATGAACATCCATGGAAGGAGCAAAACAGTAACAACACACACCATGTATACGTGTACACAGGCGCAGGTGGAAAGAAGGAATGATTTTAATCTGTTTAAACTCCTCAGCTGGCACTCTCCCAGTTATCTCACATTTTTTTTTCCCCCCTATTTTCCATTTCACCACCGATGAAAAGAGGAGAGGGAGTGAAACAAATGAAAATACCTCTGGCTTTCTTCAGAACTAATTATAACATGAATCCTTCTGAGCAAATCCCATATCCAAGATCTCACAGCCTCTGAACATCAACGAGTCCCTTTTCTTTTCGGTGGCACTTCGCCATCAGCTCTGGGCACCCATCCTGCTGCAATGCCCTCTGTGCCCTTTGGTGGCCCTGTGGCCACCTTCCTGCTGGCCAGGGACAAGCTGGAGCCTCCCCTCCACCTCTGGGTTGCAAAGTTTCAGCCCAGTCGTGATGAAACAGTGAGAAAAGAACGCGGGCACACAGTGCTTGAAGTTCTGGGATGCTTCCCCATGCCCCTGCTGGAGGTACTCGGGGTCCATCCAGTGCAACACGAAGCACAGATGGCAGAGAGCAGAAAGCAGTGCCTTCACAAAGAAGCACTGCAGGGCTGCGGGGGGAGGAGGATGCATGAGACGCATCATCAGGAGGATGAAAAAGAAAATGGAATATCATCTCCTTTTCAGAGGGAGGGAGCTTGTGTCCCTGAACTTTGAGCCTTGGGGATGCTTTTTCACACTGCAGATCTGCAGCTGTGTATTTATGTTGACTTTTTTTTTTCTTCCTCTTGGTTTAAAAGGGCTGAAGTTTCCTTGGAGCCGTTTTTTGCTGGGTGAGCTCCCACTACTGAGCTGCTGTCTTTGTTCCTGATGGGCTGTGCAGCACAGGAGCGATGCTGTCGCCGCTTCTCTCGGGTGTTTAATCACGCTCCAGAGCTTTCCAGTGCTCCGTGTGCACTGCCACAGGAGATGTTCTGGCTTAATTAAAAAAGAATCGAGGGGAATAAAAACCCACCAACAACAGAGGAAAAAACCCAGACCAAAACAAAACGTGAAGCTCTCCTTGCTACTGAAACCTGTGTAACTTGGGGCTTTGGTGTGGGGATGTGAGCAGTGTGAGCAGATCTGTGTGGACTTCAGCCTTCAGATGTGGCAGAGGGATGCAATAGGGCTGCACACATGAGTCCAGGAGCATCGGAGGGACGTCTCAGCTCCAACATATTGGGGTGGCAACCCTAGGCATGAGCAAAAAGTGATTGTGGAGTCTGTCCTGAGTGTCGTCTGCCATCAGCTCCCACCCCAAGCACCTGGAGAATGGCAGCCTGGTGCTTCCAGTGGAAATGTGGGGCTGAACAGGGCATTGCAAAGCCTGATCCAGGGCAGGGATAGGCTTCTCAGAGGCAATATTTCACGTTGCCTCCTCTGTCTGGAGAGAAAATCCACTGTTGTCTTCACTCCACCACCAATGCCTCCACCAAACACTTTTTGCTCAGGTTAAGTGCACAGGACCTAGCAAACAGAGAGAGCTGCTCTGTGTTTAGATGCTGAAGGGGACTGAAAACTCTCCCAGGGAGTTTTGCTTCTAAATCAATTCAAAGGAGCAATTTCTTAAGTTAATATTTATTCTTTGTCTTGCTGATGTATTTGAAGATGCTTCTGGGAGCCAGGTGAGAAGCAGCTCTTCCTCCCCTTAAACCTGTTGCTGCTATTCCAAACACAACCCAAAGCCAAAGGGATGTCACAGCCTTCTGGCATCAGTAAGGGAAGAGGGAAAAAGTCATTCCTCAACCAATGCAACAGGAGCAGATCTTCGTAGCCCAGCCCCAAGCAGACAGTCAGCCCTTGCTGGAAGCAGCACAGCCATTCCTCCTGCTTGGCATCTGCTTCATTTGCTGCACCTTTTCCCACTGGAAAATGGAACAGTTTTTGTTCTTGGACTGGTCACACAGCCAGGATCCGAGTCCCCAAGAGTCCCCAGATCTCTATGCTTCTCTTGGGGACCAGGAGGGAGTGCTCATGCCTGGTGCCTGTGTGCTGGGAATAGATGAAAACCCTCCCTGTGCGCTTCTAGCTGAGCGCAGGGGTCACATTGGAAGAAATCAATAAATGCAATTATTATAAAAATTGTTGCTCTACATGAGGGATGTGTCTGGAAGCTGCAAAGGGCAAAGCTCCAGCAGCTCAGCTGTGACCTAACTGCTCCTGGTATCATGGGGATAACCCAGACCTTAGGTGAAGCAGTTGGCAAGGTAGAGAAGCCGCCCGGTGTCAGTGGGTATCAAGGGGCATTTCTGCAAGAAAATGTCCCTTTTCTGTGGGATGAAAAGCTTCCCCTCACTTCATCAAAACACAAAACTGCATTCCCACTGGGAAACGTTTTGATGGCCCCAAAGCTGCTCCAACTCAGTGCAAACTCATCAGGAATTTCAGTGCAGTGATTCTCCAGCGGAGGAAATCACCGCTGCCTGCAAATACTCCCTACTGCAAACTACAGTTCCTGTAGAGCTTTTCTGCACCTCGAGCTCTCACCTCTTTGCTGTGCTTTGGCCACGATGGTCCCAACAGTGTCCTCTGTCCTTTCCCTGGGGGACAGGTGAGTGCTACCTGCACAGCTCCAGGCAGAAGGGATCCGTACGACATCTCTCTGGCAGCTAATGGGTGACAGCAGTTGCGTGGGCAGACTAATGGAGAAAAGGTTTGATGAAACAGAAGTGCCATCTCTGAGGTTATTTTATTTTATTTTATTTTTTTACCCTGATCCTGCTTTTTTGCAGTTATATAATTTTGTGATGACTCCGATTTAAGGAAAAAAAAGAGCACCGCTTTGAAGTCTGTGCCCACTGTGAAGTTTGGGTCCTTACCCTTGAACTGAAGTTGAGGAGGGGTGGGGGGTGGGAAATGGGAGCTCCCCTACACCCCCAGTGCTCTCACGGGGCTCTGAGCACTGAGATGCACTCCAGCTCTCCGTGCCATTCTGTGCTATTCATACCTCCTTCTTTTCTTCTTCAATACAATCCCATGGGATGCTAAACCAAAGGGAGCTCTGTGATGGGAGAAGCCCCAAAGACACAAAATCACAGCAGAAAGAAAGTTCCTCCAGGGGCTGGCTCTGCCTTGACATGAAAAGACGTTGTCAGAATTCACTTCACATGAAGAAACGTCCTCGATGCTTTTTCTGAGTCGGTTTTCTTACCCCTCTAAGAAGAGCACTTTTGCTCCAGCTCTGCACAAAGGTGAAGATTCCTGGTTTTGTTTTCCTTTTTCCTTTTCTTTCCCCGCCCTGTATGGCAATCCCCATTATATATCACACACATTTGTGTTCCTAATACTTGTCCTGAAGCCGTCAGATGCACTTTGGGTGAGTGTATGGTTTAGTGGTGCATGGTTTGAATTGGAAAGGAATTTACCAAACACTTCCAGAAGGAAAATGCAGAGCTGCTGTGTGTCCTCTGGAGCAGTCAGTGAGATATTCCTCCTGCACTGCGTGAGCTGCTTTAATTTTGCCATTCATCTCGTAAACAAGATGCTCCTAGGAAGCAATTTTTTTTTCTGCCAACGGACCTGGCTTTAAAATCTGAGCCACGCACAACTCCCATCTTCCTTCTTCCCTTCACCAGGATCAGTATGTTGGTGTAAGGAAAGGTGATGGCAGCAAAGCAGGAATCAGCAGCTGGAATCTGCTGGCTTGCAAAGCATGTTTCAAACCTTCCAGAGGAAAAACAGGACGGCTGATTGTCCTCGCTACCCCTAAATATTACTGCAGCATCCTCCCACATTCCATGCTGAGCCCCTGGGGATGGGGATGTGAAGCCCCAAAAAGGATGGGAAGGGATTGAGATGGGACATTTTTATGTGGATGCTAAGACTCCTTGAGTGTCTTCCTCTTGGTGGGGGTTTTCCATGGCAATGGGCATCACTGACATTGCATTATACAGTGAGTCCCCAGGGCACCGTTCTCAGAATAATTGCACAAAGCAAATAATCACTATTTCCAATTCATTTTTCTCCTGCTCCTCGGGATGAAGCAGTGTGAGGTTTCTCTGTGATAATGGCAAACGCCCGATGCTGACCTTAGGAAAAGAGGGAGGAACTGAAAGTACTGAACTTAGAGCCAGCTGTGAGGGAGAATGGGGATCCTGCACTTGGAAAGCTCAGCCTGGAGTGGAGGCAATGTAACATTGTGCTACTGGGAGAAAATGGTTATTAATATTGAATATCACCTCTGCCTTCAATGGATGGATGGAGATGGAGCAGAGTATTTGGGGAAGCAGTGTTCTGCCCTCCCCCTGTTCTTGTCCTCTTCCCTAGGCACATGTTGTGCCCACAGAAGGATGCTGGGGATTGTGGAGCCATCCCACTCACTACTGCTGCCCTTACAGAACTATGTTATGCTGCTGTTGACCTCCTGACTTTTCCAAGCAGGGCATCCCCGAGCCAAGCAGCTCCAAAAACAATCCTGGCTCAGCAGTAGTGAAGGAAACACAATGCACATTGCATTTTTGGCACTGCACAGCTTTCCCTGAAGGCACAGCACATACGGACATGCATGACAGCCCCTTCCAACTCAACTCCATCTATGATGCTATGATCCTATGATCCATATGCCACGACTCTAGGATTCTATGGTGCCATGATCCTATGGTTTCGGTCACCTTCTGCGAGTGCACCCCACTGTCTCCACACTCACAATCCATGTTTGGCAAAGGATTCATAGGCAACAACTGCAAAAAGAGAGCTCATGAATAACCCACTATTGATTACACTGTGTAAGCATTATAAAGACCTGCATCCTTTAGAATTGATGTTATATGAAGATACGTAGTAATGAATTTTTGGGAAATGCCAAGGAGCAGCTGCTGGCTTATAACTCAGCAGCATCCAGAGCAATCCCAAAGCCTTCTGCTGTACTGGATTTGCTGTGAGCAGGGCAGGTCATGGTGAAGCAGTGCCCACCTATGACCCCTTGGGGGTCTGCATCTGCTCTGCTGGAGAAATGCAGCTGAGCACATGGCTCAGAGCTACTATGGTGAGTAACAGCTTCGTGTATCCTAAAAGGGACAGAACCAACCACCAGAATAACTTGGGGCATCTCTATCCAGGCAGACACATCCCATTCCTCCCCAGATCCATCACAAGCTCTATGTACACACGCTGTGCTTGCTTTTGTAATTGTAACCTCTCGTTGTCTCACAAACATTGGTTGCCTTAAGGGTGATACCCTGAGCAAATTCCCTTGTTTGTTAAGAAAACAACGTGGTCCTGATTCAGGCTGAAACACACCTACTGCTAACCCAGATAAATCCACTGCTTTCAAGGGTGTTCCACTGATGATAAACCAGTGGGGAGAGTGATAAGAAAAAGGGCTGGAAAGTGACAATGCATTTTTAATCATTTTCCAGGATGAACCCTAAAGTAGCACCTTGACAAAAGGAAATTAACTTCTCTGGGAATTAACAACTCGCTGCCCACTACTCTGTGCTGGAGGGCTGGGGCAATCTGGAATACCTGAGGCTGTGAGACCTGCAGAACAACACAGAAACGCAAGTGCTGAAATCATCCAAAGAGTTTTTTTGGTCTCGTTTCCAATTGCACGATGCTGGGAGGACTTCTAGGTTGCTGCTTGAGAGGAGTGATAAGGATCTCACCCTGCCCTTGTGGAGTGCATGCTGAAACTGCTGGGCTTTCAGCCTTTGAAATGCCAGACGTCAAATCACACTCAGCCCAGTCCTAAGCACCCCAAGACCCCAAGGTGATTTGGTGGCTTGGCCATTCTGCAGCCAAGAGCTATGCCCTCATGTTGGGCATCAACAAGAAGCCCAGCACTGCCAAGGGAGAAAAGCAGGCAGGGCCAGATGGGAAAGCACAGCCCCATGCTGGAATTATTGTTAGAAATGTTTGGCTTTGGGGTTAATGTCTTTGCATGCACCCATGCACCTACAGCAGCATGGCTTTGGGCTCTTGTGAGCTGGATGCACTGAGCTGCTCCTGCACTGCACGCTTCCAGGAGCTGTTAGCTGCAGGAGGTGGGAACGAGATGGATGGAAATCAAAGATTTCCTCCGCTTCCAACACTTTGTCAATTTCTTGTTTTCCTGCGTGTGGTTAGGGACCCTTGGTGTTTGAAGAAGGTGTGACACGTGGTCATAAATAATCATTATCTCCCCAAGTGCTTCCCACTTGAAACGTCTTAAATAAATAGACGTAAGTCTCCTCAAACGTGAGCTTTTATATAACTGCATTGTGTTCGCATGCATGCTGCTTTCAGTGAGAAACCCCTGCTGAGAACTGTGGCTGGCATGGGCTAGATTGGTATTTCCTGATCCACAATGGAAAGAGAAGGAAGCGCTGCTACCGGGAAACGAAATGGCAAGATCAAACACTGCAACATTCTGTCTGGCTTGAAAGTGAGCTGCTTCCCACCGTGCACTGATTTTGCTGCTAATAAAATTGGCTGCGGACTCGCACTGACATCATTTGAGATGGGGTTGTGCTGTCAAAGAAAGAAGGGCTGGTTTGGACAGGGAATGGGGATGAGATGTAAGGCACTGAGCCTGGGACAGTGGTGAGAGGTGGGTTTGCTATGGGCATGGCCCAAACTGGACCTTCTTGTATCTTTGCTGGTGCGGGCAAAAGGGGAATTATAGCTCAGAGAATTGAATGTCCTGGTTCTGCAGGGAGTACCCAGACCAGAGCATGGATCACTGATGGCTTTGATTAACGGCATGGAGCACGCAGCTATCCCAATTACATCGGGGTGAGGAGCTCAGGAATGCTGAGGCCAAACCACACACAGAGCACTGACTCCACAGCACGGCCGAGCAGGAGCTCAGTGTGACGTCAGAGCAGACCCAATTATCCAAGGAAAATGCATGCAATTAGCAGGGCACTGCTGGGTCGTTCTGGTTGAGCTGTTTAACAACTGCAGCAAAACCCTCTGACAAGGCAGCAAGGTTAAACCTGGTGCAAAAGAAAAGAAGAAAAAGGATGCTTGTGTGCACGTAGGAAAAGCTCCAACAAAACAAAAAATACCGATGAAGAAAAGTGGCTCGTGGTGATGTAACAGTGTCGGAGAGCTGGCAGAGAGCTGGCAATATATACAGGGCTCTCAGATGCCACCCATGTCCCCGGAGCAATTTGCCATCAGTTTCTCCAGTAACAAACAGAGGGCAGCAGCCAGGGGGATGCTCTGCACGTGTGCCCAAAGCTGTCACACATCTTAGCAGCTGGAGGGGTAAGGTCCAGCTGGGAGGTGCAGAGCAGAGCATTGTGTGAAGCGTAGCTTGGGAATCCTAGCAAGAAAAAAAAAGCAGCTGCAACAACATGAAGCAAAGTGCTGCCCTGCTGTGGTGTGCCCTACAAGGCAAAACTCACTTTGCTTGGGAAACAAGCCAATGTCACTGAAATAAGTGAGGCACCAGAGAGCAAAAGGAGCGTCTCTGGGCACTCTGTTCTTTATCAACATGATCAAGGCTTTCAGAGGGCATCAGGGAAGCAGTCCTTTCCTTCAGCATCTGAACCTAATGGATTCCCAGAGCAAAGCACTGGGAACGGCCCCAAGAAACTCCACATCAGCACAATAAAAACGTCGTGCCCTACAGAAATACGGTGACAAAGCAATCCCTGCAGGAACGGAGCTCAGCCTCTCAGACACTTGGTAAGGGCTCGCTCAATTTAGTGCACTGTGGCTGAATTGAATATTTCTTGGGTTTATTAAAATAAGGATTTACTCCCTGTTCTATTATTCATAGGGCTGGGCAATAAGTACCAGCCAGTCGGAGCTTAATTAGCAAGGAATTATTTACAGAGATAAGGAGCTGTTACCAATCCCAAGCAAACAGCATGTCTGTGTTGTCTCAGTGCTGGGCTGCAGGGTGGCACGAGCTATGGGCAGCATCCCTGTTTGCAGGAGCAGCATTGCTGGTAACACGAGGCATGGGAGCAGTGCACAGGGAACAGAAAACATGCAAACTGCCAGCGTGATTCACTGAGTAATTACAGAATAAAACCGGGCAAACTATTAGGAGATAATAACAATAAGTCAGGATTGACTCGTCTCTTTAGAACTCCCTGCTGCCTCCAAGTTATTTGTTACCGTCGCGAGCTGCTGCAGAAATGCTCATGTGTGGTATGAAGTGGCAGGACTTAGGAAGAGGATGGCAAAAATGCAATCAGTTAATAAATTAATAAACGAGTGCATGAAGTCCTTCATTGCTTGGCAAATCATGCCACCGTGAGACCCACCACTTGGTTGGGTCTGCCAAGCAAAGAAACAACGAGCTGTTTAAGGAGATGGTCTGGATGTTCCACATGGACACAGTGAGTACTGCATGGATACGATGTGTCCTACACTGACATGTGGGGACCTCCTTGGACACACTGGGTACACCATCAACATTTTAGGTACCCTACAGATGTGTTCAGTACCCCTTGGGTACACCACAGACCTATTGGGTACCACATGGACGTGTGGGGTATTCCATGGGCATGCTGAATACCCCCATGGACATGTGGGGTACCCCATGGACACATTAAGTACAGCTTCAATATGTTGGGTATCACATTGCCATAGTTTTATGATTTGTTGTTATCAGTATTCCACATCATAACATCATGTAGTGCACTGGGAGCTAAAGAGTTAATTCTCCAGTTCCGTGCATCCTTGATAGTTCTGGGTATACCTGTCTCAGAAGAGAACTATGTACCCCAGAGGAGTTCCCTTTTCCGTTTTCCATTCAGAGGGAAAGATAAAACTATTGGCAAGTCATGAGATGCGCTCTTTTTTCCCTTTCTGCTTGTCCTGGTGGCTCGTGTGCTCCCTGGCCATCTTGCCTTCAGCATGAGAGTAAGACCTTTGGTTTTTGAACACTCTCTCTCTCATTTTGTTTGATTTATTAGCTTCAGTTCTAATCATACTGTACTATATTATTTTGCATTCCACTATCTTATTTAATAAATCAGCTTTCCTCCTCAGATCATTGCCTCTGTTTTGTTTTCAGGCCCACCTCCCTGCCCTTTCCCCTTTCCTGGGGCATAGGTCTGTGGATCTCTCCCCCCCCAACCCCCCACCTCCACCGCCAATTTGTCACGAAGCCAGGCTGAACCAGCCCATAAACCACTGACACACATCGACACATCAGGTACATGCCCTAAGGTTGGGGCTCTGCTGACAGAAGCCTTAGGCTGTCACAGGGCTCAGCAGCAGTGTGGCACTGTCATGTCAGAGAGCTCAGTGCCAATGCTCAATCCATCAGTCACATTTCTTTATCAGAGCAGGAGAACAAATGCAGGCATAACCGTGCTTCGCCATTGATCAGAAGGAAGCACAGCAGGAGCAGCTGCCCATCGGCTTGAAACTCTGTTATCCTGGCTACAGCTCTCCCCCACAGAGCTGTAATCAGCTCCTTAAGCACTACATCATGCTTTCACTGGTTATCGTCTTCTGCCCTGCACTCTCTAGACAGTTCATTACTTATGCACACATGAGGCTGATTTTCTTCCTCTTGGTGGGACCTGTTGTGCTCCTGATTGATGCCAAACCCTTTTCCCATACTGAAGGGCACCCTATGGTGCCCACAGCACAAGAGAGATTAGAACTGTGGGAGCAGGGCCAGAGGAGACCCCAAGGATGCTCAGAGGCTGTGGCATTTCTGCTATGGAGAACTGCTAAAAACTTGAGGATGTTCAATCTGGGGAGCAGAAGAGCCGTGGAGATCTCATTGAGATCTTCTGATACTAATAGGAAAACTGTTAAAAAGATGGAGAGGGACTTCTTGCTCTGGTGGGGGGCAACCTGCACACAGCAGTGGTGGAGCTGGGGTCTTAAGAGCCCCTTCCAACCCTATCATGCTGTGTTTCTATGGGCAGGGAAGCAGCCTGTGTTGCAAGGAGCTGGAAAGAAGGTTACATCATATCCTTAGGAGATACCCTGCAACTTCTGGTTGTAAAAACCTGTGGGGTCTGAGATCAAGATGCCAAGACTTTGCTGTGCACTTAACGGTGGTTCTACAGTGGAGAAAAACTAGGCATGGCCCGATCATTTTTTTCACTCCGTAATGAAATTTCCAGGAATATGACTCCAGGCAAGTTTGCAGCTTGCATTCACAGTTGAATTCTTTGGTGGCAAGAGCAATGAGCAATGATTTTTGTTCTCTGGGTTTCAATACTCATAACATTTCCATTTTTATGGCATTTGATTATGTATTAGACATTTAAGATGCATTTATAATATTAACCTCTCAAAAGAGGCCACTCCTAAACCGGCTCTGTTTGCCTTGTTAAAATGCTCCTCTCGCCACTGTCTGTACTCCAAGTGGTCGGAGTCGATGAATCAAAGATCGGAAATGCTAAACCAAAATATATATTAGAAAACAGAAAAGAAAAAAAAAAAAAACCAAAAACCAAAAAAACACGGGGGAGAAAGGGGGATTGACACCTCCTTTCCTAACAAATGACCCGTGCTGGAACGTCAGCCACTTTAGTCATTTGTCAAAGCAACGTGGTTCTGCTCAGCAGCACCAAAAGTGGTAATTTGCAAATCTGAACGCTGTGTGATGCTTTTGTCATCTGTGGGAGAGGACAGGAGCAGTGCTCCCTGCTGCCTTCCCCAGCTCTCCCATTGGGGCCGTGCTGCTGAAAGGGCTCCAGGTGACCACACAGCTCTTTGGGTTTGGGGGGATTTTGTAGGGGAGGGTGAGCACCAGGCAGTTTTTTTTGTTTTGTTTTGTTTTGTTTTCCAACTGAGAGGTGTTGAAAGAGGCAAAGGGATTTGCTGAAGTTCCTAACTCAAGTTCAACCCAATGCAAAGCCTGGAGCAGCACCAGAGGTTTCTTTCCATCCCGTGGGTGAACCATTTTGTAGAATCAGAATGGTTTGGGTTGGAAGGGACCTCAAAGATGATCAAGTTCCAGCCCCTGCCGCGGACAGGGTTGCCAAGCACTAAATCAGGCACTAGGCTGGGCTGCCCAGGGCCCCATCCAACCTGGCTCTTGCTCCAACCTTTGCTCTCAATGACCCCTCCCAAGTCCCTCTTGTTTAGACCTTGAGTCATTGCTCTATCTTTGTAAGCTGTCATTTTCTTTGTGCTGCTGCATGTCAGGATCCTCAAGACTGAATAGCACAGAATTTCCTTGACAGCACAAGGGCATAAGCAGAAACCAGGAGGCTGCAACAAACACAAGGGAGAGGAAGCATCCATCACACAACACAGTACAACACAACACAACACTATACAATACAACTCAACACAGCACAAAACTGCCCTCAGATCAGAAGGTGGAGCCACCTGAGATGGCTCCAAACTGCTCTCTTCCACCCCCTCTCATCTCCCACCATCCTACAGGGATAAGGATGTCATCTCGTTGCACATTATGTCCCCTCGTTTGTGAAATGCTGGACACAAGGCTGGCAAGAGAATTGTAAGATAAGTTCAGAAGATTGCAGTCACTTTTGTGGCCCACAAGGAGCACCTCAGGGCTGAGGAACAGCACTGAGCCTAGTGGCTGAGCCAAGGCAATAAATATAATAAATATTCTCCCCTTGGATGAGCTGTGCCCATCCTTGAGCGGTGCAGACAGGAGAACTCCTGAAAGCAGTGTGAAATCATGAAATTAAAGACAGCGTCGTCACTCACACGAGAAGTGAAGAGTGGAAATGATGAATGAAGAGTGCTGAGCCAAAGCATATCTTCTGTTCCCCATACCCAGAACACTGTCACTTTGCAGCTTTAATACCCCCCCCCCACCCCTCCCCCTTCTTTTCTTTTTTCCACAACTTTGTACTACGGATGCATACCACACTCTGGTTTCTATTTAACAGTACGAGCAGTAACCACGAGCAGATGCAGAACCATGAGGCAACAGCAGAGCTGCCAGAGGAACCTCATGCCCTGCTGGCTGCATTGGTACACATGGGCTGGAGGCACTGCAGTTAGCTCCATACACACGCATTATTTTGCTAGGCAGCGTGGGATCTCGATGTATGTACACTATAATTACTTTTAGTTGCTCCCTTCTCTTTTCTTGTAATTTGCTTTTTAATTATCGTTCAAGAATCTTAACTCAGTTGTTCCCATTAATCATAAATTAATTATAAGGTAGTCCATATTAATTTAACACCGGGGTGTTTTTTTTTCTTTTAATTACATGTTTTTGGGCTTGTTGCTAATGTGCTAGAAACACCCGGACTGGAAGAATAACTCTGTCTGTCCCAAAAAGTGATGGTGCAGAAAAGACAACTGCCACCCAGGGAGCTTTCTGCTTCTGTTTCAGGGATTCATTTGACACAAGGAACAGGGATTGGCCACGAGTTGGACAAAATATTGCATTTTCTGGAGCTCTTACAACACCCTGAAAAGAAGCTGTGTTGAGGTGGGGGTCGGTTTCCTCTCCTCTGTAACAGTGATAGGACGAGAGGTGATGGCCATAAGTTGCACCAGGGGAGGCTCAGATTGGATATTAGGAAACATTTCTTCTCTAAAAGAGTGGTGATGCATTGGCACAGGCTGCCAGGGAGGTGGGGGAGTCATCGTCGCTGGGGGTGTTCCTATATGGATGTGGCACTGAGGGACGTGGTTGGTGGGCACAGCAGGATGGGTTGGTGATCTGAGAGCTCTTTTCCAACTGTAATGATTCTCTGTTTCCTCCTCTGTGCCACCTCCAGGTGATGCAGCCCCTTTGGAATTAAGCACTGCTATAAGTTTGCTGAAAACATCGACGACATCAGTAGAGTCCTTTAAAACATCTACTCCAGAGCGCCTGCAATTGCCTTTGCAACATAACACTGTCAGATGAATGTGGACAAATTCTGCTGTCCCTCATCTAGTGGCTGCTTTTTAGGCACCTGCATTATGCCCTAAGCACTTGCTGGGTGCTACCCAAATGCCAAAAATCAGCCAGGGCTGAGCCAAGTGTCTCCAGTGAGCATCAGGTAGAAAATAACCACTACTTGCTGTCAGCTGTAGAGAGAAGCTAATAAACAGCAAAGCAGCACTGATCTATATTACATATAAAACCATGGGATGCCCAAGGCTTAAATAATATTGACTTATTTGTAGGCTAAGCAGGAAATAAGAAAGGATTGAGGAGAGGATGAGGTATCGGCAGTGAGATTCAATTAAATACTTTCTAAGACCATGATTAATTTCTTTTTATCTCCTAATTTATTTTTTTTAATCAACTTAATTCGGTTTCACTGACCTGCAAATATATTTCTCTGGCATGTCCACCCCTGATCCAACCCAGGTTCCCCCCAAGGTCATGTCAGGAGTGGAAGAACTGCACCATGGCAGCTCCAGTGCAGTTTGTTATGAGGTCTGAGCACTTCCCTCTCCAAATCTCCTCCAGCAAAATGTTTTATTACGAAGATCCTCCAGTAACAAATACAGTAGGCAAACCATGTTTCCTCCTGAGTTCTTCTGAGCGATATAAATATCTCAGAGGAAACAACATGCACATCTTCTGCAATATTTTTATCCTGCTCTCCAGAGCCCTCAGCATGCCCTGTACTGTTGGGGCCATAGGGGATTTGCTGTTGTCAGTGATTTCTCAGCGTCCTCCACTGAAGTGCCCTCACGTTGGGCAGCTTGCAATGGGACACAGAAGGGTTTGATGCAAGCTCAGCTTTTAGAAATATTTGTATGTACTCCTTGGGGATATGGCCTTGCTCTGCACTAACACACGGCTGTAAACGCAGGGATGTTTGCCTTTCTCCTTAGCAGGGCCAGCTGGGACATGACTGGTGCTTCAAGTAGAAGGAACAGAGTTGCAGCAATGCTGCTTGCAGAGAACAAAGTGATGTGCTGTGCCACGCTGAACAAAGGGAATCCTCCTGGAAACGCTGCAGCCGTACAATCCAGCCAGCAGCTCCTGCTGCACATGCAAAGCATGCACATGGGCTGCAAGCTGCAGTGGGTTAACAAAACCCAGAGCAGCCCCCAAAATCCCCCCCCAGCTGACAACACACAGAATGCAAAGCAGTATAACCACAGGAAAAGGCTGCTGATGCCATTCACTGCTGGCTCTGGAAGCCCTCAATTAGCCTCATGTCTTGCTGCAGTCCTTGTTAAAGCACGCTGCCACAGCACTGTGAGTTTAGATGCTTAGAAAGTTATAAAGGGTAAACAACATGAGCCAGCTGCCTGATAAACTGTGCTGATGGGTGAAGGAGAGAGGCAGAGGAGAAGCGAGCCCAGGGGAGGCAATCCCATTGCTCTTTTGGGGAACTTTATCCCCATTCACACCTCTCTCTTCATCGTATTCCCAAGAATCAGTCCCTTCCAGCCCACCTCAATCTGGGTCTGAACTCTGCACCAACAAAGAGCCCTCCACTTCTGCACCCAAACTTGCTGTGACATTGGGCAGTATTCTCTTCAGGGGCATGAGGTTGAGCTTTCCAACCCCAAACCCAGCATTTCATCCCCTGTTTTAGTCCTTGCTCTTCAATCCCACTCTCACCTGTGTTTATCTCTCAGCCTCCAAAACCCCCTGCCTGTGTCTGTACCCATCCTCATGTAGTGCTGCGCTGGGTTTGGCTCAGGAGGTGTCTCTGGATACTATTCTGAAGCACGCAATAATAAGTCTGCATCAAGCTGTGGTAACTGGGGAGCATGGCTGACAGCAGATTGGATGTCCTCATTTCAATGCAGCCTGAGATGAGGGCCTTCCAACAGCTCACATCTATAATGGAAATCCACTATTTCCAGGAGTCTGGGCTAAAAATAACCACTGTAATTAAAAACAGAATGGGAGGCTGAAGCAGAGGTATCACAGGCAGATGTATCTCCTTGTAAATACAACATTTAAGTGCCTAATAAGCATGCAGGGTATCACCAAGAAAAGAGAAAGAAGCAGGTCGGTCCTCCTTCCATCAGTCATGCAAAGAAAGAGAATGCATTTGATTTGTTTGATAGATGTCAGATCATTAATGGGACTTTCTTTTACTTGTACTGTTTATAAAAAAAGAGAGGCCTGGGGGAGGGTGGCAGTACTTCTGCAGCCCCCTACATCTTTACCTAGGGACTAGAAAGAAGTGCAGACTGCACATCCACCAGGCAAATCCCCCTCACTGACAGCCCAGAGCCCTGCAAACACACAGCTGACTCGTGCACAGCGATGGGAGCGCAGCACAAACAAGTCTGGAAATGATGAGGAGCGAGTTGGGAGAGATCCAAGCAGAGAGACTTGTAGTAAATATTACCCTGAACCTCAGCACTTGGCTCCATTCTCCTGTCCTGTTCTTGGTGTACAAGCCCGGGGCACAGTGCTTGTGTTAGATCTGTTGGAGCAGTCCCAAGCTGCTTGCTCACTTGGGTTGCAGAACTGGGGGCACCAGCTGGAGGCAGGGCACAGGGCTGCTTTGCTTTCCAGTGTACCCCCATTTCTCTGCTGACGCTCTCAGCTTGGGTTCCCCAGCTCTGCTATAACTCATTAACAATTAGCTCGGGGTGGATTTGGGCCTCGCTGATCTCTGAAGACAGTGGAGTTGCACCGTGCAGAGCACCGCTGATTGCAGCCCACTGTGCCCATGGTTACACATCTTCATCAAAGTGACACTCCTTGCTGCTCGTATGGGGAACGGCCATTATCTCCCTGTCTGCTGCTAATGAACTTCACTGCAGTGAGCAGAGCCCTTTGGTGGGCATGACTGGCGCTGCTCATTCCAATTAAAATCGCACAATTAACATCTTGTGCTAACCTGTTCTGCTGGCTGTTGTGGGCTGAACCTGGGGCTGCCACTCGTCCCCACACCTGGCACTTGGCACCAGAGATATTTTGGCTGAGGGAAGACACAGCTTCCAAAAAAACATAGGTAGGAATTGTTATGAGATGCTGCCGAGAGGCGACAACATCACAGATGGGATCTGAAGTGAACCCTGGATATCCAAAATGACAGAAAGAGCTTTCGAATCCCAGCCAGATGATCCAGGAACATAAAAGCTGCCCAGGAATGATACAGGAGCAGGAAATCTCCTCTAGGTACACTGGAAGAATTGCTATTTCTCCTTGGGTCTCTCTCATCCATAATGAAACGGGGAGGGGATCCAGCACTGCCCCAGCAGCAGCAGGAGGAGAAAGGCTCCAGATGTGGTCGGACTGCTATTGCTGAAGTCCAAAAACTGAAAAACTTCTGAGAATCAAACCCAGAACTGCAGACGAATGAATAATGGATCATGAGATAAAGAGGGGAAGGGGGCTGTGATGTGGAGGGAACACGCACCCATGCAGGGAACAAAGGATCAGAAATCAGAGTGCTTGAGGAACGTGTTTTCTCTGTAAAAGCAGGAATGGGAGACTGCTGCTGCTGTTTCACTCTCTGTGTAACCCGATACAAAATGAACTGCTCGATGTCTCCTTAAATATAATCAGCTGCAGACATGTGCGTGTCTATGTGCACTGAGAGGCAGAACAGGAACAAGGGGTGGGTGGAGAGAAGGCAATGACTTTTCCACAAACGTTCATTCATCTTTTCAGGTGAATTTGCATTATCTGAGCAAGGGTCCATTTTGGAGGTACGTCATCCAGCCATTCTAACAAGAGAATTTTAATAGCTTGGCAACTCTTCCTAAGAAATGAAGTTGCTCCCAACAGCATTTGGCTGATCTGACTCACTCTGGGGGAATGGGACTCTCAAAGCCCCCCAGTTTTTATGCAGATAAATTCCTGGGGGTCTGATCTTCTAAAGGCACGCAGAACCATGAGAATATTTGGCATTGGTGAAAATCTCAACTGCGTAAGCAACTGCCTCATGATGGGTCATGAAGGCCTTAGGCACAGCCCTTGGAGCAGATTTTGCTGCTGGTAGTCATGACACAGCCAGAGCAAACCCTGACCCTGCATGCAGGTGAAAGGATCACCTTTCCATGTCCTCTAAAGAGCCTGAAGTTGCAGAGACAGCCCTTCTCTGATATCTTAAGGCAGTATTTTGAGCTCAAAGGAAGAAAAAGAAGTGAAAGGAATATTTCCTTGGGAATTTCTGTGTATTTCCACGTACCATTTCTTGAGGGCTGGAAACACTAAGCAGCTCTTCATCAGCAGTGTGCAAGGTCTTCCAAAGTGAGCAAGATCTTCCCTGCTGCTCCTTTTGTTCTGTCATGCTTGGCCAAAGGAGTAAAGCATGGTGGGTGAGTGCCACAAGGAAGGAGCTCCACTGATTCAACCCTTATTTGCACAGGTATACGCAGACAGAGCTCTTTTTTTCCACCCCTCACAAACACTCCATGATTTATTCATTCCTAAATACTCACGTGGGATATTTCAGGGAAAGGTTTAGTTCAGTGCTTCGGCAGCTTTAAGCAGAAAAGTGAATTTATTTAGGCTGATAAACTGCAACTAAACATTCACCCCGTGCTCCAGGTCCCTTGACTCAACTTAAAGTCTTTAAGAAAATGGTGCTGAGGAAGCCCATGAGGAGAGGCTTTTGCATACTGAGTGAAATTATTTGGCTCAGCATCAAGCAGGGACTGCACCAGCAGGGTGGGAACATGCTGCCCATCCACCCAAGATCCCTGTGACATGGGGACAGTCCCCAGGATCCTCTCAGGGAGCATGGCAGGAAGATCTCAGGGTGCAGTGAGCACATGATGGTGGATACCAATGCTATATTCAACGGTCTGTAGCTCTGTGTACATCACCAGACAACTTCAGATGCTAGTGCTATGGATTTCTCTACAACCAAGAAGAGCAATGTCTCAAAATGCACCACCAGGACTCACTGCTGCCATCAGGGGAGGTGGAAGGAAATAGAGAAGGGCTGTCTCCAAATCGCACCCTCATCCTTTCCAAGGGGACGGGACGCACTTGTCGTTCTTTACTCCCACCAAGAGGTGGCAATAGGCAATTTGCATTTGCCTCAGCAATGAGAAACCCTGAATTTTAACATCCACCAGTCAGTGACACACATCGTGTCTCCACTGGGTATAGCATGAGGAGAGCTACTGGAATGGAAGAGGGAAAGGGAGGGGTGCTGCAATAAAAGCAAAAAGGGACACTAGCAAAGCAAAAATGACATTGATGTAAAGAGCAAGAGCAAAACTGCCATTTGCAAAGAGCAAAGCATCTCCAGGGAAAAGTGGGGAACATTATCAATAGAGAGATAATTTGGAAGGAGCACAAAATGAGGAGATTGTTAAATAATGAGGGAAAGAACGCTCAATTAGAAGACTCTTAAAAAATCTCCCATAAGCAATTGCAGATGATCCATGGTAAAGCCAAATACAAGAGTTAGAAGGTGGTGAGTCAGCTCCCTCTGCCCCGTGGGTAGTGATACTGGCCAAATGTTACAATGCTATCATCAGATGTGCATATAAATATGCATAAACACTCACTTCTTTTTCATCTGGCTTCTGAGCCTCAGAGGATGCACGGAGGTCACGTCTGCACAACCTAGAGGATCAGGTGCTTAATACAGAAGAAAAGAGGAAAGCGAGAGATCTTGCCCTGTGGCTCCAGAGGCAGGGATGGATAAGCTAAACACATTTTGAGAGAGGTGCAATGACATGGAGAAGGGCGAGCAAGGAGCTGGAGAAGTTCCAGATGCTCTCGTTGCATTGCTTGCTCAGTCTCTGCTCTTTCCAACCCTCTGAGGCTGTTTCTATTTTGTGGCATGGATTTTATCAAAGCTGATGATGTACTGCTGTGGTCCCCAGAGCAGCAGCACTCATCTCCCAGCAGAAAGCCTACAGGCAGCCTGAAATGGGACTGGGTGATCCCATTGGCACATGGGTGCTAAAGGCAAGATGCTTTTCCCCTAAATCTGTGCCTGATGTCAGCCTCAGAAGTGCTTCAGAGCAGAGGGCTCTTCCCCTCTTCAGTATTAAGCCTTCATTCTACAGCTTCGCATGTTAAGAAAAGATCCCCACTCTCCAGGAGGTGATGCCAAAATGCCAAGCAGCTTTACAAGGTCTTTGTGAGGACCAGTTCCCCGACCTGCTGCAGAAGCAGCTCTCACGTTGTGAACTCTCCCCAGCAATCCCACTGCCCTTTTCATCCCATCAGCTCTGCCCAGAGCTCACAGCTGCTCCATGTGCATTGAGGTGCCTGACGTCTGAGGAGGAAACATAAAGGCGATTTCAATCTTCTTGTGGCTCCAAGGTGTTATGGAAATAATACAACATGAAATAACATCTCAAGGCTCAACTGCAGCTGCCTGTAACAGAAGGTTGCAGTCCATCCAAAGGGACAGCCACACACAAATGCAGATTAGGAAAGCAAAGGGGATTTGCTGGGCTTTGAGGTGTCCTCAGGGGGCAACTGCATGTTGGAAATCATTGGAGAGAAATGAGAGAAATGGCTTTGGCTGTTGGTTACAGAATCACGGAATGGTTTGGGTTGGAAGAGACCTTACAAGCAATCCAGTTCCAATCTCTGTCTTGCCAGGGACACCTCTCACCACACCAGGCTGTCCCAGGAGGTCTTTTTTGCACACATAACTGCATAGACATCACCTCTGCTACCAGGGAGATGAAGTATATATGTGTATTTGTGTTCTGGTATACTGAGCTGAAGTAATATAAGAAATGACTCTCCTAGTTTGCATTTCTCTGCTCTCAGTTATGGGAAGCCACATGTTCTGCTGAATGAGATGCGTGCATTTTCCCAATGCATTTCAGCACAGAATCGACAGATTAATTAAATCTCTGCAGATGGTGATCAAAGACAGCCTACTTTATTTTGCACTGACCTCCACAACCTCCACCACCTTTCGCTCAGAACATCTTCGAGCTGCATCTGCCCAGGGAGGGAAATATTATCATTTTTATACACCTGACCTGTGCTTAAACATCCTTTACTGTCCATTTCCAGAGAAGGGATCCAGGTTTTCGATACCTGAAGCTCATTACAGTTGGACTGAATCTGATTTCTTTATATCTGAACCTAAAACCAAGGGAGCTACAGCACTACATGCAGAGGTTGGTGACCCTTTGGTGGTCTCATCCTGAACAACTGTGGCTTGTCCTTCTCTCAGCCCCATCATTACTCCCCTTCTGCAGCAGAGCTTTGCATTTCCTGGCAAGAGCTAGTCAAGCAAATTGTTTCTCACGTACTTTAGGTAAGAATATCCTAGGTGGAGCAGAGTAAATAATTGATTTTTTTTTGCCCCACCGGCATTTCCAAACAAACAAACAATAACTTTGGGTCAACGTGAAATTCAATTCCTTGAATTTTAGTTTTTTTTTTTGTTTTTGTTTTTGCTCCACCGGAACACTGGAAAAAAAATAAAGTTTGGGTTAAGTGGAACGTTTTGTTCACCCTGATACGAAATGCTTCATTTTGAAGTAAGCATTTTCTTTATTCACTCTGCAGATACATGCTAAGGAGGTTTTGAATCAAAGAGCTATCTTTATTACATTTTGATTTTTTTTTTGTGATGTTTTATGTGCTTCTCATGGGCCATTCTGGAAGGCTGAACTTCATCCAGGGAGCAGCTTGCTGTATTGAGACAACACGATTTGGCAAACCCTTTCATCCAGGTGAAGTTTGCTATTCTTTTCTGTTCTCTAATTACCTTTTACCCCATATACTTGAGACATATTCAAATGTTTGTTTTACCTGGGAGCAAAGTAGGTGAAGCCTACCCTGGGCAGGAAGCCACGGCAGGAGCAAGAGCTTATCCTGGGGATAAGCTGGGATAGAAGTAATGGGAAACTTCGTTTTCTTCTTTTAGGAAAGGCCTTAGAGCATGATATGGAGATACTGAGCAGCTTTAGCTTCCAAATAGAACTCCTGGAAGCCCCAAATTGAACGATTTACCTCAACAACACTGTAAAATTGAAGATAATACCCAGTTTCTTATAATCTATTTTGTGTCTGTCACTCAGTTTTTGGGGTAGGAAGAGTGACTTATGAAAGGGCCATGCTGACATTTCCACACCTTCCCCATACCTCAGGATGCTGCTATGCAACTCTGGTGCTGGCTTCACTGCTCACACAAAGAGCTGCTGGTGGCATTGATAACGGAGCCCACAACCTCAACTGGTTATATTTTTCTTAGAAATAACATTTTCCCTTGTTACAGTGATATCTGAATGCAATTACATCAGCCTTTGTTTCTAAGCACTAGATATAAATCTTCTCCGTGGGGGAAAATAGCAGAGATTAGAAGCAACAGAAAATTCAGATGTAGGAGAGCAGCTGGCAGTTTCAAATGAACAAAATCCCCATTCTTGTTGTGTTTGTATCAATGCAAGCTGAGTCTATGTAAGCCCTAAATGAGAAGATTCTATCAAAGCATTTGAAGATACTTCACCCTATGCTACGTGAGCAGCAAAGTCACCACCAGCACAACCCCTTTTGAACTCTGAGTAGCAGCAGCCTGAATAATTGCAAACCAGATTAATGAGTCTTCAACTAAAGTCCTAATGATGTAATGAGAACCTCATAGTTGCTTTTAACTACTGAACCGTTTCCGAATTAACCAGGTGATGCACATGCACCCAGTGCAACCTCTAGTTCAGCTCATTTGCATATGATAATTACAAGTGTTTCGCTTGGTAAGTGGCTCCTGGCTTCGTCTTACCGAGCATTTGTTTCTGCTCCAGCGACTTGTGTTCTTGGGCATACGTATTATGGCTGAGCTGTGAGTGGCAAAAAAGGATGTGAGTGTTGATGGGAGCTACCCCTGAGCTGCAGCACGCAGATCTCCTCGAGCTGTAATTGTTCTCTGCCAGCTGTCTGTGTGGGATGAGACCACTCTCCCTTCTTGCTTATTTAAAGGCAGCAAGTCCCATTCTCCAGGCTGGAAAAGCTTCTGTTTTACCCTCAGCTCGCTGAAGGTTTAATGATCCACCCCAGGTTGGATCCAGGATCCTGGAGGAGGGGCTTGAGTATGGGATCAGTGAAACCCACCACAAAGAGGGGTGTATGGCTCCCACCCCACATCACATCCATTCTTTATCCACGTGTGATAGCTCAGGAAAGAGAGAGCAAGAAGAAGATGAAGAGGATGTGGCAACCCTTGCCTATCCCTCACTGTACCCCAGGACCCGGTGCTCCCCATTCAGTGGGGAAAAGCAGCAGGCATGAGGTGCTGGTGTTCTGAGCACAAAAAACAAGCATTTCAGCTCAAAACATGTGGTTCTTTTCCAAGTCAGTTTGTGTTTGCTTTCAGCAGTAAATGATGTATTGGCAAAATTCTTGCTATGACAACAGCGTTTGCCCGTGACAACTTGGCTTTTCAAGGTTGGAAAAGCCTTGTTTCTAAAGGGGAGTATTTCAAGATTTCAGCATTTCGCTGTAACAATAGACATTTATGGAGAACATGGCTCAGCTTCTGCAACCTCCCCAACCCAGGCAAGCCTGTTACCAATTCCAGGCATCATTCCATCTGCCATCCTGCATCTCTCCACTGTGAGAGCTCCAACTTCTCTCCCACCAACAGTGGAGAGCCCCACTGCACTCACTCTTCATTCACTGGAAGGTCCTGATGCGAGAGAAGAACCCAAACCTTTTTCTTGGGGCTTTGGTTGAGCCTGCATTTCCTTCGCAGGATTTACTTGGTTGACAAGAAATCCAGGCCACAACACCCCCTTGTGTTCTCCAGAGTTCAGCTCAGCTGGCAGCAGAACACATTTTCTCTTGCACTCATTCTTCAGTATCCAGGCCTTTGCCCCATTCCAGATTAATTATTTTGCTTGTCTCAGCTGCTCCTCTCCCTTGCCTGGTGATTGATTGCTGTTTTTCTCTTGGTCTGAACTCCTGTCTCGTCAATACGGGGGAGTCAATTTATGTCAAAGATGAAGAGCTCAGGTTTGTTCCCTGTACTGCTGTCTAGGCTGTAGCAGGAAGGACTCCATGCTTCAAGAAGAAACAAACAAATTATGAATCCTTTACTAGACACTGCAACTACATATGGCCTTGCAGGTACTTCTGCACCTCCTCATCATGCGCCTGGCTCAGGTCCTGCTCCTGTAACATTTTCTCATATTCTTGAATACCACATTTTCCCATCTTCATAGTTGTTAAGGTTGGGAAAGACCTCTAAGATCATCACTACAACCACCAACGCATCCTCACCATGCCAACTGAGCCATGTTCCTCTTTAGAGCTTTCTGTTCCACGTAGGGAATGAACAGCAGGAGTCCCGTGTGTAAGCCCAGCAGATCAGACTCAAGGATTAAGACAATGCTGGGTCTTAATCCATAGGTAACAGCATGTCTTACACCATGTGCCTTAAGATCCTCTTCCTCCTGTCAAACAGTATTGAAATTAACCCTGGAATTGAATGCTGGTTGGCCTTCCTCCATCTGCATTAAATCTCAAACTGAAGAGGCTCTCTTGAATCACCACTATTCCTTACGTCCTTTCTCAGTGTTCAGGTTTTGTATTGTATCTGGTAATGATGGGCTTTGCCTTCTGGAGGAGTCCTTTGTCATCTTCCTTCCTTGACAAAGCAGTGAGAGTAAATAATCTTGTACCCTGTACACAAAGCCCATTTTTGCAAATGGACTCAAGACCTGCTGTATCAGACACGGGTTTCTTTTCCCCTCCTCTGATGGTACAGGAGACACATTCCTCTCCAGCTCCTGACACTGAGGATGAAGACAGACTGCAAAGTAGCAAAGACAAAGAAACGTGTTCACCATACTTCCAAGCTGGAGTACGTACTTCGGTGTATGTGTACATTTTTGGATGCCTCTGTTTGTGCATGATCACCATTGTGCGTGTGCAGAGTGCTCTCATTAGATCATACAGCTCAGCCTAACCAAGATGAATCTCCTTGCATTAAGCTGCAGCTGACGAGGAAGAAAAAAAGAGCTGCAGAGAGAACCAGAAGCTTGGAGTGGACCAAAGCCCTCCAGAGACTTACTGCTGCCCACACATCCCAAACAGCCCTTCCTTTACCCTGGAGATGTGACTGATGCTGATGATGACTGGCTTTAAAACAGCCACTGTGGGTATGAAGAAAGAGTTTCTCATGCCCAGGGTCTCAGCCTCTGCAGAGAGAGTTTGGTATACAGGAATCCAAGCACAACACTGCAAGAGCTTTTTGTTACCTCTCAATCCGCCTGTCTCTTGCTCTGTCCGAAAAGAGGATTTCCACCTCCTCCTATGCAAACTCCTGCAAGATTGCAAAGAATAAAACCTCTCATTTGTTCTGCACAGTCACAGCTTGGTGCTCATTTCCCACGGGAAGCATATTTGGTTCTGTATGCATTGAGACAAAATTTCAGCGGGTGGAAAATCTGTATTTTGTTTGCTTTGTGAGAATGCCCATCAGGATTGAATTCATCTCCGTTCAGGGAGGACGTTACAGCATGACTGTCTCCTGGTGAAGAATGCACTCACCCTGCAGAGAGCATTTGTGTTTACAGATCTCACGGCCATCAAACACTCATGGTTTCGCTTTTTTCAGCTCTGTCTGATGGCAACACTTCCCAGCAGGCTGGGGAAACCAAGTCACGACACTGCACAGGGATGTAGCCCAGAGGAAATGAAAAAAAAGAGGATGCCCCTGGTGAAGAGCTGGCAATGGGAGCTCATGCTGTTCCTACAGCTTTACCACACTACATCCAACCTCTTTTGAAGTAGTAGTGCTTTCAACCTATCCTCCGGGTATGGCTATTTAGCCTCAAGATCTTAGATTTTGGTTTCTTCTTTCATTTAGCAACAAATGTCAAGACAAGCTCCTGCTTTTTCCTCTTCTTACTGCAGAATTTGGGCAACTTTCATTACAGCTGAAGAAAAGCAGCTCGGAGGTGAAAGAATAAAACACCACTTTCTGCAAGAGCAAACGCAGCCTTCTGGGGTCCTTTGCCCTATCCTATTGACTCTTCCTTCTTTAAAATATGTGCCGACTTAGGCACAACCAAGAACCCAAGAATCACACCCTCTCTTTCACCTCCTACCCTGGGCCAGCTCCTGGCTTCCGTTTGGGGACAGTGACATTCCCCCGTGGATGCCCCTGACAGATTCTTCTGGAAAGACAGAAGAGCTACTGAGAGGTTGCAAGGAGGACAATGGCATCAAGCCACGTCACATCAACATGGCCTGGAAAATGCTGTGCTTAGTCCTCAGCTGAAGCTGAATTTTGGGGACGTGCATGGTCCTGAACACTGCTGACCCAACCCTCTGTCCCTGTTCTGCCATCTGAATGCACTGGATAAGCTTGCAAAGTCCCTGTCCCACAGACACCTCCTGCACCCTGTGGTATGAAGGCTCCCCAAGGCAAGACAAGCAGCTCGCAGGGAGGTATTTCTGCATGCATATCATTACCTGTGTATTTATTTGTCCTGCAGGACAAGTACGTCAGTCACTCCCAAAAACTTGCAGCCCATGCAAGTCTCATTTGTACCAGCAAAAATTGGATCAAAGCTGCCTGCACAGCATCAGGATGAGATTCCCAAACCCATCTCCCGTGCACAACCACAACGATTACACTGGGCTCTTAAACACGTACTTCTGCCCAGCACTACTTTCCTTTCATTGCAGGTTCTCTGTTCAGCGCTGACAAAAGTGGATCCACTTCTCAGAGTGTCTTTGTCCCATTGTCACAGCCTCCTCAGGCACTTCTGAAGTGTTGCCTTCAGCCTCACACCATCCTTCATGCCTCACTCAAGACAGTTTGTAAATGTAACAGACATCCCCTAAACTGAATCACATTGCTTTTTGTCCATACTTCACAATCAGGAGCTTTGAATACATGAGCACACAGTGCTTTGCGTAATGTGCCTGCTAGGGGGACATTCATTATTCAAAGATATTTGTTAGATAATTGACTGCACAAATGACTTTCTAACAAGAGAAACATGAACACCTTGGGATTCTAAGGACAACTTTTAAACTACATGAATTTCCCTGCAAAGGCTGCAGCACCCCTATCTTGCTGCTGCATATCAACAATGGTAGTGGAGTTTTACTAAGTGCAGAGGAAAACAAACACTTCAATAATCCCACAATTATCTTAGGAATCAGCATAACAGCGTGCATCTAATGGTCTGCTCCCATGAACTGAGATGAATTGGTGACAGCATAGTCTTTGCATTGTAGGTGCATGATTGTTGCTGAGCATCTTGGAGGAGCACAGACTCAGCAACATGGGATCACTCAGTGCTGTATCTCAAAGTGAGGTTGTGCAAAAAAGTTGCAGTGGAATGGAAAAAAAAAAACAACCCAAAAAACAAAAAAACCCCATGGCTTTTTCCAGCCTTCTTGGCAGAGAATGTGATACGAGCTTTTCCTTGCAGTTGGAGGATGCCTTAGCAGCAGCTGTTAGTGTTGGAATCATTGCTTCCAGCACAATCGCTCTTGCTTTTTTAATAGCCACAGGTGATGGTGTTTTAATAGCATATTGGAGTCCTGTCATGGACTGAGATCTCATTGTAAAAGTTACTATGCAAGTGCCAAAAGACAACTGCAAGAAAGATGAAGTCCTGTAATTAATCTGTGCTTAAATCGAGGCATTATTCAGCGCTAAGTGATTAAGCACTCCTTTAAAAAGACTCTCGGGGCTGGGGTTCTTTCCTCCTCACTGAGTTTCACAAGGCCTCAGATCAGAGGAGATAGACAAGGATAATCTCCCTAATCCACACATTGATTGGACCTGCAGAGCAAATCGGAAAGAAGTTGAAAGCCACCCAAACCACGAATGTGTCGGGTCCGCATGGGGCTGCGTGGATCCTCGCTCTGCTTCAGCTCCATCCCAAAGACGAGATCATAGAATCATTAAAGCTGGAAAAGCCCTCTCAGATTCCTAAGTCAAACCCCTACCCATCCACACCATGTCCACTAACTATGTCCCTCAGTGCCACATCTCCATGGTTCTTGAACACCTTCAGGGATGGTGACCCCACCACCCCCATGGGCAGCTGTGCCAACGCATTGCCACTCTTTCCAGTAAGAAATTTTTCCTAACATCCAACCAACAGATGCTGTTCTGAATGATGGAATGATGGTGCAAACCCAAGCTGGCTGCACACAGCCTGGACTGATGAATGCCTGAATCATGATCCAAGCAAAACACAGCAGTGCTAACTGAAAAGCCTGAGCTTCCCAACATGCATTTTCTAGGGGCAGGTTGGTGACCTCTGAGCAATAACTTCCCATTGGCAAAATTTATCCTGGGCATCAGAGCAGTCAAAGCCCTCACCTGGGGGGTAGCCAGGAGTTTGAAATGGCCCAAGAATGAGAAGAAAGGGTCTGCCTGCCAAATTTCATCTTGGGAACACTGCTTGGCTGTTTGAGTTGCTTAACTGTGTGTGTTCATGGGTCTCTGTTGGTATCTTGGGCTTCAGTGCTCCTGGGTGCCCCAGGTAATAACATGGAGTGGGATGCTTTAGCTGTGTGGAGACTTGCTTGGGAAGTTTTATCTAGGGTGCTGCAAAAAACTCAGTGCAAAGATTCAACAAAACAACACTTGACCAGAAAACAGGCAGCTGGAGACTGTCCAGCTCTCCAGTAAATAAGAGAGAGTAAATAAATCTGCTGCTAGATCTGTAGCACATCACTCGAAACTCACTGAGATTGATTGCCTGAATGATCCACGTTCGTGTGACACCAGGAAGCAGAGATTTAAGGCTGAACAAAGCACACGGTGCTACGATCCAGTGCTAAGAAACAAATCCCTGGGAACCACTGTGAGTATTCCACAGCTTCTGGGCTGCCGTAAAGAACTGAAAACAGTGTCACTTCTTTCCCTGCTCACCCACTGCTCCCATATGGTGCTATCCCTCCTCTGGGCTTCCAGCTCTGTGCTTGGCACCATCTGTCCTGCCCCGTGCCTTCCCTGCGAGCACCTCCTGCCTGGCACTGGTCCCTCCCCCAGCAGCAGGTGCTTCCCTGATCTCTGTGCTGGTTTTGTGCCTTCCCTGCTCAGCTGGGGATTTGCATCCCATCTCCCCAAAGCTCTGTGCCTTGCAATAATCTCGACAAGGAAAAATAAGATTCAAATTCTCATGATTTCCACTGCGTATTACCGATGTTCCCATCCTGACCTCTTCCCTCAAAGCAGGTTCTGGGAGTGTTCAAAGCACATCAATGCCATAGCAGCTTTCTGAGGCATTAAGCAGTGGGTGGACAGAAAAAAAGAATCAAATTCTGCTACAGGAAAGACTCCGCTCACCTGATAGAACCTTGATAGAACCTTCAGCTTACAAAACCAGAGGAGGGCATGGAAATAGGAACCATTTAATCCATTTTTTATGTGGTCTGTCTCCTCTCCTTCTCTGAGGCAGACCTGGAGCGAAAATCCCCAGGAAGGAAAGGCTTGAGTGTGCTGGAGCCTGTGGTGCTGCCAGCCACACTGCTGCCTTTGTTCTTCAGCAAGCACTCTGTCTTCTTTGCTAATTAAACTCGTCTCTTAATGAAGGGAGGAGACACCTGAGGAAGTGAACCGCTGTGATTTGTGCCCAGTGCCCATTGCTGTGCCCTCCACACCACCCCTGCATGCAGTGCAGCCTGGCTGCAGGTCACTAACCCGGGCTGATGGCTTCCATACAGCAAGCTGCTGTACGATCCTAATCCTCACCTGTGGGGTGGATGCTGGATGCTACCAAAAGGCAACAGCCCTGCTGGAAATCGGCAGGAACTCCTTTGCACTGTCAAGAGTGCATCATAAGAAAAAAGACTGAGAGCTGCAGACAACTTCCAACATCCTAAATATTGTTAATTTTGCATTGGAGGGACTGTTGGTCCAAATGGGGTTGCATCGTGTACTCCCAGCTCAAGCCCGGAGCACACAACATTTCTGCTTTGATATTTTCCTGCCAAGTTGCATGCAAAACCAACATATTTCATGTTGAAAAGAAAAATAAAGGAGAAGTAATGGCAAGTCAACACTTCCCATTACCGCCCCAATCCCCCCCTCAAGGCAGCACCAGCTAGGGCTGGGGCTGCAGCAATGAGCTCAGCACAGGGCAGTTTGTTCGGCCTCAGCTCATTCTCAGCGACTCAAGTAATGGAGTTTTTATGGTTTCCCATGAGCAATTAATTTATGGAAATACAGTTCACTGTTAAGCAGTTCTCCCTGGTGCTCAGACGCTCCTTTTCTTAACATTACTGCATTATCCCTAGTTAGAGCTGCTGGAATTAGCTTTCCTTTCCTTCCTTGGAGCTCACACACTTTGCATACCTATTAAAAAATTAGTATTGTAATTTAGTCCTAACTGAACACGTCCCTAAAGCATCAGACTCCATTTCTCTGTTTTCTGGTTTGTTTTATTTTTTCCCCTCCTAATTAATCAGCGCTTACTGCGGTTCCTTGGACTGCAAACACCAGGTTACACTGCTATTGCAAACAGTATTCTTGCAGAGATGTTTCACAGGTTAATTCTAATCATTTCTGCTACCCTGACATAATACTGTGTAGGCCTAAAGGACTGGGGATTGCTCAACATGTCTGGTTTTATGCAGAGGTTATCAGCCACCGGGTGCTCCATGACACCACAAGCACCAGCATCACTTCCATCACTTCCTTTCAACTCTCATCTCTAGAAATAAACTAAAATAAAACCAGCTGAAACTGCCGTTGTGCTTACTGCCATTTAAAAGTAATATAAAATAACGTGATGCCAATACAGCCCTACTTAAAGAGTTAATCGTGACTGTGACTGAGCTTTTTAGGACTGAAAATATGTCACATTTCAGAATTGTTACCCATTCGAACCCTCAGAAACATTGGAAACGCCCTGAGGGGAACCCAGTCTGTTGTGCACATACTATTCAAATGTATTTTTATAAGAGCAGATTGTGGTTTTGTTTATTTAGAGCTTTTTCCCCTTGCATATGCTTTACTATTTTGGGTTAGCGATGAAATATTACTGCCTTTAAACTACTGTACCGTTGTTAGTTCCCCTGGATGCTGTGTTTTAGGAGCATTGGGAAACAGCAGCTCACCTAGATCAGGAGGAAAAAGAGCTCTTTGTCACATCTTTCAATACTGAGATGAGAGGTGATGGCCTCAGCTTTCTCCAAGGGTGGGTTGGGTTGAATATTAGGAAACATTTCTTTTCCAAAACAGTGGTGATGCACTGGCACAGGGGGTGGGGGAATCACTGATCCTGGAGGTGTTTCAGAACAGTGGGGGTCTGTGGTCCGTGGACATGGTGGGGTTGGCGTTGGATTTGGGGATCTGAGACATCTTTTCCAACCTTCAGAATTCAATGAATCAGAGCCAGAGCAGCACATAGGGATGAAGATCATCATTCCTGAGTCTTATTTCTTATACTTCAGGCATAAAGATGGCAGAGACTTGGCTCAGATCTTGAAGGTCCCTTCCAACCCAACCAATCAATGACTTTAAGGCTTGTGACTCACATGGGCACTTTTGCTACGCTCTGTGTTCTGTGTGGAACCAAATTCTGTCCTGGTTTACTTGGATCAAAGATAACTCCATGGAAGGAAATTAAATGTCCACTACTGAAGTGGTGATAACCAGGTAGTCAGTCTCCAGAGACTCTCTAGAACAAATATTGCCAATAAAACAATGAATTAATTTACAGAAGGAGGGGAGAAAAGGAATTAAAGGAAGAAAACAAGTTAAAAAATAAACAGGATGTTACTTGTCCCTAAATCTTTGCCGAAGTAGATTCTAATTAAACCCTGATTAAATCAAAAACGTGGATGTGCCTGTATCCAAAACAGCTCCCTATTACCCAGCTAGCTACATAACAAATAGCATTATGAAAGCCTTTTCTCACACAACACTTGAAAAGACACCACTGGAATTTGAGAAGTGGTTTAAAGCAGACAAACAAACCATCCTCAGCACATGACAGTAATCAGCACCGCCCAGTAACAAAGCCGTTGTCTGAGTGATCAACACAACCGGTTGCCACTAACTTATCTAATTACCACTTTCACAAACCGTATATTATTTTTAATGAGAAAGCGGAATATTGGAGAGAACCTTTCATGTTCAGGGCTGTTTCAACCCGGAGGAGCTGGTGCTGCCTTAAAACCCAAATCACCTCCTTCGAAATGGCTTTGGAGATCCATGTCACTTAAACAGCATTTCTGCAGCTATTCCCAAAGGTTCCTTAGATGTAGCTGTCACTGAGTTTCACAGAAAGGAATTAAAATCGGCTTTATTTTTTTTTTTTAATAGAAAATTTGGAGACTAATCCTCATTCCTCGTGGCTCAGGATGGCTCTGCTGTCACCCTGGTCAAGGAATCAAGCTCAGTGTGATTACCCTCAGCTCTACTGAAACGTGGGGCTGGGCTCTACCCACGCAGCCCTACAGAGGAACAACACGGGCACGTGGTCCCAGCCAGCAGCTCCCTGAGCTCGGAAGGGAAGAGATTTGCTGCTAAGAAAGGATTAATTTTATGAGTCACCAGAATCTCAATTGAGATGCGGGGAAAAGAACTGAAGACAGAACATGGCAGTGAAATAGATAAGGAGGGGAATCTATCATCAACTCCCTCAGAGGTAGGGAGTGCGTTCTTAATTCTTATTTAATGGCACTGTTCCTCATGTCAATAGCTCAGTTACAGAGAAATTAGAGGCTCTGTCCATCCGCAAGCTTGTGCAGAAGCTGGAAATGCTCTTTAGAGTAATTCAGAGGCAAAAAGGAACAACTGTATGTTTAATGCAACGATTTCACTAGAAGAAACCATGCCCTGCTCTTTGAAGAACTCTGCGGGTAGCTACTCACTGCCTGCAAAATAATCCAGCCTGACTTTCCTGGGAACGGGGAAAACCTTCTGAAGTAGACGTGCTTTCTGCACAGCACAAAATGCCTCAGAGATATGGAGAAGAGCTCAGCCACCATGTCACGCCAGGCCTGAATCACAATAAGTGTTCCCATTTTTCAAGTCAGACACCCTTGGAAGCGTTACATTCCCTGACAAACGCAGCTCGGGGTCTCTCGACGTGAACTCCAGAACTGCCTGATTTAAGCTTTGTTGGAGCAGACTGCTTGTGAAAGACACTTCATCACTGTGTCCCCAAGCTGCCTTCCCAGTGTGCCTACACTGAAGGCTTCACTTGCGTGTCCACATATGCTTTATCACTTCCCTTCTCTCTCTGCCAGCTCCATTTATTCAAAGCCTTCCACCACCAGGCTATGCTTCAAACGTGAGCCTGTCTATGAGCTTAGGGACACAGAGGGAATCTGATGAAAAGACACACTTATTTGGAGTAAGGTCACCTCAAGGTCTTTCTATGACACTTCTGAAGCTTTGATACCATTGGGAAAAGACTCCAGAGCATCCCATCCCATGGCAACAGGGGGAATTTCCGTATATAAAACAACAAGGAACTTCAGTAGAGGTCTCCAATCCCATGTAACTAACAAGGCATGGACAAATTCAAGTACCAGATCAAAAACCTAAATGCTAGTGGTGGAAGGGACTTGAATGGCATGTTAACTGGTGGAGTTAATCTGATCTCAATCTTCTTTCAAGCCCTCCACCTCTTCTGAAGATGGCTCCATTCTGGAGACTGTTGCTGCTGGATGGAGGGTGCCCAGGCTGCTGCAATGAAGATCCAACATGGGGATCCTACACGGGGTGCTAAACTGTGGCACCTCCAAGCTGAAATCATGGACTATCTATGGGTAAAGTCGCTGGATATTCAAAAATTCCAAAATCCGTTTGTTATTTTTTCTTTTTTACTAGCATTTACAGTGATCCTGAAGAGGATGAAAATTCAGAGCAAAGTAGTTGAGGGATCTGTTCTAGAAACCTTTTAGACACTCACAGCCTTCAAGGCAATAGAACCAAACCCATCTCTGGGTGCCTGGGCTGGGCACTCCTGAAGCATTGTACACATCTGGAGTGGGAGGTTGTGGCTGATGGCCCAACACATGACAAAGCCAATGTTTTTGGGGGTAGGTGCTGTAGTGGAGATGCCACTTCCGCAACGCTCAAGATAAATCCACCCCCAGAACTAACTAAGTGGGAGAACTGGGTAAGAAATAGACAGGCTGAGTGTTTATCTGTTGAAAACTGAATTTCACTGAAATGCTTTGGGGAAAGGTATCATTATGTACTATCTGTTGGGGTTTTTAGAGAGGAAGGCAAAGCACTTCGATGATGTCGAAACATTATGACAATATCATAATGGAACATTTCAATTTCTCATTTTGAAATGCTCTTATTTCGCTAAGCCGTTTTACAAATACATACCACTAAAAGAATGATTAACAGTAAACATCAGCAGGCAATTTTTAAGTTTTTTTTTTTTTTAATTTATGAAAGAGATCTGTTTAGATTAATCCTACTATGGAGCTGTCATCAAAACTGGTATTTTCTGAAATTGGCCTTTGTTTCTCAACTTTTCTGAATCTCTTTTTTTTTTTTTCTTCTTGCATGCTTATAGGAAATGAAGCTGCTTTGGATTTTTCCTGCTCTGGGTGCTCTGACATCTCCCCCACGTCTCCCATTTCTCTCCAAGCTACTGTGCATGGAAGTGGAAGATTCACCATCCATGGAGGTGTTCAAGAACCACAGAGGTGTGGCACTGACGGACACGGTCATTGAGCATGGTGGGATGGGTTTGAATTGCACTTGGGGATCTGTGGGGTCTTTCTCAGCCTTGAGGATTCTGTAGTTCTATATGTAAGTGTAGCCTGTTATTTGTTTGCCACTGGATGGAGAACCTGCAAAGAGCAACCATTTCTCCTCTCACATTCCTGCCTTCAGAACAGCTCTGACTTCCTGCGAGGAGCTGTTTTCAAGGCTGGTTTGTACTATGCATAATTTCTGTGCTGTCATGGGGTCCTGATTTCCAAAACAATCCCATCACACCTGACTAAAGGGTTCTAAAATGCGAGAAACATCTCCATGAGCAGAGATCACCAGACTACATGCAACCATCAACATCACTTCTTCCTGCTGCAGAAACACCAAAGTGACCATTCTGGATAGTTGTACTTGTCGTGTGCTGATATTCTCAGGATTTACTCTGTGCTTGTCACAAGAACTGCTGCTTCATCCCTTTGCAGCAGCACCAGAGCCATTCATGGGCTGTGCTCTGTTCTCCACTTGATGGATGGAAAATATAAGAGCAAAAAGTTTCTTAACACGAGAGCCAACTACTCATGCATTTGCACCTTGGGATGAATCTAGACATTTCAGTATTGGGTTTGTCCCAAATGGTGAGATGGGGAATTGAAATTGTACTGCTTTATTTTCCCTTTGTGGAACAGAGTACCAAAAACAATTTCAATTTGGAAATGTCAAGTGTCACTTGTCAGGTGAAATATTTTCTCACTTGTGATGCCAATGAGGAGGGATCTTGTTCCCAGACACTAGGGCTTGTAGAATGTAACCGACAACTCCTGGAAGGAGTTCCAGGTCCCTGCAGCACATAGGATTTTGCCACCCCAGGAACGTCCTGCCCTTGGGACTGTGCTCTTTGATTGTGAGCTGGATACTTAATCCTACCAGGCAAAGAAAATAATTCCATGCTATTGGTAGCCTGGATTTGCAGACTCTGCTTCTGATTATCAGGTAAAATAACACGAGCCCCTAGAGCAGGCTTCTCAGCAATGGGGCTGCCTGGGGACTGACAGCACCTTTTATGTTCAGGAGCATCTGAATCTCACTGGTGTTATCTAGAAGGGGATTATAATGACAATGATTACATCCAACTGAGACCAGGGAAACAAAGTGATCTTATAGCACTGCTCGTAGCAGGATACAGAGGAATGCGTCAGTAATTTTGCTATCCCTTTCAAACATTTTTTTTCACAAGAAGCTCTCACAGCTGTTTATGTTCATTACATAAGAACAGCTCAAAAGAAGCCCCCTGCAACAACAACTAAAGAAGTAAAACAGTTTAATTTCTTTTTGTACTGTGGAAGCAAGCCAGAGAAGAACACGGATCGGCAACCCTGAGGTCACCGTGACATGAAACACATGTAAGGGAATTGGTCCTGCATTTCTTTCTCCATCAGTGCATCCAGTCACTGTTAGCAATTTTTGCATGAGTCCTGACTGAGGCTGCTCCCAACATGTTGCTCTTCCAAGCTACAAGCTCTCCCAACACAGAAGCACCAAATGATTGACCTTTGATGCAATTCAGATCTTCAAGTTTGGGTAAAAAGGCCATTTCCTGAAACTGGGCTGTCCTAATTGACTCTTTCCTGTGCCCATTGGCATGCTGAGAGTGGGAGGCGGAGTACACCTCTTCCATCATCCAGAAGAGTGAAGAGCAAAAGAAGTGCAAGTATGTGAACGGTGATGGGTATCTGCAGGGCATGGGGATGACAGAAAGGTAGCTGGGTGGAAGAGCTGACAGTTTTACAACTATAGAGTAGAATGCATTAGTATTCCCAGTGCCCTGTACTGGGAGGCTATGGTTAAGAGCAGACACATGTCTTTGGGATGGCAAATGTATCAACCACTACAGTGGAGAAAGCCTAGAAAGAAAACCATCATTAAACCAAACTCGGCCTTTGCAATCAAACCTACTCTCCCCTGGATGCTGTGGGGCTGTGTGCCCACAGATGTGGGCATTTCCATTGCCAGCTCCATCCCGAACTAAACTCACCTATTTCTACACTTGTACAAAAAAAAAAACAAAAAACAAAAAATAAAATGTATCAAGGCGAGACCAAATTCTTCAGGATAATCCAACTTCGCAATTTTCTTCCTACCCTTGTTAAGCTTAATGATTTATGCCTTGTAATAACCACAAGTGGTCAAGAATCCCTCTATCTTATTAGTAATTCTAAGTACACCAGAAGTAAATTTTTAAATCCTAAGCAAAAACTAAGTGACCATAAAATCTGCATTCACCTCCCAAGAGACAGTTCTGTTCCAACATGACAGCTTAATTAAAAGCTCAGCAAATTGGCTGCAACATTTTTTAATAAACAGTCTTTGTAGGTAGCATTTGGGGGTTTGATGGAGAAGTGGTTGGAGGTCCCCATCCTTCGGTGACTTGCAGTAGTCAGGGTGGACAGAGGGGACCTGGGGTGTTTTTTGGGGACAGTGCCACATTCATCAGCCATCCTCAGTAATATTAAGTCCCTTTTCAGCATTGGGATGAGGAAGAAAAACATTGGATTTCAAAACCAACTTCTGTTTTCCTCACTTTGAAACAAAATACCCCTTGGCCATTCCAACGAAGTGTTTCATGTCAGAAGAAATACAACACCTCATTCAACCCCAAATGACTTTTCTTTTCCAACCAGAAGAGCTGGTGAACCAAAAAATTGGTTATTCCCTCACCTCTCCTCATTCCCTCTCTCCTAAGCCAATGGCCCTTCTATAATTTGATCCAAAAACTACATCCCCATCTCCTTTCCCATGCACTGAGTGCACACACTCAGGTCACAGTACGTGAACTGCTTTGTGTCCCTTCTCTGCCACAGCACTGAACCTTCTTTCAGTTATTTGTCCATTGGATTCTTCCTTTCTCTGAGTGTGGGGTCACAGGAGGAGGTCAGGAAGCTCAGAGCTGCATCAGGGCTGCTCCCATGGCATTAAGGGACTCTTTGCAGCCCCAGGGCTCGAGTCCTTTGCCCAGGTCCCAGTTTAAAGCTCCACAAGCCCAGGACGGGGGCAGTCCCCTCCCCAACACACGGGGGAGGTCAGGAAACCTTCCTAAGACACTTTCTGTGAGCCAGCTTCAGCCCATTACCTTTGATCTGTCTCTCCTGCTTTTTTCCCTTCTGCTCTTTTGAGCAGACCTCAGATCACAAGTCCTCAAAAAATGAAAGACAGAACTATTTTCAAATCTCTTTTATAGAAGGTGCCACTCTTCCCAAAGCCCCAGAGAGAAATCAAACGCATGGCTTCCAAATCTCCTGAACTCTTTACACTCTCCAGAGCTGCAGAAAGCCACTTTTCCATCCATCCCTATTTCATTCAGTCTGAAGTCTGCGAGGTTTACACATTTTCCACCTATTTATACCTTAAGAGTCGTGAAAACCTGTGGTCACGTTGGATATAAATGAACCAGCCACACTACTCAACATCTTCACTCTTGGGAGAACGCACATTATGACTTATCACAAAAACATCAAACAATCAAAGACAAGAAATTCTAAAAATTAAAAAACATATAATTAAAAACCTCAAGCAGAACATCACCCGCAGCACTGCAATGTTACTACAAGACAGAAAACCTTTTCTTTACCTCCTACTCAAGCTCAGCGCTATGGAACAGCACACTTTCCTGGGCTTACACATTGAATCCAAGCTACCAGTCACCCCTGGACCTACAGTACAGCCTCCCATATAAATCAGGTTGCACAAAACCTTCCTGTATTGTGTCTGCCAACCTGCGCACACGAAGATGAAGTCTCTTGCAAGAACTGATTCCCTGGAAATAAGCTATTCAGCAAAGATTTATGAACTGTACACAACGCCGTCAGGATCAACTTGCAAATGATTTACTAAACAGAAACAGGGCTGAGTTCATAATGGATGTTACTCCAAACAGCAAGTTTAACTGGCGCTATATATTTCATCTATTGCACATAAAAAGACATTTCCCTGCATTACAGCAAATGTAAGTGTTAAATATCCTTTTTCCTTTTCCCCCACACGCACCTGTGCTTAAGAATTCTTCTCAGCTGCTGGGACTGAGATTGATAACAGCCTTGCTGACAGCTTCGCTAACACCAATTCAGTGTTGGGCAAATTTGCTTTGGAGTACGCTCGTCTTGAACAAACACAGTTTGGGGTCTATTAGAACTGTTAGCGAATTTGAGTTTGAAGCCTTCAACAATGTCAGCAGCTCCAGAGCTTTTGGGAAAGATCGGTTCCAGCATCTGCTGGTTCACAGCTCCTGAAACACCAACCACTGGGAGTGGGCAGAGGATAACTGGGAAGAGGATTTTACTCCACTGGTGGCCAGTGCTGGAGACAGGATGCTGGGTCTGCATAGCTGGCCCTCCAGCTTAGTTCTTAGATTGAAGAGAACAGACTTTGCTTCAAAGAGGATCTATGAGGATGCTGCTAGCAACCTGGTCTTCCTTCCTTAGCACAAGCATCCCACTGCTCAATGCAAGCCCACCCCAAACCCAGTCTACAACAGCCCCATCCCCCTCAGCATCTGGCAGGTCCTTTCTTCTTTCCTGATGCCACTCACATATCCACATGGGCATGTCACAAACCATTCATTATTGTCGTTCTAAATATTTTGTTGCTGAGATGATGCTTTATTTAAAGTTTTCTTGTAGTCAGCTCTGTATTTCTGGCAGTCTCAGCCTCTTGGGGCAACATGAAAAGGAATGCAGAACCTCTGATGCTGTGGACATAACTATTATTTATCAACCTCGTACAAACAGGACTGTTCCAGGAACACGACAGGCTGCTTAAATGACACCTGGGATGACTGTGCACTTGCCTGCTCACGTCCAGCTGACATTTGATGCTATTTCGCTGAAGGAAACGACATTTTCAACAGCCATGCACAATATCACATCTCCAGGTTTGGCCCCCAACCTGGAAAGTGAAAAAAGGAGGCGGTTCTGCATGCGAATGAGACACTAATCAGCTAATAATTTCCAATTGCCAAAGGAAAGCGAATATCACTAGCTGCCATTACCTTGGGTTTGAAAGCCCTTCTTTAGTGTATAAAGCACATGAAAATGGCTTCAGGATCCATCATGCCATATGGTTTCCACGGCATAAAAGAGGAATTATCGGCAGTCACAGAGCGCACAATGACCATCACTTAGCCCTGTCATTAGCTGCAGCACTGAGCGAAGCAAACTGCGGCTGCAAACAAAGAACAGCTTGCTCTTATTTTCGGTCTCCAGTGGTCGGCTTTGTCCCGACAGCGGGGCCACATCAGCCAGCAGCCAACCCCTGGCATCTAACAGGAGAACTCAGCTCCATCCCCAGGCACCTTGCTGCCTTCCCACCTTGCAGGAATCGACGCAAAGTGCCCAAGGGCAGATGCACTGCCCACAGCCTACTGCTGTAATGATATCAGAGCAAACCTAAGTGCTCCCCAGTCCCTTTGTGCTGGGGGAGAGCCAGCTTCTTCCCAGCAAGAGAAGAAATCTGCATCCTTCACTCCGCAGCCTCTCTGAGCTGCTCCTGCCAGACAGCCACAACACAGGGCACCCGAGCAGTCTGCATCCGTGCTCATGAAGCAGCTGACATCGTGCCAAGCTTTGGAGCCTACTGTCTTTGATAACAGAGGGCCAAGAACTGTCAATGACAGAGCTTCTTTTAGGATTGTGAATGCCAAAGAAAAAAAAAAAAAAAAGAGAGAGAGAGAGAAAAAGAAACCAGCACAATGGGCAAGAAACAAAGGATAAACAAGGAGAAAAAAAAAAAAAGGAAAGGTCAATGTTTCCTGCAAAGAGCCTTCAGGCAACACAAGTCCCCTCTGCTTCCAACAGCAGCTGCAATATGACATTCAGGAGGCCCCAAGCAGCAGGAGAAGATCCCTTTACAAACAGTGGACAGATTGAATAAATCACAGCTTCCACTGAACCTGGTGAGAGGCAGAGCCAGTGAGCAGCCCCTCACCCAGGCACAAACAGGCTGGGAGTTGACTGCTGCTTTTGCAGCTGAGCAAGTCACAAATCCACCCTGTTAACTCAGGTATTTTGGTCCAAAGAGGTTTGTCGTTCTCCCTTTTTGCAAGCCCTGACAGTCAGTGTGGCTGTTGGTTCTTTTAGGTTGGTATATAGTGAGTGTTGCTGAGATCTCAGCAGAAGCAAAGCCACAGAGACCCAGGGTTGAGAGATGGGAATGCTGCTCCCACAGCCAACACTGTTTGCAGACACAAAGCTGTTCTGTTTTTGTTTTTGTTTTTTTTTTTAAGCCCAGGGTTTCCCTTCAGTCAGAGAATACCCAGAAATCCAGCTCAGGTGGATGACAGATGCTCTGCATCAGCCCCTACACAAACTATCATCTTTCAGAGGCTGATTTAGTGATAAACCTTGAAGCAAGAGTTATGCCCTCAACTCGTGGAACAAACACAGCCCGACCTGGCCAACCCTTCCATAAACTTGTGCAGCTGAGAGACCTAAAAGGAGTACTGCAAACATCTCAAGGTCAGCAATGCTCTTCTGCAGCCCTACTTTCTTTTTTTTTATTGCATCTTTTAGCCCTATTAAAATGTACTAGAATGCTTTTATGAAGGAACTAGAGAAATTCTAATTTCTGCCTTTTTCTATTACTGCACCTCTAACGTCTTCCCGTTGAGTTAGCACCAAGCAGGCTAAAGCACTACTCCCTTACAAAGAGAGCAAACTCAAAGCCATCATTATGCAAATCAAAGAGGGAAAGGAGCGATTTACCTTTGTTAAGGAGAAATCAGCCCTCCAGGGTGCACCTTAGTGGATGAACTCCAGCACCTTTACGACCCTGTGCTGCTTCGGGTCCTGTTAAATAGGGAAGAGCTGCAGCTGGGACAAGCATGGGGTTGTTGTTCAGGACTCTGGCTGGCAGAGGTGGTAATACCTGGTCAGCTTTGCATCATGCTGCCAGGGGTGAAACTTCTCTTTCGGGTTTTGCAGTTGCAAAATGAAGGCATTACCACAGATGAGTTGAAAAGTCTGCACTGAGTTTTCCTACAAACCCCCAAAGGAAAGTCCCATATCTCCCATCTGAAGCACCATTTCTCTGCATTAACTATTTCTTTAATTAGGCACAGAGGCTGTTGCTGCCTGACACAGAAGGAATTTGCTAAGGGAGAATTTGCACAGAATCACAGAATGGTTTGGGTTGGAGGAGACCACTCTGTGTTCTGGGAGCATGCAGAACCTGCGGGGATGCTGGAAACAGTCTCTCTGCTGATGCACAGTGCATTTGTGCTTCCATAGAATCATGAAGGCTGGAAAAGACCTCTAAGATCACCAAGTCCGACCCCAACCCACCTCCACCACGCCCACCAACCACATCCCTCAGTGCCACACCTCCACATTCCTTGAACACTTCCAGGGATGGTCACTCCCCCTCCTCCCTGGGCAGCCTGTGCCAGTGCATCATCACATCACATCACACATCATCACACAACATCATCACATCAGACAGAATTCTGAATATCCAACCTGAACCTTGGAGCAACTTGAGGCCATTATCCCTGCTGGCAGGAGAGGACACCTGAACGTGTCCCACAGGTGGAAGGGGCAGCACCAGGCTGCTGGTGTGGAGAAGAGCAGGGGCAAAGGCTGGAAGGGGGATTCACCCCCACATCTGTGTCTGAGCTCACGCGAGTGATGCTGCAGAGACCTTCAGCTGCAATAAGAATGAAAGCTCTGAGCCCCACACCCACCCTTGTGCCTGCTAGGGGCACTACTAGGGATCTTCCTCCCTGCCCCTTGTACTGTTTAGGGGGTTTATCTCCCTTTCAAATATTAAAACTGAGACTTTCAAAGATGTTCTGGCTCCACAGTGACTTCGAAGGGCTGGCCTTCGGTGTGGGGATACCAGAGGCAAGGGGAGAGAAATCAGTTCTTTCAGCAGGAGATGAAAACAAATCACCTTGTATTTGCTGCACTCTTCTGAGTGAATGAACTGGAGAGAGGAAGAGGCAGGAGAGGAGGCAGGGCTGGGCAGGGGAGTGGTGCTGTTAGATAGCTGAATCCTAAATGCAAACACAACTGCAGGCTCAGCTTAGGGACATGGTTAGGGGGCACGGTGGGGATGGCTTGGGGTTGGACTTGGTGATCTTAGAGAGCTTTTTCAACCTTAGCGATGCTACGATTCTATGAAATGTCTAGTGAGGAAGAACATGCATGATCACTGCAGGCATCTGTGTTTTAGCAGATTTCCCTCAAGCACGATTTTTGCACGGGGCTGACAGATTTGTTCTTCTTGTCAGACACAGGAACAACAAAACAGCTCTGGGAGCAGCCCCAGCTCCAGGCACTGCTGCCCTCTGGATCACACCACTGACCCCAAGAGCATCTCAGCTGTTTCAGCCTCAGTGGTGATGCCTGTGCAGTACAGCAGAACTGCCAAAGTGGTTTTGCTTTTTCATAGAAGAAGAATATCTACATTTCTGCCTAATAACTTTAATTTTCTGTTAGCATTAGCACGTATATAGCAGGTGCCTGCCTGGAAGAGTTTGACGTGGGTTCCCTGCTTCCTTCTCCTCCTCTCCCCTGCCTGAGATGCAGTCAGATACACTTTAGTTACGACTGTTGCAATTTTGCTTCCATCCAAACCAGATGAAAACCCATCCCTAGGGGCTACTGGCAAGGGTAGAAATGGGATCTGCTAACAATTACACGGCATTTTCCAGCTAGTGCTTCCCATTTGCAGCACAGCCAACAAGCTCAGTGCTCAGGATGCTGCCTGGGCTGGGCAGTTGCCATCCCAAGCCTGGCTATCTTCTCTCTCTTGCAGTGGTTTGTTTGTTTGTTGAATGTTCATCGGGTCTGAACTCCAGGGATGAGCCAGGGTTTTTGCTTGTTTGTGCTGGGGGGTTGTTTTCTTTCCCTTTTTTTTTTTTTTCTTTCTCTTTCTAAGATTTCATCTCCAGGATTCAGTGTTTTCCCAAATGACAGCTTGCTTGTACATCAAAAGAGATTTCTGATGTAAAACATGTTCACTCCACCACTCTGAATTTATATACACTCAGTCTTTGGACTCAATACACCCAGACCAGGGAGCTCATCCTAAATATCTTTCACCCTTTCCTCTTGCTGAGCGTGGGAGAGGGAAAGAGCAATCAAATATTTATCTAGAAACCAGTGATCTAACACAGGCTCCTCTGGTTTACCAGCGGCTTTCAAAAGCCCTTTTAAATAAACTCCTAGCCTTTCTTTCTCTCTTCTTTTCCCTTATATTTGGAAAAAAAACCACGCAGCCCTTCTACCACTGGCACTTCCCAGGCTCTTCTGACTGTTTACTCTCCCTATAAAGTTCCTCAGCAATGAGGGCATTATAAAACCTCCCTCCATCACTCCCCCCATCTCACCTTCCCTTCACTTGCAGATGCCTCCGAACAGACCATCCATCACGCAGCTAGTGGCTCTGGGTCGTTAAAACCTGGACCTGGAATTAATGCTGTGGGAACTGAGAGCTTTCAACGCCACTCCAGAACGGCTTTTTATGGGTAATTGATGGGAAGCCACAGACGGCTGTTGACAGCGTGGAGAGATTAAGCAGTTTAGTGCAGAGGAAGCCTGGCCAGTGCATCCATGCTGCTTCAGTGGCCGATCTCTGAAGGAATAAATGATGCTCATAAACACATCGTTTTCCACCAAATCATTATGCACTTCCTTGCTCCAGTGTGGTCTGCGCATAGAGCCTGATCCAACACCCAGAGAACCTGTGAGAGGGGTTTGTGCCAAACTGGAATTTACAGCCAGAGCTCCTGATGAGTGTATGGGCCTGGGGAGGAGCCTGGTGACATGTAGACCTGCAAACACAAACCTGACATTACAAAATGCCAGGTGTTCAGCTCAACCCTCAGTGTGCTGGACCACAATGTTCCCTGGGCAGCCGAAGTCGTGCCTCTGTGCTCCAGTATTAGCTCAGAGCTCACTGCAGCCTCTTCTTGGTACAAATAGGAAAACAAAGCTGGAGAGACAGCTGTCCTCTTTTTTCAGGGTACCCTACAGCTATGAACAGCTGCAGAATCAAACCCAAGACCATTTCAATGAAATTCCTGCTGTATTTCCAACCATATCCAGCACGGCAGAGGGTGCTACATTCCCCATTGCTGGAGCAATGCTGCTCTGTAGAAACAGAATAGAGTAGAAGGAAAGGATGCAATCCAAAGGATGGGCTTGAAAAGTGGGTCCACAAGAATGGGTTTACAATAAGGTCCAACCTGATGAGGTTCAACAAGGCCATGTGCAAAGTGTCGGCTTGGTGAAATCCCTGCAGAGGAGTGCTTGGTTGTTCTGGTGGATGAAAAGCTGGACATGAGTCTGACTTACCCCTGTGTGGGGCTCACTGAGGACTTCCAGAATTTGGGCCAAGAAAGAGGTTTAATAAACAAAGGTGACAAATTCAGTCTCTCCTATCCATTTTTGTCCTTTGATGAATATTGCCCTTGAATTTCATGCTACACACTCCACCAGAAAGAAGCTAATGATCCAAGATGTAAACATTTTATTTCTCATCTCCAAAGCTTAATGTAACTTTAACCCTTGCAAATCAAGCTTCAGGAGCTGTCAAGAAAGCTTTTAAGGGCTTCAAGGGCAAAGTGCTGGCCCCATTAAAGTCAGTGGGACTTGTGTCATCATCTTGAGACATTTGGGGGGAAAAGAAATGAGGAAAGTATCAAGGACAGAAACATAGCTGTTACTGGATTATCTCACCAGGTCATGATGCCGAAGACACCCAACTTGCAGTTACATTAAGACATGACATCCAAGCTAGGTTATTTGTCAGGCATTTTGTATTAAAAAAGTGGACAATCTCAGAGGAAACAGATACTTTGGATGGAAGTTGGGGAGAGTTTAGAGGGCACTTTAATTTGTCATGCCTCTATTTTCCCTACAATCAGAGAAATCATCTGCAGATGAAGGGGCTGTGCCACTGACCATGCCACCAGCCACATGGAAAAGCTCTCCTTAGCCTTGACCAGAAGTCCCAGCACTCAGCAGAGCCTCACTGGGTGCAGCTCTCATCCCTCCCCAGGCTTTCGAGGATTTTCAGCACGCTGGAGGTCTCGGGAGCTCACTGTGTGCACATCATGGCCAACCACGCTCCACCTGCCATTGTGCTGTCGGGAAAGTCTGAGAGTGCAGGGGATGAAAAATGAGCAGCCATGCAAACATTAATTCAGTTCCAATCATCATTAATAAAAGAAGGGGGAGGGGAATGCCCCTGTATAATTTAAGCAACTGTTTGCTTAATGTCTCTGGTCATGACATGAAAGCATACGATTTACTATTCTCTCTAGGGGCAGGATTATTTTTGACCTAGAGGATTTCCTGCTTATTGTACAACCTCTGAAGCTCTATGTCCTCCCCTACACATCTTATCTGGGTTCCTCGAAGAGAGGCAGCCCAAGCCATGATTGAGCAGCAATTTGTTTTTGTTTACTTGGCCAATTAAGGTCAAGTTAATGAAGCATTGGGTGGAAAATAGCAGCTCTTGTTATGTTGCTTCAGCAGCAATTACAGTTCTCTTGAAAGAAGGTTAAGGAATTAATTGCAGTGGTTCTTTAGTACAAAAATTTAGTGGGGGGTCTGTCTGAGCTGGTTGAGGAACTGAGTGACCCATCTGTTGCTGTGGGCAATGCTTACTGGCAGTGCAGAGGAGTGAGTCCACTCTTGATTCATTCAGGCTTTGCAGTGTTTGAGGGAGGATACGTGTCGAAAAAGCAACAGCCCCCAATAAGACAAATCTAACAGCACTGGAACAGTGATGGATGAGCTTGGGGAGCTGCTGGCCCTCAGCTGCCCAAAGCTCAGCAAGACAGATGGCGTGCCGAGTAAGAACAAGCTGAACCATTTTGGGACCAAACCTGGGACGGTCGTGTCCTTGCCCTTCAGTGATGGTTAACTGCTCAAGTGGAGCAAACAGAGGTGGAGCAACCAGGGGAACTCTGCTCCATCCTCCTCTAAATCCCAGGTGGCTGCTGCTGCCCCATGGGAATTAAATCAGTGCAGGAGCCCAGCATGCAGGGATGTGATGCCTTGAAGAAAGGAGATTCCCTACAACTCACTAAAAGCCTGGGAATTAGCAGTGCAAGATTGTCCTGGCCCCATCAGACCCCCCTGCTCATCTGCTGCTACAGTACTTGGGGGAGCTTCCCTAGATGGGGAGTTTTTTGCAACCAGCTATGAAAAATCTTGAGGAGAATCCCCCCCAGATGCTGAGTGAGGCAGTGAGAGGATCAAGCCACCTCATTTCAAACATTAAAAGCTCATTGCCTAACCTGGATGGTTTGCAAAACTCTTTGTAGTGATTGGCACCAGAAAATTTTAGCCTGCAGGTAGCTTTAGGAAGATGAAAAAGCCACGCTGTCAGCCCAAACTGATGGTTTGCTTTTTCCATCAGCGAAGTCCCACGACAGCAGTTTTCCAGGGTCACTTAAAGAGAGCTGGATGCTTTCCTCACAGAGGAAACTTGACAAAAGTGGCTTCGTTTTGTTTCAGATTTCTTTGCTCTGGATGAAGCCAACTCTAGAGAGATGGAAAGGAGGTTTCTACTTGGAAAGTGCAAATGATTCTTATGAATCCTACCTTATGCGCAGTCCTTTTAAAAGCATTGTTGAGTAGATGCCCCAAGCTGCTAAACTGGTAGCTACACAATGAACCCCAGCATTGTTGCTAATGCTGTGCTACAGTCTAACCAAAGCCCTTGAACATTCTGTCCTACCACCACAGTAACGGATGTGAGTGCCCCTTTGCCCTCTGAAGCATCCTCTTAAATATTTTCAAGCTGTTACAAGGTCCCACCTCGGGCTCCTCTTCCTGCAGCCCCAAGCCCCAGCCTGCATTTCTTCCACCCAGCACAAAGTCCTGTGTTATTATAACAAAACAAATGAAGCAAACGAGAGCCACCGGGTCCAGTGACTTCATCCAAGGCCCTCTGTACCTATTGCAGCAGATAGTCATTAATTATATCATCATTTGCTATTTTTTCCTTGCATACTCTGACTCAGTGCACAAGATGAGCCCTGGGCAGTGACGGAGGCTGCTGCCCGCAGGATTCTCTTGCATTAAAAGAAAAAATAAAGGAAAAAAAAGAAAAGAAAAAAAGAAGTAAAAAAAGACACATTTGAAATGGAGGAGATATTTTTGAACAAGTGCAGACAATGTTCTCCCCTGCTTCCTCTCGCCACTCCGTGCATGATAAATGTGCTTCCTCCGCCAAATGGGTGGTGAAAGCAGAGTGAGTCCTGCTGAAACTAATGGCTGTGTGTTTTACCTTTTGTTTTTCAGACAGAGGCGGAAAGCAATCTATTTTTATATTAAATAGGGAAAACGACATCACTGATTTGGGATCAAATGCTGTGAAAAGAAGAGTTGCACAGCACGGCCACCGAGCTGACCCTTGTCATTTCTTACGTCCACTCCATTTGGTTTTGATCTGACTTTGAGCGTGTCAAATGTCTCTGGGTATGGCTGCAGCAACCTGCATGGCTGGAGATGTGTCAGTCACCTCCCAGCTTGCAGCTTTCCTCCCCTCTCCAAAAGGAATAAACCTTCTGGGTAACCGATTGATCTTGATGAATTTCTTAAACCAAATATACATTTTTTGTTCCCATTCTTCTTTTTTTTTTCACGATAAAAATTGAAGAAAACCTTCCTCGAGATGGAATCTCAGAGCCAGCTCTGTGTGCAGACACTGCTCTTTCAGTCACCTCTTCCCATGGAAGTACCCCCCAATAACCAGCTCCCAGCCTGACATAGAATTGCAGAATCATAGAACCATTTTAAAATTACTTGGGTTGAAAGGGTTCTTGTCACGAGAGTCCTTAAAGCCCACCCAGCTCTTGCTTGAATCCCTTGGAGACCATGATCTGATCCCACAGCTGGTCCACTGCAGAAGATGAGGAGATGCTGTGGCTGTGCACCAGTGGGGCTCAGGAGCTGGAAACCCACATGGAGCGCTCTGATCCCACCTGGACATGGCAGGAATGAGTGAGTAGAGAAGGATTCATGGCAGAGGAACACAAGGAGCCCTAGTGTGCAGTTTGGGGCTCCAAGGAAGGAGCGAAGGGCTGGCTGCCGCTCTGAGCTATGTGCAGCTTGCACAAAGGGATGTTTGGGACAAGGATGCATGACCCCTCAGTACACATCTCCCACATCTCCCATCTCCCCTCCAATAGAAGCATGGAGCACTGAGTGCCTGAGCTGTCCTACAGATCTCACCTCTCTCCTGCAAGTGAAAGCAGCCTCCTTTTCCCCACTGGCACATGCAGCCCTACAAGCCCCTAGGGACCAGGAGTCCAGAAGTACCCACAAATAACACAGCCCCAGGTCTATTAGGGCCTGAGTGCTCCTGCTACCAGAGACAGAAATGGCTCTGAGTGCTGCCAAGAAAAGCCCCAGACTACACAAAGCCTCCCAGGGATGCATCATCCCCAAGCTTTTGCTGTGCAGAGACTGTGGAGCTGGGTTAAGCAAACTGCAGTACGGTAAAAGGCAGAGATGGGAGGAGAATATCTGAGAACATCTCCCCAGAGCTTCTGGAACAGATCAGAATAATACCACAGAGTGCAATTTTCCTTGCAGGAACGACTCCCTGTGCAGTCCACAGGAGCATTCTTGTGCCAAAACACACCCTGGTGCATAGTTTATGGTACAGCAGTTTGTCAGAGAAAGCAGCATTGTCTTCCTGAGCTTCAGACACAGGACCGTGCCAGCTTTCTTTGACCTTCAAAATAATAATAATAAAAAAGATGTATTAAAAAGAAAACATATTTCTTATGATGGGAGCATTCCTCACTGCCATCCCTTCCCATAAGCCAGGTCTCCCCACTGGACAGCATAGATGCACACTCTTTGTAGGTTTAGTAGAAGCAGTCAATTAAAAATATTCAACCGAATGATTTACCTGACAGCACAAAAAGAGGAAACCAAAATGTAGTGAAAGTTTGTTACTTATTTATTTTTTTTTCTAACAGAAGAAGTTAAAATAGAAAGAATACTGGGAATGAAGTGATCGGCATTTATAGGAGCCTGGGTAAAGGCTTCAGAAATACTGTTCTAGCAGAGCTCATACAATAATTAGGGCAAGAATGTTATTTAGAGAATAGGAAAACATAAATAATTTCCCTCTGAAATTTTTTCCCATTGTTTTCCCCATGGCACAGCATTGTCATTTTGTTTATTTTCCCACTCAGTACTGTCTGGTTGGGCTGATAACCTCCCTTGGGAGAAATCCCCTTCTGATGAGGATGCACCCTGCTGCTTTTGCCTCTGCCCTAGGCAGGTAGCCCAGTGGCCCTGGCAGATAGAGACAACACAGATGTCAGGACTGCAGTGGCAGGGAGATGGTGAAGAGAATGAATGGGCTTTCAATTCTACAATTGCTTCCTCTACTCTACTCTACTCTACTCTACTCTACTCTACTCTACTCTACTCTACTCCACCTGCGTTACCCTGCCCTACTCTACTCTGCACTACCCAACCCTACCCTACTCTACCCTACCCTACTCCATTCCACTGTAGTCTACTCTATCCCATCCTAAAAATCCCATTCTATTCTAGAAGTTTTACTCTATTCTAGAAGCTCTATTCCATAAGAACAGAAATAAGAAACAACCTGAATCTAACTTCAGCGTAACACAGTGGTGCACTAAGGACACTCACATTGCTGAAGTACAGCATTTCAGTTCAGGTTCAGTGTCCCAGGTCTCCCAATTGCTCTCTGCAGCCAGGGGAGCAGGGGGATGGGTTGGCAGACAACATCCTTTCATTCCTCCTTCATGCTTGGAGAATTACTTTACCTTCTTTCCTTACTGACACATCCCTTGCAGGGATGCTGGTCACAGGATTACATGGACAACCCCTTCCAGCCTCTCCCTGTTTCTTTTCCCCCCTTGCAATCCATTTCCCTTCACTAGGCTGCAGCCAAGAATTTAATACACTGACATTTTCCCGTTTGTTTGAGTTTACTGCTCCAATCTGTTTGCACATCTCATTGCACATAATGGCATGAGAGATTAGGAGAGGAGCTGATCAGACTTAGGTCCTCCCAAAATCTGCTGAAATGCTCTAGTGACTTCAGAGCGTTTGAAGTATGGATTTTAAAGGGCCACACTAAGCAGTTTGCTCAAAATGTGTTTGCGATGCTGAGTTTACTTCAAAGCGAGCATGTCTGGAATTGCTGGATGCACGCAGCAGGGGACGTGTGAAATCAGTGGGGAGCTGACGATCAACAGAGCCAGCCACCGCCACGCCTGCAGGCTAGCTGGGCAGGTTCAGATGTCCTCATCAAAACAGAACACACATCAGGCTGTAAAAGTGAGCATGGAAGCAGCCAGGACCTGAGAAAGAAGAGAGGTAGTAACTGCGGCTCTATCGTGTTGCAGGGATATGTAACACAGTGCGTGATCATAATTTGGAGATGGCACAGGAAAGTAATAAAACCATCAAAATTTCTCATCCTCTAGGTTAGTCCATACCTGAAGAACACGTGATTTTCATGATCCACTCCAAAATAAGCAGTTTTCACTAGGAGACAGCCTGCTACTCGGGCATCTAATCAAGCGCTTCACGTCACTCCCACACCACTTAGATTTCTCTAAAAAAACTTGTTTGCTTTACAGACTCCTTCTGCAGACCTTTTTCTTGGCTTGGAGGAATGTGCTACAGCAGTGAGTGTAAAAGCAAGCATTTACAAACTCTTCACGTCTTCAAGCAGAGAGACAGTAGCTGGGGATGGCCAAAAAGCAAGTTTGTAAGAAATTCCTTTTTTTTTTTTTTTAAACTCTTCTGCTTGTTGATCTCAGTCCAAATTGAACTGAAACCAATACTATCTTTTTAAATATATCACTGAGTAGTAACTCCCACGGTTTTGAAGTCATTCCCATGAAGCCACGATCCCTGTTGGTAGAAGTGGGGATGGCACTGGTGGAGAAAATCCTGCACACCACTCCAGCCCCAAATCCTATCCCCATCTGGCTCCAGCTCTCACAGAACCTGGCCTTGGGCTTGGCCAAACCCATTTAAAGCTCAAAAGTGTTAAGTGAGGTAATTAGTGCTGCATGAAATGGAGATATTCATGAGGATGCTCGGTTCCTCTGGAGAGTTTTTGACTGTTTCTGTTGTGGACAGCTGTGACAAGACTAAACTGGGCTTTGAGAAGCTGCTCAAAGCGCCTCATTACTGGAAAGATTGGAGCATGTTCAGAAAAAGAAGAAGGAAAAAAATAATTTAAGAATTGGTGGGAGTGAGTTAGGAGGGAAGATTAAAAGAGCGGAAAATCTATAGCATGCTTCAGGAACAGGTAGTGTGGGAAGGTGAGGAAAGAGACATCTCTGTGTCTGAAGGCTGCATGTACTCAGAGGGAAGATTTATTTGCGATGGGAGAGGAGGAAAGGGGTGAACAATGCAAGGGGGCTGTCCTTGTCCACACTGGGTCCTGTTCAGGTCAAACAATAGCAACCACACGGTGACAGATTGCAGCAGTTGCTGGCTCTTGCTGGGGTCTGCAGGATGCTCCAGGTTCCAAGGATATGTGGGAGGAAGGATTTAGGGTCAGCTCATCAGCAGCCCTGGAAAGAAGTGCTAACACCTTTCTGCTTCTGCCCATAGGCACCAGCACTCAGGTAGAAAGCTCCCAGTGCTGCTGCAGCCCCTTTGCTCATTAAACTGCTGTAGATTCAAACACAGAGAGAGTGTGTGCATCATTAGCACTAAATATGTTTTCTTCCTTAGTTTTGTTTTCTAAGGGATATGTTTGGGGGCTGGTATAATGAGGTGCTCGTTGGCACGGCATTCAGGTAGTGAAAAGCAATGAGGCAAAGAGATATAAAAAGAGGATGGATCAATGAGCAGTATCTTTGCTGGACAGGAACACAGCGATGTCCCCTCGTATCTGTACTCCTAACAATGACAATCTCAGGAGGTCACACCAACCTGCCATACCTTGCTGGTCCCATTACTATGATGCCTGAGCATCTCCTGATCACTAATGAACTCATCAGGGGCCTTGGTGCAATTAACCTGATCCAAAGGAGAGCTGCAGAACAAAGGTCTGCAGAACAGTGACACATCTTCCTGTCTTGAGCAATTGCAAAAATGTGAATTAAATGAAATGCATTTCTTCCTGATGTGGCGTAGGGACATTGCACCATTAAAAGACAGCAGTTCATTTTGCTTGCAACTTCTACTATTGCCTCACCTAAATAAACTGAGATATTGGACCAGAAAGCTTCCAATTCAACATCCAGATTCTTGTCATTTACGAGATGAAATGCTTGAAGCACGTCAGCGTTTTTCTCAAAACAGGATTCAAGTCATGCAAGGCTCCAAATCTGCCTGCCTGGGGGGTCCAAGCTGCCATTTGTCAGTGCTCACCAAACAAACAAAGGGAAGTTCGCTGAAGAATTCCTGGTGGCCACTGCCCTCATTTCCAGGTGACCACTGCCTTCATTCCCAGGTGGGCACTCCTCCATTTCCAGCCACTGATTACTGAAGTCCTGGCATTTAAATGGATAAAGAAATGCTAAATATAGATAAAAATGCCCTTATCCTCTCATTTCCTCCTGATGCCCTGCTTCATGCTATGAGATGCCTTTGGACATTCACAGCTAAAAGTCCCATTCAGAGTGATGGGAGCCAGTGCGTGACCACAGGGAGCAATGTCAGCACTTTCTGAGAGCCAAACTGCACCAGGTGCAAGTGGAAGAGTGCAGAACAAACAGCGAGAACAAAAAAATTGGATCGAGGCATCGCACTGTAAAACTTAATCTCCCATATAGAGACTTAGTCTATCATAAAAGAAACAGTGCTGGGGGATGTAAGAAAACATGAGACCCTTGGGATGATTTAATGTCCTAAAGACATAAAGACATAAGCCACAGCGATGCAGAAATGAGCTCAGTAACACGGAGGCTGTTATATTTCAATTGGTTATGTGTACTCGACATAAAACACGATCAAAACACTTGTTTTTAAAGGATGTAAATGCCCTTCTCAGGCTGAGCAGGAGCAGCGTTGCTGATCTGGAGTCTTAAATATCCTTTTCAGCTCTAAACTTGAGTGATTCTTCTCCATTCAGCCAAACTGCCCAGCATTTCCAGCACCTCTTGCTGAATGCATGGAGAACGGTGCCTATTGCTAAAGCACAGAGGTATGTGGCTTCAAAAAGCATTTCAGGAAAAGAAGCTTCACTTTCCAAAATGGGAAGACTGAATGGGAATGGGGAACACTCAGAAATGGGAATACTCTGAAGTCAAAATGTGGGTTAATTTCCCGTTTCTTGGTTGATTTAACTCTGGTTTTACCCAATTGTTTTAATGGAGAACAGAGAGGTGTAATAAGAATTTAAATTATATAGAATGTGATAAATATTTTAGAGGTTTTTAATATTTATATATTACATTTGCTTTTTTCAAATAATTCTGCTTTAGTATTAACAGAATGAAGTACTTCCAGAAGGAGGATCTGACATTTCCAAAATGAAATTTCCGCTTGGTGAAATATTTCTCAACTCTGCCTTTCATTCAGATGCGAAGGGAAAATGAATTTGAACACCCTGAGCCTCCCCAAAGACAGGAGGATGATTTTCTCTCTTGTTTTTCTAACTCTCACCTTTTCTGGCAGCCTTTGAGGCTGCTCTCCCCATGATCAGGGTGCCATGAGTACCTCTGGAGGGCTAAGCCAGAAGATATTTAGATATTTTGCCCCTGGAGGCATAAGGTTTGCAATTCAGCTCCTCTACTTTTCAGTATGAAGAAGCTCAGCAACATTTTGGGGCGATGCTAGCACAGGGCGATGAGACGAGGACAGTGCTGGTTTTATCGGCCCCCAGGGTTTGTGCTGTGCAGCTGAAGGAAGCAGGAGGGTTTGCAACCTCTCAGCACAGAGCTCTGCCACCCTCTGCTGGGAACCAGGTCACAGCTGGGGCCTGGCCACCTGAGGCAGCAGCCCTTGGGCATTTTGAGCATCTCCCTCTCCCCATCAGCTGCTGACATTAAGGTGGAACTCTCCATTGGTGTTGCCTTAACATTACAGTGTGAGTTTGGGGCTTGGGGCCGCTTCATGCTGCAGCTGTGTGGTGGAAACATGGAGTTATTAAGGCTAGCAAAAACCTCTCACATTCCCAAGTCCATTCCTAACCCATTCCCACTATGTGAGATTGTGTCCCCAAGTGCCACACCTCCACAGCTCACAAACACCTCCAGGGATGGTGACCCCACCACCCCCACCAAGCAGTATGTGCTGATGCATCACCACTCTTTTTGAGAAGAAATTGTTCCTAATATCCAACCTGAAGGGCAATTCCACACCGTGACCACTATCCCCAAAGCAGCCTGACTGCCCTCACTTTGGGATCACAGCTCAGGAGGATGTGGATGAAGTGCAACATCCCACTACTAAACAAACGTGTATGTGAAGCTGCACAACACAGACAGCACCGAAATACCCTTAAATGTGCCCCACAGCAGCACCAGCTCCCTCACACCCTCTGGCCTGGCTGTCCCTTTCCAGCAACCCTGCTCTGTCATTCCCTGAACTCATCATCAGCACCAGAGCAGTTGATGGTCACTGTAAATCACAGAATCTCATCATGATTGAGTTGGAAGGGCCTTCTGTACAAAGAAAACCTGAGTGCGTGTTCTGAAGACACCAAAAATTTCAGGGAGATGGGGATCCTCTCCATGAATGGCCTCAACGGATTCCACCAACAACTAGCAATAGTAGATTGATTCATGAAGAAAAAGAAAAAAAAATACAGGAATTAGCTGAATCTGGGGTCCAGCAATGGAAATGTCAGTAATAGAAGTTGCTTAGAGATGCTTTACAATTATTCCTGAAGAAAATAGGTTTACTTCCATGGCTGGAATCACACATCTGTTTGCAGGCGCTGCTCGCTCCCCTTTGCCATAAGCAGCTCGTGGTCTCTGGAAGTAACTGCTCTTTGAAAGTCTTTTATCCCAATTTACGTCAGGCAAATATTTGATTTCTTTCTTTTGAGAGGCAACAAAATGCATTAGCACATGTGGGAGAAGATAGGGGAGGACCACAATGGAGCAGTAAATGGATGGGCGTGCTCAGAGAATGGGAATGACAAAACTGCATTTAGGAGCTGATACAGATCCCGGTTGTGCTGGAAGAGAGCTCATTTGTGTTTATCTATTTTTTGGATGTTTTGTGGTATTTTGAAGAGTTTTATATTCATCAGTTTCCAGGCAAGTGAGAGATATGAATAAAGGGAGGATAACGTCAATCATGAATTTGGGATTTCAGCTTTTCTTATTTCTAAGTGCAGAAAGTAGAAACCAATCCTTCCCTTTTCAGGCCTGAAGACATGCTTTAGGATATTTTCTACAGTTTTCTTGATAGAAAAGGGATGTTTCAGCATTTCTAGACCAAAGAATCTGCTGCTGGATATAGCTGGCTCAGGGCTGCCCAACTGCCTACAACTAGCCACAATCAGCACCAACTCCTTTACTTTGAGTATTTTTGTTTGTTCATTTGTTTTTGTTGATGTTTTTTCCCCAGAAGTAAGCAGGAAAAAGAATTTGTTGTATTGTTATTTATCATGCTTATTCCAAGAACAAGTAAGGATCAGTCAGGGCTACGTTTCTGTTGTGCTCTGTGCTCATAGCTGTAAGAACGGGTACTGCAGCAATACATTGTGCATTCCCAGTGGCCCAAGCTGCGTGAAAGAGCTTCAAGGTAGGACAAGAAGCACTTGGCCTTCATGTCTAACAAGGGAGATCTTGGTTAGAAGTTGGGGGAAACTGTTTTGGTAATGAGGTCAATTAAATAATACCAAAATGAATTACCTGAAAAGGAGCGGCACTGCCGTTGGTGGAGTTGGGTGGGATGAATTAGACATGCTTCCAGCCTGGATGCTCCATCCATTGGCAAGGCAGTGGCCACTTGAAGGCCCTTCCAGTCAAGGCTTTCTAGGAGTTTTATGACTGTTAGGAACAACCAACTCTTTTGCCCTGGCTTTCTGAGATTGAGAAGTAGCTAGGTTCAGCAAAACCATCTCCAGCCATCTCCGTGGGTCTCCCCATGGAGCAATACAGCCCAAACCTCATGGCTTTGCTGCCTCTGCAGTGTATTAAGCAGATCCTGTTGTATGGTTATGGACTGCTTTCTTAGATCTGTGTCCCAGACCATGCTGGAGAAAAACTCAGCCCCAACCTTGTCCCTTCACTGGATGTCCATGGACAAACCCATCAATGTTTAGTGGCAAAAACGTGGTGGCACAACACACATCTCACACATATTTGCAAAAATAATCAGTCTGAGCTCCTCTTCTTTGTGTTCCTGTACTGGGATGCTCCATTCTCTGCACCACAGCCACAGGAATTGTATTAACACTCAGCATGGCAATAAGCACCAGGGTGGCTTTAAAATCCCTTGGTTTTTCTGTTGCTAAAGAAATTACCAGGTCAGAATTTATGACGGTTAATGGGCCGATGAATTTGCAGGATTGCTGAACATCTGGATTCAGCAAGTGCCTAATGCCAAGCAACTAAAAGTGATCCCTGAGGAGCACGAACCTGCAGACCACGACGTCAGCCTGGCCATTCAAAGGCACTGACCTTGCATGTTTCATAGCATAGACGAGAGTGATTTCTGTCCCAGCAGCAGTGCAAAATTGCACAGAAAGGACACAAAGGGCTCCTACCTGCAAACACAGCTGTGAGATGCTCTGGGCCAAGCAGGTGTGTCCTGCAGACAGCCACGGAGCTGAGCTTGCCAGATGCGCTGGGCATTGCTCTGCCACAGCCACTGCCCTGCTCTTGAGAGGCTGTTATTGAAATCCAGAAGGAAAAAAAAATCAGTATTTCAGCCCTAAGGTGCAGAATGTGGAAAAGTAAGTGGCATCCAGTGGCTCAGGTCTCAAAACTTCAGCTCTGCTCTCCTGGCTACAGCAAATGCTGCATTTCTTATTCCAAAGAGTTTAAGCCATCCCCGCCTTCTCTGTGCACAAAGCACCTGGAGAACCAGAGAGAAATTAATCCAAGAGGGAAAAGCTGTCTGCAGGAAGGAGCAGTCAGCTTTGCACTGATTCAAACGGCCTCAGATCTCATATATATGATTGTGGGAATCCCCCCAGATCCCAGCACTGCAGCATGGCTGGGCAGGGCATGAGGATGTGAAGAAACACTTTATGCAGAAGGCCAAAAAATCCATTTTCAAGGACATCAAACCAAAGGTAATCATCTATTTTAGGATGAGATGACTTACACACACAGCACACCGATAACCTAAGGGACAGCAGAGGACCAAGGACAGAAATTCAGAGTAGAAAATAAAATAACAATGAGAAGTAGAAACAGAGCATCCCCTCCCTTCACACCTCACTGAGAAATAACTAATTGAACTTCTTCCCTGCATTCAAACTCTGCTTTTACTTATCTCTTCGCTACATAGCTCTACCAGTAAATCCAAACACTTCCAGGGACTGCTACATGTAGGGGCATGGGCTCAGTTTGCAGATGCCCAGAGAAGCAAAGCCTCTCCCACTGACATGGATTCAATGCTGTTTTCTTTTTGGCAAAGCCAGTGCAGTAATGAGGCATGGCTACTTAAGACGATGTGTTTTAAGGAAAAAGAAATAAATGGTTTAAAAGAGCAGTTTTGAATGGAAAATCTGTTTCTGTTATTCCAAAATGTTCAATGCCGTGGGCTCGTGAGGTGCACTTGGATGACAAGCTAGGACATGGCCTTCAGATGCCATCACACTGCCCACCCAGCAGAGCAGGCTCACTGAGACTCCAGGATTAAAAATCCACTGAACCTAGATAGATCAATCACCTCCCTCTCTAGCTCCTCAGGCAGAGAAAGTCCAAATGACTGCCAGCCATGGAAAACCAGCTTGCTGCTTGTTGTCTTTTTGTAGTCCCGATGCGACGTGGTGATAGATCACACCGCTGAGACAGCGCTTCAGCTCAGAACCTTTGCTGTCACTTGCTTAAAACAGTCACACCAGAACCACCTTTATTGGTTTGACATTTCTCAGATGTTTGCTGCGTTTCGGAAGAACTTAATCAGCTCTTCTTGAGTTATGGGATCATAAAAAAAATATCTACAGCTTTTAACTCTTTTGTGCATCCTTTTTTTTTTTGTGATCAAGTAACTTGAAAGTTCTTTGTTTTGGATGGTGCTGCTTCTCAGATCCCCCTGCCCCTCCCCCCCACCTTTTTTTTTTCACTGTAGAATTTTGTCTTTCTGTTAAGAGTTGCCTGGTTTCTGAATTTAGAGCTTTCTGATGAACATAGAATAGAGTAAGAGGAGTGGGTGCTTTGTCCAGGAAAATCACAAACTTGATTTTCCATTTAAAAAATTCAGTTATTTATAGGCTTTGGGTTTTTTCTGGGGTCTATCTTGCTTTTCAACTCAAACTCCCTTTAGACCCTGCTGACCTTTCAGCCTATAAATCACTTCCAAACTCCTGTTTCATCCCCACAAACTGAAACAAAGCCTCTCCCTCCCATGTGAAATCAGACTTCTGTGTGTGGCAAATTGCACAAATGGAACAGTGGCTTGAAAATAGAGAAGACTTCCTGCAAGAAGGATCGTGTGCTGAAGGGGACATGTTCTTGCACACAGTAGGGCCGTATCATCATGCTGGGATGCTGCTATGGGATGTGAGCACAGGGTCACCTCCACTTGGTGCTGCCCAATGGTGCCTTGGTAGTGATGGCACCATAATGGGGACGAGCATGTGTTGGCACCAAGAACCTTCCCTGACACAGTGTTATTTACCAATACAGATTTAGCCAAAGAAACTATGTGGCTTCCTATAAATTCCCCTAGTTACTATGGCTACGAGAATGCTGTAAGTGCATCATAGAGAGAGACGATTTCCCCAGTAGAAAACCTACAAGACAATCACTACAGTTCTTGCTGGTTTACAGTTAATTAATCCATTGTAGCAGGAGGTCTGCAGGGCAGAGCTAAGCAGGCTGATCCCAAAGCAAGGGGCTCCATGAGAGCTCCCGTGGAGCAGAGCTGTCACTGATGGTCTCTTCCAAGCACCATGTGTTGAAACCAAGGAGCTTTGATTTGGTCACAGCCATCAGGGAGCAGAAAGGATGGGGATGGAGCAGAGCTTGGCTGAGGCTGCTCCACAGCAAAGCCCAGTGTCAGTCAAAAGCCATTCAGACAGACAGTTTTTAAAAAGGGAAAAAAAAAAGACGGAAAAAAGAAGAAGAAAAAAAAAAAGCAAAGAAAGTGCTCCAGTGCTCCATATCCCCTGCCAGGAGTTGCAGAGCAGTCGTATGCTGTTAGGGGACTTTCATGATCAAAGAGTTGTTCTCAGCCTCTTTCTTCTGCTATCACAAAGTCATGCCCTTTTACAAGACTGACAATATGCAGACCTTAAAACTGTGATACAAAGGAAACAGCCAGGATTATGCATTTGATTAATCTTTACATTTATAAACATAAAGGGTAGGATATGCTGTTTCTCCCTGCCTGGAAAGCCCTGGCTACTGCAGCTCCTGAAAACTATGGATTTTCTTCCACTTGTTCAATTCCCATTAATAACAAAGTACAGCAGACTGCAAACATCTCTGCTTTTTATGCTCTCGGTCTCCCTCTGTGATTGCTTCAAAATTCCCTGACTGTGCTATCCAGTGCACTGTCTGTACCAAATGGAAGACCAAGCTCAGACCAGGAAATAGACTGTTGGGATTCTGATGGCCTTTTGCTCTTCATCACAAATATGCTGGTCATGTAAAACCAGCTTTCCGGCAAACAAGAGTAGCATATCAAATAACCTCAGGTCCAATTTCTCATTCGAGGGCTCTTCAGCCCAGAGGTCTCGCTGTGTGACAGCTTCAGATGATGGATAGACTCAGACCAAGCTGAGCAGCACTGAACCAGCCCGGTCTCATTTAGTTCTCTCCCATTAGGACAGGCTAAATCCAAGCTTAAAACTAAACTGAAGAAAAGATTTCAGCAACCTAAACGCAAACTCCACCTCTTGGACTACTGATCTCAAATTCAGTAGAATAGGCTCTCTTGGATTTTGTTTTTTTTTCTTAGCTGACTTAGCAAGAAAATCCAGTTTGGTTTTAATAGTTTTCGTAAGGAAGAGTTTGAAAAATGAGGTCCCATCTACTTTGCCAGCACCTTGGGAAAGCTGTGTGGCAAACTGATGTAGCAAGCAGAGTTTAATTTCCCCTGTCCTACCCAAACTCCCATTTGCTTTCCCTCAAGCAATATTCATAAGCACAGTAATGCCCTTAAGGAGCAGCTGCATCTCAGGTTCACCAGCTGAGCTTTGCAGAATTTCAGAGTCAGGATCCTCATATCTGAACCCATACAAATGCAGAGTATTAAAGCAGCACTCTTGAATTTTTCAGCCAACAGTTTTGAGCCTTCATCCTAACTCCCATTGATTTGTATTGCTACGGAGGAGCTCAGATTTCTATGAGTCCACACCTGGTGAACTCTATTAAACCATGGCTCCAACCACGAACATCTGTATGCCTTCAAAAAAGGCAGCACTGCAAACAGCTCCTCTCTGTTCTCCATTTTTTTGTTAGTGGGTTATTTTTCTCAGGGATCTGAGTCAAATACCCAAAGGATGAGTGTTTGAGGGAAAAGGACCACTTCTTTATGCAGCAACAAGATGGTAGATTTTTTCATCCTAACTTAGAGAACCTCATATTTTAGTGTCAGTGCCCAGCCCATATTTTCCCTATTATGAGCCTAACTGTATTGATCTATAACAATAATTGGGATGGGGAGGATTTGCAGAAAAAAAAAAAAGCCCTACAGGATGTTCAATAAAATCTTTGCAAACAATGGTTCTTGTCTTTGTCTCATCTGTCATCTGCCCCTCCCATGGTTCGCTCACAGTTCAATACCTTGCACTTCTTAAGAGGAGGCAAGAAATAAAAAGAAAAAGCATTTCCAATTCTCCAAATACTACCAAAATTCAGCTGCATTTACTTACATTGATCATGATGGTATTTACTTCAAGCACTGAATAAATGTTTCTGCAAACATCAATGTTGGTATCAGACTCGTAAATGTCGCCTGTATTTCATAAGGAGAGAAGCAATGACTTTTGGGAACGCTCAGGCCCCCCATTCATTCCATCTTATTTATTTTTTCCTCCCTTCACTAGAAGGAGGCTGCAGGGCTGAGATATATTTAGTCCCATCCTTCGGAGTTTGCTGCCATGGCTGCCAGTGAATATAGATTTAGCCAGTTGGCTCAACCCTGAGCAGAATCCATTTCAGGAAATGGTGATTTTAAAGACCTTAATGCAGTTGCACTTGACATTAGGTGGTAGCCCACGGAGGAGCTGTGAGAGCAGTCCTGACACTGCGTGTTTGCCTAGCCCTTGGTTTTGGGATGATGCTGGAGCATCTTCACTCCTCTATCTGGAAGCAAGGGGGAAATAATAGCTTGTACATTATTCCAAAGCAAATTGAGGCTCTAAAATCTACATGGCTGTATTTGTGATCATGAAATTAAATAAGAGCATCAGTTGCAGCACCAATTGAAACAGCTTTTATCCTCGGACCAGTTTCTCTCCAAGATCCCATTACTTTTTCCCCAAAATACTCTATTCCAAGGGAATGCTTAGGATCACATAATCATAGAATCTTAGAATCACAAAGGCTGGAAAACACCTCCAAAATCATCCAGTCCAACTGTCTACCTACCACCAATATTTCCCCATTAAACTATGATGTCCTTTACCCCATCTTAAATGTTTCTTGAACAGGGATGGTAACTTAACCACCTCCCTCAGGACTCCATTCCAGTGCCTGACCTCTCTTTCAGAGAAGAAATCTTTCCTGATGTCCAACCTGAATCTCCCCTGACACAACTTGAGGCCATTCCCTCTTATCACTCTTACCTGGGAGAAGAGGCCAACCCTCACCTCGCCACAATTTCCTTTCAGGTAGAGCAGAAGCCCTGCCTTAACCTCACCTCGCTGTGCCAGCCAGCATCACTCATCAACACTGGAGCTGGGAGGAAGAGCTCCCCAGCTCCCCTCAGAAGCTGTCAGTTAGAAATGAAGAAGTTTATTATACTTTTTCTTGGCCACAAAACCCTCTTCTAGGCCATGAAAGGAAACAAATATGTTAATTCAAGAAAAAAAAAAAAGAAAAAAAAGAGGACACTGGTTTATTTCTTGCACTGCCTCAAGAGAGAAATGCCATCTTTCATCTTCTTTCTCTCTTTCTTTCCTTGATATTTCCTTGCCCTCCTTTCCTCCAAGTTTCTGAAGAATTAGGAACAGCCAAGCAAGCACCCGCCTGGCCATGACATTTCTCAGGGGAACAGAGGTGACATGTGGCCACCCAGGCCAGAGTCGCAGAGGCCACATCAGGCCATGAGCAGAAGTAGTCTGCCCTGGGAGGACATCATAGGACCACAGAACCACAGCATGGTTGGGCTGGAAGGGACCTTAAAGATCATCTAGTTACATGTCCTGTCCTGAGCAGTCAGCACCAGCTCCACTTTCAGACTCCAAGAGACAGGAACGGGGAACTAGAGCAGCTGTCCCCCAGCAGAAGGTCCTACAGAGCTCATGGCTGCAGAAGCCACGAGTGCAGCTCCAGTCAGATCACTGTCTCTCAAGGGGAGAAAGCAGAAGACTTGGCTGAGGTCATCTCGAGCAGTCTCCAATCAGAGTGGACTGGCAAGGTGTGTTTGATGTCTGCAAAGGGCTTTGAAATCCCCAGATGAAAGCAGGTTGGGAAATGCAAAGTATTATTTGGATGCAGTGTTTCAGCAGTGAGCATCAAGCATGCAAATTGGTCCGGACATCATCCAGCAGCACCACATCCATGAATGCATCTGTGCTACAGCTCACACTGCTTTCTTTCTGGTGTCCAAGGAGCTGTGCATAAGACCTCAGGACTCTGCGATGTTGTGAGATAGAGAGGAAGGCCATGGAGAAAATGTGGCAAGTCAAGTGCCTCGGCTTTCCTACAGTAAAATGAAGATAATACCATCTTCAAGTGTAACTACTTTAAATTACAGACAAGAATTTTTTAAGCCCTGTGATTACACTGTCTCGTCTCACCACTTCAATTTTCCTTATGAGCATAAGGAAACCTAGCATACTGTGCATTCCTCATAGAGTGGGAGAATGACAGCATTCCAAGACTATACTACAGTCCTCACATTCCTGTAAATTCCTTATGAAAGGAGCAGATTAAATGATCACCCAACAGAACTCCATATTATTGCTTATAACTGCACCCAGTATCCAGAAATTAAAGTTGGCAGAAATGTACCATTTGGGAATTTAGGAGAAAGTGTTTCATAGGGAGCTGTCAGTAGCTGCGTTCCTATGAAAGCTTCAAGACCCAAAGGCATGTGAGGAGATTCTGCTTTCAGTTCAGGATCCTCCAGAGCTGCTGATAAAAAGCAGTGACTTAAAAATAACGCCTCCCTTCCAGCTTTAGATACCACAGAATAAGATAAAACATGAGAACCTGGCAAATTTTCCACTTCAAAGCCATGTGCTTCAAAGACAGTCTCCAGACTTTTCTTAGGACACAGCTTGTGAAGAAGCGGAGGTCGTGGTATCTTGCAGGTGGCTTTCCACTGTGCAGTTCTGGACCGTTCAGGTTTGTCTACCTGTAGGTTTGCAGAAATCCAATGGGTTCTCCTTCTCATGCTCCCATCAAGCCTGGAGCCTGTCCCCAAACAAAGGCAAACATCCTAAGGCAGAGAGAAGTGTTGGAACTCACTGATCGTAGAGGTATTTTCCATCCCAACTCATTCTATGATCTACACATTGCCATTGCATGAGCAGACATTGGTGTTGGACCTTGTGTAGGACAAAAGAACTAAACAGAGCCTCCCTCCCTAGAAAAGAGAAGTATTCAAGACCATGGTTGGAAGGGGCCCTGAGCAACCTGGTCTAGGATCAGATCTGGAGGTTGGTGGCCCTGCCTGTGGCAGTGGGGTTGGAACTTGATGATCCTTGGGGTGCCCTCCAACACAAACCATTTTGTGATTCTATGCACTTTGTCCTGAGCAGGGATGAGCAATGTTCAGCTCCTTGCTAATAAAATAAAACAGAATGGAAAACCCAAAGCCCTGCATGTCATTAGGCTGTGATTCAAAACCCAAACACAAATAAAACAATTTCCATGTTAACTGAAGCTTGCAGAACGAGAGTCCTGGAAAGGTTTGTGCACACCATGACCTCAAACAACAAAGAAAAAAGAGAAATACTCCTTCTTGGATGGCTGAAGCAATTTTTCCTTGTCATTTCTGTAATTTACATAGCAACAGAAGGTGCAGAGAGATCAGCATAAACTGCAGTCCAAAGGGCAAGGTTGGTTAATGTCAGGGCATTTCTTAGCCCCCAAAGTGGTTTTTTTTGGCCTTGCAAACCTCCTCAGGAGATGTGCTGGGTTGGATTGAATCCCCTGTGCAGGGAAACAGCAGAGAGACTCCAGGGAGGATGCTGGAGGGGATGTCACCAGGGAGCAGCTGCTTGGGTGGGGGAAACAAGAGTTGGGAACAGCCTGCAGCCCCTGCCCCAAATTCAGAACAAATTAATCAGAGGAACTGGAGATGCACCAGTTTTTGGTGTAAAAGAAATCAACTCATTCCAACGAGGACAATATTTGGCACTGTTTCATAAAGGATAATAGCAGTAATTATAATCTAATGATCCCTCATATAATTATAACCACAGATGTCCAACCTTTCTTTCTAAATAAAGTAACAATAATATTTACATGTATATACATAACATATATGTAACTAATGTGAAATATATTTGCAACACAGTCCCATGCAAAACATGTAGATAATTAACATGTGATCTTCACTAGGTCATTACCAAAGAAAGAACATCCCAGAAATGTCCATTTTTCAGAATGGCCATGGACCTCTGTTAGAGATCTGGTTTGCTTTAAGCTGAAAATAAATGACAGCCCCCACTTCCAGGACAGATCTCTCCCTTTGTGAGGAAGCTCAGAAAGTCTCACTTCTTCAAGGTAAAAAAATTCAGTGTTTCTAAAGCTCTGCACAGAAGGCTTTGGCAGCTTTGGAACATGTCTGCAGGAACTCTGCATCACGCAGGATAAATCTGCAAGAACAACCAATCCATCTTGGTTCTGATCATCGAAGTCGTTCCTTCAGTGCTACTGGGAGAAGAAAAAAAAGTAAAAGAAGTGCTGATCATGCATGGTGTTTCTGTGCAAACACAGGACCTGGAGTACAGCGAGGCGTGTACAAACTCCTGGGTGCTGGAAAGCTTTCAGTCAATGCAACAGAGGAGGCGGAGGAGGGAGCTGCCAGATAAATAGTCGATGGGAAGTGGTTGGCGCAGCCCTGCTCCTTGCAGCACACATTCCTCTCCATTCCCATTCACACGTGCAGCTTAAAAATAGCAGAGTGTGCCCCTGGCAAAGAGGTGTTCCCTCGGGTGTTAGATTCACCTGGATGGCACAGCCTCTTCCCAAGGTAAAAGCCCTCCCGCTGTGACTTTTGGGCAGCATTTGAGCCCAGGAGTGCCACTCTTTGAGACAGGATGGATGAAAGATGGAGCGCAGAGCTGGAGGGACGCTGGTACTGTTGCTCCACTGTTGGCCAAAGTTGAGGGCAGCACCAATGCACCCAGGGGTATCATGCAATGAGCAGAGCTTGAGGGAGAGCTTGGCTGGCTGTACGAGCAGATTTTGATGGGGAGAATGAAAAAAGGTATCAGGTTTTATTGCAGGTTAATTAACCTGCGAGGTCATCAGTACCTTGCCTGAGACGTTTTCAACAGCTCATTAGGAGGTTTTGGACAAATTGATTCTTTCTTTGTCCTTTCCTTCCTCTCAGAAGGGAGCACACAGCTCCTGCCAGACAGGGGATGTGCCCAGAGTTCTGGGTCTGCCCCAAGGGCCAGGCAAGCTTCATACAGCAAGCCTGCCTGGCAGCAGCAGTGGAAACCAGCGTTCCACTCTGATGAAAGGGCTCTTTGTTAGCAGATCTGCTTCTTGACAAAGGGACTCTGCCATCACACACTAGCAGCCTCTTCTTCTGACTTTTGCTGCAAGCCCAAGCTCTCAGGATGGTTGCACTGGGAGAACTGGGAGGAAGAGCTGGAGCCGAATCCCTTCTCACCCTGAGACTGTACCAAACTCCCTTTGCTTGAAGCTCAGGTTGGTACCACGGTCATCCTCAGCAGGACCAGAGCTCACCTTAGATTCCTTGCTCACACTTGCTGGCACAGCCCTGCTTCAATGTCTCAGCAGGCGCAATGCCAACTTCCTTTATGTATCTTTGATGTGCAGCTATGAGGTTTTTTTGCCTTTAATCTTTGTAATTAAGGCCCACAGCTGCCACAGCTATAGAAGCGATACAAGTAACAGCAATCCAAGAATCCTCCCTTAATTCATGCCCCGCCGCCTTCTCCCTCTGTGGCTCTCAGATGCAGTGTTCCATATGGCTGCTGGGACATAAGGGATCTGGTGGCATCACCAGGAAAATCACCAACACAGTGGGGAAACCCACTGAGCTCCAGGAGGGGAGATCCAAAGGCAGAGTCACTTCTTTTCCATGGCTGATGAGCTCATTTGTGCCAGGAAATATCCTATCATCGACAGTAACAATCCCTTCTTTCCCCTATCCTCATCAACAGTAATATAGTGAAGAAAAGCGACGAAGAACAGAAATCAGACTGACATGGGAGACAGCAATTAATAAAATTGGTTCACATGGCCTTGGAGCCCTTCACATTCTGCTGATCCAAATGAGATCGCTCTCTCCTGTCCTTTTACTTTTCAGTGAACTCAGTGTTAATCAGTGGAGTGATGTAAGGGGAGCACTGTTCAGGTTCACTGTTTAGAAGCTGTTTGATTTGGAGCAGGGACTGCAGGAGTTGAGTATGGACCGCAGGGACTGGGATAGGTAATGGTCAGCAGCAGAGGAAAGTTTGGGCCTTTCCTTGTGTATTTTTTGTATTTTTTCTGGTTGTTTTTTGCTTCTTTCAAAAGTTTACAAGAACTATTTCTCCTTTTACCCTCTGGCAAGGAGCTGAATTCGGAGCTGAGAAAGCTGATAAGGATTCAGCTCTTCCAGGGGGTGCCATGCAAGCAGCTCAAGAGTGGTTTCCAGAGAGAGCCATTGCACACCAGGTCAGGAGAATTTACATCCACCAGGGAATCTGGGGAAGATCAGTTCTAAATCTCTCCCCACACTGCTGGGGTTTTCAGCAGGGACACATAACACATTTGTCTCTGGGCTGTGAGGCATGCTCTCAGAAAGCAACCAGGCTTAAGGGAGAAAGAGGGGCACGAGGCCCATGGTGCCCTGCTAGATGTGCTGTCGTTCGGAAAAAAGTTTATCTACGGGAAGCAAATAAGGCGGATTTGATGAAAAACATTCTGGGAGGTTTTCAATGAGACCTGCGAAGTGCTGTCAGTAGAGAACTGGAACATCACAAAGCTTTGTGTGCTGCTCATTTGCTCGTGGGGAGCGTGAGCATCTTCAGGTGGTATTTATTAGCACAGCAACTGTAGTGACGGAACAAAATTTGGATTGTTTTCTGTTCAGCTTCCACTTCACAGGGAGCAGGAGCCTTGTGCTCTGCCCTAAGGATCTGTCCCCTTGAACACCATTTTATAGATGTCCTGCTAAGATGTGCTGGGCGACAGCTCAGCATCACCTGCAATTGAACTGCTCCTGCCATGGAACCAGCACACAGGGATGGATGCAGGTGTGAGAGAGAAACATACCCAGAAATTACACACACACACACACACACACACACACACACACACACCCTCCTCCCCCTAAATTAGTTTTGATTGAGCCTTAAAACTCAAACTGACCAAATATTTCTTCCTCCTGCTCAGCTCCAAACCTCCCTGCTGATGTCTACTCCAGCCTGAAGCCACAGCCACCACCTGAAGAAGCTCTTCCTCTTGTGCCATTTATCATCTCTGCTTATTGTTCCTGCTCTCTTCCCATCTTTTTATTACAACATATGGCTCTGCAGATTACACGAGGACGTGATAGGAAATGTGGCACAGAGGAGATGAATGTTGCTGCATCCAGGAGCAGCTCAGGCAGCAGAAAGGGGATGATTATGTTGGCTGCTAGAAGAAACTTCAGTGTTTTTCCTTCCTGGAGAGAGGCATCACCGCAATTATCACAAGGTTTGACATAAATACCCGCTGTCACATGTGTGACTGGCTGAAGTCATGCAGCTTTATTTACAGAAATGATCTTATTTCAAGCTCAGACAGAGTTTCCTTCGGGGGAGGAAAAGAAATCAAATGGAAACGTTTCTATTTTTTAGTTACAACAACCACCAAATAAATAAGTAAACCACCGAGTCTTCATTGCAGCCTCTTATTTTCAAACCTCTTGAAGCATTCTTTAAGTTTGCACTTCCTTCGACTCCGAGTTCCTTGTGGGCACAGCGATTCCACATTTCTAAATCCGATCATCTTCATGAAAGCAGCAATATTCTCCTCTCTGGTAGTGCCTTTTTATTTAAGTAACATAATTTCCAACTGACTTAATTGAATGTGTAATGAGCAAAATAATCGTGCCAAACTATGCATGCCAGTGATAAACTACACATGCGTCATATGACATTTCCAAACACTTCTCAAGTCCCTTAAAAGCATCATCAGCCACCAGCATTCAGAACATTTATGCTGGGACCTGTCATGACACAGCAAATGACTTGGGAGCTCTGACTGCATGAAACCCATCAACACCAACCACCCGATCCCAGTCATCCCAGTACACCTATGGGCATGGGAAAAGTTGGCACTTTGGGTTTGCCCACAGCCCTGGTGTGGATTGGGATGGGCTGTGGCAATGGGGCAGGTTGGTAGGTCAGTGGCCCAAAAAAGGAACTGAAAACTGCATCGCAGTGGCTGCTGGCATGGAAAATACTTCCCTGAGCTCCATACCTGGATGGAGACTTCTCCCATCTCAGTCCCAACACATGTGGTCTTTTGTTCATGTTGTCCAAGTCTGGCTTCTTCCACCAGCCCTTTCTCCCCATTCATCCTCTCTGCACTACTCTTTCCACCCCAAACTCCAGACTTCCAGTAGACCCTTGCAGTATTTAAATGGAGAAGGAACAGGAGCATAGTTTCAGCCTCCACCCAGGGCATAAAAAGAGCCAGGATAAGTGCCAAGAGCATCCAGCACACCCAGTGATCTCCCCCAGCATATCAAGACTCCCAGTTATTTCTCAATAAAGGCTTCTGTGAGCTGCAAAGTACATTATACATAGGAATGTCTTAACAATATCAAAATCTAGTTAAATGCTAGGAGGAAAAAAACCCACCTCACCCCAACAGAGCTTCCTCAGTGCTGTCTTTATGCCTTTAAATCTTATATATATATACATCTTAATTCACTGCCACTAAAAGCCTTTCAGAAAATGAAGTCGTTCCACTCCCTTTGTCTATTTTTGATAATTGCATGAGTCCATACATTAGCAAAGTTACAAAAAAAAAAAAAAAACCTGCACACTTTAAAATTATTTTAATTAAATTGTGATTGCACCATTGTTTAAAGAGATAAAAATAATTCATTCGTTTTAATTAGTCTTCGTCTTTGCACGTCTGAAGCATCTTCTCCTATGCTGGGCCCTTGAACAGACCAAATATTGTCCCTTGTCCAGCTCCTCCTGCCTCTCCCCTTCACATGGGGCAAGAATGGGGACTGGGGGCACAGAGGACATACGCAGCACACAAGGAGAATTTCTCTGTCCCAGAATGGAACGGCTCGGCCTTTCAGCCACACGTGCAGCCACTCGAGGCCAGCTGCAGGTCCTGTGCTGTAGCAGAAGGCAGAGGGATGGGTGCTGCGTGGCTGGATGTGAAGGGTTATGCTGCTGCTTTTGGGAGCAAAGGAGCTGAGCAAATCCACATCATTTGTAGGCAAGGGTCTGGAAAAAGATGCTTTGTAGGAACTGCTCCTTTATGCACAGCATTCTTGAGGTTGGGCTTGGGGCTCTCCATGCCCCGAATCAGATGACTGCCAAGGAAGAGGATGGAGCCTTGGAGTACCAGAGTACATCAGAGCCAGCTGCTCACTGTGCAGCTCTTGTGGACTTTGGGGAGCATCCCTGAGAGAGGCTGAGGGCAGTGCTCACTTTGTTCCAGGCTCAAGGCTCCTACCCCTGGGCCAGGTAATGCAGCTCTGCAGCACGGGGGCACAAAGGGCTGGACCCAAGTGGTGAGACACTGAGCATCCCCATCCAAAGGCTCCAACCCACTTAGATCCAAGGCAGAGTGCACTGCTGCAAACCACAGTCTTTGATTAAAGACACAGAAGGCGCCAAACATGCACAGACACGAAGCAGAGCATTAAGGCTTCATTATGAACAATAACCTCTAACGCGTCTTCCTTTCACAGCAGAGTTTTTAAGATAAAAAAGCATTCAGGTTTCAGTCTGTTAGAAGAGATGAGCAATTACTGCTCGTTTTCCTGGACAAAACGAGACAGCTGAAATAGCTGTCAGCTGTTGTCCACTGATTAAAATCTGCTGCTGCTTCATAGGAAACATCACAGATCCCCCCTGGCAAAGGGGTGCTCCTCAAACCCTTTTTCCATCAGCTCCCCCATGCTTAAAGCAAACTGGACGCAAAGCAGCACAGCTCAATGTCCGGCTCAGCTCTCTTCCCACAGGACCTTTGGAACACAAGAATCCAGGATTACCACTTCAGCGTTCAGCACCAAAACCCTATGGGGGGCAGTTGGGTCTTATAAATGATGTCACCCCAGTTCCTCTCCGCACAGCTGGGGACTGCAGACAGGCAATCACGGTCAGTTTTGTGGCTGCCATTCCCCATTCCCAGTGGGAATATTTGAAGCCAACGAAGCAATTGCTTTCTCTTGAGGTGCTTTCCTTCACAGCATCGGGAGAACAGCAGTGCAGGGTCCTCCTCCTACTCAGATTTAATTTCTCAAATCACTCTCTCCATTGAAAATATTTTCTGCTTTGTAACAGCTGAGGTTTGGAAACAATGCTATGTGCACGGATAGAGCTTCTTTCTCTTGTTTGCTTTTATTCCACCGGAGAAAACAGAACAGATTCATTTATTCATTGCATGTAAATTAACCAACTGTTTGACTCTTCTTTTTTTAATTATTGTGTCGCAAACAATTCATAGTTTGATTCTTACGAGTTCGCTCATTACTTGTTAACCAGGCCACACGAGCACTACAGTGCTCTTCACTTAATTTCTAATCATTAATCTTCACTGCAATTTGTCATCCATTTCCTCTGGTATTATTCCTGCTTTTCTATTTGATTTCTCCAACTTTAGGAGGAGGACAGATCGTTAGTAGTAAATAATAAACCATTAAAGATAATTATCCTCATTTTCAAATGTGACTTTTGTCTGCTCAGCGGAGTCTTTACATCAGTGACGAAGCTCTTTCCTCCATACAAACCCTCATTTCTGCCCTTGGCTCTGTTGGGGTGACTCTCCCATGTCCCTTGGGGTGCCAGCCTCACCCAGGGACCCCTCTGCACACCGGGTGAGGTGTGAGAATAATTTCAGCCTTTAGCTCAAATGGGATCCAGCAGGGATCTGTGCTGGAGCAATCAGCGTAGCAAAGGAAACTGTCAGGGATTAAGTGCTGGTCCTGAGCACAGTGTGTCCTCTGGGATAACTGCTCCAGTGGGGCCAGGAGATGGGCTCTGGAGGCAGCTGAGCACTAAGAGCATCTCTTCTCTATTTCCCCATAGCCCTTGTGCATCAAAAGCAAGTGGGATCCCTCCTATGGGGCATGCAAGCAGCACCCATGGAAGTGTTCACTATAGCATAGGATTTGGGGTAACTGTCTACATAGGCTTCTTAGGAAAGCCAAAAAGCTCTGAGCATAGACCCCATCACAACCCATCCTTCACAAGCCAGAGAGCAGCACAGCCTCTTGCAGAAGCTAACAGTGTGAACTCATCAGTGAGTGAGGAAAACAACTCCTGAGTTGTGCATCCCTCCCCTTCATCAACAGCTCTGGGCAATCTCTTCTTCCCTTTCTCATCCCAAAGTTGCTAATGGCCACAGAGAAGTAAAGAGCGTTCTCAGTGAGAAACTCCCACCCTTTCTGCAATGCCAGCTCTCTCCTCCTCAGCAGCAAGGAGCATTCAGAACTCCCAGGGCTGTAATTTCCCCGCTGACCTCTCCTTTCAGCCTCCCCATTGCTCACTGTCCTCCAACACAATTAGCACAGCCCAGGCACATGCACTTGGGGCTGCAGGTTTTCATCACAGCGATGAAAGCAGAGAGGGATTGGCACAGCTGTCACCTTGTGCTGGAGTGATGGGAGGGGGGAAGCAATCGTGGGGTGCCTCCCCACTCTGCCAGGATCATTAATGGGTCCTTCCTTGCCAGGAAGACCATCACATCATCCTTTTGACAAAGCACAAATGCATCGCTGTGGTACATGCAGGAAAACAAGTGAGTGGCTGATGGTTATTACTGCTGATCTCCAAAGCACAAAGATGTGCTCAGTGCAAAGCTATGGATCACTCCCAGGTATGTTCTGGGGTAAAAGAGAGAAGAGCAGGGGCAGAAAGGCAGAACTGGGACGATTCACACCTGCTCCTGAGCTGCCATTCAATTTGTGACGATATCCTAAGTTTGGGGTGTGCAGTGAATTTGCTCTGGAAGGTGAAGCACACTTGTAGCATCACCACTGCTCAGATGGCATCAGACAAATGGGGCAGGGTAAGACCCAAGGACTTACAGAAGTCCTAGCCAGACCCTTAAAGGCTGCACGGACTTTGAGCACACAGCCAGCTATGCCCACCCCACACCAACACGCAGCAGCAGCATTAAACCCAAGGGGTTAACCTCAGCCATGCATGTTTGGCAGCGTCTCCCTGATCTCCTTGGGTTTACTGTGAGCACGGCTGATATCTCTTGGAAAGTTTCTTGGCACAGAAATAAGGCACATGCCACTCACCTCCCCTCCTGGAACACATATTGAAATGTTTCTCCAATCCGTCAAATTATTCAGTGCTTGTTAATTATACATGGTGGAGTCTGCTCTCCATCACACACTCTGGCCACTGAGCTGAAAAGAGCGACCCTGTCAGGGTTGGGACTAATGAAGCCTTCAAACCCTGCCTGCCCACATCTTTTGTCAGGAGATAATTCACCTTCATACTTTGACTAATTACAGGTGTTCAGAATGGCTGCACTGGCTCAGATCCAGGGCCTCTCCAGAGAGTCACACCAGGCAGCGACAGGCTTCAGAGAAGGACCCCAGCCCCACAGTGGGGTGGTCCACAAGAAGGAGAGCATCTTTGGGGTCACCGCTATGTCCCTGATACAGGGCAGAGAGGGCATCTTCCAGGTTGTGTCCAACCAGAACTGAGATAATCATTAAAACCATAAGGAATGGGCTCACCTTCCTGTTTTCCACTCCCTCCCTTGTCAGTGCTACCGGGGGTTGGAGGGGATGGGCTCCTTTCTCTCACTGACTGCCACAGGTCCCAGCTGTGAGCTGCACAGAGCCCCAGCTGTGGGACAGGAGCCAGGACAAGGTTCTGTGAAAGCTGTGAGTCCACCAGCTGTTGGTATCACTGATAGGAGCAACACTTCATATGTGAAATGTTTGTAAGCAGGCAGCCAGAGTTTCTGCAGGAAAGTGAACTTGGTTCTGGAACTTGGTTCTCACCTCTCTCTAGGATTTAAGATCTGACAAAGTGTGCATGCACCCCAGTGGTTTTCAAGTAAGAAAGTGAAAACAAAGAGCAGGCAGCTTGTAAACAAACATTTACCTTCAGTTTCAAATCACTTAAGCATAGAAAATCACAACTCAAATCAAAATCACTATTTTTACCCAGCTGAGTAGACAGCCTATTCATCTCCACTGTCTGTATACTTTTGTACAGGAGCTTGCGAGTCACCGGGGAGAAACAATCTCACATTGATTTGAGAGATCGATCACACCATGGGAACCATGGAGAGATGAGCAGGAGAACTGGAAGCCACCAGAAAGGAACCACAAGCGAATGCACAGACTGAAACGCACAACCTGAAATGCATTGCCATCAGCCACACTTCAAAATAACAGCAGCTTGTGAGCAAGTCAGTGAAAGGAGAAGTCATTTGCTGTGCTCAGAGAAAGTGGCAGAAAGGACTCAATAAGCACTTTGCTTCAACGAGCTCACCTCACTCTATTAAGGAGAGAAAACAATTTATAGCATCACTTTCCATCCCCAGCCTCCTGCCTGAGGCTGAATTCTCCCTGCAGCAGCTGTGCTGACCTGGGAGAAGCAGAGATGTTCTGCTCCATGCTCCCTGCTTTGCAGCTGGCCAAGGAGACCTCCTGCATCTCTGCATGGGACAGCCACCACTGCTGTGAACTAGCCAGGAGGAAATTCACCCCTATGTTCTGCCCCTATAGGTATAAGGTTGTAAGCACCAAAATGGGTTTTAACGAGTTACCACTTAGAGCTGAACTGCTGGGAGCAGTCAGGCTCCTTGCAAAACTTTGATCTAGCTTGAAGGAATACGAGCTCCTGGCTGCTGCCTGGCCTGCAAGTTGCCAAGAGTTATACTCAAGGAATCTGAACCTCCTGTGGTTGAGGAATTTGGGCACTGAACTCAGCTGTGTGCATTCCCATCTGTTGAACCTTGAGCAAAGTTGGGCATCAGGGAGATGAGCTCCACTCTCCAACCCATGACCCTGCAGGCTGGTAGCAAAGCAGCCAGTTCCAATCAAGTGTTTCCCATTTTAAGCACCAGCAAAGGGAGCTGCCCAGCTCATGGATGTGGGTTTGGCAAATGCTGCGACCCAGCTCAGCATCTGGGAGAGGCAAAAAACAACAGGTTCCCCATCTGCTGGCACATTCCTGTTTCCTTGGCAAAAGTTGTCTGGAGGGATGCTGCAGGCTCATGTACACATCTCACCTCCAGCATCCCTGGTAATGTGGACTCTGATGGACAGCAATGGGAACACAGGGACCTGTGCCCTCTGAGCTTCACAGGACTTGCAGGAGGAGGAAGGTGCTTTCTTTAACAAAGAGCCATGATAAATGGCCCTGGCTCCGCATCTTGATTATCCCAGTGACAGTGATTTGTCACTGCAGGGTGCCAGGTGCAGCCTCTGTGCTGGCAAACAGAAGTGTTCATGCCTGATGGGCAGAGCTTGCTCCACATCACTCACCAGCATAGGCTCTGCCATTACCTATTGATATGCATCCTCAGGAGTGGCAGGGAAATAGTGTCTGCTTTTGTGGGAACAAAAAGCCCTCACATATCTTCTTGTGGTTGCTGAAGTGGTTCTGCTTCTGGAGAGCCCAGCGAGGAGCAGGGCAGCCTTGGCATGTAGAGTCAGGCTACCAACAGTGATTCCAGACCCAGTTCACCACAGATCTTCCAGATTTCCAACACACCAGTCTGTGCCTCAGTTTCCCCACCTGTGATCCCAAGGTTGGTGCCATTGCCTCTCCCCATTCCCCTCTGAGTCTGCCCCACCACGGAGCTGCTCACACTTCACTGGGAGCTGAAGCTCTGAGCAGAAGGGTTGGTGATGCTGGAAACCAGCATGTGCAAAAAACACATTCCAAATCTTTGCAGGCAAATATTCCCTCTGCGAGTGGATAATGTGCACCGCCAGGCACGGATCGGCAATGATACCCTGGGCTTATCTGAGCAATCACAGCTCAGAGGCAAAGCTCGGGTTTTGAATACTGCAGACTGCAAACACGATTCAAACGCAAGGAAGGCATGAACTGGAAGAAATTGCTGTCCAGAGCAAATTTCAGCTACCAGAGAAATCACTGCTGTGAGTTATGCACCATCCCTGGGGCTGGCAGATCCACAGAGCCCTGAGTGCTCCGTGCTCGCTGGGGAGAAAGCACTGGAGCAGCATTTCCCCTCCGCATTCAGTACATTTGGCTCTCTCTTCTTGTTTTTGCTACCTGCCAGCTGAATTACTGCAAGGAAAGGTCTCAGTGCTCCAACTTCAGCTGAGGGTCACAGACCTTTGGAAAGACATCTGCGCCCTGAGAGCCCCAGAGCTCACCCAGCTGCAGTCCCTCCTTGACAAACCCTTCTCTCCTTTGCCCTTCAGGCCTGAGAGTTCAGCTGTCACTTTAATAAGAAACATGTCTTAGTAGGACATACGGATTTGTTGATTTGTTGTATTTTTGATGGAATTAAAGAGGAAACCAACAAAAAGAGCAAACACATTCATATTTTCCACAGAGTGCAGTCCTCCCTCAGACCAATGGGGATTTCTTCCTGATGGAAAATTGACTTCTCCCACTCACCTCTGAAACCATTCACTTTCAATAGCTTTCAGCCCAATGGATATCTGTTTTGGTGTGGGTATTTTCTTTTTTCTTGGGGGGGGGAGGAGGTGAGTAGAGACTGTATTTCAGTACAAATTCAGCCGCAAACACCTAAGGAAATAATCTGAAGCAGAGTGGGGAAGTGTTGTGGGGCTTGTAATGCACAGAGGCATGAAAAACTTCCAGCATTTCGCAATACTTGGGTACACTCAAATCTTCCCTGGCTCTCAAGCTGCTCCCTAATGCAATTCAGAGTGCTGGCATCCACCTCAGCACGCAGAGCAGGGGACGGGTCTCCGCTCAGTTCTCAGCCACTTTGTCCTGTCAACATATTGATTTTCTTGTCTTGACAGCATAGGTGAACCAAGGGCCCTGTATTTTAGCCACCTATTTAGTCTCAGGCAAGTCCCTCTGACAGGTTCAAGATTCACAGTCTGCTGGGAAATTTTCCCTGAATACCTTGGCTTTGGAGCTCGTAGCATTATGGAGCATTCATTACCTTTGCAGCTCCGGCTGGGCTGTGTGGAACCATTTGGGGATTGTTGTTGGAAAGGGACAATTGCCACACTGGATTTTCTGCAGGCAATGGGCACAATCATGGCAGGACATTTTGCTACAGGAGCTTTTCTGGTTCTTTCCTCCAGCACCTGGGGATTGCTCCTTCCCATCCTCCTTGACCATCTTTGCCCTCTCCGCACACCTTGTCTGTAGTGCCTGCACACAGCCAGGCTGAGCTCACTCAAGTTTCACAGAATCATAGAACCATGAAGGTCAGAAAAGACCTCTCAGATCCCCACGTCCAACCCATCCCACCATGCCCACCCACCAGTGACACATCTCCACCTTCTTGCACACCTCCAGGGAGAGGTTTCAGCAGCAAATTGCTCCCCAGCAGGACCAGTCATATCCTTTTAATCTGCAAACAGTGCATCTGCACGGCTGTTTCCCTGCCTCGCTATCAATAGCTCACAATACTTCGATAATGAGATCTAGATGAATAAGCCCAAAGCACGTGCCAGTAATTATCCTATTTTCCCAGCTATACATTGCCTCAACCCTTCTTTGTCTCTGTAAGGGTGACATGTGAGATGCTGCACATTGTGTCCTACGAGACGAAAGGCTTGTCAGCCTTAACCTAGTGCACTTTAAAAATGGTACTGAATTAATTTCCCGTCGGTGCAGCGCGAGCCTGTCTGGAATGCAAAGCAGCCCCGAGTTTTGTGGAGAACTAAGAAGTCTGGGCAGAAAGCAATGATCAATTGAATTTCCTTCTAAATCAGATTGAAAAAATATTATGCACTGCACAGTGATCATTAGCTTGAGTGATCAGGGAGAGCGATGCAAGCAGCCAATTTTCCATGCCCAAGACACACACTGTTATGTTAAGCTTTCCCTAGCGGAAAAAAAAAAGTGGGTACAGCGAGTACATCAAGGAGGGAGAGAGAGTGAAGCTGAAGACTGCAGCTTGGCTCCTTTTCCAGAGCCCACACTGCCTGCTTGTGTGATGGGAGTAATAGGACGTCCTACTGGATCCCTGGGCTCCACACCTGCCCTGCTGCCCACTGATGGCCCAGCAGCACGCAGCCAGTTCCCCTCTGCTACTCCTCATTGCCTGTGTGAAATCTCACCTTCCACGACCTGGGAGGAAGCTCTCTGGTGGCCCTGGTCTGCAGTATGTGATCGGCATTATTCAGCCCTGCTTAGCGACATATTTAAGATCCCATTATTATTATTTATTATTGGAACTTGCAAACACTCCCCACGCGCTGCCGGTGCTTTATGTGCCGAGGATCGGGGGTGAGTACTCACTTTCCAATGGTGCACGCAATCTATGTCCAAATCTTGCAGAATATGAGATATTGGACCTGAAAATTGCATTATAATGTGACAGCAACCTTAGATCACTTTTAATTCCCAGCATTTATTACTTCCATTTTCCTCTCTGCTCTCCAGGCCCTCCAAGTTGCACTCAGCCATTGCTTAGCTTGCAGGAAGGTAAAACACGGTCCTATTAATACGAATAAGCCCCAAACTCCTAACAACCCTACGACAGATGATGGATTTCCTACATTATTTCAAGAAAGTAGGTGATGTAAATAAAAGAGGAGACTGGGATGAGTCTATTACCTCTGCTGGGGAAACGATTTCAGCAAGCAGTGCTGTGGTTGAGGAGCTGCAAGGAGAGATCCCAAAGGGAACAAAGCATCCCACTGCCCCGTGAGCACATCCCCACTGCTCCAGGAAGCTGTGGGAAACCAGAGGGACAGGAGATAGGATTAACCAGAATGGTAACAGTGGTTAAAAAGAAGATCAGAAGGCAGAATAAGCCACAGGCTCCACATCTCAAATTTGTTACCGGTTACAAAGGGTTAAAAAAGTGGGAAGCAGATTATTTCCTGTCTCTTTTTTGAGAGTGAAGATGCAGAAATGGTTTAGACGGATCTCAGGTTTAACCCAAAATAACGTTTTTGTGATGCCACGTGAAATCTCTGGAAAGTTGGGAAAAACATCACTTTGTGAATCTCTGCCTCCTGCCCCAGCGGGGCATTGCTGGGCACTGCTAGCAAATATTCAGTAGGGCTTCACCATCCACCTCAACTCCTGCTACACTGTGTTGGACTGTCCTCCTCCATGCCTTGTCCTGCAGTAAGCAGGTCATAAGCAGTGAATAAGCTCCAGAATTAATGGCCAGTTCAGATGGCCCTTTCTCTGCTTATTCTTTTGATGGAGACAGCAGAAACACTTCCTCACACGATCTTTTTAAATACTTTCCCCTACTACAGTTTCACTTCCATCTTTTTTTCTTCTCATGTGGGCAGGAGTACATACATTATTAAAACAAACTCTTCGTTAGAACCGTGTTTAAAAGCTGTGCATTAAACTCAGGCGCTGTGGGAGCACCTACAACAGCTGATGTGCAAGAGAGAGATCTCCAGGCACCGTGGCATCCCGAGCCTGCAGTGCTTCCATGCAGCCCTGTTCTAGCAAATCTTGCTGGGGTATGGATGAGGTGCATTCAGTGCCTCAACTTTCCCCAGTGGTAATGCTAAAGTTAGCAGAGCATCGGCATTCCCTTAAACTTAGAAAAGTGGGTTATAAATTTGGGGCATCTGCTAAATGCCATGGAAAGCAACTGGCAGGTGTTGACCTGTGGCTTGGAGCATCACAGCACTGCAGTGTAACACAGAGATTTCTGCTGTAACGAGAACAAAAATCAACACAGGCACAGGAAGAAGTGGTAGCTAAAAGCTGAATGACTGAGCAATAGGATTAGTGTGTGAGAAACAAGCATAATTACCAGCTAGGAACCGGTATGCAGTTTATGAAAACATAATATTGCCACCAATTCTGCACCTGAGAAGTAGGGACAAGAGGATTTGATGCTGGGATTTCAAAAAGGAATCACCAAAAGCACTACTTCAAAAAATTCATTTTCTTCTGTTATGAATAAGTCATTGGCATAATGTGCAGCTTAATTTCCCCAGAGAGGAAGGAAAAAGAAGTCTTAGAAACACTTCTGTTCTTTTTAAGCTTTAAAATACAAATCGGATCCTCTTGGAATTGCTCTTTGTTTCGTGGCTTCCCATCACAGTCACAAACATCTATGCAGTCTCCAACCATAGCACTTGATCCTGCCCGACTCAAACCCTGCCCTTCAGAAAATCACCATCAGCACTACTTGTGTTTGCTGTAGCTCTCCACTGCACCATTTAAAAACTGATTAACGGACTTTCTTCCAAGGGGATCTATCGAATACTCTAATTAAAAAAGAAATTGCTATCTCAGGAGCTCCCTCTCCATCAATTGCCCTTGGTAATGCTCATTACTATTGCTCCGGCCAAAACTAAAGAGCAACAGGAAAAAAAAATCTCATTATTGTAAGATAAATAGGAGCAGCTGGGAGATGCAGAGAGTTCAGCTGAACTCTTGCAAGAGCTTTAAAGAGTCAGGAGTGCACAATGCAGTGACAACGATACCCCAACAGTCCCGATGTGAGAATGGCACATCTTCCTCCAAAATGTCTGTCTGCTCTCAGCTCCGTGTGGATCTGGGTCTGCGCTGAAGCGTCACAACATTGACATGGTGACTTAGCTCTAATCCAGATGTGGGATCCCCCCAGACTGTGCTTTGGGACCCAACCATTCATCTCCAGTGTCCCTAAAGGACCCCACAGGGAACGAGCATCATCAGGGCTCCAGGTTGCCCATGCTGTGCACGCAAAGGTTTGTGGAAGGCTGAAAGCCACAGCCTGAAACAAACCCAGAGTTTAGATCTTGGCACAGAGCTGGATGCACAATTCAGCCAGGACAGACAGACAACAGAATAGCCCAAAAGCTTTGGACTTAACTGATTTCCCCTTATGAGGCCACACTGCATTCAATTGCAATGACATTGTACGGGGGGACACGTTTTCACCCCATCTATCAAACCCTGTGTTCCTAAAGAGGCAAATGAGAGCAGGACACAGCTGGCTCAGGGCAGGGAGGCTGTGCTGGCACAGGGCTCAGGTGATGCAGTGGAACCAGGCACTGCCTCGCTTGTTAGGATTTCTTTGAAGGGCGTCACGCTTATCTTCCTATAATCCCTTGCAAAGAACTTCTTTGCTTTGGGATTTTTGCTGAAATCTGTTAACTCGGGCTTTCGTGTGCTTTGCTGCAGTCAGGGCTATTTGGAAACGCCAGGAGGGGAAGAAGGGGAGGCAGACTGGGTAACATAAGCATTCAGCAGCTGCGCCAGAGAGCATCTGCTTATAGAAGCTGTACTCACAGTGCATGGGGCTGAGGAGATAACCTCAGCACACCCCCATGAGGTGCAGCTGCACAGGGACGGACACAAAACCCATGACGACACTGCATCTCCACTCCCAACTTTGAGAACCCTCTGACCCAGCAGAGTTCCTGCAGAGCAAGGAGGGCAGAACTAAGCGGGGCCCCCACTGCTCAGTCCCAACCCCACCACCATCACCAGCAGCTCTCCTCATCTGGTTGTGACACAGTGTGTTCAAGGCTTTGTGTCTGTTGGATGAGGCAAAGGGCTGATCCCGTGGTCATTCTCTTCAGGGTGGTGTAAAGACGTCACCATGCTCACATGGAGATGCTCTTTAAGTCACACCATCACCTCCAGTCTATAAGGCTGACTTCTTTTCCTGTGCACTCTCTGACTTTATTGCGGTCACTGCTGATTTATACCACGGTGAACAGAAACAGACTGGGGCTCAAGACGCAGTAAATATTCATGTCTCTGGAAAGTCTAGAGACCAATTAACTCTTGGAAGCAAAATCACTTTTGGAAATGAACCTAACAGCCTCCAGCCTTGAGAGGAATGGGTTTTTCAAAAGATCTCTCTTTCTTAATTCTTGCTCTAGCATCCAGGGAATCTCGGCTTCCGATAAAACACTCCGAGGAACGTTCGGCCCTCAATCGATTTGGAATTCACCATTCTAAGTGCTATTTAGACTTAATTAAATTGTGCTGCTTTCTGAATAAGAGAGAATTGACTCTTCAGCGTGCTTCCCTGATTCATTTCTTTCTAATCAGGCAACAAATACATGGAGTGCTCATCTGTTCCTTCTTCATTAGCAGAGTTACTGGGAATCTCCCCCCGCCCTCGTGGGCTGTTCAGCTGGAACAAATGCAGAGGTTCCTGCAGCAGGATGGCTCCAGGAGCAGCCTGCACTCCTCACCAGAGATCATTTATTAAACAGGAGTTCTCTGGAGATTTGCTTCTGTACAAATTCCCAGCCCACTGAAAATGATGCACACTGGGAACATCTCTGCTCCCACTGAGATCATCTCAGTTATAACCATGCAGTATCTAGTGTCACGGAGAGAGGATGCAGAGCATCAAATACATCAGGCTTTTCACTGAAACCCTTTCTCGTTAAAAAGTTAACAAAAGAAAAGGCTGTGATCTGGACCAATAATAGAAAAGAGGTTTTTCAGAGTCTTAGAGTGTATCTGCAGGGTATGGATGAGTAAGGTGCATTCTCGAGCTGCCTCTGTCCTTCAGCAATCTGTAAAACCCTAGTCAGAGCAGTGCTTTGGTCCCAGTGGGGAGCACCAACTGCTCCACACCCCTACATTTAGGCAGCCAGCCGGGCAGTGCAGGGGGTAGGCAGGAGAACATCAGCTCCATTCAGGGCTGAGGAGATGGGAAAGGTTTGAGGGCTGTGAGGAGTAGCCGAGGGCCCTTAGTGGGTGTGGAACAGACTGCCCAGGGCAGTGGGCATGGCCCAGAGCTACCAGAGCTCAGGGAGCTTTGGGACACAACTCTCATCACTGGGTTTAGGTTTGGGTGGTGCTATGTGGAGTCATGGGTTGGATTCGGTGGTCCTTCTGGGTCCCTTATAACCTGGGACGTTCTGTAGTTCTATGACCCGTCAGGTCTTGGGTATCCCTGGCTGCACAGCACAGCGATGCCTGGTGAGGTGGGGGTGCTCAGGTGGAGAGAGCTCTGCATGGGGAAATGAGAGAGGCTCAGGGAGTCAGGTCCAGCCCTGCTGCTAAGCACCACTGTCTGCACACATAATCTTCATGCTCTTTTTTTCACTTTTTTCCTTTTGCTCACCTCGAGTCAAAATGAAGGTTGCATTCACACCTCTGCTTCTAGCAAAAAGCTATGCCCTGTTAACACGACACGAGCCCTTTGGGGAAGTTTCCCCTTGTCTTAATCTCTTCTTGTCCTTGGAAACTGGATTTTCCTCAAAGCCAACTGCAACTCTTAATTGTAAGAGAGGGTCAAAGTCATCCCAAAATGCCGTGTGCTCCATTGTGGGACAGCTCGGATACTAGCAGAGCACAACTCTTCCAGATTTAGACCAGTGGTGTAGGATGGATCAAGACTTTTCCACTGAATGGAGCTGTGAGTTGAAAGTGCTCACTTTGAACAATCAACACCTTCCATGGGTGCTTCTCAGAGGAGGTTTCAAGGAGATGTGACTCTGGGGAAAGTTTCTGGAAAACAGGAGAAAATTGTTTCTGAACTGGAAGGAGAAAAAACAGACAAAAATCCAGGGATTCAAAGTGGCTTAATTTTTAATGATCTCCTTCCTCAAGGACACATTAATGAATTTTCTTCATGTGTTACAGAAACACGCTGAGTAAAACTCAAAGCTCAGCCCTGTTTCCAAGACAAAATAGGAAGAAGACACAAAGGCACCTGAAAAATCTTATTTGAAAAAAGAAAGAATGCAAACATTGCTGCTTGCTTCCAACTGCAGTACTGCCCAGAAAAGAGGAAAGACAGTTGGCCTGGGTCTGTTTCCAGGAGCTGTGCAGCTCTCTAAATGGAGGAGAGGGGGGATATCAGTTTCCCCTCCTTTGTGTACAGCCGGTCTCATCCCCTTGGCTCCACATCAGATTTTAACCCATTTAATAAGGGCAATAGATACAATGCTGAGCATCTCTTCTGCACCAAGGTTTTGTTGTGTGGTATTACTCTGTTCTGCTGAAGACTTTCCTCTTGCACTTCTTCATCTGCTCATCTTTCCAAACGCGGCAAAAAGCCATTCAAGGCAGAGAGGATCCTCTTGCCTTTTTGTGGGTGGTGGGGGAAGTGAGCATTAGCCACGAGAAAGAAAACAAAACTGACACTGCGCTCGTGTTCTTTTGCAAAATGCTTGGTGGTATTTCCAGGCTGCAAACGGACATCGGTTGATGATGGAATATTTTTAACCATGGACTAAAACACCAAGGAAGTCACCGATGTGGCTGGGAATCAAGGCACACAGTAAATTAGACCATGGATTAAATTTAAATCTTGCTTTGGAAGCCGTCGCGATCTTAGCAGCATATTGCAGTTCTATCACATACTCGTTGCAAAGCTTGTTATGCAAAGAGTCAGGGGCTGTGAAAATAAACCACACAGAACCTTAAAGGAAAAGCAACGCGCTTCCCCATTAAAATAAAATAAAAATACAAAAAAAATCCCAAACCCACATCAAAACTGAAGAAATATGATAAAAATCTCTGCTTGTTAAAAGTTTCCCATTGTTGAAAAAGTGAAAAACAGAAATAAAGGTCCTTTGATGAGCACTGTCTGAGATCTGCCACTTCCACGCATTGAAATTAACACTTGGTTCTTTGGATGACAAACCTAAAGTAGTATTTTGAGTCCTAGGAAAAGTGGTGCTTTGCTTCAGAGGATCTTGTTGTGCCAAACCTTCCTGAATCTGTGTTGCTTTATCTGGACAGTACGAACCCCTCCTCAGTTACTTGGAGCCTTACATATAAATACAGGTTTTAATTTTTGTTTAGGTTCCATTGGGATTTGGGAACAGCAATAGTGAGGATTCAGTCAAAGCAGGAATTCGGGCTGGCCAAGGCTCCCTGCTGCAAGGACATCACACAGAGACACCAGGATTTCTATTACGAGGTTTTAGAAGCAGAGACATCTCTTATACCACACTTCCAAAGTCTGCAGCAATGGGAACCAAGCTTGATTAGTGCTTCTTTAGCAGAATGGATTATGACTATTAACTGCATTTCACTGTGACATTTTCCCTACTATTATGTCACTTACAATATTTACTTTGCTTAGGGAAAATTAATGGCATATGAGATCCTGACAACAGAGTAAGACCAACATATTTTAAACTGCTTCCTGGTACAGAACATGCTGTCATCGTCTTTTATTGCAACTCATCTCTTCCCCCAGCAATACAATCGCCTCCTTCCACAAAGGGAGCTCGGATGATTTCCCTCAGAGGGCTTCAGCTGTGATTTACAAAATCTAGATTAAATTCTACCAGATTTTTTAATGACCAGAAGTAATGACAGCAGGTGTCCAGACAGAGCTTTGCAACAGCTGCTGAAAACCTCTGGATTCCATATCAGGGTGCTTTGATAGCATGGGAACAACAGCTTTAGACACACCCCACAAGTTCTTCCTGGTCCAAAGATGCTCTTTTGCTAAACTCAAGGGTAAAGACATTGTCTGGGATGGGAGAGATAGATTTTACTATGATACTATGATACAAGTATTGGTGTTGCCACATCTCACTACACAGTTTTCACACCTCCATTTTTGACATCTCCAGCACCATTTGTTTGCTGACATCCCATGCATGCATGACTCGCAGAAGGATGAAACATTGCTCCTGACAGCATCCAAAGGGCTACAATGAGTAGACTTCAATGCAGGGGGCAGAAACTTTAAGACCCAGCATTATGCAAAAGCTGCTCCAATGCAGCGTCCAGCAGCCAGCACCAACTCCTGTCTGCTTCTCCTAGCACAAATTCTGCATAACTCGCTGCAGTTCTGCTGTCACTCTGTCCTCATTGCTGAGTCCAAGCACTCCTGCCCTGCTGCCTTCAGCAACGCAACCAACATCTGTCTGCAAATGAGCTGACATGTGGCCTTGAAGAGCTCTGCATTGGTGAATACCAAGTATCTCTGACTCTTACCACTTGGGAACGCAGGGAAAAAAGGAGATGAGTTTAACACAAGAGCTGTGAAAGACTCTGAAAGTCTGATGAGGAGCTTTGAAAACTCTCCAAATAGGAATGTGACCAATGTCCAGGAAATCTCCCTTTGCTTTCTGCAAGGTAGGAGATGGTGCTGTGTTAAGGGAGATGCAGGACACAGAGGCAAAGGGATGAATGTGGCACTGTGACTATAACTCAGCAAATCTGTTGAGAAAGAAGGAAATGGGCCATTCCTGCATGGCAGGATGAACCTGGCCCGTTGGTAACTCCTTGCCCTTCAAAGTTAAAAGGAATCTTTGCTCTTTTCTCCATCACCTGCACAAAGCTGGATGGGGATGTGGGTTTTCTGCTCACACTGGTGTAACCTTTAGATCCCTTCCAGATGCCCTCCAGATTCCCAGACAACAGCTTGAGAAGAGCCCAACTGTGAGCAGGCTGCCTGCAGCAACCCAGCACAGCGAGCTGATTCTCATGGAGCATCAGTGATGGATATGGGGACTGATGGTGGCATCGTCATGAAGGCACAGACTGTGAAACAACAACTGCTGCCTTGCACCATAAATCTCCCCGATATATGTTACCCAGTGCCAGGCTTGCTTTTGCCAGCATAACCAGTTGTAATTTCCCCGACAGTCAGCAAGGCCATACAGCATCTACGAACCTCCCTACAAGGCAACCGGTGCTAATTAATGCTTCTTCCCGTAAGCTCAGCAGCCCAGACCTGGAGGCAACCTTGTGTGAGGAGCACGTTCAGCCACGGGTGCTCAGCAAAGACTGCAAAGTGGGGGAAAACGCTGGGATTTATTTCTTTACGTGCCCACTGTGCTGAAACCACACTGCAGAGAGACCTTTAAGCACGGAGCCAACGTGCTACGGGATGTTTTAGCAAATGTAATTAAGAGAGACCAGCTCTGCAGAAGACAATCTCTGTAAGGCTAATTAAAATATTGCTGGCCCTCGCTTAACTTGCTCAGCTTTCTTCCAAGAGCTAATGAAATGCAAAGTATTGTTCCCTGTTTTCATCTGTAAGAGAGTTCATTACTGCACCTTTCTGCGCTGGATTAAGCCAAGTGCTCAGAGAGAATAAATTGAATCTCAGTAACTGAAAGCAAGTATTTTTTGGCTGCAATCCGATTCTGGAAATGAAATCTTGAAGAAATGGAAAAATTGGAGGTCCACATTTAAGAAGAATATACTGTGGCTTTAGTTTGGGGACAAAATATGAGCATTTCTGAGGCGACCCTACATTTCACTCAAATTTTATCTAAGGAATTAAGAGAAGTTTCATGAAAAAAAAATCTTTGGCCAATCCTTCACCAATCACACTGAGTGGTGAACCCTCCCCCCCCCAGAAAAAAAAAAAAAAAGATTTTCTTTGTTATATTTCACCTTTTATTCTGAGGATACATAATCTCACGCACTGCAGGAGTGGATGCTCACTGAGCAGAACATTATTCGTATGCTAAAAATACAACCTATTAATATAAGCAGGTAGTGGTTTCTAGGAAGATGCTACACTTCAAGACTTCAGATCTTGATTAGAAAGCAATGAGTTCCTAAAGCAGCAGAATAAAACCTGGTTTTCTTGTGAGGGCTCTCTGATGTCTATGAGAAGGTCAGCTTGGGGCATCTTTAATTCTGTGACTGCATGAATGGGTCCATCCACTTCAATACTGTTTCAGCTAAACTACAGTAGCACTGAGTCCTCAACCACAAGGTCAAAATTCCCCAGGACTGAGCAACACAATCAGCAGCGAGGAGCAGAACCGCCAGGTGCACGCACACCTATCCTCCTTTGGAAGTTGGGCTTCAAACCCAGTCCTACTAAAACCCAGCCACAATTGAGCGGATGAGAAACTTCCTGAAACTGGCAGAAGATTCCAAAAAAGCTCTTGATATTCAAGCTGCCATCTGTAAAAGCCTAGGTCTTTCATGGTTGGTGGAAGTTGAATGTGTTAATATATGCACAGGCGGTATACATGTCCACGCCTCTGCTGTGCCACTTCTTGGCACAAACAAAGAGATTTTGCTCTTATTAGCAACATCTTATATCACAATCTGAGCTTCTGTTGCAGTTTGAGGAGCTTTATGTTTTTTCCCCCCTTCATTATTTTCTCTATAAGGCCGCAATCTGCAACTGATAGCACAGATTTTTGTAGTGATTCCAATTAATGACAAACAGAACCAGGCAAAGAGCTCCCAACCAGCTCTGGAGTTTGTGGATTAAGGCCTTTTTCCTGTGGAAAGTGGCCACGAAAAAAAAAAAAAAGAAACACTAAAATTTCTAAATTTGCTGCTGAAAACTCTTGTTGCTCAACATATATTTCAGTTTAGGTGTAACTCTTGAACTGGGCATCATGCATCCTCTACATTCACAAGGCAGTACTTCTCCCTGTAGTCATCTGCTGTTATTTTTCTCTCTCACTGTGCGGTCTCGCCAGACTTCAAAATACATGGAAATCTGAAAGCGATTGCACTCAAGGAACAAATGTGGAAAGTCTGCAGTCTCACAGATTTTCAAGGGCAGAAAAAGGTTGTAGAAGGTCTTAAATTTGATTCCCATGCATTCAGATTGTTAGCTTTCTTGTAGATCTAACCACACTCTGAATTTCCCGGAGCTCCATTCATCCCTGCAGCACTCTCCCCCAACGCTCTCTGTGTGGATTATTGCATTTTGCATTCAACCTCCCTTCCAATTCAATAGTTTTACTCTTGTTTTGGATGGGGACTGGAAAAGATTTTCAACCTAATTTTATTTTCTAGCTAAAACAAATCTCATTTTGTGATTAAATGAAGCTTGTCTCACAGGCTGTAGGTCACATCCTGCAAAAACCACCAACCAGAGAAAACATCCATCGCTGCCAGCACTTCTGCAAGGCTGAATTGATCCTGCAAAGGTAGCTCAGCACAACGCAGCCTGGGAATCACCGAGGTATTTACACATCACTTTTTCCGTTGTTCGGGAAATGTTAACTCAGATAAATAATGTATGTGATCAATGTGATGTTGGGGTCACTCCTGCACGCCAACCTACCCCACAGCACCTGGCTGCCAGCTTTCCTCACATACTTTCTGAAGTGGGAAACTGAGACTGAGCTCTCAGAAGAGCACAACAGGTTGGGGTTGGAGAGCTTCTTGATCTTTGGATACTTTTCTTTTAGAAAAGAATTCCCACCTAATGGTATTTGTGTCCTGACATGCAAAGGCCAGAGGACTCATACAGCCGTTGGCATGTTGCGTGCCTGTCCCGCTCCCTCTTGTGTGCATCAGTAATGAACAATCCTGCACTGAAGAGGCATTTGCTGGCACCCTCTGACTTAGAGAGGAGGAAACGCTTTGGAGCTGGGAGGAGTCAGGGAGCAAAGGATCCTATGCCACAGATCTTCCTCCCCATAGTGAGCTGGCACGAGGCAGTGCATTATGAACGAGGGCAATTAGTCAGACAGGCTGCGTTCGCTCTGCATCCCTGTTCTCTTGTGCACATCTCTCTCTGCCAAGCACAGCCGGGCTCGTGAAAGCAAATGAAAGGGAAGATGAGACCAAGTTCCTCTGATGGATTCCTCTCCCTTTCTCTAAGTGCTACCCGAGTCATTTTTCAGCCACTGGAATGGATCGTGATGACAACATCTCCTTTAAATCATCAGCGCTAATGATTTCTAGCCTGAATGGAAGCTTGTAATTGCTGGCAAGGGCAGACATGGGAAGGAACACACTCTGCCAAGCAGTGTCCCCGTGCAGGTCTCAGAAATGTTTTCCTTTTCCATGGAGTGCAGTAGGCATCAAAGCCTCTACGTGTTACTTGGTAGTTCAACTTTCCCTGCCTGCCTGAGCAGGGAACCTCTGCACACATTAAGTGCTTCAGAGCCAGAGACAAGGCTCCTGCCTCCCTGCCTTTCTGTTGGCATCTAATATTCACTGTAGCAGAAGAGGAGTTGTTTCAATGCCTGACAGTGGTCTTCCATGTACTCGGGGTGCTTTAATGCTGGCAGAGGTTTGTTCTTCTCCGCAGGGTATCTGCTGAGGTTCAATTTATTCCTTCAGCCATATGGCGATCAAGCATCTCTCAGTGCTTTCAAGAGCTTGGCTTTGTGCTGTGACTGGTGCTGGCCAGCTCTGCCTCGACACTTCTCCACGGGTGCCCAGCTGGCTCCTGCAGATGGTGTGACACCTCCTGGCTCATGGAATCACGTCACACAACAGGCTCCCACTCCTGGGACATGCACAGGGCTGCCATTGGCCTCTGCGACCATGCTGCCACCATGTCAATGTCTGTGCTGTGCTCCCTCCCACTGTGCCAGTGTTGATGCAGAAAGGCACCCATTTGTAAGGCTGAGCCTTGCCTCTAAGGTGCTTCCAAGCTTCTGTCCTCATCTCTGCTGATTCCTCCAGCAGTTTCATTTCCAGAAGCATTCACTTTTGCTCCTGCCTTTCAAAGCAGCTGTCACTGCTGTCAGCTCATCTCCAAGCTATGGCTTTTCCTTGCAGCAGGAGCAATCCCCTGGAATCACAGAGCTAACAAGGACCCGCTTGCCCTGGGACACCCATCCAGGAGTGCAGAGCATCAGCCCTGCACCACGAACTGGGGGCAGAGGGGCATCACATCTTGCCATTGCCTCCCTCTGTGTATTTCTGCTGGAGTGCTCTGGTCACTGCAGGACAGCGGTCAGGGTCTGAGGTCAGTTCTTTATGATAAGGGTGGGGAGGCCCTGGCATGGGCTGCCCAGAGAAGTGGTAGAAGCCCCATCCTTGGAGACATTCAAGGTCAGGCTGGATGGGGCTCTGATGGAGTTGTGAGTGTCCCTGTCCATTGCAGGGGATTTGAACTTAGATGACCTTTATAAGGATCCCTTCCAGTTCAAATGACTCTGTGACTGCTCTGATCTCATGTTCTCCCTGCTCCATCCCTGCACTCAGACTCTTCAATATGGAACTGCTAAATGAGCAAACATTGGCAAAGTACAGTGGAAATAAAGGGCTTGCTGGCTCCCAGCATTCTCCTGAAATCATTTTAGAGGCCCATTTATTCATATGTGTGAATATATATACACACTTAAGTGTGTTTGGGGGTGTGAATACGTGTGTACAGGATGGAAAATGAACAACTGAATAATGCATGAGAGAAATGGCAGATTACAATGGTTTTTCTAAAATAACTAATAGCAGCAATAAAGCAAATGCTTGAGAGAGCTGTCATCCCATTTGTCAGCCTCGAGACAGATTTTTCAGACCTGTACCTGAAGCTCCCTCATTGCATTCCACAAATAAATAAGTGTCTTGCCTTGTCTCCTCACTTCTGCCTGTTCTGCTGGTAGATGGGTGTCCTGCACCCTGTAACCCTGCACTGTGTGCACAGAACAGGTTTCTGCTCACATCTTTGCTGCAAATGGGGGGTTTGGATGTCACACTGATTTCTCTGTCATCGCCTTGTGCTCTGTGCACCAAATGCACTCTCCTTTTGCAGGTCTGCTTACAGACACAGATCAGCAGCACAGAGCATGCAAGTGGCTCAGGGTGGCTGGAAAAAAGGGGTGGTGAGCTTAAATACAATGTTAGAAGGGAAAGAGAATAGAGGACCAAAACACACACACCACAAGAAGAGACCGTGACAGGTCAGTGTGAACAGCAGAGCTGGAAAGATGAAGACCTGAGTGTGATAAAAGGTGGGTTCAAGAGATCATAGAATCATTAAGGTCGTTAAGTCCAACTCGAACCCATCCCTGCCATGCCCAATAAGCACATCCCTCAGTGCCACATCCATGTGCTTCTTGAACACCTCCAGGTGACTCCATAGCTTAGAGGCAAACATGGAGCAGAAAGGGAAGAGCCAGGGGCTCCAGGTGATACATGCTGACAGGGCAGGCCTATAGACAGAAAGATAGAGAGATAGGAACTGGCCCCGAGTATAAATTGGGATGCTGCTCACGCACATTTTATAAAAGAAAAAAATAATTACTGATTAGTAGATAAAGCAGCAGTCAGAAATTTTGGAGGAAATGTGTCAGTAATGCATTCATGTCAACAGATGGAGCCTGGGAAAGCAAGAAGTAGATGTGTTCTGGCATGCAGACAGCATTCCTGAGCACATCAGTGCCCAGGTCTGCACCGTGGCGAGGGGAGATGGATGGGGAGCACCAACCATTGCAGGAAATCAGCAACCTGGTAATGAGATGTCACCATGTAAATGGCATTAACCCAGTGCTCTCTGCCCGGATGATGAAGGGTTCATGGCAGAGGCCGTGCTCCTGTACCCCTGGTCCACCTGAGCTCTCTCTGTCTCTGTCCAGTGGATCAGCCACACGAAGTTGTTTCTAAAACTCCCATCTGCCTTTCCTTCTAACAAAATGTCTCTTCCTCAGAGACAATTTCAATTTGCCAAAGCCAAAAATATCCGTGAAAAGACTCAGTTTGATGAATCTCTTCCTGAAGGAAAAACAATTGTTGAAAAACTGTTGAAAGCCCATTTTGTCATTTCCGACAAAAACAGTATTTCTTGTTTGGAATAACTTTTAGCTTATAAGCATAACTTAGTTTATGCTACGAGTGTTTTTTAAAGGTCAGATGGAAATAAACAGCTTGAAGACCCAATGTTTTGACTGGTTCAAGTTTTTCATTCCTCAGCTGGTGATAAAAGACATGAGATTTTTGATTCTTGCTTCCAGTTCGAAATGGGAAAACTACATAAAGATTCTCTTGAGATGAAAGGACAGCTCCTATGCAGCCCAAATCCCACCTGAATTTTCTTTTAGGGCAAGGAAACACATAAAGAAGAAAGGATGGTGATCATTCAGTGGTGGCCTGCTGAGAAATGCAGTGCTGCAGGGTTCTGTGCAAGGGCCAAGTGCTACAGCATCTCTGGGGATCACAAGCATCCCAGGAATGGCTCTGCTTCCACTACCTCATCTTCCTGTGGGTATGAATGTATTTTTATTTTCAGGTGTGTTTGAGGGGTTTTTACTATCTTTAGATCAGATTTTCTCCCTGGTTCTTTCCCACAAGCCCCAGGGGATGCAAGATGGCAGCTTGGAGTCCCAGGAATGTTTTGGAGTTCAAGGTCAGCGTTCTCATGCTCTGGCACTCCTTTGTTTCAGATGAGGTGCTGGCTTCTCCTCTCCAAACAGCATTGCCTGGGAGACATCCCTTTAACAAAGCACACTGTCTTTTTCCCAAGATCATTGCTACCGAGACACAGCCTTTCCAGAGGAATGTCAAACACTGTTTGGATAGCACCATCTCTCCAATCCACAGGGTGGGCATGGAGCAGGTGGGACATTTTCCAAACCCTTGGAGAGAACAAGGCCTCCTAGAAATTGTAGCCCATGAACATGCATGCATATATCCTGAATGGGAAGCCATATGAATGGTGACAAATCACCAACCAAGACAGAAATATTTCCTGGGCTCCCAGGTTTTTGATTGTGGCATGAAGCACAAAACCTCAGCCTCAGAGTGAAGCATTCCCTGCCCACATTGCCTGGAGCTCTCAATCAGAGTCATTCTGCTTAACACAGTGAGAGGTTCCTAACCAGCATCTTTCATTTCCTTTTTCCCCTTTCAATCAGCTGATTCTTCCACAAGTCTGTCCATAGGCAAATATTTCTGCCCTTGGTAAGAGAGAATTCACCCTGATCTCTGAGAGCAGTCCCTTTCTGATGGCAAAGGGCTCCACAGAGTAGAGAAGGTACTTTAAATATTAATGACAAGAAAACAAATGGAGATTCACTAAACGTTGCCACAGTGAAACATCGGCTACAAAGCTCTGCAATAATTAGCCATTAGGAAACTGAGCTACAGTTCTGCAGGATTTCTCCTAACCACTTACAGAGCACTTCCCTTTGTCTTCCAAGTTCCCAGCCCTGCTGGTCCCAGGCTGGGGACATGCCTCCTCTTCCTTGGTGGATGACACCAGTCCCAGTCAGACTACTGAGCCGAACACAGCTCAGCAACCTCCACATCCTCTCCCTGCTTTGCTGTTGCTTGTTTTCCCCTCCAGTTGATGTCTTGTTAAAGGAAACCCAGGAGGTTTGTGCAGATCTCCCGAGGGTGGCTGTGCTCTCCCCAGCAAAGCCTCCAATAACTTCCTCCTCGTGTGAAGTTGCTGCTCACTTTCTACTTCAAGAAGTTCTTAGTACCGACAGCCCTAAGCAGAAGATAACCCAGAAGAGTTGGCTTCCACCCTGCCTGAAATACAAGTTGCGTTATTGGTGTAGAGTGTTGCTGCATCTTTCCTTTGGGAGAATGAAATTTTTTTATCAGGCAGCTTATAAAAGCCAAAGATGCAAAGCCTTCTTCTCTGGAGGGAGTTCAGCAGCTTACTCCATGCTGAGCAGGAACCTGTTGAGAATTCACCAGGGTACTACCAAAGTCCATGCCTTTAAAATGTCATTCTATGTGTTTCTGTTTTTTTTGTTTGTTTTTTTTTTTTTTCTTCCTATTTAGAAATAAGAGTTTTTTGACATTTCAGTGGAGAGAGAAGCATTTCCTGAAAAGCAACAGTGGAAAAAATGCAACAGAAGATAAAATTGCAAAGGTTTCGTTTTAGCTGTTTGAAACCTGCACCTCTGTCTGGGTGAGAAAGGAGTTTTTTCATCTCAGATTTCAGTGGAAATATTTTCATCAGAAAACAGCAGCATGGAAAATTCTTCTTTCTCCTGAATGGTCTTCAGTAGTGGAGAAAAAAAGAACTTCACCATTATGAAAGACAAACTGTGGGCAAGTGTAAAGGGATTACAGACTGCGGGCTCACAGCATGAGGTTGGCATGGGAACCCAAGATCTGTTCTATACTGCAATGGGATCTGGGTTGAAATTCCCCCTCCAGATTGGTCTAGACTCCATTCTTGCATCAATCAGTAGGACTGGGAGGTTGAGGCTGCTGGAAGCAATTAATTGGCTTTACAGATAGCTGGAGAGAAGGAAGCATCTTCCTTACTCTCTTGTCCCTTCCAGGACAAGTCTAAGACTGGGACCAGTGAGTGACTGGGAACTGTGTGTCTGAATATGACCTCGGGTCTCGGGAAAATATAACAGCCAGCCCAAGAGTCAGCTGTCTCTGATTAATGGAGACAAGTTTGAGCAGCCAACAAACTGATAAAAATACAAGATGAAAATACAGACCGCTACGTCCACAACAGTTCCAGGGCTTTTGTTTTTTAAACAAGTGCAAAAGATTCACAGTTTTGTTTGCTTGCTACAAAACAACAGAGAAAGATCTTTCCCCAGATGTACTCTATTTGCTGCTGGGCTCTGCTATTTGGATAGAGAATCTAATTCATTTGTTTGCCTGGAGAGAAATTCAATAGAGAAGAGAGGTGGGATCAATACCGGAGCGGCATCGGACCCACATGCTGCAGACAGGCTGTGCTCAAAAAGAATGAGGCCCAAAGCAGCAGGACTCAGAGCTTTCAGAGAGCCAGAAGGAGCAGCTTGGTGCTGGTACCATAGTTATTACATTTCCCGTTATTTATAAGACCAAGGGCTGAGAGCCTGTGACCTGATTGTGCCAGGTGTGGTACAAACTACAGAATGAGGATGGAGGGGTGGAGGCTTTGCAGGAGGGCTATGGGGAGGGCAGAGCAGGGATGTCTGAAGCAGAGAAGGGGTGGCGAAGATCCCCAGGTGGGTGTCAGAAGCCTGCAAAGCCCAAACACGTATTGCATGCTTGGGATGACAGGAGGAACTCAGACATGGGAGAGAACATGGGCGAGGACAGCCCAGACATAAATGTGATGGCAAAACTCCTTTTTACTTCAGTATCCATGACAAGTGTTGCCTCCCTAACCACAGTACACCATCCTCAGTTCCATCAGAGTCCATTGTTTCCTCCTCAGCCTAGCACAGGTCAGACTGGTCTCTATTTACTGTTTCACAGCAAGAAAGCAGCACAAATACACACTGTAGTTTTAATGCTGATTCTGAGCCCCTGACAGAGCAGCTCTGCCCAAAATCCTCCTGCTGAGCAAACAGCTCGAGTAGCAACAGAAGCTGTGGGACAGTTCGCTTGAAGAGGGGAGTTAAGACATGGTGACCTCGGTTAGAAGGAACCTGGAAGCCTGGAAAACAGTTTACATTACATGAATTCAGCAGCAAGAGAAGGAGAGCTTCTCTCTGTAGCCACTTTCACACTTGCCTCTCCCATGCTGCCTCTGTTTGCAGATGATTTTATTCATCTAAAGCTGAAAACCTATGGGCATGTCAGTTTTTCAGCAAAAATTTATTAATACATAAATATCCCCAGCATTTTTTTTTTGTTTAAATCTGAGAAAATGCTTCCTCCCTTCAGCCCAAGAAAAAATCCATGCAGCCCTCGAAGAAATCACTTTGCTCATACACAGAGCAGAAGGCACTAAATAAATAAATTCCAGGCATAGGAACAGATTTTGCAGAAATGCTGGTAGCAAAGTCTCCAGGTGGTACCCAGTGCTGTTGGCTGGGTGGTGGTGAAGCTGTGAGTGTCAGCAGCCTCCTGGGGCATGCCAGAGATTTCTGCAAGTCCATGGCAGTGGCTGATGTGAGGAAATCAAGTTGTGTTTATGGTGGAATCCTCCATGTCCTAAGGTCAGTGCTTAATGACATCTTTGGAAAGGGCAGGAGGGAGAGGACGTGCACTAAGCCACATGAAGGTACTGTGTTTATGTGCAGCATCTGTATAGATGAATACGTCAACTGCTTTCTGCAGCAGTTTGAAACTGAAAACAACTCACAGGTGTCAAAAACCTTTTCTGAGATGAGGAGAGTGAGTGGAGCTTGTCAGCAAGGAGCAGCTCCATGCTGCTGATACCCACATATATGGACACTCCACTTGGGCCACAGCCGGTGGCACACACAGGGTGAGTCCAGCTGTGCTATTCCACCTCCCCCTCTGTACACTGAATGCTGATTTCATTTGTAATACTCCCAAAGCGAAACCTTGAGGGATTTTGGCACACATCAGGAACTGATCTCAAGGTATGCTCCCTAAAGGAGTCTCTACAAAATCGAACAAAGAAACAAACGAAAATAAACACACTAAAAATCTGTCGTTGGAAAATGCCCTAGGAAAGACAGAAAGCTGCAGAACACAGTGCACAACCTGACATTCACTCCAAATGCATCTTTCCTGGTGCTGTTTTGCCATAGGAGCAGACCTGGTGTGGAACAGCAACCAAGCATCTCCAGATTGTTGTGCAGCTCTGTGCTTTTGGGTACGAAGCCACAGGCTGAGCCACCGTCTTTGTTTCATTTCTTCTTTTCCTTAGCGTTAAATACCAATCAAGGTGCTGCTGCAGAAGGCTTTGGGCATTATTTCACTGAAAAATATTCTCCTCCTCCTTCTTGGTTTCTTCCTCCTGATTGCCGTTCTTCTTGCTAGCTGTATTTGCATGAAAATAAGGTTTTATTGCTTATGTCCCTAGTGTGGTATCGCATTTAGAAGCTGCAATTATTATAAAAACTACAGGTGATGAATACGCTTCTGGAACAGATGTCCATAGTAATTAAAAAATGTGGGAATACTTCTGTCGGTGTTAGTGCAACGGACAGCACTGCTTCTGGGCAGAACCTTTCCCATGAGGGGCTCACAGCCACCACATCCCCCCACAGGGCTGCAGTTCCTCGTGAAAGCAAAACAGGCCTGGCAGGACCTTCTTATTTCAGACCCTGCTGCTTTCCATCAGCTTCCCAGGAGCTCGGGAGCCATTTCTGAGCACACAGCTTCAGCATCAGGCTGAGCAGGGAGCTCCATGTTCAGCACCTCGAGCCGCGCACAGCTCCTCGCAGCATCCCTGAGCATCAGCCTGGGAAGGCCTCAGCTGTTAAATCCTAACGCCTGCAATCAAAGGTGTTGTGACATCACCTGTAAAAAAAGGTAGTCAGGCTGTAAAACGTGTCCTTCTGCATGAGAACGCTGTGCCTGGGAAGCGCAGGAGGGATTGAGAGAGCCCTGAGGCAGAGCCGTGGTGTGATTAATGACACTTTCCTCATTGCCTTTCCCTGCTGGCAATGTGCATATTGGAAATGCCTTGATCAATGCAGATTACAGGATCAAGTCTTCATCTTCTTTCAAATCTGGGCTGTAATGCGTTTCCTTTGCTTTCACTGAGCCGTTAAATGCCTGCCTTTTTCCTTCTGTTTTAATTATTTACCGTACTAACATCATTAGTTCCCAAGCATGTCTTGGGTGGCATTTGTTTGTGTTACAAGACACGGATCAAACTAGTATTGATTTTGAATGTTTCATCTTCATTTAGAAGTAACTGTAGGTAAGTCATCCAGTGTAAGAATTACAGGATTTGATTCCTGAACAGAGACATAACCTCTCTGTCCTTCAATACTGATGGCGCTGGTGGAAGGGGAGCTGCCACATTAAACTTTTGTTCCACTTCTCCACTCTCTTCACATGCTCTACTTTGAGACAAATCCAAGACAGGCATTGGCTGTGGGACCTATTAGCACTAATTGCCTCCCAGGGTAACATCAAACATCCAGACCACTAAAACGTCCTGCTCTGTTTTCATTACAGCCATTTAGTTTCATGGGAAGAAGTGTGGGGAACTTTTCCAGGGAAAGGTAATACGTGTAAATTGAAAATGTAATGGGATATTGGGACACATTATGCCCAGCAGGTCTGCCAGATGTGATTAAATTCTGTTCCTTTACAAAATGATAACAGGGCTCAGTGCAAAATAAAATCCTCAATTCTTCTTACATTAGCATTAACCCAACCCAGTGTGGTGGTATAGTCCAAATCAAAATCAGCTTTGTCTCTCTCCTGCTTCTAGAGTGCAAAGATAGGATGCTTGTGGTTTCAGACATCACAATGGAATGTGATTGCTGTGAGTTCCCAATTATTCGACCTGACTGAAAGCCTTATTTGTATTTGCTTTGGTTTTTTCCTGATATTCAATAACTGTTGTCTGAAATCAGCTGCTTACGCTGGCTCTAACCGCTCAGAAAACCCCTGGGCAGGAGCTGGATTGGAGATACATTGGATCCAGACCACCATAAAGCTGGGAAGTGTTACTGAACCCTATGCAGAGAGAGGGCGCGACGGTCCTAAGAGACGGGGAAGCAACCAAACACCTTTTCCTTTTGTCTCCTCCTATTCCCCATTAGCTCAGCATTATCCAATGTTATGCTGTGAACGTGTACTAAATTCAGCTGGATCCAGTCCCACTGCTGTAACCAATGTTTCCCACTTGACTGCGTTTAAACCTTCCTCTAAGCACAACACACAAATAATAAAACTAGGAACATCACTAGAAGACTCTCAGAGCCCCTGTGGACCAATTTCTTCCTGTTTTGTTTCTTTTGCACAGTCTGGTTAGGGTAATCAAACAATCTGGGGCTTGCTATTGACCCAACCTAATTGCTCCTACCAGTGCTGCAGGCATAAAACACCAGGTTCTCTGATTCAGGCCAAATCTCCACGGCTTCTTAGCCTTATCCTCTCTCTTCTCAGCTGTCTGCAAAGCTAGTGGCAGGGATCTCAGCGTCTTTGGCTCTGTGTAGCCACCCCAGACAAAGAGCACTGTGAGCACCTTAGGGCTCAGACTGCTTGTCCCATCAGCATGTTAAGGGAAACAGAAGAGGAAAGGACCACGCTGGCAAGAAGGCAAGAAATATTTGTATACATAGGAGGGGCCCCAAGCTGGATACACAACACCCTCTGAGAATTTATGGGATATCTTCAATTGCAGACACTCTGGGAGGGAGGAGAAAAGAAAGGTTTTTTGCCCTAGATAAGGGACAATTTAATAAAGGAGTGTAAGATTATTGCCTCCTATTTTACATTATGAGCTTTCATGCTTACAGAATGGGCAAATTAAATTAACAGGTCCTGAGAAGGGCAGTATCTCCAGAGAATTTTCATGAAGATACTGAGCTGCACACATTAACCACATTTTGCTCTCAGGCCAAGGGAAGTGGCTGCTTAAGGGAACTAAGCAGCAGCACTGGCTCTGGAGGTGGTAATCACATGTGAAATTTGGAGCCCTGCAAGGCTGCAGCCCATCAGATAACACATTTCAGGCTGGAGAAGATGAGGAGAGAGAAATCAAGTGCAGGAAGCAAGCATTTCTGGAGTTATTTTAACAGTGTGAAGTTTAATTTCAGATGATGAGAAAATCCTTTTTAATTGTCTCTCTTTATGGGAGACAGGGCACTAGACAGCACAGTCAAAGGAAGACCAAGGCACTACGTGTCTCTTCCAAAATCATCTGTGTGCAATGTCCACCAGCTTGCAGATACAAGAAACTGAGAAAACAAACCAAGAGAAGGCAACAGATCTGATGCTTTTAGAATACCAGTTTTTCAGTTTCAGCCTAGATTTCCTAAACTGGGAAGGTCAGGAAATGAATGGTGAATCAACACAAGATATCAGCTCGTTCTTTGTAGCTCCTGCAAAATGGAGGCAACGAATGGGAGAAAAGCAGTGCTGGGAACACATCGGTCTGGCTTTGAGGACTCTCAAATATCAGGGCAGTAAAATGGAGCAGTTGTTGGAAGAGAAAGCCATAGACACAATTAAAGATGCATCAAAAACCCAATGCAGCACAGGATGAGAGCTCCAGACCTCCTGAGATCTAGCAGCTTTGAACTGGAAGTTAGAGCTGGACAGACCCCAGTAAAGCTTAATCCTGCAAGATAGGCTGACAAGCTCTTTCAGCACAGGTCTAAAGGAAGCACAAGCTGATCTACGAACACTTTGCTCTTTCCTCATCACTGCAGGATCCCCACAGCTCTCATCAGTGCATTAAACAGTGTGCTTACCATTTATCATGTGACATTTTTCCTGTAGCTGGAGGGAGAAGTTGTATCTGCCAGAAAATGCCCTTTCACTAAGTGGTATTTTTCTTCTCAATATATGGCCACATCCTTTGCAGTCTGAACAGGAGATAAGAGATCTAACATGCTGAGGGACACCCCATGTGCAGCGTGCTCCTGATGATGCTCCCAGCTGCAGCTGACCCTATGCTTTAACTTGGGCAACCTGTGCTCTTTAAACAGGACGCTCACAAAAAACACCAAAATATATTATATTGACTGAGCCCATTTTGGGGCTTGACACCCAGCCCGTGTTTCTGAGCATCGTTCTTGGGGCTGGGACTTCACAGCCAGGGTTCCTGGTGTGGTGGAAGCAAAGTGATTTTGGGGAAACCTTTCATTTGTTGCTTGCTCAAGGATGACAGCAGGCAGGCAGGGAGTGTGTGTGTTCTGTGCCCTAAAGCTATCGCTTTGTTACTCTGGGCAGAGAAAAAGTTCTCAGGAGAGAGGAGTAGCAACTAGAAGCTGAGGCTGACCTTCAGGCTATATAGGTTTGTCACATCTGTTGTTCTCTTTTCAAAGCAAGACTCCTGGGGAGAGCTAATGCCCTTTATCAGACCAGCAACTCTCTTTTCAGCTGTGGACAATGGGACCAGTGCAATGCCTCATGCAGAACTCTTCCCTCTGCCTCCACTTTCTTTCTCATGTGGCTTCAAGAGCAAAAACACCTGAATGCAGACAGAAGAAAAGAGAAAGAGGAAACAAGATAAACTGCATAATCCCACTTCAAAGGCTCCTTGAGCTGGGTGACTCTGGACGTCCCCTGTTCCCACACGTGTCCCCATGTGCCTGCTGTGTGCAGGGCCAGGCAGATGGGGTGCAGGGAGCAGGGGCTGCCACGTGCTTCCAAAGTCCTCTGGCGAAGCTGCCAGGCTTACATCATTCTTTCTTCTTTTCCTGCCTGCCTGTGGATGCAATCTTTAGCTGTCAGCTGAAAGCAGCGTCCTCGGTCTGTCCCAAAACCTGTGAATTGCTGTTGGTGTGAATGTGGCATCATGTGCAATGCCAGAGCTAGCAGCCTCCTTGGGGACCATAGCATCACACACAGGGAGGGTGGGAGACAGGGCAAAGCAAGGGCTGGGGTCTGGAGATGACTCACGTCTGCTATCGACTTCAGCCTCATTTCTCCACGTCTCAGTTTCTTTATCTAAAATGGGAGCGGTGTTCCATTTCATTCTGGGAGATAGAAGTGAAGGAGGCTAGGTAGGAATTAACAGCTTTTCCAAATACGGTGTCGCTAAAAGCTTTTGAAGAGACATAGAAAAAGATTTATATTTCAGTATCTGACAAACAGAAGAAAGGATGTGTCTGCTTGATCTGTGCTTCTGTCATGCCTTCATTAAATATGTGAGACCACTAAATGATGCTTTCCAAAGACCCTGAAGAAGAAAGAGGAGCCAAAGGAGGAGGTTAAGCAAAACAAGTTTGTCTATCAAAATAATTTTTTGCATATAAGCAGAGCTTTTTAGTCTAAGAAGGATGTTCACAAAACATGAGTTCTATCCAAGAAAAGGTTCTGTTGTAAAATGAAAAGTCATTTCTTGGCTAAAAAGTAGTTTCAGACCCAAAAAGGTGTTTACTTCTTGGTGATGAATCAACATCTTCAGTGAATACTACTTCCACCAAAGCTATCAGATCTTATGGGTGATACAGAAACTACTGGTAAGGGAAAAATCCAAAGAACAAACAAATATTCTTAAATTTTAGACATGTCCTATTCACAAAGAACTGATTTGCCAGAAAGCAACATGGAAAAGGCAGGAACACAACCTGCACTCCCATCCGTGCCAACCTAACACCCTCTGTGCTCTCTCCTTTTCACCTCTCACTTATCAACAGGGCTAAGGAGGAGGTGAGGATGGAGGGCTAGTCCTATTGCCTGGTGAGAGAGACTGCCACCAGGAGTTCTTTTCATAGAACAATAGAATTGTTTGAGCTGGAAGAGACCTTCAAAGGCCATCTAGTCCAACTCCCCTGCAGTGGTTCAGGTGAGGTCTCACAGGTGCAGACCAGAGGGGTAAAATCTCATCCCTTACTCTGCTGACCATGCTGCTTTGGGTGCAGCTCAGGATACAATTGGTACTCTGGGATGTGAAGGCACAATCCTGGCTCATGTACAGCTTTCCAGCAGTACCCCCAAATTCTTTTCAGCGAGGCTGTATATATCCTTTTTTTTCTGCATCTCTTGCATCGCTATCTTGAGCAAAGCTGTGCTATGTCTGATGTTTCAGTTTTTCCCCTGTGATGCAAAACTGAAGCAGCCTGAAGGAAATTTTTGCTGAATATGATGGAAACTAATTCTCCAGGCTTGCTGATCAGGACTGCAGTGACAACCACCAGGAACCACAATACAGCAGGTAAAACGCTAACGGAGAAATGGCAGCTAACCAGCTAGCAGAAAGGCAGCCAAAGTTGCTTGCTATTAATTTTCACTTGTATTGCAGCACCACCTACATGTCCCCGACACAGAGCACAGCCCTGTGGCATCAGGCCCTGAGGAACTACAAAACATACAGGGCATCTGGGGTGTGCTTCTCTTTAAGATTACATCACTTAAATGCAACTGTCTACATGTGAGCTGGGGGGTTGGCTGAATTGCTGAGCTGGAGTACCATGCTGGATATGGCCAGTAACCCTTCTGGTTTCTAGTATACACACTCCTCTCCCCAGCTCTTAGGGCCCAGCTGGCAGCCTCATGCAGATGTCTTGGTCCCAAATGGCACTATCAGGGCAACCCAACCAAGTTTCATTAGGCTCAGTGTTAGCTGAGTGACCAAATATGGCTCACATGTGGTCAGTGTGCATTTGGGTGTCCCCTCTTGGGGGCTGAACCCACCTATTCTGCACCAAAGAATTTCTAAAGGAAGAGGGGAGTACTTGTCATGCAGAATGGGGTTGGGGTTCATCTGAATGAATGTCAGACACAATGATGAGTGCATTTCATCTCTTTCTAAAACTGACACCTACATTTAAATAGATGGATCATGTGCTGCTCTCCATTTCATGAATTCTGTGACTACCAGGGAACCCAGGACAACTCGTTCAGTTGGGGATGGCACTGAGATATTCCCTGAGATGAATCCCATTGTTTGTAAATTCAGAGAGAGAGAAAGAAAGGATCAAGGCCTCAAGGAAATCATACTGTTAGCTTAATGCAAGTGGTCCTGGCCATCCAAATTTCTTTCAGTTATGATTTTCTAACTGCTTCAATGAAGTATTGAGGTTGAAATTCTTTTACATTTTATTTTATTTTATTTTATTTTATTTTATTTTATTTTCAGAACAGAGCTGGACATGTACATCAACCCAAAAGATCTTGATCAATTCATTAAAAAGAGGAGTAAAGGAGTCAGTTCAGTCAGTTCTCCATAAGGTAAAGGGAATTTTGAAAATTAACTATTAGCCTTAATCATGATGTTCTAAGCCTTATGCTGGAAGAGCCATTAATTGTAATGCAATTACTCTAGCCCTGGGTGGCAGCCAGTGTTGTAATGGATGTCCAGACAAAGTAGCTTCTACTCTGTGCAAAGCAATGCTGGCCCTGACAGCATAGTGGCTAACTGGGATGCTGGAAAGCTCAGAGAATGATTTCACCCCTATGGGGTGCATGGGATGGAAGATGCTTCAACTGAGGCAGCTTTGAAAGGTATTCATGAGAGAAAGGAGAGAGAAGGGAGATTGCTGTGCAGCATGAATAACAAGGCAGAGAAGCAAAGATACTTCTGAGCATGTGGACTGTTTTTTGCACTGTTCCCCTGGGTTCACCAGTTTTCCCATTCAGGAAGAGCAGCAGCACAATGATCTCCGTTGGGCAATCTTCTCCAGGTGCCCAAGGATGGGAGGGTTCAAGAATATGCTGCAAGTGGGCAACATGCCTACATGAGGGAGGAGAAAACTGGGTGCAAGAGTGGGGAGAATCTGTCAGTCCTATTCCACTCAAGTAGAAACATATTTTAGGTGGGTAGGGCATCTAGCATCACTTCATAGCAGCTGTTCTTTCATTCTTTGGAAAAGAAAGACCTCAAGGGGTGGTGGTGGAACAAATTGTGCTCAGAGGGCAATTATTAATAGATGTGGGCCAAACTGTGGCTCAGAACAGAAGTTTCTATCCATGTCTGGGAAGCATTTGGCTTTAGCCAATGTGCTATTTGCAAAATACCAGAAGCTACAGCAAACAAATACAAACAATAAATGGCCTCAAGCTACAGCCCTTCGTGAGAATTCCTGCATCTACACTGGCAGACTATGAAAGATTGAAACTTATAAGATCACTATAAACTCAAAGCATTAGTCTCCAAGTTAAGTTTTCTCCTTGTACAACCTGCCAGTTAAAAGCTCTTTTTTTTCTTCTTTTACAGATTCTGCTTGATCTGCACCTCAGCTGTGCTCTGAGTTTTTTCATTACTTGGGATTACTTATTAAATTCTTTGTGTGAGCATAATTCCAAGTGGAACTGAACAGTGATTCTCTGACCGCTGTGTATAGTGCTTGGTTATAAATTGTAAAAGGAGGCACACTGAAGAAATCTCTGCAATTCGGAAATTCTAAGAACGGGAAGGAGGAACTCAGAGCACAGCACATCTATGAGATGTGATGACTTTTTTTTCAAGGCTTTTCTGGTACTTCCATGAAGAGAGCGTAGGGTTAAGACATGAAAGCCCTAAATCAAGTCCCTGCTCTGCCCTGGGAAGAACAAGGACTTGAACAAAACTCTTTGTCATCGCAGGCGAAAGGTAAATCACTGAAGTGTTACCTCACTTTCTGAGACACCAGAGAGGTGCTACTCCAAGCAAAAATCCATCCAGACCCATTAACTATGAGATTCCAAGGTCACTGGTCTCAAATTTCGAATCATTATGCTCCCATAAAAACCACGAGGATGCCAATAATGCCAATTCAAAATCTCCTCATAGATTCCCTGCGATTGATTTTATTGTCAATTTTACCATGACCTAAGAAGTACACACTGTTTTCTTTTTAAACTGAGCGTACAAAATGCCATAGCGTCATTCCCTGCACACAGTCCAGAGAAGATGATTTCAGGATGGATGCTTTATTTCCTTCAGACAACAAGATGCCCATATTCCTGTTTAAGGCCATCTGGATGGGGCCCTGGGAAATCTGATCTAGTGCTTGGTCTGGTGGCTTGCAACCCTGTCCGTGGCAGGGGGGTGATTCCTGAAGTCCCTTCCAACCCAAGCTGTTCTATGATTCCATGATTCAACTATATTTCTGTCACTAGGAGTCCAGAAGAATCCAGGTCTTGATGGGTTATGGAGTGATCAAGGAAATCTTACTATCTTAGAGAGGATACCAAAAGAATCTATCAATTTATAAATACATATGTATTGAAATATATATTAACATATACAGATAGCAATAACTAAAAAAAAAAGTATGTGAAATACAAATTTTCAGTTATGAAGCAGAAAGGAATGCATGTTATATAAGAACAGCTGCAACTTTTCTGCATCCATTTTTTTATTTTTATTTTTTAATGTGATGATCTCTGCTGATGAGTTTTGTTTTTTTTCTGCAGGAATCAGAGAACTGTTCACCTCAGCTGGGCAAGAGGCAGGGAACTGCTCTTGTCCTCACCTGACCAATTTTGTAAGCAACCTGCTGATCTTGGTATTCCTACAAAGCCTGTTGGATTCCATAAAGAGAGAAGGGTTTGTTTCCTTTCCCCTGCTGAGAAAATAATTTTCCTGTTGTATTGGGTGGAGAATGGCTTGAGAGCAGCCCTGAGGAGAAGGATTCAGGGGTGTTGGTTGACGAAGGACTCAACACGAACCAGCAATGTGCACTTGCAGCCCAGCAGGCCAACCCCATCCTGGGTTGCACCAAGAGAAGCATGTCCAGTAGGGCAAAGGAGGTGATCCTGCCCCTCTGCTCTGCTCTTGTGAGACCCCATCTGGAGTACTGTGTTCAGTTCTGGGATCCCCAAGACAAGGACATGGAGCTGCTGGAGTGGGTCTAGAGGAGTGCCATGAAGATGATCAGAAGGCCAGAGCACCTATGAGGGCAGGCTGAGAAAGCTGGGGCCCTTCAGACTGGAGAATGCTCTTGGGGGGACTTATAGTGGTCTTCCAGTATCTGAAAGGGGTCTACAGGAAAACAGGGGAGGGACTTTTTAGAAGGGCATGTAGTGACAGGACAAGGTGAAATGGTTTTAAACTGGAAGAGGGGAGATTTAGACTAGATATTAGGAAGAAATTCTTTACTGTGAGGTTTGTAAGACACTAAAAAAGAGTGCCCAGTGAGATAGTTGAGGTTGCCCCTCCCTGGAAGCAGTCCAGGCCAGGCTGGATGGGATTTTTAGCAACCTGGTCTAGGGGGACATGTGTCTGCCTATAGCAGTGGTTGAAAACAGATGATCTTAAAGGTCCCTTCCAACCCAAACTGTTCTGTGATTTTATGATTTATCACTATTTTGCTTTGGCCTGGGGTCGGCCACAGAAGACACAAAGTGGGGGAGGAAACTGTGAGCTCAGAGGTGGATAAAACATCACTGGAGGGAGATCTTCACTGGACAGACAGGCTGGAAGAAGCAAGATGAAATTCCTCCTCAACTTTTATGTGAGTAAACTAAAATTATATTGCTGAAGAGTCTGATTTATGTGTCTACAAAGGAACGTGATCATTATTTTCCAGCACCCTTCAGAAGCACCTGAGATGAAGCAAGGACCAAAACAACACTGCTACATCAGAAGAATTAAATTGTCTCTTTTTTTTAAGGCATCACAGTAAAATTAGCAGACTTTGAAATTTCAATCCTGCAAAGAGATTCTTTCTTTACATTTCCCCAAGATAATCTGGATAATACATTTTTAAGGATATAGAGTTGTCTAGTTTCCTACTCACTGTGGGGAAAAAATACGTTTTTAAAAGGAAAATCACCCATTTTAAATGAAATCTGGGTATAATGGACAGTTAAGCTCCTTCAGAAATAATCAAACCCATATTATTGTCAACTCCTTTAAAGAGACACATTTCTACAATAATTTCTAACTGATATGCTTTATCTCTTTCTTGTTGCAAAGCCTTTCTTTCTGTAGCTAAAAACTATGAGTTCTGTGAGTTATGATGGCTCTTTGCTGGATGTTTTATGAGATAAATGCATAGTCCTACGGATGCTGCAACATTTTAGTTGAATAATTTCTGTACAGACAGCATATTCAACACTGCGTAATGTCTTTCAAACCAACCTCATACTGACAAAGCTGTCATAAATCATGGTTTCTAAGGCAGTTCAACCACTCCACGAGACGTGGAGCCTAAAAAGCAACCCTAACTCTTCTTCTCCACTTTCAAAGGCACTCCATTGCACAGTAAAGTGAAGTGGAGACATTTTAGCTGCTCATGGATGTGGCACGATTGAGGAACAAGGCAAGTGTAAAGGCAGTCTGCCAACTCAGAAGTTCAGGCTGTGGAAGGTCTAACAGGTCCAGAAAGTCCAACTTGACCCTGAAATCTCAGCCCCATAGTCCCTTTGTAAAAGATAGGATAGGAAGGAAGCGTCCTCAACCTCTCCAGGGGCTCCTCTAGCCTTTTGCCTTCAATGAGCAACTGTATTGTGTGTAGTGGTAAGTGAAGGTGAACTCACATGGTCTGCTCTGGGTTGGACAAAAGAAGGACTGCTATCCACCAGTCTGAGCCACACGTTCTCTTCTCCCTAAAGTCAGAAATTCTTCAAATAGCTTTTACTGCTGTTTCTCTATTAATTTCTGCTTGAAGAAGTAGAAAGCTGTTGCAAACACAAAGTGCTTCAGAATGATTTGGGAACAGAGAACAGCCTCCTCCTACCACCTCCTTTCCCAAGAGAGCACAAACACCAAGGTCTTTCTGAGAAATCTCACCCTCCTTGTAAGTCAATGTATACTGGTACAAACTCTACCAGGGACCTTCAGCTACAGCCATGGTGGGTGTGCTGGGGCAATGCCTGCTGTTCCTGTTCCAATATGGGGTCACAAGTGACCTTCCACCACTCCACTGAAGCCACTGACTGCCACTTAACATAGGATCTGCTGGGTCAAGGAACAGGAAGAAAAAAGACCATTTTGCTCCACTTCCCAAATTGACCCAATTACAGCCTGATCTGGATGCCTTTATTCTGTGTTAAATACACCCTAAGAAACTGCTGATATGGAGCAATGCCTTCCACAGGGCATACAGCACCTGAATGGGAAATGAACTGAGATGATTTCTAATCAGTGACCATTACACCACCTTGATTACCCACGGCTAAACCCTTCTCAGTCCCTGCCCACCAACCTGAAAGAAAAGGAAGAGATGACCTTTAAAAGCCAAGCCAAGATTACAGTAATTGGGCAATAATATGAAGCAGCAAATACGAGTCAAAATGATCCCTTTGACTTCGGTAAGAGGAGCAGCTAATGCATCCAGGAGAGGGCTCATTATTTCCACTCGGCATCAAGATTTTAACTACATCTGCTCAACACCTTGAGCTGTTAAGTGGATCGCTCTTTCATACAAGGGAGTAACATCACCTGTGAAAGAGCGAATCACTGTGATTGAGGCAACCAGCTGTCCTCAGCGCCGTGATTAGAGCTGCATAAATAACTGATATTTCAGTTCACTGAACAGAAGTCCCAAAATAGGGAAAAAATATTCAAATATTTCTTCTTTTTTCTTTTTTTTTTTTCTAATTCTTTTTCAGGACGATAAGTACTTCACCAGGCATTTCTTTGAAGTCAGATTAAATGTTCTGTATTGTCTGCAATGAATTATTTCATTTGGCTTTCAAATTGCAGTTTCGTTGCTTGCTTTTTGTTTTCTCATGTATGAATGGTAGCATCTTGGACCTCACGCATGCAAAATGCTGTTTAGAAAAGGCAGAAATGAAAAGCTTCTACTTTTAAGTTTCTTTTTTGCTGAAATGGTCTTGATGAATTTAACAGCAACCTGCAAATATACTTAATCATTCTAATGCCTGAATGGTTAACATACAAAACACTCGAGCCCTGCATTCAGCTTTGCTCTCTGCCTTCATTTCTGACTGATCTCTGCAAAATGTCTGAATTATTTATATTTCCAGATGAAGACTTTCACCTCAGGACACATTGCCATGCTGAACATTCTGAAGGAATGATAAATGCCTGATGACCATCAGGTTCCCATCGCGTGGTGCCTGGAACACAGACCTCATTCCTTTCTCTCTACCTGTCCTACTGCTTAACTCCACTGAACAGCCCCTGGGTTACACTCTTTCACCACTGACCCAGGCACCCCTTGCCCTTAAGGGGCAGCTGGAACTCTCAAAGCACCAACAGGCTGCACAGGGAGGTAGGGGAGTCACCGTCCATGGAGGTGTTCCAGAACCTTGGAGATGTGGCACTGAGGAACATGGTCACTGGTCATGGTAGGATCAGGTGGGGTTGGACGTGGAGATCTCAGAGGTTTCTTGCTGCTGGTGGTTGTGAGATACGCAATTAGAACCAGCAATAATTTCAGACCCAGCCTTTGAGGAGCATTCAGGATTGGGGCATTTTCACGTGAGAGGGACTTTTATCTGTTTCCTTGAAAAGTTCATAGACTTCCTGCAAATTCTTGTCTTGGAAAGTAGATAAGACTTTCTGTTTTGCTTTTTTTGTACCTTAAACCATTTAAACAGAGAGGTCTGAACAGCTGAGTGTGGGTTTCCAATGCCAATGCAGTTCTTACTGAGACTATTTCTCTTGGTCACTTAAGGCCACTTTACATCCAAACAAGATTTACAACCCTGGATGTGCAAATGTGTAATCTAATCCCGTCACCATCTACCTTTAATCTCCAGTAAATGCATCTCCTGGGTTCTGAGCACATGCTGTAACTGAAGGTGCTGCAGAGTTTCCCCTTGTAGGACAGAGCTGATATTGTTCCAGCCAAGGACCACTGTGTTTTATTACCATGACGGCGCCTGGTTCGTTGGGTGACCTTAAACAAATCATTTAACTTCTTATGTCTTTGTGAGCCCAGCTGGAAAACTTTGCACAAAACCAACCAGCAGGCAACTTAGAGCAAGCCACATGCCGTGCCTGTATTTGAGCTTTCCTCAGGGAAATAAAGCGCAAATGAAAATTGCAAACCACCATCAACCCATAATAAATGTTTAAAGCACATGCCAGAGTCAGAAGAAAAAGATTTAAATTTAAACATGAAGCAAGCCAGACTATCAGTTGTCTTTTTAAATGGTTGTTGTTTTCCTCTGCAATTTAATCCTGCCTCACTTTTCCTCAACCTCAGTTTCTGCAGGCATGCTTGGTATCCCTTATATCGTGACCATATGGATTGCATGAACTAATTGATGAGCTGACAGCAACCTGCACTATATTCCCCATCTTAATGAATTTACCCTGATCTGTCACCTTGAGGCTTACCCAACCCCACTCAGCCCTTGCTTTTCAGCCAGAACACACCATCATGCTTGCTGTTCTGTACTCAGCCCTGGTGCTGCTGCTGGGCCCAGCAGGCTGGGCAGGGAAGGGAGCAGTTACCTGTTTGATCTGGCTCAGTGTTTTGGAGGCTCTGTGAACAATAGCAGCCTCAAATATGCAACAGAGACATGAGCATAGGACGGCAGAATTCCCAAAGGATACCCAGTCCTGTCTGAGTGCATTCAATCTTCAGAGCTGTGTTGTATGGCAGAACCCAAGACAGCACTAGAGCAGGCAGCTCAATGGTTCCATGGGGAAAAGCAAGCCTAAGGACCACACAGTGACAGCTAAGAACCACGTGACAGTACTGAGATGCTGAAGAGCTGGGAGTTAACCCAGCAGTGGACACCTCACATTCCCCATCAGCTCCACCAGTGGATGTTTGATGTATGTGAGAGCTGTGTGCTGGGGTCTGACGCAGAGGACTTGAAGTCATGTGCAGTTTAGTGAAAGCCTGGGATGCAAAGACGAAAGAAAAAGGCACCTTTATGATCAGAGATGAAGTTAAATACCAGAAGCAGTCTGCAAACAGATGTTAAAGGATGTCAAGGTGGGGAAAGTGCTCTTAAGGTAATGAAGAAAACAAGTATAAAGCAAAAACTAATAATAATCCTCCCCCCTAACCCACCATGATGAAGAACTGCGTTAGTGGAGCTGTGTTCAGCATTCCAGGGATAAACCCAGAATCAGGCTCGGGTTCAGGGCAGATGAAGATGTAATATGGAAAAGAATTCATCAGGGAGCTCAGCTCCCAGGGTGGCAGATTATCCTCTGAAGAGGCAATAGAAGAGAAATCTGAGAACAAAAGGTGAAGTGACTTGCTAAAAATCAGGCAGAAAATGATGAATAAGAAAACATCGAAAAATACATGCCATTCTCATTATGCTAGGGAGGAGAGAAGCCAGTAACCTAGGAGTCATTTTTAATTCAGCAACAGATTCCAAACTATGCTAAAAAATGCATCAGAACTCTTTGAATTTTTACAGCCAAGCCAGAAGCTTGTTGCTCAAAGAAAGCAAGCCTAATGCAAAGCAAACAGCTAATGGCCTGCAAGTGCTGGGCCTCACACAAACAAATACTCCTTTAGATGTGAGAGGTTTGCTTTAATCACATCTGAATCTTCTCTCCATGTTACCCCTGGGATTCGGTGGATTGGAGCTCAGTGCTTGGAGCAGTGCATGTCTCCACCATGAGCTCCAGGGGAATGCATCCCCTACAAAGAAAAACCTTCTCCACAAATCATAGCATGGCCAACAGATATGTCTTTTTTTTTTTTCTTCTTCTTTCTGAGGAGCATTAGCAACAATCACCGTGAGATAATTTGAACAGAACATCTGAGAGTTCGCATGAAACATTTTGGAGGATTCGAGGATATGTCACTCTTTTCTAGAGACAGTCCATCAATCCCTGTTCCCAAAATAAGCATTGCTGAGGCACAGGCGGTGGGAAGGTTATTGTCTTACTGGGAAGCTGATAAACGAAGAGGTGTGCTTGTGAAACCGCAGGGAGAAAACAGTACTTAAGGGAGCACGAAGGCAGCAGTGAAACATTTCCTGCAAGGCAGCATCATGAAATAAAGCAGGACAGTAGTGTGTGAATGAACCAAGTGATATGCTGTGCAGAAATTGGGTTTTCTCTTTCTCCAAACCATCTGAAGGATGGGAAAGGAAGTCTCCAGCCTGTAGCAGCAGCAGAAAATCTTGACCACACAAGAAATCAAACGGAAATATTGGTTTGCAGCACATCTGTCCTCACGTTAATGTTTCTATGTCACCCAGGCCATGAGTTATGTCCATATTTCTCCCAGGACATAGGCATGCTGCCACCTCTCTTGGCTCTGAGCTTCCATACCACCTCCCTTCTCTTTTAGGGATGAACTAACTGATACATCTCTAATTAAACTCTCAGCAATCATCTTCAACTTGCATTAAGCTTTCAAATCTGATGCTTCTATTTCAGACCTGAAGAATGGTAAGCATGCCTGAGAGATTCTCTGCTTTTTCCAGTGACACTCTGTCTAATAAAGGACAATACTTCACCCGAAAGCCAGTCTCACTGTAGAATATCAGACCCTTCATGAAAAACATTCTATTTGTCCCTGTGGCTTTAGCTGGCATGCTTGTACCTACTAAAATCCAGATGGTAATGGGACAGCAGTTGTGACACTGAAGGCATAAGGTGGGGGTGCAGCACCACTGCACGCATCCTGCTCCCCAGTTCACCACGGATCAGCAGCACTCCTGCATATTCTGTTACTCTTGGTGTAATTGCTCTCTCTGTGAAGTTATTTCCCTTGCAATTATACTCCACAAAGTTTCTCCTGTTAGTCTTTCTTGTCTCACTTCAGTGACTCCTCCACCCCTCTGCTCTCAGTGTATCACCCTTTGAATATAAGGAATGCCCTGTGAAACATAATGAGTCTGTTATTCCCACGCACTCCGTAGCAGGGCTATCATCTTCATTCAAACTCTATTAGCCACTTACAATTGCTCTCTGAAGGTTTTCTGTAATGAATTCACCCACCTATTGAGAAAGATTCTGCAGAACTCAATTTCCTCTCGTGTACCTTCCCCCCACCTATGGGTTCCTCTCCCTGCTCTGCACTGCCTCACCCTTTTCCACATTAGGGAACCCTGCGACAAAGCTGCATGGATTGAAGGATTTGCAACCTTTCCCTGTGCTCAGCTCAGTGGTGAAGGATTGCATGGACTCCACTGAGCCCTGGATCTGCTGCTGCCTGCCCAGCAGCATCCTGTGATCTCTGCATCCTGCGTGCGCAGGGGCCAGACCCAATATCCTTGCCTCAGATCTTGCAGGCTTTGCTGACTGTATTCATTTCCTTTAAAGCACAGTAATGTCACCTGCCATCATTTAGGGCAAAGAGTGGGAAACATTTGAGGTTTCACTCCTAATGAGAAGCCAGTCGCCGTCTGCAGCTCGGGTCCAGAGCTAACAGCACAAACACATCAGGTACAGCTCATCCTTCAGGGGAGGAACAGAGCCACAGGAAGGGCTGCTGCGAAGCCAGGAATAGTGAACTGCACCATTATGGGGTGAAAATGGAGTCAGTGCATGTAAATCCCAGTGTCAGCTCTTTCTGACCAATGAAGAACACAATTATCCCTTCACAAAGCTGACACAACTCATGCAGTGTGGGTTTACCTCCTTTTCTTTTTCCTTTATTTTTTTTTCTCCTTAATTCAAACTTAATTTGCTTGAATGGATTTGATTACAGGCACAGACGAGCAGCTGCTCCAGGGGAATTCTCCCTTCCATGCAAGAAGGGGAATTGGGACATCACAGCACCAGGTTCTCCATGGCCCAGCAGCTTCCCAGGGAACACACCTCTGGCTCTAACACACAATGCTTCTCCCCACCTCTCAGCTCCTGGTGCCTTTTCCAAGCCAAATGGGCAGCACTGGCTCCTTTTGTAGGAGGGGAAGGTCACGCAGTGGGGAGCAAGCTGCTTGGGGCAGGGATCGCTGATGGACAGGGAAGGGAAGCCAGGTCTCCTGGATTTAACTATTGGAAATTGCTTTCTTGTTGCTAACATTTCTGATTAATTGCATGGTGCCACGGAAGACGGAAAGGGGGCCCATCCCAGATGCCTGCAGCAGTTTATGTACTGAAGCATGAGATTTGATTGTCTTTAGCTCAGCTACCAATTCGAATAATGAGAAAATCCAAGGGCTATATTTAACACACCGCCTCTGGTGAAACTTGTCGCAGCTCTCTCCTTTTTGCTGCATTCCTTTTTGCTTGATTCTCGTGTTCTGCATTATACTTCGCATTTAGTCTCTCCAGTTCCATGCCTGCCCTCTCCTGTGCTGGCTGCAGCCAACGTTCCTCAGTTGTGCCTTTACCCCAGGGGCTCACCTCGCCATCAGATTGCCAACAAGTGACCATGAATCACCGCTATCACTCTGAAGTAAATGTTCCCTATGAAAAACGGTGCGCTCGCAGCAAGAGGATGCCTGTGTAATTAAGAAAAAGCAGTTTGCTTAATGTGCTGCAAGGAAAATTCAGAATCTACCTGAACCTTGGGAGAGTTCCAAGGAAATGTTTTATGACCGATTTTGCATTTTTATGGGGTGGAGGTGTTGAAAGAGCAGGAGTTGCTCCCTGTCAGGTCATGTCCATGCTCCTCTTATGCAGCCTTGATCTCCCAGAGCAGCAGACCCATTTCAAGGATGAGGTCTCAGGAGACAGAGGTGTCTAGAGCACATCCAGATCCTCTTTATGAGCACCATTTCTTTACATTTGCTGCCAGATGTTTCCTGATGTATCACCATTACCAGCAATGATGCTTTGGAAAGATCCCTCATGAGAAGATCACATTGCTTTGATAAAGCTTTGCTGCTAAGGGTACTTTGCTGACAGCCACAGCCAGCCCAACTCCACAGCAGCCAAGCAAGCAAACCCCGAGGGCATGTGCCATAGGAGAAGCATGCAGGGAGAAAGGAAGGAAGAGCAGCTGCACTTCCAGGCTCTGGAGGTCCCTTCCAACCCCTACAGTTCTCTGTTGCTGTGATTCTATGATCCCAAAGCCATGCTAACCTCAGAGCTGTTCTCTGGCTGCAAAGAGCAGCATCAGAAGGAGTAGGTTTGGAGGCAGATACAAGTGCATCCCCTTCTTGAGCAAGCCCTAATCTCACACCCTGTAGGAACTGAGAAATGAGTAAGTCCTCCCTAAAAATCATACCACTGCTTGTTCAGAGATGCAAGGAATGGTTCCTCTCCAGCAGCTCATGGTCTCCTCTGTGTTCCACCCCACCTTATTTATTTTGCTAAGTCTCTAAGTGAGCCACTAAACCAACCAGAGCTGAACAACCAATTAAAGCAGCTGCTCCGGGCCCCAAGCAACTTCCCAATTAGTTGTTTGTTCACCCCCCTTCCCCTGCCCCTCTGGTATTGTTTTATAACGGATAATTTGTCGCAAACAACCTCCCAGACTTCAAATCCTTAGCAGTAAGTCAGCTGGAAAAGCAGAATGTCCCTCAGCAGCCACTGCTGCACCTCCAGCACTGCAAGGGCTGCTCTGGCACAGAGGGCAGGGGAGATCAGATCAAGGATGTGGGGAGCAGCTGGGGCCACACCCCGATATCTGGTTTTTGCTTTGTGTGTGTTTAATGAGTGTTGTTCAGCCCTACTGCTACTTTGTCCTCTGGGTAAGCCAGGACCCTTGGTGTTGGATGGCTGGAGGATGGTTTTGGTGGCTGTAGGGCCATGGTGGGTTCCATCCATAGGACTGTGCCCTCAGCACACAGCGGGCGGTGGTCACACCAGCACACAGAGGTGACATTTCCACACTGGGATGAAGCCAACAGGGTTTACTTTACGTCTTAAGTCAGGAATGTATTACGTTTAACATATTGTGATAGCACAATGTGGCTTTATATTTAATTATCATTTAATTGTATATGTTTATATTATTGAACTGATTAATTTAATTTAATTTATCAACCCGTTGTGGCCATACAACTTTACAGTCGCAGGAAACCCAGGGAAGGCAACACAGGGCTGCAGAGCACTGCCTGCCCACCACAATCCATCATTTGGGGAATTAGGGGAAGAAGCTGTCTAAGTCTGAAATACAATTTAAATTAGCAGCAGTTTAAACGTTACCCTGTTGAGGGCTCACTGGCAGCAAAATGTGATTGTGCATTCTGGGTACTATGATCAATTGGCCGACGCTCCCATTTTTAAATCGTTTGTTCTGTGGAGCTAATTTAATGCCGACGTTCTCATGAACAAGGGCTGGCAGGGATGCTCTCCTCTGAGCAAAGCCAGGACTCCCAGCTCAGCCCTGGGGCTGCTCCTGTGCCATGATGGCTGCCTTTTTTTTTTTTTTTTCTTTTGGCACTTTAACCCACTGTGTTCAAATCAAAAGATCAAACTGGTCCTAGCTGATGAGATCGGAGGTCTGCAGATCAAAGCTCCTTTTTCAGAATATCTCAAGACTCTTCCAGTGGTTTGGAGTTGTAACAAGCTAATTACTGCCAGGGACTTTGGCAGGAATGCCCTGTTCAGGTTTCAGGAGCTTCTGTGATTTCATTAATGGCTTTCTTTTATGGGACATTAACTAATTTGGAATATTGTTCAAGGAAAAAGAAAAAAAGTAAAAGACAAAGCAATGTTTCAAATTCTATATCACAAGCTGATTGGATCATCATTTCTTTTTAAAGTTACAAGCCATGCCCTTTGGAAATCACTCATGAAATACCATTTTTCACTTCAACTATTTCTAAATTCTCCCTTGATTTAACCATATAACTTCAAAGCATTTTACACTAGCAGTGAACTTGGCCATCCAAGGAACTGAAGAAAAAGGAATCCTTTCTTTGATATGGACATTTCTCTGTGTTATTCAACCCTGGGGAATCATGTCCCTTGCATACAGCAGGTTGCAAAACTCTGAACTAGAAAATGTTCCGAGAATTAATTTCTGAAATGCTTTCCCACCTCTCAGAAGCAAACTACAGACAGTGGTGTAGGACAAACCAAAGCAGAAGGGTGACATGATGAAACACACTTAAGCCACAGTTTTCAGTGACAGTTTTCAAATGGAAGGATGCATCAGCTGTGTTCTCTGAGCTACTTGCACTTACAGTGGAATACCAACTGCATAAACACGCATTAGATAAAACTTGCCAGGCAGCAGTTCTGCACAGAAAGATCTGAATGCTGTAGTGCATCCCAAGAGGAACATAAATGAACAATGCTATGCTGTTGTACAAAAGACATAAACCCTCCTGGGATGCACCAACAGATGAGCAAGGCAAAGGGAAATCCATCTGTCCTGTGGCAGATCAGAGCAGCCCATCAGCACCAGAGAGGTCTGAGCTGGAGTCCCACCTAGGTCCTTACCCCTGTGAAAGCTGGAGAGGCTGGAGAAGATCCTGAAGAGCACTGCATGAGTTATTGGGACTCTACAAACCGATCTACAGTATAAAAACAGGAATGAGATTGTCTAACATAATAAAAAGAGAAGGGGAGAGCTAATAACATTTGACAAATATATAGGGAGCTGCTGCAGAGAGGACAGGAGCAAGCTGCTATGCGGACAGTGATCAGGAGGAAAAGTTGCAGCTAAAAATAAGAAGTCAAACATGAAGAAAGCATTAAATCATTGTACCAGTAAGCACCATAGTAGACTGCCTGGGGAGATGGTTAGTGTCCAAAAGCACGAACGAGACAAATGCATAATGATTCACCATAGTCAGTCCTGTGTGAGGTAGGAAGAGGAACTGCACAACCTCAATGGTTTTCCTGCAAATCTTTGACTGAACAGTCACAATTTGCCATTTTCTTCATCCTGCCTTTTCCTCTGTACACTTTCCATGCTCCACAGCCTGTTGACTTCATGGGTAGATATCTTCCAGCCTGGTATTTTTCAGGGGTCTCCGCATAAGAGGTTGGACACAGACAACTCACATTTGGTTCAAGTAATGAGGAGTCAAAACAACCAAAGCAAAATACTTATGCTATGCAAAACATATGCAAATTAGGTCACAGCAACAGATTGAGCACATCCACCTTTGAAAAACTTCTGAAGACATTAACAGTGGCAAGCAGGGATCACTTTAAAGACCAGTCAGCAGAGCAAGAGCTGGAGTAAATTAACCATGCTCAACATCACAGCTGCTTTGAAGCTCGCTGTAGCCATGAGTACAAGAGGAAAACAGGGCACAGAGAGCCCACTGCATGACTACTCCACCTTAGGATGAAGGGTGTTTTGATCTGGATGCGTCCTGCAGAGAATTAGACCATTAACTGAAGGGTATAATTGAGGAGCCTTGTTCAGAGTTGGTGTCTGGGCTGTAGCTATAGAGTGAGGTCCTTCTGCAGTGCCTTCAGCCCAGACATTAAGAGCCACACTCCATCCGTGAGCTGTACAGTGATTTGTGGCCCCTTGTCTTCATCAAGCTTCTGATTGAGGAGTTTTGGTGGAGGGCATTCCTTCAGGTGTTCAGACCTTTGTGACTCTGCGTTGGCTCAGAGCCTGGAGTTTTCAAGATGATGACATTATTCTAGCACAATAAAAAATAATAACAAAACCACCTGTTCTGGGGACCATCTGTCTCAGGGGAGCAGTACAAAAGATGATTAATGCGGGACTGGAAAGGACATTCTGGCTGAGTGCCCCTGAGAACCATTAATACTATTTTATGAGTCTCCCAAAATTCATTTGAAAATTAGACTATTTCTTAATCCCTACTGCTTTGGTCAGGACCCATGCCTCCCTCTCATTTCTCAGTCTATTTGTCTGGCTATCCATCACGACAGGAGTTCTCTGTCCCTCTGGGACCAGTCCTGCTGGGTGTTTATGGAGCTGCTCTCACCTTCTTTGGCTGGAAGCAGCTGGGCTCACCCTTGCTTCTTCCTGCTTAAAGGGAGAAGAGAGGCACTGGACGGGCTGGGAGTGTTTATCTCTATAGCTCTGTTAAGAGCCAAACAAAGAAATCAGCACAAACCCTCAATTTCTCCATGGAGCATTTCTTACCAGGACCAGGTGGCATTTTGCAGCACAGAGTCTCCGTCAGCTCCATTACTTTGTCTCTAACTAAGGAGCCTCTATTAAATGCAAAAGTCAGCCAGGATGAGGCTGCACCGCCCTGCAAAGTCTTCTTCTTTTTGCTTGATCTCTTGCTGACCTTCCATTAATTGACTGCCAATTAATTTGCAAACCTGGTCACTCCCTGTACATTAATAGCAGTGTATAAATGCACAATGCCCTGCACCCAGACACCAATGTTCCCTACTTGAACAAAAAGTGAGAGGGAGGGCTGTGATCAAACTAACCTTTGTAAAGCTGTTACTGACCACCTTCAGCTAATTGGTTACAAATTAACTCAAGGCCAAAGCCTCACACAGGCAGTGCTAGTGACAACGCTTTTGAACATCATTCTCAACTGGCAGAGGTGAAGGAAGATGAAACACATTGCTGCCTTTATTCTGCGTGCAGCATGGCAGGGCTGGTATGGGGACAAGCATGGAAAGCTCTCTGGGCTGCCATGGGATCTTGTTCCTCTGTGTGACCGAATGATTGTGCCCTCTCGGGCCATGTCCCACTGCTGTGTGTGTGGTTTACGTGGGCAATGGGCTGCTCTGCACTGCAGGTATGGGCAGACACAAAGGAAGCCCAAGGCAATGGGTGGGATTCAGAAGTGTACGAGAAGTGTCCAGACTTAAAGGAAATGTGTCAGGAAAGCAGTGTGAACTCTGTCCAAAAAGGGCAATGGGACTTCGGGGTGCACTGCACAGTGTGGCCAAGTTGACAGCAACCAGCATGCCACGAGTTAAAAATGTTTCCTTCTACCACGCAGCATCACAGGTGGAGGGACAAGAAAAGAACAGATCTGTGTGTAACACATTTGGCAAGTGAAAGAGACATGCTTTGGCTGAGCTGAACAGTGGCTGCTATTTGACCACTGGTAGGACTGGGAACAACTTCAGCGTTACTGTTTGAACAAAAATGTCAAAATGGTTCCAATAATGTATCAGAGAGATAACAGAATGGGGGCCAAGTCTTTTCAGGGGAGACAACAGTGCTCTGCTGAAAATGAAACCAAATAAAATTAGCTGCTAACGTAATGGGAAACTGGGAAGTTCAGGTTTTCTCTTGCTTCATGCTGTTACAAGTCACGTCCAGGAGCACTGCAGCTGGCCCAGAACCCTGCTGCTCTCCATGTCCTTCCCTGGCTAAAGGCTGATGGATGGGAGACAAACAGGCAGCAACCATGGGTTAGAACTGCTCGACTTCCAGCTGCATCACCAGTGGCCCTACTGCAAGAGGCAGGGATTCAGAGGGATCACCATCACCATGGCAAGAAGCAGATCCCCTCCACATTATCCCCAAAGACCCCAAGGAGCTGCCATATGATCCGTGCTTCAATAGGACTTGTAAGGCAAATGGAAGCAACTAGCTTTAATGCACTGCTCAGCCACTCTGCTTGTATTAGTGACACAGTGATAAAGGGCTTCCAAAGGGAATGAGGAAAGAGGGGAGAAAGGTTCAGCAGAAGGGACATATATCTGCCCAACCCCCAGTGGTTTTGTCGATGGTTTCATCAATGAGAAGAGCTGTTCTTGTAAAGGGGTCGCTGCATTTGCAGATGCAATCCATTTTGAAGAACCTGTTGGGTCAAGCATTTAAACAAAGCCAGGTTAACACCTGCTTTGTTTTAGGGAGTTTTTCTTCCTACAAGAAAAGCAGATATAGAATTGTTGTTTGTGGGTGGGGTCATTACTTACAATTGGAAGCAAGTTCCGAAGCTCCTGGCAAAGCCAGTATAGAAAAGTAAAGCACAGCAGCAAGAAAACAAGAAAGAGAAGCATTCAATTTCACATTGTCCAAACTGAAATGTTTCATTTCAGCTTTCAGCTTTTCAATTTTTTTTATTTTTTTTTTGTCTTTTCTTCTACAAAGTTAAAGTCTATTTTGAATGGAAACGAAAAATTGAAACTTCTTGTTTTTAAAACGTCAACAGAAAATATTGTATCTTCTTTAATCCTTTCTATTTCATTGTTGTTGGTTGTTTTTTTTTTAACCTGATGATTCATTACTGACTTTTTAAGCTGACAGTATTTTTTTACTTAACCTAAATATGAGGGAGAAAAAAAAATAATATCTATAAATATCGCCCAACTCTAAAAATAAAGCCAGGTCTCATTCTTCCCTCTGAAAAGTGCCTCGGCTTCCCAGCACCTGCTTTGGGCACTGTGCCCCGCAACCTCTGGGTCCATTTGGACATGGCAGAACTCATCCTAGCACCTTTGGGATGCTGGAACTGAGTGTTCCCAGCCCTGCACCAGGAGCAGTTGTGCTGGTGGTCACTTCACATTTGGGATTCAAAGAGCAGATGACGTTGGCTGTCACTGCTGACTCTTCATGCCCAGCAGAACAAAACAAGCAGAATTTATTAAACTGGAAGAAGGTAGGCTTAGTCTAGATATTAGGAAGAAATTCTTTGCTGTGAGGGTGGTGAGACTCTGGAACCCATGGAGGTTGTGGATACCCCTCCCTGGAGGTGTTCAAGGCCAGGCTGGATGGGCTGTGAGCAACCTGGTCTAGAGGGAGGTGTCCCTGCCCACAGCTGGGGATTGGACCTAGATAATCTTAAAGGTCTCTTCCAACCCAAATCATTCTTTGATTCTATGATCTGAGCTCACATCTGTCTGACCACTACCGATGTGGCACCTGGAAACCTCATGGTGCCAGGTGCTACATGGAGAAGAAGGTCCACAGGACTTAAATAAATTGAATAAAAAATTGAAAAATCTTAAAGTCTCCAGCTCCTACCTCTTCCTCCTTCTCTTTCACATACTTGACATAATAAATTGCCATCTCCAGAGGATGTGGAGTTAAAGATCTTGGAGAATACTGATTTTGACATATAGTGAATGTTAATCTATTCCTTTCCTAACACACCGGTGTCTGTGAATTTTAAATGAACTGTATTAAATATTGATTTCCTATAGCTCTAATTGAGCCTGAAGGTGGATATGTCCCGAGGTGATTCACAGTGTGACAGCATGCTCCTGGTACCCCCTCCCTAGCAGGTGTAGGGCTGAGAGCATGGCACAGCAATGGAAGGGTTCCCTGGGAAATTTCAGGTTTCCAGCCCATAACTGCCACCACCTTGAAGCAGTTCATCTCACTCATCTGTTCCACAAATTACTTCCATCTGTACAATGAGGTTAGAAATAACCAGACATTGCTTCAGTTTGTTGCTGGCCCCACCAGCAAAGGCCAGTTAATATTATTCCTTTACTTCAACTGTAAGCAGAATAATTCCCCTAGAATGAATTCCTGAGCAGAAGTGTGTGAGAAGAGCATCTATTGCAGGGCATCCTCTGCCACAGCCATGCTGCTCAGGTGCCCCACGTAGCCCAGGAGGGTGCAGGCTCCCAGCTGCTATCCATGGGCACTGCTATGTCCTGAGAAGATGGTCTCAAAGTGTGTGTAATCTAATGGAAGGGGAGGAAGGATGGAAACTTGTGCTTTATTTATTGACTAATTTCAGCCTTTTTCTGTGATCATTACCCAAACGGTTCCTTCCTTTAAATCAATTGAAATTACTCTCTCATTGCCAACAGGAACCAATACAGTTTACTCTTCCTATTCATCTAGCTTTCAAGATCCAAAAAATGAAAGATATGAGAAGAAATGCTAAGTTATCAGTGCACAAATGGGAAATGATCTGCCTTTGCTTTAACCCCTGAGAGTCACCATGCTTTGTGCAGAGCTGGCAGCTGCCTCTGGCTCCTGCAGCAGCTCCAGCAGCAAACAGGCAGCACGCTGTGCAGGCAGTGCACTATCAGCCTTCCAGGAGCAGGGGACTGCATCAGGTCTGTGTGCAGAGTGGCCAGGAGAGCTGCTCTGGCTGCAAAAGCACCTCACACTTGATCTCCCTTGCATGAAAGCTAAATGGAAAACGATACCTTAGGAAGAAGTTCTGCTACGAGATTCCCAGTCCTGCTGAACTGCTCAGCCAGCTGCTGGGACACAGCCTGAGATCTCTGCCTTACATTCATGTTGGTGGCTGAGACTTATGTGTGACAAGAGCGAGGAGCTGCAGCAAACACGCGGTGTTTTTCAGCAGCGTGTGCTCTGCTTTCCTTGGGTGCTCAGCACAGAGTGCTTGGCAGAGTTTGTCACAGGTCAGCGCAGAAACACCTCCACTGTGAGAGCCAAAACTTCCCACCCCTCCCAGGCATCACCACATAGCACAGTGCAGCTCCCTAGAAATCGCATTAGAATATATCAAAGTGCAAATGCCAACGAGTAAGCGTTATACTCTCAGGATTCAGGCCAGGCAACACGCTGTCCATCCCTCTGCAATGGATGCTGAAGGCCTGCAAGGCAGGAGTGGGGCTTCTAGCAGCCTGCAGCCACACAGCTGGGCACAGGGCAGCCTCCCATTTAGCCCAAGCCACAGTGCTGCTTTCTGAACAAAAACACTTCTCCATCCCCTGCCCTTCCCACCAATTAGCTCAAGTTCCCATTCAGTTAGCTCAAGCTCCCTTACAGCTCTGAGAAAAACATTTCCACACATTATTTTCTCTTAGAACGGGAGAGGCAGAGACACAACGGAAACATCGTAGATGGTGTTTGCTTCCTATTCACTCAACGTGGTATAAATTAGGGGAAAAAAAATAAATAACCTCTTCATTTTCTTTACAAGAAGCAACAGCTAAAGTTAAGTATTCTGAATTTTTACTCAGAACTCCTCGTTTTAGATTTTCTCTAAAGCAAATCACGTGCCTGTTCCTGGCAGGCTGCCGGGGCTAAATTAGCTGATACATTCAAAGCAATTGCAAGCTAATAGGTAGTCAGGTCTTCTGCTGAACCTATGCAATCTTTTAAATGTTTAATCAAGAAGAAAACTCAGGACGTAAAAATCCGCTGCTTCCAGCATTGTTTTTCTTCTAAGTAAGCAAGCAATATGTTCAGAACCCCTCTGCCAGGGCAGTACTTTCTGGGATGCTGAAGGCATCTCCCATTGGTCAGCAGGGATTCAGTGCTGGAGAATCACACTCTGCAGCAGAGAGCAAAGGCTGAAAGTTTTGATCCCAAGGCAGATCTTCTGGAGCCTGTGAGAAGGACTGACCTAAATTCCATACTGAGGATGAAGGAACTCCAGGATCAGAGCTGGATTAATACCTGGATAGATGCACTCCCAGCCCCCGGTCCCAGCATGGCACAGCCCAAGCAGAGGTTTCTCCATCATTACTGTTTTTTTTCCACTCACACATCACAACAAGAGTCCTGCCTCCTCCATCAGCAATATAACAAAGCTAGTATAACATAGCTAATATTACACCCTTGAATCTCCTCCACCTCATTTCAAATATTTGCTGAAGCCCATGGGAAGCTTTGTCTTTCTAGAACACATATTAACTGCGTGGTAACCTGGGTTTGTCCCGAGTGGATCTCTACAGAGAGGCAGAAATGCTTCTCAGTCATCTTTCAAAGAGAAAGCTCAATGCCATCTCCCAGTACAACCAGAAGTGCAGCAACAATAAACATCCAGTAAACTGCATCTGGACCACCAAACTGGGCAATGTCTGAGGAAGAGTCAGCAGGGAGGAAGGCTGCAGGGGTCTCCATCTGTGTTCCTGCTTTGCTGTCACAGAAGCAATGTTACAGCATATGGGCTGGGCTGGGAACGATGCATGGAGCGTTCCTCTCCAAGACCAGAGTATGGGTTCTTCCACGTGGGAAGTGCCTGGGGCTCTCACTTTGTAAGAAGTTGGTTCTAAACAAGAAGGGGAAAGTAAACTCTGACAACTGCCTGAATTTCCTCTGATGTCTGAGTTCAAAACAGGAGTGAGTTCAAACCAAGCAAAGAAAGTTATCCCTTGAAAACTCTGGATTCTTTCACCTTTCCTTGCCATTCTGTACGAAGAAGACAACAAAACAGAATCTATTCGGTATGCAAAGCTGATTTGATAGGACCTTCTGCCCTGGCTAATAGGACAATGGCAAAGGTGGGATCCTCACTGTTATTTTGGTTTATAAGATGACAGCTGAAAGGAAATGTGTCAATAAAAACATGCCATGGTTAGCAGTAACACCAGAACAAAGACCACAAACTGTCAATCTAGGAAAAACCCTTTTTTTTTTTACCAGGGCAGGCTTGAGCACTACGTACCATCCCACTAGCATTGCTGAGGTTGTATAATGGCTATAATTCTACAGAAAACACAGCTCAAGGCATTGTTTCGTGCCAGAAGGCAAACGGATTCGCAAAGTCTTCCAGCAATTCTCCATGGTTCCGAGTAGTTCGTGTTAGACAGCAATCCTTTCTGAAGCATAAGTCATAAAGGCTTTTGCTTTATTCAAGTTTCCTCCCATTTCTCCTGGATATCCCAGGCACTGGAGCTTTCTGAGCCAGATGCAGTCCTGGCTTCACTGCTGATGCAGAGGAATTCCTGCTCCTCAAAGCAGAGAGCTGGATCCCAGGGTCACACAGCGCTGGTTTGACACTGGGGCAGTGGAGGATGGAGCAGGGACAAGCCAGGATGGTAGAGATTTGCTTCAGACATCTGAAGCCTTGAAGTTCCACCTTGAAGTAAAAAAATCAGCTGAAAGCTACGGCTCAGGCCATGCTTCCAAACAAGCATCATGCAAGACACACCAGGTGAGCTTTTGTGAGAAACTGAGAAAGGAGAGCTTATTCCTGCCTCTTTGGTGATGGCACATAGACACAGAAAGTGGGACTCACCCCACTTAACTTTTACATCACGAAACGTCTGCATCTGTGCCAGACAACCCATCTCTAGCCCCTATGCTTGTACAGAGCTGGGAGCCCCGGAGGGCAGCTCATCTCCAGGTGTCTCAGATGTCTGTCATGTGCTGGGCTGGGCCACCCCTGGGCATGCTTGTCTCTCTCAGCTAGCAAGGAGCTGAGATTCCTGCCTGAGATATCCTCCCATCACCTACACCGAGGTGACTCCAGCCCAAAGCACGCTGCTCCTGGTCTGGTTGGAGCCCATGTTTGAGCCATCTCTCTGGCACGCTGTGCCCTAAATGAGAGAGCATCTCTCCTCGGCAGGCAGCGAGGAACCTGTTCAGTGCTGGTCTCTGTGACTCAGCAGAGGGGAAGTGCCAAACCACCTCCAAAGGTCAGCGAGTTCCTCTGCCGGGGCTGAAAGCAGCAGCTTGGCCCTTTCATCTGTCAGCTCTGTTTTATATCAGCTGTCAATTGCTGGCATCCCGTCCTAAAATAACTCACTTCACCTCTGCTTGCAGCCTCGCAGCCCATCAGGCTGTTCCTGCCCTGTCACCTCCTATTCCCCTGTGTCACATCACGGGCTCGCTGCGACATGACAGCACTGAGCCAGGGACGCCGTAATCACGGAGCAACGGAGAGAAAGAGAGAGGACGGGATGGGTCAGAAGTGCAACTCAACAGAAAACGTTTGATCACTACTCTGTACTCACAATAGATGTTTTTCCTTTCAGCCTTGGGCAAATTATTTTACAATATTTTCTCTCTGAACCATGCTGGTTTCTTACAACTCCCATATGCACCTTGTTCTATCGTTGCATTGATCATTAAAAGTCAGAGAGAACAGATTCCCTCTGCAGGTCCGTGCAGACAGAGCTGCAAGGATCTGTGCAGCCCTCTGCTACGTCTGCATCACCGAGGGGACCTCTGCAATGAACAGACATCTTTATTCCTTAATTACTTTTTTTTGCACCTGATCGGAATGAGGAAACAGATTGAACACTTCAGCCCCTAGGAGCACTGGCTGAACTCCTTCCATAAGAAAAGGAAGAGAGTGGGGCAAGGCTACAAGAGGTGGTGATGCTCCTGAGCTGACCCACCTGGCTCCACTGTGGGCTGACCAGGAGACCTCAGGTTTGATGTTAAATCCCAGTGCAGACAGAGCCAAAAGGCACCCAACGCCCTTCCCCTCCTTCCAGAGGCATGCTGTCAGCCTTCACTGCAGGGTGTTAATAATTAGTAGCTATGGCAATATCCTCTGTGGGTAGAAGTCCAACAGCTCATAAACCCTGTGATGAGCTCCAGAATGGTAGATGAAATTTCTGGATGCATTTGGACAGTAACATTTACACCGATGCAGAGAGCCTGAAAGAGATCTGACCGTGAATTGCTTTGCAGACCTGTTACATGCTCAGCACATAGAAGGAAGCAGATGCCTCAAAGTCTGGTAACGATCTGCACACCAGGGTCCGGGTGAAGGATATATTGAGCTCTTCAGCTTCCTGCCCAGCAACTGGCTTTGGCCAAGGTGCAGCTCCCTGCCACCATGTGGCACATAAGGGCTTTTCCCACCTCTTTGATTCCAGCTGCAGGCTCACACCACGGGGCCTCTGCCATGACACTGTGTGTTCAGTGCAGCAGATGTCTGCAGGTGTGCAGACACCTTGGTTATGTCCTATGATGCAGGACTGACAGCACTGCTCAGCTTCCCAGGGCTGCTGGGAGTGCAGCACCATGGGACATTGAGGTGATGGAGGCCTTATGGGGACAGCAGGTAGGCAGAGTGCTCTCCTCCAAGCTTTGTGCTACTGAAATAACCAGTCCTGTGCTGTGTAATGTTGTTTCCCTTCTGCGTGATTAGAGACTGCAGCCCGGACATGTCTGTGCCACTTGTCATCTGTCCTGATGGACTTCAGCAGGAAAAGAACATCAGTCTGTTTTTTCAGGTTAATGGCTTTGCCTGTTCTACCTTATCAGGTGTCCCCTATCACCTTCTGGAATGGATGATGGATTTTGGGCCAATGCTCACTTGTTAATGAAACCAAAGCCTGAAGGGAAGCATTCATGTCCAGCACGCAGCCTCCTGCTCCTGCAGGCAATGTGCCATATCAGCACATTTATCACACCCAAGCTTCAATATTTGGCTTCCAGACTCACTCATGCTGTGCCAAGAGCCATACCCTGCAGTCCATCAGCTGCTTCAAGTTGTTTTTGAAGGGCCATTGATTTCAGAGCTGCAGCTGCCCACTAACCACAGCAGCCTTGTGCCAAGCCTTGCGAGAGGAACACGGCTGAGCTCTGCTCTCACAGCCCCAAAGGTAATGGAGTGCACTCAGCAGCCAGGTCTGCTCCTCTCTGAGCCTGAGCACTCCTTGCAGGCGTGCTTCTCTCCACTCAAAGCTGCTGCTGGCTTCTGGATGTAAGCAGCACTGCACAGAACAAATTTGGGGTCTTGGTGGCAGGGGAGCTTAGGATGAAGCGTAGTCCAGGCCCATGGAGTTGGTGACAAAAAACACAGAGTTGCTGTGTCCCTGAGCTGGAAATGGGAAAATGGAATAGATTAAGCCACGTGTGAGGTAAGGATGGGGGTGTGAGGAGAGTGTCCAGAAGGATCCAGGGAATTCTGATGGAAAGGAGCAGCCCCAGAGTGCCTCTTACCTCCCCACCGGCCCTTTAATTCAGTGGTTTGGAGCGATCATTGTTATTAGCTAAGTATGGCTTCTAATTTTGGACTCTGCTTCGTCTCATAAAAATGCTTTAAAAACATCCTAATGGAAGCAATTACCTGAAATAAAACGCTACTAAATAACAGGGCAGCATTCAGGAAGGAGAGTTTGATGTGCAGAATGCCCATGCCTGCCAGCAGCTGGCTGTGAGCACAGCACTCCTGTGAGGAGCAGCACCTCCGAGCCACTGCACAGATCTGCTGAGGGCTGAGAAATGCCCCTCAGCCAACACTGATGTCTGCCCCATCCCTTTCTGACTTCGTTAATGCAACACCTGTAGCTAAATGACCACACCACAGCAGGGCACAGCAGCAGAGCATGCAATCAAGTGCGACCAATAGAGGTGGCACCCTTTAACTATTTCATTTCTGTCTCCTGCAGGGCAGAGCAGACAGTTTGGTGTGCTTTTTCCTCTGAGAAAATTGCTTTGAGGCTCAGGGTCTCACAGCTGTTTCCATACATTCCCTTGGATGCAGTGCAGCACAACTTGTGCAGTGTGGCACTGAGCTGCCTCTGTTGGGACCCCAGTGCACATGAGGGCAGCACACCAAGTGTCTGCAGTGTCATACAGGATGAAAATACCTCCTTGGAGCCACTGGCAACGTTCTTTGTAATGAAGCCAAGATGCTGTTGGCCTTCTCTGCTGCAAGGACACAAACTGGTCCACGTTCACTCATGCACTCCAGAATCCTTTGCACAGAGCACCTGGGCAAATGCCCTGTGCCCATGTCTCAGCAACACAACTTTGATGCCACTGCTGCATTTACGCTTCAGTAAGTGCACACTGAGCACAGTACAAAAGGATGTAATTACCATTTCAGAAAAAAATTAATGTTAATTCAATGTTGCCTGTTATGGTTCTGACAGCTCCGAGGCTCTTCTGAAATAAGTGTCAAAGAGACATCACAAGCAAATACAAAGTGTTTGTTTTCCCTCTTCTTACACCCAATAGAAGGGCAGGGACAAAGCTTGAAGCGATGAGTGGGAAAATCTGCTCTTAAAGGAGGGGGCAACATCATCACAGTGCAGTTTGTGATTTTCAGAGCAGGGAAGTGTGGGAATGGCTCTTGTTTTGCAGGCAAATGCAAAGCCCATGCAGAACAGAAGTGGTCACACCTGCACAGACCAGACATTCCCAAGGCCCTTCTAAGCCTAAAGCCTGTGAGCTTTGTTTAACCATTACTTGTCATAAAAACTCCATGAGCTTCTATTTTTATTTTTTATTTATTTTTTGCTTTTACCTACCCAGTCCATCGGCCTGAAACCCCAAATAATAAGGTTTGGCATTTTCAGCAAAATGATGAAAAAAAAACATCCATAAATCCCTGGGTTTTCTCAACCGTACCTCCTTCCCAGGGAAGAAAGCGTGCTGCACAAAGAGCAAACACATTTGTTTTGCTGCTAAGAGCACGCTGACTTGTGCCTAAACATTTCAGATTGAATCAGTTCCAGTGGGTCCAGTACCAGACAGAATGGAAAATGAGCCCTGCAACACAGAGCAAGCAGAAGTGTCAATAAATATTTCAGTTCTGCATTTGGAAAAGAAATCATATGATGTATTCATATCCTACACAGATAATGAAATACTTCGCTTTCCAATGGCCCTAAGCGATGTTTGATTGCACAGAAAGAGTTCAATATAATTAAAGAGGATGTTAAACAACAGCTACTCAAGTCAAACATTTAAAAACCCGCAGCTCCAGATCATTTACATACAGCAGCATTAAGCAAAGCATTTTTGGAACACTCTAGAACTTGCTACAATTTTTGACAAACTGTATATGGAAGAGATGTGATTCAGACACAAGATGCATTTAAAGCTGAATTTTCAGCCTCCTAAGGGAATGCCCTAATCAGCAGATGCTTGGCTCTCCTGGCGTGATGCTGACACAGTATTTCTGTTTGCTATCACTTTTTTTTCCCCTCCTTTCTTCAGCACCTCAGTAGATTTCTAAAGGACTGGGCTGTGTATAGACAAAACAGATCATTTCATTGGCCGTGCACTTGCACCAACTGGGCATCCCCTAGGGAAGAGCCTGGGATGCTGAGGACAGAGGCAGAATAACTGCTCAAAGAACAGGGGAAGGAGGGAACCTGCAAAGCAGCCTGGGCTGAGCTCACTCCAGAGAGATGCTGGAAGGGCACAACACATCCACATCCAGCAGCTGGGAACACCAAGGGCAGGTTGTTTCTGGACGAAGGCATGTCCACATGGGGAAGCACTGGAAAACCAGGCCAGGACCCCAGCACTGCCTTTCCCTGCCTAGTCCAGGGAAAGCAAGGTCTTTTCCTCAACACCACAGCAACACTTGGCAGATCCAGATTTCCTCAGGTTAATGAATGTCCCAACTCTGCTCCAGTTCTGCACCTGCAGCTGACCCCCATCTGGCTGACCCAGATCATCCATTTCAGCACTGCCAGCTGAATGCTGAATTTCTGACAGGAACTGAAGTGCCAGCATGTACTCACATTTCACAGATAACTCCAAGAACATATTTCCAGGAGAAAAATAACAATTTCTACCAGCCCCAGTGGTCACAAAGCCTAATTCACAAGAATCCAGAGACATTCCAAATACTTGCTCACTGCAAGTGCTGGGCTGTCATGCTTCCCCTGTGTCCTTCCCCTCACTCCTGCCACATACCTCCAGGCTCCTCACTATCCTACCCCATCTCTCCTGCGTCCTCCTCACCTCTCCTTATCTGCTGCACTGAATCTTTTCCATGCCACCAGCATGTTTAAATAATCCCATGCCTTCACTCAATTCAATCCCTCAGTGAGTCATTTATTAAACAACCGAGAGACAGTTCAGGTGATCTAGATGAACTTCATTAATACAGCACATATAATTTAAGGTTTCTAACAGAAGAAGGAAGCCTTGGACATTCTCATTTTGATTCACAACCAATTTTGGTGCATTTGCCATAATGGGTCACACCGTGACCTTTTTAGGGGGGTTGTAGTTGGGGTAGAGAGATCCCAGATTTGTGCTGAGAGTGTTTTCAAAAGCACAAAGCCATGATCGTGAGACATGAATCAGTGAATGTCCCAAATCTCAGTTATCAGTTCCTAGAGGGGAGAATCCCTCCTAATTCCTTGGGGCACAAATTGCTTGGATGGAGGACAGACAGAAGGTAGAACACTTCTTTCTGGGGAAATGGTGTTGAATTTGCTGGAACTCATGACCAGCAGGAAGGACACATGACAGATAAGGTTCCTACCGTGAGATAAAGAACAAAAGAGCCCATGTGTTACAGATGGATGTTGGCATCAACGGGTGTGCCCGTGATGACAGAAGAACTCTGGTGCTCCAAAATACCCACAGCTGATCAATAAGTAATTGGAATGATTCAGTGAATTCACTACAGAGCAATCAATAAAATGAACAGAAAAAATGAATACACGAATCCCATAGGACGGGTTAACCTTTGTTGGCTCCCACACTCCCAAACTGCTTGCTTTTGCAAGTCCCTATAGTGTCTAATGAGAACTTCTGCTCCACTCCAGCTGTGAATATAGTCAGTAATTCCAGCACTGAGTGAGATACCATGAAAGCCTGACAGAAGCATTTCTTTTAGTCCTCATTCAGAGAACTGTGTAAGATGATGAAGGTGTCACTTAAAATGATGATTATTTTTTAATTCCAGGGGAAAAAAAAAAAACAAGATCGAAAAAGCAAATAAAAATGATTCTTCAAAATAGAAAGGAAAAAAGAGAATTTATGGATAGATAGGGGAAATGATAAAATATCCCTCTCAAATATACTATTTATTCAGACATAACCCAGGGGACAGTACTGGGGCCATCCATCTTTATCAGCTATCTGAGTGAGGGGATTGAGCTCACCCTCAATAGGTTTACAGATGGCACCAGGCTGGGAGGAAGTGCTGATCTGCTTGAGGGCAGGAAGACCCAACTGAGGGCTCTGGACATGCTGATTGTTGGGCTCGGGCCAGTGGAATGAAGTTTAGCAAGACCAAGCACTGTCCATGGGCTGTCCATGGAGGTGGTGGAGTCACTGTACCAAAGAACATGGCTAGTGGGCGACATCAGTGATAAGGGAACAGTTGGGCTAATGATCTTAGAGGTCTTTTCCAACCTAAATGATTCTGTGGTTCTATAACCAAAGATGTCGAAAAGCTCCATTTCACTTCTGAGCATTCTGAAAAGCTTTTGCCTATTAATGCATCATACGTAGCAAAGCAAAAAATCTTCTGAATGGAAAGCATGGATTTTGTTTTTGAGAACATTATAGGTTTTTTTATTTTTCCACTTTACTTTCTCACAAAAGAGAAAAAAACGATTCTTCCCTTTGAAAAACATTAATTGCGAACCACTTTCATTGTCAGTGCACAAAGTTCTAATGCAGAAAGTTCAGGGCACGCTGACTGCATCTGCCCTTGTTAATCTGTTCCATCTAGGTTAATATGTCTGACTTTTAGAAACATGTGACTTAATTCTGTTAGGACTCTGTCTGCCTCTAAGTAACGGCTAATGAGAATATCACACACCAAGCTACGCAAGGGAAAGGCGATCTGCTCTGACATGCCAGATTCAGCACATGCAACGCATTCTCTTTTCCATTGACCTGGAAGGACAGAACTGAAAAAGGCTGAAAAAATGGAAACACTGGAAATGGCCAGGAGCAGCTGCTGGAAGAAGTGTGCTCTGGGCAGACAGGGCCAGGATGATAGGTGCTGTAGTAATGACTATCTGAAGATCTCCTCTGATCTGCAATAGCACTCAATGGTTTCCAAAGCTCCATCTGAGCCTCGTTAGGTATCTCATTAGCTCTTTTCTCTGGTTTCAAGCAGCTGTCCAGCAGCAGCACATCTGGTCTGGCTTGCTGTAAAATAGGACTTCTGCAGTTTAGTTTTCCTCCAGAGACAAACTTCAGTGCATATTTGAAATAATGATATTTAAACGTTTATTTCAGACGTTTTCCATTCTCTTTGCAGACAAAGCCCCTATTTTAATTCTCTTTACTGTGAGGTTTTGTCTGCACTGTACTCAAGGAGGAATACATATCCTTATGGGAAACTTAAGCTTCCAACATGAGTGATGGTCTTCACTACCTCTGTGTCCATCTCTCTCTACTTCCCAAAGACAGCCGTACTCATAAATGCTTCTGTAATTCACAGCTACTGAAACAGGTTTCAGGTATTACTTCTGTTAGACTCACGTCAGTGATTCATTAAGCTTTATAGCCACCAGAGCTAGGTAAGTATTTTTGATCCACTTTAAAAATAGATCTTTTTGAGAAGCCATTATGCAGAAACTGAGCTTCCAATGACTTTTATTTTTCCTAGAAGAAAAACTTTCTTAAGCTCCATATGGAATTCCTGGTTAAAATTCTTAGAAGGCACAGCTTTGAGCAGACAATAAGGAAACTCAGTCTGTTCTCACTGGGGACGAGGCTGTCCGTGGTAGCGTTGTGTTAATCTGCTCTTAAAATTCTCCTGGACATGTGAAGTTTTTAGGAGTGAGATCCAGCTGGCCTGCTGCTATGGTGGTCCAGAGTCTGTGTAACACCTTCAACAATTCCAGCAACCTTGAGTCTCGCTCACATCTCAGAACCCTTTGGCTGAATGTCTGCAGATCACTGCCTCGAAGCAGCCCTTCAATGCAACAAGGACAGCTAGAGCTGCATGTGCCATGTGCAGCCAGAGGACCCAGTGCCTGTCTTTGTTTCCCTGCACTCTGCATACTCCTCGGGGAAGAAAGCACAACTTTAGCCAGGATGCAAAAGCCACTTCTCACCTGATTGCTGCAGTTGTTTCCCCAAGGTTCACTCAAGGTGGCTGAGGACACCGGGTGACAGCCCTGGTGTTCAGGCTCACATCAAACAGAAAGGTGAAGGCCCCTTCCTTTGAAAGGGCTCTGTCTCAGATGCAGATCGCTGTCTTTAAACTCAAGCGAAAATTAAGTAACTCGTAAACTGCATAAATTAATTCAATAATTCCCCCTAACATTTTCCTTTGCAGGAAAGTTGGAATATAATCAGAAATATGTTAATGTGCCATTTGCTAATTTCTCTCTTATTCCATCTGGGGACAGTAAGATCTTCTCTGATACATTTTCAATGTACTTGTCAGAATTATTAGATCTTGAAGAAGAAACAAAGTTTCCTGCTTTTTGCAAGTAGTTCTTCCTTCTTGTCCCCAAGTCCTCACATGAGGCAAATCAAGATAAACTGCTTTTCCACAATTAAGCCAATTCTGTCCCAGCTGCTCTTCATGCTCTATCTTCTCCAGATATCAGGAGTGAATTCTCATTGTTATTTTTCTTTCAAGATCTTTTCTTCATCATAATTGAATTCTAAAATTAGTCTGAGAGAGGGACAAATTCAATCTGGGGAGTTTATAGACGGCTCTTTCCAGCCATAGGTTGCCCAACAGCTGCTTGCAGAACAGTGTCACACCATTACCCTATGAGCAAAGAAATTAAGGTCCTGCTCTCTGTCCCCTCGGCCCTTTTTTACTGCTCAGACACAGACAAGCAAATCCCAGCCTAGGATGGATTCAGATCTTGCATCCTGCCAGGGCTGTATTACACAAAGCCCTTAGAAATGAGGCCACCTGCAGAGCTGGTGCTGGTCCTGGCTGAGCACGGCAGCCCAGGTGCCAATGGAAGCAGTTGGTTCTTGCACAATTCCTTCTCTGGTCACTAATGGTGAGCTCAGGGTGTGGGGCAGGCTGCTCCTCCCTGGCTCCAACAAAGGCAGTGAGTGAAGTCAGCTGGCAAAGCTTGCACAGCCTCTCACCCTGGTTCACTATCAGCTTATATTCAACTGGTGCAAAACCATCAGAGATTGTCAAAGTCCCCAAATTTGGGCTGTGTGTCTGTCACAATGTTTGCAGGGATTTGCATATGCCTCTGGCTCCTGTCCTCCAGGCAAGCAAATTACTTTGATAAATTTGCATGTATTAATCCATAGCCCAGGCCATACTTTCCTTTACAAACAAGACAGAGTAGCTAATTAATTACTCTAAATCATTGGAGATCTCCTTGGCTGCAGACAGAGATGACTGAGAGGTGCTTTTTACTACAAAATTTCCCTTTTTCTCTGATGGTTTGATACATGGAAGGTTGTCCCCCATTTCCAACTCGCTCCTCTTTGTAAGTGAGGCATGCAGGACCTGCCAGCCAAGAGACAAGACAGTGGATGGGGACTCAGCTGTCACTGCAGCCACTCACCTCCTCTGGGACGTTGGGAAGACCGAAACACATTCCTGTTCTCCATCTCCAAACCAGGGATGGTGTTATCGTTCTCCTTTCAAAGCAGCTCACAGCTGTGGAAGTGAGATTTTCTTATTATATGAATACTTCAGGATGCGATTATTTTCCTATTTTTGTTCTGTTTGTGCTATATTTTCAAGCTTGCTATCAGCAGAGATATACAGGCTTAGATATCAGAGGGAACTGATAGTGATGGGAGCCTTGTTACGATTTGTTAGGTTTTATGTTCCACTTAAAAAAAAATAAAAAAAAATTGATTGATGTGCTCAGAATTGGTGAAGTTATTTTTTGAGGGCTTAGAGCTTAAATTATGCTTTGGTCTTGTTCTTCTCAGGAGCAGATTTCACCTGGGGTGAAACAGAATGCTCCGGTTAGTGAGGATATAGATTTCAAATAGTAACTCCCACTGTTTAATGATCACTTAAACTTGTGCTATCGTAATACATAATGGCTATTTCCCTTGGAGGTTTCCAGCACAGGACTGAGCTCACCAATTGCTGAACTGGGAAGGAACGAAGGCACTGTGAGTGTTTAAAGGTAGAAAGGATATCACCACACGGGGACTGCCTCGCACACCCCCTGCTCCACTCAGCTGCTTTCGTTGTGTGATGATCTGCAGAGCACATCCAACCATGAGCCACTGCTGTGCTGATTGCTGCCCCGACAGAAGTGCTAATTAGAGCCATGGGCTTCGCTCTGTCCGATGTCATTCTTCTCCGTAGACAAAGGGTTCTCTCATCCCACATTCTTGCAGAATTAGAATAGTCCGAGAGGAACAGAGTGCTGCCTCAAAGGGAGTGAGATTGGCCCTCCCTTTTCCTTCCAAATTGCAACAATTTCAAACTTCCTAATGGACTAAAAAATGATCGCTTTCCTATCCATTAAACTCCCCGTTCTTTTATAGCTTCATCTGATCTGCTACATTAAGAGGAGGGAGGGAGGGGCGCAAATAGATCAATAAAGCCAGAATAAAGAGAACAGCTTTGTGTTGCCAAAAATCAAAACATTATTTTTCATTCTGATGACCAAATCAATAACCACGAACAATGTGAAATCGCTTCAAAGAAACTTTTGCTGGCAGATCGGTCTGGCCCACGTGCATTCCTGGAAGGGAGCCTCACAGACAAGCGATTGGTCTCAGCCTTTCTGTCCTTTCTGTCTCTTTGTCACCGCCAGATTTAAGGGAGTAACTCCCTTGTGCAGCTATCAGTTCCCCTGGGTGACTGCAGAGAGCTGGGACAGCCCGTGTATGCTCAAGCAAAACCCATTTGGGGCTCAGTTCAGGCTGTACGTACACCTCTCCACTAACAGCGATGATCAGTCATCCTCCTCTACAGGAGGCTTTAGGCAAGAGGCCAGAGACAATCAGACAAATTTGCTTTGGAGAAGTGAGGCCACGGGGCTGACCAAGGAGGAACTTGGGGCTGTCTGTACACAGTACATGGGGATGAGAAGTCCCCCAGAGCTGTTGATCTGAAGAAGGGAATTCTGATTCCTACTGATTGAAATCATGAAGGATGTGTACTTGGAGGACTAGGAAACCACGAAGGACATGTATTTGGGGACTAGGAAATTCTCTCTTTTGTTTTTAAGGCAGTTCTATTTTTTCCCAACTTATTTTTGGGGGTGCCTGGAAATATTTACTTGGAAGTGCTTAAAAAAGATCTTTACAAAATGTGTCTTCTTCCCACATATGATTTTGCTCTCTTTCTTTCTGCTGCCCTTTGCTGCCAAGAAGCAATTCTCAACAAAGATATGCATTCTCTGAAAGTAAAGAAATAACTCAAACATGAAATGGGATCCTCCTAGAGAAAATGCATGGCGTTGCCATGGGGAAGGTGCACCTTGGGCATGAGCTCACCTTCCTTCTATGTGCCCAGCTTTCTACTGCATGCCCATATTCCCACTTTTTTTTAATAAGTTCCATGTAAAACCAGCCCTGCTGTCCAAGTAGCTCCACCAATTTGAGCAGTGTGACCCGGCACTGCCTGCTCACAGCAGCCCACCCTGGACAGGACATCAGAACCACCATGACTTTACCCTGTCCTGCAATGGTGTCTTGATTCTCAGTATTATTTTCTGCTGCATATTTGATGTTTGGCATTTGTTGGTTAAACTCCCCGTACCCATCAATACAAATATATCCGAAGAGCCAGGCAACCTGCTGGGACTCGGGGGTAAAGCCATTGAGATGGGAGGAATTGAACAATTTCTGCCTCCTGTGCATCTCTGCGAAGTGTCGCGATGGCCATTGGAGAAGGCGAGGAAAAACACACTTCAAGTGCTGCTTCATTCTCCTCCAGGATTGAAAGGATCAATAAAAAGCGCTGAGGACAAAAGAATTAAAAAAGGGAAGGAAGCCGAGATGAAAAGGTAAGAGGCTCGTTTTGATTCCTTAACAGAATAAATGGCCCACGTGGCTGCTCCAAATGCTTCAAACAAAACGCTCCATGGTTCTTATTCAGAATACAAAGAATGGTTTAAACGAAACCCTCTTCTATTAAATCATTATTTACTTTGAATTTCAGCCTCAGAATGAGGGCACACCACTGGCAGGGACACGAGCTCTGTGCTCCGTGCTCCTGCCTCGCCAAGATGCACTGTCCGGTGATTCTGTGGCTGTCCTGTCACCCCTGAGAATACTGCTGTCAGCACTGCTGTTTGCTTGGTTATTGTGTCCCTTAAGGGAAGCAACATCTCCTGAGACCCTTTCTGCTGCTCATTCTTGCTCTTTTGTCCTTCCTGCCGTTGCTTGAGTTAAGCTACACAGCTAATTTTTGTCTCTTTAAGATCATTGAAAATCGCTAGGAAAAGCTAAATTTCCAGACAAAACACTTTTTAAGGGGAATTCAAAATCCTTCAGTATGAAAACATCAAAACAAAATAATTTCAGCCTCTCAAAAAGAAGATGTATTCCTGTACATACTTCTAATGGTCAGAAATATTTCTCAAACTGGAGATGTACTCTTCATTGATTCCTGAGAAATACAGACAGACATGTTTGCGTACAAATGGCAAACCTGGCAGGTAAGAGGAGGAAAAGACAGAGAGAATAAGCATCCTCTCCCAGCACTAAATCAAGTCAATACTCAGTACCCTAGCCATGACCTTTCACAAGCAGAGCCACCTCTCGAGGGAGGAAGAAGAGCAACAACGTGAGCAGGAATGTGTGCAATAGGAAGAAATCGCTGCCCACACTGCCCACAGAGTCCCACTCCTATCTCAGCTCTGCAGCCTGAGTTTGTCATATCTTTAAACTACAGGACTGCATAACACTCCTGGCTCAGAGCACGCTCAACTGGCAACGATATTTTCTTTGCCAGTATGAAAGTTTATTTTACTCCTTTTGCCTGTAACAGAGAGATGCTCAGATACGATAGCAGAGAAGCGTTTAACTGCAGGTAGACATACAGAAAAAAAACAACAAGATGAGATAGATAGAGCGAGAGATGTTAAGTTATAAAATAAAACAAGATGTAGATTCCTATTAACCTGGAGAAGAAATAAAGGCAGGCTCTTCCCTTGACAGCAACAGCGAGCCTCCGACAAGGAGCTGCAAGGTCAAATCTGCTGATAGATGAGCAGCGGAGGAAGATGGAGATAAAAGAAGCAAAGCTTGCTCAGATCACCAGCTCGAGCTCTCGGGAGGGCTGGTGGCTAAAAAAAGCCCCAGGTTGCATGCAGCACGGTGTCACCTTCTCTTGCAGGAGTGACTGTGGCTGACCCACTGCTGTTGCTGATGAATGCCCAGAGGAAGGCAGCGAGGCCGCTTACTTCGATGTATTTTCTACCTATTAAAAAATAGCTAATAGGCTCCAGAAAGGGGAAAAATGTCCCATTAATGAGGGCCCAATAGAGACTTTTCAAAGCACCTGACAGAGCTAAAGCTATAAATTCTCTGAATTAACTTGAGCGGAGTTGTGGATGCAAGTAGGAACACAGCCAGGAACGAATTAGAAGAATTCAGCCTCAAATTCATCAGCGCCCCAGTTCATATTTTAGCCTCTCAGTGGTTCAGAAATGATGAGGGAGGGAACAGAGCTGACTGTAGTAACAAGGCTGCTGCGCAGTCTTTGTGAGCCCCGCTGGCAGGATGCTGGAGGAGAGGTGTGATAGCTCAGAGTGCTCTACCTGGGCGCCAGCGATCACCGCATGCCATGTCCATCTGTCCTCAGTGCACTGCTCCTCACTGAATGATGCTGAGCAAAAGCAGATCTGGGTGCTGAGCAAAAGCAGATCTGGGGCTGCTCTGCTTAGAGCCCAGGGGATGGATACGAGAAGCAAGGAAAACGTGGCGGACTGCTGGAGAAGCTGAGTTCGAGCGTTTGTTTTTATCCACTGGAGAACAGATGTAAAACAGTAACAGAGATGTTTCAGAATGGGCTATTTACGGGAAAGGAAAACATTTTGTGGTGAAAAGTTAAAAGGTTTTTGCTTACAGCCCGAGTAAGTCAATTATCCCAGTGCAGAAGTGTTTGACTCTATTAGTGAAGCAGTGCTTCAGCCAGGTGGGCTGAAGTCTTTCACTTCCATTTTCCATCATGATAAAAGATCCTCCACCACTGTGCTTTACATTTATTTTAAATGCAGGCCCGTGGTTATGTGGCCAGGTTTTAAAAATGTTTTAGCCAGTCTCTGTTAGAAGTGCAAGGCAAATTCTCCATATTTATTCATGTATGAAATAATCCAGATTAGGGACTTTCCTTACAGCCTGTTGTCATAAGAACTCCTTGTTGTGGCGGAGCAAAAATGTAAATGCTCTCTTCTGAACTAATTATCTCTGCTCCTCTGAAAGAGACAAGCAGCTCTAAAGCATGATTTACTCCTCACATTCAGACAGTGACCCCAAGAGAGGAAAGCAGACGTGTCTATTTCTCCCTTTCAGCTTTCAACTAAGTCCAGACAATTGCTGCAGCCTGAACTCCCACACTATAGCCATCTAAACTTAGATTCAGTGACTCCCCTCTCTTGAGACTGTCACCAATCTTTGCAGGTTGCAGGGCTCCAGGCATAGAAAGGGGGGAAAAAAAGGAAAAGAAAGAAAGAGAAAAAAAAAAAAGCAAGCTCATTGCTTTTTATTCACAGAAATGTTCTCAGCTTTGGCACTGGACAAGTCAAGCAGCCCTAATGAACACCTGCCTGTTTGTCTCAGAGACAGCATGCTGAGGTGTAATATACAGCTCTGTAATTCAATCTGAGCATTTGAAAGAAAATAATTCACTTCTTTTTTTTTTTTTTTTCCTGAAGTGTTAATAAGGGGCTCGTCTACTTTCAAAGCACACCTGAAATTAAGGGTAGCAGGTGTGGAAGTGGAAGGGAGAGACCAGCTCCTGCCCTTCTTCTTGTTACAAAGAAGTTGCTGCCTTAATTAAAGCTGTGGCAGTGTCCCAGTGACAATTCTGCTCACATCTGAATGAACCATGGATGCAGTGAGGGATGCATCCATCCCCAGTGCTGTGTCCATCCCCTGGTGGCAGAGTTCAGAAGGTATCAGGGAGGATCCCCATGACCCAGGATATTTTGCACTCTGGGCCTGGGTCAGCTCCCAGGTTTTCATCCATGCTACCCGTGCTGACATTTTTCAGGTGAAGTTCAGTTTTGAAGAGCTTAAATAGCTGTTGATAATACCAATTTCTTTTCCAAGCTGCATTTCACCCAGCAGGCAGAACTAGAGCCACAGGAAACACACCCTGACTGTCAATAACAGATCGAGGTACCAAGAAAGGGACTTTGGTTCTGCCTGAGCAAACCCAAATAGCACAGTGGGGAGCCACCTGCCATCAGCATTTGCCAAAGGCTGGCTGTGCTATCACTTTTTCCTTTCTATATGCCACTTCACATCTCATTTCCACCAATGCAGAATTATCGGTGCCTTTCCATGTGATGGAGAGCACACTGATGTTGGTAGGGATGCAGGCAGAGCACGTGTGGCTCATCACCTCTGCTTTCCAGTGGTTGTGAAGGCAGTCTGGACTTTTACACCCACACCTCTGTCTCCCAGATTCTTTGCTTAGCAGAACGGGTTTGGATGCTGAGGGTAAGAGATGACACTGTGCCCTGATAAAGGAGAAGTCCTGATGTGGAAAGGGGATACTTTCTGTGGGTTCACTGGGAGATCCAGGCTCTGTGTATGCTGGGACCCACACAGATTTCCAGAGCACACAACTCTGTTTCCCCGTGGATCACCCACAGAGCTGCATACAAACAGCTCACCACTCATTCCCACAGACCATCCGTCAGTTTCCAGTTGCATATCATTTTCTTCTTCTCTTTTTTTCCCCATTCTAATCAATCCTTCAGATTTCGTATCCAGCACCCTTGAGCTGATGACTCCCTGATAAGTCAAACAGCATAACGAGAAGGTAACGCTGATGGCATAATGATGTATAATGTTGGCTCTTCTGCTCTAAGATCCAGCTTTATCTACTGCTTCTCCACTCCAAAGAATTATCTATCTAACATCGTCAAATATGTTTTGTTTTCTGACTGCTCTTGATAATGCTGACAATGACAGACAACGCAATTTGCTTCTGCAGGCTTCAAACACAGACTCACCAGAGCTGGCACCCGGCAGCTGCCCAAGCAGATGACTTGTCAGAGCTTCGCTGCAGGAGCAACAAATTGTTTCTCATTGATTTCAGTTCCTTGCCCAGCTGGGGATTTGAAATTGGAGGAGGCTATAGCTAGAAAACATGTCCCTCAGCTTCCAAAGGACAATTACCACTCGGTGGCCGGATCCCAAGGAGCAAATACACACTCTGAGACTTCAGAGGTAAATAAGAGATAAGTACCCAGGCACACAGATTAGATTACACCAGAAATTGCAGTTGCGGATGGGTTTGTTTAAGAACTACCAGTGTCAAGCATAAATACATGGAATAAAGTGCCAGGCACCTAGCTCTTCCCCAGCAACCAGGATATTCCCAGGAAAAAAAAATCACAAGGATTTGGGGGATATTTAATAACACATTTTGGGCTCCACTCATTTGCCATCTGCTTTCTGGACATCTAGAAGGTGCTTATTTCACAGTGTCAAACCTTTCTCCACATAGAAATGTATGGAAGGAGAAAGCTTCTCGGGAATCTCATTGAGATTACCTTCTCACACACACACAAGCACTGGGTGTCTCACAGAAGGGTTTTTCTATCCCTTCTTTTTTTCTCTTCATGAGTGGCTCAAAGCTGAAGGAATGTCAAGGGCCATAGAAACTTGGCTGAAACCCTGCCTGTTTCTCCAGGAAATGTTTGTAATCCTGGCTCTGTGACCTCCCTGTTCATGGCACTAAGAGGAACGCTTCCAGCTCACTCTTCTAAGTGTTCATTTCATAATAATCTTGAACAAAGGATCAAAGAGGGAGCATCCCAGACAGACTGAAAAGCCAGCAGACAGAGAAAATTGCCACAGTACAGTTCTATGTCCTGCACTGAATCCCTGAAAGAAAAGCATCTTCTTGGTGACTGATGTTGCTGGCAGTCCTGGGGACAAGAGCTCTCTCATCTCCTGCAGCACAAACAACAACGAGATGTACTTCACTGTTGTTTTTTTTTTTGAGATAAGCATCTTCTGTGATTGGAATAAAGGAGGAGTAGACAGCCCAGACAAGAAAGCATCTCTCCCTGAACATCTCCCTTCAACTCCAAATCCAACATCTGCTGAGGACTGTGGCCCTGCAGGAGCTCCAGGTGCCACCCTGTTATGTGGCTTCCTTGGTGCTAATAACAGAGCTACAAGACACTCCTGGCACTGGACCCTGAGATTTTAAGGGGAGTTTTTAGGGAGTTCTCTTGAATGGTTTGGAAAATGCCACCAATGGAAAATGTAACCTCATTCTCCTACAAGTGACAGGGAGACCCTCTGTCCCTCATCCTCTGGAAGACAAGGAGGGCCAACACTCCGGAGATGCAGCAGCACCCTACGCTGAATGCAGTGGGTTTGCCTTGTCTACACAAGAGGACCAGAGGAGTGAGGGACATGGTAACTGTACGCCTGTTTTTCAACACCAGCACCTGCTGAACAGATCCTGCAGCCTCTCTCTTCTCCACTTCCAAACCAAAACATGCGTTTTCAAGTTTATGTATATTAATGCCAGATAGGGCCGCAGCTCAGCTCTGCTAACAAAAGCACAATCTGTGCATTCCTGAGTCACAACAAGCAGCCACATGGCAATGCTGAAAAGAACCATGCTCCCACTGCTCGTCCTCTCCCACTGGCACAGCCCTCCACCAGCACCAGTGCATCAGAGGGGGCCCTGCACTGCAGGGATGTGGGGACTGCTCCCATCCATTTGTCAGTTCGTGTTGCACTGGGTGAGTTCTGACCTGGATGGGTTCTCTGGGCAGACACGTGCCAGAAGGATGTCCTGGAAGAATCAACAGATCCCAAGCAGCACCATGCTCGGTTGGAAAGCTGTGCTTAAAATCTCAAATTGCTCATCTCTATCGCAGCACTAAGTATAGCCGCAGATCTGAATTATGCTGGAAAGCATTTTTCCATACACACACAATCTCACGCAGAACGAGACACACTGTCTGCTCGGCACACACACACCCATGTGCACACACACTTGCAGCCTGTCTGTCTTGCACATCCCCTCCTTTCCCTCCTTTTTAGGTTACAGTGCCGATTTGCTGTAGCTAACATGGATGCTCACACAGCAAGCAGGCAGTCTGTCTCTTACACATTATGAAGAAATGAACGATGCATGTTTGCGTGTTTAGGGGTGTGGTGGGTTTGGAGATAGGGTGCTTTTTTTGCCACCTGGTTTTGCTGCTGAAGTGTGACATCTTTGCCTGGGTCCATTTTACATGTTGTCCAACACAACCTCTGTACTGGCCCTGTCCATCATTGAACCTCTTGTTTAATTAACACAATGTCTCTCAGTTTGCTCTCTAAACTCTAAAACTCTCTCTAGGAACAAACTTTGGGAGGCCTGACAAAGGAGAAGAGGATTTGAGAGGTGACCTGCTTTTCTCCTTCAGCAGTCCTGTAGGATGTGCTCTCAGACCTCAGAAAAACTGCTGAGGCACAGGGAAGTCCTGACAGCAAAGTGCTGAGATGTGTTAACCTGGATGCAGCTCTCCTTCAGACTGAATTGTCCAGGCAGCACAAAGCTGAAATCAAAGCCTTGAACTGAGAAATTTTTAACTGCTCCTTGAATTAATGGCCATGATAATTCCTCCCTGGTTCCATCTGTGTATCCAGCAGCAGGACTCTGGGAAGTGTTCCTTCAGACCATATAACAAATGACAAGGGAAAAGCAAGACAAATTTTCCATGGTGTCTAAACTCTAGGAGGGGGAAGGTTTTCCCAACCAAGAGATCTGGCTGAAAGTACCTTTGGACCTCCTGCCCTCTTTAGGTATGTCTCCGAGAGCAGAGCGAAGCCAGGCTCTGGTTCTGCCCCCAGCCTGTCCTGTCACTGCTACATGACACACTGCAAGACTGCAACTTCCCAAGGTCATTTTCCTTCTAAAGGTACTTAGCAAGAGCCTCCAGACAGAGGCCATCAGGGGAGGATGAGGAGGTCCAGGGGGAATGAAAGATCTTTGTACAAGGAGAATTTTCCAGGAAGCTGTAGGATCAGCCTGGACCATCCATCCCGATGTGGCAGAGCACTGGAGCTCCTGGCAGAAGAAGGGAAGGGAAGATGGGGCCTCTATGCCATATCTCAAGGCTTATGTGATTTTTCCCAGCCAGAATGAGGGATGTGAAGTTGATCACCACCCTGGCTAAGTGGGACACAATCTGCTGCCTAGCAGCAACGATGGGGCACTTTCCAGCACAGGAGCCAGCTGGGTGTCTGGCCAGGAGTCCAGAAGAAGCCACAGGCGACAGACCAGCTAATCACCGGATGGCCAAGCCCATGGTAGAGGCTATAAATTCCTGTCTTCGCAAGCAATTTGCACTCATTGTCAGGTACTGAATTCAGCACACGGATGTACTGTGTCTTTGCCACAAGGTGCAAAGCAGCATCTTATCTCCACCCTGGAAACTAGCGCTGGTAACATTTTCAGTATAAAGAAATGGAATTATCTCACCTCTTATTTCCTTTCTCTGTTTTAGTATTTTACACTTCACTTAAAGATGCTCTCTTCTTCTTTTCTTCAAATTCTTTCCTTTTAGCTGTTTCTCCTTCATCTCATATTTCCACTTTCTCTATTTTTCATAAGGAAAAAGAATAAGTGAGAGATAGGAGAGGTGAAATCTAATCCCACACCTTTACTTTGGGGATCAGAAGAAGTTATTTCTTTTTGTCCTTCCTCAGACCACTTATTCTCCTCTTTTCCGGATCTGCCCCCAGAGCGCTCAGTTCAGAGTATTTTAGATACAGAACTAATACTTCCCAGGCTCTAAAAATGGGGCTTAAGAGATAGAGAAGCTCTTCTGGGTGACTTGTGGGGAAAGGAGCCCATCTGTTGTCCAGCGGTTCCTTTTGTCCTGTCCATCTGTGACTGGAGATCTCCTGAAAAATGAGCACTTGTTTTTCTCCAGAGACCTGGAAGATGAATGCCCATATCCCCAGAAATAGACTGGTCCCCATCGAAGCACCAAGTGTTCCTGTTGGGTCTGATGCCTGCTAGCTAACAAGCCAAACTCCAATCCTGCCCTAACTTTAGTTCGCTGTGCAATTCGACAGCTGCCTCCTAATGTGGCCTAGAGATATGCACAGCAAGGAGCTGACAATGTTGGTGTTCACAAAAGCTCTGGCTCCTAATTCAGCCGAAAGAGTAGATGACTGACCTTCCGAGGGTCTTTAAACTGAGGGTAAAACTCAAATCTGCACTGAGATCATCCTCTGGAGGTGGGCACTCCTGGAGTCCCATCAAACACTCTTCTCATTGGAAAACGGCACACCTTGGGTGAACACATTAAGATCAGTTAGCATTACTTCCATGGGGCAAACACAAACTTATTTCTGCCATTCTTAGCTCCTTAAGTATTGTACAGCTATTTCAGGGCTTGGGGGTGGAGGGCAGGTGTGAATTCCCTTTCTCTTTCTGAAGTGAATTTTCTTTTAGTCTCCTTATACCATCTAGTGGGAGATTTGAGTAAGACAAGTGCCTAAAAACACCTGGAGCTGCCAGAGCTCAGTAACGCTTGTGCACCTCTAATTAAATGCAATGGTGATGAAGGTGAAAAGTAAAAAGCTCTCGGATCATACATCAGATAATCGCCTTGGTCTGGAGGTGGAAACTAAGAGGGTTTATTCTTGATTTGCAGTAGGAAAAGCAGAAACATAAAATGTAAAATGAACTGAAGGCTGGAAACAAAATATGAGGATGAAAGTGATTTTGGAAGTGTGGATGCATTTGGTATGGAAATCATGAGAAAAACACACTTATTACAAAGGGTGTTTCAGCCCAAGGAGAAAACATCACTTTCACTCCCTATGCAGTCTGGAATCTTGTTGCTTAAAGAGCAATTTTAAGTATCCTGTGAAAGACAACGGTGTATCTTCAGAAATCCTCACCATAGATGGAGAGGAAACGAACAGTTTTGCCTCAAAGGGAGACATGAAAGTTGGGGCACAACAGTAGGAGCCAGAAAGTTCCAGTTCACACAGAAATCCATACCATGCTGGAATGTGGAACTTCTGAGTGCTACTTTTACCACCAAATTCCATCGTCTATTTATTTTCTGCCTGTCTAGCAGCTTGAAAACCAATCCAGTCAGGAATTTGCATGGCCACATTAAAAACCCCATCCAGGACTGCCCAAAGAGTCAAATCCATTCTGGAGGTTTTACAAGCTTGTGTTTTGGTGGTGTGAGTGCTGCTCTCCATAGAGGGCTGCTTAGATATGAACAACACAGGGAAAGCAGTAGATATGATGGAAATCTTTTGACAAGTTTACATGACAAAACATACAATATTGTCAAAACGGCTATTGCCTATGAGAAAACTCTAAAACTAAAGCTTCTGAATCAACATTTTGAAGTTTCAATCTGTCGAAAATGACATTTCCCATAAACTCAGTATCTGTTTTGCTCAAAACAGACAACATCTTTCAGGTTGATGTTTTCAGAATGTTTAATGCCACTGAAATGGTGGTATGTTGGCTTTTCATTCAGTCAGCAGACAGAAATGAATGCAGAAATAAAGGAATTCCTAGTTAGATGAAATTTCTTTTTTAGGTTACGGAGCTGAAGGAGCTGCCAGAGAGGACAAACCTTCCTTGAGGGTGACCAGAGCTCCAAGGGAGGTCCTACAGCTGCAGGGTTGGAGGAGAAAAACAAAAGGAAACACAAATGCCAAAGGCCACAGAGAGAAGTCAACTCAGCTCTATTTTGGTCTGAGCAGAGAGCTGGGTGCTTCCTTTCTCTATGCTTGCAGGCACAATAGAGAGGTTGGGAGCCTCCAACATAGCCACTATATTAGCACACACAAGGACTGGAGCCAGAGACCTCCAGAGAGAAATGTGTGCAGAGCAGATGTTGCAACTTAATTTTTGAAGCCCCATTACTGTTTTCAGGTCTCTGAGACCTTTGTAAAAGCAGCTCCTGGCCTCACTTCCACCCGAGACAGCAGCAGTACTGTTCGGCCCAGCAAAGATGCCCAACATGCTGTCACCTGTACAAGCTGTCCCAGGTCATGGCAACTAGCCTAGGAAAAGCATCCCCATGAATCCCTCAGTGATCCCACAGCTCCAGATGTCACGAGCACTCATGGTGGCTGTGCTGGGTCCCTGAGTTTGGCTCTTCAGAGACTGCAGGATGCGGCTGATGAGCTCTGGCAATTCTACTGTGGTCAGCTTGAGGCTTTTCTCCCACCCCAGAGCAGAGCTGCCAGCAGGAGCACATCTGTCCACTTCAGGCCTTGCTGTTCTCAGCCCGATGTGTTAGCTTAAACTGCTGAAGAAAAGGAGTTGATGCAAATATTTCAGACACACTTAAAGCAATGTCACATCTACCAGCTCTGTGATGAAGATAAGAGCACAGTGATTTCTGCCTTGGATGTGCAATAGACAGGGGAGGAGAGGAAGATCTTAATAACATCACAATTGATTGCTTCAAGGATGCCAATCAGCAACACGCAGCCTGAAACCATCATATGAGAATCTCGAGAGTCCGAGCCACCCTGCAAATGAAGCTTAGACACCTCAGTCAGTGCTGAGGCTGTTAATCCAATCCCCAAAGCCTTCAGAAATTCGAGACCAACCCGGTACAGGGGCAAGCACCAGCCACTGTAGGAACAGGGACAAATCATGGCCACTGAGTGCTCAGTTTGGTTTGGGGTCCGGAGCGGTGAAGTATGTGCTAGCCACTCCTCTGGTGACTGGAGGAGTTGTCTGAAAATAAACTGCATCTCAGTGACCCCTTTTGAAGAGGAACTGAGAATCAAGAGCAATCATAGTTTTATAAAGCAGCTTTTACCAGTGTTTCTAAAAAGTTCTTTTTAAATCTTAACTCACGTAGCCCACATGGGCATGCTAGAGGCCTTGCAGTGCTGACAACAGCAGAAATTCTCTTTATAGGAAAAAAACCTTTATTCCAATGTCTGTTACTAAAATGCTCTCAGGGGCCTTTCTTCAGATCTAAACAGGACCAGAATTGTCAGGCAAAATCTTCCTGTATGTTCCATAATGGGGTTATTTCAACAAGATCAAAGATGGTTTTCCTCTTTACTACAAATTATCCTCTCAGAAACTCACAGAAATCCTTCCTTCAGATCAAGCCAGACACAAATACTTCCCTTTGGGTGTCGGAACACCAGCTTGCCCACTGCCTCCTGAGATTTAATTTGATCATTCCCCTGCTGCCCATTATGCCCCTGGCTTGTTTTGGCTTGCTTTGTCGAGGCAGTTCCCTTTCCAATGTCACCATGACATTGGGAGGAGTGAGGTCAATCCATCCCTTCTAGAATCAAGGCAGTTCAGCCTGTCTTGGTTCTCTAGCCCCTCCTGCACAAAGCACCCAGACAAAGAGAAATTCAGCCCCCAGCAGCCCTTGACAAACCACCTAAGATGGGCACCTAAATGCTTTTAAAGGTACTTCTCTACCTGAATGTGCACTCAGACTGATTTCTGTAGAATGATGGTGGTTAAAAGCAAAGTTACTGTGAGCTGATCAAAGTAAGACATGAACACGTGGCACCTGAAGGTCTCTGGGAGCATCGTTGTCATTGACATGTGGAATCAGTTCTGATCATTGGTTTCTCAAATGCATCCTGACATTTATTTATGGTGTTATGGAAATGAATGGGATTTATTCACTGTCTTAAGAAGTTCTACATTGGGGCTGCATTCTAATAGGGCTTTGTACACTACAAGCACACAGCTCCTGCACCACCATTCGGCCCTCGTGCATCCCAGGCTGGGAGAAGGAAGTGTGGTTTTCAATTTAATAAGTGCAGGAGACTGTTCAGGCTCATAGCAGGAAACACAGGGCACTGGGGGCTTGGTGTCACTGCGGAGGGCACAATTCACTGCAGTGACAGACACACTTAATTTGTATCTGTAGGACACCAGGGTAAGCACTTCTATAGCAGCAGGTCATGTAGAGACATACATCTTGCTGTAAAGCATCCAGCTTGTTAATACTACACACGAATGCATTAGCTGACAGGAATGTTTGTGCTCAGGCAGTGCCATAGAACAAAGTGGGACAGAAAATCACCACGCAAACTGGTTTTCATTAGGAACCACGTTTTTTAACTGAAGAAGTCTTTTGGCAAGAAGTTTCAGTGCTCTTTAGGAAACTAAAATCAAAATAACTTCCCAAATTTCGGAAAGCAGGGGAAGAAGTGGATGCTAACTTTAATACTGTGATCGTAAGACACAGCTAGATTCTGTAACAGGAATTGCTGCTGCTTTCATCACTTCCCCAGTTCTCCTTCACGGTCCCATCATAGCTATATGAGCACTGAACACCCACCAGTGAAGTTCTGGTAAGTGAAGAGATGTAGCCCAGATACACTCCAGAGAAGGAGCAGAAGTCAAACCTAAACCATTTACTATCTGCATTTCAGCTCCAGTCCCAGACTGGTTCATAGGCAGACCAGATTAGAGCTCCACATTTATCCCGCTTGGAATGCCACACTCTCATCTCCAGCTGTGGTCAGGACCAGACACTTCAAAAAGATGCAAAGAAATTCTTCTGAGACACGCTTCACTTAAAAAAATAAAATTAAATTAAACAAACAAACAAACACACATGGTACGGATTTGTTATTTTTCTGCTCTTTACATACGTGCTCAAAGTCTCCCATCTGATCATACGGATGTGTTTTTCCTTTGCATCTTTTCTCTTGTTACCCTCATTTAGAAACTGTGTGGTTCAGTCAAGTGGGAATATTTCCTCAGCTTGAGGATAAAACAGGAGATGTAGAGCCATGCATAACTTTTAGCATGAGCATTACTTCTACTTGCTTAAAGAGATGGGTAAATGAGCCTCCGAGCATACTATCTCTCCATGAAAACACAGCCAGCCACTTAAGATGTCTGCATCATAGCAAATCCCTCAGGAAGCATTATACAGGGATTCTTTTCCTGACTGCGTGGCACAAAGGAGGCAAACACAGCAGTGCAAAGAAGCTGAATTCCCCGTGTTCAGTTCTTTACTGCAAGTGAAATTAAAGGCAGACTGGGAAGTTGGCCCAGAGGATCCAGCTCTGCAGGGAGCTCTGCGGACACGAATGGAAAGGAGCCCTGCCGGCCCCTGGATGGTGCTGTTGTTTAGCAGCTGGGTTTGCTGCTGGGTGAGCAGTTCAGGCTTTGCAATCTGGTTTGGAAAAAAAAAAAATATATGAAAAGAGCTGGGAAAGCATCAGAGGAGGCAAAGTTGGAAGACAGCAATCTGTCCGGGTGCTGAGATTTATGGACCAGGCAGCTCAGCACCTGAAATCTGTGATTTCTCACCTTGGGGATTTCATCTTGCTAGAAACAGGAATTGCTGGGTCACCAGGCAGGATGAGCTGAGAGCTGAGGGCTTTCAGTGCCATTCTGTCTGTCAGAAAGGAGTTATCCAAGTGAAGGGCTTGAGGGCCTGCCAGGAGGTCTTTTCTCACTTTTATAAGAAAGGAGCAGTAAGTGGAGCTGGGCAAGAAGTGGAGCAGTGGAGTGGGACAGTAAGCAGAGCTGGAGTTCTTGCTCCAAGAAAAGATACAAAGATCAAAATCAAATCCTCCCAGAAAACCCAGTTCCATATCTGAGCAAAGCAGACTTGGAAATACTTTCCTGCAAAAGAAAACAAAAGCCAGCAAACAGAAAGCAGCAGTTTGGTCAACACAAATCTGCTCCATTTCAGTTTTGCATTCAAAGAGTACCGCACAGCCAAGATAAAAGACAGAGTATGCATTTCAGAGTGTCTTTCTATGTGGTGCACTGCAGCATTGACCCCGTATTCCCCACAGCACTCCCTGGAACCTTCCCTTCTCCTTTCCAGGACAAAAAGCAATGCCTGCACCCTGGGTTTCCTCTTCAGCCATGGATCCCCCAGGCAGAGGCAGTGGATCCAGCAGTCTCTGAGCCAGCAATATCTGTGACATTTAGCTAAGGCAAATCTTAGAAGCCTTCTGCAAAGAAACTTTTTCCCCCCCCCCCCATTTTTCACACAAAAGGAAAGGAAAAGGGACACAGGATGATTTTAAACTCATCCCGTCGCTTGGCTATTGTCTGTCAGCTCTACCTGGTCTGAGGTTTGCAGCTTGGACGGATATTTTGATGCAAATTACGTAATAAAGTAATTTTCCTTGCTGCAAATAACCTCCATTCAAATCTGCCTTTAAAGAGAATCAACAAGTTATGAATAAAAGACTCCTGCTGATGAAAGGAGCCTGCTGTACGCACAGAGAAGCAGACAGAGGGGGGCTGCTCTTTGCTCTGCATCCTGCAATGCCACCGTCTGCTCTAGTGGCAGCTCTGCCCAGGGCTCCTTCACCTGGAGCCCTGCATTTTAGCTCCACAGAGAACGCACAGCCAGGAACAATATCCTTTAGCAGCAGCTTGACAAAGAGATACATGCAACACAGGGCGATTTCTATTAGTAGAACCACCAAGTCTTTTAATCTGCTGCTCTGTATTAAAGGTCATGCATGGTAACAGATCAATTCCTGGACCCCCGAGGGCTGCAGGAAGAGCAAACACCGATCAGACAGCGTCACACTGAGCAGGAGCCAGGAAGCACTGCTTGCTGGAACTGATGGGTCATTTTGTACTAAAGATTGTTGGGCTCTGCAGCCCAGCAGGAGAAGCGGTGTCAGATTCAGGAGCATCCCTGTTTATTTCGAGCTCAGAGGATGTGGCTTTTCCTGGTAATCTGTGACCAAAATTAAGAGAACAGCCTTTGCTAACCTATAACAATATAACTGAGATTGGGACTGTCCTTGACCAGGTGGTCAGACCCATCCCCCTGCTTTTCCTCTTCTCTTCTGTGTGATGCTGACTTCGAACTCCAAACCCACAGATATTTTCCACTTCCCATCACAGAACACCAAGTTTCCAAGCAGAACGGAACTTCATTTTCTGAAAAACTCAGCTTTCTGTTGCAGAACATTTAGTTGAAAAAAAAAAAAGAAGTCATGCAGCAGCCTGGTTCCCTCTGCTGCATGGTCCTTTGAGTCCTTCATCAAACACCTGAGAGCTGTGATCGATGGCTTTGTCTCTTCTGCTCCGTGTATCAAATAGAGGTTAGATTCCATGTGCTCATAGGAGAGAAGCACAGAGTAGTTCTTCCCAAAGCTACGGGAAGTATAAGGTCTCTGCCTCTTGCTCACCCACTCATTTCCCCAGTTGCAGCAGCATAATTATCTTTATGCATCTCTTCTGCAGTCATATTCACCAGAGATGGCCAATTTGCTGCAAAGGTGGCAGAGAGAGCAGAAGGAAAGCAGAAAGAGAGACAAATATCCCCAGAACACAACCCTGCCTGTACATCTCCATCCAGCTGCTGTACAGATCAGTCCATGTGTGCTCTGGGGTCCCCACAGCTCTCAGCGTGCTCAGTTACTGCAGCCCTTCTGCAATTAGTGTCTGCATGGCAGATGCTCATCTCTTGCCAGCAGTCCTGCACAGCAGGAGAGACAGAAAGCTCAGAATATGCTGTAAAGCTTACTAAAGTCTTAGATCACAGCTAATGAACTTGGTGTGTGTGTGTAGGGGGGGGGTCTTCTTTCTGATATAATGAGTAATTTATACATGATTGAAAAGAATGAATGAAGACCCGACCTGATCATCGTTTTTTCAAAGAGCCAGCTGTGGGGTTCTTTAGTTTATCACTGCTCCTGTGTGTTTGGCAGCTGAGCAGAGTTCTCAAACACTTGGATGCTTTCATTCTTCACACTCTCCATCCATACGCACCTCCCGCTCCTCTCAGCCTTCCCACAAAGTCTGGGAGCCCCGTGCTTGTCATAGAGGGGAATCTCCAATCTGAACCCATCCCTAGAGATGCTTTAAAAAAAGATTTCAAGAGCTCTGCAAGAAATGTGCTGCTGCTTTGCAGGAAACTGCAGAATGGAGATAACATCGATTCAAGGTAATGATCCTTTTAGCACAGCCGAGGAAAACACGGCCTATCTACCTGCCACTGCCCTCTTTTCTCAGGCAGCAGCTTCACAAGTTTGGTGCTTATTTTCCTGGTCTTCTGGTCCACTGCCGTCCTGCACAGAATCACAGAATGGTTTGGGTTGGAAAGGGCCTTTAAGATCATCTAGTTCCAACCTCAGCTATAGGCAGGGATGCCACACACCAGACCAGGTTTCTCACAGCCCCACCCAGCCTGGCCTTGAATGCTTCCAGGGAGATTTCTTAGGAAATTCACACAGCAGACATTGCAGAAATTTGGCTCCACCAGATCCAGCTTCCTTCCTGAAACTACAGTGCCACTGGTAGAAAATGATCTGCAGTAGGAAAGCAAGATGGGCACTGGATTAATCTCACCTGTCTTGACTGGAGAGACACAAGCTCTGCAGGTATTCAGAGTGAGCGAAGTTTCATCTCAGAGGCAATGGAGGGAGACAAGACAGACAAATTGGCTTAATTCAGACAATTTGGGATGAAGTAAAACTTGCCATAAAAATACTCATTTCTTTCTGCTGCCGATGAAAAGAGAAGCTGAAAGGCTTCATCACTCCCTTTCCTCTCTGATAAAAGAAACCTTTTCATTCTAGACCAAGCTCTGAGGCAGGAAGGACAAAGCTTGGTCAGGACTGGGAACACAGGAGAACATCCTCACACCACAGCTTCCAAGGCAAGTGACCCCTCAATGGGGATTAACTCCCCAGACTGATGCTCCACCACCCCTTCAGAGATGGTGAAAGGCTGCCCAAGCTGGAAATCCAATATGTTTCTGGTCACGAACCGCAGGAAGAAGCAGATTTATATTCTTGCTTTAACAAATGTTTCATCAGCTCCATGTGCAAGTGGGAAAGCAACTGTCAGTCCCAGAGCTGGACCTCTTCCCCAGGGATGTGGCACAGCCCTGACCAAGACAGCAACAGGGCTCTAAAAGGAGCAGCCTCTACGGCTACTAAGAGTGATCAAAAGGAAAAAAAGAAACATGCAGGCTGAAGTGATGTCTCACTTTGGGTCTCAACCCTCTCCTACAGAGTTCAACTCTGTGACCTTGGCGCACTTGGGGCCACTGGACTCCTCTGGCTCAAAGCAGAGAAGGATGGGATGTGTCTGTGAGTCAGTGGCTGCCAGCCCAGCTTAGATCAGTTCCCATCAACCTTGCCTGAGGACGAGACAGCCTGCCAGCTGACAGGAGATGCTCCAACGGGAGTCTGCTGATTAATCAGAAAATCTCATTCCAACACAAACCCCAGCCAGCAGGCTTTCTCACCGAGCACCAGCAGGTTCATTCCCCGCCTCCTGCTGCAGTGTGTAAGGGAAGGAGGAACGAGGCATACACAAGGAAGGAGGGCCAAAGTGAATGTGCTCTCAGCAAGATGCTCGGTGCTCTGTCACATGCCTGGCAGTGCATGAGGGCTTCGCTGATGTAGACCAGTGCCTTGAAAGGAATGCAGTGGATTAGAAAGCCTAAAGGAGAACCTGCAGAGGCAAACAAGGCAGTGCTGCACAGGTAAGCACTGGTGAAATGACTACAGAGAGCTGGAATAGCCCCGTGACACTATGGTTCCCAGTTTGGGCTTATTCCATTCACAGCTGCTTGTCCTTAAATCTCCAGATGTGAGTGAGTGCATTAAGCTCCTCCAGTCTCCATGATTCACCAGAAAGATTTCTTGTATCTACTTTCCTTTTGTCTCCTCCAAAATGAGTTGTGGAGTAGAGCCCTGCAGTTCTCTTGCTAACCCTAGATGGTGCAATTCAGTTAGAAAACCACAAAAGGCAAAGAAACACAGAGAATTAGAATTACAGAGGCTTATTTGCAAGTCAGGTGGGACTTGTGAGGGGGTGACAGCAAAAATAAAGTGGACCGCCCACCATCAGTGGGTGCAAGAAGTCATGGAATAATCAATACATTTGCCAATATGTCCAACTCCTGACTGCCTTACACTGACTGTGCCTGCTCTCCCTCTTGGTTCTGTGTCAGCTGCAGAGGCAGCAGCTGAGGCTCTGATTCTCTATGCTAAAGGAAGTTCTGTACAGCTCAGCTTCTTCCCCCTGATTTGTTGTGGGTTGGAAAACCCTGTGCTGGTTAAGGTCTAAAGGTTTTGAACAGATCTTCAAGGTCTGAAAGGTATTGCTCATTAGGAGTCTGTGTTGTGCCACTGGGAATTCGTAAATAAAAACAAACAAAATAACCCCCACCAGAGTCAATGCACATTGAACGCGGAAAGCAAAGTGAAATAAGAGCACGAGCATTACAAGGAGCCGAAATCACCTGTCCGAGAAGCTTTCTGTCCTACTCAGTGTCTCCAAAGCCCACGCTCTGAGACCTCTCGTGTTTATCGTGCTTTGTTTCTGACTAGGAAACACAAAGAGGTGCAGGTAAAAAATGAATTCATTCCTCTTCCCAGTGGAAACAGAGTTCCAGAGGGAAAACTCTTCCTCTCTCTTACCTTTGCTGGGGGTACGTTCACAGCCTGTCAGCAGGGAACCGGTGCTACAGCCAACATCTGGATGGTGACACAGACAACCACTGCACACATTTAAATAACTAAATATCTATTACTATCCTTAATTGCTTCAATAATCCTCCCAGGGGTGGCATGCATGCTTATCTTTCACCTTTATCCACCTCCAGCACAGCAGGAGAATGGTGCTGAAGGGTTGTAGCTTCAGTACTGCTGCTCAGATCCCCCTGCAAGCACCACACCTTCCTCCCATGTCAGCCACCACCAAGACCTGAATTCCTCAAAGTGCCAAAGCAGAGCTCTGCAAAGATTTAGGCAAAATCTCTGGTGCTCCCTCCCAAGAGTCAGCAAAGACTGGCCCAGCTGTGACTTAAGGAGGTTTAGCTTCAGTGCTGAATTAAACTTCAGATCCAATGCTAAGGATAGGATGCTGGGGGATTTTAACCATACAGACATGTTTTGGTTAGAGATTAGAATTTAGAGCAGAATGGATTAAATGACTCCTTGAGGCTTCTTCCAGGCCTATCTTCTTGCCATTTTGAGATGAATGACAACAACAAAATACTATCAGAGTTTAATTCATGATCTAATCCTGCCTTGGACCTACCGAAGAAACAATCTGCTGGAAAGTCTGGGAAAGGTCACCATTTCTAGGATTTCCTTAAATGAGAACACCCTCACACCTCATAGCTCCAGACAACAGCATGGCAAGGTGAGGATCTGTGACCACAGTCAATGGACACCACAACCAAGGGCAGCAGATGCTAACAAGAAGCCGAGGAGGGGTGCACGGCTGCCAGCACAGAACACAGCTCCTCATCTCCAGCAGCCACAGACTACAATGAAGAATAACCACAGGAGTAGTGTCACACACTCATATGTGAGAGCATTTAATGCTTCCAATAACATACCACTGTAAATAATTTAATAATAATAAATAGTTAATTACAAGAGCCATTTAAAATCACTTTTCCTAAGATGAGAGATGACATTTTTTTATAGACAGGAATACATCATTTTAAATGCTTATTCAAAGCCCATTTCAAGCTACTTGTAAAATGGAGTGCATAACATTAATTTTATGGATATCTATAAATATTTTGCCTTTTTTTCAGTCACTCATACACTCAAATTACTGCCGTATCCAAGTCATTAAAATTAACATCAAAATAAAACATAGCTCCACATTATTATTAGCATAATTGCTCCACTATACAAACAACAGACCCTCTTAGCATGAATGGCTGTTTCAAAAATAGATGGAAACAAGTCACAAAAGTAGTCTCCAGCAGAGAGAGCAGTGCATGTTTACAACTTCTGACAGCCTGAGCTGAACAGGAAGCCAGCTGCCTGTCTCTGCAGAGAGGCATTAAGGGCAAAACCAATTCGCCATTGGAATGATGAGAAAATTTGTCAAGTAATCCATTTCAGCACATCACCACTCCTAGTACTGCAAAGATTTCACTCCTGTTTAAGCAGAATCCTGCTGCAGTTTTGTTTCATTGCAGTTTATCCTGTGTATCAGGGGCACGGAGAAGAGATTTGTTTCACGTGAAGACCACAGGAAGGCTATAAAATGTTTTTTTGCATAAGCAGGGCCAGAATATACACCAAAAATTATACACGAGGATTCGTAAAATAACGAAGGTGATTTATGCAAGCAGATGTTTGAAGCTGAACTTCTGACACAGAGCAGTTTGATCTCCATTAACGACAAGACATGCAATTAGGTGGCTAGAAGGCAATAAAACTGGAGCCTGGGCAGGCATTGCAGCTGATGTATGGCCTGCTAAACTGGCATTTCTGCAGCTGCAGTCAGCAGTCAAACACCATTAGTCTCTGAGCAGAGATGCTGTTGCTCTGACAGCTTCCCCTGATGCTGGGATCTCTCACAGAGATGAAGGAAGATTTGATTTCTTCTACTTAAGACACAGTGCTGGGTTCACATAAAACCCCAGCCCTTTCTATCCCCTGTCTGTGTGTGCCTGATGAGTGCTGGCTGTTTTGCTCAGCTCTGCGTTTGCATTCTAATGACAACATTCCCCAACACTCCATTTGTCAAGATCATACCTGGTTCCTCCCAGCTCTCTGAAACTGTAACAAATGCATCTGCAGGGGCATGCTTGGGATGGTTAATGAGGGCACCGAGCAGAACTGGACACAGGACAATTCCTAATGAAACCTGACTCATTTAATTCTCCCAAGCTCCCCTGGACTGCCCTGCTGTACTTTCATCTAGACTAGATTTCTCTAACATGCTTATGGAAATGTCATATTTCTTGCACTTAAGTACATTGCCTTCCATGACATATGCTTTTCTACTATCCAAAAGGTCTTTCTGTGTTTTAAGATTAAATTCAATTTACTTGACATGATTTATGCTTTACTAATCCAGATCGGCTGCAACTCATCCTCTCATATGCTCAAGAAACATTTAGGGCTGCTCAGTATTTTCCAGATATCGAAGCCAAGTCAAAACTATGACTCTCCTTCCTAACAGAAGTCTTTTAGAAGAAAAGTACCTTTGGTCCAGCTAACATCTCCTGACAGCTTGTTTCTGCTCCTTTTCCCCACTGAACGCTGTGCTCTAGCCCTCTGCCCGACACAGACTGCTCCTGGATACTGTGTCAATAGAAAGGGATTGGTTTTAATACAATCCTGGCAGAGTATCAGCGCTCAGCAGAGCAGGACAGCCAAACTTCTTTGTTAAGAAGAGCACTTTCTGAGGCCTCTCAAAGCATCCTTTGTGTCATTTTATTTAACCTGGGATTTCCTTCATCTCCCATGTCCTGTGCAATCCCTTCTGTCTGTGACCCTCCACACACTGACCATCCATAAAGTGCAGCTTTTCCAATCTAACTTGCATTTCTGCGCATGCAATAAGGAAACAAGAGATCAGTGGAAGAGCTTACATCTTGTCAAGCTGCCATTCTTCCTCTAAACAGAGATGATTTGTGCTCACAGCTCTTCTATCAAATTAAAAACTCCGACCCCTCCTTAGTTTCCTTCCTGATGCATCTGCCTCCCATATATCTCACTGACACTTCCAAGTTACTGACAGCTATCACTATTCCACTATTATTCCTCCTTCCTTGTGTAAGAAATGTGGTCATTCTCACCCCAGCTGTCCTCGGTCTTCACTCTCACCAGTTCTTTTGTCTGTTCTTGGGAATCCTGCTTCCTCCTGTTCTGCTTCTTCCTCTCTGTGCTACAGAGCATCTCCACTGGTATGCCCCAGGAACGTGGTCTTGCATCAGTTTTCTGCAGTTTTCCTTTCCTAAATGTTTCTGTAGCTAAAATCTCATTTCTATCCTGCTTATCCACCTTCTCTTTCCAATAGGGGAAAGCAAGAGGGGAAATCAGAAGGCAGGAATGGCCTCTGTGGCCCTTACAGCAGTGCCATGAACAGAGGATTTCTGCACACCTGGCTGAGGACTGAAGGCTGCTGCCATGTGAGCAATGTGCACTGCAGCCTGCTCAGTGCCACGCTTTGTTCGCATGCTTCAGAGGACAGTGCACGTTCATTTTTCAAGCTAACCCAAATATTTCAAATAAGTGCTGCTTCCACTCTTTATTTTCACTCACTTGTGGTGTAAGCAAACCCTTCCAAAGAACAGAAGTAGTAGAGCAGCAAGAAAACAAGAGACAAGCAATAGAAATCAAATGATCAGATAAAGTGAATCCAACAGGATTAGACATGAGGGTCCTAAATTACAACCTGGGTAGCAAAGGGAGCAAACACCTCTGGTTCTTCCCAGTGGCACATGGGCTCTGTGCCTGATGCCAAAGGGCTGCTCACAAGGTCTTTACGTTTTCGTACACACAATGCTTGGTATCATCCAGCCAGGAGTTTAAATATGCTTTAGCAAACAGCACTCCAATATATCAATGCAATCTATAATCTAATCTTTCAATTAAACTATCCAGTAAGAAGCCCTTAATGGAGTTGTTTCACTCCAGGCAAAAGATTTCTTCCCATTCTTGAAGATTAGTTAAAAATGTACCCACTTCCAGTCCCATCCTGAAGCTTAAAACTTGCATAAAGTCAGGAACGAAATGTTTGCTTCTTGTTCTCTTATCTGAAGGAAAACGAGGGTTTCTTTAGCAGGGATAAGGAAGAAACTGAAATGCATTATATTTCTCAGAAATGAAGCGTTTTTAAAAAAGCATGATTCATGTCAACTTTTTAACTGGAAATGTCATTTTTTTCAGGTTATCAAGACTGCCTTTTCAGCATTTGGGGTCAGGTACTTCCTATCAGATGCCTCTTATTTTCAGAAAAAGCACAGACTTGAGCCCACTGCACAACTTCATTTACATTCCCTGGGAAACATTGACCTTTTATAATAATTTAATTCGAAGTAAAAAACAGCAACCAAAATTTAAAAGTTTCACAGAATGAACTTTCCTAAACCAACAGACATTAGTTTATTCCTTTTGATAAAACGTTTTCATTTTGGTGAAATAACAGATTAAAAGTGATAGACTGAGTTCCCCAGACAGAAAACTTACAATCAAAACGTGCCAACTCGGTCATATCTGTATTTCCAGGCTCTGAAAAACACTGAGACACAGCTTGCTGTGTCATAAAATATATTCACTGTGATTTGCAAGGTCTTACAAAGCTAATACCATTTTTTCATGCTATAGGATGGAGTCATAAAGCTATTTCAGTGTACTTCCTAAGCAGAAGGATAAATCTGAAGAGGGAAACACCCATACTGAAGGATATTTTTGTATTTATGGGAATCATTCACAGGCAAATTAGCATTGTTGTATGTGTTTTCTTGCAGACAAAGAGAAGCTTAAGCAACCGTGCAATAAGTCTTCTCCCTTAAGTAATAGAGAGGAAGGGAAGGTTGTCCTACAGAAGTACACTCATTATTTATTTGCAAGCAGCAATATTCAGATAACTTCCAGGTATAACTGGAGTGGCCACGAGGCAAAAAAGGAACAGTAAAAGAAGGCATTTTTCAAGCGGTAAAGTGCTGCTAAGTGGACTTCCTCTACTGAGAAGGTTGAGAGGAATTCTTAATGAGGACCTGGGAGAGACTGCAGGCAGGTTGTACCCAAAGTTCAAAGTACTTCTGTTTCCTAGAAATGGAGAATATAACTCTGAGTTTTGCTGGAAGAGATATTTTGTTTAATTTTGTTTTCAAACAGACTCCAGTGTTTGGTGTACTTGGTCTGCAGGAGTGACAAACTGCTTTACCTGTGGGTGCTTGGCTTAGGGTGCATTTGCCATCAAGTTTCAAATCTCAGGGCTTGAGAGAAAATTTCTCAATCAATATCCATAGTGAGATAATCCACGGCTACAGCTAAGGGCATACTGTCAGAAAAACATTTGTTTTAAATATTAAACCAAACACATAGGAGCAGTCAAATTAATGTAGTACAGTGTAACAGACGTTACAAAACATAATAGTTGTTTGTGGGAATACAAGAAAGAATATTCAGAGCAGAAGCTGTGGAGCAAGATAAATGGCATGAGAAAGGAAGGCTAAGAACCAAGGGCACTCCAGAAGAAAAGGAAAACAAGTTCAAGTAAGCTGTGTGATGTCCACGTGATGATGACCCTCATCGGAGGAAGAGTGCGTGGCTTGGAAGGACTCATTTTTACAAATCTTATTACATTTTTTATGTTTTGGAACACAGCTGGTTCCAATAAGGACAGAAACCTAAGAGCTTGGGTGACCATGTGGGCTGAGCTGCAGTGCCCCAGCATGCTGGCACCTCTCGTGTTTTTGGGATAGGATGAGGATGAATTCAAGAGTGGATGTATCTGCATGGACGAAGCCTGAAAGAACCAGAATCAGACCTAGAAAAAAGTCACTTAGCCCTGAAGTTCTACATCTGGGGAAAGAATGTAAATGGTCTGGGGTATATAAAACATCAGTGAGATAAAATGAAAGAGCTTTCATTATCAACCCACAATTTAAATGCAACAGTCTGTGATCCCAGAGGCTGCCCATGTGAACCACCAACTTCTGAAGAAGAAGGTAGATTAATCACTTGAACAAGCTAATGCAGTCTGGCTCACAGTTGAAGTGAAATCTATGGGGTCAATTCCTCTGGTTTAGCTGATAAGCAGGAGCAATTCAATCATTTACCATTGCATATCAGTATTTAAGAATCTGATTAAAAGCCCCAAGCCAGGTGTTGAAATCTAAATGTCTTCTGATTGGTCTGTGTGCACAATCTGTATTTATGTAGAGACAAGATCGTGGCAGGCAGGGAACAAGGCTTACATTCCTCTTGTGCCTTTCATCCCAAAGATGCACAAGGCACATTCCATCCAGTGCAGGGCTGTTGCAGCTTTCATATACAAGAACTGCTGGAGTAAAAGAAGGAGCCAGGGCATGGCAGTGCACAGCCAGAAAGAGGATGTTCAGCTCTACTTGTGCACAGAACCCCACACCCAGACAGCTGTGTGTGGCTGGGCTGAACAGCTGCAAGGACTGGTTGCTTCTTAGGCCTCTTAGGAAAAATGATTCTTCCCAGCAAAGGATTTCTTCAGTTTTTAAGGCCAAGATCCTTCATCACACACAAGCTTGGAATAATGAAGTTTACTAATGTGAGCTACTGTTCTAAACACATCACCTTGAGTAACAGTCCCATGAGTAGACACATCCAGGCCAGGCAGAAAGCACTCACAGAGCCTGCTTTACAATAGCATGCTCAGCTCTTGAGAATGTGTCCCTATGCAGGAGGATCAAATGTAAGGAATTAACTGGCCTAGTGCCTGTGACCTACAGCAGCAAAACCACTGGCTGCTGTCTCTTGAGTTGAAACGTGCACTGTTACCATCTAATGGAAAAACAGTCACTCACATGAACACAGTACAGCATGGGGAAAAACACATCAGATTTATCTAGATAGATTTTGGCAGTGATTCTGTGATGCTCTGGTGCTTGCTGCTATCTCTGAGTGACAGGTTTGGTTCTGGCTGCAACACCCATCTGCACTGTATGAAGGAGCTCTGCTCAGCTGTTCAACCTGCTCCCCGGCTGCTGGAGGAGAGGGGCTGGCACAGTCCCCCTCATTTCACTGGGACAGCAGCAGAGAGGAGCACAAACACCCAACAACCCATGGAAGCACTGCTTCTCATATTCCTGCAAGTACTGAGCAAAAGGAGCAGCTGTTTGCTGTCCCTTCTCATCATCCTCCCAGAACTGTTAAGAATGGGAATGGGCCGGGTACTCTTCTGCAATGCACACAACCATGCACCATGCTCCTTCTTGACCTCCTTCCTCATGCCACTGCTACCAGTGTGAAAGGCAAATCACAACGTGGGACAGCATCAGGTGCATAAGAGGTGGCCCTCAAAAGACAGGTAAAATCTTCAGATATTGCTCTGAACAGCTGCTACTGCACTGCCAAGGCAGTGGGGAACTGCCACAAATTCACTGATTTGCCCAAGGGCATGGGGTGAACAGGATTTAGCCAGAACTGCTTCTTCAGATGGACGTGGCATAACAACACTGTAATATATAGCACACAGCTTAAACCAGGTCAGGAAAACAGACTCCAGAAGAGAGGTTGTTGTGGAGATGACAGTAAACGTGCACTTTTTATTTTCCCAAATCTATCACCATGGCAAAGAAAAACACGGAAAGAGTGAGGGTGACATAGGCCCAGGCTGGTGCCCAATCACACGCAGCCATGAACTGTGAGGTCACCGACCCAGGAAGGGATTGTGACATCAGCGAGAGACCACTGTGACCTCCGTGACGCTCGCCTATAAATCGGGGCACCACAGCGTGCAGCGTGGACTCGTGTCTGGAAGCCGGTCGAGCCAGTTGGTGAGACTTGGAGCTCTGTGCGAGGACTTTGTTGGGTCGTGCTGTGGAGCTGCCGGCAGCACTTCTGGGCGCCCAGCCCACAGCATCGCCAGTGTTTCCCCGGCCCTGCGTGGCTCAGGCAGCCGGGGCTCTGCAAAGTGCGCTCGCAGCAGCAGAGGTGAGCAGTGCGGGGACGGCCCCAGGGCGGCCAGCGGGGAGAAGGGGCTGGGAGGGTTTGCTGCTCAGGGATCGGGGCATCACTGCTGCCTGCCCAGGGGACATGGAGTGACTGTGTCCTCTCTCTCTCTCACTCTTTTTCAGCTTGTGACACCTTCTGCCTTGCTGCAGCGCCAGTGAGGGGAGCAGTCTCCTGACCTCAGCTCTCCCCAGCCCAAAGCACAGCCCGGGGCCATGGAGGTGCCATCGCCATGGATCTGCCCCATCTGTGGGCAGGACCGGGACGATGTTGCCTACGTGACTCCCTGCCTCCATCAGCTCTGCTTTGGCTGTGCATTCTGGTGGGCTGAGAAAAAACCGAACTGTGCTGTTTGCGGGCATGAAATCAAGACCATCCTGTACTCGGTGAGGTCAGACGACGATTATCTTGAGTATGCCTTCCCGCAACCCGCAGCACCACACTCAGATTCAGGCCAGCAGGATGAACAGGAGCCTGAAGAGTATGCATTTGTCGCCCCAGAGAACAACTTCCCTCCCGAGGTCTGGGCTGATTTTTTCCAAGAGCATGCTGACCTCAGCCCACTGCTCAACTGGATCCATTCCGAGGTCGCAGACCCAAACCCTTCTGAGAACAGGTGGTGGGAAGTGCTCAACAAGGAAAGCAGTGTTTTCCTCTGCATCTGCATGTATGGGCTGGACGAGGCAGTCTTGGTGCAGAACCTGCAGCAATTTCTGTGGCACCGCACCGAGAGCATTGTGAGGAGGCTCATTACCGTCGCTGCAGCAATGTATGGCCCAGTTCTCCGCCAGCAACAGGAGCACCACAACAGCCGTGCTGCTGCCGGGCAGGAAGACAGACCTGCAGCCGCCCCCAGCCCCACCGCAGCCCAGCAGGCACCTCCTGCCTCTGGCCCAGGCCGCTCCACCAGCCCTGCAGGCCCCAGCACTGAGGAGCTCCCCGCTGACCTTCGTGGGGGTCCCGGGCACCCCACCAACACGGTGCCCTCAGAGGAGGAAGCGGAGCAGGCGGTGGCAGAGGGCCCCTCCACCCAGCGCAGGGACCGCTCTCCTGGGGGCACCCGGCGGCCCACGAAGAGGAAGGCCAGCAGCAGCCCCCAGGCATCCCTCCCACCCCACAAGAGATGGCTCCAACAGTGGCGATAGGCCGGCATCCCACCACCGGCCAGAACATGGCTCAGAGCGCTGGGAGGCCAACATCTGCCTCTCAGTCTGCTTCTGAGAAACAACACACACAAATTACTATTATACAATATAATATATACTATTATTATACAATGTAATATAAGTTATTATTATAAAATTAAAAAAAAAATTAAATAAAGAAATTTAGTTGGTCAGTTGTGGTTGCTGTCCCTCCCCATGCTGGTTTCTCCCTCTTCTGGTCCCAGGGAAGGCCACAGAATCACACCTTTATCTCCACAATCAGAAAACAGCCGGTCATGACAGAGCCCATGAAACTAGTGTCAGCCCCAGCTCGCACTACATGGACTTCAACATTCTTCTCATAATAATCCAGTCCTCAGCGTCCCCTCGTACTGTGAGCTCCAGGCCACTAACAATTATCTGCTTAAAAGATGCAGTCTTTGTTCTTGCTGCTGCATTTCTGGCTGTTGTGAGACCAGATGTCAACGGTTTACAGGCTGGTTCGGCCCAGTTCCGTGTCTGATAGGAGGCGGACACATGGACCCATGCCCCCGGAAAGGAGAAATGGGAGAGGGGAGGGAGATGGGCCTAAAAGCAAAGCAGCAGCAAGGATCTGACAAGGAAAACTAGATCACCTAAAAAGTGATCAGAATGCAAAATAACACAGTATAATTGGAATTGAAGTAACACATCAAATGAGAGAAAGGGAGTCCAAAACCGAAGGCTTAACGCTATAGCTGAAGGAGAGATGGCATGGGAACCTCCACTGCTGGGATGAACAGCAAAAGTGGAAAGCTCGGGATTTGTGTGCGGTTTCATCTTTCCCTCTGAGAGGACAACAGGAACGCAAAGTCCTCCAAAGTATGTAGTTGTTGTTCTCCTCTGAGAGCCAGGTACCCACAAATCCATCAGTTCACAGACTTAGAGCAACAACTCTTAACTCCCGGTGCCACACATGATGTTATGATATGGAATCCTGATAACAGAAATCATAAAACCATGACACCAGATCAACACAGACCATGAAGCTAGTCTGAACTGTTCCTTGCTGAAGATTTAGCAAAAGGAGCAGCTGTGTGCCGTCCCTTCTCCTCTGCAATGTAAACAACCTGCACCTTCCTCCTTCTTCACCTCCTTCCTCATGCCACACCTAGCAACGTGAACGCAAAATGGGACGTGGGACAACATCACAGGTGGCCCCCAAATACAGGTAAAATCTTCAGATGTTGCTGTCAACAGCTCTGACGGCACTACCATGGCAGAGGGGGAACTGCCACAAACCCAGCGATTCCTCCATGGCCATGGGGTGAGCATGCTTCTTCACACGGATGTGGCATAGCAGCACCGTAACCTCCGGCACACTGTGTTTTCAGTCAAACCACGTCAGGAATCAAACAATCAAGAAATCTCAGGGATCGGAAGAAAGCCCTGCAGATCATCCAGTCCAGCCCTCTGCTAAAACAATCCCGTAGAGGAGGTTGCACAGGAAGGCGCGAGCAAAGAACCTGCTGTGATGTGAGTGCTTGGGATAGAAAGCAAGCCTGATGTACACACTGCCATCTCATTGTTCCGCATCCAAAAATGAACAGGCAAAACAAAGATGTCTGTCTAAGTTACATAAAGAGTCAACAGACTCCAGAAGATAGGTTGTTGTGGAGATGACAGTAAACATGCACTTTTTATTTTCCCAAATCTGTCACCATGGCAAAGAAAAACACGGAAAGAGTGAGGGTGACATAGGCCCAGGCTGGTGCCCAATCACACGCAGCCATGAACTGTGAGGTCACCGACCCAGGAAGGGATTGTGACATCAGCGAGAGACCACTGTGACCTCCGTGACGCTCGCCTATCAATTGGGGCACCGCAGCGTGCAGCGTGGACTCGTGTCTGGAAGCCGGTCGAGCCAGTTGGTGAGACTTGGAGCTCTGTGCGAGGACTTTGTTGGGTCGTGCTGTGGAGCTGCCGGCAGCACTTCTGGGCGCCCAGCCCACAGCATCGCCAGTGTTTCCCCGGCCCTGCGTGGCTCAGGCAGCCGGGGCTCTGCAAAGTGCGCTCGCAGCAGCAGAGGTGAGCAGTGCGGGGACGGCCCCAGGGCGGCCAGCGGGGAGAAGGGGCTGGGAGGGTTTGCTGCTCAGGGACCGGGGCATCACTGCTGCCTGCACAGGGGACATGGAGTGACTGTCTCCTCTCTCTCTCTCATTCTTTTGCAGCTTGTGACACCTTCTGCCTTTGCTGCAGCGCCAGTGAGGGGAGCAGTCTCCTGACCTCAGCTCTCCCCAGCCCAAAGCACAGCCCGGGGCCATGGAGGTGCCATCGCCATGGATCTGCCCCATCTGTGGGCAGGACCGGGAGGATGATGTTGCCTACGTTACTCCTTGCCTCCATCAGCTCTGCTTTGGCTGTGCATTCTGGTGGGCTGAGAAAAAGCCAAGCTGTGCCGTTTGCGGGCATGAGATCAGGACCATCGTGTGGTCAGTGAGGTCAGACGACGATTATCTCGAGTATGCCATCCGAAAGCCCGCAGCACACTCAGCTTCTGGCCAGCAGGATGAACAGGGGCCTGCAGAGCCAGCATTTGTCAGCCCCGAAAACAACTTCCCTCCTGAGGTCTGGGCTGCCTTCTTCTGTGAGCAACAAGACCTCAGACCCCTGTTCCAGTGGGTGGATGCGGAGCTCAGAGCCTTGTCTGAGAACAGGTGGTGGATGCGGCAATTCTTTCAGACCCTCATTCTCTTCCAACTCTGCATGTACGGGCCAGTGGAGGCAGCCATGGTGCAGTTGCTGCAGCAAAATCTGCAGAGTCATACAGTAAGATTTGTGAGGAGGCTTATTACCACCATTGCAGCACTGTATGGCCCAGTTCTCCGCCAGCAACAGGAGCACCACAACAGCCGTGCTGCTGCCGGGCAGGAAGACAGACCTGCAGCCGCCCCCAGCCCCACCGCAGCCCAGCAGGCACCTCCTGCCTCTGGCCCAGGCCGCTCCACCAGCCCTGCAGGCCCCAGCACTGAGGAGCTCCCCGCTGACCTTCGTGGGGGTCCCGGGCACCCCACCACCAACACGGTGCCCTCAGAGGAGGAAGCGGGGCAGGCGGCGGCAGAGGGCCCCTCCACCCAGCGCAGGGACCGCTCTCCTGGGGGCACCCGGCGGCCCACGAAGAGGAAGGCCAGCAGCAGCCCCCAGGAATCCCTCCCACCCCGCAAGAGAAGGCCCCGACGGCGGCGATAGGCCGGCATCCCACCACCGGCCAGAACATGGCTCAGAGTGCTGGGAGGCCAACATCTGCCTCTCAGTCTGCTTCTGAGAAACAACACATACATTATTATTATCATACAATGTAATATATTTTATTATTATCCAATAAAAATTTTAAAGAAATTTAGTTGGTCAGTTGTGGTTGCTGTCCCTCCCCATGCTGGTTTCTCCCTCTTCTGGTCCCAGGGAAGGCCACAGAATCACACCTTTATCTCCACAATCAGAAAACAGCCGGTCATGACAGAGCCCATGAAACTAGTGTCAGCCCCAGCTCGCACTACATGGACTTCAACATTCTTCTCATAATAATCCAGTCCTCAGCGTCCCCTCGTACTGTGAGCTCCAGGCCACTAACAATTATCTGCTTAAAAGATGCAGTCTTTGTTCTTGCTGCTGCATTTCTGGCTGTTGTGAGACCAGATGTCAACGGTTTACAGGCTGGTTCGGCCCAGTTCCGTGTCTGATAGGAGGCGGACACATGGACCCATGCCCCCGGAAAGGAGAAATGGGAGAGGGGAGGGAGATGGGCCTAAAAGCAAAGCAGCAGCAAGGATCTGACAAGGAAAACGAGATCACCTAAAAAGTGATCAGAATGCAAAATAACACAGTATAATTGGAATTGAAGTAACACATCAAATGAGAGAAAGGGAGTCCAAAACCGAAGGCTTAACGCTATAGCTGAAGGAGAGATGGCATGGGAACCTCCACTGCTGGGATGAACAGCAAAAGTGGAAAGCTCGGGATTTGTGTGCGGTTTCATCTTTCCCTCTGAGAGGACAACAGGAACGCAAAGTCCTCCAAAGTATGTAGTTGTTGTTCTCCTCTGAGAGCCAGGTACCCACAAATCCATCAGTTCACAGACTTAGAGCAACAACTCTTAACTCCCGGTGCCACACATGATGTTATGATATGGAATCCTGATAACAGAAATCATAAAACCATGACACCAGATCAACACAGACCATGAAGCTAGTCTGAACTGTTCCTTGCTGAAGATTTAGCAAAAGGAGCAGCTGTGTGCCGTCCCTTCTCCTCTGCAATGTAAACAACCTGCACCTTCCTCCTTCTTCACCTCCTTCCTCATGCCACACCTAGCAACGTGAACACAAAATGGGACGTGGGACAACATCACAGGTGGCCCCCAAATACAGGTAAAATCTTCAGATGTTGCTGTCAACAGCTCTGACGGCACTACCATGGCAGAGGGGGAACTGCCACAAACCCAGCGATTCCTCCATGGCCATGGGGTGAGCATGCTTCTTCACACGGATGTGGCATAGCAGCACCGTAACCTCCGGCACACTGTGTTTTCAGTCAAACCACATCAGGAATCAAACAATCAAGAAATCTCAGGGATCGGAAGAAAGCCCTGCAGATCATCCAGTCCAGCCCTCTGCTAAAACAATCCCGTAGAGGAGGTTGCACAGGAAGGCGCGAGCAAAGAGCCTGCTGTGATGTGAGTGCTTGGGATAGAAAGCAAGCCTGACGTACACACTGCCATCTAATTGTTCCGCATCCAAAAATGAACAGGCAAAACAAAGATGTCTGTCTAAGTTACATAAAGAGTCAACAGACTCCAGAAGATAGGTTGTTGTGGAGATGACAGTAAACGTGCACTTTTTATTTTCCCAAATCTATCACCATGGCAAAGAAAAACACGGAAAGAGTGAGGGTGACATAGGCCCAGGCTGGTGCCCAATCACACGCAGCCATGAACTGTGAGGTCACCGACCCAGGAAGGGATTGTGACATCAGCGAGAGACCACTGTGACCTCCGTGACGCTCGCCTATCAATTGGGGCACCGCAGCGTGCAGCGTGGACTCGTGTCTGGAAGCCGGTCGAGCCAGTTGGTGAGACTTGGAGCTCTGTGCGAGGACTTTGTTGGGTCGTGCTGTGGAGCTGCCGGCAGCACTTCTGGGCGCCCAGCCCACAGCATCGCCAGTGTTTCCCCGGCCCTGCGTGGCTCAGGCAGCCGGGGCTCTGCAAAGTGCGCTCGCAGCAGCAGAGGTGAGCAGTGCGGGGACGGCCCCGGGGCGGCCAGCGGGGAGAAGGGGCTGGGAGGGTTTGCTGCTCAGGGACTGGGGCATCACTGCTGCCTGCCCAGGGGACATGGAGTGACTGTGTCCTCTCTCTCTCTCATTCTTTTGCAGCTTGTGACACCTTCTGCCTTGCTGCAGCGCCAGTGAGGGGAGCAGTCTCCTGACCTCAGCTCTCCCCAGCCCAAAGCACAGCCCGGGGCCATGGAGGTGCCATCGCCATGGATCTGCCCCATCTGTGGGCAGGACCGGGAGGATGATGTTGCCTACGTTACTCCTTGCCTCCATCAGCTCTGCTTTGGCTGTGCATTCTGGTGGGCTGAGAAAAAGCCAAGCTGTGCCGTTTGCGGGCATGAGATCAGGACCATCGTGTGGTCAGTGAGGTCAGACGACGACTATCTCGAGTATGCCATCCGAAAGCCCGCAGCACACTCAGCTTCTGGCCAGCAGGATGAACAGGGGCCTGCAGAGCCAGCATTTGTCAGCCCCGAAAACAACTTCCCTCCTGAGGTCTGGGCTGCCTTCTTCTGTGAGCAACAAGACCTCAGACCCCTGTTCCAGTGGGTGGATGCGGAGCTCAGAGCCTTGTCTGAGAACAGGTGGTGGATGCGGCAATTCTTTCAGACCCTCATTCTCTTCCAACTCTGCATGTACGGGCCAGTGGAGGCAGCCATGGTGCAGTTGCTGCAGCAAAATCTGCAGAGTCATACAGTAAGATTTGTGAGGAGGCTCATTACCACCATTGCAGCACTGTATGGCCCAGTTCTCCGCCAGCAACAGGAGCACCACAACAGCCGTGCTGCTGCCGGGCAGGAAGACAGACCTGCAGCCACCCCCAGCCCCACCGCTGCCCAGCAGGCACCTCCTGCCTCTGGCCCAGGCCGCTCCACCAGCCCTGCAGGCCCCAGCACTGAGGAGCTCCCCGCTGACCTTCGTGGGGGTCCCGGGCACCCCACCACCAACACGGTGCCCTCAGAGGAGGAAGCGGGGCAGGCGGCGGCAGAGGGCCCCTCCACCCAGCGCAGGGACCGCTCTCCTGGGGGCACCCGGCGGCCCACGAAGAGGAAGGCCAGCAGCAGCCCCCAGGAATCCCTCCCACCCCGCAAGAGAAGGCCCCGACGGCGGCGATAGGCCGGCATCCCACCACCGGCCAGAACATGGCTCAGAGCGCTGGGAGGCCAACATCTGCCTCTCAGTCTGCTTCTGAGAAACAACACATACAAATTACTATAATACAATAGAATATATACTCTTATTATACAATATAATATATACTATTATTATACAATGTAATATATATTATTATTATAAAATAAAAAAAAAAAATAAATAAATTTAGTTGGTCAGTTGTGGTTGCTGTCCCTCCCCATGCTGGTTTCTCCCTCTTCTGGTCCCAGGGAAGGCCACAGAATCACACCTTTATCTCCACAATCAGAAAACAGCCGGTCATGACAGAGCCCATGAAACTAGTGTCAGCCCCAGCTCGCACTACATGGACTTCAACATTCTTCTCATAATAATCCAGTCCTCAGCGTCCCCTCGTACTGTGAGCTCCAGGCCACTAACAATTATCTGCTTAAAAGATGCAGTCTTTGCTCTTGCTGCTGCATTTCTGGCTGTTGTGAGACCAGATGTCAACGGTTTACAGGCTGGTTCGGCCCAGTTCCATGTCTGATAGGAGGCGGACACATGGACCCATGCCCCGGAAAGGAGAAATGGGAGAGGGGAGGGAGATGGGCCTAAAAGCAAAGCAGCAGCAAGGATCTGACAAGGAAAACTAGATCACCTAAAAAGTGATCAGAATGCAAAATAACACAATGTAATTGGAATTGAAGTAACACATCAAATGAGAGAAAGGGAGTCCAAAACCGAAGGCTTAACGCTATAGCTGAAGGAGAGATGGCACGGGAACCTCCACTGCTGGGATGAACAGCAAAAGTGGAAAGCTCGGGATTTGTGTGCGGTTTCATCTTTCCCTCTGAGAGGACAACAGGAACGCAAAGTCCTCCAAAGTATGTAGTTGTTGTTCTCCTCTGAGAGCCAGGTACCCACAAATCCATCAGTTCACAGACTTAGAGCAACAACTCTTAACTCCCGGTGCCACACATGATGTTATGATATGGAATCCTGATAACAGAAATCATAAAACCATGACACCAGATCAACACAGACCATGAAGCTAGTCTGAACTGTTCCTTGCTGAAGATTTAGCAAAAGGAGCAGCTGTGTGCCGTCCCTTCTCCTCTGCAATGTAAACAACCTGCACCTTCCTCCTTCTTCACCTCCTTCCTCATGCCACACCTAGCAGCGTGAATGCAAAACGGGACGTGGGACAACATCATGGGTGGCCCCCAAATACAGGTAAAATCTTCAGATGTTGCTGTCAACAGCTCTGACGGCACTACCATGGCAGAGGGGGAACTGCCACAAACCCAGCGATTCCTCCATGGCCATGGGGTGAGCATGCTTCTTCACACGGATGTGGCATAGCAGCACCGTAACCTCCGGCACACTGTGTTTTCAGTCAAACCACGTCAGGAATCAAAGAATCAAGAAATCTCAGGGATCGGAAGAAAGCCCTGCAGATCATCCAGTCCAGCCCTCTGCTAAAACAATCCCGTAGAGGAGGTTGCACAGGAAGGCGCGAGCAAAGAACCTGCTGTGATGTGAGTGCTTGGGATAGAAGGCAAGCCTGACGTACACACTGCCATCTAACTGTTCCGCATCCAAAAATGAACAGGCAAAACAAAGATGTCTGTCTAAGTTACATAAAGAGTCAACAGACTCCAGAAGATAGGTTGTTCTGGAGATGACAGTAAACGTGCACTTTTTATTTTCCCAAATCTATCACCATGGCAAAGAAAAACACGGAAAGAGTGAGGGTGACATAGGCCCAGGCTGGTGCCCAATCACACGCAGCCATGAACTGTGAGGTCACCGACCCAGGAAGGGATTGTGACATCAGCGAGAGACCACTGTGACCTCCGTGACGCTCACCTATAAATTGGGGCACCGCAGCGTGCAGCGTGGACTCGTGTCTGGAAGCCGGTCGAGCCAGTTGGTGAGACTTGGAGCTCTGTGCGAGAACTTTGTTGGGTCGTGCTGTGGAGCTGCCGGCAGCACTTCTGGGCGCCCAGCCCACAGCATCGCCAGTGTTTCCCCGGCCCTGCGTGGCTCAGGCAGCCGGGGCTCTGCAAAGTGCGCTCGCAGCAGCAGAGGTGAGCAGTGCGGGGACAGCCCCGGGGCAGCCAGCGGGGAGAAGGGGCTGGGAGGGTTTGCTGCTCAGGGACCGGGGCATCACTGCTGCCTGCCCAGGGGACATGGAGTGACTGTGTCCTCTCTCTCTCTCATTCTTTTGCAGCTTGTGACACCTTCTGCCTTTGCTGCAGCGCCAGTGAGGGGAGCAGTCTCCTGACCTCAGCTCTCCCCAGCCCAAAGCACAGCCCGGGGTCATGGAGGTGCCATCGCCATGGATCTGCCCCATCTGTGGGCAGGACCGGGAGGATGATGTTGCCTACGTTACTCCTTGCCTCCATCAGCTCTGCTTTGGCTGTGCATTCTGGTGGGCTGAGAAAAAGCCAAGCTGTGCCGTTTGCGGGCATGAGATCAGGACCATCGTGTGGTCAGTGAGGTCAGACGACGACTATCTCGAGTATGCCATCCGAAAGCCCGCAGCACACTCAGCTTCTGGCCAGCAGGATGAACAGGGGCCTGCAGAGCCAGCATTTGTCAGCCCCGAAAACAACTTCCCTCCTGAGGTCTGGGCTGCCTTCTTCTGTGAGCAACAAGACCTCAGACCCCTGTTCCAGTGGGTGGATGCGGAGCTCAGAGCCTTGTCTGAGAACAGGTGGTGGATGCGGCAATTCTTTCAGACCCTCATTCTCTTCCAACTCTGCATGTACGGGCCAGTGGAGGCAGCCATGGTGCAGTTGCTGCAGCAAAATCTGCAGAGTCATACAGTAAGATTTGTGAGGAGGCTCATTACCACCATTGCAGCACTGTATGGCCCAGTTCTCCGCCAGCAACAGGAGCACCACAACAGCCGTGCTGCTGCCGGGCAGGAAGACAGACCTGCAGCCGCCCCCAGCCCCACCGCAGCCCAGCAGGCACCTCCTGCCTCTGGCCCAGGCCGCTCCACCAGCCCTGCAGGCCCCAGCACTGAGGAGCTCCCCGCTGACCTTCGTGGGGGTCCCGGGCACCCCACCACCAACACGGTGCCCTCAGAGGAGGAAGCGGAGCAGGCGGCGGCAGAGGGCCCCTCCACCCAGCGCAGGGACCGCTCTCCTGGGGGCACCCGGCGGCCCACGAAGAGGAAGGCCAGCAGCAGCCCCCAGGAATCCCTCCCACCCCGCAAGAGAAGGCCCCGACGGCGGCGATAGGCCGGCATCCAACCACCGGCCAGAACATGGCTCAGAGCGCTGGGAGGCCAACATCTGCCTCTCAGTCTGCTTCTGAGAAACAACACATACATTATTATTATCATACAATGTAATATATTTTATTATTATCCAATAAAAATTTTAAAGAAATTTAGTTGGTCAGTTGTGGTTGCTGTCCCTCCCCATGCTGGTTTCTCCCTTTTCTGGTCCCAGGGAAGGCCACAGAATTGGTAAGTTTCAGAGCCATCAAGCCGCTCTGATGAAGACCAACCTACATTTACCAGAAAATTAAGTCTTCATTACAACTTCCTTAGAAAGCAGTAAGAGCTCTATTTCTACCAGGATGATAAATGGATATTATTCTTTGAAGGATGTGCCCTGCACACATCCCAATCATATCTGCTGACCACATTATCCTTTTTTTTTCCCTGTCAGCACCATGAAGGCAACAGCTCGGGAGCCACCGTGTCCTCAGCCTCAGGCACTCACAGCACAATGTGTCAGCAGGTTTCTCATCCTGGAGCATTTATTCCAAGGCTGGGGCAGGTGGAGCGGCACAGCCTGATTCATTAGCTACCATTTGTTCAGCGCTCTGAAGGCTCCAAAGGGTTACTACTATTGTTTTTCTTATGATTTCTGAAGGGATGAGTTTCCCTTGCTGGTGGTTGGAAAAACTTCGTCGTGTAATTGAACAAATCCAAATGGGAACAGCAAAGATGCTCAGTGAAGGGACATGCTGGCGTTGTCTCATACGCTTGCATTCCCAAGCCTGCAGGCAGTTACGAAACCCGCCTGTGAGCAACTGACTTCTCCCTCCCCAGATCTGCGCTGAGCCAGAGGTCGCCATCTTCTCTGCACATTCCCGGCCTTTCTGTGCCACTGTCCGACACAGGAGTACAAATGGAGGTGCCCACTCCTTACAACAATGCCTGCAGCAAAAGAACATATCAAAGCACTCTCAAGGGACAATTCGGTGTAGCTGCAGCTTCCCCAAGCTGTCAGTCTGTTTGATACCTGGTGGCTGAACTGACAAGCTGATGCTTCTCATCTGTTGTATCATACAGCGCGGTACAGAAAAATTGCAAAGGTCCTTCCTAGAGGACACATCACTGTGCAGATCCATACTCCAAGAACCCAGTGATGGGTCTAAATCTAACAAAGAGTAAATGAAGCATCAGCGAACGAGCTCTGGTACCCCACCAAAGCAGCGTGGCATCACTACGAGCTGCTGTGCCCTGAGGGCCTCAGGTCTGGCTGCAGCACCTTACACGCAGTGTACAGGTGGCAAACAGCCTGAGGAGGGAAAGATCTCTGTCCCCCCCTTACCAGCCCTGATGGCTCACAAGTCCATTGTGATTAAACAGAAATGAAAAAACGTGGTAGCACAATCAAAATATAAGTAGCTGTGGCTCAGGTGCATGCAGAGCTCAGAGCCTGCGTGCTGCTCTGACTTCCCAGGGCTGGTAGCAAACATGGGCAGTGTCACTGATCACATCCATCTCCTTCAATCTCTGTTCTGCCCGCAGAGTTCAGAGGTAGGTCTGTGCACCCCTAATGCTTGTGGGGACCCGGGCTTACTTTTCATCCCACAAAGCTCTCCTCTGAGTCCCAGAATGAGAGTGTAGCTGCCAGCTTTTGCTGGTTCATGGTAAATCAACTTTTCTAGCGTTCTTGATGCCCATTTGCCAAATTATGATTCGGTGCTTGAATTTATGTAAAATTTAAATGAGCAGAGCCCAACACACTCGCGTGCTAAAATGCTTCAAGTTAATTTGATCAGACTTCTGGGTACAGAGTCCCAACAGACCAGCATAGATAGACCAGAGCTCATTTATATTCATGTGCTTCATATGGAAACAAAACGAAAATAGCACTTCAGTTTAGTAGAAGGGGCCAACAAAACCAGAATATTTGAAATATTTCCACATCTCCACAGCAGCCTGCTGAGCCCTCGACTGGCTGCAGTGGGGCTCTGGGCAGCTTGCCTAGGAAGTTTCTACACAAGGATAGCGGGCTGCAGCTCTCATGTACCTCTTAATCATCTACCTTTACTTGCCACTAGTTGACTTTTGCCAGCTATAGCTGAGAAAGACATTGTGGATGTTGGCAGGAATTTTCCTCTACTGGAAAGATACTCTTCTCCAGTTTTAATGTGCTCCATCAACCAATAGGCAGAGTTTTTCCACTTTACGATAGCTCTTTTTCTAGCTGTTTTATTCTGTCAGTCTTGAGTTTAATCCACAACATGCTCAACCTCTTCTCAACTTTCTTTTTTATAAAGAAACCAGTTTTAACACTAAGCATTACTATTATTTCTTCTCGCATAGAGAACAGAGTATTTGCTTCTTTGCAGGAAGCACATGGCTGGCAAAGAGTAGCCCTGGCATTGCACATGACTACATCCTCTCTTAGATTTGCATTGTGCTACTTCAGAGATTTTCAAGATCCAATTGGAGTACAATCTGCTCTGAACCCAGTGCTGAGTGTGCTTTGAGCTGAGGGTGGAAAAGACCCTTTCCCAAAGTCCCTTAACCTCTCCTTTCCACCTCTGTTACTCTACCACTTCACACTCCCAGGAGATACTAACACAGGTGGGCCCACGTGAACCAAATGTGGCTCAACATAGCAAAGTACAAGGTATTACATTTTTGTTGGAGTAACCCCAGATACATATACAGACTGGGAGAAGTACTCCTTGAGAGCAGCCCTGTGGAGAAGGACCAGAGGGTCCTGGTGGATGACAAATGGACCACGAGCCAGCAGTGTGCTCCTGCAGCTCAGAAGGCCAATGGTGTCCTGGGCTCCATCAGAAGAGGGGTGTCCAGCAGGGACAGTGAGGTGATTGTCCCTCTCTGCTCTGCCCTCGTGAGGCCCCATGTGGAGTACTGCATACAGATCTGGGGCTCCCAATATAGGAAAGATGTAGAGCTGCTGGATAGGGTCCAGAGGAGGGCCATGAAGATGATCAGAGGGCTGGAGCACCTCCCCTACAAAGACAGGCTGAGGGAGCTGGGATTGTTCAGCCTGGAGAAGAGAAGGCTGTGAGGAAACCTCACTGCAGCCCCTCAGTATTTTAGAGGGGATTATAAACAGGAGAGGAATCAACTTTTTACAAGGGTAGACAGTGATAGGACAAGGGAGAATGGTTTATAAGCTCAAGGAGGGAAGGTTTAGAGTGGATGTTCAGGGGAAAGTTCTTCACAGAGAGAGTGGTGAGGTGCTGGGACAGGCTGCACAGAGGGGCTGTGGATGCCCCACTCCTGGGGGTGTTCCAGACCAGGTTGGATAGAGGCCTGGGCAACCTGGTCTATCCCAGATCTGGAGGTTGGTGGCCGTGCATGTGGCAGGAGGGTTGGAACTTGATGATCCTTGGGGTCTCTCCCATCCCAAGCCACTCTATGACTCTATGCTAATAAGCTAGCACAGATTTTTTTTTTATCTGGATTTGCTCTCCAGTGATTTAGGGACAGCTACCCTGTCAAATTTTGCAGAAGCCTTTAACATTGCTCGTGTTTCAAACAGAGCTCATCAGTTTGACAAGAAACATTTGAGCCACCGGTCTTCATGACAGTCAGATTTTCAGCTCCACAAATTATCTTCTCTACCTCCTCACAGCAGCAGCCCATCAGCAGGAAGGAGCTGATCTCTGCAGAGATGCAACCTGCTCATCCTTCTTTCTATGAGTCAGCAGTGACACTGGTCATTATTCTCACAGAAAACAAGAAAGAAAGGAAGAAGAAATTTAGTTGTTTTGCCTTGAGTTGCCATTAAAAAAATGTCTGAAGTTTTCTTGGCAGAATTTCTGGTGTTAAAAGATGTACATGAAACATTTGTTTTTCACAATAAGAAAAAGAAAAGGGGTATGGGTGGTTTTTTTTTGGAAAAAGCAGCCATTTTTTCCTCAAAGGCATCTGCTCAGCCACAAATCCAGCACAGTGTCAAAAAGCCATTTCACTGAAGTAGTTTCAGCTACTGCTTCTTACTCACCTATTCCAGTAACTGACTGCACACCTCTGCAGAGCAGCTTCTTTTCTTATTCTGCAAGCATTCATATTTTTCCTGTCAGTTCCCACAAACTCAAACACTACATTTCTCTCCAGATCACCACTGTTTCTTGAGTTTGATTTTGCCTTTCTTTCCTGCCTGCTGCAAATCATCTATCACTTCTGATCTTCTCAGGTTTGGGGGCTGTTTATTTTCCTGCCATTTGCAACAGCAGCTACTAACAGCACGGCCACGATCTACCCTTCAGTCTGTACCACTGCTGCTCACCTAACACTGATGATTCTAGGGGGATTCTGTACATGCATCTCACTTCCAATACAGTGACTGAGATCAGCAGCCCCCATAGAGCAGCAGTAGAGCCCCCGTAGCTGGAGAAAGGACCTGTGCTCACTGACAGATTCAAGTGCCCAAACAGACACTTGTTTACAGTGCCTGAACTGTACCATCTCTGAAAAGCTCATCCCAGTGTTAAGTTCACACACAGTCCAGCTACACACTGGCCTGTGATCTCCAGGTTGTGTCATATAGCAAAGAATGAATTTGCAAATATTAGGTCTTTTTTACAATTGTTTTTTACTTTTATTCCTGAAGCATCTGATATTTCACCAAGCACTCTGTTCTCCTTCTCGTGACCCTTTTACATCATTCTCCAGCACTGCTGTCCATGCTCATGCCTTCTTCTCCCCTGCACTCCCATCCTCACACCCTGCTCTGTTACCACATCTTCCCTTTCTCTCTGTAATTGCCACAAAGGATAAGTTTTCAGTGCCAGAAAAGCCTTCATACCATCCCACCACTTCACACTGACACTAAATTCCCTTCCAAAGGGTCCAGATCAAGAAACAGCCAATATGACCAACGTACTCTGATGCAGACAGACCTGGGAGGAGGATTTTCTCCATGCACTGATACTACAGCAGATGGGATTAAAAATGCCACAACAACACTGTAACACAGCCAGCCCTGCTTAGTCCTCATGGAGCTGAGAAATGGCAAAAAAAATAGCCTAGATTGTATATGCATGACTCCTCCCATGATTGTACTGTGAAAATTGACTCTGCTTGAAGAAACACGACTCCTTTTTTCTCTCAGAAATGAAATTTGATGTTAGAAAATTTTCATATTCTGTAGCTTAGCAACAATTTCATTATTTTTAATCAGACAAGGAACTGTTTTCAAATATGTTCTGAAATGCACAAGTCCTAAAATTTAGAGCAGTTTTGTGTTTCCCTGCAAAAAGAAACACATGGGAGAACTAATAAATCACCTCTAAGGATTATGACTTCTTCCACCAAGACTGAATAGAGATCAATTACTTCCAACCCCTCTGCCTTTTCCTGAGTGCCACTGTTGTTTATCGATTATCTGTGTTTAATGAGGTAGAAAAACAGCAGAGAACGGGAAAGGCTTTTTTTCAGTAGAGAAATGTTCCATATTGAGCAGTACTTGTGACAGGAGAAGACTGACCTGTGCTGGAGCCAGGACTATGAAAATCCACTGTACAGTAGCAGAGGTAGACCCAGGCTGTCCTGTAAATGTAAGGCAGGACTCCACAGAAGGGTAAAAGAGTTCTAACTCTAGATGGGGAAGATATCTAGGAAGAAAAAAGTCACCTGTCCCATTTCACAAAGCATCTTCATCACAGAGCAGTCTGAATAGCACGACAGGAGGAAGGATTCCTGGCTCTGGCTCCAACCAGGACTGCTCTCTTCCCTCACTCATTACCTCTCTAAAAGCTGCGCCTTTTAGTGAAGCTCCTACCTGGCCCACGCCAGGCTCCTTCTCCATCAGTTAAAGGAACATGGGCAGTGGGGTGCCAGGGACTTGGGCATGGAGCCCTGCTGGTGGGCACATCACTGAGTTACATAGCGAGGAAGAGGTTGTTCTACAGAACAAGGAAAGGAAACATCTGAGAGTTACAGGTCAACACAACATAGAGGGTGTTAAGGGATCATAAACACCTCTGAGTCCCCCTGCACAAGACATACAGGACCTAACTTATCCTAATTTCTCCTCCTTCTCAGGAAGGAACTTGGGATCCCTCTCACAGCTTTTCTCTCTCAGTTTCCAGCAAGGAACTTAGGACTCATCTTTAGAAATTGAAGGAAGGCTTCCAGAGAGAGTACAAGCTTGAATGTTTTCTCTGCGTTCTCCTGCTCTTGAATTCTTCAGATACACCTGCTTGCAATGCTGAGTCCTGTTGTAGACTGGACTATTAATTTGTGCACGAAGCTCAGGCAAACAACTGCTGTAGAATTCTCAGATGTCATTACATCCCCAAAGGCAGCAGTTGACAATAACAAGTAACAATTTATGATATAATAATAAATGACACACAATTTAGACATGAAAAACATGTGATACTAGAGAAGTTTTCCTTACTAGATAAAGGGATAAGATAATGAATTAATTTATTAGGGAGTTCCAATGAAGTGCAGTGGATTCCTCACCACTGATTCTTAAAATAAAGCTGGGAAGCTTCTCATCCCAATCTGCTGTAATTCCCGTGAGGGTTAGTTCAAGGAAATCCCACAGTTTTCATTAGAGTAGTTGGGCAGCATGACCCTAAAGCTCACCAAGTACTTCCAGGCTGCTCAGCCAGCTTCAGCATGCAGCAAGCTGATGGCAACTAGCCATTAAAGGAAGAGCTGTATCACGAGGAAAACAAGAGAAAAACAGCCCAAAAAGTCCCAAGTTCTTCAGTGCTCCTACAACTGAACTTCAGTTTCCCAGGAGCCTGAAGCTGATTGTAAAGGGTAGCTTCCACTAGTTTTTGTCTTCCAGAATCCCAACACCTCACTGATGTTGGGAATCACATAAGATGTCCAGACTACTGGGAAGCCAATCAGAACAGGGTGCTTTAAGTCTGAACAAATTAAACTACCAGAATTTCGCTACCTGGGCTAGTCCTAGGTCCAGCTGATAAGTCGCAGGCTATAGCTTAGCAGCTGTCATTGCCTCCAGTACACATGCAGCAATCAGGTGGTATTTATTTAAACCACAATTGCCTTCTCATCAGCTCTGGAATTCTTATGATGGATCCTCCCTTTGATCACTGCCACACACTTTCCCAGGAGGCTTTGTTTCATTTTGGATGAGACTGGGACAACAGATAAATCAGTCTGTGCTGATAGAAATAACCTCTGGAAATGCACAGATGCCCCAACTATGCCTATGTTTGCAGCATGAGTTTGAAGTGTATTTTGAATACTTCCACAGAACATGTTTTGCGTGCCACCAGCAGAAACATCTCAAGTATGTTTGTATCCACCAGCCCTTCATTTCCTGAACTGCCACGGGGGAGTTGTTTTGATTCATCGTTTTTTATTGCTGTTATTGTGATGTGGTTGTTCCAACCACATCATCTGTAGAAAGGCCAAGCCAAGGGGATTTGAATTAAACCCAATACGCTGAATTGTTTCTCATTTACTGAAGATATAGCTAATTGGTGTCAGTCAACTGGCAATTTAGCCACTGGCTTTTCTTTTGTTTCCCTTTATTTTCCTTAAATTTATATCACGTAAATTATTTTATCTCTGTAAATTACATTTTTTTCCCTTTCTTTCTCCCTCTATAGCAAAAATGAAACCAGAGCCTTCATAAATCACAAAGGACAGTAAGAAATTCAACATCTGCCTACAGAAGTATAAGCAATTTTTTAAACAAAGGCATACTCAATGCACCTAGAAAAGCATTTCGCTGGCTGATAATTCTCTGCAGAAAACTAGAGGAAACCCATGAGTCTACTGACTGGGACACTGACTGTTAACGTGAAAGAACCACAGATAAATGCCACCGCTAATCGCTTGTCTAGTAGACACGATAGGAAATTATTGTAAAATAACTAGGGTAAAAGTTGTTAAAATACTCTGGTGCTAGATTTTTACTTTCCACATCTCCAAGAAACTTGTTGTATTTTGGGATCAGTGAACATCTTTCACTATTAAGAGAAAAAGAAAGGAAAACATTCTTACTTAGGTACACACTTAGGTACATTCCAACAGAAAAAAGGCAATTTTTGAGCTCCCCCCAGAGGATGGAAAGGTATTTTCTACCCTATTACAAAGCCAGAGGAGACTTGTGCATGAGTATGGCAAGCATGAGTGTTTTATAATGCCACAGGCATTTGAGAACCTGAAAATGTACCATGCTGTCCTGGTGACAATCGTTTTGAGAGGTCTGGATTCAGCTGAGATCACACTGCTCCACCTGCAAGTTAAATACATCTCCAGCCCCATGAGATACAAGGTCCCGCCTAAATCATATCCATGCCAAATTGTCAACTGACTGATTCTGTATCTCAGAGGGAGAGAAAACACATTTACACACAGGCAGAAACACAGTTCAGTGCACTTGGATGTTTTGCCTTTATTAAAGTTTCCCTTTGGATGCCCATTTTGCTCCCCAAAATCCCCTCTGAAGATATCTCTGAGGTTCAAGAGTCTGGCTGCTAGGAAAGTTTGATCTCAGTACCTTTATGTTTAATGATAGCACAAACACACTCAAGTCAGCTCCCTGACTCATTGGTAACCAATCATCCGAGTTGAAGATCTTTCACTAAAATGGGTATGCTTCTGGGGAACATCCATCTTCAACAACTCAGGATCTCACTCAAGAGCCCTAAGCCTCTGTGGAGCTGAGACCTGAGTGAAAAGCATTCTGTTGAGAATCAGAGCTCTTCAACCAAAGAGAAAGTCCAACAATTTACCTTTAAGATATATATTCCAATTGTTCAGTCCACATCTTGAATGGCAGAGCAGTGCAAACCCATGACTTCTGAAAGCATCTGGCAAATCTCAACTCAAGAAGACACCATTCCTGAGACAATGCCAAAGCTGCAAGTAGTTATTTCAGAAGCTGTTCTATTAAGAACAAAAGTCCCAGTTCAGTGCTTTACATATGGTTAAGTCTAGATTAGAAGATGTGTAGCAAATTCCCTCGAAATCACTGGGAACTATTCACATGCTAAGAACGAAGCACAAACTTTGGTATCTTGTTGAGCTGATGCCTGAGGATCATGATAAGCTTAATAAGCATTCATCCTAAACACTGCAAAAATATAAGCTGCAAAATTCTCATCAGAAATAAGAAGCCTCAAGACATACAGAGATGAATCATGAAAAACAAATTGGCAAGCTTCTTATTAAAGCAAGAGAAAACACAATATCATGCAATCAGAGCAATAAAGAAGCTCCAAGCTCTACATCAGCTGGAATAATCAAATCAAAGCAACATAAAAATACACATATAGACAATAATGGCAGACAATCAAAAGCAAAGGAGCTCAGCACCTGATAAATCCTGCTTGGAATAGAGTGCATCACATGCATTTTGGATATAAATTCTGCCCCAGCTCATCAGAAAAATTTAAACCTGCTCACTATAGTCCATGAATGAAAAGCTCTAAAGGAGCTGTACACATCTTAAAAACCACAGTGGGCTCTGTGGTGGCTCTCCCCAGCAGGACAGGGCTCCACACCCAGCATCAGGAAACCTGGAAGACTTTGGCCAAGAACAAGAACAAGAGGGCTGCATTTCCCTGAAGCAGCCACAGCATGCAGAACTTCCATGAGTAAAATCAGTTATCCAAGGGCTTCTAGGTTGTGTTCCTGAGCTCAGTATTACTAAGAGGAGGTTGCTCATTTCTGACAGAGTCAATAAATAATTTCGATAACAGAGAAATCTGTCAAGTTTTGCCACCATATGCTTTACTGAGCAGTTCAAAGTAAGGAAACATAATATTTCTTGGAAAAGAGGCTCGTGGCAGGAAGACTGCTCACACTGTAGATGTACCTGAAATTGGAGATATGGAGATCAAGAGTTAAACTCCAACATGTAAGGAAAGGTGATTGGTAGTACAGCAGTGCAGGATTAAAAGTGGAGAGCCTTGCCTAAGAAGGGCACGTTGCAGCAGCACACTCAGTGATGAGAGCACTTCAGAAAAGGTAATCTATCCACTTAGCATTTCTTTGCAAGAATATGTAGTGAGGTCCTGCAGCTCCTACAACACAGCTACTTTCTCCAAAACACCAATTCAGAAACGGATTACACATCATTAGCATTGTACTTTGAAGGCGTAAGATGATCCAGAGAGTAGACTCCACAGCTTGGCTAAGCGACTGCTCTGTGCCATTCATTTACACCTCGTGCTCCATGTCAGGTGGGTACTACTGAGAACTCATCATTGCTGATGAGGGTTCAGAAGATCAGAAAATGCAATAAAATGGAAAGACACTGCAAAGGAGAATCCCCTCAGGTCATCACCCAGAAACTGCTGCATTGTAATTTTTAGTTTATCTACACCAGAAATGTTGGTTTTATTTATTAAGCACCATTTCTAAACTAGAAGGTTTTGTTGTTGTTGTTGTTTTAAAGAGGGACATAAGGGAGATCACATACAGCTTGTCCAAATTAGCTAACCAAAAATAGCCTTACCTGTAGACAAGCCCCTTGAAGTATGAGTACAGCTAGCTAAACCTAGATTCGATTCCATCTGGATGCCTCTGCTGTCGTTGCCAATGCAGCAGAGCTTCAAGGTTTTTGTCGTGGACTGCATAATTTTCTCTGCAAATACAAAGGATCATGGAGCAGGCTTATGCAGTCCACACGGGAGGCTCTGCTTGCTCTGTGCTAGGATTATCTCCTCTGGCACATGACAGCTGGGTCCCTCTGTCATTCAGTCATTTCTCGAGGCCACTTAGTTCCACCTGGAGCAATGGTCTGGTCTGTACCTCCAGTTCAGGTTCACCAGCAAATTTAGGTGGGACTGTGCAGCCCCTCACCATCTCCAGCAACATCCCCCCACCCATGTACACATCTGCCCCACAGGGAAGTGAAGCTCACAGAGCTTATCCACTGCACAGCTTCTCAGTTCACAATTCAGGGCATTTATATAAGTTGCCACTGTTTCTTATTAAAGGTTTATTAAGCCTGCTTCTAGCTAATCTAAGATAAGGAATATCTTTTAACCTCTTCTTCCCTCGCTACACAATCACAGATCGAAGAACAACACACGAATTTAGATGTGAATCAGTTTTCCCTGATGACTTTCACATCTATATATGTGAAGAAAGTGATAAAGAATTTAAACATCTGTTCTTTAATTAGACTCATCCTTCAGAGTTATATGAAAATTATTACAATTATTAAAAGGAATATTATACACTCTCACAGTTCAAAATTTCCAAATACATCATTTGTTCCCCTCAGTGCTATTCACCTCCAGTTTCTCAACCAAGCTATGCATTTAGCTGTTTCTAATCTACTTCTCTGACTTGACAGAAATTGTTTAAGGGATGAGTTTCAGAAATCTCAACAGAATGGTTTTCCTGTCTCTTAACTACTCTGCTTCTACTCCCAGAGTACGGGGATTTATATACACATCAGTAAACACTATCTGCTGGCTGGGTACATCGCAGTATTTCTCATCTATCTTCCTCTAGTGGCTCTATCTATCCTGCATTACAGTATCACTAGAGGAACTCACTCTAAAGATTAACACAGTAAACATCTTGGAAAACACAGCCTGACTTCATTAACATCTCCCGAGGACACGAGACACCGCAGCACTGCTATCACCCACCTTACACATAAATCAGCTCACAAAGCAATGAGCTGCAGAGGCAAGTGCTTTGTTAGGGAGAACAACCCGATTTCTGTCACAGCAAACTGCTACAAGTTTACTACACTTCCTTACCCAGAGATCTAAATTCTCTTGCTTCCTTTGCAGAATTTACACAAGATGATAAGAAGGGATCTACAGTTTTTCCTATGCCCACTACAACAGCTGTCTTGCCGTCCTTAGCAGAGGGCTGCAAAATGGTAACCTTGTAATGATATTTATGCTCCAATGTACCTGACGTGGCAGCAAACCACCTGAGAAAGACTCTTCTTTGAATGCAGCAAGTGACATCCCACAGACTGACAGGGAAAAAGTTCTTAGTGGAATTTTTTTTTTGTGGCTCAGCTGTTTAGAACTCAGTGCCAGTCCAGAAAATGCTGAAGGATCGGGAGGGATAGAAAAAAAAAAAAAAAGCAATAAAACTAACAGCCCTTGGCCAGACCTTTTCCCTTCTTTTAACACTCCACCTTGCCTTGTTCAGAAGTACTTGGCTTTAAAAGCACGTGGGAGCCAGAGGAGTGACTCACAGGAGATGGGGGATTCACCTGTGATGATGACACTTGCATTTTGGTCTTCTCAATGATGCTGTGTCACTCCTCCTCACAGAGATACCAGAGATACCATAAGAGAAGGAAGGAGACAAGAAGCCTGCCTTCCAGTGCTCCCTGCCCACAGATCTTATTTAACTGGCGGCCTAGATGAGATTTACCTATAAAAGAATTTCTCAGATTGCCCTCCTCCACATCCAGCTCTCTACTGAGCTCTGCCACTTCTCTTAACTCCTTCCTCACAGCCAAACTCAGCTTTTCCTGATGGAAAATATGATTTTACTCCTTTCTGCACTTGTCCCAACCTTCACAATCCAAGGTCCCCCAAATCCTGCAGCAACCTTTTGTTTCATAAAGATGAGACTCTCAAAACCCCCGGATTATCTCACTGGCGATAAAATCTATAAAAGAATAAAAAGGCCAAGTGGCAGAGCACTAAGGATTTGGGTTTTCAAACCTCAGCAAGGTATTCCTTGGAGTATGAGCCCAGCCCACCCGTGTTACTATCTGTCAGAGCACGCTAAAATGATTTGCTGACACACTGGCAGAAGTAAGAAAAATGTGGTTTGGGTACAAAAACACTGTAGCCAACCTTTGAAATAGCTTGTGGTTCCCAGATGGGTGCACTGCACCAAGAAGCAGATCATTCAGGGAGAGGTGAAGTCATAACCCCTATCGCCTTTCCTTGAAGAGGGACTGATACTCAATTATTTACGCGGGGTTTAAATATTTAGCTTGGCACTTACACCCTTAAGGAAACTACAGTTACCACTTCATCATTACAAGGAGCCTATTATTTATTCATAGAATCAATAGGAACGCAAAGCATCAGTAATGCTTCACTCTTTTGCATGCATCACATGGGTCAAGGCGTAGAGGCTGCGATCTTCTAGAGGAAGCTGCCTGATTTTTTCAGGGTCAACACAGCCGCCCACAAGACAGGTAAAGGCAACACAGTATCTTTGAAACTAAAAGTTAAGTCTAGGAAGTGGGCAACAATCAAAACAGGAGGCTGAGTGCCACTGAAGAGCTTTGGAGGGCTACTGCACTGACCTGCGATGGCAGAGATGCAGACTGAGACCAGACTTCTAGTGGCAGGCACCGAACCTGGATCCCTTTAAACCTGAAGCTGGAAATATTTATGGCTTCCCGACGTATCTTGTTTTTAGCAACGCTTAAAGTAGAGCATTGTGAAGCTCAGACTCTGCTAATGAAAATAATGCCATGTAGTATTTCAACAGCATGAATTTGCTTTGCCTTGGGTGACCTCATTTCTTTGTAGGGTAGGAACACCTAGTTTTCTTTAGCATCCACTGCAGAAGTTACCACGAGGCAGATGCTGCTTGCTTTTGAGAAGGCATTCCTTTTAAATGCATAAAATAAAAAATAAAAAAAATGGAAACCCAGTTCAGGGAAGCTGGCAGGCTAACTCATTTTCATTTAACTGCAATATCGTAAAATCAGACCAGGAAGCATCCTTCTAAAGCGTGATAATACAATACAGTGTGTTAACCCAATGATATTATCTTTAAAAGCCCCTTATGTCCCTTAAATTTCCGTTACAAACAATGGATAAGCTTAGCAGAGAATGGCTTCAATGCAGTGAATCTCATTTCAGGTTTAACTCAATGGAGAACAGCTGAGCTAAGATGTAGACTCATTTTGTATATGCTTCAAGACTGAATCAGAAGCCCTACACGCTCCTTTTCTCTTAAACCTACACTGCTACCCTGTTAGCCTACCTACAAAGAAAGCTTATATTGACATAACATTATTCAATGAGATGGTACACTGGTTATTCCACCCCAACACACAAATGGCTGCTCCTGAGATCCCTGGTACTCCTTCCCTCCCCTAGTCTGCCACCTGCACCATTTGCAGCTCCTTGGTTCCACTTACCTTAAAGATCACTGACACTACTTCTGTTGCCAACTTTTTTAGCACCTTCACTCTCTACCATCATTCATCATTGCCTTTTCTTCTGGCAGACACTAAAATAGAGACTGACATGCTGTAACATCTGCACTGCATTTAATTCCTTTTATTTTGAAATACTAAATACCTGCACGAGTCAGAACGCACCATGCCCCATCATGAACTAGACAGAAACATAATGAAAATTAATCATACTTAGGATGAATCTCAGCAGACACTAGGACTATCAATGGAGTTCTTGTGGAAAATAATGCCCTTATGAAAAGAAAGGGGAGCTGGATTCATAACACGAATAAAACATGCATTAATACTCATCATTACCTAGACCACGGCTTTGGTCTCACTCTTGTCAAGCAAATGTATGTTTATTTTTCCCTTTGCTGAGGCTAAAGGTCTGGCAGGGCAGGGCAACAAGGGTAATATAGCTATATTTCTATAAAGGTAGTTGATCAGAAATTACATTTACTGATCAGTAACAGTACAAACCCAGTGTGCTGCACGAGGCACTGAAGCATAAGGGGTCCGAGAAACTAAATCCTGCATGTTTCTAATTCCCCCTTGTATCCCAAACCTCCTCACACCCAGGTTTTGTCAAGCATCAGTCAATAACTCTATCAATGCCTCAGAGGAAGAATCACAATAATTGCTAATGTGGCAAAAACACTGCAGCCCATGAAGTGGTAAATATTGACGACTCCAAGTTTCCAATACAGAGCAACCTGGATCACTTAGTGAATGAACTCAACTTTAAAATAAAGAAAAAAAGAAAGGTTATATATAAAAGAATAAAGACAGCGATATATACCTAATTTTTGTTGAGGCCATCAAGAACTGCGGTTGTTATTGAGCTGAGCTTTTACAAACTGAGATCAAATTCTCAGGAGAGGAAAAAGCAATTATGGTCATGAAGTATTTAAACTTTGCATCTGGGCAAACTCTGGATATACAGGCTGGACATTTGATAGCATGAGGGCTGATTTCCAGCTTTCCTTGTTGGCTTACTGCTATATATCTCATGTACAGCAGAAAACAGTAAGAGAATTCCACCAGGAAGTGGGAAAGTTTCAAGAAACTAACATAAAGCAGCTGTAAATTGAGAGACAGAATTCCTTCCTGCAGAAAGAACAGCGGTATTTTAACATTTTTAAAATGCAAAAACTGCTGGCACGTTGAGGAGCTCGAAATGAGAACTTCTCTCTGGGGGTGCTGGTGCGTGGTGTATCGGCTTTGATGTCTCCTCCTGTCCCCTTGCCAAACACAGCAGCAGAACCGCTCACACTCTGTAGCAGTCACCACCGTGCTTTGGGTGACTCAGTGGCATCATGGATATCTCATGTCCACAGTGCAGGAGCCTGCTTTCAGGAGTGTGGAGTCACAACAAAAAAAACACAACTCCTATGCACGATGGAGACGATTCAGGTCCAGACTGATGCTGAAATCAACACAATACAATTTGCTGAATGGTTTTCTAATAGAAGAAAGGGAAAGGGAAAGGAAATCAAAGCTGCATTAGGTTTGGGCTGTATTATTTCCCTCAAATTTTTACTGTTTCCCAAACTTTCATTTTGCAAGAACTAAATTCTGTACAGAACCAGCCTGAGCAGAGGAGCTCCCTTCAGCCCCACCACACAGGTCTCTGTGTCCCAGCAACCTCCCCCCTCCATGCCAAAGAGAACTGGGGTTAAGACAGAAAACAGAGGAAGGGGGATACAGGCAGTTCCATTGATTTCCACTTGAGCTCTTTTCTTTTGCTCAGAGGAGATCCAGGAATTAAATTCCTCAAATCCTGGTATTTGAAGTACATCCCTGAGAGCTCTGTATGTTCTTCCAAATTCTTTCTCAAATTTGAATCTCTGTGTCATCAAAAGGAAAACTAAAGGAACATGATTGCCAGCAAGCAGCACCTTAAAACAAAAGTTACAGAAATAGCAGTGGCTCTGCCAGCCAAATACATCCTTCTTTTCCTCTAAAGGAGATGTCTGCTTGCTGCGTTTTAGGCTGTATTCTTTCAAGGGGATCATTACATCAATATTCCTTAGTAAGACAAGCAGGCTGTCACTGTAAATTTGACACAGATTAATATTAAACTAGATTTAAGATGCTGTTTTTACATAATGTGCTTGTAATTACCTGGCTAATAGCAATCACTGTGATAGAGCAGTATAGTTAGTTACGCAGGGAAAATTAAAATCAAATCCCAATTTGACATTCACTAAGAGCCCATCCAGGAAATCTAGCTGGGTTCAATGGAACAATTTACTTTCTACTGCCACTGGAAGCATAAACAGTCCTGGCCCTCAGCTACTACTCTGCAATAAATTGGGGTTGTCAGGCACAGCAGTGACAGGACAAGGGATAACAACTTTAAAACAGAGAAGAGCTTTACAGTAGATCCAAGGAAGAAATTATTCAATATGAGAGTGTTTAGGATGCCCACAGAGATGAGAGTGCACCATCCACACAGGTGCTCAAGACCTGGGGCCCTGGGCAGCCTGGTCTGTTGAGGAGTGGCATCCCTACTCATGGCAGGAGTTGGAACTGGACGGTCTTTAAGTTCCCTTTCAACCCAAACCATTCTACAGTTTATGACTATCGTCAGAAATACATACATACGAGGCTCAGACTGTTTCAAAGTGTTCTACAGGTCACTAGCAGCTTTTTACAGCTACAGCTCGCATTCAAAAAATTATAGACATACAGGGAAGGAATGCCCTTTGCACTGAAGCCCTGCATTCATCAGCTCCTGCAAAATGAGCTTGCAATATCACCACTCCCACTATTTACCTCTTTAGCATGTCACGAGTAACTTTCTATACTCAACCATCAAATTATCCCTTCACACACAAAGAAGAAAAGAGAATTACAGTCATCAGCAGAGCACACAAATAGAAAGGTTGGTTACAATTCAAGTAAGAGCTTCAGGCTTTGGAACTCATTAATGCTCCTTTCTAGAAAACTCCAAGAAAAGTTCACTGCATTCCCATTGCAGAGAAAGCAAAGGAACTGGGGCAGCATCTGAGGTGCAGGTTTATTACTGGTGCAACCCAACCCATCTTGTACCAGCTGCATGTCCCACGCTAACCAAGTGCACTTCTGTGTCAGGCCACTTTTATACTGAGGTAAATAAAGGATCATCAAACTGCAGTGTTATGCACTCAAGGACAACTTCCTCTCCAACGTCAAGTCACATGAATACTGATGCAAGACCAGTGGCCTTGCATAGTACCAGAATATAGCATCAGAAATGCTTTTCTTAAAGCATTATCCTTTGAAGAATCAGTTGGTTTCAGCAGGCAAAAAAAATTCTATCGTTTTCCATCAGTGCACTTACTACTTCAGTACTTAGGAATGTGCGGTCTTCAAGAGAAGGAAATGACTTTCTCAGAAGCATCCCATATCTCAGAAGTACCAGGTATCAGCCACAGCTGGTGGGAGATATTGGATGTGCTAAGCCAGGGAGAAAAACAACCAGACTCTTGCACAACCAGCCACGAGTAGAGGAATTCTTTCTTTCAGAAATGCCCATAATATTCATACAGGCTTGGATATTCAGACAAATCTTAATTGTGATGTAATGGTTTGCACTGTAATCAGCCTCTAGGGAAAAGTGCTTTCAGTTAACCAACAGAAACATTCCATGTTCTGCTCAATTTCATGACTAAGAGCTGAGAGTCATAGCAGAGGGCCAGAACCCACAGCACAGAGGAGAAGCATAGCAGTGACATGAAATTATCCCTCTTCTCCCCTCTGTAAGGATTCCTGAAACTCCCTCATGTTTCTGCTACTGAGGCAAGGAAGGACACAGCATAATTCATGAGTTTCTGGCTTACACCAGCTCACTACACTCCTGCCTACCATGCCACTTGTTCTTATAACTAGATCCAAGCAAGCACTCAGCACAAAGTAATCTACATGTGTTTATGCTTGGTATAACATGATGGAAAGCACAGCAATAACAAGCAGAGCAGCAAGGTCCTAGGCTACAGCAAGTGCAGATTTGTTCAAACACAACAGCTGTAGGCACAGAAACCAGGGAAAGAAGCTGCTTACTTTTAGAAGGCCTAAAGAATGAAGGGACCTCTACTGAAAGAGCCTTACCCCCACTGCCAACACTAAAATGAGGTCTGGGAAGGGATGGAGCCAGGATCCACCTCTCCCTGTCACTTGGGTGCGTAGCATGCACCTGAGCTCCCCTGGCTTGGCCCTGCCTCCCCACCAGGTGCTCAATCCTATTTCAAACCATGATTTACTATTTCCACTACACTTGGAGTGTGTAAGAAGAGTAGCTGGGCTATGAGACACAGAAAAGAAAGCAGTGAAGTCTTCCTAGCTCTATTTATCATCATTAGCTGACAGAGTAGAATATTAAGGAAAGGTCTCTTTCTCCCAGTGCTGAATTAGTACATATGGCACCATTCTTCCTAGAAGCAATCAAAACTACAACCAACATCCAGCAGGTGTAAGCTGCTTCTGAAATTTAACCTGAGGCAAGGGAGTTTGAATTGGAGCTGATGACTCCAGCAGCCCCTGGCTGTGGAAGCAGGAGCCCTGGGTGTCTGAGAGCTGCTCTAAGATGGAGCAGTTTCCAGCAGGATGAAGCTGCTGCTTCATCCCTTACCTGAGCTGTGTTGGTTCAGTACTTTTGAGAACTGTTTTTCCAGCATGTAACACAGTATAGAAGAGGCCAGGGGGTTGGAAGAACTGTCTGAGGACTGAGTTCATGAGCAGGGATGCAACAGATACCCCCAGTGCTTCTGTAAATGCTGTTATTTGGAAAAAGGGAGGTGAGATTTGCTCCTTAATCAATCATAGAATAGAACTGATGCGCTAAACTCATTGTGATTTTTCTTTTTGTTTCCTTTAGGTGCTGCCTCTTTAAACAGTTTAGTTTGGGAGCTAAGAAAGGTCGGGGGGATGGCCAGTGTCACTGTCCTCCTTGCATCTCCTTCACTCTCAGGACAGATCCAGGACTTCTGCTCAGGATGCCCAGGGCTGCAGGTTGGAAAGACCAACTCTGTGACATCTTCCCCAGACAATTCCTTTCTGCTTCTGTAACAAAGCTGAAGAGGAGGACTCGACAGCTTCCTGGAGTTGACATGGAAGTGCAGCACACTTAGATTCTGAAGTACCAAGATATTCAGCAACAGGTACAATTTACACACAGCAGTAACAGCCTGAAGTATCTGAATAAATTTCTGATTTTTAAACAGTGAATGATGTGCTGGCAACAATGCACATGGAACAACGTGTAAGAATAAAAGAATGGGTTTCATAGCATTTTACCCTCTCATCATATATATTTGTGTGGGAATTCTTGCTGCCAGGGAACTAGCATGTCTAAAAGCATCTTGAAGAGTCTCTGACAAGCAGTTCCAGTTTATAAATGGAAAGTTTTCATTGCTTTTTTTTTCTTACCCCTTCATCATTTCCACAGAACAGGGAGGTTATATTTTCTACATTTTTAAGTTTGATTTTCTATCCATCTTTGATTTCTCCCCTCTAGCAAAACTACTTGTCAAAAAAAGAGTAAAAAAAGACTGGATGTAAAGAACAGCACGTGTTCAGCATCGTGCACAGTCCAAATGTTTTCAGGAGCTGGTGGGTTGGTTCATGGTTTTGGTTTGGTTTTGTTTGTTGGGTTTTGTTTTTAGGGAAGGATTTGAGGAACCTGAAGTTGTTAAAAGTAAAAAAAAACATCTCATAAACTATAAACATCACTGCATATGGGGAAAAAAAAAAAAAAGAGGTTTTATTCTTTATTATTGGTTACAGTTTATGCTGTGCCACATCACTGTGATGGTTCTGAAATGGCTTTGCTCAAAGCAGGCTGACAAGCCCAGGGAAATTCCCAGCCAGTACAAGAAATTTCCAATAAACCTTCAGGAAACTAAAATATTTCTTCAAATAACTTTTCTCCTAAAGAATGGGAAGCGACTTAGAATTGGAAGCTCATGTACATCCATTTGCTATGCAACTGCTTCCTACTTCCACAGCATTTTATTTCACCTTGAATATGGAGTATTTAATAAGGAAAATGTTAATGCTAAGCTTCCTTTCAAGAAGTAGCTAGTGCCTCTTTTAAAAATGCTTTGTACTGAGTAGAAGGCTGTCCTTGTCACCAGGACTCCAGGGATTAGGGAAAGCAATTGCAAGACATTACTGTCCTGACAGACAGTAATATTTTGTGAGCTTTGCGCTCCAAACAAGGGGAAAAAAGCACACATCTCACATCCAGGGGCCTCCATGCCTGTGTGTGCTTGGATCAGTTGCAGTTGGATTTTGAGCCCATGTCTCTCAGACCAAGTCCCAGCTCTGCCTGCACTCCCACCAGCCCCAGCACACGAGCTGCTGTGCTTGAGTGGATCACTGCTGGTGCAATTTAGGAACAGGTTATAGATTTCTTGAATGTTCTGGTCTGGCTTGATTTGAAAACAGAATTTTATCTCCAGATCAAAAGAAACCACACTCCCCTCCTCAATACAAGAATTCTCCACTGCAAACACTTTTTTCTTCCCCTTGTCCTTTATCCTCCTCTTTTGTCATCTTGTATTCACATAAAGCAATTCTCTAGTTTAAAAGATTTCAAACTGGAAAAAAAAATATTTTCAACTCCAATAGTGAGTAATATTCTGACCTTTACAATTCACTTTCAATGATGAAGATCAGAATAAAGGGTTTATTCTTGTCTGTCTTGCTCCCTTGACACAAAATAAGCGCCTGTAATCTCCAAATTTTTCTTTTAACAAAAACAAAGACAACAACATTTTCGTGGCTTCACCATCCCCCCGTACTTTCAATATGCCAAAGCCACTTTAGGTCGAGGTCTAAACTACCTGTACTGAGAGTTTAAAGAATTGAATCTATCACTCTCTACACAGCATTGTAGCGGTAGATATTTGCAGTAAGAACTCAGTGACTTATTTATACTTGAACTAAAGTACTTAGTCCTAATTCTCATGAAAGCTTTGTAAGCTTAAAATAACCTGAACTACTGAATGAATTATCCCCGAAGTTCTTTTTAAATATCAGGTGACAGAGACAAAGTGTAGACAGTAAAGTGAAGATGATACTCTCAAAGGAACTCCTTGACATGACAAAGATAAAGGGCAAGACCAGTGACTCTGGTTAAACAGCTTGAAGATCAGAGCTAGCTCTGATTTTCATTCACAGATTTTCATTCAGAAGTCAGCCTCATCACATACGAAGTTGCAAAAGCCTTCACTGACTCTTTTTGGCAAGTGTGGTATGTTCTTCTGAAGCCCATCCTACAACATAAGTCTATCTATGCAAGATAAAACTGGCCCAGAACTGCAGGGCCATCTGCCACTAAGGAGCACTCACAGGGAAGTCTAAGTAAAACAGTGCACATTCTCCAGCTATGATTTACATCCTTTATGTGACAGGACTCCACTGCTTCAAGTCAGCCTCCTCCCAGCAGGTATTATTTGGCCCCGTCTGACTGCTCATTCATCTTTGTATTTAAGGCATGTTCCCAGAAGCTTTCATTTGCTGGGCACACTTTGAAAGCATCAGCATTCAAAGCAGCAATCCTAATGCCTTTGTTTCAAAGGAAGCAAACAGCCCTCTTGGAGAAATCAAGTAGTCATTTGCAGCGAAGCATCCAACCACCCATTTCTCATTTCTTCAAACTGTTCACACTCAGCAGGTTGGTTTCAGTATCACTGCAATCCCCCAGACCTGTTATATCCCAGTGACGGACAGTGGAACATGTTCTTTGTTCCCCATCGTTGCCTGCTCCCTCTGACCTGCTCCCTGAATTTCTCTCCCTGTGCAGAGGATAGGAAATTAATTTCCCAGATCTGTGATCTGTTTGAAGTGTGCAGAGGCAGATCCAGCCGTGTCGCTACCAGGCCGCCTGGTAAGCGGCCTTAGCAAAGGAGTTCCTAGTCATGTTTTTGCTGATTACAGAGCAACGACTAGAAGAGAAAGACCCTCTCCTGTCCCCTTTCAGCAGAAATATGAACCTACGTACTTGGTATGAGGCATTTCATCTCCTCCACTGAAGTCCTTGTTTGAATTCCTAGAATGTGCTCTCTTCTTTTATTCACTACCTAGTAACCTATTCTGCTCAGGCGTTGCCTTCATTTCATTTCCCCTACAGCCAAGTAAATTTTTGGCACTTAATAATAAATATTTTCTACTCATTTTGACATTTTCAGAGCACACACAGATCAATTGCCTGGCATCCACCAGCAACAAAGATACCACGAAAAAAAGCACAGTTGACCTCAGGAGTTAACTTTCCTCACCAAGGAGGAGTGAATGGACAACAATTTCTTTTTTAAAACGCAACTTAAGTTCCTGCTCATCAACACAGTAAAACTAGTCCTTCAAGAAGCAGAAACTTCCTGATCAAGGCATCTGCTTTTGCTGAACTTCTGTCTTTAGAGTAACTCCAGCACCGGCTGAGCAGATAGAAACCCAAACAGTTCTGTGTAAAATTAATCTGTGCAGTGCATGGCAGGTGCTCCCTAGGATCTCCACTGATAGAATTCCCATGCATAGTTTCAAGTGAGCACAGATTTCATGTCAACTTTTGGAAGTAACATGTCAGGAATGTAATAAATCTGGGTAAGAAACCTGGTCTTAAGATGTGGGGCAACGTTGCATGCAAAGTTTATAGAAACCATACTTAGTAACAGAAACCAGAGCGACCGGATCTGATTTCGATAGAACTAGACGTTATCTGAGGAATTGGATGTTTCTGGAAGCCACTAAACAATATGTAATCCATTGGGACATTAATTACTATAGCTTTTATGTAAGCCTCTTCTAACCAATCATGTAGCTAAAAGATTATGTGCTGGAAACCGAATCTTAGCAACAAAATGTCTATATAAGCAGATGTGTAACCAACAATAAACGAAGCTTGCTCACATTGAGTATGTGTATGCTTCCCCACGTCACTCTGGGTTAACCTGGGCAAATGCTGCAAACCTAGTTTGCAACAGTAACACATCTCACAAGCAGGAGTTTTTTGTTAAAACTGGCAACTTTTTTGCTGGTTTGTTCAAGTGCTTCCCTTGGAGTAAGAGAAGAAAAGCAGTGCATTACTTCAGTAACAGCACAAGGACTCCCATCTAGAAAGAAGTTGATTAGGAAGCTGGATACAAGGAATTACATCTCAGAAGATGTAGGGGAAGTACAAGCTACATATCATTAAGCAAAAAAACCCATCAAATTACTAACACACGTCATCTGTATCATCCGTACTGAGCTGCTGGACCTCCATCACACATCTTTCCAGCGGGCATGGGGAGACAGTCTTCTGGGTGAAGCTTCCAGTCCACCTGCTGGCTGCAAAGAAACCAATTTATGAGCAACCCTCCTCTGAGTTTCGAAGGATCACTTAGCTTCACAACATCCTTAAGCTAAGTTGCTGAAGTTAAAAGAGTCTTGAAATGAAGCTGGGTATGTTAAGCGTATGACCAGGGATCATAACTCTCTTTCCCCTTCGTCTGCTCACCTTCAGGCATAAATGAGAGCACGAGATAAGAAACAAAGCATGCGTTCAAGAATAAGAAAGAATTGTGAAGCAAACTCCCATTCCCTCAGTGACAACCAACGGTCCCTTTGAGCCCATTAGGGGGAACCATATGCCCATCAATGCTATGAATGCTGCCTCCCTTTACACCTTTCAAACGTAATCATTCCTTCACCCACCCAGGGCATTCCAGACTGATCACTGATCTGGCAATATCTGTTATCTCAAAGAGAATATTTATCCCATTTCAGGCACATGACATCACTAATGGAGTGAGATGAAGTGAAGGAAGCAGTAAAGAAAGGAGGGTGGTGGAATATCTGTTCTCAGAATTCTTCACATCTCTATGGAGGTGTAGAAATCTGATATCTTCCTTTCATGGGATTTCATTCAGGACTGTTCCATTTAACCTGGTGTCCTGTGGCCACCTTACTTTCTCTACAAAGTACCCTAGTAAGGTTCTGGTCTTGAACAAGAGCACTGTAATTCTGACATCTATGTCTATTACACTTTATTTCCATTGTTTGCATCTCCCTCTTAAAAAGTAGACGGAATCAGAGTCCCAAAGGATGAGATTTTCCACATGCTGTTTCTAATGATATCAGCAGAGTCACTCAGCAGTGAGCAGAATTAGAGCCATGGTTACAAATTGCTCCTGGGGATGGGAGAGAACATGCAAGATGTCAGGTAGTGATTGCTTGCTACCCTTAGGGCAGGGGTGATCTCACTCAATTTTATACATCCACAATGATCCTTAGTGAAGGGAAATGTGCTTCTGAGCAGCTGATGCTGCAATGGGGCAGATGAGCTGCAAACTGCATCACCTACCACACCTAGTCCCTCCACTGCAATTAAGATATTCTAGGAGTATTTGAAAGGAGATGATCATGGGAGATGTTTCCATGACAACTCAGACACCTAAACTTGGGGGAATTTCTCTCCCATTTGTGTCCAGTAAAAAAGATAAAGGCCTTGTGTAAATGTGACAGTTCTCAGTCTCCTTGGACATGAAGCCCAGCGAGGCAGAAAATACAGATGCACAACACCACTGCTTAGATTAGATTTGTCAATCCTAACATTACCAGGTGAGTCTGAAATCCCTAATGGCCATCAAATGTATGGAAATCCACCTACCATGCACAGAGATATGGGTCATCTCTACTCTCCAGCTGATGATGTGCTAGGGATCTGAGTATTTAGAGAAGAGCCAGATGCTAAGGCCTTGCAGCACTACAAGCACCAGCAGGCAGCAGAATGGCACAGCTGGTGCAAGGATGCTTAGCATTGCTACTGTTCTCAAAAGATGACTCTATTCAGATTCTCCCCATATTGTCAAGCCCTCACTTGCTGGAAGAAATACTCAGGAAATTTTGCCCAGAAACTGCACTGTTCCAACAGAGCCTCAGTGGGGAGAGAGAACAATTGACAGTCCACCTAATGGGTTTCAAAAGAATGGTCCTATCTGTTAGCATGAGGATGACAGCCTGCTGGCAGACTCCAACCAAATATCACAGTAGGGTATTACGTCTGCCAAGCAAACACCCTGCACTGTACAAGCAGGGAGTACAGCAGGAGTTATGGTATCTCTGGGAACAAGGTAATCCTGCACTGGGGAGACAAGTCTGGAAGAGCATCTCTCTCCTGCTCCCCGTTACCTGTTAACATCACGACCCTGTGTCTTTGTGGAAGAAGGCCAGCTGTTGGACTAAGCCAGGCACTGGCTCATCTTGAACTTAACACAGGTCTTAATGGGGACAAGAAGTCAGATTCCTGTCTCTATAGAGATACATGTTCTATAGCTGTTCTATAGCTGTACAGATATAGGTCTAAGCTAGTCACAGAAGCCTTACATTTAGTCAGTCAGGAAAACAGGCAGTCCAGAGGTGTTGGAAGCTCTCCCCAAATAGGCTATTTCCCTTCATCATCCTGAGACCTCCAATAATTTCATCACCAAAACTGGGAGGAAGATGAGAATGCAGGGTGAGCTGCCTGTACACCTCTGCAGCAGCCCCAGCCCCTCAACGCTGCCAAAACTGTTCCTGTTTGTAAGGCAACATCAGAATTAAATAACCAATTTCATCTTAATAGCAAATACATGGCACTTCTCTAAAGCTTTACATCATCTGAACAAACAGCAGGAGATTCCCTTGGGTATAATGAGGATTACAGGCTGAGTAAGTGACTTGCCCACTGTCAGACCAGAGGTATTGCACAGGCTGGGGCTGAGCTTAGCCTCCCAAACTTCATTTGATAACAGCTTGACCCCCTTCCTCTTCCACTGCTGTAATTTGCCACCTCCAAACTCCTGAATAACTGAAACAGAACTCTGGCACCTTAATTAAGGCCAGCACTTAGCCAGGAAATCTCCTCTTTTAGCTCCACAGCTTTTGTGGACACGCTGTATAAGAGGCACATGGAGTGCTAGAATTAAGAGGATGTAAAAATAATCCATACAGAACAGCACAGCAAGGAACACCCTGAGAATATACCAGCATGAAATACATCTGCATACCTTCTGCACAGATAGCAAAGGAAGATGGAATTTGACAGAGCAATACTTAAAATTCAGTTTTCATCCTTACAGCGAAGCACTTAGCAAATTAATTGAGCTTAACATCCACGTTGAGAGCTCAGCACTGTTGTAGTCATCAAAGGAGGAAGCCTGCTTTACGACTGGTTGAGAGAATCACCACGAGTCCTCAACAGACTAATCACTACCCCTGAGAAACCAGTAAGATAGAAAAATGGCAGCCCCTGCATTTTTTCTACAAAAGGACTGAGCTACTCTGTTTTTAATGCATACTTTGAACCCAGCACTGCTCAGTTCTAACCCCAGGAAACAAAACAGCTTACCTAGAAAAACAACACACTCTCTGCTACTGCAGTACTTCTCTGCTTTGCTTAGCACAATACAATATCCTGGGCACCACAGACCTTTTAAAAGGATTATTTTTCATTTGTTTCTTTCTAGCTATACTAATAACTCATCCCATTTGGCTGCCACAAGCTCCAAGAAGTTCAGTTGCTCTCCTAACCTCCCTCACCATCTACCTGTCTCTTCTTTTTTCCTCCCCCACCAGGTGCCAGCGGGAATTAGTGTGGTTAGACAGAAATCCTCCTGTCCACACATTCCTGGAATTAATGCAACGCTGAGTAGATGGAGCAATAGATTCTGCTCCAGTGAACGAAGAGATTTATTGTACCTTTAAGGACATACTGACTTTGCCTTTGGTGTGTCAATGAATTGTTAGCAGTTGCCCACAACACCCGCTACAATATGCCAATCAACACTTACCTTCCCACATCCAATCCTAGCAGAACTGAGCTGCTTTTCTTTTTCTTTTTTTCTTTTTCTTTTTCTTTTCCTTTTCTTTTTCTTTTTCTTTTTTTTCTGGACCATAGAAGAGTCAAATATCCTCCCCCCATAAAACAGTCACTGCAGAGATGGGAAGAGCACGCAATTCATGCAAAATCCTAAAATACATGAACTTGTAGTGGTATTTTAAGAGATTAATCCACTTCATGTTTACTGTCACGCATCTGTGCAAAGAATATTTCTGATGTGTTCTCAGTATACCACAAGGATAATTCCATACTAGCCAGTACACTACAGGACCATTAATATTCCAAAACAGAACACTGAAAGTTGAGAAATGCCAGCAGTAAGGTTACTGTGGTCGCCCTTTCCTCTCCAGACACATAATGATACGTTTTCCCTATGTCTCATTCTCAGAAATGACTGAAACTGTTGAAAATAGCTCAGACAGAAATCAGCACATACACAGTTTTAACCCAAAAACATTAGGCAGAGTGATAAATGTAACACTAAGAAGTGTAAATCAAGTGTCATCATGTAGTACAGACTTTGTCTTCAATATCCACCAATTCCAGCTACTGAAAGTAATTACTGCAGAGGTCACTGACTCTCCCATTGGTAAACTGAAGTACAGAGCATTTCAGTCATTTTCCTATTGTAACACAGAAGGCAAAGGGAAAGTACAGTAATTCTGATTCTCAATCCTCCACAAAACAGAGTCCACCTTCCTTTTCCACAGGTCTTGGAAAGGCAAGCTCCTGAAATAAGAGAGGGATTTCTATGGAGCAGCTAGAAAAAGAAAGGATGGAAATATCAGCTGTTAGAGAAATACCCCTGCAAAATGCCCCATTAACTAATGGAAATATCACAGGGTATGGTTAACATCTCCCTAAACATGAGGAATAACGAACCAGCAGAATAAGCAGCTGGGCAGAGGAGTCACCATCACCTCCAGACCTGCATCACTTTTCTCCTGCTTCCCACAGGGGACAGCCATGGCCAACCTGGGGAGGAAAGGCAGGGCTGACTTAGGGTCACTGCTGTACATTGCAGCCACGGTATTTAAGTGCTGCTGTCACACTGGAACGAAACACAGCAGAGCTGAGAGGGTAGTTCACATCAGGACAAACTTTCAAGGTCAAGGTGATCTTGCTCTCTGCTTCCTGAAGCCAGCAGGGCCACAGTGTTATTTTCTCATTGCCCCCTATATGTAGGATGTGAAGCTGTGTGCTTTCCACATCGCAGCAGAAGTCAACTGCGTATAAGTGATAACACACAGTGTTTGGGAGACATCTGTAGATGTTTATCGCAAATACCATGAACTCCTGTAATATTTGATAGAAGACAGCAGCTCATCTTTGAGCCATGATTTCAGACAGCTGCAAAAGATTCAGAAAGAATTATTCAGTAGACCCATAATCTGCAATGATAAGAAGTACCGACTATCTTGAGCAGGGTTTCTCTGTGTAACTTGAAATCACTTGATTTAAACTTTTGTCACAAAACAGCAGATCTGTCAGTTCCATTTTTCCGGGTTCAGCAGGCAGCATCCACTGAGAACAGAGCTTCTGAACAGTGCCTTTTACCTCTGAAGCTGCTTTTAAAACAACAGCAACAATATGATCTGTTCTTCTCACTCCTTAAACCAGATTGCTTTGCAGCATGAACTGTGCCACGCTCTCTTTAGATAACTATTTTGTGAGCAGTAGTATCTGCTTTATTTCCTTAATTGCTTCTCTTGAGGAATATTTTGTTTCCTCCCTCTCCCCCCTAATTTTAACTCCAATTTTCCCTCTCCAGCCCAAGGGAATAAAAGCCAAATGGTTTTCATATGGAGTTTGGAAAGCTGGTTGGCTTTCATTATGGCCTCAGTCACTTTTAATCAGCTGCCTTAAAGAACAACTGGAAATAATTAACTGAACTTCTCCTGGGCTTTCAGGTTCAATAGAGAGGTGAGCAAGTGAAAACAGACAAAAGGACAATACTCTTATTAAAATCTGGGCACTTTCTGGGAAGACAAGGATGTAACACTAAACTTCAAAATGTCTGCTCATATCTAAAGGTGTATTCTGTGCTGCTGGATCCTCTGGCTTTGTCATGGGTATTACTTCTCTAACAGTATGGGGTGAGTAAAGTCAGTCAAGTGCTTTTGCATAAATAGAGGCATGACCTAATTTTCTAATCTCCCTGGTGCCCATAGCAATCACTTACCTGTGCTGCAGGAAACTGATAGTCAAGAGCTGAGGTGTTTCAAACAGAGTGCAGTATAGCACTGCTACTCTGCACAGAACAGCATGCAGAAGAGATAGCAGAGAAGAGATCCAGAAGTAGCAGAACAGACACAGTTTCCAAGAACAGCAGGGAAAAACACAGCATTGCAGTACTCAGCTTAAAAGCTTTGAAAATCTCAGCTTCACCAGATGGGGACTGAGCTGATCTAACAGCTCGTAACAGCAGTGCTGCTTCCCCATCTCCCTTTGCTCCAAGCTTTCTCCCTTACCTCAAGCCAACTCCAAAATTGGTGCAGTCCTTCCCTGAGCAAGCTCGGCTCATAACCCAGCAAGAAGAAGCTTCTGGCTGAACTGACCCATTGGACAATTAATGAGCACCACCAGAAGCAGCACAAACAAAGGATGAGCCTCAGAGAACTCCCATGTGTCAGGAAGGAATCATGAGCTCAGCTCAGGTGATTGTGAAGCACAGTCCTGTGCAAGGTGCACAGGCAGGGAGGAGGTGAGGAATGCACACTGAAGGCCAACTGAGAGATCACTCATGGAAGGCAGGAGGCTACTGTTCAACATCAGCAGTTATTACAGCTCAAAACTTAGTTTTACATTTATGGGGGGCATGTCTTCATCACCTCCAGTATGCATCTCTGAGCTGCAGAGAAGTGGTCAAGTTTGCTACTCAGAAGCAAGATCTTTGTGGCTGCACGGTGAGAAAGGCAAAGACCAGCAGGACTGCAGTTCCCAGAGGGAAACAATGGTGTCTGTAGCCAGTCAGGAGGGAAATGGCCACAGAAATATGAAGCTGCCCTACCACATGTTTGTATGGTGTCATTATCTGATTGGAACTGTACTCTGACCACAAAGTCCTATAAAACAGAATTCATTAATGGGGAAATGTGATCAAATTAGGTGACAGCCCTCAGATTTGGACTCAAATCACGCAAGGCTCTCCCCTCACCCACCCATTGTTATACAGCCCTTGATCACCAGTATAAATATGCTCATGGAATTTCTTCACAGCAGACACTGAAAAGAATCTCCATTCCCTTTTAATTTCTGCCTCTTTCACCATAAAAATCATTTACTGCAGTGAAGAAAAAATTACTCAGAAGCCTTTGGCTGTTGCAGAGCAGGAACAAGAAGGTCCAGAGGCAAACGGGAGATTGGGGGCATGCACTGTCAGGCAGAACTGCCTCCCCCAGAGCATCGCGATGGCTGGAGGGGAACGGCTCTGCTCCAGCTGCCCGCCGCCCTCCCCCTACGGGGGTTACACACACACACAGAAAAACCTATCTGGAAAGGCTGTGTGCCTGGCTTCCCAGCAATTAAACTGCAGATCAAAGGAAACATAAATGTGGACGCTGCTTTGCTTATTAGTATCAGCTCTGTCCTTGATTGCCTGAAGGCCTTTCCAACAATGTTGACTTTAATTACTTTAATGAGAGAGAAAATGATCTGAGGAGTGTCAGCTCAATGGGGTAAGGTCCCGATAAAAATGCTAGGTCTAGGATCATTAGTTTAGCAGTTAATAGTACATTATCTTATGTTATTGGAGCTAAATGTAAACAGCTACAGAAGCCCAACTGCTGTCGGATCGAAGCTGAGGAAACAAATTAGATGGAGCTTTGGAATAAAGTTCTGTTACCCACTCTCAACAGACTGCTCTTTGCTGATCCATTACAAAATAAAATTCTTTCAGAGAGTGAACCAACATTTAATACACTGTGGGTTCTTCTTCAACGTAACACTCGCAATTAATAACAAACTTCTGAAGTGAGTTTATCCAAAGCAAATTAAGATAAAGCAAACCAAAGCCACCCCAGTTCTTTAGCTGATAGGCAGGAGACCTTTATCTGCTCAGCACTGCTGGAGTCCTCCATGACTCCTCCCAAACCACAGGGAAGACAAAATGAAAAAATGTGCCTTCATACACAATGAAAAGGGATTAAATTGCATAGCATGACCTGATCTGCTGCAGAAGACCATCTGCAGCTATCAAAACTCAGCTGACACAAAGTTAATTCTGAGTGGGGCAATCTGATGATGATTCTGAGCTATGAGCATATGATACAAGCATGTAAGATGTTAAATCAATCCCATTCAAATTTCCACTAGGTGCAGCAGTGCCTGAGTTTGTAAGAAGTGCATTTCCTCCTTGTGTTACCAGCATGGAGGATGAGAGTTGCTGGTTGCTTTAGCTCGAAATTTGTAAGAGAATTGCATGAAAATAGATACATTTCATTTTCCAAGAAAAAAATTCCTTCCTGATCTTTCATCTGATGGCACAGCTTGGTATGCATGAGCCAGGCACAGCAGGCATCAAAAGTACCTGGAGCCATCCTCAGAGATTCCAAGAGATTCCTATTTCAGGCTTCATTTTTTTTTCTCTGTCTTAGAAGCAATTCTGTTTTTTCAACAAGTCCTTTGAACATCTTCACTGGTTTTGGTTTGTGGAAGCAAGCTGCATCTTTTAAACAACCTTGGAGTCCTCATCTATTGTGAAAACAGAGAGAGCAGTCTTCAAACATGTAAGTGATATCTGAGAAGCACAGCCAAGTGGTCATCATGGGGTATAGACTCTTCTGCAGGTAAATGGTTGCGTACAGAGGCCAAGCTGGAGTACTCTTTCTCAAAATAGGAGAGTTCAGTTTTGAAGGACGGATGTGACAGGCTGAGCTCTGAGTCCTGTATTCTGTGCTTCTCTCTCATCAGGGATTGTAATTACCGTTTAGCATATGGTGGAAACTCGAGGAGAAAGCAGTGGCCTGCTGACTGCAGAGGCAGCTCTCAGTTCTTGCTTTGAAAGCAGCCGATAGTTGGTCCTCTGACTGCTACTCTCTCTGCTGCAGGTTCACAGGGAAGATAACAGCACTTCAGGCTTAGCTCCCTCTTCCCTCGTCTAGGGGAACGGGGCTCCACAGACAGCTGGCTGTTTATCAAGACTGTCCACATCTCCACTAACCCAGACAGCATCACTTCTACAGTTCTACATGTTTTTATACGCACAAAAAGGAGTGGCACTATTTAATGTTCAGATGGCAGGCCTGAAGAGATGTAGGTCTGTGAAGCTGACTGCTGACAGTGTATGACAGCAGAGCTCGGGCTCCACTGCCCTGTGAGGCAAATGAACCCAGTTACATTTGTCACATGGGCGTGGTTATGGTATTAGCATGTACATTACCTAACAGCATCACAGGAAGGCTTACACTGAGGCTAAAAGAAGGAACCATATGTGCTTCCAGTGAGTTGGTTGTGGAAAGATCTTCTGAGGAGGACACAGGGGTGCTTCTGGTGATTTCTGAGCTTGAGAGAAGGAAAGAGAGGAGGAAGAGACTGCAGAGCCAAGTCTGCAAAGGATGCTTCTTTGTGAAGCCACGGTAGCAGCAGTGGAAAGCAGAACCTGATCATGATGTATTTAATACCTAATGTCAAGTTTAACTGTGATTCCAGCCAGCCTGACCTATCTTTGTTCCAGCCTGGCTCTAATCCAGAAACCCCAGGGATGCTTTAAGACCTCTCTGTGCTGCAGTCACCATGGCACGTTGCATGCCCCACAGAAATTTCCTCATCCAAGTGAAAAAAGGAAGAAACAGAACCTTGTAATACCTCTCCCTTACCTGGCACTGTGAGTAGAAAAGTGCTCAGTGGAGCGAGGGAACAGGCAGGCACAGCACAGCCCATAGCTTGGTGGTTTGGTAAAACACAATTTTACTTGACAAAGAAGCTCAAACACTTTCCCTCAAATGGACGCTCTCCCTTTAAGACCCTGTTTGCCAAGGGAAGAACAAACATACTGCTAAGAGAAACAACAGACACCGAAACCCTGTGATCTGAAACTCCACCCTGATTCAACAGCCAGGAAATCCTGGGAAACCTCCAGCGGCAGCATAAAATCCCTCGCCTGGGGCGGAGGAGAATGCAGCAATCAACATTTTATGCAGACTTAGAAGGGATCAGCCATTAACAGAAAACAATCAGAGCATGTGCTATGGCAGGAGTCGGGATCACAACGGGCACCCCATTTTTCTGCTCTGAGGCATAAGCTGATCAGCAGATGGCCTCCAAAGGATGCCACCCTTCTGGTGGCACAGCAGAACTAGCCAGGGCATGAGTGGCTCTGACATATGCCCGGCAGTCAGCACAGCCCTGGAGACAAGCGACATTTTCTGATGCTGAAAACCTGACTGCCAGAGAAAACTGTACAAACGCAACCATGCTTGAATGGAGAGCAGCAAGGGACTGATGACCCAGCCATTTCTTCCTGCCTGTGTGGACTAGAGAAAAAAACAACAATCAAATAATGAATGCATTGGACTGCGATTCGCTTCAAAGTAATCTGCTTTACCCATAGCAAACTGGAAGTTCATGAGACAGCCCCAGGAAGAGCTGTACCAGGAAGCTCAGATATGAGAAACAACGGGGCTTACTGACAGAGGCAGGACAATAGAGACCAGCCAGTTTTTGAGAGGATGAAAGGATTCGGTGCAGTGTTGCTCACTTCAGTGGAAGCTGATATTTTTTCTTGGAAATCTCAGATGATAAAATTGAACGGGATGAAAAATGTGGGTATTTTTTCCTTCTCTAAATCGTTACATAGATCTGAACACCTACTACTGAGATTTTTCCTTCTGGCTCCTTTGTCATTATCTGTAACCAGCTCTGTAACAACCAAACCAACATGCAGGTCCTGTAAGTTGGTTCAATTTTATGCCCATCGTTATGGTTTTCTCTACCATTTATTGAATTCATATCGTATTCTTGAATAGCATGGAAGTAAAAGCTTGGGCTCCTACACACTTGGGCTCCTACACTGTGCTCCAGGGCAAGAAGAAGCACCTTGACCAGTATTATTCTCTTGTATTTATGCATTAGGAATCGTCTGGTTCAGCAATAACTGCAGGTTCTGTCTTTTTATTACTGAAGAACTTCTGTTGCACTTAATCTGGGACATGAACCATGGGGACTGCTCATCTCAGGAGCTTAATTACCTCTTTGATTGAAGTAAATGTTACATCGAGTGGATAGAAGATGGTCACGGTTGAAATGATCTCCTTGTATATAGATTAGAAGCACAATCTCCTTTATCTACCATTGACTTCTAATGAGGAATTTCAGATTCACCAGCTTAAAAATAATCTCTAAAGCACAGATGACCAGTTGAGGAGATTCCACTCTCCGCTGCTTTGAGTTTTGCTGCCATGCATCTTTTTTCTCTATTTTTTTAGTTGTTTGAATTTGTCTCTATTCTTTGTGCTCTAGAAACCCCACATCAGAGACTTTGGGAGTAGCAGCTAGATGCTGAAAGGGAATAAACAAGCCAAAGGAGTTGGTTTCTCCCTGCTGGGGTTTGGACAAGACAAACAAACTTGGCACAGCTTCATGCAGGGAGGGTTATTACCAGCTCCACAGAGAAGAAACATCTTGTTGACATTATTTATTTAGTGTGCCAGCACCACAGCCCTGACACATTTTTAGCACCAAATCCAGCCCCACCTGAGCAAATGGTGTGTGGAGAGAGAAAACAGTAGGAAACTCTGCCAAAAATAAATAAATAAAGGGAAGAAACGCAGCTTCAGAAGTTCACTGAATCCAGAAAGTTTCATTACAAATGTCTGGTAGTCTTGTCAGATCAGCCCAAGGGCTGGAGATTAGGAAACAAGGCCTTAGTCCACTGGCTGCTGTGCCCACATCTGAAGTTTTAGAAGATGTAGCTTATCAGCCCTGGGGACAGGCATCCTGGAAGAGAGCTGTCTTGAGCTCCAGAGTAAGTGCAAATTCATGTTGAGCACTGTGCCTGCTCACACAGTTCCCTTCAAGAAGATACGTCTTAAAAGAACTGAGGAAAGTTGTTCAACAAAACTTGAAACTTGGTTCTCATCTTTAAACTTCTCGAACAATGTCCTTCAGTTTTACTGCAGAAAAATCAACCCATGAGCGCCCGAGGCTGGGAATCTAATAACTGAAGGCATTTTTAAAAGTGCTCAAAGGTAGGAATTTAATAACTTAAGTCTGGTTTTGATCATAACTCTGGAGCGTGGGTACCCTGGCAATCAAATTGTTCAATAAGAGACATCCTGGAGGGTGGTGTATTTCTTTCTCAGAAGTTTCATCGAGCATTTAATGAACCAGAATGCCCCTGCAAAAATACCTACGTTCCCTTCCCTTCCACCTCTGACACACTGCTGCAGGTTTTTACCTCTGATGCATTAGTCCTTCTCAAAAGTAAAAAGTTAATCCTGCTGACCTTTCAGGAAGAATTCAGCTTTCAGGTGGATGTTTTTTCTTACATCCAGTCCCTCCCTTGTGATTGCCCTTTTTTTTGTCAGTCCAATTTTTTTGAGCAGGAAAGCACAGCTGAATGAAAGCACTTCAACCCAGCCTTTTAATGTCCTCCACTGAGACTCCTTTCAGCATTAAAGCCACAGCACTTCACCATGCCACTGAGTACACCCTTTCCATTCTCCATATTGCTCTGCATGAACAGAGCCAGAGGAATCCCTTCTGCCCCAAGAAGGTAAACAGAAGGGATAAATCCTGCATGAGGACAAGTTATTGCAGAGCAGGCTGTGATGACAGAGCTGCAAAGCCAGCAGAGAGCAGGCCTGGATTCTCCTGGACTGCTTTTTCTCTCCTATCAGCCTCTTTTCAAACGCATCTCCCCAGTGGTCTTCCTGAAGGAGGATGTCAGCTGATGCCTAACACATCTGCTTACCTCCATGCCACGTTTGCTTGCTCCACACACTGACACACAGCGGGCACTGTGGTTGCCATCACATATGCTGTTCTGGGTTCAGCTAAGGTACGTTAAGAGCTTACCAGCCTCTGACATCAGCTGGCATAATTGATCGTAGAGTTGCTGTCTAACCTGGTTCTGTCAAAATGGGTTTAAAAATTCAACAAACAAAAAACTACTATTAGCAATGTTTTAAGATAATCCAGATCATTTTGATAGAATTGGGCTAGTGAACAATTCCAGCTGTCAGATCAACTAGATGTGCTAACCTCTGGCAAGCAACGCAGCAGTGAACAGGTGGAGGGGGCAGAGATCTCCAACTTCTCACTCAATTGACCAGGCTGCTCAGCCTGCTTCCATACCCTAGGCTGCCCTGTTTACTGCAAAGTGTATTCCACAGAGAAGGTCAAACCTGGATTGTATGTAAATTAAGCACAGAATGACTCCATCCATATATGATGAAGACAGTACAGGTCATACACCTTGCTTTGCCCCTCAAGCCAGTGCCCAGTCATCTTCAGCCAGCCAGGAATCGCAGCTGCTCCACAGATCTGCCCTGGGTGGTCCAGGAACAAGCACAAGGAGATGAATGCGTGGTTGTGACAAGGCAGTGAACAACGCCACAGACGTTATTCTAATGTAGGGTTTATAAGATATTATCAGGGTGACAGCAGTGTTCTGGTTATGATTCACCCTTGGTCCACAAGGCTGAATAATTTAATATTTCAATGATACCCACACAGAAGTCCAAGTCTATCAGCTCATACTCCCCAGGACTGAGACAGTGGACTCAGCTCCCCAGCCATGATGGAGGACCTCCAGCTCAGCCAGCTCAGCCTCTCCCACCACCATGACTAATAATAATATGGCTGTATTACAGAACATCCTTGACCCAATTAACCATCTATGTAGGAGAAAATGTGGAGGGGATATTTTCCTATCTGCAGATGGAACACTGAAGCACGCAGACTTTAAGGAGCAGATTTCTGACCTTGCATAACCAGAAGCGAGGACAGATTATTATTTTACTTTTTTAAAGTGACAATTTTCCAGCAGCTGCACTTACAATCAGTTATGGACAGATTTCAAGTCCGTTACTACTTGGCATGTCAGTGTCGGTCTCTATCTGCATATCCTCAAGTGACTCTTAACGAATAGCAACTGCCATTCAGAGAGGCTGCGGAACATGTTCAGTTAGTGTGATTTCAGTGCGCTGCAGAGTCCTTGCTGTGATATTGCCAGACTTGGATAAAATCCTTTTGGCTTTGACTCGAGAGTGGTTGCGCCAGTGCAGACGCACACGACACTCGCAGCCAGCCCTAGCAGAGAGCAAGAAATATCTGTGTTCCACGAGATGATTCCTTCAGCACTCTTCTTCTGCTGACCTCATTCTAGGCCAGTGCTAATCTCTCCAGGAGTAACAAGACTTTTAAGGGGATTCTTGGCTTTGAGGCTGAGCTCCGTGGACAGCAGCAGATCTCTGCTGTTGTCTGGCAATAGCAAATGTGTTCCCAAAGCTCCTTACCCTGATAGCTATTCCAGCATTTTCAAAGAGGTGGGCTGGCGTGGGGGGTCTTTACTCAAGACCCTATATGCAGAAGGGTCTCCCCTCTTTTGTTTAGTATTTGCAAAACAGACACATCCAGCAAAAATTGGCCATCATGACTCTGGTAACAAATTTGATGTCACAGGCAACTGTCAGACTCCGTGGTACCATCTGCCATGTTCACATGATTGTAATTTGCAAGACACTCTCTACATCACCTCCCAGTTTAAAATAATCCTTTCCACTGAACAAAGTCTTTAACATATGCACAGTACATCTAAAGGAAGGGAGGAATATGTAATCACTATTTACCATTATCCACAGCAATACATTATTCATGCTTCCCTCTGCTAGCAAAATCTTTCCTTCCCTAGTATTAAAATGGTACATATTGAAGTAGAATGGCAGACCCCCTGGGATTCCAGATGCCTTTGCGCTGGTCTCATTAACATAGACTCTTAGATTAATTAGTATATTCATTATATAGTAATTTCACTACAAGTACTTCTTTGGCAACATGTGCCATGCTGTTTCACCTGGAGTGAGAGCATAGCACCAGCAGCATCTTTCATGACAACTACAAAATGCACTGGCACCACATGCCACTGATTCAGACAACCAAGATGGTGAGACACCAATTTGCAAGTGGACTGCTGAGAGGCCTGGAAATTCAGGGAGTGCTGCTTCCAACTCCAATCAGATACTCCCTGGCACCTTCACCTTCATCTTTCATCCAAAGATAGTAGGTGATAAAGATGTTATTCATTAGCATTGTAATATTGAACGCTCATAGCAATGCTGGCTGTGATATTCTTAGGGTATTAGAGAGAAAAGTTTTGCAGGGAGAGGTAATACTTCTTATTTGAATGGATTTTGAGAGGGAGAGGATATCAGACAAACTTTCAGGTACACAAACCTTCAAGGATTTGTTTCCTTCCAGCTGTACCAGTCGAAGTAATAAAAGATATTCTCCCCCCCACAACCTTCAAGGTGCTGTGTGTCTGAGAACGTGTGAGCCTTCTTTCAACATTATCAGTTACTCTCACTGCAAACCTCACCTCTTACCGCTTTGATTTGCACCTTCCCTCCAGACCTCCCAAGGTCTGTGGTGAAACATCATTATTTCCATTTAGCAGGCAGGAAAACATATGCCTGCAGCAGTGATGTGACTCACAGCAAGGGCAGGAATACGCTGTACATTTCAGGGTATCCCTTATCCACTGCAATATGCTACTGCAGTCCGGATCTGGGGACTGAATTTGCCTCTCTGCTCCATGTCATGGCTATGAGGTTGTTCCACGGGAGTGTACATTCTTTCTGATCATCACTGGGCACCGCTGCAGGGCTGGAAAAGAGCTGCAGTACTCACCACAATACCCAAACACACTCATTTCTCAATGGATGGTTCCTCAGCAGTTTAGTCTCGGAATATAATCTACTCATCAACTGTGCAGTTCAGAGTGATGCAGAACCCCTTACTCACCAATACACAACACACCCTCATTTTGCAACTGATGATATGAGTAACATCCAGGTAACCACGAGCCTTGTCTGCCCCCTTTATAGATAAATTTCAGTTCTGTGACATAGCTTCCACTGAGACTGGCTCCTTCCACGTTTTCAACTCAAGCAGTAAACTCACAATGCTATAACATTTGGATTTAAAATCCTCTAGTGGATTTTAAGTATTACCGCACGACAATGTGAATTTCCCCTCAAAGACCACTGTCTGGAACACAGTTCTGAGCAAACATAATGTTAGCTTTGATAGGAAACAGCAAACGTCTCTCAGCAGACACTATTTACCTGTCTTGTAAGAGCAGACAAACAGAAGAACACATTTATTTGTGAATAATTTATTTTAAAAGTGATGGAAAAGCTTTGATCTCAGTCTTTCTCACCTATTACCCAAACAACTTCTAAGCAATCAGATATGAATTCCTGCCATTTCATGACCTCCGCATCTTCACATGTGCAGAGAGATGATACAGTACTGATAGAGAGCAGTCTGAACTATCTACAAAGGATTTTGTTATCAGTTAATCCACTCATAAAAAATGCAGTCACCTCCGGGAAATGTGAAGCTCTCCTTTACTTCATCCACCTTCCTTTCAGTTCCTCTAGAGTATATATTTTGATAGACAAGTTGTTTTTAAATTGGTTTTGGTAGCAGTGTTTTTAATAACACAACAAGGTCTTCACCTCTGTCTCTCAACTTGTGAAAAACCAGCTCTGAGCAAAAATGCAAGCAAGGTGAGGGGAAGGTGTGCGTGCCTGTCTCCCAGGGCCTTCTACAACTGGACTTATACAACTTTTACAATCAAAGAACCATAGAATGGCTCTAGAATGTTTTATCGCCTCACTTCCCTCACCTTTTAGGTCCCTATCTCACTCTTGCTGTCCAATATGAAGCTGTTAGATCTTCGAAAAAGAAATCAAACAGCTGTGGGACCACTTGCACAGAGATGTAGCACTGGGTCGGGATGAAGTCATGTCTGACGACTCACTGAGCCAAGATGAAAGCCTGACAAGTTGAAAGGTGAAAGAAGACCCATACATTAATGACAAAAAGAAACGTTCAACAAAAATAGCACATTTCTGTTACTGTGATGCCTTCACAGGAGAGGGAAGAAGCTTCCCAACTGAGACACTTCAGCCCAACACCCATTCCCTGAGGAGGCAGACGGATTTCCAGTTTCCATTTTGCAGGAACCAGATGAGACTGTGAGGGATTATGGGGTATGGAAAGCTGCAACACAGCCTTCAAGCCTCTGCTGAATACCATGCTTCAGTGACTTCTTTATAAAATCTTAAATAGATTCTTCGTAAAACAGAAGGTCAAAGACTTAAGTATAACAACTATGACCTTTCATAACCAAACAAAGAAGAAAACTTCCTCCACCTCCTGGATCTTACAAGATTTCTAGGCTTACCTCGGAATAAGTCACAGTGCCTTTTGTGGTTTTTTTCCACTGCGTATATATTCCTTCAAAGAACAAAGACAGTTGTTTGCAATATGGCAAAAATCAACCATCTTTCAGCAATTTCCAGAGCAGGTTTAAAAGGCAGTGTTCAGACAGAATGACCAAAGTGGCAACGACAAAGGCTGGCACCTCCAGCTGCTGCAACGCTGAGATCACAAATGTATATCCAGGAAAATCAGAAAGCAAGGAAAGTGTAAATTGCTCTTATCCCTCCCGCCAAGCTCGCTTAGCTGCTTCTAAGGCAAGTACAAAGGAAGAACTGTGTAAGGTTTCAAAGCAGTCTAGCACACAGGACGGGGACTTCTTCAGATGTGAACGATAGAGGTGAAACAGAATTGCAGCCAGTAGGAAAACAGTGCACACACCCCTCCTGGCCCATTTCTGACTCCATTCTGTCACTGGAAAATTTCTGATCTTGTAATGAAATGGATAAAACTCGTAATCTTGAAAGCTTCTATGTATTTAAAGCAAAACTAACCTTCCTGCTGAAGCCTTTCAGTTAGGAATGTCTGCCAAATATTAGTACTGTATAAGGAGATGGAGAGAAGAAGGCACCATGTTTCTAAACAACCACTCTGTTCTAAATCAAAGTTCCCTCGGACTGTTCTGAAAACCTCAGTCTAGGTTGTTTCAGATTTCACCTTGTGAACACACTGCTCCTTGAAGCTCTTTTAAATACAATCTAGTATTCCTGCCCAACTCTGCAAACCTGTGGGTTGCAAGTTGCAAATGATCTTTTATTGATTTTTTCCTATATACAATCGAGTCGGGTTTTTTGTTTTGGTTTGTTCTGGTTTGGTTTGGTTTGGTTTCAGGAAAACATGTACTAGGAGCTGAATGCTTGCTGGAGAGCAGGCTCACTTCACCACAATTGAAATAACTCCAGCAGTTAACTGTTTAATTGTTTTGAGTTATTGTTGTGATCAACTATTTAGCTGGCTCTGCAGCTAATCAGTGGCATCTATGATTACTTTGAATTGCAAACCGATTCTCAAGTGATTATCTTGCTGGACATCACGGGAGGAGGTAATGGTGAAGCTGGAATTGGGGGAAAGCAGAGAGACATCCACTGAATGACACTGAGAGTGACTGAGTAATACTGAAAAGTCATCACAATTAAGAGCATGTGAGCTGCTGATGGCACAGCAAAGGAGGACAAATTGCTAGCTGCAGTGAAGGTGTGGAGGTGAAGTTTAGCCCTTTATACTGCAATTACATTTGGGAGTGGAGATGCTTTTTGCAGTTGCGTCATTTATATTTAAACTTCTGTGCATCTGAACTGGAACATTCGCATAATCGAAGTGAAAGGGTCTGGCCCAGTTTTGAGCAGATCGAGCATTACTGGAAGTGGAGATGTGGTATGTAGGAGGTTTGAAATCCAGACAAACAGGATGGAACAAGGCCAGCTCTACCCTGCGAGGAAATGTGCACTAGAATCACTTCGAAGAAAAAAGGCATCCATCCTTTTTAGAAGATCCTGAATTTTCCTTCTGCTAACATCAGCTGCTGCCTCCACGTTTGCTTTTAAAATACCTGATCAAGAATTCTCTGTGCTTGCTCCTGTCATACAAAGCATGAGTCAGCTGTGTACCCAGAGCCTGGGCAGGGCCCTGGGGTTGTGCTCAGCACTGTAAAACTTCTTCAATCCGTGAGTGGTGTCGGGGTGCTTTATTAAAGCTCCAGCTCCTGGGCTCACACAAGCAAACGAGAACTGAGTTGTGACAGATGCAAACGTGACTGGATGTAGGTGGACCACTTCCTCCTCGCTGACTCGAAGGATGTTTTTTCAGAGCTATTGTTTCAGGAGGAGAGTACAGCATAGTTTCCAGTTAGGTCACAATGTGGTGTGGGAGAAGACAGCAAACATCTAAACTGAAGATTTTACTCTCTTGCAAATATTTAGTTATTCGGAATTGAAACAGAAAGAGACAAATCCTCATTCTGCCAGGTTAGCTCTTAGAAGGAAGGGAACATCTTTTGTTGTGTTGTAATGATGAGGTCTGAATTTCATCTCTGTGTGCTCCAGATCAGTCAGCAGTAGAGAGCAAAGTGGCAGGGGAGAGTTCTCCACGTGCTGAACTTCCCACAAGCATCTCCTCTGCCTGCAGAGCCGCTCTGTGCTTCCCATGTGCCTCGCCAGCTTCCACCACAGAACCCAGTTCACAGAAGACAGTAAACTAAAAGAGTCTCTGAGTGAATGCTGTATGCTTTTTCTTTTAAACTCCTGCCTTCACATCCAATACTGCAATGCAAAAGATCGGCTTTTATGGCAAACAGCATCACTTAAATACTGTAACAATGGGCAAAGAAAAAGAAGCACGACAAACACTAACTCCTAAATCACCACCAGGTAGGATGGGAAGCACAAAGCAGAGGTACAGTGCTCAGCCCTTCATTGGTGTTTCAATGGAAATTCTTCTTCAGGGAAGACAAGCTAGCTGCCTTTGCAGCCTCATCTTTCAAAGCTCTTTTTTCATCTACTGGGATAGCCCTGTTTTTTTTCCTTATGAGCTGGCAATATCTTGGCTTTTTCTACCCTGGAGGTGTTGGTCTTGTTTGCCAATTAAAGACAGGAAACAATTTTAGTTGGGCGGGAGGGAGGAAGGGAAACTGAAGGAGCATTAGATAGGTAAAGGGAAATAAATGGTTGCTGGAAGCCTTTGCCAGGTTCAGAACATCACCTTGCCAGGGCACCTAACCCAAAGAATTTAAAGATCTGCAAGAAGCAGGGAGAACGGAGCTCAAATGACTGAGGCATACTGGAGCATAAAAAATGGCCACTTGGGAAGCAGATGAAAACAAGGTGGTTAAAAGAACGAGTCTGAGAAAAGCCCCCAGGATAAGACCTCTGATGTATTGAATCGTATTTAATAAAGCTTCTGTGTGACTTGTCTTCAATTGTACTCGTATCATTACATTCTTGGAGTCCCTGTATTCCCTAACACCCCCAAAGACAAGCAGATTTTGAAACAGAAGGAAGCTATTTTCTCTCCAAATATCAGTTGTTTTATAATTCACTACCCAGCACTGCTGTGTTTAAGCTTCATCTCAGATAATTATGAAAAAAAGAAAGTCACAGAAAAAAGGCCAAAAATACAACTGCAGAAGTCCTCAGGGTGATGTTATTTGGAACAGGAGTTGCCTGGCTCCTATCACTGAAGAATCTCTTATGGGAAAGAAAACATAATCACTGCAGTATTGAATTGCACTGAAAGATTTATAATCTAATTTAAAAGTATAGGGTTTTTTTTGTTGTCGTTAATTACAATAAACAGAAAGTTCACTACACTCCAGCTTCCAAAGAAATAGCATACTGTAGACGGGGGATAAAGCACTGGTTTCATTCACTCACAGGGCAGAAGTTAACCAGAGAGATGCCAAGAGCTGAGAACAAAAACGCTGTCCCTCTGCCAGCAAACGGTCCCTCAATGTGAACAAGACACACGCCAAAGAGGTGCTTCCTTTGAGTAGAAGAAATTCCTGCTTCCTGGATGGCACTCTGCCATTGTGGAGCACCGTGCAGGGCGGTGGCTTTCTTTGTAAGGTGAAATGAAGACACCAACAAAGATCAGTCGGGCTAACGTCACAATCCTCTGAGTTTACACCCAGAATCTGCGATGTCAGACCGTGACTGTCTGCATGGTGAGCTGAGCAGGGTGCTCAGTCCAGGTGCCCTCCTTTCACCTGGTTCTTGCAGTCTTCTGCCATAGTATCACATCTCCCAAAGTCTCTGAAGTCATCCAGTCCTCATGCTCCTCCAGTTTAGGAGGAGGGCTTTTGTGATGGCTTTAAGTGGTTGCTGTTAGTGCCTCGGAACAGGCACAAAGTCCAGAACCAGGAGTTCAGTCCATTGCCTGAACTAACCGAAGAGGTATTCAAGGGCAAGGACTATCTCTAGGTTTGAGTGTTCCAAGCAATGCTTACGTGTATGAATAAGACAAAACTTTTGTAAGGAAACAGATCCATTTCAATGCCTTATCTTCTCAGAATTCTTCCAAATTAACTCAGGCACCTCAGCACTGCATCCTACCACTGCCTCTGTCTGCAAGCAAGCTGCTTCAAGCGTGTTTCTGTATGCGAACTCTAGCTCTTCCCTGCAGTGCAGAGTAATCCTCCTACCTAGATTAAATATCTTAATTTACTTATTCACATACACCCTGATGCTGTCTGTTAACAGAACGTTTTTCTCTGACCATGAATATACAGTGAAAAAATGGCACTGGCCTCTAGCTTCAGTCTGATTGCAAAGATTTACAAGCTGTTTCATTCGGGAACTTGCATGCTCCAGCATCGGGATGCTTGGCAACGATTCACTACTAAGGGAACCTGCAATTTGTCATGGACTTTTGTTGTTGACTTGTGCAATTTGCTGATTATATCTGCAAATCACAATTTAAAGTTTAATCTGATCGAGGGGATGCACTCCATACGACACGCTCTGGTGAAAATCAAGGAAGCCTTTGAAGTAATTCAGTGAAACAATAAGGAAAAATAAAAGATATCAATCAGATGTTAAAAAAATAAAACCTCTCTTAAAAGTCGAAATACCGCTTATCGAAATTAATTCAGTTCCCTTAGGAAACAGCAGAACATCGTGCCTGGAACCTAGATAGTCAGAATCATTGCTGGGTTGAAGATTGGGGGTGTTATTCATTTCTCTCTGAAGTTCTTACAGGGAAATTATCATCCGAATTTTCCCACTGGGAAACAAAATCCCACTTGAAATGTCAATGACAAAAGCACAGAGAAAGCACAGACCCATCCTCCGTATTTTTTGCAGTTTGTTGCCAGCTGGAACACAGCACTGAATGCTAACAAGTGGTTGCTTAGCTTGCTTTCAGGCCACCACGTCCAGCTGGGTTTCCACTGGATGAAACCTGGAGCAGGAGAGGACTGTACCCTTTATCCGACCTGGAGTTCACAGATGTGGACTCTCCATTGGCTTCTTGGCTCTTTTTTTTCCCCTTCTCCCATTCATTTTAGGACAGAACTGGCACCATTCCCAGGACCACAAACTGCACCAGCTGCATGGCTAAGGACAGGAGATGGGAAAAGTGGTGAGGGCAGAAGCCTCCCCTTCCTCTGAAAGGGGAAGGATTCATTTCTCTCTCCCCTGAGAGAACCCTAAGTCTGCGTTTGCCCTGAGCTGAAAACACTCAGCAGCAATTGCAAGTGTTATTTCTCACACTTTCACTACTCAATACCAGTCAGAACGTGCAGATTAGGAAGTGAAAGTATTGTTTCTTAAAAAGGAAATCAACATCCTACATCTCCTTCAAAAATAACATTAACTCAACTCTCCTAATAAATGAAGATGAAACATGACATCTTCTTTCTCTGGGAGATACAATTGCTGTCTTTCTTCCCAGTATTTCTACTCGATGTCAGAATTCGCACAAAACGTTTTCTAAATATTTTCATTCTGTTTGCAGTAAAACTCCACTTTTCAATTAGCATAAATGCACTGCAGCAGAAAGGGCTCCCACCAGAGACTACGAAGGGAGGATCCACCAAAAGTCTCAGTATCCACAGAAAACAGAATCAAAATAATCTGACACCACCATTCTTTGAGTACCATTTTCTTGGCCAACCTGACACCTTAAGCAGATTTCTGAGCAGACAGAGGGAGGTTTCATGTTGAAAAATCAGGTATTCTTCAGCTCTGCACAGGGTCTATAACAGGCATCCACAGGAAGACTTCGGATCACACAATGTCAGAGCTTTGCTTTAAAATCCAGCTTTGGCAGAGGTGTGCACAATGATGCTTAAGGCTCTGTGCACCTGTCCTTCACTTCTTCTCTACAGCAAACAGCTCTGACTGTGTTAGTGTGGTAAATATCTCACAAGTACAAAGAAGTCAGGCAATACCACGAATGGGGCTTAAATGAATTAAACTTCTGCCTCGCAAGATCCGTTTTAGCAGCACATTTTCTACCTTTATTCAAAGCACTTTCAGCTCTTTGAAACTATATTAAATAGGACCAAGTTGGATGTGGCTGTACTGTAGGAAGAGGTCATTCTAACTGCCACAAGAACAAGCAGATATTCCCTTTTTCTGAATCAATGCTGGATCGACATTATGACATGGAGCTAAAAGGTACTGTGCTATTCCAGACACTGCTGCTCAGACAATGCAGAAAAGCAAGGTCTGCTTTGTTTTCGTTTGTTATGGCCTGTGGCAGCACCTGTATGAACTCTGGGATTAAACCTGCTCAAATTCTGTCATAGCTAATCAGATTATGTTTATTAATCTGTCCAACACAAGAGTAAAAATAGGATGTAACTGTATAATAATGGTAACAAATGGAAGCTAGGGGGTTACTGAGGCTGCTGGACTGAGACAGCCTCAGGCTCTGCAGCTGAGTGTCACTGCCAAGGAGCACTGTTTCCCCAAATCCTCAGCCACACAGATGGGGAATAAAGATACTGAATAAGACAGACAGCATTTTAATTGGCAGTACTGATGATTAAGTGGAAGAAGCTGATGAGGTACCATAATCAAATCACCTCTTTTACAGTATATCCCAGATAAACAGCTCAGACTTGCAAGTGAACAAAGTAAACCAGGAAACATTCTGCTAAAAAAGCCAAACTGAAAAAAACATTTACAGGAAAAAAAAAAAAAAAGTTTTCCTTAACGATTTTATAAAAGACTTAAAGTCAATTAAAATCGTGTTGGTAAATCCTGCTTCAGCCCATTTCCTCATATGGCCCTTCTGTGCTGTTCCCTCCCAGGGCAGTAGTGCTGGCATGCAAACAAAATAACCACCCAAAATTCACAATGAGTGAGGACCAGTCAGCCAAAGCACAGCTGTCTGTGTAATTCTGTGCAACTTCTAAAATCCCAGCCTGCTCCAGAAATCTACTGAACGTGCTGTGTGTCCAGGATTGGCTCACCATAAGCGTGCTAAACGGGTGAACAGGCCGTTTCACACTTCTCTGTGGTGTGACACTTGCTGTCCCTTCTGCTGAACAGCTGCTTCACAACCCTTCAGAATTCACTGCATTAGAAGACTGCTTAATTCGGCCCCACTGTCCAGCTCGTCAGGAATTAGAAAGGTCAGCAGTTATGAGGGCTGCACCGAAAGTAGTGCCTCTTATTTTTACACCTTGGCCCATGACATCAGAGGATGTCAGCAGTAGAGGTCAAGCCTCCCCACAAGTATTCCATTACATTTTGCTGCTGTGTGACAGATGGCAGCGGAGGGCTGGGCTGACACAATGGCATCTTACATGGAAGTGTGAATGGAGTAAAGGTGTGGAAATCAATTCCTCCATGCAGCAAAAAAAATGCACCCACTGACCTTCATCGACACTTGCTGAATTCTGATGGAGACCAAACAGTGGATGTGAGCACAGTGAAGCAGTGCGTGGTACAGTGCCTACAGCAACAGTGGGTCACTTCTACTGGCATAGATCTCGGCAAGTGCAGCATGCAGGCTCTTGCTCGTCGATGGTGATAATGTGTAGCTAATGGCAGTGGCTATGTTGCAAAATAGCGTCTTGTAGCTAGGATTTGCTCTATCAGAAAGTGCATTTGTGCTCTTTGTAGCTGTTGTAGTTTCCATAGAAATAAGGAGGACGCATTACTTTCAGAGTGACCTACATCTTTTTTTAAAAACCTGATCCCTATCACACTGCAGGTCAGGGCTGACAGATGGATACTTTCAAGACTCTTTGAAACCTGGTGGAAAATGTCAGTGGGCATAACGTCATCTGCACTATAGATGTAGGAGCTGACCTAGCACAGGAGAGAGTTGGTTCAATGAGACATACCTGGAAGCTGGATGTAACTCAGACTTTTCAGATGGCCGCTGGGCAGAGGGGAGCCAAAATCAGTATTTCCTTAGATCAGAATTTATTTATCAGAAGAAAGGCTTTTGCTGTAATCATGAGCTGACATGAAAGCTTGAATATATGAATTTAGGATAAAAGCACTTAATTCTCGAGTAAATTTCATCCCATTGAGTCACAAAGAAAACAGGACACTTCCCCTGTTTAATTCTTGTTGATGAGATGGGCTTCTTTATACACAAAGTATACCTTATCCAAACTTATGCAAAGCATCTGACACTGTCCTACATAGCATCCTTGTCTCTAAATTGGAGAGGCATGGAGGTGGTGGATGGACCACTCAGTGAATAAAGAACTGGCTGCACGTTTGCACTCTATAAAGCAGCCCAATGTGCAGGTGGAGATCAGCAACGAGTGGTGACCCATTGGGGTCTGCATTAGGACACCACTACTTAAAATTCAGTCAGTGATATGGACAGCAGGATTGAGTGCAAACAGGTTTGCCAACATCAGGACTTTCAGCAACCTGATTTAATGGAAGAGGTCTCTGCCCAAGGCAGGGGGCTGGAACTAGGTAATGACTGAGGTCCCTTCCAACCCAAACCATACTATGATTCTGCTAGTCTGATTCCCAGCATTTCCCATGATCCCAGCTCTTGCTTTCAGCGTGTTTCATGGTTTCCCACTGGTAACAACAACCATAAAGTAAGAAACAGGCAGAAGTCAAGCCTGTCCTGCAAATTTATCAATACACAAATTCATGTGTAGAGGAACAATAAAACCTTCTATCCTATTTTTAAGATTTCTTAGAAATAAGCAACTTCACCAGAGGGGCTTCAAGAAAGTCATTCTGCAGAAAAATATCATGAAAAATCACTGCCTTGGAACTATATACTTTTTCTGTCATGAAAAACACCATATTATATTTGAGAATACCCACAAATCATTCAGCATTAGGAGGTGGGTAGAACCAGTGGGTACAGAAACTTTGGAAAGAGTCACGTGCTTATTCCCAGACTTAACATTTACTGACATATAGACCTAATTTTCTTAAGCCTCTCAGCATCCAAACAAAGGCACAATACATCTGGAACCAGGAGGTCTGGTTAGCCAGAGGCTTCAGATGATTCAGATATTTTCTGTTTTCAAAAAGCAATTGCAAACAAAAAAAAATCTCTTCCCCCACATGCATCATTGTATTTGTACATGCAGATGATGTGAATTTTGCTTCTTAAGAACAGAAGACAACAGGCAAAAAAGGGCACTGTGTGCGTACTTCAGAGAACTGCTGATCCGATCACAAACTGCTGACCTGTCTCTCTGGACAGCTGGTTAACTGTCCAACAGGGGGCTACAGGACCAGAGGTCCCTTCCAACCCCTACAATACTGTGATTCTGTGATTAACATCAACAGCAGCTCACCAGCTAACTATACACCAAGATTGACCTGTATTTTTATTTGCACAGTCCAAATTCATGAGTTCAAGTGTTTCTGGCCCCTTTGTTCCCTCTTCACTTGGGCTGATCTGTGCAGCCTTCCTCCTCATCAGCTGGTCTCTGCCAGCACCCTGCTCCTTGCTTCTCTGCACCGCGGGCAACCAGTAATTCCTCTGTGTGGGGCTCTTGGCTGGACACGGCTCTCAGAACTATCACCAGCTGCTGAGGTATGCTAGCAGAAAATGTCTCCATCAACACCTGGATGCTGAGACACCACACACCCCAGCTATGCACAAGGACTTAACATGTTCTCATCATCAGCCTCAGAGCTGTCACGCCACAGGAGATATCAAAAAATCTTAAAGAAAAAAGGACATGATGTAAATGCAATGGCAGATGCCAGTCCCACCTCAGATCTGCTAGCAACAACAAAACTGTCTTTTCTTTAATTTCAACTTTCCTTGATAAAGACACAAGAACTGACAATCACTCTGAGGTTTCATTGTTTTTTTTAAACCTCAGCTTATTTCCCTTGCCTTTATCCTTTTTTACTTCCCCACCTTTAAGTAGCACTGCATTAGCACATCTTAAAAAGTCTAAAGATGTTTTTCTGGGTTAAGCTGTCTGGTTACCTCGTGTATTTTAGCCAGCTCAGGTGAGAAACAGCAAAGAAAAAAAAAAAAGAAAAGCACTTTTCATATTTACAGTCTCTTTCACTGTATTAAGCTCAGGTTCTTAACAGAGCTTTCTTTCACCCAGCTTTCACAGAAGCAAGTCCTCACATATTTCATGTGTATTTTTCTCGAGCATCAGAAAATCACTAATTTTTCAAGTCGTACTGCTTTGATGAGCAAAACTGTACAAAACCAACCAGAAATACAATCATTTTACACAGGGGACCTCAAACCTTCCAGCGCTTATTTATTTATTTTTTTATTAGCGCTCAGAAAAACAAAACCTTCTGTTTAAGTGTAAATTAATTGGCAGAACTCCTTTCAGTGCTCTTCAGCTCTCTGTGTAGCTCTCAGCTGGTAATGTACACTCTACATCCTTCAGACTTTTTTACTGCCTTTCATCTGAACACCTCAAAGCGCTTTGCAAAAGGCTAATTAATAAGTTTCAGCATAGCTCTCGGGGAGGCAGGTAAACTTGACAAGTAGAAGTGTTAACATTCTCGCAGAAACCAACAGAGATAAATCCCCTAGACGTCTCAGGCAGCTGTGAGACCCGTAAGAGTTTTTGTGCTCTTTGGTTTAATGCTGTGTGTTTGACCTTCCTCTGTGGAATGCAGAGCGAGGGCAACTGAACTCGACACTCAGGTCTTCGCAGTTGTTTTTGTCTCTGCTTGAAACATCTGCCTTGAGTGATTCCCAAAGAGCCAGGCACTGACTGAGCAAACACACAAAATAAGTGATTTTCTCAAGCCAAACAAAAATCCCCCAGTTATCTGAAAAATGTGAAGACAAGAATAGGTTCTCTGACTTCTGCAGAACTTCCAGCCAACAGTTCCACTTGTTTTCTTTGCTACTGAAGTGTGTTTTCTCTACAGCACGTTGATATAGGAACTCAAAATAGCAAAAGAAAAAAATCAGCGTGCTTTTTTCAAAGACTATCAACAACTGAGTTTGATCAGTAAGGTGGGATCCATCAAACAGGGCTGTGTGATGTGACTCACTGAACTCAGAGATAGACTCCATGTGAAAATGACTCTGAGCTGCACTGACTACACAGGCATTGGATGGTCACCCAGAAGCCCCCTTAGCACACAGTCAAATGAAAGTAAAGCTGTTTATTTACAAAATCTCTATACAGAGTTTCAAGTGTCAGAGAGAAGAACGGGCAAGTAAGTATATCTGTGCATTAGAAGTGCCTGTTTATATGGAATTATCTCCCTTCTCATTATCCACCTGACAGCAGCTTGGATATTAATCTAACCTTGTAGCTACCATTCCAGTTTGTGATACAAGCCCACATCCTTGGGCTGCATTCTCAGAAGATGACCTAAGAAGAAAATGTTCAATACCCAACATTCTCCTTATGGAAATGCTGCCCAGAAGTAAAACGGCCAAAAGCTCAAAGACTGTGGACCCAACAATCAAGATACAAAGGCTGCATCTCCCATTACACGGATGCATCTTCCCTGTTCCATGAACCAAATACAAGAGATGGACCACCTTTACGTAACTCTACACCTGGCACAGGTTCCTTTTTCCATGACTGTGCACAGCCCATCTTTTCTTCCAAAACGCCAAGTTTAATTTCACACCTGAAAATCTGCTTGAACATAAAACAGACATTGGATGAATCCAAGCACGTGGTCTCAGAAGCCCACCTAGCTGGTTACCAGCCTAGAACAGGAGGCCCTAGCTTACAGCTGCTGACATCTATTTGGAAATGCACTATAGTGAGAATGTACCTGGTGGCTGCAAACAGCCTGCAGACAGAGCTGAATCTGAGCACAACAATCCCTTGGTGTGCCTTCACCAACGGGACTTCCAGTCAGCATCCCAGCGCTGTAACTCCACAGCTCCAAGTGAGCTAGGTCTGTCTCATGACCCAGCAGTTTGCTCTGGTTTTGACGTACAAGGTTCCTTCCGTCCCCTCCCACCTCCAAACTGTTTTTGGATTCAAACCTCACTACCATTGTGCCCTTTGCACTAGTTGCTGTTTCTGCGTTCTCACTGAAATCAGTTCATCAAAGCCCTCACTGGTTTAATCCAAATGGGGAGTGACAGCTCAGAGTCTGTTGAGGAAGCGGGGTTGTCATCTCTGAGCAGTTTGGCTTGCTGACAATGCCATGGGCTAGAAGACGCTCCTGTCACTTTGAATGATCATCATCCATGCTCCACGGATGCAGAAGCTATTCACAAGAGATGACCCTTAAAGCCTTGGTGTGGCAGGAGACATTCCTCCAGTTGTTGAATGCATGAAGTCACTTTTGAGAAACAACATGGCACAGTGCAAAATAGCCTCACACATGCATGCGTGTCCTCCCACACACACCCAGGATCTCAGATGTGAAGAGGCACTGCAGCTACGAATGCCATGAACAGCTGCCTGCCTTGCTGCTTGCTGCCTCCCCTTTAAAGGATGCAGATCCTTCCCCTGAAGGTTAGTTATAAATCACACTAATGTCTTCTTCCTGGAGGGACTGCAAATGAAAAAAAATGCACGCTATTATCCATCATTTAAAGAATAGCTGTTGTGTTTGTGGGTTGTTCCAGTGCTCAGATGTATGCCCTGACATCCACACTTCCAGTGGACGGGCATCAATAACATCGCATTATGTAATTAATTCCTGACTGTCTCTTCCCACTGTTGGAGAGAAACCAGCATCTGTTTCCTCAGATCCCACAGCCAGAATGCAAGAACTGTGGTTCTGAAGTAAACCTCTTCAAACAGTGGGATTTCTTTCCTGAAATGTGAAGCTTTCCACGTTCTCTCCAATCTCAGTGCAGGACAGGTTCCGTGCAAATGCTCTAAATTATGCATGGTTTGTTTCCTCCTACACAGAGAACGCGGACACCGTATGATAAAGCCAAAACATGTTCTCATCATTTCCCAAAGCAGCTGACAAATGTCAACATCGTGCCATGAAACACAGATATGGTGTTTTCTCTCACAGAAAATTGCCCCAATGGAATATTTTTTTGCACATCTTCCCACAAACCTCTGTTTCTGCTAGGCAACCTGAGGAAAGAAAAGCTTCCCCTCTCTGGAGCTACAATGTCTCCCCCCCGAATGAACAGATGAAAGCCAAGAGAACTCTTAATATGAAGATCTTGCCAGGACTAGGCTTAGTGTTTCTCATTGGGAAAAAAAGAAAAAAGAATTTAACTTTTCCTTATTATTATCTACAGAGAAAAAACAAGTCTCATGCTAGGCTTCAGATTGGAAGATGTGCTTGAGATCTATGAGTGACTTCTGTTGAGATGTGCTGGAAGATGGAGCCAGATATCCTGAAATTGCAAACAAGGAAGTTGTCATTCTAGACATACCAGGACATTCATTTTTTCAGAGCACCAAAACCTTTCATAACACGTGCCAAGACCTAGAAATTTACTTCTTGATTCTATCACCTCCTCCTTAATTGCACATCCAGAACCTGCTTTCAGGACTGTTGGATTTGGAAGTGCCTGTTTCCACATCTTTCTGAGGTAGATGCCTTACTAATGGAATCTCAAGCAAGATAAGGTGAATCCCTTCCCCACATTCAAATTCCAGCAGAAAACCATTTAATGAGCAGGTGAACAATTTAATCCTTATTCTCTGTAGATATGCATCCGACAAGTGGAGCTTTCTAGCAATGGCAGAGCATACCTAGATGCAAGCTTGCTCCCCTTTAGCATCTTCTTATGTCTAATAAGAAATGATTTTTTTTTTTTTTTTTTTTTTTTTTTGTGAAAAGACACATGAGGAATCTCCTGTCTTTATGTGGCTTTTGATTTTCACAAAATTCACGGGACCTTTATCATCTCTGAGATCTCTAATTTCACACTAAATTCAGCTGAACTTTACTAATGGGTTCAAAACACACTGATGGAAAGAAACAGACAGGCATATGAGAACTCAACCTCAACACATCAGTCTCATTTCCTCAGAAAACTAGGCTAAAGAATTCGCAGTCTTATGAAGAGAATCCCTATTTCACAAGAAAATAACATTTGACATTTCATTTTGAAGATATAATACTTCATTAAACAGAAATTTTCTAAGATATCAGCTTTCTAAAAATATCCCCCAGCTTCAGAATAGCAATTACACTCCAGCTTTTATTATTTTTATAATTTCCTCATTATTTCATGAAACACGACGCTTCTATTGGCACAGATAATGTGACATCATGTAACAGTTAATGTAGTCTGGTGGTTGTTTTGTGTTGTTTTTTTTTTTGTCTTTTTCACATCATTAAGTGCTGCTTCTCTTCAGCACCGACTGAAAAGTCTCATTTCTTTCTAGATGAAAATGGCTGCAGCTTGCTGTAATCAAACAGTTTGACACTTTACAGTGCAAACAGGAGATATTTGGATGTAGAAGAGATTTTCAATCAGCGCTAAGTAACTGCTGCACTTATCATCTCAAGTGTTACACACTCTTTAATAGATATATTACGCATTCATTAACGGTAGCATCTGTTAAGATCTCCTATTGATAAACAATGAAATGGAAAATATCATTAAAAAATGCACAATATGAATTCTAGAAAAGTGAAACTGTCAGTGCTGATATAAACCTATATATTCATTAAGTATTTTCTCAGAGGAATTTTTCCTTTCAGATCAGAATGAGCTTTTTACACTGGGAGAAACCACTCAGCTAGTCACTGCTGCATGAAACACAGCATTAAACTCCAAACTGGGAAACTGCATGAGAGAAAATACTCAGCTAGGTGACCTCAGCCCTTCCTGCACTCATGGGAAACCCCAAGAACCATCTGGAGTGTGGGCTTCGCTGACTGCAGTGGAAGCTGACAGGAACAAAAGATCAAGGAAATAATTAAATCAGACATCTAAAAGAGGAATGTCCCCCAGAGACAGTAAACATCAGCGTAACACCTCAAACTCAGTGCCAGGTCATTAGTCAATACATGTTCAACATTACAGAAGCTACCTCTTTGATAGATTCATTTGTGCCCAATGAATCTAAGGAGCCTTAGAAGGAAATTCACAAAGGATCTGCAGACACATGAGCTGTGTGAATAACTACAGCCTCAGATAGGTCCGTTCTGGGAGGTCCCAAAGCTGTGAGAGCTGGCCCCAATGCAAGAACCCCTCTGCTCACTGAGTAACTGGTTGAGATCCCAGACTACTCCAGCACCAAGCAACCAGACATCTCTTCAAGCTCTATCCCACTGCTGGTCATGGTCATGCTTTCCTTGAACACCCATCACCTTTTCTATTCCAGGGATCTTGAAGTCAGCATATAAAAAGGAGGCAACAGAGGTAAAATCAACAGCTTCGGTTGATTTATTTTCCCCTCACACTGAAGAAAAATGTTTCCAGAAAACCAAATCTCTGTTAAGAGCTGGAGCATTAACTCTTCAACTCTCACTGCACTACATGATGTCATGACGTGGAATAGCAATAAAAATCATAAAAGCATGACACATGCTGCACCTAGAACTCACAGCAGTCAGGTCCCTGGAGTCATGAAACACAGGGTAAGATGAGAATTTAATTTGGGGAGGGAAGGATTTTTGAAAGCAAGCGAGAAGCATTTACAAAGACACCTTAATCACCTGCAGCAGGAGGGACAGTACAAAGGCAGCTCTAAGCCACTCCCAAAGTCAACAGCAACTGCTGGAAGGGAACTGTTGATCACCCAAAAGGGACAGGAGCATCTCTGCACACAAAGAGATAAAAGCAATGATGTATGAATAGAAGTAGCCTCTTTCCAGGGCTAGGAAATCTCTTTAATGAAAACAGATTGTCATTTGTCATTGTTAGCAAAATCAGCATCTCTGCCTGAAGTGATTCACATTCATGAGTTAGCAGTTTCTGGCTGAAGCATTCAACCCACTCAACACACAGATTGTAACATGGAGCGTTACTGCAGCTGATACAGGGTGCACAGAACCTGGAAAGCTGTTTTGCAATGAGTCTCTGAATTGCTTTTTAAAGGCTGAAGAGCAACATACACTCTGCCTGTGGACTTACAAGTAGCCTGTTTAAATGTGTCTCAGTGAGAGAGCACATTATTCATGATGAATATGGAAGAATCGGGAGCACTTGACGGAAGAGAGGCTTCTTTGAGGATGCAAAGTTCACCATTCATTTGCCTTCCCTATAACACACCTACAGTGTATATAATTGGGCTAAGCGGGTTAATGTATTTCCTGACTGGTATATTACACATTTCATAAAAGTAAATGCAAGCTGAACTCTGGAAATGGCAGGTTTCAGATGGTACAGAGTAACCAAAAACCTGTTATTATGGACCATGTGTTGTATTACAGAGAAGAATCCTTGTCAGCCATGAGTTAATGGACTTAAAAGAACTGCTCCTTGACTCTCGTAACAAGCCAAAGACTTACAGATTCTCATTTCCGAGTTTGGAGGAATATCCTTGACGGAATTCAACAAAATACAGATTGACATCATTCGAAACATCAGCTTAGATGAAAAGGGGCAGAGTTTATGTCTGAAAATACTGCCATGGGTGAGCTTATTTTGCCACGAAGTAAAATATGAGCATCTACTCAGTCAGAAACTCAGATGTCTTAAGATTTGTTTTAATCCCAGAACTGGAGATCAGCCCTATTCCATGCCCATGTGTCCACAGACTATCCACATAACAAAAAAGACAAGTGAGGCTTCTCTGCCTCACGTGCCATGGTCTGAATGAGTTCAGCAGTGATCTGTGCTATCCTCCTGAAATCCTTGTTGGTTTTGGGACACTGTTCAAAATCCAGATGCCTTGATTTTACTTCTCACTGGTCTGAAGTCTTTAAATGCACAGAATGCATAATAAACTGCAAGAAGAAAGTCCATAGAAAACACAGTTTCTATAGTTAAGCAGCCAGGGAGATAAATAATTCAAACTAAAAATCTCACAGGTACCAGCTGGCAGGGAAATACATTCTAAGTTGGGTCAAAGCAAGTCACAGACATTAAGGCAAAAAAGAACCGTATCTGATCAGATCTGATTTTCTGTATAATACAACTCATTGGATATGCCTGAATTATTTTATATTTGAACTGCAAAGTATCTTAATGGAAAAAAAGTCCTTTTTAACTTAAAAATTGCTAGTGATTGCGAATGCAAAGCTACTCTCAGTGAACCATTCCAAAGCCTGAAGTTTTACACCTCAAACACTTAAATATAAGCAAACATTTGAAGCATCTAAGTGTAAGTGTCCAAGTCCTGGCTCCTCCTTTTTCTTTCTTTGCGTGACTGAGGACTGAGCTCCATGGCTTTTAACATTTCATTCTGCAAGAGGGTTTTTTCTTTTCTCTCCCTCCTGCCCGCTAGTAGTGTCATAGTCCAATTTTTGGAGACATTTACAGCACACTCTTTGTAATAAACGCTCCCTTTCCCAGGACCAGATCCCTCCTCTACAAACAGTCGCTATCCTTAATTAACTGTCTGTAAAAGTAATTTCCTTGAAATGACAGTGCAACAGATTAAGATCTTAAAGTCCAGCCATCCACCTCCCAGGCACAACATAAGGATGTTGCCTCATGTTCCAGCACTTGTCCCTTGAGAGTCAATCACTAACTTTAAAAGTTAAAAACACAAATTAAAGGAACTTATAAAAGAGAAAAAAGAGGAAAAAACATGAGGTTTAAACATTCACTCAGCAATATAAAGCTATAGCTCACAAAATGTTAACGTCAGCTATGTTTGTGAACAATTAGCTGTGATTAAGAGGCATTAAGTGATCTGTAGGATCCTTCAAAACCTCCTTTTCTTGGTGTACAGAAGCTCCATCCTTGTATCTCAGAAGGATGCTTTGAAAATGCATCCCTATGAGTGTCTCAAAGCCTGCTTCTGATTTAACAAGAACCTAATTGCCTGATTATTGATTATCTCTTTGAAGTACAGTAATCATGATATTGCAGCAAATTTGCCATCTGCCCGTCTCGTTAACAACCCGTCTATTTTCACCATGAGCTGTCTTACCAATTGAAAACACATATGCTTTCATTGCAGCGCCTGTCCTTAAAAGAGTTGCAAACACAGATGGCTTTGGGGGTGACAGCTCAAGTTTGCCACTCCCCTGAGATTACTGGGATAACGTGCCTCGTATCGGTGGGACTCTGTCCTCCCCTTGTGGTGCCTGGGATCCCTGGGAGGCTGCTAAACTACCAAGTTAGGTGACGAAGAACTGAGGCTATGTGGTTTCAATCCTAATTGCCATAGACCACACAGAAATATCCAGAGATCCCTTTTGATCCAAGAAATTCTCTAAGAGAATCAGGCCTACCGCTTATTTCAGACCACTCAAATTCAGCTTCCTACAGTACAATAATTACACTGAGAAGAGCCATCATTTCCCTTGGACTGATATTTGGCACAGGAGCCTCTGCCTCATTTGTTGACAGTTTTCTCAACAGTGAAGGCACAGTTCCAGCAGTTTCTCCCATTAAAAATTCTGAGGCTCAGATTTCTCTCTGTGACACAGAATCACACAGATTCACATAGCAGAGGCTGGAAAGGAACTTATGGAGATCATCCAGTCCAGCCCTCTGCTAAAGCAAGTTCTGTAGAGTAGGTTGCAGAGGAAAGTGCAAACAACCTGCTGTGATATGAGCCCTTGGTATAAGAAGCAAGCTTGATGCACAGATTGCCATCAAACTGTATCACATCCAAAACTGTACAGGCAAAAAAGTGTCCCTCTAAGTTTCAGAGTGTCAAAAGATTACAGAAGAGATTATTGTGCAGATAGTAAACGTGCCTTTTTTTTTTTTCCAAATCTATCACCATTGCAAAGCAAAGTTAGCAGAATAATTACAGCAGGCATTGTAGGGAAAGAACTTGCTAGAAGTGGTAGTTCTCCTCAACATGATCCAGAATGGTAGGGACCCCAGAAAATAATCAGAGCAAAATGGGAAAAGGAAACAGTGATCAGTGTGCAAAGCAGAAAGAAATACTTCCACCAGTGAAGTGGTTTCCCAGCACTGAAAGAAGAGCTGCAGCTCTGGTACGCAGTTCTGGGTTCACCACAGCCTCAAGATGACACTTTGGAAGCGGTGTGACAGACTTCATCTTCACCTGAAACACCTATCCTCCTATTAGCAAGAACTACCTCGAGCTTCTGTTTTCATTCTAGGTCTATTAGAAAGTCTGCTGAGAAGAGATCTGCTCAAGATACTTTCTGCACTCACTGCAGCTTTGCCCTGTTCTGAGAAGGATGTCTTTGGAAAGATTAGTTCCACCACCGGCTCCCTGCTCAGAGCTAGCTGGTTCTGAAACATATGTAAGAAAGATTAAGTTTGCTCTGGGACTGAGCACTGTAACAGAGGATTCAAGTAGCTGCCCCCAACTTTATTTCTGCACAGTAACAAGCAAAATGTGATAAAATGAGGATTCTTTTTTTTATTACAGTTTTGTCCAAATTCCAAATAAAACCTTAAAAACTTAACAGCCCTAAAATTTGAACTAACAGAAAAGTAGCATGTAAAAGCAGAATGTGAGGTTAGTGGGGATCATTACAGCCACCTGCAGAGTGTAAACATCAGGAATTTTCTCCATAAACCAGAGCATAACATTAAGAAGAAACACTACCCAAAAACATCAAATCTATGGGCAAGAAGATCATGCAGTTGGGAAGCTTTTTTCATGGAATTCCTAGAAGTTCACAGCTGAACATCAAGCTATGCCCTTCCTAGATAAAATTTCTACCCACAGAGAACATTTTTCACTGAGCTGATTAAATCAGCCCCGGTCCATCTCAGTTCACTCTTTTTCCCATTGTCTGTAAGTTCAAAGCAGAAAGTCAGCCTTGAAATGTACTTTATGGAGCCTTGCCTGCATTCCTGCTCTACCAGTAGCAACAGGAATTTGGACCTACAGTATTTTTGAGAGGCTGCATCACTTGAAATGTATGGTTTTGAAGACCTTGCTTCAACTGACTTCCAAAGTCCAAGACATGATTAAATCCAAGCATTCAGCAATTACTGATGGCACAAGAGGGCATTTATTCTGCTACTTTCTCATCATAAGGCGAACAAAGTTGAATCTTTATAGAACAAAGTTTACAGTGACTGCTCCCACGACAGCTTGGAATGACTACAAAGATCATCTGCAAAAGGATGAGGTGGTGTGGATGATGTTGCCCTTCCCTTTGGCTTTCCAGCTGTGTTGAAGCTTTGGAGTACATTTTCTTTTAGCCAGAAGAACTTGCCTTTATTACACCTCCTAGTAACAGACAGGTCTTACATCACTGAAAGCCATCATGAGACTTGCAGAAGGCAGAAGCCTCATCCCCCCCCCACTGCCTCCCAACCATAGCTCTAGTTTCAGTCTTGCCAATTCCTGTATTCCAGAGTTGAGATTTAAAAGAAAAAAAAAAAAAAAAAGGCATTTATGTGCTATTTCAAATACTCTTTCTGCAGGTAGCACAAAGCTTTATCGTTGTATGGCCCTGTGGAGAACATTTCTAAATTAAATATTGAAGGAGCTTTGCAGCTGGGACTGGAATACGTGTAATTTAATTTCTGTCGCTTTATTTCAAAATTAAAAAAAAAAAAAAAAGAGCTGAGAAAATATTAGAGACAATATTTCTTATTTTTAAATTGCAAGTTAGAGAACATCTGCTGCAGAAATTTCTGAAGGAAAGAGGGCAAAATACAAAGCCAGCCTTAGCCAAGAGGGGTCTCCCTTATCTGCTTTCAGAATAAGGCTGGAAAAACTGCACCACACCTATCATTTAGGACTGGAGTACCCCCCACAATCCAGCCTGAATCAATAAGAGCTGCTTAATCCTCATCATCCAGTCAAGATCTCATTCTTATTAAGCTCACTTCTGTAAGCAGAAAAACCCAATCTTCATTCTCTGAGAAACAATTCCAGTTAGAGGCACTTTAATATTATGGACACCAACCCATTTCCTTCATCTCTTTTGCAAATGTTTCATCACTTCCCCTTGGTTGCCCTCCCTCCTCCATCTCTGCATGCTCCTCTCTCACATCCAGACTGAACCTGCATCATCCAAGTGAAGCACCAATGTGACTCTGCACCCAGGAGCTCTACCAACAGTGGTGGGCGCTGAAAAAAACCTTCATCTGGGCAGAGGACAACAAAAGTAGCACTCTGTGCAGACGCTACCAAGCTCAGCATTCACAGTGGTATGTCCTGGTATGTCCTACATGAGCTCCTTGGCATCAACCATTCACCTTCTGTGACTGAGACTCACAAGAGCAAGCATAGAATGTGATCAGCTGAGAAGTGCAAGAGACAGCACCTCTATGGGTTTTCAGGTGACCTGCCCAGAACCTGAAACCACGGCACTGAAGCCTCAGGTTCCAGATTACAATGAGAAGTTTTTTGTAAACAGAGAGCCACATTTTTACGTGATACATCCCTACAGACACAAACTAAATATTTCAAGCCCATCAAGCATTAAAGTTTTAAGACGCCGGAGCCTGGAAAATACAACATATGGCTGTGGAGCTAGACTTGAAATAGCACCATTGCAGCTCTTTTCCGCAGGTATGAGCAACCAAGAACATCTGAATCTGCATCACCCAAGCACTGAGGCACCACACCACGTCACTAACACTCAGTTTCAAGGAGAAGTTCTTGGAGGTGCTCTCGTTATCATTTACAACAATAACATATCACTCTCAGCCACATCAGAAGGGATCCCTAGCATGTATACTTTTCAAACTGAATTCTGCAAGCTTCACACCCTCTTCATTGTGCATGTGCCCCTCCCATACAATTTCAGCTGTTTGAGATATAACTGATTTGGCAGATAACCAACACCTGGGATCCCAAGTCGCTTACCAAAGGTCACACAGGCTTCTCAGATTGCAATCAAATCACAAGCCCATTAGTGTGTTAATCTCTGTTAACACTGTTCTCCTTCAGACAAACCTTCTGCCAACCCCTCAGTTACTCTGCTCATCTGGCGCTTTATACCATTACTTAATGGTTATTGGGGAAAATGAAGTTGTCAGACTTTGAACGGACTTTCACTGCCTGAATGAGTTTGACTAAGTGGCTGTGCTGTTTGGAAAGCTCTCAAACGTTTAGCATAATAGCACCTTTGAATAACAATTTCTCGAGCCCCAAAGTGAACCTCCAGCATGCGCTGGAAACACCCAGATGAATGCATACATTCAAAAAGCACAATCCCCCAACACCAACACTTGTAAAGTGTACGCTAGGGAAAGGTTTACAGCAGAAGAGCTCTATACCCAAGACTGTTCTTTCCCTCCACCCTTTCGCTCTGTGCCCAGAATACTAACCAGGAATCCAGCCATCCTCCTGTGTCAGCTCCAGATCCTCGCACAAACAGTCAGTGACTGGGTGAATAAAGGTTACAGCCTGCAGCTTCAACTGGTCCTGAGGCTTCTGCAGCTGGCAACCTTCAGAGTTAGGTTTCCTGCTCTTTACATGAGATGATGAGCTCTGGATCAGACTTAAAACACCAGCACATTACTCCATTTAGCCTTCAGAGACGTGTCAAGTAATTGCTGCCCTCTTAAATCATTGCTGAGCACTTTAAATATACAGGAGATTAGCTTACATGTTTGAGACATGGGTTTTAGATGTTGTGGAAAATGCCCATTTTCCTTGTTCAACAGACACTGTTCTTCACATAAATGAATCCAAAGACCCTGACTGTTGAAGAAACAGCATGGAGAAAACTGCTGAAGTGTCCCCAGTTCCAGCTTTTCACCTTCGGGTAACTCTCCATGGGAGGATGACTTTTTTTTCCCACGGAGCACACAGTAAACCTCCAGTGCAGAATGCAGTGGGGATACACCAGCTTGCTTTTTATTTGATTACTGTAACATCGTACCACTTCGGGCTTTTCCTGGGATTTTCTATGCATTTGCATTCAGCCTGGAGGCTGCTCCTTACTAAAGCTCCAGCCTGGAGCTTGCCCCATCTCCCTGTAGCTGGCCTGCTCTTAATCTGTGAGGCATTCACATTAAAACTGTGCCATACGTTACTGAGTTAGCACCATGGCTATAGAGCCCACTTCAAACAAAGAAACCATCAGGTTGAGACCTTCAGACACTCTCTGATCTGAACACACTGTACCTCACGTTCCCCATGGCTTCTAGCTACAGTGCCAGGAATGATGAATTAAACATCTCAGAAAAGTAAATCAAACCAAAGTTCATTACCCATTCTAATTAGCTCTGGGAGACAGAGAGAGAGGCAAAAAACAAAGATTTTCATTTTGAAGAAGTAATCACAGAAAATATTCTGTTAATATATAAGTGGAGTCACTGAATTGTTGTTGTACGAGCTTGCAACACCATAGTAGCCCTTCAATGTGATGTAGATAATTGAGCTGCAGCATTGCAGATGTGGAGGCATGTTGTTAGACTGTTGTACCATGATACAATACAGTTAAGGTTGCTGGTGTTCGCTGATGGCTATCCCTGCCCTGCAGTTTGTTTAGATAAGAGAAACAGCTGAGCCTCTGAACCAAGGAGATAAGGAAGATCTGCTGAGTTCTTCCACCAAGGAAACATGAGGTCCTGCTTGGAATCACTCACTGTGTATGTCACATACTTCTGGGAAAACCTGCATATCTAACAGAGCTCTGAGAAAACTCCATACGTAACACACTTCTTGGAAGACTTCTGCATAGGTAACACAACTCACGTATATAGACTGAAGATCTTTTGTGTAAGCTATGCACGATAGGACTGCCCCCATGCATCCAGCGCTGCCAATAAGAATCACTGCTTAACAGCAATAAAGCTTTCACTATTAAGTCTCTTCGCATCAATTTCATCAGTTCGATTTATTCAATCATAGATTCTATCTCAGAGGTCTTTCCCAACCTTGGTGATTCTTTTAGTATCAGAGTACTTCAGGCGTCTGTATCTCCACGGCTCCTTCACCTCCCTGATGCCATCCATCAGAGCTGCAGGTTTGGGGTCGGCATCCTGAATACTTGCTGGGCTCTTTTAACCATTTCAGCTGATCACGCTCTTTCAGTTTCTGCTGCTCAGTGTGAAGCCAGAAGGAAAAAAAAAAAGAGGATTAAGTCTTCCACAAAACACCGTTTGGCAGCAGGGAGGTGATGCAAGGGTGGATGTCCTTCTGGTGATGCTGCAGCGGTGAATAAAAGCTTTACTAAGGACAGCAGGAGCACCTGACAAAGCTGTTCGTCCCCTGGTGCCTTACATTGCCTCAGAAAACGCTCTCTGGTCGCTGAGAGGCACTACAGATCTGACAGCAAACTCAGCCCGGACTCCCACTCAACAGAAAAAAACGCCTCAGAGAGGAGAATTGAAAAAGAAGGATTTTACCAAGCTTCACATCGCAGGAACTCAGCCAGCACAACACAAAAACTGGGCGTTGGGGCAGGCTGACAGCATCGGCACGGTTACCTCAAGAGGCTTTCCCGCCCAGCGTCACCGGCGCGACCGTTAACGGACAGCACCACAGGCGCGGGGCCCCTCACGAGGCGGCCCAAGAAGCCGCGCGGCGCTTGGCGGGGCCGCTGAAGGCGGAGCGCGGTGATTGGCGCCATCGCGTTCAGGCGGTGCCGTGTGAAGCTTGGGGCTTCTGTGAGGAAACTGCTCCTTAGGGAAGAGGTTAGGGCAGGGGGTTTCCAGCGAGCGCAGTAAGTGACGGAAAAACCCGAATAAAAGCCTTAAACTGTCTAAAATGTAAACACTGGTAGGAGTGTTTACAGGAGGGGTGCTTCGCGCCTTCGGTGTGATCTGAAAATCACCTGAATGGACACTGAGAGAGAGAGAAAGAGAAGTGAGACGGGATTGTAGTGGCTGCTGAGCTCTGCACCATTGGCTCTACCTGGAAAAAAAAAAACAACTTGAGTACTTATCCCCAATGTTACTTCACATCTGAGATGAACGATGTGGTTTCTGTCGGAGAGCGGAGGCCAGCTATGTGCTATTCAGCTGCATGAAGGATGCCATGTAGTGAGTGTGCTTGCACATGGGAAGTCATGTATTGACAGAGCTGCGGAGCTGTCCTTAACGTGGCTGCAGGATGAAGTCTGTATTATTGCAGGCTGCAGGTTAATTGTCAGCGTCCCTGTGCTAAGAGTCGTTACTGAGTAACTGCTGGGACATTTAATTGCTTAAGCAATTAATAACCGGGCAGAAATGGAGAGCTGTACATCCCCATGGGTGACTCCCTGCAAGCATTAGCAGAGACGGCAGCTAACTGCAAAATGAATCATAAATGTGAGCAGTCACCGTCAGTTATTACACACTGATGCTGAGCGGGGGGTTTGCAGGAGATCTCAGATAGAACTAGCAGCAGTTGCAGTGTGGTAAAAGTCTTTTCCAGGGCTTTCTGAAGGAAGACAGGCTCTTGCTACTCTTCTACCTCCAGTGGCTCATGCTGAAGGGGCTGGAGCTGATGGTACCAGCTCTGATAATAATAAAACGCAAAGGAGACCTTTCCAAGACAGTGCCAGAAGTGTTGCCTGCTGATGGGAATGCTGGCTCTGTGTATTCCCCAGAAATCAATTAGCTAGAAATCAAAGACAGCCTTGACCCTTTTGAGTGAATAGACCAGTGAGTCGCTGCACAGCCTGGAAATGCTAATTTATGGGGTCGTGCACTCGTGCCCTCTGTTATGAATGTGCTGCTTTGGACAGACACCGCTCCCATGGATAGATTTTCAGAGGCTGAAATATATAATGGGCTTGCTGCCTCGTGCTGCTCCAGCAGCAGCATAAGAAGCCAGTGGCCAAATTCTTCATGGCCTCAGAGCTGTGCTAAAGCTGGATAATCCACTCATGGGGAGCACATCGTGTGGCTGTAAATAGTAGGAAACACTTGAAGATCAGAATAGATGGGGAAAGTAGATAGTGGCTCGTGTATAACAGATCTTCTCTGGCACAGACACTCTGTCAGACTCTTCTCACGTAGCATGGCTGTTGCCAGCTTCATTACACAGTGCTCCTAAGTGCCATTAGTTGAGCTGACAAAAGTGGTCTGTTGCCAGCATAGCAACATCCACGCTAGGAGATTTGCTGATATCAGGAGGTTGACTTTTTTTGTTTGTAGTTTCGCAGTTTTTAGCTAATATAATTATGCAAGTAAAATTCTGTTGTACACATCAATTCCAGTCATAAGAAAAGATCTGGATCAGAACCCCACGCCTGAGACTTGCTCAGATTTAATGTAAAGAGCTGCAAAAAGTTGTTTGTGTCGGAAAAAGCGCTGTTTTCAATTCTTTACAATTCCAAGAACAGTTGCTCTCTGAGTTCTGTTTTCTATTCACTGTTTACCTGAGAAGGAAGGAAAGCTCTTGTAACTTGACTCAACTCACTCAATTGTTTTGTCTTTCTTCACAGTCTGAAAAGAAAGGCTGAACAATAAGATCTCTGAGGTTTCTATCCTGGTCCTTCCTTTTCTGTATGCTGTGCTTAAAAAAAAAAAACCCAAACATAATGACAACAAAAAAGAAAAAGAAAAAAAAAACCACTAAGAAAGCCCAGGTGTTGTATTTCACTTCAGTGAGAAGGGAAAATGGAGGACAGCTTGTGAATGTAATTAAATCAGCTAGCAAAAAGCCGAAAATCAGCATGTGTGAAAAGAATTTGAAACAGTGAGAGTGGTTCTATATTTAGTGGAAAGTTTTCTTTTTCCTTTGCAGCTTTTGCATGGAGCCCAAAGGCACTAAGAGAATAGATCTGTCTGTAGCAATCTGTGGCCCAAAGTGCCAGAAATCAACAGTAAATATGTAATGCCACCAGAGGAGGTTTTTAAATGATGAATGCCCCAAAGGCTCTGATTTAAAAGAAATGAAGTTATTGTAATGCACAATACCACATCTGTACAACTCAGGGTAACGTTACCTAAAATAAATCTGTGTCCATGACTCACCAACTCCCTCCTACTTAAACTAATAGGTTACCCATGCATACGCTGCATGAGCCCCATCTCCCCAGATAATCAAATACTCCAGGAGCAGCAGTATAAACTCCGATTCAGAAGTGGACCGTTGCCTTAATCCTGGGTTGTTTGTTCTGTTGTTTGAGAACACAGCCCTGAGACGACTGTAACATTCTTTGTAGATGGTTATTGTAGGAATTTTCAAAGAGGACTGTGTTCAATGGCTCTCTGAGAAATGGCACCATAAGATTACCTTGTCTATTTTAAGCAGCATATCTGGTTAGCTTATTGTCTGGTCAAAAATAATTGGCTTATGGGTTAATTATGTGTTGAGTAAACAGGAATTTGAGACAAATAGGAAATGATGTTACTACAGAGTGTCCAGGATTCTTGATAAAAGGCAGTCAAGCACAGGCAATGCTGTGTTTGTTTGATGGATCCTGAATGCTCAGGCAGCAGTTACACACTGATTTGTTTAATCTTTCAACCTTGCAGCACAGCGATGCTATTACCCTCACCTTAGTAGAAGATAATTGTAGGAAAAAGTGCTATGATGATGCTTAACACTAATATAGAGCAGCAGTGGTCTTGCTTGATACTAACTTTCTGAAATCTAGGAATCTAGTTTAGTCTAAGCTAGCTAGCCATGATGCTTTGGAGAAAAATCCAGTAGGATTTCATGACATGTCTAACAAGTGGGATGTGTGAGACTGGAAACGGGGAGGGCTTATGTAGTGCCCTGCTGTTACCAGAATGTTCTAAGCACTTTTGAGCTGGTGAGAAGGATAGCCTGGCTGTACTCACATTGCCCTTGGAGAGCAAAACCTAAGGCTCCTTCCTGCATCCCCATCTTCTAGAACATTCTTTAAGATTCACTATTGGCAGTGACTATTGATCTGTCCCCCTGTAAGGTGCAGTATGATGCAGTGCAGTGCCCCATGGCTATTTATACAGTAATCAGCCCTAAATTCAAAATCTATACCAGCACTGCCCTTCTTTATGCTCCCTAGAATGAAGGCAGTAAGGGAATGTTGCAGCTGTAGACATGAGGGAAGTGCTTTATGGGCACTTTTGAAGAACTCTGAGTGATGTTTATAGCAGAGACACTAAAGGGACTGCCACAGCAATACTCTCTGAAAAAAAGCTCTTTGAGCATGAACCTCTGGGAATAGACTGGCATTCTGTTTCTCATTCTGCAGCTTTAAATGCCTCTGGCCTGCCCCGGAAGGTGGCTGTATAGCCAGTCTCACACCTCTGATCTGACAAGACTTTGGGAAGCTGTGAGCACCATCAGCGACTGCCAGACATTGCAGGGTATCATTTAAAATGCAATTAACAGGCTCTGCAGCTCTCCACAGAGAGAGGAAAGGCTGCCTCTGCTGGTGACCGGTGCAACGAAGAAGTTGAGAGTAAGTTGAGTGCTGGTAGAAAAACTTATTTTGGCTAAACTTCCTCCAACTGGGAAACAAAGGAGAAAAACAAAACAGTTTTATGAAATCCTGTTCTTCAGGTTCATAAGAAAACTCTCTTTGGTAAAAGTGAGATTGATCCTTGGTGAAGGAAGCAAAGTGTTTCTTGAAGAGTATGGAAAGATGGGTGGGATCAGTGTGATGAGCCATAAGCCCTTCTTCAGAACCAGAATAAAATTGGCAAGGTTTTATAATAAACTTTTTACCACCTTAGCTATTCCACTCGTTGGAAGATTGCTTCCATTACCTGTCTCCATCAGGTTAGTCCTTTTCCTTGGTGGACAAGCAGGGAGAACAAACTTAATGGAACAACAACAAAACTGTGCACTAAATAACTACACTAGTTGGGCAGTCCTCAGCGTCAGTCTCCTACAGCTTCATTAGCTGTAAGAATGACATTTGCAGTGGCCACCATTCAGACTTTTTGCTGCCTGCTTATGTATTCACTCATGCAGCTCACAGAAGGCACCAGATCAAGAAGTACCAGTAAAAGAAAAATATTTGGAAAGAAAGATCCTTTCCTCCTTCTTATCGGTTCCCATTTCACTACAAGTGTTCTTTTATTTCTTGAATTCAGACCCAAGTTTGTAGCATGGATTATATTTTCTTGGTCGCAGTCCCAAATTACTACAGCAATTGCATAATTAAATAAGCAATAAAAGCCAGTGTGTTGAGCAGTGTGCATGTCAGCAGGCTGCTGCCACTTCAAAAGCAACTGGAGAAGCACAACAGAAATTGGAAAAAGTGAGGAGGCAGGAAGGGGACTTTGGCAGAGAGAAAAAGGACTGGAAGGTGTAGAAAGAATCCAGAAAGGAAGTCAGGCCTCCAAATTCCAGAGTCCTCAGGACAGAAGCTCCCATGGAGTTGGCCATTGGCAAATCCAGGGCTGTGGTGAGCAGAGAGGGAGCTGTGCAGCCCAGCAGGATGAGCGAGTGGATTAGGAAAACAAACAGGAGCTCATCTCTCAGTTCTAACTCCCTTGCTGGAAGGGGAACGTGTTGTTTGCTCATATCTGTCAACAGAGCTGCTCTGGTGCCATCTCTGACTGCCTGCAGAAAATGTTTATTGTCACTTTATAGAAGCTGAAAAACACCTTAATACTCCCATCACCTTGAATTCCTGCGGTATGAGTTTGGTACCTAACTCTGTTCATCCTCCACACTCTGATTTGTGGTCTCCTGTCATTTTCAGCCCAGCAGCATAAAAGCCCCCCTGCCTGCAGGAGCCCTGCTTGGAGATTTAAAGGATTGAATGTCACCAGGGAGAGGAGCATAGTTTGGCACTACAGCTGCTGTACTTCTGCTGTTTGCTAGTCTGGGAGTCTCCCAGGGGCAGCTTCTCCAGAAAGGTAAGGATTTTGGATTCAAGCCGTCATAAAAAGACAAGAGAATGGGTCTATGTTATTAGCCTAGTATGAAAAATAGGCTGACAACAAAGTAATTCTGCAGCAAAATTTATCTAAGGTTAAAGTAATTATATACAGGGTAAAAGTCAAACAAACAAAACACATATGAGGCACATGGCAGTTTTACTGTGTTTAAACTCAACATTTTTGTACTGTAACGTCAAAAAGAAAAGGTGGAATAATTTGCACTGATTTTTCTTCTGACAATTGGTTATCAAAAAATAATGTGTTGCCATGAAATGCTTTGATTTCACTGAATCTATTTTCGAGCAAAACAGTTTTGTCAGTGTTTTTCAGCACCTCCGACATCAATAATTAAAGCAGAGGGCTGAAGTGAGACCTTATGACTGCGCTGTGCTGATCTTTGGGCAAATGGAATAAATGGTAAAAATGTATGGAACAAAGAGATGCTACCTGTGCATCCTGGTCTAGGGAGCTGCTTTGGCAGAGGGGTTGGACTCGATGACCTCTAGAGGTCCCTTAAAGCCCCTCCAATTCTGTGATTCGGTGATTGTGTGGACATCTTTATATTTCTTCCCCTTGTACTGTGCAAAGAGAGTGTATGATCAGCACAAACTTAGAGTCATTAGTTTCTGCTTCTGTAGCTATTTTATTGCAGCCCATCCACAGGGCAAATAGAAGCAATGGCAAGTCCTGACCTGCTGCAGAATCACAGATGTGGCGTTGCTCCTGCTGCTGCCTTACATCCTGCCTGAAAATACAGGGCCAGGTCTCCAAAATTCAGCACTGAGTTCTGATTAGACTTGAAATCAAGTTGCTACAGTGGTACTGCCAGATACTCACAGGAGCAAATGAACATCATCAAAAAGGCTGAACTGTGTATTTAAGCTACTTTTGCTGAATCCTTGGTGGTGTTAGTCAAATGGTGTAGATTGGAGCTACAAAATGCTACAAGTTTTATTCATGGTAAATGGGGATAAAATCAAACATGACCGTAGGTATAACTGCAATTGTTGCATTAGATACAACAATGCTGTTCATTTTACCTGAGAAACAGTTTGGTTTGTTCACTGTCACAGTGCAGAAAGGTGCTTTCACTCTCTGCAAGGAAGATTTGTCAGGCCAACAAGAGATTATAGCATAAACATGAACCTCATACAGCCTCAAAAAGTCAACACACATCCCTCTTCCTGCCTCTTGTAGCTCTCTGTGCAGCACAGCAGATCATCTCTTGATGTGCTTCCCTGTTCTCTTTTCTGTGATTCATACCATTTTTTTCCAGCAATGCTAGAATATTATATGCCAGTGGTACCCGTGCTGTGCTGTTAGTCACTTGCATTTTCTGGCCAGGCATGAGTTTGGCTACAGCATCTGGAAGTGCCCGTGATGCTCCAGGCTTCCTGCATTCCACAATACAAAAACCTGTACTGACTGTGCTGAAACAACAGCTTGACAAACACTGACAGCAAAGGTCGTGCTCTGTTCTCATCAGCAGTGTCCTTCCTTAGGAAACCTAGGCCCACAAAATTTCCCCTGAACACCCTCCCCAACTGAGAGATCAGGTTTGATCTCATTACACACCAAGACAGATTGAAGAGGGAAGGAATCACAAAGGGACCTCTAGAGATCATCCAGTCCAACCCCCAAGGATAGTGTCACTGAAGCTCAGAGGGTTGCTGTAACACAACTGAACCGAGGGGACTTTTTTTCAGTCACACATTAGCATTTTATTGTTCTCAGGGAAGAACACCATCACACGTTTGACTATTCCCTTCATCTGAGAGAGAGAGTATTATCAGCAGTGCAGGAAGCTGGGCTGTAATTAAACCCTCTTGAAATGCGCTGCAATAGGAGCACGAGTGACTTTTTCAAAGTGGGGTTGCTTTGTTTTGAGTTATGGAGTGGGAATTCATATCACTGCAGACACTGTGCCAGTGTTTTCACTGAATTAAACCACGCTGGTCTCCTGCATTTTTGCCTTGCCTTGACATCGGAATCCATCAGGAGTTAGCAATTCTAATTTGAAACAGCCACACTAATTGTGTTTTTTTTTTAATTGGCTGCACTATTGATTTTACAAGATATGTGATGCTCTTCTACCTGTGTGTGAGGCTCCTGCTGGGAGATGCTAATGGAAAAAAAACACTTCAATTAGCAAGAATTCCCTCTGAAATCCTTGAAAATCCAATATTGCTGATTAGTTTGTTAAAAAGTCTTATTAAAAAATGCTCAGTGACTTCCCTGTAATATCAAGAGGCAGATCCTCGTGCTGGGCTCCCTGACTAATCTCTCCCTTTTTCCTTTCGTGCCTCCAGCAAGGTTCAGAATTTGCAGCATGCAGGAATTAATTTCCCAGCCCCTCCCAAGTGAGCCATGGAGGAGGAGAACCGTGCTTCCTTTTTTAGCCCCACGCGGGAAATGTAGCTGTAGAAAGAAATTAATGATGTTAATCCAGATTCAAGGAGAGTGGTGGAAAGCAAGAGAAAAAAAATCCCTTTCATCCCTTTAGCTCTTCATCAGGCAAATTAGCTAAATTAGCTGTATCCCTTGCTTATCACTTTCCTACTTCAGCCTTGAATTCATATTAGCTTAGTTGGATAACTCCTCCTCAGTGGAAAAGGCCTGTTTTAACTGCATCTCTTTGTACCCTATCTTCTCACCAAGAGTTTACCAAATTCAGAAACAGCAAGACAGTTTGTGTCTGGAACACAAGCAGGTGCTCACTGAAAGCCTGCTGCTGATCTCGCTCCCACAGGCATCAGTCTGGCTTCCTTCACTTTCACTTGTGCCCATGATGGAAGGCAGCAAACAAATTAATACAATGCAGAATTAGGGAATACATGTAGATACATGCACAGAGTTTAGCCTACTCTTGTTATTTCAGATAATTGCAATTTCTGTGAGCAAAAACAGGCTTTTAACTTACTTTAAAAATATCGTTTTTTCTCCTTTTGGGTTTATTTTGGCCACATTAGCATGAAGGAGATGAACTTGGAGGGATGTGGGAGGAAGCACTACTGGTGCCTTCTTGTTTGACTGTATATGACTGCAACCATATCTCTACAAGAGAGGCTTGCCTTCCTGATGGTGCTCCCTGAAGCTCTGTAATGTGGCTTGAAGAAGTCTGAGTTGAGACTGCCTTCTCTTCTTCAGAAGTCTCTTCTCAAGACTGGAGATTACAGCTCTATCTCCAGAAGCATTGCTAATTGACGGAGAACTCAGTCAGATGGTAGTATTTTATTGAGGAGCTAAATGTTGCAGAGAATAAGATAGCTCTTGCTGTGACCCATTGCCAACTGTAGTGTTATGTTTAGGTTTCATCACCAGAGTGAAGAGAAAGACAAGTTTTGTGCAAAAATTCCAGCTCATGAAGCATATTGAAGATAGGCCAGAATCAATACTCTTTTTTCCTTCCTTTTTCCTCCCCCCCCCCTCCCCTCCCCTCCCCTCTCCTTCTTTCCTTTCCTTTCCTTTCCTTTCCTTTCCTTTCCTTTCCTTTCCTTTCCTTTCCTTTCCTTTCCTTTCCTTTCCTTTCCTTTCCTTTCCTTTCCTTTCCTTTCCTTTCCTTTCCTTTCCTTTCCTTTCCTTTCCTTTTCCTTTCCTTTTCCTTTCCTTTCCTTTCCTTTCCTTTCCTTTCCTTTCCTTCCCTTCCCTTCCCTTCCCTTCCCTTTCCCTTCCCTTCCCTTCCCTTCCCTTCCCTTCCCTTCCCTTCCCTTCCCTTCCCTTCCCTTCCCTTCCCTTCCCTTCCCTTTCCCTTCCCTTCCCTTCCCTTCCCTTCCCCTTCCCTTCCCTTCCCTTCCCCTTCCCTTACCTTCCCTTCCCTTCCCTTCCCTTCCCTTCCCTTCCCTTCCCTTCCCTTTCCCTTCCCTTCCCCTTCCCCTCCCTTCCCCCCTCCCTTCCCCTCCCTTCCCCTCCCTTCCCCTCCCTTCCCTCCCTTCCCCTCCCTTCCCCTCCCTTCCCCTCCCTTCCCCTCCCTTCCCCTCCCTTCCCCTCCCTTCCCCCTCCCTTCCCTCCCTTCCCTTCCCTTCCCCTTCCCTTCCCTTCCCTTCCCTTCCCTTCCCTTCCCTTCCCTTCCCTTCCCTTCCCTTCCCCTTCCCTTCCCTTCCCTTCCCTTCCCTTCCCTTCCTTCCCTTCCCTTCCCTTCCCTTCCCTTCCCTTCCCTTCCCTTCCCTTCCCTTCCCTTCCCTTCCCTTCCCTCCCCTCCCCCTCCCCTCCCCTCCCCTCCCCCTCCCCCTCCCCTCCCCTCCCCTCCCCTCCCCTTCCTTTCCTTTTTTCCCACCTTAGTTAACACATCAGCAGCACAAAGATTGCCATATGTTGAAGCCTCGGGTTCAAGTCCAGAATGATCTTAAACTACCTACTAGCAGGAAGGCAATGAGTGCACTTGCTGAAGTGGACTCCTCACTTCTGCCACAGTTTGATTGCAACAGTTCCCCAACCTTTCTACAAAACTGCATTCTGTACAGACAGCAAACCACCCAGGAAGGACCTGAATCCCTCTAAAGCTGAAAAAACATGCCTGCTCCAGTTGTGAGATGCTTCATGCAACAACTGTATGGGCAGGATCAAAATGGAAATGCTAAATGAGCAGCTGCTCAGAAAGCAGTGTGACTGAACACAAAGGAGCCTACCTACTTTGAGGGAACTCTTGGAAAACTATGGCCTCCTATCCTCTTAACTTTAAAGTCTGTCCTTCCTTAAGGGGATGTTTCTCTTTCCATCACCTAATGGGAGCAGAGGGCACTGCCACAGAGCAGTTCAGAGTAGGAGCCAACTTTTGGTCCTGGTCTTCTCCTGTCATCCCTCTGGAAAAAGCACTAAAACAGGACAAAATTGTCCTTGTTATGGAGTAACGGCTCTGCAGAGGGCAGATAGGAGCAGCCACAGTAATGAGACTATTTATTTCTTCAAACTTTCTCTTCCCTTCTTCCGAGCCTCCGGACTGTAGCTAGGGCCGTCCAGCACTCTCATTCAGCAGATGCTAATTTTGACATTTTCATAATGTCTGCTTGTCATCACCAACCCTTAATTTAACCTCACTGCAGAAATGCTGCCTGCATTCCAACCAGACAGGCAGGAGTTTAATTACAGTCAGGCAGCTGGACAGTGTTGCATCATATCCAGCCAGTCTCTGATTTCACGTGTATAATTGCTGAAATACTTCATTTCCAACCCTCCTCTTCACACCCCACCCAATCTACTTTCTCATTTAGCAACCAGAGTCCCTTGAAAATATTTTGCTAACAAAACAAGTTGCTGCCAAGTTAAAGCAGGTTTTTTTTTCCCCTTGGATTTCAGTGTCATACTGCTGAAGTCACTGAGTTAATGAAGCCCGGAATCCTGTTTTCTTTCATATCCAGCTGATGCCATGCTTCAGCACTGGGTGCTGTTGCATCTCTATTACTCCTTGACACAGCACAGAGCAGTACTGAATATCTCCTTTTGAGATGAGTTGAAACTTATTCTGCCACAGTCTTTTTGTAAATTTCACAGACTCCTCTGCCTCTTGAAAGCTTAACCTTCCCTTTGAATCTCTGATTCGAGGTGCCTCACAGATGTGCTGGCAGCCTGCAGAAGTGGGCAGCCCCAGAAAGACAGGCTGTGCAACAGCCAGAGCAAGACTGGGTTCCCTGAGAAATTCAGCCAGATTAAATCCACTGTGATGAGTTTTCATTCTTCCACATTAGGAGGTCTCAAAAAAAACCCAACACTGATCTAGTAAAAAAAATCTTAACTGCCTTTACCCAGAGACACTTCAGCAGAACAGACATCTAGCTTTTATCTGAAAGACAGGAGGAGGTGAGGTTGTCTGTTGACCCTTTCCAAATACCATCACCATCCCAGACACCTACATTTTTACCTTTTGTTAGATAACGTTCATAATGCTGTCTCAAAACTCATAGCTGGTCTCTCTAAAGCATTAAAGAAAAGTAACCTAGTACTGAGCTGAATATTGTGGTGTTGAGTGTCTGTCTCGAAATCAGCTGCCCTTGCAACAGGGTTAGAAATTCCCAAGGGAAATGAGGGGCTAAAATGACAGCAAGGTCATGTTCCTCTTAATTCATGCATCAAAACCCATGCAGAGGACCTGTTAAATTCTTAGTGAGGCTCTTAGGACCTGCTCTTCTTACCCACGTGCAGGAATTGTATTGCTTACCTGTGCACCAAAGTCACTGCTATTATAGAGCACAGAGAGAACACATCAGTGATGCTTGAAAGTTGTAGGACAAGGACACAGTGAAATGTACTGTACACAGATAAAACTGTCAACTGTGTCCAACTGACCTGGTGCACGGAAGTAATTACTTCTGTACCTCCCGTAATTAGATCAACTCCACACTCAGTACAACCAGCTACAACTACTAGGAGGTGATAATAAAGTGAAGGCAATGAATAGGCTCATTTGTTGTAAGTAGGAGATTTGAATGTTATTATTCCAATCAGTTACAGCCATTCCTTTGATCTACTCTGCTAAACAATGCTGATGTCATTGAGGCACATTCAGGCTCCTTAGGATCCACAGCTAAAAGTACTGACAGCTCGGAGTGGCAGCTGGAAACAAACTTCTTAGGGAAAGAGGGGGAGGGTAAATGGAAATTCACCTTCAAAGAGGTAAAGGTGGTGAACAGAAAAATTGAGTTTTCCAAGTGAGTTGTAACACTGAAATTCCTGACTTCCCACTGCTCCTCCAAGCAGCAGAAAGGAACTGAAAAGGGAATTAAGCTGTTTCTTGTCATAATCTTAACTTGTGCTTTTGCATAATAAACTGGAGTAAGTACATTTCTACTTAAACTTCAGTTAGTCTTTAATCTCAGAATTTGACTCATTTCCTCTTGTTGCTTGGGTTAAGCAAGAATGCTCCTTAGTGATGCAATTGCTTTAGGAGCTCTTTCTGTCCAGATTTCCAGGAGACTCCTGTGAACCTGTGACTACCTCCAAATAGAGCATCAGAAATGTATTAAAGGCAGCAAGCCTTTTGTCAGGTGGGATTAAATTTGCTGAATGAGGATTCCTTCTGCTGGGTGAACCAATAGGCCTTCTCCCATGGCAGAGAAATTCCCTGAGTTGGTTCCAGTTTTAATTAGAGCATGGAGCTGTAATAGAGCATGGAGCTCTAACAGAGCCATGACCAACCAGTTGCTTTTGATCTCTCAGCTTGTTACTGTATGAGGTTTTGACATCAAGTTCAAGTGTTGATGTAAAAGCTCTTTGGCCTAGAAGAGGAGTAATGGATTGGCATTTGCTGTTATTCAGTATTCCTCTGATATTCTTTGCTGGCTTTAAAATATTTAATTCTCTAAATCTGATTCACTCTACATTGCATTGTTAGGAAGTCCATATAGAAAAGATGGCTTTGCTCCAAGCACTCTACCCCTTTTTCTACCGAGATGTCTGCTTTCACTTTGCTCAGTAAAATCCACGAGTCTTCAGCAAGGATGCGTGCTCCAGACAGAAATGATAGTGCTTGTAATTGTTCTGCAGAATCCTGGAAAACGCCTTATTTCCATTTTCCTTGACTAGTATTAAATTTTAATGCAGGAGTGTCCATTGATATTCATTATTCATCTGCCCTTGAATTTTTAAGCAACGTGTGCCAGAGATTATTTCAGAAATTCGGTATTTATAGAGAGCTGGGAGCGAACAGCTATTCAGCCAGGCTGATAACTGCTGTCACACTTCAGTATCCATTTTCAACGAAAATAGGTGGCTGATAATCATAATCAGGAAAAAAAAATTGTTAAATTGCACAGACAAAAGGACGCCAGGAGTCATCTGCTCAGTGAGAGGGAAATCCATCTTCGCTGGGGTCTGACTCAGGAGCTGTGCGATCACTGACACCCCACCCCCAGCGTGAGGACTCAGTGACACATTGGCCTTGTTCTGGCTCTCAGCAAGCTGATGAGTTTTGCTAAGAGCAGAGTTCCAGGGTTTGCTGCAGAGCATTTTTTTTTCTCTCAATGAGAACTTTTTTCCTTCATTATTTCCCCCAGGGGTAATCCGATGTGCAAACTTTGCCTTTCCCTCAAAGCGTTTGGATTTCAGTTTTTTCTCTTTCCTTTCTTTTTTTTTTTTTCTCCGTCTATAAATAGTTTCTAAATCAGTATTCAGATTTCAGTTGTGTTGACTTGATGTCTCTACCACTCTTCACTTATTTAAATAAGACTCACAATGCCTAAAGCGGGTGCTTTTTTTTTTTCCAGCCACAGCTCTTCGAATCACATAACTGTGAGAATCTCAGTTTACACTTAGAAGGGTATTTGTAGCTTTGTATTGCAAAGGAAGTAGGAAAATATCACACAAATGTGCTGAGAAGGACTGACAACTGGCAAGAAAATAGAAAAACTTGACAGTTATTCTCCAAAGAAATTCTGTACAACTCCTCACAACGCACAACTGTTCTCCTTTTTTTATAGTTTTAATAGGAGAGGGAAATAAAAAACATGTCTCTCCTGAAGGTACCTGAGATAGGAGGAATTCATTTTCTCCTGGAGCTGCCTGTTGCCTTCCCCTGGCTATGTAAAAATGCTTAGCATTTGGGTGGGAGTCAGCCTGAGCCTCAAGCACTAGCCCAGCTGTGAGGTAGTCATCTAGCATGAAAAATCCATGCTGAAGTGCAGAATCAGATGCGTTCCCAAACAGCTCAAGGCTTGGGATTATAATGAAGAACATTAGGAAATATCAATATCATTACCAGAAGAGCACACAAGAGATAAAGAGTATCAGTAAACATGGAACAAATTTGTTCGAGAGACTGTTCCATGAGTTTAATAACAATTGTCTTTGTCCTGTGAGTCTCTTGAATGTTTCAGTATGGATACAGCCCTGCTTCCTCAGGGAACAGCTTTTATTGCCCCTAGAAATCTCCCTCTAAAACAGCTTCTTCTTGATTTCACCTTGATTTGTATGCTCAGTTGTAAAGCATGACCATATCCATCTCCCTGACTTTCAGACTTCTATGTTAAACAAGACAGATGCATTGCCTTCCTGAGCCTGAAACATGCATTTGGCAGCAGGATGGAACCACTGTGAAACAGGAGCACAGATCATACAATCAGAGAATCACAGAATGGCTTGCGTTGGAAGGATCATCAAGTTCCAACACCCCTGCCACAGGCAGGGCCATCAATCTCCAGATCTGAACTGGACCAGATTGCCCAGGGCCCCATCCAGCCTGGTCTTGAACAGCTCCAGGGATGGGGCATCCACTGCCTTTCTGGACAGCCTGCTTCAGCACCCCACCACTGTGAAGAAATTCCCCGACATCCAATCTAAACCTTCCTTCCCTGAGCTTAAAACCATTCCCCCTTGTCCTATCACAATCTACCCATGCAAGAACGTAATGTTTTTCAGCAGCTCACAGCTACTTCAAGCACAAAGTGCTTTTCCTTAGCCTGACAAAATTAACTTCCTTGCTGCTAGAATAAATACCAAGATCCTTTTGCAAAGCTGTCTGAGATCTTTTAGAAGAGTCAGAAAAAATGGACACTAGAAAGATCTGTATCTTGGATTCCTGCTGATCTTTGGAGAGATTTATCACCTCCACAACTGAGAACAAGCATGCAAAGTTGGCCTTTAGAAAGACTGTCCTAACTCTGTCAAAAACTGTGTTACATACATCTCTTGTATTTAGTATTGTGTGAGAGTACTCTGTTCCTAATCATGTTGTTTTTTGGTACAGTCCAAACAAACATCAACACATACTTAATGCATTATTTTCTGAGCTTGGCTAAATAAGCAGAAGATAAATCTACTAGTAATGCAATTAAGTCATAATTATACAGGAATACATATGCAATTACTTTCCCATCCTCATTAAAGTTGAATGAATGCTTAGGGGTTTAACTACCTTTTAACTACAGAGCAAAAGAAAGTTAATTAGATGGTTGCAAAATTTTACATTTCAAGTTTGCCTCGTAGAAGTGTGACAATTGCTGCCTTTGAAAAACAAAACGTGACTCTGGTTCTCTGGTGAGAAAAAAGAATTGTGCAAAGAAATTAAAAACGCAAGCAAAGTGTATAATAAAAATTCAATTATACACTTATTTCATGTGCAATTTTCAACTAATTGCATTGCAGCGAGATTTCTGTGTTCAGTAGGCACTACATTTCCACCAGAATGAAACAGCTCATGATGATATTTAATGAAGCTTTGGTAAGAGAGAGGACAAATAAAGGAGATAAAAACTTCTCGAGGGCATACTAGATGAGAAGCTTCTGAGTGTCATGTGGGAACGGACCCTAAAGATCAGCAGTGTCTGGTGTATATAGAAGTGCTTCTTCAGTTAAATTGCCCCATGCAGACACGGGAGTGAACACAAGTGTCCAGAAGTGTGGAAGGAAAGCATTGCCTGCTGCCAGGCACTGGGGATGAGGGTAAATTCTGGTAATAGCCACAAATGGAACACGAAAGTTTGGGTTTTGTCTTGATCCACCTAGTATTTCATCACGATTATCATCATAGGTCTAAGTTTGTGTCTTTGTGGTGCCCATGCCCTGGGTTCGGATTGTAGATAGTTGGGTAGATAGATACAGTGTGCTCACAGTACAGACAGGCAGATACAGGACACACACTCCAACACCTGCTTCATGCTGAGGATCAGATTCAGCATTTCATAGCAGTTAAGTGAAGTCCTCTTAAGTCCCACAGTATAAAGGCAGGAGCTGTGGGGCCTGCAGCAGGTAAGGTGGGACTTCTTGATTCATTGCTGTTCTTTGGGAAGTCAAATTGCTGAGCAAAAAATGAGAAAAATTAGCAGTGGACCCAAGTCTAAGTGCTCTTAAAAACTTAAGAACACTGAACTTGTTGTGAGAGACACCTGTCACTTTGTGAGAGAGCCAGTTAAGTACCTGATAAAGACTGGTGTGATGGACAAGGCAAGGAAGAGAGTAATTGAAGCACTTGAGAAGGCTTTGCTGCAGGAGCCTTCCCCAGACAGAAGGATGTCATTAACATCTCTTAGAGACATGGTTTATCATGGGATTGCCTTTTCTTCAGGCACAAAAATGCAGTGCTTTATTATTCTTTCTCCCCTCCCCAGTTGGTTAGTTGACTAGTGAAATTATGTGGTCAGTATATAAAGATTAATCAAATGCCCAGCTGGATGAACTGAAGTTTGCTTGCTGTTAAGTTTTGTATCTCAGGGGTAATACACTCAGCAGTCTTCACTTAGGTTTAAAAAAAAAAAAACACAAAAGGAACATAATTCACTTTCTGCCAGTTACCATCCTGTGCAATGGTGAGGACCCAGTTCACCCCCAAACCCACCTTCTCTGCCTCTCTCTCCCTTGTGAGCAGTCTTGCTCACTTCATGTGCATTGCCAGCACTAGGCTGCTGGTAGAGCAGCAGTTCTCCAGCCCACTTGATTTGCTGTCTGAGAAATGTATTGCACATCATTTGGAGCAGAAGAACCTGCTGTAGATTTGTACTGGTGCAGCACTTGGATAAATATCTGGCCCTTGAGACCTTTTCTTTCTCTATTCCTCAGTCAAGTTCTCAGCTATCATCTCAGTGATCCAAGGTTTGCTTTTGCAGTTACTTGTCTTGCCAGTGCATTTATTTTGCCACGTCCTTTCTCAGGAAAAGATAATATCCAAGTAAATCCAGAGAGGCAAGGAAAAAATATAAAGGAAGAGCTTTTTGGTAAAGCTCTGCTGGGAGAAGCAGCAAGCAGCCTGGGAGATTCCTGTGTTAAATGACCTTCTGTGCCTTGATCTGGTGACCGTGTCTGCACACAGGCATGAGCTGTCGAGCCGTTTTACTGGGATGACAGATGAGTCAGCCAAGCAGAGATGTATGTTCCCTTATGGCATCTGAAGTGTGAGATTTCCCAGACCAAAGAAACAAGGCAACCTCTTTTCTTCCCTGCACAATTCCCCAGCTAAAAGGTATGAGGCAGCCCATCTCAGCAAGCCTAGCATCAGTAAACAGCCTGCTGAGCAATTCAAGGTTGCAGCAGAAAGCAGCTGCGATATGCAGCAGATAGACTTACAAGGGTGCAGCATCCTTATTTCCAGTCCTTCTCAGTGCCAAGGATCTCTATCCTCAGAAGAAAGAATATCATTGACCAGAACCACCAATCACTTTTGGTGACAGTGAAAGTAAGCTCAGAGGTATCCATGCGGTACTATGGGGTCTAATCCTTAATTTAAGAAGCAGAGAAGAGGGGAAGACATTGGGTTACCACTAGGGTAAGGACAGCAGCAGCTTACTGTGAGTCCGTCTGTCCTGGGGCCCTCCAAGGCCATGACATGCAAGCTGTTCCCTGGTTGCAGCTGCAGGAAAACATTTACTGTGGCAATCTGCATTAGGATGGTGGAGCAAGAAAAATCTGGTGTATAGGAAGCCACTAGACAGTGGCTTTTAAGTGAAACTACAGTAATGGTATCCCCATGAAAGTAACAAGACCTGCCTAAGTAGATCCAAATAATCTCAAGAGTCAGGTAAATATTCATCCCTTTTTTTTTTGTTGTATTTTCTCTGGTTTTTTGCATTTTACCCTTAAACACCTCAACCATCAGATAAAAGATGGCTAAAAAACACTTCCCTGCCACTTTTTTGAATTTCTCAGTGATCTTTTGGGTGCAGTGCTTTTCAACTCCACCTGATAGCACAGAAAAATATATGGGTTGCTCCAAAAGTAATGCCTTTCCATAGAAACAGTATCAAAGAGCACAATAACACTGTTTGATAGAGCAAATTCTCAGCTATGAAGCACAATTTTGCAGTATAGTCACTCCCACTAGCTATGCATTATGATCAGCAATGAACTAGAGCCTGCATGCAGAGCTCATCAAAATCTGCCCCAGCAGAGATGACACACTGTCACTGTTGACGCTCCTGAAATGCACCACCCACCCCTCTCTGTGCTCACATTCACCAGTTGGTCTTCATAAACGCTCAGGAAGCGCTGATGAATGTCAATGGGTGCAGTGTTTTCTGCATGGAGGAATTCAGTTCCACACTTTTGCTTCATCCACACTTCCATGTCAGACACCCATTTTGTCAGATTGCCCCTCTGCTGCCATCTCTCGTTGCACAGCAGCAAAATGTAACGCAATATTGTTGGGAAGATTCAGCCTCTGCTGCCATACTACCAACATCCTCCTCTGCTGTTGTGAACCAACATAATAAAACAGGAGGTGTTACTTTTGGAGCAGCTTTCATAAATAGGAGTGGCTCATCTGACTTTTACGTGGCCATTATTTCATGCACTCCTTTATTTTGTTGTCTTCCAATGCTCACAATTTCAGCCTTTCAGACTTTTCATCATTCCTACTGCCAGCCCTCAGCTGTGCTTACTTGACCTTGGCTCAGAACAGCCTGGCAGAGTGATATTAGTCTTTTGCTGGAGACAAAGAGCTCAACTGATCTGAGGAAGGATAGATGACGGAATCTAGTTGAGGAGATATTTCTCTTCATTTTCAGTGGGATTGGCTTAGATGTTTTGATGGGTAGTGGTAAAAGTCCTCTATGACAGATATTTTCATGTGCATCTTTCATTAGCCTGTTATATTACTGAAAGGCAGGATATTGCTATTAAGAAAGCGAGTGAAAGCAAACACAGAGAGTAACTGTCTAACTTTTATCCACTCTCTGATCCTCCAGGGAATGGTTTTTGCCTTTCAGAAGGTTTTTTGAGGCCAGGTACAGTCAATTCAGAGGCTAAGAACAAACAATCTGCTTCACAACAGATAGATTATAGTCATATGCTTTGTTAAACCATCAGCCTTGCTACAAACTACACAAACAGTGGATAAAAATAGTGTTATATACTGCCAAAAGCCAATTCCTATTTGCCCTCCTTCTCGCATGTGAGTAGGCATTTATTGGCAGGGATGGTAAGCTTCAGTGGCCCATGATAAAATGGCTCACTTTGCTACCACAGTTGTTTTATTCCAATAAAATAACAGATTCCTGGGCTGCTGGAGTTGTTTTGTCAACAGTCATCTGCTCCCAGCAGCTTGGGATTGGCTCTCAGTGCTGCTGCTGCCAGGACATGTACAACTAAGCAGTTATAGGGGTGGTCCCATGGACAGACAAGATAATTCTACATCATTTCAGTCCAGTAATGTAAGCCTTTAGAAGGAGCACTAGGGATTGGCACGCATGTCTTCAGTCAAGTTGTAAACCTTGCCACAGACACCCCCAGAAGTGATGTTAGCTGGCATCTTCTCGCTAGCACACTCAGCTGGAGAATTTGCATGCAAATTCATCTAGCTACATGTCTACTGTGCAGGCATCCACAGCCTTGCTGAGAGTCATCTGAGAGCCCTGTTACAGCCAGTGTGTAAGGAGGCTGTCTCCAGTAAGGGTGATATAGGTGGTGATATGAAGGAATTCTTTTCTCTCTTGTGACCATTAACGCTCTGCTTCAAACCAGAAGGACTCTGTTTTCCACAGCTTCCAGTCCAGTACTTCGAAGTGGATGGGGATTTTTTGTCAAAATAGATTTGCATTCCAGGAGAAAAAATGTCTGTCTGAAAATGTGGTTTTGCTCCATTTTTGTGTTTCAACATTTCTGTAGGGGAAATGCTGCATTTTTCATTTTTATCTGAGGAAGCTGAAGCAAAACAGTATAGACAAGGGGCTCTTGGCTGATGCAGAGTCCATCAGATACCTTACAGGTTGCAGCATGGCTACTATGTGCTCCATTCTCTGAACCATGGCAGTATAGGACTGATGCATCAGCCCAAAGAAGATCATGAGTTCAAGGCAGGAACATGTGGTAATAAGGCGCAGAATATCAATTTTAGAAGAAAACACACAAAAAAATTAAACTGGTTAGTTAGTAGAGTTTTCTTCGTGGTAGAGTCAACAAGGCTTCTTAAATTCAAGTCCTTTCACAGGGGCCAAAATACTGATGCTTCCAGAGAGAGGAAGATCCCAGCTATCAGTCAGCTGCTCCTGCTGCCTTTCAGGCATGCTCCTGAGTTGCCTTTTTCCCTTGCAAAGTGAACAAGGGATGACATGCTTTGATCTCTCGCATTCTAATGGATTAATCTGTTGCCTTTGTCTGAACTGTAATGAATAACTTGAATTACAATTAACAAATCTAAGTGCAGAGTCAGCACCTGGTAAAAAAATACAAAAAAAAAAAAAACAGTACTAAAAAGGGCCACCGAGGTGAGATATGAGGGAAGTATTAGGAGGAGAGGAGCAGCTGGGTGCTAGGCTTGCTTCTCAAGGGATACAACAAGCCAGCATGCCATGTGAACAACTGAGATATAAATCCTGCATGTCAGATCTCAAATGACACGTGTTTTTAATTAAGCCGGTTGGTATGTCCATCTCCTTACCTACTCATTGCGGTGCAGTCACTCCTAGATGTCTACCAATGTGAGCAAAGTTCATCTCTGGGACGACTTGAAGAGGATGAATTGGATTTCACAGGGCTGCCTGCTACTGAATATTCATTAGTCTCATGGCTTCTCTGTACAGCCAGCTCTGGCAGATGACTGTAAAACCAACTGTCATTTATTTCTCCCTTCAACAGCCTGGAGCTGTGATGAAGAGGGTTAGCCCAGTGAGTGACCCTGCCATCAGATGAGCAAGAAGGAATGACAGTGAGGCATGCTTCTCAGTCCAGAGATCCTCTTTTCATCCCTTTTCATCCCTCTGCTGTGAATCCTGGGGATTCTGCCTTTTCCTGGGGATTCTGAAGGGAATCCTTGTGCAGTGATGTCTGCAGAAATATACCACTATCCTTTTGAATACAAGAAAGCTAGGACAATAATTATGCCCAGGCACATAGATACTACCAGGTGAGATGCTTTGAGACCAGGTCGGTACTTAAAGTTGCCAGAGACCTGAGGACTTGGAGGCTGAGGAAGGGAAAATGGAGATAGGGAAAGAAAAAGAAATCCTTCAGCTCATTGCATTGTGGAAGGCAGTGCAGCAGGCAGAGCTTTGTCTGACTGATTTCATCCATGGCAAAAACAACTGTGAAGCACATAAAGCAGTACCCACTGGAAAAACATGTGGGCATCTGAAGAGCGTCCCTGTGCTCGCCAGCTTAGCTGGAGTTGTTCCCCACTGGGTGTTTGGTATCTGTGTAGGTCAAAGCTATAGAAAGAAATCACAGCCTATGCAGTCGGAGGAACTTCTTCCCTGGAAATGCCTAAGCTCAGAGTCTTTCATTCGCAGTACACTGCCCCTAAAAATGAGCTCAATTTCCTTTGAAGTTACATTTTCAAGCAAGTGGAAAAGGAGGCAACAGTGGCCACTGTGTTCTTTTCCTTATGCCACTCCCCATACAACAGTGATATGGTTCCCAAGAAGACAACCTCCACAAACACCCCACATAAATCTCTCATTCACAGCAACTCCTGAACCTGTGAATGAGCTCTGAAATGAGTGAGCAGTTCCCCACCACAATCAGATCCTCCAGTACAGGGTCGAATCAGAAACTCTGTTTATTTTCTTACAAGGTTCTGGTTTCAGACATAAATTTTGGGTCTGTTGCGCAACAAAGAAGTCACTGAATCAAGCAAAGAAAATTAATTCTGTCATTATTCAGGAACATGATTTCACACATTTTTGCGCATAAGCATTCAGAAAAGGTTACTGCAAGTGTTCAATTCAATTCAGCGTGCTGCGAAAATGTGTGTGTATGATTGCCTAATTATAATTATAACCACAGAGTTTTGGGTTTTTTTAAAAGTCTTTATTATAAGAACATGATTGCCTTTGTTAATTGCTAAGAAGTTGCAGATCCTTCTCTTAGCTGTGGCCTCAATGGTTGTCTTTGCTCTTTAAAAAAGGCATTGTGCTCCAGGAGCTTTGTTTAAATGATGTCAGCTTTGTACAGCATTCTTAATACATTTCACAGGGACTCCACATGAAAAAAAAGATATAGATGTTAAGATTATCAAGCATGCAAAATAATAGTACTGTGAGTTTTCTGTACTGTGATGCCTTGCCTGAGGAGAGGTGCAGTTTGGAAACTAAATTCCTCATTTCCCCTAAGCTGAATTCCTTGATAGTCTAGACTATCCTTGGGATAGTCCTCCATGGTCTTGGGAAACCTCATTAGTGACACAGTTCTAATGGCAGCAAGTATTTTCCCTAATAAGAAAATGTGACAGTAGGCCGGTGCACCAGAGATGGGCACAACTCATGGTGCTCCATGCAGGAACATGTGCACACGTCTGAGCAATGGTATAAAGCTCTAAATACACAGGAGCTCAGAATCCAAAGAAGTTCTTATGCACCCTTGATGGTTCTCTGAGATACAAATGTGCACCTGGGGATTCTTGTCATCTAAATCCTACTTGTTTAACTTAGCACTTCCGAATAAAATAGGGCAGAAGACATTTAGAAAGGAATTCAACCCAAATTGGTAAAAAAGAAAGTCCCCTTCACAGAAATGGAGGGTAGACCTGGTGTGTCCTGCCACTGCCATGCAGAAAACCTTCACTTTACAGCAGTACTTAACACAAAACCATGCCAAAGGCAACCCGAAGATGTTCTGTCATATCTCATTTATGCTCTGATGCTGCAATAGAAAAGACAGAATTCCTTGTCAGTGCAGCAGTCCTTGTTTTTCGAAGACTAAACAAAAATCACTGAGGGACTGAAGTCACTGAGGAAGGCTTTAGGTGAAATATCCTTCTTTTTGTCCCTGTGGAAAATGCTTTTCTCCAGACAGCAGAAAAGTAGTGGCAGAAATTGTCAGCTATTGCTACAGATATTGGTGGCTTTCTTGCTGTAAGGAATGGCTAGCTTGCTGATTTGCTTTCCTTTAGCAGGGTAGGGGGCCACGGGCTCATGAATACTGACAGATGAAGTTCAGCCTACAGCTGCACATCCCCACTGCATGCTTACAATGCTCCCAGCACTGTGAGCTGTGCAGGGAGCTGCTCCTGGACCTCCACTTTAGAGCCCATAGCATTAACCTGATGTTAGGAGGGGTGGCTGTGAGCTACAGGAGCTCTGCAACCTTTTGATTAGCAGATCAGCCACCCCTGGAGGGGAAAGTTGACAGCTCAGAGATGGTTGATAAATCACCATCCTCAGAAGGAACGTGCCATTTGCCACGGCTGTGCTGCTATTCCATTGCCAATCACTGCATGAGAGTAATTTCTTCTTGTACTTGAGGCAAATTGGGCTACTTGCCTCTACATGATATTTCAGCAAAAGCTGAGCTCCTGCCCACCTCATTTCCCTCACACTAGAGGCCAAGATTTGGCTGAAGAGGTGAACAGGTTGAATGTGTGGCAATGGGAATGCAAAGCTGAACCAAATTCTGCTGTGTTTGTATAGCTGGGGCACCTGCCTTGGCTGTTAGGTGGAACAATTACATTACTCCTTTAGGAAGGTTTGTATTGAAAATTATGCAGACACTACTGTGCTATCCATCAGAAATAAGTCTGTAGCAACAATGTAGATTTCTCCTATGTCCCGAGTCCTGCTGCTTGATGCGTCAAGAAAATGTGTAGGTGCATTAAGCTGCCAGGAGTACTTGTTGTAAAGGAGCAAAGCAGAGTTAGTGTTTCATCAGTGCATTTGTTGGCTGTCAGGGGGATAGTCCTTTGAAAGCCTTCAGGAACAAAGAACTGGAGAACCTGCTGACATTTTTAAGATGAGAGGGGAGATTATTGAAGAAAAGGTTTGAATAAACATTCTGGATTTTTGCTCAGACCTACTTTTATAAAAAAAATCTCAGCCATTTCTTTTCTTGTCAGTGTGTTGATTAATTAGCCTGCCTTTTTTCATGCCAAAACAGAGTGTCTTTCAGAATAGTTTCACCAGTAATTTGGACCCTTCATTCCTTTGCAACAGTCAAGAACTGATGACAAAGATTATGAGAAACATCCTAGAGCAATCTCTTCAGTGTAGGCTTCACTAGAGGAGAAAGCTTGGAGTTTTAAGGCAACAAAGTGTGGTCCACCAAACCTGTGAAACTTTTCTGACACTGTCAATGGCTCTTAGGGTTCTGTGCTGGAAATGCTAACAGGGAAAGTTCATAGACTCATGTAATGGTTTAGGTCGGAAGGGATCTTTATGATCATCTAGTTCCAACCCCCCTGCCCTAGGCAGGGACATTCCCTCTAGGCTAGGTTGCTCACAGCCCCATCCAGCCTGGCCTTGAGTGCTTTCAGGGAGAGGGGATCCACAACCTCGCTGGGCAACCTGTGCCAGTGACTCCCTGCACTCACAGTAAAGAATTTCTCCCTAATACCTAATCTGAACCTACCCTCTTACAGTTTAAAACCATTTCTCCTTCTCACATGCTCTTCTAAAAAGTCCCTCCTTGGCTTTCCTGCAGGCCCCTATCAGGTTCTGCAAGGGCTATAAGGTTCCCCTGGAGCCTTCTCTTCTCCAGGCTGAAGAGCCTCAGCTCTCCCAGGCTGTCCCCATAGGAGAGGTGCTTCAGCCCTCTGATCATCTTCGTGGCTCTCCTCTGGACCCACTCCAGCAGCTCCATGTCCTTCTTGTGTTGGGGCCCCAGAACTAGGCACAGTACTCCAGGTGGGATCTCACAAGAGCAGAGCAGAGAGGCACAATCCCCTCCCTCACCCTGCTGGTCACACTTCTCTAGATGCAGCCCAACATACTGTGGTCTGCTGGGCTGCAAGCACACTTTGCTGGTTCAAGTTGTGTCTTTCATCAACCAGAACCTTCAGATCCTTCTCCACAGGGCTGCTCTCAAGCCATCCTCCACCCTGTCACCCTGTCTGTATCTGTGCTTGGGACTTCCCTGACCCAGCTGCAGGACCTCACACTTGGTCTTGTTGAACTTGATGAGGTCGGCGTGGGCTCACCTCTCAAGCCTGTCCAGATCCCTGTGGACATTTCATCTTGACCTTTAATGTGAATTCAATAACTAGCAATCTGAAATTGTCCCCTAATGGCTCTTCAGTTGTTTGACTTCTGCATGTCTGGAGAGATGAACTGAAATGGGTTTGAGCTTTCTTCCACTGAACTTAGTAGCACATGAGTTCCTGTCTCAGTTCCTCACTTCTAATGGTGTCAAAATCAGCTTTGCATGATGTCATGGCTAAAAAGGACATCCAGAAATCCCACTAGACTGCAATCAGAACATCCTGATTACAGTCAGATGTATTCTGCATTAATTATATTCTAGTGGCAACTAACTTCCTATTCACTGCTTTAATTATTTCTAAAAAATAATCTTCATGACATGCAGGAATAATAATGCAACAATCCTAAAGCAATTCAAGGGTTATTTCAGAGTCTGTCTGGCAGATAGAACGATTACTATTGTTTTAATGCATACATTATAAATTTGAAGAACAGGTCTGAAAATCTCCCCAAATTAAAGTAAATGGGAAGAAAAAAAAACTTTATCAATATGATTAAATGTCCAACTTCTCTGCATGAGAATTGGAGCTGAAGTCATTAATGGCTTGAAATCCTAGCACAAGTGTCTAACCATAAATAGCCATCCTGTCTGCCACACGTTCTTAACAGTGCTGTAATGAGCAACAGCAAGTTACTGAAACAGCATCGTAGGAGGAATAAAATGCTTTGGGTTTGCTTTGCCTAGTGAGCCTGTCAGGTTGCAAACTGCACACCACAGGTCTCTAAGTGGCCAGTTGTCTCAGAGGCTGTTGGCAAACTACTTGATGGCTCACGTTCCCTCTCTCTCCTTGCCATTTCCCTTTTCCTCATCTCTCCCCTGACAGCATCAGCACTGCACAGAAAGTTTGGCACTTCATAAAAATCTCAACCGAAGCATCTTTGCTTTTCCAAGTTCAGGAACGCCCAATTTCATCCTGGAAGTTTCAGAGGGAAGAGGGACTAACCTAGTGCTACAGATGTACAGGTTCTGCTCTTGTCCTCAACCAAAGGCATGATAAATCCTTTCAGAGTGTTTTTCTCTGGAAGAAGTGATCTAAAACTGATCTCTGCTTTAGCAATCAGCTCCTTCCCCATCATCCACACCTGACACACTGAGAGAGCATCTGACTGCACCTCCAAGTTCATTCACATGGGTGAAGAGGGTCCTCAAAACACCCTGCCTTTCCTGACAAGATTTAAACCCATCAGATCCTGTCTCCATTCAATTACAGCTCGTGTCACAGGAAAGCCAATTCTGAGACACTTGGTCGCATAAGAGACAGATCTCAATGTGACAGTGTATGATCTGAAAAAAAATTAAGACCGTTTAAATATTCCGAGAGAAGCAGAAACACATTAAAGTGTGTTTGCAAAGCAGCTATTTATGCCTGGCATACATACAATCTAAAATTGCATTAGCTGCTGAATTACTGGTATTCCTTTTCTCTTAATACAGTTTCTCTAAGCAGCAAACTTGAGTCTATTGAAGTCATCCTTTCCATTTGACAACTGCTTCAGTAGTCTGACTAATGTAATCAGATATACTCTGAGAACTATAGAATGCAAAGGCACTGCCATTACAGCCAAGCCTGTGGATATATTTTTGCAAATTATGTAGCAAAACGAAGCAGTAAATCAGTGTCTGATTAGCTCTGGGATTTGAGGAAGTTCGGATTTGAAAACTGATGAGAAAATTGCCCTCTGGAATGATAAATGGGCAAAGGTCTTCTCTGCTTTTTGGGAAAGCAGACTGTATTATCTTCACAAAACTATAGTGATCACAGCTGTTCCATGGTGGTGGATAGGGGCCAGAGATCTTGTCGAGTGTTTTAACTTCTATTGAACAGGGGTGAAATATTACACTTGCATGAAGTGCTGTGAGAGTGGACTACATGAGGCAGGACCTACAACTGCAACCTTCTCTTGTTGCATCAAACTAGGCACTGCTCAGAGGGGCCCGGGGATGTGTGCTTGCCCAAGTTTTGGTTGGCACAGAATGCATCAGGGGTTGGCACTTCCAGTGTCCAATTGGTTCCAATTTCAATTGGTTCCAGATGTCCTGGGTTTCAGCTCTGCCTTTTCAGCCCACCCGGTTCCTGCCTGGCACACTACCAGCATGCTGGTAGGACATGATGCCTTCTTTGATTTGTGTTTATCCAGCATCTGAACACAGTGGGATGCTGCCCCAGTACCATAACACCACTACTAATAACAATAAAGATGCAAATTACCCTTTGGATTTCCCCAGAGCCAAAGGTTCCCTGCAGTCAGGGATCACCTCACCTATCACAACTAAGAGATGAATCACTCTTCTCCTTTAAAGATCACATCCCAGTCTAGATTTCAGTCAATGACATTTTACCCTATCGATATTTTCTGATGAGTCCTCGCTGCTTTGGTGTCCATGGTGACAACTGCTTTTATTCTGCAGCCAGCATCCCGGTGCCAGCGTGGGAGTGCTGATGAGGCCCCTTGGCTTAGCACTTACTCGCACGAACTAACAGGGGCTGTTCTTCCCCATCAGTCAGCACCTGGGGAACCACGCCAGATCAGGGGAACAAGGAGGAGGCAGCCCCCAGCTAGCAAGGCTTATTCATTTATCAAGCCGAGTTCAGCATTAACACTTCAGAGCACATCCGAAAGCCTCGAGCATGTTTTGGAAAAGCGGTGGAGACAAACAGCGTGCATTCACTCTCACCTGCTGTCTGCTGTTAAATAGTTGATGGGAAGAAAGAGGAGGAAGAAGAAATCAAATATGTGCTTTTTATGGCGCTTGCATTAGTTAATTCAGCTGACAGACTTTCCACTTACCCTGGACCTTAATTAATGACAGTGGGTCAGTTAATGTATCTTTACGACCATCTTTTCTGTATTGTATTATCTCTCACTCAGAAAAACAAACAAACAAAAAACCCTTAGAAAAACCTAACACCTCAGGCAATGAGAAAATAATTAAGCATTGATTTGGTCAGCTTTGTAGGATCTTAGCCAGTCAGAGACTAAAGAAAACCATCTCTTCTTGCTGCACAGGACTTCATAACCAAAGTATCCCATTGTCTTGTCAGGAATACATTAATGATCCAATGGGTAAATTGAGGCATCAAGAAACTGAAGACGGATTAAGTGAAGACTGTGACCCAAGGTGCAGTTCCCAGTTTCATGCTGTTGCCTGAGAGCGTTTTCCTGTGGAGCCAGGCATTCTTAGGGGATTTCTGAGATGTCAAGGATACAGCAGTTCACATATTAACAGAGATTTAATGCTTCTCTACCGTAAAGCCACTGATTACAAAATGCTGTTCTGTACATGTGTTCTATGAGCAGGAGATATGACTATAGCAAGTGTGTTTCCATTTTATGAAGGCTTGCTAGAATGTCAGTAGACATGAAACAGAAATAACCTGATAGAAGGAACATGAGCCATGCACAAGTCACTGTCAGCCCCCATTCAGGCATCCTTCCTGGCATTCCCTACAGATGGCAAAAGAAAGCAGGCAGTTCCATTTGTAAGGCATTAGCACTTGTCATGATACCTGGAGCAGCCAGCAGTGTTTTGAGTGTCTCCAAAGAATTGCTGCTATGCATTCAAGGAGAATGGAAATATAAGGAGACATCTGTAAGAATGGAGAGAAGGGGAGTAAATAGTATCTTTCCCCCCTCTAACTTGCCCTTCAGTTGCATTTTTGATTTGAGCAGTGAGTTTACAACTGCAGCGGACATCAGCCAGGCTGGGGCCCCTCTCCATTGCAGAGACTGGTGATACTGGTGGATTCCCATCCCTGGAGCCTGAACAGAGGTGCATGCAGCATGGGAAACACGCAGGAAGAATTGGATGTTGGTGCCAAGTCTCAGAGCTAGATACAGCCTTGGTAGCACCACAAGCAGGGGTTGCACAGGAGAGTTGGACTGCGTGGTTACACCTTCCTTCATCCACCTGATCAGTCTGTCCCAGATGACCACCTTCCTTTTCTGTTACTGAATTTAATGGTAAGCACCCTATCAGCTCAAAGCAGCACTCTCCATGCCTCTCTTTGTTTGTTTGCCTTCTCTCAGACGTGAAACAGAAGGAACAGAAATCCCTAGCATCTAATCAGACCAAAGCAACAAGGGGAGCAGCATGATGCCCAGGCAGAGTGATTTTGTCACCATTCTCCCGTGCAAATCACAGCACCTAATCTTGTAATCTATACCAACTTGGAAAGAATGAGAATGAACCAAAATCCGAGGAGAGGGGCTATCAAGGAAAAGTCCAGTGAAAACAACAGGGGAGATACATTCCACTGAAATCTTTTTGTGAATCAGGGTCCCTGACTCCTGTTCTTGCTCTTGGCATTATAATACATGATGTCATTTTTAGGTTGATTTGATTTACCAGAGCACGTATAATGCTTCACAGCCCTCCAAGTGCTTTAATTTCACAGCAAAGGCTATGAGTGCTATAATCACTCATCTGACTAGGTAATTATATTTACAGGAGATAAAACAACAGTTTTTATATCTATATGTCATGCCCAACACAAGCAAAGACCTTGATTGGCTTCCAAATCCTCATCTATTACTGAACTGCAGACTTTGTGCAATTGTTTCAGTCTTCAAAGAGCTAAATGAGACAATCAATTAACCGAGTCCTGCCAATTGCAGAGTCCTCCTCTGCCCCGCTGTGCAAATGAAGAGAGTAATGGTGCTACTGGAAATCTGAACAACCAATGGTTGCCCAGGTGTGGATAGCAGCAGGTATTGACACTAAATGAACAAATGGGAAATTCAGTAAAAGCAGCATGAGAGAGCACAGAGAGGTTTGTTATTTAGGGGAAGATAAGAAGACTGGCCAGAAACCATAGTATTTTTCAGGGGTAATTAAGATTTGTTCCAACTTGGGATGAAAACAAGCTTTGAAAGTTTGAAAATTCAGTATTTCTCATTTCTCATGGTACAAGCTGCATAAACAGGTGTTTCTTTTCATTTTTACACAGGAAAGCCTTATGGCAATGTTTACATATTACAGTATTGCTTTCCACTGTCAATACCTGTGATGGCTGTGCAGCATTCACCATCAACTCTAACAGGCTTCAACAGAACGCAGGTCATTTTAGTGAAATAAGAATGAAGCCTTGTACGTGGTTGCAGTGAAACAGCAGCAAGAGGAAACCAAAAGGTCAGAGTGCACATTTCAGTATGCAACAAAGGGACAGAAATGAAACATCCAAACTAGTTGTTAATATTGTGATAATTCTCATGGAAATCGATCGGACGGATTTGAAAAGGAAAGCAAAACAGAGTAAACCAAAACAACATGGCTTCCCATTAGAAACAGCAGACTCCTGGTATGCTGAAATTACCCCAAATCTTCCAGAGCTTGTCTGAACCTGTGAGTACAAAGCAGCTGAGAGCTGTCTCCTAGAGAGATATAAGGAACCCAGTGAAATATAACTCGTAGCAGGTCCATTATTTTCCATAGCTGATGTGTTTTGGGGCGGTCAGTCCCTGCACTCATGCCAGGTCTTGCAGACATCTACTTCACTATGCATGGAGTCGTTATTGGTGTAAGAGAATTGCTAAGTCGGGTCAGAAGGCAGCACCAAATGTTCCCCAGTACCATCCCTGTCCTAGGCAGCAGCAGCCAAGAGCAATAAATAAATATTGGTACCAACCCATCACATACTGCTATTACAACTAATTCAGTCCTTTGATATTTATATTGTTGCTGAAATTAACTTAATAAGTGCTCACTTCACTAGAGGCGGAATCAGATATTAACAGCTGAATGAGATGAAATCCCTGCCATGGCTCTGCACAGAGAAAGAAATGTGTCTGAAAGCAAGAAGGATCAGATGAACACCAGCAGGTGGGAGAGATGACTGAGGCAGCAAGGAGCTCTGTTAGCTGGAGCAGGAGGCTTCCCTCCAAGGATGCTTCCTGCTGCTTGTCTGAGGGATAGGAGGACAAGGCAGTGGGATTTCTTCTCCTCTCTCTTGGCTGCCCAATGGAGCTGGTGTTCACAGCAGAGAGTGGCTGAAAAACTGCTCAATCCTTGCTGGCAAACACAGTTGCCAGACCTGATTCCTCCCTTTGCTTCTGTTTTTGACTTGTGCTGCTGTTTTTCTGAAGCTCAGCTGCAAAGAAGGTGGGAACTTTTGCTTCATCTAGAATAATTTCTTTCCGTTATTTTTTTTCCTACTGAGAATAAAACACGATCTGCTGAAGGCAATGTGGTTTAATACCAAATGGAGGGAGAGAAAAACTAATTAAATAAGCAAAGATGCATCTCAACTTCTGCTGAAAGGGCACAGCGTGGAAAAAATACAGGACTGTTTACTGGCTGTGCGGGTTAAATAGAGGTTCTTGGTCTTGCAATACAGAAATACAACCATGTAAAACAGGGAAGCTCAGTCTGAGCATCCCCTCATCATGTGGGAATGAAATAACTGTGGTGTACCAGCATCCTTCTGTTTCTTGGTAACCATGGAGCCGAGCTAATGGATTTAATTTATGTCCACTGTATTTCTCCTTTTATTGGACAAAGACCACAGCTGTATTAGTAACACAAATACACATGGAATATTTCAATTCCCATTAGGATATTTTGTCTGGTGGTGTAATAATGGCAAATACGGAATAATCTCTTGGCTCTTGGAGTAGTATTCTAACTAGACATGTACATGAATCTTTATGAAGCAGGATGGACTGATAGCAAAAATCATGTCCAACTGAGGATGGAGACCTCTTCTTATTTAGAAAGCTGCATCTGCAGCCCTTCAGGAACAAGACTGCGAAAGCCATGAGGCTGCACAAATCTGGAAAAGGATCCTCAGTTATCCTTAAGCATCACTAGGAACCAGGCAGGCAGGACCTATCCAGAAGGAGCAGCAGCACAGTTGGATCACAAGCACGGTCTTTGAGCTGCTTCTCATTTATCACTGGAGTGTGGGAGAAGGTAGGAGACATAGAGATTGAAAGGAAGCAAGAAGCAAATCTCTAGTAAGAAAAGATAAATGACTAACTCAAAGAATTTGGCGTGGCTGGAAGAGATCAATTGTGAAACTCTTGGAGATTTGCACATTTGTTTTCATTTTGCATCAGAATAGTCAAAGTCTTTTGTAAAGTTTCCCTAAGAACAGGAAACGATCAGTCCATCCTAGAATGACAAACAGACCGAGTCCCAGCTCACTTAGCTGCAGTATGAGAGATACCACTTCAGATCCTTGCTCTGGATACCTTGAGAAAACAGAGTCCTTGGACCACTGAGTGTTTAGAATGTATCACTATCCCCTCTCAGCTTCAAGCCCTAAATGCTGAAATATTTGTTAATAGATCTGGGAATCTTTCATCGTTTTGACTAAAATCTAATTCCAAGAATAGGTTTAGTGAAAATAAACATTGCAATGAATTATTTCATTTCAATCAAAGGAACTTTCTCTAGAGCTCATACAAGATCCAGGCTTTTAGTAAATGTATCTCTTTTCAGCTTATCTCTGCCTTTATATCTGTTTCCACACAGTCATCTGTTTGCTTGCTGCAAAGAAATCTCAATTTTCTGATTCTTATATAAATGTGAAACCTGTATTACACTGAGGCTTTTTTTTTTTTTTTTTCCTGAAGACACTCTTATAAAGGTTTTCCATGTCACAAGATCTTTACAATATCTGGATTTTTATCTAATTTTTCTCCTTTATGCAGATACCAGCAGAGAAGTTAGAGATAACCTTACCCTGCATTGGGGAATCTACATTACAGGAGTAAATGAGGCTCTGAATTTTCCCACCGTCCTGTGGCAGAAAATTGAAAGCTACATAAATAGCATGAGAGGAGTAAATCTGAACTGAGCGATTCAGGCCAGAGTTTGTCTGTACAAGTGAGATACTGCAGGCACCAGCATCCCCAAACACCAGCTTTAAGGTAGGCAGCTGCCTGGAGGTGCCCAATGGTCCCCAGACAGTCAGCTTCTGTCTTTCATAGGGTCATGAAATGCAGAAGCAGGCCCCTACATGGCCATCCAGGCTTCTGAAGCCTTGAGTTTATTCTGAGATCCTCATTTAGCTGTCCTTGCCTCTCCCCTCCCTCCTATTGCCATCAGTAGCTGATGAAGCTCCAGGGAATTTCTGGATATATAGGGTGGGCAAGGAATGGCTCTGCCATTTAACTTTTCCATTAAAACATAACATGTAATGCTGTCCTTGCATATAAACCATATTTGATTTACAAAACTATGAAATGGAAAAGCAAACTTCCTGTGAACAAATGAGATATTTCAGCTACTGCAAACCACATAATCTTCCTGGAGCTTGGGTACTGGTGAGGAGAATGTCACACACACCTCACTGGTGAATGCAAAAGGAACAATAAGGGATTCTGATCCACCAGTGCAAAGAAATCATAGAGGAAATCAAGATGGGTGGGCAGCTGGCTGTTGCTACCAGTTTAAGAAGATTTTTGGTCTTCTCACCTCTTGCAAACTGCAGAACAGAAAGGAGGTCAGTTTGACTGTCACCTGTATATTTTTATTCACATTGCCCCAATGCTTTTGATCCCTAGAAGCACTACAGTTATCACTGGCAGCTCCAGAGCCAGGAGTATTTAAGGCAGCTTGAAGTGTCCTGCAAGAAACCATTTCCATGACACACAGCATTAAATGGTTGTTTAATGCAGGGCCTTGCTTGTGAGCTAGTTATCCTGGGCTCTGTTGAGGATTAGCAAAGGGAAATAGGTACAGCCCAACTTCATAGAATCAGAGTGGCTTAGTTTGGAGGGGACCTTGAAGATCACCTAGTTCCAACCCCCCTGCCATGAGCAGGGCTGCCAGCCACTCGGTCACACTGCCCAGCATCCCATCCAACCCGGCCTCAAATGACTCCAGAGAAGAGGTATCCACAGCCTCTCTGGGCATCTGTGCCAACACCTCACCATCCTCCAAGGACAAAATTTCTTTCTAGCATTTAATCTAAGTCTACCTTCTTTTAGTTTAAAGCCATTCCCGCTAGTCCAGTCCCTGTCAGACTGTGTAAAAAGACATCCTTCTCTTGCTTGTAAGCTCATTCAAGTATTGGAAGGCTGCATGAGGTCTCCCCAAACCCTCCTCATCTCCAGGCTGACCAAGCCCAACTCACTCAATTTTTATTCATAGGAGAGGTGTTCCAGCCATTTAATCATCTTCGTGGCCTTCCTCTGGCCCTGCTCCAACAGCTCTGCATCCCTCGTGCACTGGAAGCCCCATAGACTCCAAATAGGGCCTCACAAGGGTGGAGTAGAGGGGGTAGTAAACTTCTTCTCCCAGCTGGAGCCATGCTTTTATTTATTTTGCCAGTGATTATTGAAATCTTGGAGAGTCTTATAAGGGTTATAAATGAAACAGGGATTGCTAGCTCTTTGGTTCAGGTAGAAGAACTTTCAGAGAATGCCTATGGCAAGAGCTTTTGCTTGTGTGTAGGTCCTGCTTTGAGTCCTGCTTTCTGCAGGAGGTTAGACCAAATGGATCTCCAAAGTGGCCTTCCAAGCTAAATCTTTCTTTAAGTTAATTGCAGGTAGGGAAACAACAGATGGCACTCTAGATTATCTCATAAATCTTGTGCGTTTTTAGCAGGCAGTCCTGTACAGTCCTTTTCTATTACTTCTTCACAAGGCTTCAGCCAAAAGGGCTCTTACAAACTGTCAGTGGAGCAAGCTCAAGGGTAATACAAACTCTCCAGGGCATCAGTCTAGTATTCAGCCTCACCAAAACACACAATAAGAGAAAAACAAGCCAACACAAACGTGATTTTAAATAAGTTATTAGGTGAAATGCAAGCGGAATTGTAGCCTCACCTTTTGTGTCATTGATAGGTTTGGAAATCTGTGGATTAACAGTGCTGCATAACAACTTGATATTATTGTACTACCTGTCTCCTAAAACTTGCTGTCTCCTTTTAGAAAGAAATACCGTCTCAATTCCCCATGACATTACAATAGCATGTTTGGTATAAGAGCAAAATCGGGCCTATTTTCTTTAAAACACAGTGAATTGCTGTTTTTTTTCATATCACATCCTTTGCCAAAGTCTAAGCATGTGGAAATGGAGACCAGGTTTGCTTCACCAGTCATGGTTACAAGAGATGCTCAACTCTGACTATGTGCTACTCTCTTTCATAGCAGCATAGAATTAATCTGCTATTTAACTTATTAAACCTTGAAACATTTTTTTGCCAGATGTCAGACTGCCTACTTCAAATTCCTTATTAGATGGAGATTGCTGCTTAGTCAACTTCAGCTCCCTCTGTATCAGTGGTCTGTCTCCCCTCACTCCAGCAGCATAGTTGGAGGCTTATTTCTTTCTGATGAAGCTATTTGCATGTCTGGAGATACAGATGCCCAAAGTGAGTGATCTTTTGGCTGCTAAACTATTCTGATGGAAAATTAGAGTCAAGCGAGGTAATGGATTTTGTTATTACTATTGCTGGAATTTAGGGAAATGCAGTCTTCAAGTTTTGAAGGACCTGCCTCATATGATGTTTCTTCCCTTAAGCATCACTGTAGCAGAGCAGAGCTGGACAAACTGCTGCTGAATGCTGGTATGTGGGCTCTGCAACTGCATGAGGCACTTCAGATAGATCCCACCCTGAGTCATCTGTAAAATATGTATTGACATCTCAGCTAGCCACACTGACTCCTTTTATAGCCAAAGGATAGATTAGTCATCCACTGTTTCTGACATTTGAGGATGAGCTGTTTCTGTTGAGGAAAAAAAAGCCTGGATGCCTGGCTCATCTGTTCACATCCATACTCTGGACACCTAGTATGCAATGAGATGAATCTCACCCCTTAGACATACTGAACTGATATATTTTACCCAAATGTATATGCCCTCAGTGTTGACATCTCTATCTGAACAAGCTACCTGGCCTCCCTTAGTAGTTAGTGGAGAAAAAACAGCATCCACAGAACACAGTTCATCACAGTGCAAGGGAAATGTATGAAAATGGATTAGACAATCAGGCAAGAAATGTTTGGCTCTCACCATAAAGCATGAAGAGTGAGGACACCTCTTTCAAAAAACATCATCATCATCACAGATCCCTGAAGTGAATGGAGAGAAATTCCACTCTTTGCCTCAGTTTCCAGTCTGTTAAAATGAGAATGGACCCAGTGTTTGTGTAGGAGATGAAGAGAAGATAGGAGCCAAGTCTAGCTGATGAAGGTGCTCTGCACTGGGGGAAGAACTGAAGGAAGAGAGTTGGACTTCCAGAGAGCTTAGCAGTGGTATGGGCCACGGACAGAAGCTGATGGTCCACTTGTATAAGAGAAGAGATTACAGCAGCTTCCACAGACATACAAGGATTCTTCCTATAGCTTGGGGTGACCAAACTTTGGAGGTATACAAAGAAGGGGTAAAGTCCTTTTATGAGCTCACTTCTCATTCCTGCTAGTTTGGTCTCCACCTGCAGGAGGTGCTGGGGACACAGAATAAATGCCCAAAGTCTCTTTTCAGTTAGTACCATCAGCTTTTGTAGCGACATTCCTGCCAGAATATGTTTCTCTGGGAGGTGAAGGAAGATCAATTTTGAACAAAGAAGAGATTCTTCCAAAGTTTTAAGAACTTGAGTGGGAGGCAGTCAAAGGGTCTGCTGACAGCAAAGGCTGCTGGAAATGGAAATGAAAATGTCAGGGAGGTTTATATAGTGGCACTTGGCCAGAGCTGGACTGAATTAACCGAGCCAGGACAACACTAAACACGATGTACTAATAGGCTCTGAGAGTATATTTCAGACAGATGAAAGCAATTGTCCCTTGACCTTCTGCACCACAATTCACCTATAGCATTTGCAATAGCCCGCTAATAAACGTTTGGGAGAAAGATTATTGCTACCTTGGCAAAACTGCTTCACTCTGTCCAGAGCTCTTTACAAACTCAACAACAGTTGACTTCTCTTGATAAAACCCAGGTGCAGCTTCTCAGTGCTGAAGAAATCACTCTCCATGTGAGCCGTCTAAACAACAGACACCCTGCCACCTCAATAGGCTGTTGTGTCAGCGTGCAGAGGAAAATCAGATGAATTCTGAATCTCTGTCTGGTCTGTCCCCTGAAGGATAACTGCTGGATACAACTCAGAGGAGATGCAAGCGGTCAAGAGGTAAATCTTTGATTGTTTTTCTATTTGCACAAATCCCAGGCCTACCCTTCAAGGCCCGCAGCCAGTAACTTGTTTCAGCTGATGTTTTATTGACTGCTGACAGCTCAGTGCCATTTCTCCATTGCACCCTAGGGAACTGTCAGTGATTTCCAGGTCTTCACTGGTGATGGAAGCCCCCTTCAGAATCACTTATGGGAATGTGAGGCAGAATTTCTTTGGAGCACGCATGAACCAACACCCTGCAGTTTGGAGTGAATTCAAAAATAGCAATGGGCACGATGTATTCTTATAGTGAGGACATCAAGAAACTCAAAGGCAGCCTGTAAGAACTGCATGTTTGAAAAAGATGTCCTTATTTATCCTAATGATGAAGCTGCCGTCACGCGGACAGCTGCACATTTAATCTCACTTTCAGTAACAGGACTTCACTCATGAGACACTCTGAGTTCAAGAACCACTCTGACCGGTCCACAGGGTTGTGTATCTTTCTCAGCACAGTGTTTCCATGGCTTTTAACCCTCAGCAGCTCCGTTAACATTTAGCAAACTTGAAGAAGACTTAAAAGTAGGACTGGTGTGACACTGCAGGCAGCCGAGCTCTTGCATTTCTTGATCTGTAATTCTGTGACCACACGAGGCTGCTGTATTTCCCATGAAGTCTCTTAAATGTATCATTGGTCTCTGTATCTTTGGTGTTTCCTTGAATAATATTGTGCCATGTGAATCTCATTGAGAAAATAAGCCCAGAGGGGTATAATGGCAGTTGACATTTCTCATCAGCTCCCGCTGACCTTGAAATTGATTTCATGATGGCAAAATTGGGAATAAAAATAATAGCTCTAATAATCAGGTACTCTGTAAAACCTCTTTTGTTCAATGGATCTATATAGCTGACATACTTCAGCAGCAGAAAAAAAGATGACATAATTGTAGAAATGTTACAAAAGCATCCAGGGGCTGCCTGCTTCAGATGCTGCTTACGCTGGTCCTGCAAAGGGCTCAGGAATTATTTTAATTCTAGGTTCCAGAAAATAGATTCATAGATTCATTAGGTTGGAAAGGACCTACAAGATCATCTAGTCCAACCTACGCAAGTGTACCCAAATGCCTGTATGAAAGGGTATATTTGAGTTCCCATATTAATACATTAACTGCGCAACTCATGCTCACAGAGCATGTTGAGGTGTTTCTCTACCATGGGAGAACTCAGCATAACCTGTATAGCTTTAGCATCTCTCTGCATCCTGTGCATAGCAAGGAACATGCACATGCCCTGCTTTGAATATGCAGGAGATGTACCCTATGCTAGGTGGACTTCAAGTGTTCTGCGTAGACAAAGTCAGTTGACAAGCACAGAACAGCAAGTGAAGAAGCTCGTGCGTATGTATTTCACAAGGAGAGCTTCACGTGGCTGTACCTTCTGATGGTTGGCATTCTGGAACCAGGGACTAACAGACTCGCAGCCTAATCTGTGCCTGAACAACAGCAGCTCTCATGTCACACATCTCATGTGGCTGCATCTCCTGGAAAGGCAGAGAGGAGCATAGCACTAATCTTAGTTTCACAGATGGAGCAATAGAGGAATCAGTTCAAGCCATCGAGTTCAGCACATGGCAGATTTAGGAACAGAGGTCACCTCAGTGGCTGCTCGCCCTGTCTCACTTCATGCAGCAGCAGCAGCAAACTCACACACAGCAATTACTGAAGGGAAGCTCAGAGAAAAACAACTTTCTGTGCTGCTCTGGCAGGATGACCCAAACATGTTCTGGCTCTTAGTGCTGTGCAGAGCTCCACTGAGTCATCCTCACCCTGCACTACTCCATGGCTACATGGTTCTAGCAGAGCTATCACATCCCAGCCCATCCTCTCACACTGAAGGCAGGTGACAAGCAGCAGCCCAGGTCACTAAAATGTAGCTTTTTCTCTCCACAGTATAGTGAGTTTTGTTCCTTCAACTGCACTAGGTATTTCTATGAGAAAACCCCACTGGAACTGGTGCAAAAGTGAGCCAGAGACCAGTTTAAACCTGCCTGCCACTGGCGACACTGGAGTCCTTTTGCCCAGGAGAGTTTCTTGTAACTCCATAGCTCAGATGTTGGAATAGAAAAAAAAATGCAGGAAAGCCCTCCTGTGGGTAATCCAAGCAGCCTGTCCCTTGCCCACGCTGGCTGGCTGATGATGAACGAGGAATTTACGACTCAGAGTTATTTTGCATCCTTGCACCTGGGAGGAGTTTATTATTCTGGTCTTTGACTTTTTCATCCTCCTCCTTTTCCTGCCTTCTCTCTCCTGGGTCTCCCAACATTGCTCATCGCAGCCAGGGTGGCTGCAGTTAATTAGCTAAGTGTTTGTTTGTTTGCTTCTGGGAGGACAAGGAAGGTGAGAGGCCAGAGTTCAGTGGCTTTGCAGTCAGCTCTGGCTCTGTCTGCTCAGCAGCTCCCACACTGAGGGCAGCTCAAGGCTAAAGTACCAATTAAATTCCACTTAATCCCTCTAATAATAAGAAGAAGGAAAAAAAAACCCACCAACTAAGCAGTGGCACTCTTTCACTATGCGCTTTGCTGGGGGGATTTGAGTCCCGTCCTTCATGCTCTGCAGCCATCCATCACTTTTAGCCTCCCACAGCTACCTCCCAGCCTCTGCTCAAAAGCCAACTTCACCTCTGCCTGTGTTGTTCAGATGGGCCAGCCCCACCAATTAAGAAATGATGGTCCTGGAGCAGCCACTCTGCCACGCTCATGGCTCAGGCTGAGTCCACCCCGTCCTGCCCAGCAGACAAACCTGTTCTCATGTTCAGAGTGCTGACAGCTATAGGGCATTTTCCTTCTCTGGCAGCAGAAAAATAACTCTGGGGGTCAGAATGGGAAAAAAAAAAAAAAGAAGAAGCATGAGACAGAGCAAAATGGGTGGAGAGCTGACACATACACACTGTCTGTGCAGCTCCTGCTTCTACCCACAGCTGCAGACTAATTATTGCATGGGCACTGCTTGAGTTTCCATCATGGTGTGGTCATACATTCATGGGAGCATTGAATAGATACAAATGGATTCTGAAATGAGTGTAGAGCCAGAAACAAGAGAAGCCAAAACCAAACCTTGATGTCCCTGTAATACATAAAACCTGCACACATGCAAACATTCAGGCTTAATATTTTTACAGGATTGTCTTGGGACAAGGGCTTAACTTTTAAAGTCTTCTTTACAAAGCCTGGACCATGACATAAAATGTCATTCATGTCCTTGGGCTCCATCAGAAGAGGGATGTCCAGCAGGGACAGTGAGGTGATTGTCCCTCTCTGCTCTGCCCTCGTGAGGCCCCATCTGGAGTACTGCATACAGATCTGGGGCTCCCAATATAGGAAAGATGCAGAGCTGCTGGAGGGGGTCCAGAGGAGGGCCATGAAGATGATCAGAGGGCTGGAGCACCTCCCCTACAAAGACAGGCTGAGGGAAACCTCACTGCAACATTCCAGTATTGAAAAGGGGATTATAAACAGAAGGGGAATCAACTTTTTACAGGGGTAGACAGTGATAAGACAAAGGGGGATGGTTTTAAGCTCAAAGAGAGAAGGTTTGGATTGGATGTCAGGGAGAAATTTGTTACAGAGAGTGATGAGGTGCTGGGACAGGCTGCCCAGAGAGGCTGTGGATGCCCCATCCCTGGAGGTGTTCAGGACCAGGTTGGATGGAGCCCTGGGTAACCTGGTCTATCCCAGATCTGGAGGTTGGTGGCCCTGCCTGTAGCGATGGGGTTGGAACTTGATGATCCCTTCCAACCGAAGCCATTCTATGATTTTATGATCTTTGTCGCTCTGAATCTGCCCAGGTCAGCAGTCAGTGGATTCATGCAAGCCTCACGATATTCAGGTTGAGCAAAATATGCCTTCTCTCTGAAAAAAAAATACTTGGGGAAAGGCAAATGGGCTCAAGCCCTCCCTGGCAGACACACCATGACCTGCATGAAAGCTTTGACCTTCCCCAGTAGTTCTGGCAAGTCAAGCTCTGGCACTTGGATCACTTGGAGAAAAGAAAAAAAAAACAGCAGCAGCACTCCTTGTGTCAAACTGCTGTCTTTCCCCTGCAGAGAGCAGGGAGCATATTTCCCAGCTGAGTTTTCTCTAAACAAGAGTTACTGCTCATATGTTTGATTTGTGAGGTGATTAAGGAGGTTGGGATTCTCTCCTCATGCTTTTCCCATTTTCAGGCTCAAGTGCTGACTCCGGTACATTCAGCTTAATCATTCTTGAAGGTAATGTAATTTATACCACTAAAAATGAAATAATTTCTGAGCACGTAGATTCAGTGGCCCGTAAGCTATGTGTTTATTTCCACAGGTGCTTTTTTTTAAGGCCAGAAGGAAATATGACCACTGTGCAGCCTGACCTCCAGCATGACATAGGACATAGAAGTCTACCCTGCAAACTGTGCTGCTTCTTCAGCTAGAGACATGAAGAAACATCCATCCTTCCCTTCATATTCTGCAGTAAGCATCTACCGTGCCACTAAGCAAGGTAATTCAGCCGCTTTGCTCTTGAATTTGATTGGCATATGTGGGTATATTTATCTCAGATATATTACCTCAAACTTTCTTTGACATATATGGTGCTTTTCTATGACTAATGAAGTCTTGGTATAGTATTTTCTCGAGCAAATTCATTATTCTTGGAATGACTGAGTTAGAGCTGGTCAGAAAGCAGTTGCATTTGTTTTGTAGGCATGATGGCTTGTTCTGATGCTTGTAACAAAGGAAGTCTTTGCTCATGAGATCGAGTTCGACATTTTTCATTCCTCCTGCTAGAACTTTCCAATCAATACAAAATAAGAAATTTTATGTAACAAGGATTTTTCTTCTGATGTGACATTTTGATTTGTAATTGCCAACATTTGAACGTGCTTTTTCTTACCTTTAAGACAGTATGAGGAGTTTAAGGAGTATACAACAACAGGAGGTGTTTCCCTCTCTGCTGAACAGGCCCAGCACTGATGCACTTTGCAACCACTGTATTTCTGGCAGAAAGAGACTGCTTTAAATATAAAAGAGTACAGCAATTCAGAAGGCTGCAGATGGCAATATGCTAATACACACAGGATTGAACTTTGGTGAGATTATCTTACTTTTGCAGGCAATGTTTTAATGATGTAGTACTTTAAACTGCCTGAGTTAAAATAGGATCCATAATGCACTTAGAAGGCCTTTTTCTGCCGTCTCACATTCACCTAGATTTCTCAGGTGCTTAAAAAAAATCAAAAATCAAGAACAACTTAATATGTGTGTAAACTTAATGAAGCCAGCACAGCCACATGAGCAGTGCTGCAGGGTCTGGGTCCACTGCATCTCAGCCGCAGAGCAACACACAGTTAGATAGAAACATCCAGAGGAGCCAGCTAAAACACTGCTGTACAAAGCATTTTACAGCTGTTACACAGATTCCAATTCATCTCAGCCTGAAAAGCTCTCAAGTCTGTATCAGAGGTGAACAAGGAAGCTTTTTAAATTAACAGCAGTTTAAGACTGGAGGTCAGTGAGAGGATATGTGATGTGCCAAGAGAGAAAAGACCTCAGTCCTAATATTATATCCAGCTCGCAGAAGGCTGCTCAGGCACTCTCATCTAATCTTTTTCTTGTAAATAAATTGTGTGGGATCATCTCAGGTACTTTTCCACCTCCAGTAACAGTGAGCCTCCAGACTTCTGATCTCCAACATCTTTATTTCAGCTCAGCAGCTGTGTTAGGGAAGTGCAAGCACACACCCAGGCACACCAAGGCTTCAGCCCAGCTGGCTTAGAGCATAGCTACTTCCCACAGCACCAAGATTTACAAGAGGTTGCAGTGCCAGAATTTGGAGACATCACACAGCAAGAGAAGGCACAATGTATGTCTCTCAGAGGTCATTCTTTCCCTGCTGGCCAGCACGGATGAAACACTCAGTAACTTTTGCCACAAGTCACCTCATGAACAAGAGCAATTCTTATGAAGTAAAGTGGTAAGAGCCAGGGAAGCCCCCAGTCTCCTTCAAATCTTCATAGACTTAGCACTGTACAATAGACACAGAGATGCAGTAAAAGCCTGAGAAGACTCCTGAGCTTTTCTTTCCCCTTTTAAGCACCAAGGCACAGAAGGGAACCTGCCCAAACTTCACTTAACCAAGTATATAAACAACAGTGTCCAACAGCTACTCAATCAGGAGAATGTAATCCACAATCTCAGTTATTCCTATCTTTCTTTCTCTGGTCTATGCTGCACAGTGTGCAACCCCCAGTAGTGCTGCTTTGTAGCTCTGGCCTTTACATGAATGCAGATGCAGAAGTCCAGGCATGCTGCAGCTCCAGGCACTCCCAATGCCACCCTTGGATGGTCCGGGGAGGTGGTGGAGTCACCACTGCTGGAGGTGTTCAAGAAACATTTAGATGTTGTACTGGGGGACATGACTTAGTGGGAAATGTTGGCGATAGGTGGGTGGTTGGAGTGGATGATCTTGGAGGTCTTTTCCAACCTTGGTGATTCTGTGAAAGAGCCTTAAACCTTACAAGAACAAGTTGCAGAAAATCTCTTGCAACTGGGTTGAAAAAAAACTCCTGCAGCAGGATGTTGCCTCTGACTGATGGTGGCTTGTTCTATCACTTTTGTTCTTCATTGTTTTGGAAAAAAGATGGTGGATGTTTTAACTGCTGCTTCAGTGGCAATTGCAACAGTGGCATGTCACTTTTAGATTCACTGGTTAAAGCCATACTAGCTGACACCAGCAATTCTTGTGCAATAAATTTGAAAAAAGCGTCTGAAATAAACTTCTAATTACGTACAGATCCTGCTTTGGTGTTGATTATAATTCCCAGTCCTGCAGAGCAGGGTGTAATTATTATTTTCTCATTTGTTGACAGAGGAATAAACTGTTAGAAATGTTGAATATGTTCCTGTTTATCAGAAAGGAGAAATGGAGCATCTCCTCAGTACAAACAACGTGAGCCCGTGGCTGTGGTTGCAGGGTACTGACATTTGCAAGGATAGATCTCATTTAAGACAATACTTCTGAATTTTCTGCTGCAGAATTAGCCCTATTCCCATCTCCTGCTGTAACTCCCAAATGGATCAATGGAAATTTTCCATTAGGAAACGGGAGCATCAGACACGGCTGAGCTGAAAGGGTCCCTGGAGAATCCAACCTGCGTGGAAGAGTGTAAAGAGGAATGAAAATAACAAAAGCAGCAAACTCGGTTTTCATTAAAAGCTTTTTAGTTCCTTGCCAGAACTTTCTGATGTCTCGTAAAAGGAAGTTTGTGGCTTTGAAGATTTTTATTTGTCTGTAGAAAATAATACAATGAGAAACATCGGTGATGTTCCACGAACATCTCTGGCTCATTAAAGCCCTGGTTTTCCCTTGAGGCATATCATTCTGCTTCAAGTAGTACTGATTTGAAATATGTCTTAAAACCAGGTCTCCATCTCACAGCATAAATGAGCTTTCACCACCACTTTTCCCTCAATGCCATCCAGATCCTGCTGCATTGGGAGCACTGTGTGGTGTTTCTGAGGAGGATTCCTGGCTTCCCAAGGAGAAAAAAATGCAGAGAATCCTCAGCCTGTCCTGATTTTTTAAACAGGACAGAGGTGCCCACAGCCTGGCATAACCCAGCCATCAAACTTGGAGCATTTTTACTTCTTTAGAACCATGTTTGGCACAAAAGAGCAGACCATCCTGACTGAAAAGAAAGCCTTTCTTAGCTCTGGCTCTTGGGGAATCCAAGGATTTTCTCTCCTAGCCAAATAAAATCACAAAATCCACAGATCTTTGCGTTGAATAATGTTTTCCATCTTCAGACTGCAGTCACTTATCTCTGCTATTCTAACAAATATTAGAGAGCCCTCATCCACCGGAGTAGGAAGCTGAAATACTAAGCTATGCATGAAGATAATTTATTGACTTAAAATATCTAACAAGGTTATCAGGTCTAGATTTCACTTTTGTTTGTTTGCTTGTTTGTTTTTTCTTTTTGCTTTTCAGCTTTAAGACAAATTATTATTTATAAAGACAGCAAACTAGGCCACTGCAAATGTCATCAAGGAAGCATTGCAGTCAAATATCCACTATTAAGCTGCCAGAAGGAATTATTTAGGATAACTTTTGACTTTTATGTGGAGTCGAGTGCACTGCTGAACTGGACTTCTGGGAACTCAGCTAGTACATTCTTAGCCCCTTTTACTCAGTGTCATGAATATGTTTGGGGCATTTTTGGTTAATTGTGCAGGTGGGGGCTCTGATTGAGCCAAGAAACAGCACCTAGGTCCCAGGGACCACCTTTGTAGTTAGCAGAGAGAGGGAAGCCCAGAAGGACAAGAGATGCCTCTCTCGGGGAGTGGATGGAGGATAGACAGGGCAGATGAATTACTCATCAGGAGCATCACTTTCCTCATTAACTCCAAAATGAGCCCAGAATGACTCATTCAGACTTACACATCTGCATCTAGATTAGATGAATCCTGAGCCAGAGAAAAGCAGGATCAAAGCAGAAAGGAAACAGCACCACTGGATAGCCCACTTCAGAACCACTAGTGACACTGAGCTGCTGCAGGAGCAGAAAGCACAGGCACAGGGGGTATTTCTGAGTGGTGCACGACAGCCTTGCCTCTTGGAATTGTTTTTTGGTTAGAATAAAAGTGAAGTTCTCCCTCAACTAAGAGTGTATAGATTGGAGAGACAAAACCTGAGCAGTAAGCAGCTTTGAAGCTCCTCCAGGCACAAACAAGCTGAATTTGAGGTGGGGAGGAGACCTGCAGAATCCAGGGCAGCAAAGGAGCTCTAGCTCTAGGAATAAATAGAGCATGGAGTCAGGAGGAACAGGGTATTTGTAGTGAGCCTGCAGAAAAAAACAACAGCAACAAAATAGCAAGGATTCTAGCTTGCATACAGTTTAATCAGTTATTTCTCTTACCAATATGAGCCATATATATAAGAACAAGACATACAGCCTGCTTTCTTACCCATTTATCTCCACTGGCAGGAGACAGTAACGTGTACTATGGTCAGCTGATATGTACGTGCTTTTTGGCCAGCTAGCAAACAGAATAAGTGACCATTAGATTTGTTTCAGAGCTCTCCTGTTTTGTCCAGCAGAGGAAATCTACATCCCAAAAACCAGGATGGGGATCTACATAGGGGAAACGGATAGAAAGAGAATATTGCAAAAGAGAATGCTGCAAAATACTTCTTTTGGAGTCACACTTGCCAAAAGGTAAAAAGGGATGGAGCTTGCCCCCAGGGTAGAAGGAGAGAGTCATCAGGATGAAATTGTGCTTGACATTGTAGGAATTGAAGAATAGGTCTGGTCTTTGTAAATGAGTGGACTGAGGGACAGTAAGTTAAACGGACAGAGAGCAGACTTACAGGCAGAGCCAATGGGACAGATCTTTAGCACTCGTGACATTTATTACTAACCACTGCTGCGAGTGATGATGACACTAATTGGAAAAAGACTGAGCTGTAGTGGGGGAAGGTGTCACCTGTCACACCCAAAGGCACCCTTTGTCAGGCTCAGTGTGACAGCCAATAAAGTCTGTGAGCAAACAATCTACCGCAGCACTTTTACCAACTTTGCAGTCCCTGAAAGGGGGTGTCAAACCTGAAGGAGAATTTTTGCAAGGAACAGCTTGAGCACATCCTTCAGTTTCATTATGCCCTGCCAGCCCTGCTCCGCTTCCCTTCCAATAAATTCCCTTGTAAGAGCTATTTCGTAATGTTTAATCTTCAGATGATTCAGAAATCTTTTCTGATAACAAAACCCCTCCAATTGTAGCTTTTATTCATGAGAATAGAGACTTAGCCTTCAGGTGCCTGCATTGTCTTGACAAAGTTCCTGTCATAAAAATCTCTCGTGCAACTTGGGCGCTGATGGATTGGAAGCCATAAATCTTGCTGTTATTAGAGCCACAGTTCTCCGCGCTCACTGCAACAAGTACTCACCAGCCATAAATCCTTGTCTTCTTTTCCATAAGAGCCCATTTCAAATGCTTCGGTGAGATCTGGATTATTCTTTAGCTATTCGGGCGCTTCTTAGAAAAGACATTAGAGGCGGTCTCAGAAAGAAAATGAGTCTCCTGGTGAAGCTTTCAAAGGAGTTTCAACATTAACACAAATGCTGTTCCTGAAGCCACAAGAGAAGCAAGTAAAGAATTTTCTTCCTTAAAATTTCCACCTTTTTTCTCTAAAAATAAACCCCTGCAGACCAGACACTGCTAATTTTCAAATGGAGACATCAGGGAACAATCAATAAATAAACAAAATTTGACCAGCTACAGAGTGATGCATAGGTGTAGAAATGAAAAGGTGAGATCGCCTTCAGATCGGGATAGAAGTAGGCTCATAAAGGAACTGTGAAATCTTAAAGCATTATCTGAAAAAGACAAAACTACAACACTCAGAGCTTTGTCAAATCAGGCTTCAACAAAACCTAGAAGCACTCTGCTGAGACAAACAGTGACGGAGACCTCCATCTTCTGTGTGTATTCATGCAGCTGTGAAGGTATGAATATGATTGTGTGTACTCACACATAAGTTCACATGGGTGTATTCAGACCATGAAGTCTAAAACAGTGTCAGAAACCTCAGAGACAGAGAACTAGATTCAAGTTCATGATAGAATTCTCAATTGAAAAGTGATTCTTTGGGACCAAACCAAGGCAAGAAAAGAGGAAGAGTCCCAGGACTCCAGCCCTAAGTTTAAGCAAGCTGACTCAGCTGACATATACTGCTGTTTTTGCAGCTGAAGGCACTGTCACACATTGCTGTGTTAAATGGGGACCAAGAACCTACGCTAGCTCCTGGATGTGTTATAGTGCTTGTCGTGTAATTCTGGGATCACAGCTCTGGTAGACACACATCCATATTGCAGATGCAGGCATGGCAATCTTGAACATCTTCAGCAAGAGTCTCCCTGCAGACACCAGTAGTGTCACACTACATCCCAGGCGGGTCAGAGATGGTACATGGTGATAAATAAGGTCAGGAGAAGGACAGAAATCAGGGAACCACTTCACTTCTGCCACAAGGACACAATTACAGGGAAGGAAACCACCCAACAACTCGGCCTGATAATTTCAAGTGTAATTGGAAGCATTAAAGTGTCTAAGCTCAAAGTTATTTCAGAAAAACAGGCACATACCCCTAAAATAGCCATTACAAGTATTTTCCTCCTACTCAGCAAGAAAAGGCACCAGGGATAATTTAGTGACTCGAGTCATTAGTTGTATATTGACGACAGGGGATGACGCCAAGTCCCAAAACTTGGCGAGGAGTCGGAGACCACGTTATAGTTTATATTACTCTTTCAGGATCAGAATATGAAAACTCCTTGCTATAAAAGAGGTTTCCTTTTTCCACAGTGTAAGCTCTTCAGCTAGTGTATTCCTTTTTCCAAGGGAGGAATGCAAGGAGTAGCATGTATGCAACCTCCAGGTGCAAGTCTCAGAGCCTTTTGCACCAAGCAAGGGCAGCTCAGCTCCTGCCCTCCTGCCCCTTGTGTACTTGGATCATCTTTTCCTCATTCCCAAGGTTCTGGGCCACAGCACAAAGAGGCAGAGCATGACCCTGCAGCAAACAACAGTCATGTCCACACACAATACACAATACCATTGAATGAGTTTTGGTTTCTTGTATTTGTTTGCTGGTTCTTGAACTTTCAGGTCATTCTTGGGTCTCAGTTTCAGGCCTCCCCTAGCAACCAAGGCAGCGGAAAACTCAGTTGGAAAAAGCAGTGTTTCTCATGCATCACAAAAACGTTCAGAAAATCACCAACTACGAGTTGTCAGTAAAACTTGAGAGTTCACAAGGGGTGGATTGACATAAGATTGCCTGGAACACATTGCTGGATACTCTTTTCAATGACCATGAGTTTTCTCCTGTTACAAAAGCAAGCCCCTGACCTAAGCCATATCAAATTGATGCCCAGGACACAAATGTAGCCCTCATTCATTGATAAACACAGATAACCAAGCAGGTGGTAGCTGCTGAAGAACATTTCTCTGTTGGTAACATATGTGGAACTGCCTGCGACCCCAGCCATGTTGAGAAGAAAGCAGATTTTCTCTCCAGATGGCAAGCTTTACTCATTCTAATTACAGATATATTCCCAAACACCTGAACACTCTCCTCATACACATTGAGACACCACTTTACAGGCTGACGACTTGAAGTAAAATTTACTTCATTCTTTAGCAATTTTTTTGTTTTTAAATCAAAATCTCAGCTCGGTTCTCTTGGCTGCCTGCTGTCTTTCTCCAAGCAGCCTTTTGCAGTTGGTTTGTTGTGCGGGTCTCCTTGGCTGCAGCACAGGGCAGCTCTGGCATAAGAACTTTTCGAAAGAGGAAAACAAGCTTTCAGATTAATCTTGGGATTAATTAGGAGGGAGATGGAAGTGTAGAGTTTCAAAATGCCTTGCTTCTTAATTAAGGACTGCTCACTTCACAGCTTCATGATCCTGAAGCAGTAAAGAAGATGGAGCCAGGTATTTAGTGGTACAGGTCAATATATCCCCATTGACTTTGCAAAGTCGATTTATGCCTCTTCTGCCCAAGATGACATACTCAGAAATCAGTAATGAGATTCTCCATGACTTCCATAGAACTCTGGGTCAGGCCAATAAAAATGATCCATGCTTACTAATTTTTAGGCTGGTCATTAAGAGATTTCCCTCTCATCTCTCCCTTTTCCCTGTTCAAGTCCACAAAGACAAATGCTACTTCTTCTCAGTATTGTGCTCTTCATAACAACACTTGAATTTAATTTATTCCACAGTCTGACAGGACAAGCCAATATAGAGCTTTATTTCTCTGGCAAATCACTGCTTTCCTCGATTCACAGGAAGAGCCCAAAGTGTTGTGAAAAACCAGTGATCATCTCAGGCCAACGGTGTCCGATAGAGATGTGTAAAAGAGAAGAGAGTACCTTCCCCATTCAAAGGGATGCTGGAGATGGCACAGATACTTTTTCTCCCTTTTACAATATGCCAAACTGAAATCTCAATGAGCATTAAGAAGCCAGTCACCCCAAACATCATCCAGGTCATTGTGCCTCAGGCTGTGATTTCAAAAACACGAGTTTTGCATAAATCATTGGCTGTGGGTTTAAACTGAGGTGATTTTTACTTTTTATCGGGACGGTAAAGATTTCATTACATCTCTAACGACGCTCTTTGTTGCCTTTTCCAGAGGTGGTGACAATTGCAACTCATCAGCCACAGTTCCCAACTGTGCTGACAGCTCTGAAGATGACAGACACAAAAAGACAATACCCCAAGTGTATCCAAATGAGATAAAAAATCAAGGAATTTTGTCATATCCCTATACACACACATACCCCTCCGCTTGTCTAACGCCAGGCATTACTTTGTGGTGACTTGAAATCCATCAGCAATTTTATTGACTGAACATATGCCAGAAATTCATTTTGCAAACGTCAATTGGCTTGGAAGAGAAAATGAAAAATTCATCTAGAGAAAGAGACAAATGAGCTTAACTCGTTTCTTCTCCCAGATTTAACAACTATTTAAAGGATTTTATTCACCATTGTCAGTGTTAAATCTCTGCAATGGGCTGTAATGCAAATGTACCTTCCCTGTAAAGCCATTTTACAATGATGGGACCTGTCCAGGGGTGCAGTGAAATACTTGGCCAGCATGTGGTTGAGCACAGAGCTCAAAACAACTTTCATGTACGAAGAGGTTGTGGTGAAAACAAAAGTGGGAGTGTGGGAACTACTAAAACAGAGTGTTTGCAATGTCCCTTTTAAACCCAAATATTTCATTCTGGACTTAAAAGGATTTTTTTGTGAAGCATTTTGGAAATATAATTTCAGTCTGAGATCAAGGTGCCTTGGAATATGAACCAATTCCTTCCATCTCCCTCTCCGTTTCAACTTGAAATTGAAAGCTTCACAGTGATTCAAATAAAAAGCTATGTCATGGATGAAGAGAAATTTCATTTTGTGAAGAATGTTGACTTCCACATTTTCTGGTCTGCTTTAAGAGGGAAAAAATAACTCAAAATCTCTAAAAAAATATTGACAAGAAGCTGTTCCTATGTCCAGCGCTGATCTTGGGTGCAACATATTTATGCTCAGTAATTGGTCACGTAGGGCCAATGGGTTTTACGTTTTTAGGGCAGTTTCACTTTATGTATTTGGCCTCCCAGACCAATGATAGCTTGACTATAATCTTTTTTTTTCCTTCAATATATGACTCTTGTGCTTCATTAAAGCAGAAAACTGCATTATTAGGGTCAAGTACAGCACAGTGCATTATCCATCCCTGCCCTGCTATTGCTTTCATGATGCTAAACAGCGACAGCAAAAATGGATTGGGCTTGCAATGAATTCAAAGCAATAAAGATGTTGCTGATTTTAGGGCTGATGGTATTTTCCATTACAGCCTGAATGGAGTGCCTGGCCTGCTTGAAAAGCGGCACTATTAGCTATAGCCCTCAAAAAGCACAAGTGTGAGGAATGCTCCGGGTCTAGAAGAAATAAGAATTTTCTGTACTATCCCCACTAAGGTTTGCCTGCAGGTGACTTATTTACATCTGAGCTTCAGCTGAAACATTGCAATGAACTTGGGAATTACTTAACCTTGACAAATGCTGCCTGTCCAATCCCTCATCACTGATTTTGCCATGTATCTGTTCTTAACAAGTCCTGGAGCCCTGTGCACATCTGTTCTTTGATTGTCTGCCTTTGATTTTCAGCAGGACCCTTTGTTGTGGTGGTTAGACCAGGGGAGAATAGAAGCTCTTGTTTCCTGGGGCTGCACCACACAGGAGCTGCATTCACATTTAGCAGTTTGTGGGGTGAAATTGTTGGTTAGCTAATGGATGCTAAGGGTTTCAAGGCATTAAGGCTGGAGGTTTGCAATTTATGAGCTCCCTAGAGCTAATGAAGGTACAAAGGCTCACAAAAGCACAAGGATAGTCTGCACTACCCTCATCTCTCCAACGTGGGAGAAATGACAAAGTATATCAGCCCTTAGAAATCTTCATATTATTGTTCTGTACGTGGAGAGGGCAAATATTTCTGCTGCCCTTATTGATAACAAAATTCTTGCCATCAGGAAAGACATATTTGTGTTTGCAGTCAACACTTTCCTGGGAAGTTTGTCAGTTTGGATACATCACGTAGTGTTGCACAGGGAAAAGACAGACAGCAAATTCTCACAGAATGTTTCACTGAAGTTAAATATTCTGCATCGCATTTATCAGAACTGGAATATTCTTGGAATATTCTTTTATTCTTATGCCATAAATTGCACATTAAAAAGAAAAAAGAAGAAAAATCATGAAATAGTGTACTTCCAAACACTTTCATGATTTCTGTAATCACAGAATTGTAGGGGTTGGAAGGGGCCTCTAGAGATCATCTAGCCCAACCAATATATAATAACATAATATTTAAATAATATATTATTTAAATATATAAATAATAATATTATATTGTTGGACGTTTTCATTTTTAACCTTGGAATGACAAAGATTGACAACAGTTCCTCCAATTCCACTTCCCAAAAGCTGTGCCTGGAGAGCACCAAAGTGATGGACAAAGATCTAAGAGCCATTATTGCTGAGTACCATCTGGATCTCCCTCACTTGGCAGCTGAAGTTTATAACCCAACCCTCTGTGCTCTGTCCCATCTCCATCTCTGATAACGAAGCTCCTCACATGTCTTCCGAGGTCAGCTCCCCTCTGTGCAGCTGTGGTTGCTGCAAAGCGCTGAGCTTCCCTCTCTGTAATTACCAGCTCTCAGCCTGCCTGAGCAAACGCTTTGATTCATATTCCTGGATGCACTCTGCATCAAATTCTTCTGGTAATCACAGCTTCAAATGCTTAGAACTGGAGATGAAAGTAGAGCATGCTCTCTGGCAAAGGGACAGCGAGTCCTGGAAAGGTTGTGGCTGCGTGCACTGAAGCCTGGGGCACTGCAGGGGAGCGTGGAGGTTCAGAACATTCCTGGTTGGAACTGAGAATTGCCTGGTGACAGCTGCAGTGTGCACTTGGGGGCAGAGGGGTGGTGGGGCAGGGGGTGAGGTACATCCTCACCTGCTCCTTGTGCTCTGCCCCGAAAACTCTATTGCTTGCAGCTGTCTGTGCTGGTGACTTAACTAAAACAGGGAAGACTCAGGTAACTACAGGTGGTGACACCATTAAGGCCACAATTGGACTCCGTTTCACCAGGCACAGCAGAGCATCCGTGGGTTATTTGCTTTTGGGAATGAGACAGTGAAAATGATCTAAAACTATCAAATAAATACACAGTAACTCGAATTCAGCAGCACGAGGGTAAATAAGATAAAAAGCCACACCATCCCCTCTCCCCCCCCAACTTCAGCTCAGCTGTGGTTTGGGGATTTTGCATCACCTGCAGCGTTTAACTTCTTGGCAGCTGTTTGGATGGAATACAATCGCACCCTTCCCCCATGTGATTACAGGACCCTTTCCTGGGGTTTCTATGGAAACCCAGCTGCTTTTAAAAATATCTGCTCCTCCCTTCAGCAGAAGAGACTCAAACAGCTAATTGCCTCCTGACCAGCTCTTCCCTTTGGATGGGCGGTTTGCTCATTTGCCCACTGGATCCAGGGCTCGCTCTGGCTTCAGTTTGGTATTTGCTTTGCAACAGGTTAAAGCAGCAGCTGAATTCAAGCACCCATCTCAGGACACGTGCACTGCAAACTTGCACCAGGAATAACCTCTAGCTCCCAGGAGGTGAAATCCAGGAGGCACTTCCATAGTTCTCCAGGGCTGGAGATCCCCTATCTCAGCTAGTTCCATACCCTCGTGGCAGCTCAACTTCACTCCATCCCATCACTGAGCAAAACCTGAAGAACTTTGGGGTCTGAACTGAGTGCATCACTGCACTTCTTTGACACGAGAGCCTGCAATGTGCCACCTTTGTAGCCAGGCTGGGATGGCAGCATCCCTGCCCACACGCCGCCTCTCCCAGCGCAGACAGACTCTGACCCTGCTGAACCTGCCACTGGGAAGGGACCCCCCCAAAATCCCCTTGTTCCCAACACTCATTGCTTCTGACAGCCCCGCTGGCTGCCTGTGTTTGCCATAACAACGGTTTCCAGGCACGCACGCATCCTGGAAGCACAAGTCCTGGCGCTTTAAATCAATCTAAATAGTTTCACAGACAAAACATCTTGTCAGCATCTACACAATCTCTCCTGATTGAACCAGTGATGGATGTGACACATCAAAAACACAGCGCTTAAACATTTTTGCTGCTTGCTAAAGCTCACTCAAAGTGGATGGGGAAGCAGCTTTGGGAAGCGTAGGGCAGGAGAGTCTCGCTTTGCTGACATATAAGGCACATTCAGATGACATCCAGTGATTACTAGCCTGCATTAAAGCACAAATTGTTACTTATCCTCCCATCTTCTCATACAGCCCTCACAGTTTCTCTGAATAGCATCATGGATGATTTAGAGAGGGCTGCAGTGCTTTGGCAGAGGTTGGGGGTAGTGGGTTTTGCAGCTGTTTGCATTTTATTCCACTAAACATTCGCTCTGTCTGGCTCTCCAAGTTTCTGGTGCAGAGTGAAAAGAGAGCCTTGAGCAAGCAGCATCTCTAGGGATGAACGTTGGCTATTGCATCATAGAGATTAGGGCCCCACAAGCATTGCAAAGCGGCTTTTGTTGGGCCAACTGATCTCAGCAGCAGCTTGCAAGGAGCAGAACAGCAGGAAGCTTGAGGAGCAGCGGAGGATTTGACATATCCTGAGGATTTTGTGGTCAAGCAGCCTGCTAGCCCTACCCCTCTCCTGCTAACAGCTCCATGCACTCTTGCATTTGTAGGTGCATATGAGCAAATCATGTCTGCATATACCTGGGTAGGTACTGTACTTGCTGCCCCTCTGGAAGCTCTACTCTAAGCAAGGTAGCTGGTTAGCCACAAAATAATGTGATTTTGCCTTAGAGTACGTGAGTACCTTCCATTTGCCAGCTGGGTTTTCAGCCTTTTCAGTCACACTTGTGACTTTTCTTCCAGAACTCAGAGCCCAGAGCCACGCTTTGTAATGACATCAGAGCTCAAGTTCACGTTTTATCAGAAGAGCAGAAGCTTTAAGGAAAGCATTAAGTTTTGCAAGATTTGTAATAAAATCACTGGAGCTGGCAACCATATAATCTGAAGTGCAAATTTCCACTGCTTTTTGCTAGCAAAGACAGCTGTCATGCTGATAGCTCACCACCAAAGCTAAAGTTTGTCCAGATTATTTAGCAAATACACACAAGTGCTCCAGGAGAGAATCCACAAACAAGTCACTAATCCAAAAAAGCTGAAATCAGAGGACTGCAAGTTTGCTATTCCTGGCATGCTTAAGGCATGTAAATATGAGTAATGCTGGCAGTAGGATTAAACAGAACTCATGCTTTCAATCATGCATTAGAAAGTGTGTTAGACTCGTGAGAACAGTGACACGACTGAGGTTTTATTCCATCTGAATGGCATGGGACTTTCACCCATCTTTTACTCAGAGTCTTCCAGTGTAGGGCCCAGCACAGGGCAGCCCTGCTGCCAACCCCTTACAGCATGGCACGCTGTGAATACCCAAGCAAGGGAGAAAAAAGCCATTTGCATAACAGGACAAGATGCTGTTGCAAATAACTTCTGAGTCATGGGGGAGCACTCGGAGTGCGGCCAAAGTATCACGTCTATTGCATGGCCCATTATATATTGCTTCAGTACGTCATTAATGGGCACCTCTCCTGCATTTTCTCTTGGAAGATTAAAGAGAAGCCAGTTTCTGCTAATCACACATCTTCCAGCTTGCTGTCTCACATTTTGCTGAAGGGGAAAGCGAGGAACTGCCCATTCTCCCTTCAAACATCCCAGGGATGGGATTTATTTCCTGCTGCAAGCATCCCGCAGCAAAGCATTTCTGCAAGGTGCATCAGATGTGTACTAAAGGTCTGTGGGCAGCCCTGCTGCTTCTGCCCCCTTTTCTAAATGTTCCCTCTGCACATCCCCCCCAAGTGAGATATATGGGGTTGATAATCCTCCTTCAGTCACCTAACACAGCACCGAGCCCCCCATTGTAACTCTTTGTGAGGTTGCCAAGGACCACCCCAAAGTGGAAATGCCATGGGAGGGGAAGGCTGACAGCCACGGAGTGACAGGGATTTGCCAAAGGGATGTAGAATGCAGAGCAGTTCTTTTGACAACATTTTTTTTTGCTATTAAAAATAAGTCACATCACCAACCACGAGTATTTTTTCCCCCATAACGAGGGTAGTGCCTGATGCACATGGGAGGATTTATTTTAAACTGAAAACCATTGTTTTTCAAGCTCTATAAACAAACAAACAAACAAAGAACCCTTCTCCTTTTCTCATCTTGAATCAAAGTGACTTTATTCAGCAGAAGTGAGCGACAGCATCAAAGATGCGATAACAGCGCCTGCGATCCCAATCCAGCCAACTCAGTGTATGAAATCCCGCAAAGAGCTTTCCTGCCTGTACCCCAACACAAGCAGCTGTCCCTGCAACCTCATGCTCAGGACAGAGATCAACCTTTCCTGTTACACTGCTTGGTAGAAATAAAGTCCTGAGATAAGAAGGTTTTTCAGTGCCTTTCTGCAGCCTTGAGCAGGGGATGCTTTCCTTCAGCCACCAGAGCCCTGCCTCGCTGTGGGCAGCCCTAGGGAGGAATCCTTATCTCCAGTGAGCACCATCCCCTGACAAGTGAGATGGAAAAAATCAATAGGAGATTTGCTGGCTCTGAAGTGCTAAGGAGATAGGAGCCCATGGTGCCCGATTTGATGTGCTGATTTTTATCAAAGGGATTCCCTTAGCAGCTTCCTCCTGCTCCTCTGCCCCGCATCCATCCTTTTCTGCCATCATTTTCCTTGGGTCGGTACTGGGGGTGGTTTCCTATTTTCACACAGCCCTGAGCTCTGGGACCTGAGTGTAGAGACCTGCATGTTTTCAGACAGCAAAGGGGGACAGGAGGGGCGAGTGCTCCTTTTTCTCCTGTTTTGTGTTCCTTCCCAGGATGACACCTTGTACTAACAGATTTTGTGCCTATGTCAGAATCCAAGAGTAAAAGCAAACTGAACTCATCTTTAAATTGTTTAGACCACTTGCTCCTTGCTGCTTCGGATGCTCAGCTGAGTTCCACCCTACTCCAGCTGCAGCTGCTTCCCAGACTTAGCATTTCATACTTCTCTGATTCAAGATGACAAAGATGCTTTACAGGCTGCAAGTTAGGGCTGTAATGCAGCACAGATTTCCCTCTCAGGGCAGAATGGGCTTTTCTAGTGAATAAAGCAAGGGCAGTTACTGACTGCAGCATGGAGCTCCAGGGCTGGTTGATGGAAGTAGCTCACTACTTCCTAAATGGAACTTATTAGCAAACGTGCACGCTCATTAGCATATGCAGGCATTCATTTGCATATGTCAACACTGTCTCTTTATGGACTCTGCACTCAGTTGGATGCAACTACAGTGCAAAGTGGGCGGGTTTTCAGTTCCTACAAAACTCAGTAAGGTATGATCCACTCCTGGAAATATTGCAGACAAATTCTGGGGAGTTTGTCATCTTTCCAGCCGAAGTTCCCCAGAGCTGTGGAGGAGAACGCATCTACCAGCTTGGAGTTTAGTAACCTTTAACTCATCCCAAGACAATTCCTGATGAGAAAGAACGCAAAAACCCATGTCACCATCCAGCTGGGTTTTCCCCTTGGCTGTTTCATGGTCTCATGGCACAGCCCTGCAGCTTGTCCAAGCTCCCACCGTCCATATCCTCCTCCTGCAGCACACGGCAGGCAGCAGTTAATCAGTCCTCATCCTTTCCTTGCTTCCTCTCCTCAGCCTGGAAGGTGCTGGGCAAAAGATTGCTGTGGTCTGTATTTAGTACAGCTGTGTTCTGCCCTTCAGCAGGGCTTCACAGCACTTTAATGCAGATATCAGGGAACCTATAATTAGATCTGCAATCAATCCTAATAGTGTCTCGTCAAGGCTGTTTTGTGTTGCCATCGCTTTTGTTGCAGTGATTTAGCAGCTGACTAAAAGCAAAGGGTGCAGCAGATAGCAAAGCATTTCCCTGCCAGTCAGAGGTGAGACAGAAAAGCAAAACTGGTGAATTCTGCTTTTATTTCCCCTGCAATCCACCTACTCTTAAATATTACTATGAGCAGCCACCGTGTGAGTACATTACTACAACACAGTGTTTACAGGTGCAAACCAGCCAAGTTTGACATACAGTTTCTCTAAAGAGCTTCAATACTTGCAAGCCCAGTCACATCCACACGAGCCTCAGATCCTTTCAAAATATGGCAATTGCTTTCGTGTGCTTCCACAGAATCCTAAAGCCATCGGCCAGGACTGAGTGCCACCTTTGGAGCAAGAAAGAGGTTCACTGCAGAGGGGACAGAAAGCACACACCTCAGCTGAGCTGTGAATCCTGGCTCTGCTTTTTAGATGCCAGGAAGTGATTTTTGTATTTTTCATCCTAGAAAGGCAGAAGAGTGTTATGTGTCTCACACAGATAACCACGACAGTGACCTTAAACAGAGATAGCCAGCTCGAAAAAATCTGATGTTCATTCTAAGGAAGAGCTTAGATATAAGCAACTGTAGCTGGGTTTGTAAGTACAAGAGGCAGAGTAGAAAAATCAGAACCTACAGCCCTGGGAGGTAATGGGCCCTGCCAGCATCCTCCCTGCTGGACCTCAGCCCCAAACCCATCAGCTGTCTCAAAGAAATGAAACTTACCCCCATCTGAATCTTATATACCCAGGGCATGCTTCACCAGAAAAATGCTGAAGGAAAAGTAGGCAGGGCTGAGAGGTCTCAGTGAAAGCTTAATTTCATAAAGGAAGCTCCTAGGATTAGTGAGAGGATTTTTACCTACTGAATAGCTTTGTGGGTTTTTTTTTTTTTTTTTTCCAATTACAGGGAATACATCTACCTGCTCAGATAAGGTGCTTGCCAGTGGGATGCTCATTAACCTAGATGTATTTGCTTTGTTGGACTTGCCTGTTAATTAAAGTCATTCCTTCTGCTTCCCTTGGGAGTGAAAGGGTTTTAATATCTCTGCATTGCTCAGATATGAATACTCCTTCAGGCACCAGGCTGGTCTGGGGAAGCAGACCTGTGACAGAGCAATAAGCACAGAAGCCTGAGCTGAGAGCTGGGAGAGAGGATCTGTCCTGGCTCTGCACACACACGTAGCATCTCACTCTTCAGGGATGATGCAAAAAGGAGGTTTGGGACTTCAACTTACTGAGACACACTTGCAACCCCCTCCCACAAAAACTGCAAGGCAGCAGCTGCTTTATAGGGGCTCCAAGGTGTGCAGCCCTTGTTATGATGGAGCTGCAAGACAGCTAAGGGTGCTGCTGCTACACTGGGGCCTCGCTGGGACACAGCTCTCAATTTGCCATTCTGCAGTTAACACAGTGCTGGGAGCTGCAGCTGGGCTTTGCTGCAGCAGCTCTTCATCTCCTTGCCATGTTCACATAGCAAGTCTGGCCCGGCAGCATCCCATGCAAGACCGAGGCATAGCTGCGCAAATTAGCATGGCTAGGGGGGGTTGCATTGCTTGTGCAACAGTTAACAAAGCTTAAAAATGGACCTGAGGCAGGAACGAGGCCTTGTAAATTCTGCCAAGCTCTGTTAGGTCTGATTACCCTAGCTGTAAATGGGGAAGAGGTGGTAACGGGATTCAGCCTGTTAAAGGCTGCAGAGAGGGTTGGGTCCAGATTTAGTGGTGAAGAGGGATGTGGGGGGGGAGGGAAATCTGAGGGAGGGGACCAGAGTCTGGTCTACTGCCTGCGTTGCTGGTGGTGTATTGCATGTTTTCCTGCTAAGCCTCACAGAGTTCATGTTCTCTGTGTAGCTCTTTACCTGGCAGCTGCTGTCTCACCAAGATTGAACTATTCTGTCCCAAAGCCTTAAGACACCAAGTCTGCCATTTCCCTGGACCACTGCATCAGGGAGCCCCGTGCTGCCTCTGCCTGTCCCTTGCTGTAATTCAGAGGGGTAAGACCCACAGAGATTTCCTGTGTGCTTGCTCAAAACTAGCACTCCTATCTATGTGTTGCTTTCCAGCTCAAGGACTAATGCTGAGAAAGGCACTTTGAGTACAAAGTTACCTAGATAGGTTTTGTGCCAAACCTGTGACTTATGTGTGAGATTAATCCTTACTTCCCAAATCTTTTCATGTTAAGGAGGGAAAGAAATGTTCTGCCAATGTCCAATAAATGATCCCTGAGACAAGTTTCCACTGGAGGGAAACAGAAATAAAATGCAGCAGCCCAGAATGTAAGTATCAAGCACTTAACTCCTTCAGAGCTGGGCTGCTCAGCAGTCAGTGAAAGGCATTTCTTCTCCCCTGGGGATGCATTAGCACCCAGATGTGTCTGGTATAACATCTGTGGGCATGCAGAACATCTGGTTGCTTCTGCTGGATGCTGCGGTGTGTGCTTGCTCTGGCTCAAATCATCCATGAAAGGTTGCTGGTTGTCTTTGTGCAGGTAGCTGCATGCTGCAGCCTCTGCAGAGCAGTGGGTTAACCCTTCCTCTCCTCCCTTTGTTCCTCAGGAGCTGTTGTAAAGCTATTTTTCTGCTTTGGATTTTAACCCATTCCTCCTTCAAAGCTAGAGAAAGGACTGATAGCCATCCACCCGCTTGCTGCAGCTTTCTTTGAGCCACTGCCCTGGGCTGATCCCTGGGTGGGCTGGGAAGTTCAGTCCCCTGCCACCCTCCAGCACTGCCAGAGCAGCACCGGTCTGATTAGGGAGCACTGCTTGGTGCTTCCCTGCTGTGCCTCAGTCCCTCTGACTGCGTTCCTGAGCAGCCAGCATCTATCTGGTCAGGTCAGTGAGCTCTGCATGCATGGCTGTGCAGATCACAGCTTCTGGGCTGTGGAGTTTCTCAGCCCCCTCCTATTTCGGAAGGGATTTAATGTCAGAATCTCCAGGAATTCAGAGAAACTCAAATTGCAAAAGCCTTGAATAGTTGATCTGCAGGCAAGCACGTGCTTGGGGCAACAGGGCATGGTCACACGAACACCTGCTACCATTCCAAACCCAGATCATGAGTGCAGTATGCTGAAGACCCACATGTGCCGATCTCTGTGTCCTTATGGGATTTCCTGCCTGTAGTCTCTTGAAGAAGTGGCAGGGTTGCATGGAGGTGAACCTGGCACCTCCCTGCCTTCCCAACCAGCCCTTTGCCATAAGCAATTAAGCATTAAGCATCTCCTGCAAAGGAGACCCCCTCTCCTTCTTGGCTGTTTGTTCCCTGTGGTCACAGCAGCTCTGTTTAGGCTCTGCCCTACCCTCAGTTTTGGGTTTTGTTGGGTTCCTCCCTCTTGCTCTGCTTCTGCTGGCACAGTACCTTCAGGGCAGAGCCCAGAAGATGCGTGAGCTCATCCAGGCAATCTTTACTCCTTCAATATACATCTAACACTGTCAAAAAACAGGCAACCTACTGCAGGGCTTCATCCTCCTTTCCATTAGGAAGTTTTTCTTAACGTCTAACCTAAATCTTTCTTCCTACAACTTAAAGCCATTATTTCTCATCTCATCCCCCAGTGGACAAGGAGAATACTTTACTGCCTTCCTCTCTGCAATTCTCTTGTGTGCTTGAAGGCTACATCTATCTTTACAGCATCGCTGGAAAATAGAGCATTACCACTATCCCCAGCAAACAGATGGAAGCAGAGGCACTATGTTTGGGGTGTGTAGTGGAAATGCTAAGCTGTGGCTTGAAGCAGTGATTGAGCACCTGGTGGGAAGGCAGGGCCAACCCAGGGGAGCTCAGGTGCATGCAATACACCTGAGTGACTGGAAGGGCTGGAGCCAGGATCCACCCCTTCTCAGACTTTGTTTAAGGGTTGGGTGTGGAGGCAAGGATATCTTGCTGGAGATCCATGTGTCTAAGGTCTTCTGAAGGTAAACAGCTTCTTTGTCTCTGGGCCTGCTGCTGTTGTATTTGAGCAAGTCCTCACTTGCTGTGGCCAAGGACTTAGCTGCTGTGCTCTCCATCACATTAGAGGGTTTACTGCTTGATTTTTCAATGCTTTGCTTAGTTTTAAGTGTCTGAAAGCCAGAAGTCCAAACAAGCAGTGTTTGGACTGTTTGCTGCTGTATCTAGAGCAGCCTTCTCCATCTGATATCTCTCAGTCCTGTTTTGGTGGTGTGATCTTTTGTTCTTCTGGCACAATGGTTTTGTTTCAGGGTAGGATGAGGGGAATGCAGGGTTCTGCTTCCCCAGATGCCTAATTGCAGAGCACTCATAACCACTGATGAAAGTGCTGAAGGGGCTCTGTTGCGGGCAGCCTGTGCAGCATCCAAGTGAGATGTCCTTGGGTGAAAGATCAATTCTGGATGCTTCTCAGGAAGGAATGTTACTTTCAAGTTTATTTATAAAGTTGTCTTTCATGTGTGAAGCGAATGCCTCGTTTAATCAAAGCCAACAGCACGTACTGGTTGCTCCTTCCTTTCAATTACCTTTTAGCAGTAAGTTTGTGTTGTGTTTTGAGTTTCAGCAGGAGCATAAAACTGTAGCAAGTAGGAGACAGAACTCAATCCCTTTGGAGAAGGGGAGATTTAATATTATTTTTCCCATTGGAAAAGGAAAAAATAGTTTGGTGTCAGTACATGTAAATTCAAGCTGTGAACTGGAAAATAATAAGAACATAAACATTCAGTTCTTAGTTTCTGTGTCATTCTGGCACTCAGGAAAGAAACAAGCTTTGATTACTATTTTTTTCCCCTATTGTTTCTAAATTTGAGGTGATTTTTTTCATTTCAACACATCCTCCAATTGGACTTTGTTGACTGAAAATCTGTCAAAAAAAAAAAGAATAAATAAATCTAGAACTGTAGGTGTACTCAGTGCAGGTGGTGGTTGGATTGCACTGCAAAGGAATATTCAGCCTCTGGAGGAGGGGAGCAGGAGAGGGCAGGGCTGGATGCTCCCCAGGCGTGCAGAGCTGCTGTGTTTTGGCTGGTACAGCCTTACAGTCATCCCCCAGATCTCAGCACGTCATCTGTTTGCTGATCTTGAACAAAGCAAAAGCAAACCCTAATTATAAAAACAAATAAAAGGAGGGGGGAGGGAGGGGACAGAGAAAGGGAGAGAGTTCTGAGATGGAATGCCATGCTTTGAGATGCTTTATTTTGAGTACAGTTTTGCACAAAATATGTAATGTGTGTGTATATATATATATTATTTTTTTTTTTTTTACTAGAGAGAGAAAGCCTGTTTAATATCCAAGTAAACCAAACCCACCAAAGCTGTGCTTTGCCAGTGGCAGATAGACTCTCCCTACTCAACAGAAACTTCATTTCTAAAGGCATCTTTTCTCAAACAGCAACACATGGCATTTTAGCCCAACGTTCCAATAAAACAAACAACAATTAATCGAGCTGGGAAACTGAGCCAGCTCTGCTCTGTGAGCTAGAGGACCTTGCCAACAAAAGCTCTGCAGGATGACAGCTCTGAAGCCCAAATAGCTCATCTCATTCTCTCTATTGGCACATGGTGATCTCCTCTGAGTTGTAGGACTGCTGGCTTTCAGTGTGTGACTTTAATATGGTCTCCCCTAGCAGAGCTGGTAAGTCCTGTCCCCAGAGTCTTCTGGGCTGCCTGGCCCATGCTTTCCCTACAGGGAGGAGATGGGCTGTAGGATCTTGGTTGGTGCCCGAGGACGTTAGCTCTTGCCTCCATCTGCTAATATGACCCCCTGCCTCCCTCCAAGGCTCTTGCTTGCTGCACACAAACTGTGCAATGCTTTAAGCACCAAACAAATCTGGCTTGCAAACCCACATAACGAGTTCTTGTTACCCAGCTGACCTGCCTCACTGGGAAGACTGCCATGGAACTGGGATCAAGGTAGCACACTTCAGTGTCTGAGTGACAGCTCATATCCCATTGAACACAACAGTCTGTGGTGCTCCCATCTCCTGGCTGCAGGTACTGAGGATCCAAAAGCTTGTTGCAAGAGCTTGTGGCTCTTTTTGGGTCACTTCCCAGATCTGGTCCAGCTAACGTGAAGGGCATCTTGTCTGATGTGAGTTCTGTGACAATAATGAATTAATTAGGACGTAAAACAGGGCAGTATCTCTTCCACAGTCAGGTGCAGAGTGTTGGGGTAATGCTTTCTGTCCTCTGGAAACGTGAGATCTCTTCAACACCTTCTAGCAAGTGTAGTCCTTGGCCTGGCCTTGCAGAGACTGGCAATGGTAATGGCAAATATCCTGTTTTCCCCATCCTACTGTTCTCCTTTGGTTCTGCGTTTGGCAGCTGGAGGAAGGTTCTGGGAGACCCATGTAGTGTGGGCATTACACCTACATGTCCAAAGAAGCGCTATGCTTCTCGTTTTCTTGTATGGCTGAAAATGGCAATAGGCTGTGGGAACCAGTTAATTGCTCTCAGGGAAAAACGCAGCTTACATGTGGTGGGCTGAAATGCAAGCATCATCTGGGAGAGAAATTTTAGTGAAGTCCTTTCTAGCTATCATCAGTTTTCATTCAGATTTATAAATAGATAAATACTCTCTACTTTCAGCCCGTTCTGTACTGAAGCGAAGGGAAGTAAATTGATCCATTTTAATACATGCCACAGGTGTCTGAGCAGGAATGAAAAGCAGATTGCATACTAACGTGTCTGAAGAGGATTCTCAGCCACCTTTACTAGCTAATATGGCAGGCTGTATGCTCAACCCAGACAGAAACCTGTTTGGAGGATGCTCTGAAATGGAAAACCCAAATGAGAACTATATATTCCTGCAACTATCGGTCACATCTTGCAGTCATTGGTCAAATATCGCAACCTTGGAGCAACAAAGGAGACATCTTATGAGAGCTCGATTATTTTTGCTTTTTCCCTATGCATTTCACCTGAAGCATGTATGCTATGACCCCACCAACACGGTGCATAGTAGCCATGCAAGAGATCCTGCTACAGCCATTGAAATGAGGAACAGAGGGGTATATTCAGGAGCACGCGGGCCAGGAGTATGAAGGTGTGTCTGTCTGCACACTTCTCTAACAGCTTGGGAAAATGAGGATTTATGTCTGTTGTGAAGCTGACAGTTCTTCTGGAAGAAGGTAGAGAAGGTCTTGCTTTGACACTGTGCTTTTTAGATACGGTTTAAAACTAAGATGACAACTGTTTTAGAAAATAAGGAAAGGTGACATCCAAAGGCTTTTTGAAATCCAAAACAAGATCTAAAGTTCTCTCCTCCGCAAGACCATGAGGTATTCAATGGTGTGGGTGCTCTCCTCCTCACGCAGTCATTTCTGAACCACTGTTCTCTTCTTACGGGCAATAACAGAGAAGGTGGCACCTCTTGGGCATTGCCTATGGTATGGATAGTGACATCCCTCTTTGGGATGGCTGGTCCATGCTTGGGGTGGTGACAAGTATCAGGTTCAAAGCTTCTCCTTCTCCCTGCAAGGCCACACCAAATAGCTGTGGTGTTTGGTGATTCATATTACTCCCATCCAGTGGCAGCTGTGGAGAAAGGAAACATATGACACTGACATGATCCTTCCTCCTCCCATGCCAACATCCCATTCTGCCTGGCTTGGGGTGGGGGTATCCACAGATAAAGAGTCAGGATCTCCTTTCTTTTTGGAATAAAGAGCTTTAGCACTTTTCCCTTCTGTCTCTTCTACCTCACCTCCCCCTTTCCCTCTGGAGCAAACAGGATTCAAAAGATTCAGGCTGCTCTTGTTAGTGACTTGACACTAGCACAACTTCCTGAGCTACCACATCAAGAACAGAGTTTAACCATGCCCCTGAGATGCTTTACTGAGAAAGCATCAAGCACAACAAGGCTCAACTCCTCCTAGGATATACGTTACCGCACACTGCCTTTCACCTCCTCAGTGGGCGTCAGGACCTCACTTATGGAACTCAAGCTGCAGAATAGCTGAACCTTCAGAAGGAAGTGGAGAGGTGGGCTGCCTACTGGCTCTAGCATTTGCTGAGGGGGTGTTTGGCTGTTCCTGCCAGAAGCAAAAGATGCTCTGCATGGACCTGTTAAAAAAGAGTAAGTCTGGCTGTAAATAGGCATTTCACCATGATCGCACTGCTTACAAATGTCACTGAGGAGTGGTGACTTCTCACCAGCATGCATGCAGAAAGAAGAGAACTCTCCTAATATAAACCAAATATGGATAGAACTTATTCCCGACCAATTACTTGCCCCAAATCAACATGACAAGGTAATAGCGTGTACTACATAGAGAACAATCCCCTTAAAATGCTCCCATCACCTGTCTTAGCAGTTCCTATGGCACAAGATAGGAGTAGAGCAATGAGAACTCTCTCGGATCATCAGCCATGAGCAGGATTTGTGTTCACCTGACACAAGCTTGAAGGGGACTTGTGCTTTTTCTTTGGTTTGTTAGCTTCAGGAGTGGGGAAGCTGCCTTCCTGCTCTTCCTGATGGATTGCAGACATCATCCAGTTTGTTGTTAGGCAGCCAAGGTCCCAAAGAGTATGAAAGACTCCAGATTGTGTGCAGAAACTGAAATGCTCTTCTCTGATGGAGATTAAGTGATTCAGATGTTGACATGGCCATCAGCAGTGAGATGGAAGAAGTTGGAGGGCAGTCTAGATGCCAGTAGCTATCACTGCCAAGCAGGTAGTTTTGTCTCAAGAGCATAACAGCCCATTTAGCACCTCACTTAGAGACAGGATCCTAGGCCAGAGAGCTAGAAATGGGTGATTTGACCCTGCTGAATGGACTGTTCATGAAATAAATGATAGAAGTTGGCTTTAGTGTTTGTTACCATCCCTTTTCTATACTAATCCAGATGGGTGGGAATCCCTTTGCCCTCCCCAGGATGCCTCTCTTCAGGGAGGCTTGTCATGTACTTACTCTAAAACAAAATCTGTCCTTTTCCATGTTTGGTGACTTGGGTGAGTGGTATTAACATCTTCTGGTCCTCGCTCTATAGACAGTGGTCTAATGACGGATGATCAGCACTTAGACAAGGTGACTGTGACAGCTGGAGCCACCGTGGAGTTTCCCAACATGAGACACTGCAAGGGACCCTGCCCAAGGTTTTAACAGAAATCAGTGCCTTGTGGCAGAGACTGTGCGCATCCTGCCTGATGCTCTGAGGTTCAGCTTGTCCTCTTGGATCTTGATATCCCTAGGTTCTGTTCTTCATTCCAATCCAAGGTAGTAGATGCTGCTCATTGCTTCTGTCGTTGATATTGGTTGGTCATGTACAATTGGCCATATGACATTTTCCCATGAAATGCCTTCGTGTCCTTGCTCACAGGCCTTGGATTCTTCCTGCGTGCCAGCTGTGAAAGACACACTTCTATTTTTAGCTTGGAGGTGTTGGCAAGAAATGCCAAATAATCACCCACATTACAAACAAGGAGCAGCAGAGCCCCTAATCCTAGGCCTCCTTTTCATTCTGCCTGTATCAAGAATGGCAAACCTTGGTGCTTAATCAAGTGCTCCTAATCAACTGTCAGTCACTCTCCCAAATGCAAATAAGGTGAAACAATATGTGAGCTTTCTCATAAGAAAGTGCAGCAGTGGCTGAGAAAGCTTTACACTAGCTGGATTCAATAATGTCTGTGTTTAGAGTCTGGAGTGCTTATTCTATCAGTTTTCTCCTCTCTCCCCTTCTGAATGTTATTTTCAAACAGGGAGAAATATTTTCCAAGGTCATGGAGAGGTTATGTTTTAAGATGTTTGCAGTGCATCCCTTCAGGCTAAGTTAAAATTCCCTTAATGATCATAGCCCTGTCTTGGCTGGGATTCATTTCTTCTGTTATCTTTATCTATACCTTTCTGAATCCTATTAAAGCTAGGATGCTGTTAACATGGCACGACACCAAGGACAGAAGATGCTTTTCTCCCTTTTTTTTCTTTTAACCTACGCCAGTGGTTTGTTGTCCCTTTTCATCCTGCTCCCTCTGCTTTCTCATGGCTTCTAGCTGACAGAAATGAGCCACCTAGCTCTCCCACCATGATACTGGCAAAAATTCAGCAGTTCTTTTTATTCTATGGGAAGCTAGGTGTGTTTTCTTTTGTGTATTTCATTCTTCCATTGCAGTGGATTCCTTTGCGCTGATTTAATAGGTTTCACGTGGGCTCTCTTTAAAGTTTTAGCCCTAGCAAGGGGCTAAAGCCTCACCTTGCACCCTTTGTGAACTGCAGACCCAAACACTTGCTGGTATTCAGCAGCTGTGGGCCTGTGGCACTGTCCTGTGGAAGAGGATTAGCTGTAAATGGGAAACAGAAACACTGAGCCTTCCTCCTGCAGCTCCAGCCCAAGCTTCTTCTCCCATCACAAAATGCTTTGACTGCAGACCTGCAGTCTGCCTAATGCCTTTGAAGAGGAGAAAGCTTCAGTGCACTGATAAATAACGATGAGTGATGCGTGTACCTGGGGACTTGCAAGGAGGCAGAGCTGCAAATTCCTTGGACAGGTGCAATTTGCATCCCCAGTGCCAAGTACACACAACAGCCTACAACAAAATTAATTACTGCCAGGAGGCCAGGGTATGATTTGGCTTCTCTCTGGATTTAAGGCCTTGGTTGAAGAGACCCTGTCTCCACTCTCACACTTATAACAGGGGTTGATGACCCTCTATTTACAAGAACAGTATATAGCAAAGATAAATTGCCTCTGTATCAGCTAAGGCCTTGAAGCAAAATCACTGGGTGATAGGTTGTCATGACCGTTTATTGCATGGGATGGCTGCCAGGGCCCTGCTTGATGTCCCTCGAGGAGTCACTTCAGAATGTGGGATCTGCATGAACTGCCATCCATCATCTGAGCTCCCACCCGTCAGGGGCAAAGAATGGTCAGAGAGGTTTTGTGAGCACTGCTGGGAGCTCCCCAGGCAGGCTCAAGGACTCTCCTGGCTTTTCTGTTTCCCATCCCATCCAAACTTTGGTTTCAGCCAGTGTGTTGTGCAGCAGCTGCCCGTGTGAAGGATCCACTGGGTCAGATCCGTTCATGGTAAAGCCATTGCTACCATGAAAAGTGGTCGAACTGTTTGCCTGTGTTGCACTGCAGTTGCTGAAGATTTACTGCTGCTGTCAGGGTAGTGTATTCTGGGTGTTTGCAGATGTACTCCTGCACCACCAAGACTGGAAAAATAAAGGAGGAATGAAGGAGATTTCAAATCTAAAACCCTGCTACTGCAAGCACCTGATAGAAACTCCTCATTTGGAAGTTAGCACAGCTGTAATGGGAGGGCATACAGGGGGATTTCTGACCAGTTTTCTGTTTCAGTCAGTTCTACCAACATTGCTTCCCCTGTTCTTAAAGGCATCTGGTGATGCTCCATTCCCAGGTTCCCAGACACCTTACTGAAGTGCTTCATCCACGTTTCCATTGCTTTTCCCAACATCTACCTTGTTCCTGTGATGATTTCTGTCACTGCAGCTATGGATACGAATCATCTCTTTCCTCTCTCCAGAGGCATCCTGATGTATTTTCAGACTCTCCTCCTCTCCTCTCAATTTTATGTTCTCTGGATGAGGGAAGGTCAAGGGAAATCCACTGCTTCTGTGTTTTCTTGTTCACATTACCAGAATTTCTCAGTATAGGAGTACATTATTATTCTGCTATCGCTGTTTGAAATGTTTTACCTTGCTCTGCCTTTGCCCTTATCCTGGTTCAATCACAAGCATCATCCTACACTTGTCCCCAGGCCAGTGATAGCTCCTGTTTCTTCTTTTCTAACCTGTGTTTTCTCATCACATAGTGGAAATAACATTAACGTAAGCACGGTCATAAAATACAAATGAAGAGGATAATGCAATCTCTAAATTCAGTGGTAGTCATCAGGTCTATACTGGTAATATGGTGCTGTATATCTCAGTTGTTATGTAGCTACCATTACCACTGGTGTGGAATACTAACCTACTCCTGTAGTACAGAGGGAATTTATACCTAGACCTACGCTACCATATCAATTTACACTGTGTACATAGCCTGCCCTTTCAGTGATTTGCACTCTGCATCTCTAGTAAACACTGAATAAAAACTAGAGGAGAACCAAGGTGTGTGATTACTTTAAATGATGCTGCGCTTCAAAGTACAGCAGAAAGTAACCATGTTAATCTGAATTTTCTGGGAGTGCAGTGCAGTACCTCTAACGCTTTCTGCCCCGTGAGCAAAAAAATAAAAATAAAATCATAACAACAGGTTCCCTGTTCTTTGATATGCATACAGTCCCACTGTGCTCCTTGAGTCCTGCTGAGACCAGAAGCAAAACTGTAGCCAGCTCGTGCTGGGTTAGTGATACCAGTAACACCAGCAAGGGAGTGTGAAGGCATCAGTACGTTTTGGAATGGGCTGCTGTGCATTGCCTGCAGGAGCTGTAATCTCCTAGGGCCAAAGGACGACTCCATCTGCACTGCAAAACTGGCATAAATAACCTGATAGCTGCAGGACAGTGTTCAAGTTATGTCACGACAATGTCAGCTAGCAAAATGCTCAGTAGAGATTGAATGAGGATGCAGGAAGAGCTAAACAATAAATCCAACTGTTTAAAACAGCATTAACAGTACAGAGCCATAGTTCTGATGCAACTTGAGTATATATCTTTTTAAAAGCACCGTGTGGGCAGCTCAGTCACTGGTTGTGGCTGTCTTCGATATCAAGCAAGAAATGGGTGTTGGATACTGGGAGTTTTGCACAGCGTTCCTATGGACAGTCTGTGCTGTGGTGCAGGAACGGCCTCACAGAATGACAGTCCCAGCAGAAGGGGAACTGCATTCTCTGGGTTTCCCAGTTTTGAGAGCAGTGAACTGGATCAGAGCTGAGACATGTGGGAATGGGTCCCCTGAGCCTCTTCTGTAGGTGCCCAAGGGGAAGAAAATCTAAACTGGAGGCTTCTGGGGAAAAGAGAAAAATCAGACTCATTTATGCAAAAATAAATGGAGAAACAATTACATGGTGCAGGGAAAAAATTAGAGTAGTAGCCAGTAAAGGAGACTTATCCTAATCATCCCATATTAGCTCAGTGAATCGGAAAATTGTGGCTAGTCTGCCAAAGAATATACTGCCCAGACCTCATATCAACTGCACCTCTACATAATATTTAGCTGCTTGGACAGTAAAATGCATTGCTTCCCATAAATCATGGCTCCCTGAGAATTACAACCTCTTATTTGTCAGGGAAGGTGGGTGTGTGTGGGGAGAGGGGTGGAAATAACTGCTACAAATGCTCTCTTTTGTGAGCAGGGAGCCAGTTAATCTCTTCAGCCCAGAACATAAACCCACAGCTGTGAGTGGAAGGGTTATTTATGGTGCATCTTCCTCCACGAGCTCCTCCTAGGAGGGATGGGGAAGGTGTTCTTTGCCGCAAGACTGAGCCCTGGCTTGTGTGGATGCAGCGAGAATGAAAAGTATGGGATCCTTGGAGGGAGAGGAGGAGGTTTCCTATGCTTTTCCAAGGCTGTGCTGACAAATCCCCAGTGCTTTTCTTACCAACCTCTGAGCCCTTAATAAAACACAGAGTGGCTTGGGTTGGAAGGGACCCTAAGGATCATCAAGTTCCAACCCCTGCAGCCACCAACCTCCAGAATGCCCCTGGGGAAAATGAATTCATCCACAGCCCCAAAGCCCAGGGGGCACCCATGTCTGAGGAACCTCAAGAGGTTCAGGAGAGTGAACCTTTGAGGTGCTCAGATCTGACACCTGCCTACGTCTCCCATGGGCCCCTCCATGCAGCTGAGACAGCATTTGTCTGTGCTTTACACCGCAGCAGGACCTCTGGTTGTGCATCCCTAGGGCAGCTGCTACCAGGGGATCTCCCCATGGTTAAAGAACCAGGCTGGGATGTGAGGACAGTTTGATCACTTGCAGAGCCCTGGGAAATCTCTCTGTCGTGCTTTTCTCACTGATAATAGAAAGATAAGTCCACCAAAGGGAAAGAGGAAGGTGTATGGTCCACTGATTAACAACCAATAAGTGCTACTACATCCTTCCCAGCTCCATAGAATGCCTTCCATGCAGGAACAGCCTCACCCAGCCCCATGTGTACAATGCAGCTGGGACTGGGATCCATTCACTTGAAAACTCTGCTCTTCAGAACAACAACAAAAAATCCCATTTCCAGCACGGGGATGTGACCCAAAAGAGAATCACTAATGCCATGGGGTCCATGTGTACGTTTGGGTATTTGATGGCATGGTTGGTGGTGGCTGTGCATCAGGAGGCTCAGGTGGCTGCCAGCTACTACAGCACCAGTCGGGACCCACAGGGATCTCTGCTGTACACAGATGAGCCCTGGAGAATTTCACATCAAAATGTCAAATCGATGCTTCAGGACAGAGGCCTGAATGAGTCATGTGGGTTTTCTTGTTTAGTTTCAGCGGTGCTGAGGTATTATATTTTAGGGAGGTAAAACAGATTGCTCCAATTCAGAGCTTTAATCCCTTTTATTTTTAGCAATACTGAAATATTGATGGCATTCTGTAATTACAGAAACATCGAATATATACTAAACATCCACTTAATAAATGGGCATAAGGAAGCTATTTAATATCATATTTAACATAAACTTTTAATAATATATGAAGCCTAGCATGACACAGTATAAAACACTGATGCTAGAATACAGTTTCCTATTTCATGCTATTACAGAAGTAAAACTCAAATAAGCCCACGTCAGTGTAGGAAGTATGTGTTCCAGTTACCACTGTCAAATTGATTTTTGCTCTGATCTCTTTCACTGGGGACCAGGAAGAGGAAGATGCAGATGTGCTTGGAGGGGATCTGTCTGTCCATCCCAGACCGTACAGAGGCTTCACCTGGAGCATCGCTCAATCTCTTCCATTTGCTGATGAGCAGGAGGGAGTGCCCAGATCCATGTGGAGTGTGGGAGTGGGAGAAGCAGATATCATTGCCCTAATGCTGTGGATTTCATGGATTGAATCGAGGAGAAAAAAACCCCATCAATTGGCACACTTTGACAAACAGGTCTGTCTGGGCTGTGATCCAGCAGGACAGAAGCCCATCAAGAAGCAGCACCATTTCCAAGGGAAACCATCCAGGGAAGCTGTGAATCCAACCTCCCCAGCTGGAAGATCTCAGCTTAGAAGCACCATTTCCAAGCTCTGTCTAGACAGAGACGATGCAGATCTAATTGCTGCCTGGCTTAGCACTGCTCTGCTGCCTCTAATTGAGCTGATGAGGGTACCAGCAGCAAACCCTGCCTGGGTGAGATGTGCTCCACTGGCTCCTGGGACCACATCCCACCGACAGGAGCTCTGACAAATGCTTTTGGCTGCTCTCACCTGGGGAGATGAAGCAAAAGCAGTGATGCTTTTGTGTCCTACAGTCCCAGCTCAGTGGAGAAAAGAGGGATTTGGGTTAAACGTGGCTGTCGGTTAAAAGCATCTCTCTGAACAAGAAAACTTGCTCATCCAGGGATAGCAAACAGCACAGAGGGCCATAAATAATGCAGAGATCCCTCACACAGAGCTTGCCTCTGACGTGCATTCATCAGAGAGTCAGTAAATATTATTTTTCTATTCTCTTTTGTGTTTCTGTTGAATGGTAAGAGGCTGTGGGAGAAGGGGGAATAAGTAGCTTGGAGGTGCTGTGCTGCTCTGCTTCTCCCCTCTTCCTCCTCTCACCCCTCTTTGCTGCCATCCCCAAAAGTCTGCTTGAGGTCCACGGGCTCAGCAGTGTTGCCATGCTCCCCCAGAAGGCTGCAGTTGCAGCTGGGTTTGGGAAACAGTTTGGCTTAATGTGCTAAACGAAATGATTTCAGAGCGCATCACAAACAGGGCAAACTGCAGCTCAGCAGCCGCGCTGCCTGGGACTGCCACCTCCCAGGAAAATGAAGCAGAAGCATTTGGCTGCTGGGGAATCGCAGGAGACAAGATGTGAATTTCTCTCTGGGCTAATGGAAATGCTTCACTGGAAACAGGTTTGAATCTCCCTATGGCTGTGAACAGGATCCAAAGCTCACAGGTGCTGAGCAAGTGCCTGAAATGGTGATTCACTGATGCAGCTTTGCTGGTTCCCAAAATGCTAATGAGCAGTTCAGTCTCTAAAGCACTAAATCAGTGTGTGAGACCTAAAAGGAGCATCCAGGATGCTTTCCTGCTGCTAAAATAGTTCAGATGGAATTGCTGAAAGAGCACTCCCCAAAAACCTGAGTCTGCTTAATGAGATGCTTCAATATGAGTAGTCAAATTAGATTCTGAGACCCCTAATCTGTTCAAAAGGTGCTTGGGACCCTGGTGCTTCTCAGAGTCCTTTTTTTTTTTCAGAAGAACCTTGCAATGCTGGGCTTCTGCTCCCATGTTTCTCCTGCAGTGTCCTCATCTCTGCTCTAGTCCATCCCTACAGGTGGTGTTTGTGACCCAGCTGACCCAGCTGGATGCAGCATTTCTGTTACGCCTCCTGTCTAAATCACATGGATCAGTAAATGGAGAGCAACCTCCCTAAAAGCTGCTGCGTGGAGCAGTGTCATACTGACCTGTACTTCTTCCTCTCTGGAGCATCTTACCTACTTGAAGTCCAAGCTGATTTTGTCCAACCAGGCCATCTGAAGGCAAAGAGATGGAAGTAAAAGACTTTGCAGTCTGAGCCCAGTGTCCTGGCCACAGGCTCGTGTCCCAGAAGGATTCAGAGCCACCTGGTGCTGACATCCACTCCTCTATCTGCTCCCTGGCTTTCCTGCCATGTCCTTCCCAAGCACGTGCTGCAGACTTGGCTTTTGCAGCACAGAAAGGAAAGCAGTCTCACAGTCACTGCATCATTTGCACAGCCATCAGCAAGGAGAAGTCATTAACATCTTTATCTCCAGTAGTTATGGATTTGCCTTGCTCTACATCAACAAAGTCTCAGATTCACCTAGCCCATGAGTTTTAGAGCTTTAAAAGCTACACAATCAATCCTGGCTCTGTCTTCATCCTTTCTGTTTCTCAGTTCTTTCCAAAGATCCGGGGATCTGGAACATTTTGGATAACAACCTTGAGGTGCTTCAGTACAGTGGCAGCTGAGGTTGTGTTGGACTTTTCAGTCCAACAGACTTTTCAGTCCAACAGACTTTTCAGACTGGCCATGCTTCTCCCTGGGATTTTCCACTGCATCAACAAGAATTTAATCCATGTGGCTGCTAGGACTTCCTTGCAAGACTCCATTCACAGAGTCCCCCTCTGAAACCACAGGTGGCATGTGTCACATAATATATTCTTGATTTATTTCCAAGCTTGGCTCCTCAGCCTTGGATTGTGTTGAAGGCTGTGGGTTGTGCGCTGACTTTGCACACCATGCAAACTCCCCGGAAAACGCTCCAGTGAACAAATGTTCATTAAAAAATACAGCAAAATGTGGATTGTGACTGACTGCATAGAGGTGCTGGTGAATTGACAACATACGCACACAGTCAAAACAAATGAGCTGGAACACAGCAGAGAGAGATGGAAACTCTCACACCCCAATCTGACATCTGTCAGGGGTGATGCTGAGCAGCTGGGTGGGGCAGATCCTTCACACTTCCCTCCTCCTGCATATTCACCTGCATGCCCTCGTTACTGCTGACCACAAGAGCTGATTTCAACACCACAGAGGGCTCCAGCGAAGCCACCTCCACCCGTATGAATAGCTTCATAGGACTCTGTACTGAGCTATGGGATTTACTTTTCAGTCTCTTCTTATCGAATGCATTCACTGAGCAGCATATCCCTCCTTTTGCAGCAGCTCCAGGTGAGATCTAATTGGTCTGATCCACAGCATCCCCTTTATGTCTTGCAAAGAACCAAAGGGTTTCAGTCCTACAAGGTCATGTTGCACCAAGGGGCAGTCTCTCACTTTGGGTGGATCTTTTGAGCACAGTATTCCAAACGGGACAAATGGACTCAGTACAATATCCCAGCATTGACATTAAAATCAAGAAGAAATGAGGTTGAGCTGCACCTTCAGCACTCCTAGATTTGTTAAATAACACCCCCCAAGTTATCAGAAAATGAGTCTTAATTAGTGCCCATATGGACCTTGGTTTGTCCTAAACTTATTCCCATGGCATCTGATGCCAGAGCTGCACTCACCCACACCCTTCAGGCATCTCAGTGCCCCTTTCAGGGCAGCTAATTTGCAGCTTGAGCCTGTAATGCAGCCCCAAGAAGCACGTCTGATGTGGCTCCAGGTTTGCCTGTGAATGTTTCCATACAGCTCTAATTAACAGCAACAACAATCACTTTCTAGCCGTGGGTGGGGAACCCTGGTGGGCAGAGCGAGAATTTTCTCTAACTGCTACTACAGCCTTCTCTCTCTAGGAAACCTTAGGGCAAATTTCCAAATTTCATTCTTCTGCTGCAGCATATTCCGGTACACGCAGCAGCCCTGCAGGGAAGCCATGCTTTGTAATGAAAACAGTGTGCCTTTGCTCTCACTTATTTACGGGATAACAGACCAGGTGCTTTGTTTCACGAGATGATAATCAGAGTTCCCAGGTGGATAAAGTCAAGCCCAACTAACTCATTTCTGTTGATGGGCTGTGTTATTGCCTTTTCAAACAGGGTTTCCATTTCTCTATCCCCCTTGCATTGTGAGCGGCGAAAAGCTACGCTGGCCAGGATCAGTCTACCCACTGTTTTCTCCCCTTTTTCCCCCTTGTATTCAGAGATCCTTTAAATCAGAGAGAACATCACATTATTTTAAGCAATAGGGAGTAGAAACCATCATTCCAATCCATTTTTATACAAAATCTAATGCAGCGATGCTCACAGCTGCTATTTCAATACAACTGTCCTCACCCTGGCATTAGCACATAAGTGAGCAAGGCTCAGTGAACCCAGATCAGATAACACCTGTGATGCAGGTGTACAACCAATCCATTCCTTTTCAGCAAAGGGAGAAATCTGCTGTGCACTGAACTGGTCCATGAGCTCAGCCTCCTGTCACCAGAAACCGCATCATATAATCCCGTCTGCAAGCGATGATTCTGTTTGAAAACCTGCTAGGCTATTTCCCCCCCATTATTCCTACTGAGCAGTTACTTCAGGATTTTATTCCTTCAAGCATTAAGAAAAAAAAATATCTCCTCCAACTTCTAGCATGACCAATATATACCATTTGCTCCAAAGCCAGTATCACCATTTAGCTGAAATAGCTCCATTTCCCTCTCGGCGCTTATTCCCTTGACATATTTTCTACAGGGTAATTGCATCCCTCTGTACAGCCTTTGCCTTGCTAGCTTAAACAAGCTAAATTCTCATAATCTTCCCTGCTAGAACAGGTATTTTTCTTTAATCCTCCGTGTAGTGTCTCTCTACACCTGATCCAGTTTGGGTTCAGCTGCTTTTTAACATCTGGAACTGTTCACCCCACACTATCTGCTTTCTCCAATGGCATTAACATCTCCTGGTGGCTACAGGAAGCAGCTAACAGCTTTGTAAAGATCCTTGGCGAGATGAACAAAGTTGAAGCAAGACTTAATATAAAAATGTAATCAGGACTTCAGCATTGAGATTCGGCACAAACCCCTTCACAAAAGGTGACAGCTACGGACTGCTCTGAGCTGCTGCGTGTATCTGTGGGAGCAACATGGGTAGGCAAGAACGGAGCAGGAAGGTCTTTCCTCAATGATATTTGAGACCTGTGATACTTCAGGTCTTCATTACTGGACTGCTCCATGATTGTGTGACCTCTCCTTGCATTGCAGAGTGCACCAAGGGTTTACTCAACCCCTCCCTCCTAGGAGAGACCTTGGGCAGCATAGGGATGTGCAGCTGCAGACAGGGATGGCACTGCAGGACAGGTCTGAAAACACATAGTGGTGACCAAACTTGACCCTGGCAGTTCATTCCTTCCCATAATGTATGTGTAATGTAATACTTGCGACATCCTCCTTGCACCCACGGTGGTTAAATTGCTTCCTAGAGGTGGTTTCTAAAAATGTGTTGGGTTATTTTGTAGTCTGGGAAATCTCATGCTGCTGGAGGAGGCCATGGGAATGTCCTGGTTAGGCAGCTGTTCCCTGACACATACCTGAAAGGTGGTTGCAGTGAGAGCAGGGTTGGACTCTTCTTAGTGGTGACAGTGACAGGACAAGGGGACATGGCCTCAAGCTGTACCAGGGGAGGTTCAACCTGGATATAAGGAAAAAATTCTTTACAGATAGGGTTGTTAAGCCGTGGAATAGGCTCGCAGGGAGGTGGTTGAGTCACCAGCCCTGCAGGTGTTTTAAATCCATTTGGATGTGGTCCTCAGGGATGTAGCAGTGGGTTGTTAGAGCTGGGGTAGTGTGGGTTGACTGCTGCTGGACTTGATGATCTTGAAGGTCTTTTCCAACCTGAGCAATTCTAAGATTCTATGACACCTCGCCATGTGTGAAAGGATTGAGACAAGGTGATAACTGATGGGGTGATGGGGTGATACTGGTACTCAGTGCTGAAATTGGGGCAGCAATCCCATTGTGAGGGAGGCTGGAGGAAAGGCAAATAGGGTTAACAGCAGAACAGTGTAGCTGGGGCACTCCAGAGCCACCAGTTGGCTTAGAGGCAAGCAGAGTTTCTGTGAAAACTCCAAAATGCTTCCATGAAGGTATGTACCCCCGTAGCCAACAGCTGAGCCTGATCCGCTCATGGAGCAGAATTCCGTTTTTGCAGAGGAAACCTTTTGCTACACAGTCTGAGGTCTTACATGTTCTTGTTCTCCACTGAATGTGAGTTAAGGGGGGAAAAATGTGGTACTTCTCTTTGACTCTCGGATCTCTCACAACTATATAAAAACAATAGTAAGCCACTCCAGCATTTAGAGCAGGCAGGCACTGAATCCTGGTAACACTTCAGTTTTTGCAAAGAGCACTCTGGATTATGCTTGAACCTGTTTTAACCTCAGCACTTAACCTCCCTTCCCACAACACTGCCATTGCAAGGCAACATCCATGGTGGGGCTCAAAGTGAAAAGGCAAAGAGATGGTTTCCTTAAAAGAAAGGAATATTTGTTTCTGCATCGAGGCAGGCTTTTGAAGAAGTATAAATAAATTATCTACTATCTCCAGTATTTTCAAGAAGCGGTAAGATAACTGTGTATTCCTAACGAGGGATCGCACAGGCAGGAGAGCAGCAGCTGGCCTCGGGGATGGGAGAATAGCACTGAGAGCTGTTACTATCAGGCACACTCCTGCTCTTGCTTTTCTATGGCCACCTGTGCTGCACAATGAGATACGGTTTGCACGGACCCCAAATCGAGCTGGCACAGAAAAAGAAGAACCTGGAATCTCAAAGCAGTCTAGGTGCATTCATGTGGTGCTGCATTTGTGGTAATGTTCCAAGGAACCAATCCAATCCAAGGAACATGTGGTAGCTGAAGAAAAGGCTTGATACGGATGCTGCTGCACTGAGTCCTGTTTTTATTGAGTGGAGAGGAGGAATCCACATTTTCTATTTGGGTTCAGCCCAGGACCTGCACACCGAATCCCTTCCGACTTGGGATGTTCTATTCTGTGTTTCTAAGTGAGACCAAGAACTGCTGCAGTGAGATGGAACTGTTTGGGCATACAGCTGAGAGGAGGGGCGGGCTGGAGGGTTTCTTCCCAAAGATGACGTGTTCTGTTTTCCGGTTTTATTGTTTGATGAAACAGGTGTGTGAGAACCTTTTTTGGAGGACAAGCGTGATTACAAGAACATTCCCAGTTCAGACAGTTATCCTCTCGATAGAGGAAAAACACAGGAGGACTGGAATACACAAGCCAGAGGGACAAACAGTAACAGTGCCAACAATTCACTGACACCTCTTCCAGCTTCCTCGATTACGTTGCGAATAGGGCCTGTGTAAATACCTATCTGATTAGCAACAAAATAAGTGTAGACCTCATTCCCCTATCCCTGGTAACTAAATCGTCCTTGCTTCAGCTCTGGAAATAGTTTGCCACGTGGATTTACCTGTGCTGTGTTTTAACCAGGTGCAAGGGGGGACCATTGCAGACTGCTTAGAAACATGGGAGGAAAATATGCTGCAATGAATTGTACCAACAAACAGCCAACAGCACACTAAATGGAGGCATAATTTTAGGCTCAGCAATACCCCTCCATGTTTTACAGAGCTCCAAAATGGAAGGGAGGCAGCGTTTTACTTAGGGATGCTGTTTAGCCTGCAGGCGCTTGCAGAAGCTATCTGGGGTTTGCAGAGCTGGGAATAGCTGTGGATGCTCAGGTACACTGCGTACCTGACTTGCAAATATAGCAAGCCAGGCTTTCAAAATGGTTTTTGAGTGATGACATTTGGAGAAAAAATGCATTTGGTTTTAATGCCTTCCAAATGGGAGCGATAGATATTCTTCTGTCTCTGCGTAAAATCACAGCCCACGCCATTCTCTGAGGCAAGCTGAAACAAATCCCCTCCATATTTAAATTTTAATCAATATTAGAAATAAATGCTTAATAATAAACATAAACCAGGAAGACAGTCCTTGCCCCAAGGAGCTGACAAACGTTATCATCAATCTGAATGCTGTGCTGACACCACATTTCAGAGGCTCAGAGGTGGGCTGGTCCTATGCATCCTGCCCGTGGTGGTGCTCTGGTCCCTGGGAAAAGTGATGCAGGACAGCTCTCATCCATCCCATCTGTGCATGCTGCAGGGCAACACATCAGTGCCCATGCTTTGTACCATTAGCTGCTAGCTCACTTCAGGTTGGAGCCCAAGAGTGGATGCAATTAGACCATGTGGGTAAGCAGGGTGTCAAAGAGAAACAGCAGTATTTCTGCTCACAGTCTTCTGTAGACAGGGTGGAAAAGAAGCCGTGGTAAAGCAAGGCTGGAGGGCTCTGAGAAGAGCACTTTGCCTTTTCCCGTCTCTTTCAGACTCAAAGTGCAAAAGAAGTCATACCAGAATGGCAGACTAATTAGAGTTACAGAGCCCTGCAAGAAAAGGATAAAACTCACACTCTCCATGTCTCTTCCCAAGCTTGGGAAGGAGGAATAAGATCTACACCATTTGTCTGGGCTTCCACTTAAAAACTAAAGAATATCTCCACTCTCCCTGTCCCTCTTCCACATTCTTTCTGAGGAACCAGGGTGTGAGCATTTATCGAATAAAGCTTCCAAAACCACAAGGCTCTGATCTACCACCAGCCCTCCCTATATAGCTCATACCATATGTATGACACTATAAGCCATGCAATGCCATGTTACAATAATAAAGCAATACCAATTCTGCTGGCTTTCTGGGCAACACAGGTGTTAAAAATGAGGATGCAGGACTGCTGCTCCCTGCAGGAACTGCAGCAGCTGCCCCACTGGTCAATCCATGTGTGTGTAGGTTAGGGTTAGGGTTAATGTTCAATTACCCACACGTCAGCAGAACATCTCAACAAGTGTGAAGCTGTGCTGTATTTGCCTTTGTAGCACACCCAGGGCTTTGTGCAGAAACACATCCTGAACCCACTAAATCTCGTAGTGAGGTGCTATCATGAGAAGCTGAGATGCTCCAAGGATGCTAACCTCTGCAGTAATTTTTGTAAATTACAGGGAAAGAACGAGTGCTTTACATAACAAGGAAGGAAGGAAGGAAGGAAGGAAAGAAAGGAAGGAAAAGGAAGGAAAAGGAAGGAAGGAAAAGGAAAGGAGGGAAGGATGGAGGGAGGGAGAAGAAAATGGAAGGAAAGGAAGGAAAGAAGAAGAAAGAAAAAGAAAGACAAAATCACTCTCTTTGAAACAGTGGAACTAATGAAGCCTGTTTTCCAGAGGACGCTGGTTATTTTGTTTTCTAACTTCTCCCTGCTCTGCCCCTGTGGACTCCCACCAAGAAAATCAGAGTAATCCAGGAGCAGCTAACATCCTTATCCATGTACCAACCTTCACACATCTACCCCTGGGTTGTTTCTCTTTGTCCCGCGGGTAGCACAGACCTATGTATACTAATTTTTTAGTTCGTTACGCTGTCTGTACTGTCAGAGAAGTGTAAGCTGTCTTGTCATTACCAGGCTGCTTTTGGAGAAAGTGGGGCACATATGCTTGTTGGACAGCTGGTTGCTGTCAGACGAAATGCATAATGTCATCGGTGGCCCTGATTTTCCTCAGTGGACGTGAGTTTGGGTCTCTCACAGCTGCCAGTTTTCATGAAGCTTGTAGAAACCTAACATCTCTGAGAATTCCCTGGGTCTTTCAAATAGAGGCAGAATTAGTCAATTTTCAATTTTCTGAAAGCTTCTCCTATCAGGAAGTAAGGCTACAGGTGAGCCATCTCCTGAAAGCTCAGAGAATGGTCTATCAGAAGGCATCCTTCATTGAAACCTGCCCCTTGGAATAGGGAGCTCATCTGAACATAGTGTATGAAATCCCCCTTTTCAGGGAAAGGCAGATGTAAGCCTTCACTAACACCAGGTGATGCCAGGTTTTGCCCCAGGTGGCAACAAATCCCCCACTGGGGTGGGACTTTTCCCATCACTTAATTCAGAACCAGCTAGAAATCAGAACATCAGTTTAATGAAACATCCCAGGCTTTCAAGATTCGGTTTTGCTCTGAGATATAATTTTTTAATTATTTTCATGGAAAATAGAAATGCTTTATTGGATTGGTTTGGCAGTATAGCTGTCCATGGTGCTACATCTTCACACTGATGGCATCCCTCTGCGTCACATCGCGTGTGTCCCTGTAATTACATGCAACCTACAAGGAACTCACTGCAGTTGGTATAGAGCAGCAACCGGCGCTCGTGTTAATTCAGCTGCAATCCGTTGTCATTGCCTTGACAGGAACGAATTCATTTGTTATTCATGTGGATGTCACATGTATTCCAGGAGATGCTCCATCATAATTTAGCATTAGTTAATGGCCACTTAGAGTGTTCCTGAAGCATCTATAGAAGGGATGGTAGCAGTGGGATTCATTAGCAGGGTGGAGTCCAAAAAGAAATGTTTTTCAATCAACAAGTGTGAAGTTTAACATCTGGCACAACTCCTTCTCCTAACAAGGACGTGCTATTCACACCCTCTCTGTCCATCCTGCTTATGAAAACTGGCTCCATGTTTTACATTAAGATTAGTTTTGATGAGAGTATTGCTGGAGAAGCAAACGTGGTAGCAGCTTTCACAAAAAGCTTTGCTGGAAAGGTTTGGTACCTTTTCAGTTGTAAATGAAAAAATGCCCAAACACAAAGTGCTTCAAAGAAAACACATTAATACATCAGGACTGTGCAACTGCTGTAACCAGTCACCAGCTCCCTAGCAAAAGAGGAGGCTTTGTTATGTTCTAGGAGATATAGTCCAACCTGTGTGTCTAAGGGAGGATGAGCTGGAACTGCAGTTCTCAGCAAACTTCACTATAACATTTCAGTTCCATATTTTCACAGGAAAAAAGCAGCTCAATAGCAAAATTCTGTTCTAATCCAAGACTTCCTCATGTAAATCATCACTTTCCAGATGGCCTAGAGTCCCTCCCACCTCCCCAGACATAATGCTGTCCCCCATTTGAGGTTGAACTGAAGCCGGAGATGCTTGTTCAGCTGTCACAGGTTTCTCCATCACTGGAAAACTGCTGATGAGCTCACAGTGCTTCGTACAGTGCTATTTCATGCATGGTAGGCAAAGATGGATCGCACACGCTGCTCTCCCAAAGCATAGCAGGTGGCAGTGGATGAAATACAGAGGCTCAATGGGCTGCTCTACCTACCCCCTCCATTTTGGTGCTTGGGAGCAGTACAGCATCATCTTGAAAAATGCAGTGACTTAAGGGTTAAGATTCCATTACTTCTTCCTGTTGTTCATTAGTTCTCTTCTGCAATCACCTGAATGGATTTAGCCCTTACTGCCAAGCCATGACATACTGTAAAGATGTTTTCTTGCCTGCCATTGAGTTATCCTGATGATTGACAATTATTTGCTTCTCTGCTGCACCAGAGTTTCAGCTCATCTTTGTCTACTTGAGCTGGAAAAGTAAGACACTCTTCACACTGGCTGAAATTGGAGCCCTTAAATTATGCTGCTCACAGTACATGCAGCTAAGTCACTAGAGAGCATTTGCTTGAGTTTATTTATTCTCATCTCCTGGACCACGATTAATTTCCCTTAAACATTCAGGCTCGCAAACAGTTTGGATCTCTTCTGTGGGATTCAGCTGTCTGGTGAAGTGGTGAAGTGCATGACTGTCCTCCACCATGGGAGTGGGCTTTAAGAAAGCCTGGACAGAGCAACAGAACATGAAATAAGACGGTGTCTAAGTTTTGACTTTCTTCCCCCAGTACTTTCAAAACCTTTGAAAAGGCAAACATGTTTTTAGATATTCTAATTTCATACCTATCTTTCTATTACTTTCATTCATATTCCCAGGTTTTTAATATCCTTGAAATTACATTATGAAGATTTAAATTTCTTAAAAGCAACTAAAACTTCATTCCTCTCAAATTTTTGACCTTCAATTGCTTTTTTTTTTTTTTTTTTTCTTCCCAGATGTCCAACATGGACAAACTCAGACCTATCAGTTTCCCTCTGGACAAGCTCTATCTCTTGACAAAGCCTGGAAGTTGGATCTGAGCATGTCCTGGCTGACTGAAAGACCAAGGGCTGGCCTTGAAGCTCACTCTGCCTGGAGTCTTCTTGTGCTCAGGACCAACTGATCTGTAGAAGAACCTGGTGAGTAGGTTGAGTCTGACTCAGCCTTTTTCAGTTCTGATTTTCTTTTCAAATTTCTCTGAGCAGCTGTGGAGGAGGAAGGAAATCTCTGTGCAGAACTGGCTCATGTGATAAGAGCAGTAAATGAGCAACTTCTGCTGGAGGTGAACACACTCCTGTGGGCCAAGTCCCTCTGCATCGGGCTCCTCTCTGGAAATTTAACCGAGTGCAGATTAAACCTTTCATCTATCCCACCCTTGACAAATACATGTGCATTTTCCATTACTACTCACTTCTTTCCTTCATGCTCCCAGTCTTAACACATGGGATAAATCCTTTCCTCAACGACAACAACAAATGATCAAAACAATTTGTGGTTTTTTGTTTTTTGTTGTTGTTGTTGTTTTGTTTTTGTATGTGCTTCCATTATAATATTCTTGGCTGGATAAAAATTGTGTCTTGATGGGCTCTGAGCACACTGGTGTCAATCTGTTTAAACAACGCAGTCTCTTTCACCTCCTAGGGACAATCTTTCTTTCTGCTGCTGGTCTCATGGATTGATCCCTGGGAGATGGAGGCAGCTCTGTCCACCTCATCTAATTCATTTTACATCCTAGCTGTTGAGTTTGAGAGCCTTCAGTGATTTACTCATGGCTATTTGCAAGCACAGAAATCCCAAAGAGCTTTTAGAAGATTTTTCAGGTTATTCTCATCCCTCAATACAGGAAATGTATTTAGGGTTATTGTGTTGTTTTTTTTAACCTCTCAGCAGATGTAGGTGGCAAAATAATCTGCTGATACTTGCAACGTACAAATATAGCCACAGTTCACGTCTTCCTCTCTCTGAAGCCAGGGAGGACCTGTGTGGCCATCTCTCACAGAGCTGTGCTTGCTTTTGGGCAAGAAAGCATTTCATGGATGTGTTTTCCCAAAAAGCCCTTCCTGTGGAAAGCCACATAAGGTATACCATCAATCCTAAAAGAAAGATGAATGGAATTATACAAACCACTTAATATTTCTTTTGAACACTGTATGCAGTTGAAAGAGTTATTTAAATACATTACATACTATAGTATATATGTAAGCATATCTGTGAAATAATTCAGGTTGTAAGGTATCTCAGGCGGCCACACAGCCCCACGCTGAAGTCAGACCTGTTTTCTCTTCTAGTCCTTCTCCTGCCTCAGTTCATGACCACCAGTTTCACTTTGCCCATTGCCTTCAATAGGGATTGCAGACCCTGAACGATAACCACTGGCACCTTGCTATGAGCACTGTGAATAAGCACACAGCATGGTTTCACAGCACCACGATATGCTTTTTAGCATGGCATCACTGCTCTTGGTTAAATAAGCACAAAGACTCTGCTAAAGGGAATGTCTGAGAAATTACTTATTATTCTGCTCAGGTTGGGAACATTTTTTCTCTGAACGAGTGGGTTTGCTTTGGCACAGGCTGCCCAGAGGGGTGATGGACTCACTGCCACTGAACGTGTTCAGGGAAAGTGGAGATGTGGCACTGAGGGACATGGTCATGGGCTGGGGTTGGACTTGGGGATCTCAAAGATCATTTCCAACGTTAATGATTCTATGATTCTATTTGTTGGGAAGTCTTGAAGGAAGATTTGCATGAGGTGTATGGATGTAGGTCAGGACAAGCTATATGGCTCCAATTTTGCCTCTCCAGGAGGAAACCATGTTTTGTTTTTGTGTGTGCATGCTTTTTCATTGGTGGTGGTCTTTTTTGGGTATTATTTTTGTGGGTTTGCGTTGGATTGTTTTTTGTAGGTTCCTTCACTTAGAGTTTAAGGCATGACTAGATTGAAGTCTGGTTCACGTAGAAAGAGCACAGGCATATTTGAGTGCTTCGTGTGATTTTACCCTTTGTCCACTACAGGTAGCAAGGAAACCATAGAACGCTGTCTCTGAACCTATTTGTGCAAAAGTTAGCATGAAATGGTAGATCCCATTATGGTATATTTCACAGATTCTAAGGCAAACTTTGAAAAAAGTCATGAGTTCCAGGAAAACGATGAAATAGAGGCTGTATATTTCTGAATCCAGCAGCTAACATCGTGATTATTACTTTTTTGGGGGGGAGGAAAGTGGAAGTTGTACAATAAGGGATGAGAATGGACTAATCACACCAAGAAGCAAAAGCTATTTACTAAATAGTGGCCTCTTGGGCGCACTAGAAAGAATGGCAGAAAATACATGCACGGGTAAAGACAGATAGATTGACGGAAACTTGTGTCTCAAAATAGAAATATTCACATGAGATGCACTCCATTATGCGGACACTGTCTATCAGCAAAAATGTGTATGGAAAATAAATGAATTTTATCTTTTGATTGTCACAGCCACTGAAAATATGTAAATAGACATCCAGCCACCAAAGCAGAGCAGGCACGAGCTATGTTATTGCGTTACCTTGGAAATTAACTGGTTATGTGGGGAAAAAAACGCAACACATCCCAGTTAACAAATGACATGACAACAGAATGTGCACCCACTGCCACACCTGGAATATTGCAGCTTGGCTACTGGGGTTACTCTTCTCAGCAAGGTGGGACTCTGATATCCCGTTCCTATTTTGCTTATATTGTAGGTATCTACACCCACATCACCCATCAGTCATTCTCATTCATATTTGTCATTTGGGTTGAGATGATTCTCATAGACTTGTCTTCGCTGTTACTCCATGTATTTACTGTGCCACACACAAAGACCTCCGGCAAGGCTCCTTGCCACTGCTCTGTTCATTTATTCTTGGAGCAGCCAAGGACCATAAGCCATGGCTCCAGGCCTGGGGGGGAGATACCCAAAAAACCACAGCAGTGTATTTAGGGCTTACAAGCCACAGCTTTTCCATTCTCAGCAGCCATAGGATGGGAAGACCTTACTGTCATGTTGAGCAGCAGGAGTGCAGCTCCTCCAGAAAGATGCCATCTGTGAGGTCATTTTCAACCAAGACCTCCTGGGAGGAGTGATGCACAAAAAAGGAAAGGATTTCCTCTGCTGCTGTTACCAGGTTTCCCTCCTCCAAATACTCTAAAGGAAAGGGTTTGCTAAAGCGTGTTCTGCCAATTTGCTATTCTTCATTACCTCGCCTACAGCACAGGTCGGCATTATCTGCTGCTCAGTGCATTGCAGGGCCAGCTGAGGAATCAGCACATATTCTGCTCAGTCTTTGCTGTTTCTTCTGGATGAACCCCTGCAGAAAAGCTTAGGGACCATAATACAGCGACATTATCCCAGGGAGAAGGAACATAGAGTGCAAGGAAGCTCAGTTCAAATCCTGTTAATAAAGCAAGGAAAAGTGGAGGAGGAGGAGGGAAGGTATAGTCAAGTGTTCAATGTGTCAGGACACTGCCCTGCCTGCTGCTGCTTTCCCACATGGTACAAGCAGCTTTATTCAGGGGGTGCACTGCACACATTACCCCCAGAGGACAGCTGCACAACCTTCTTCAGCATCTTTTTTTTTTCATCTTACAGCACTGATGCAGCTTCCTACTGCAAAACTGCTCCCAGGTGCACGAAAGTGAGGAGCACAGAGAGAAGTGGAATTCTTCATCAGGATGACGCATTACAGAACTGCTCTGGGATTTACACCTCTGCTTCCCGAGAGAAAGGAAAATCAGTTTTCAGTGACAACGCTTCTCTTTTTCCAGCTGGTAATGCAGCAGAATGGACGAGCTGTCACCGAGCCTGTGTGTAAAGTTGCAACAGGTCGCTGATGATTAAACACAACATTCCTCCAGAACTGCAGGTTCTGATTCTGCCTGGAGGCATCTCACAGACCTTTACAGCATGCTCCCTGTGGAAAGACCTACTCAGCATTTAAGCAGGTGCTTTTTTGCTGCCTTTTGTCTCAAGAGGTAAAGTCTGGAAGGAAAACAAAGCTTCTGAGTCCCTTCTGAGTTCTGCTGCCCAGATTTCTGTATCCGGAGGGACTGCCTGGAGTTGGTGATACTGAACCACCTGCCTGTGCCTCTAGCACCTCCTCTGATTTATTTCTGCGTGTCAGGAGCAGAAGGCAACATTGTAAAGATGCTGTCTCCTGGATCACCTGCATCTGCTCTGCATAACTGTCTGAAGCATTTCACTGCCCCACTTCTGAATCTCCATGGTGTTTACCAAGAAGTGCTGTCAGTCTGTAGTACCTTATCTGTTTCTAGCTGGCCCCAACCTGATTTAGGAGAACAAGGATTTATTTATCAGTCAGTGAAAGTTTTGTCTGTCCAGAAACTACATAGAAAAAGAGGCCATGGAGTGGACACCCCCATGTCCCAGGGAGGCTGCCCAGATTTCCCCTTTCACCTGACAACAAAAGCTGCTGTTTTGAGTCCTGCAGGTGTTTTGAACATGCTTTGGTGCTTCTGCTTTATACAGGTGTTTATTGCATTATTAGCAAACCTGTCTTTCCCTCTGGATTTTAGCAGCTTTTGCTTCTTTTCCATCCCATTCTCCATGCTTCCTCACGCATGGCTTTGCTTTAGTTCTCTCTTCCCCTAGCTACTTTCTTGATATGTTCCTAAAACTTACAACAGCTTCTGCTCAGGTCTGCTCACCTGAGCAGAAGGAAAGGAGCAGTCTGCTTGGTATCCAGTCCAAAACAGTCAAAGGCAACAACTGACATGAAATGCAAGCTTCTTGCTTAGACATTTTAAAGAGAGCACAGTCCATGTTTTAGAAATGGCTATGGGGAATGAGTCAGTTGGACCCATTTGCTGGGAGACCCACAAGCGGCAGAGGCACAGAATACTCCTGAAAACAGATCCAAAACCTGCTGGCAAACCAAACCATCACAAAGTCTGCTTCAGCCCCAGCCTATTTGCAGAACGAGCAGCACTGCTCTCAGACAGACAGCTGCCTGGGAGCTGTCAGCATGGCTGACTGCAGGGCTGCTGGGCCCCCAACCAGGGCAGACTGGTGGCAGATTGGTGGGAAGGGATGTGCCAGAATGGCCTGAGAGCAAAGTGAAGCTTAGCCCCGTGCCAACCCATGTGCTTGCAGCTCTGCCCAGGCAGCACTCCAGTCACTAGCCCCTTCGCAGCCCTTCATCACCCAGCAGTGCATGGGTGCCACCTCTTCTTCCAGCAATCTACTTTTTGATTCTGTTTAACACTGATGCTGTCTGCCAGCCAAGCTGCCATTGGGGTGGCAGCCAGGAGCCATGAGCTGAGCAGCGTCTGCTCCTACAGGATCCTCAGGCTGCCCAGCTCGCTCCTGCTCCCTGCCAGCATCAGAACACAGCCTCATTTCTCTCTTTCTTCTATATTTATTTTTTTCCTTTCCCCTAACACAACACCACGAAGAAACCCAGCTGCTGACCACACTGCACAGCAAACTAGGATTTGTGAACCACAACCACCAGGAACAAGCAGAAAAATCTCCTTTCTGTTTGATCAGAAGCCACGATTTCATCCGTGCTACTAACACCCAGGGAGATACAACCGACTGATGGACATTGCTCAGACCATCCCCAAATGCGTGCGTTTGCACTGGCCTTTCTCCAGCCCTGTCCTCTTCCTTCAGCTGGCTAAAATTCACTGACTGTAGCAAAAGACCCCCAGGTCCCCTCCTTTGCTCAGCTTGGTCTGACAGCAAGCACCCTCCAGGAGCCTCCTTCAGGGTGGGTGCTGGACTTGCTGCCAGCCCCTTGCTCAGCCCCCACATCACCCCCCACCATGCTGGGAAGTAGCACAGGAAGGGCTCCAGAAAGCAAACTTAAACTCAACAGGCTGCCTGCTTTTCTCAGCCGTGCCACAACCTGTGCTCCTCACACCATGCCCACGCAGCTCAGTGACATCCAGGACTGTCCTGGTTCTGCATCACCACCGTCCACATGCCCAGATTAGAGAAAAGCAGAGCATCTGCTCATACTCACTGTTTTGAAGTCCTCATGGTTGCACTCTTGGCCTTTGAATTTGCAGTACAGCATCATATCCTTCAGGTCGTGGCCAACCCGTGCCAGGAACTCCTGCATGTTGAAAACTTTAGGTTTATACTGCTTGAAGTTGGCCTTCTCTTGGAGGATGGCCAAGACGGCTGGGTCAGCCAGGTGAGGGTTGGGGATCTGCAGGTTGACGTCGAGCAGAGCCAGCAGCTCCCCAGCATGGTACAGGTCATTGGTGGTCAGCCGGGAAAAGCGGAACTCATTGAGGTTACAGATGGTGACAGCAGGGAACACCAGGCTGTTCGCCACCACCTCGTCCACTTTGGTGACGTGCTGGTAGGAGAAATAGAAAGCCACCCGGTCCGAGCTCTCCACCAGGAGGAGCCCCAGGGAGCCCACAAAGGCCAAGGTCCAGAGCAGGCGCCGGATGGTCACTGGCCCATAGACAAAGACATGACGGATCCCGTGGAGAGTGGAGGTGTTTGCAAAAATCTGGATGCTGGAAGGCTGCAGGCTCCCCATGCTGCCCTCGCTGGTGCTGTCCTTCAGATCCATTGGGAGTAGTTGGTGAAATCCTGGCACTGCTTTTTGGGTCAGACTGTAGCCGGCACTGGGATCCCTCCCCTCCCCTCTGCAAAGTAATTAGAGCCTTTTAGGGAAGAGAGAGAGATGAGTCTCAGATCAGCTGCCGCAAGCTTATCCCACCAGCTCAGCAATAGCTTCGTAGGGGTAAATATTTATACAAACATCCATTCAAACTCTAGCTCTTGATTTCCTCGGTGTGATAAGAAGGGCTGGTTTTATTTAGGGAGACACCAAGGTGATGTGGAAGAGATGTGGGTGGGAAGCAAAAGACGAGCCAATGGAAATAAAGTCCTCCCCCTACACACGCACACATGCACTCACACACACACACACACACACACACAGAGGCTGAGCGAGATGAGATTAAATGAGAGGGAGAGCTTAAAACAAGCAGAGCAGCTCGCAGCCTGTTAACTAGTGCGTGAAGCCAAGGATGCTGCTGTCCAGAGCTGATGGCTGGCGGTGGGGCTTCCAGACTCTTTTCTTCCCGTTCTCTAAAGGTGCTGCTGGATTTGGGCATCTCTTCTCCTCCCCACCCTGCTGGTTTGGGCAGGGCTTTAGGAAATAGCCCCCTCCCCAAACCCCCACTGGTGTTATTTTGCAAGAGTTTCTCCCAGGGAAAGCTGGGCAGCTAATCCAGCAGGAAAATGCAAGAGAAGTAAGGGAGAAAAAAGGAAGGGAGGGAAAAGGATTTAAAAAAAAAAAGAAAAGGGAGAAAAAAAGCTTCTCATCTCCAGGCATGCACATCCATGCATTGAAAGCAATAGCATGAAGCCTCTCTCCCATGCAGCATCTGAGGAGCAAAAAATAAATCAGACAGCAAAGGATGGAGCAGGAGAGAGGCTGCAGCATCTCTCCTTCCTTCTGTCTGTCTCAGCCTCCCTGCACTTCAGGACTCTGGCAAGCAAAGCACCGAGAGAGCCGTGAGTCACGCATCGATCCGAGCCCCGCGGCAGGCGAGAGCAGCACTGCCAGATGCTCGGTGCCGCTGGAAGGCAGCTGCGATGGATGCGGTCAGGGAAGGTGCTCCCAGCTGCGCATTGAGACGGGAGGTTTGGAGGGGTGGGGATGTTGGGGAGGTAAACTGGGAAAGGTTTCCGAGCCAAGAGATGCTGCAAAATCCTGCAGATCAAAGCCTCCAGGTGTGACAGCATCCTTACTGCGTGCTGCAGGAGGTAGGAATGAGCAAGGTGTAGCCCTGGGTTGAGAGGGGTCCGGAGTAGCTCCCCTTCACACTGACTCTGTGCACAGCAGTATTTTTATTTGTTTTGTTTTGGATGAAGAAGGAACAAATACTTTCTGTCTCTGTAGAGCACTATGACAGGCGAGGGTCCCTGGGGCTATGGTGGCACCATGGATGTGACAGTCAGCTGAGAGAAGAGGCTCAAGGAACAGCCCCAGGCTGTCACAGTCTGTGGTGTGATGCCCACAGACTATCAGCCTCCTGAGAAGTTACCTTGAGAACAGATCCAAAGATTATCTTGTCAAACTAAGCCTGATTTTTGTCTTGTGCTGTTATCCAGCCATGCTATTCCCAGCCTACAGCATCCTATGGGAATATCTCTTGGGCTGAACTACTCAACTCAGCACTTCTCTATAGCCGTGTAGTGCTTCTCTCTGCATTCTACACCAGGGAAACTGAGGCAGTGAAAGGCCAAAGGACGTGTGAGCAGTCACCGAAACAGTTTGTACTGCAACCATGAGCTGAAGACACCACTTGGTCTCTGGGTTGCTGACACTGACACCTTAGAAGCCTCCTGCATCTTGTCCTGTGCTTTCCAGATGGGGTGGACAGCACTAATCAGAGCCAAACAAGGTTTGAACCAGAATGAAAGCAGCTCAGGGCAGAGTGATTGCAGCTCCAGAGCAATGAGTGCCTCCCCCTGCACTCAACGCTTCTCCAGAGCAGAGATAAAGTCATTTCCCCCCCTAAAACTGCCTGGCAGAAATAGGCTCTCTTTCCCACCCATCGCCATCCCAGCTCCAAATCTGTCTCCTTTCCCACCGCCTGTGCTGTTTGGCCTGATGCATTAGTGCTTTCATTTATTCACCATGCACACCGCCTTTACAATGCTGTTTTCTGTAATCCATACTCTATACCATCTGCTGCCTTTTATTAGTTAACCATGCAGAGTGCTGCGGGTGCAGTCTGGAGGAAGAAGCATCATGCCCAGCAGTGCTGCATAGCACCAGCGCTGCTCATGGCTTTCTGTACTGGGTCTGGAGATGGAGCATGGAGACAAATGCTGCCCAGCAGTGGCATGTGGACAGCCTGAAGTCTGGTTGTCACCACAGTGGCCAAGGGGACGAAGTCTGGTTGTCACCACAGTGGCCAAGGTGTCCCCAGGGCTGGGAAGGGCAGCTCTGACCCCACCTGGGGCTGTGCATGGGGGTGACACCAGCAGAGTTGGGGACACAAGTTTGGAAGGAAGGCAAGGGGAGTTGGGACCACAGAGATGTGGTGACAATGGGATAGCAGGGACAGGGTGACAAGGGACACAGGGAACAGAGCCTGACTCTGGCTCATTGCACAGCCTGTGCCTGCCCTCTTGTGTCTCAAGCACGTGCTGCAGTGCTCAGAGTAATGCCAGCCCTGAAACAGATGGGAAATGGGCTATATTGGGGGAAGTAAAAGAGGCAGAGTGGGGGTCCCAGCCTGTGGGATCCCCTCTACTTTTCCAGCCCCACTGAGAAGCATGTCTGAAGTGAGCAGTTTGCATTGGCAAAGCCTGAACTGCTCTAGGCCCAAAATAACAACTGGAACAGGGGCTTTGCTAAAAGTGATCATGGTCCTATAAGTCTCACTCTGTTCCTCAGTCTTTCCTCAAACTTTTTGGACCCTCTTATCAGTTAACAGCATATTGCCAATAGCTCCAAGCTACTGGGAACACACAGCTCCACTTAGCTGAGAGACCTTGGCTAATTAAACGAGCTTTCCTTTCCAAACAGGAATATAATGTGGAATGCTGATGTTTCCCCTGAAATTAAATTTGATCCCTTCCAAGGTAGCTTTGGCTGGGCTAAAAGGCTTTTTAATACGTATAGAAAATAAAAAAATTGATTGGATTTTGATGTATTTAATATTATGGTTGGATTTTTAATGGGTTATAAAATGAAAACCATGAAAGAGCATAAAAACTCTCCCTGAAAGAAAACATGAAATATTCAAATGGCTGAATGAAGTGGCTGGAAAGCTGCAATGGGGGATAAGGATCTGGTGGTGCCGGTCGATGCTTGGCTGCACATGAGCCAGCAGTGTGCCCAGGAGGCCAAGAAGGCCATTGGCATCCAGGCTTGTGTCAGCAGTAGTGCAGCCAGCAGGAGCAAGAAGTGACCCTCTGTACTCAGCCCTGGTGAGGCTGTGCTTCAGTGTTGTGTTCAGTTCTGGACCCTTCAATACAAGAAACACATGAAGGCCCCAGAGCATGTCCAGAGAAGAGCAACAGAGCTGAAAGAGGAGCCCTTCCTTGATGGGAAGCGGTGGGGCTGCAGCCTTCCATCTTTGTGTAGCAACTTCCTAGGCCAGCAGCCCACACTGAGCAGCCTGCTGTGGAGATGTGGAAATATTTCAAATATTCTAGTTTTGTTGGCCCCAGCAAAGAGATCTCAAAAGCACCTTCTTCTAGACCTAAGTACTATTTTCATTTTGTTTCCATATGAAGCACATGAATATAAATGAGGCCTGGTCTATCTATGCTGGTCTGTTGGGACTCTGTACCCAGAAGTCTGATCAAATTAACTTGAAGCATTTTAGCACGCGAGTGTGCTGGGCTCTGCTCATTTAAATTTTACATAAATTCAAGCACCGAATCATAATTTGGCAAATGAGCATCAAGAAAGCTAGAAAAGAAAAGTAGGCTTACCATGAACCAGCAAAAGCTGGCAGCTACACTCTCATTCTGGGACTCAGAGGAAAGCTTTGTAGGAAGAAAAGAAAGCCCGGGTCCCCACAAGCATTAGGGGTACACAGACCTACCTCTGAACTCTGCGGGCAGAACAGAGATTGAAGGAGATGGATGTGATCAGTGACACTGCCCATGTTTGCTACCAGCCCTGGGAAGTCAGAGCAGCACGCAGGCTCTGAGCTCTGCATGCACCTGAGCCACAGCTACTTATATTTTGATTGTGCTACCAGGTTTTTTCATTTCTGTTTAATCACAATGGACTTGTGAGCCATCAGGGCTGGTAAGGGGGGGACAGAGATCTTTCCCTCCTCAGGCTGTTTGCCACCTGTACACTGCGTGTAAGGTGCTGCAGCCAGACCTGAGGCCCTCAGGGCACAGCAGCTCGTAGTGATGCCACGCTGCTTTGGTGGGGTACCAGAGCTCGTTCGCTGATGCTTCATTTACTCTTTGTTAGATTTAAACCCATCACTGGGTTCTTGGAGTATGGATCTGCACAGTGATGTGTCCTCTAGGAAGGACCTTTGCAATTTTTCTGTACCGCGCTGTATGATACAACAGATGAGAAGCATCAGCTTGTCAGTTCAGCCACCAGGTATCAAACAGACTGACAGCCTGGGGAAGCTGCAGCTACACCGAATTGTCCCTTGAGAGTGCTTTGATATGTTCTTTTGCTGCAGGCATTGTTGTAAGGAGTGGGCACCTCCATTTGTACTCCTGTGTCGGACAGTGGCACAGAAAGGCCGGGAATGTGCAGAGAAGATGGCGACCTCTGGCTCAGCGCAGATCTGGGGAGGGAGAAGTCAGTTGCTCACAGGCGGGTTTCGTAACTGCCTGCAGGCTTGGGAATGCAAGCGTATGAGACAACGCCAGCATGTCCCTTCACTGAGCATCTTTGCTGTTCCCATTTGGATTTGTTCAATTACACGACGAAGTTTTTCCAACCACCAGCAAGGGAAACTCATCCCTTCAGAAATCATAAGAAAAACAATAGTAGTAACCCTTTGGAGCCTTCAGAGCGCTGAACAAATGGTAGCTAATGAATCAGGCTGTGCCGCTCCACCTGCCCCAGCCTTGGAATAAATGCTCCAGGATGAGAAACCTGCTGACACATTGTGCTGTGAGTGCCTGAGGCTCAGGACACGGTGGCTCCCGAGCTGTTGCCTTCATGGTGCTGACAGGGAAAAAAAAAGGATAATGTGGTCAGCAGATATGATTGGGATGTGTGCAGGGCACATCCTTCAAAGAATAATATCCATTTATCATCCTGGTAGAAATAGAGCTCTTACTGCTTTCTAAGGAAGTTGTAATGAAGACTTAATTTTCTGGTAAATGTAGGTTGGTCTTCATCAGAGCGGCTTGATGGCTCTGAAACTTACCAATTCTGTGGCCTTCCCTGGGACCAGAAGAGGGAGAAACCAGCATGGGGAGGGACAGCCACCACAACTGACCAACTAAATTTCTTTAAAATTTTTATTGGATAATAATAAAATATATTACATTGTATGATAATAATAATGTATGTGTTGTTTCTCAGAAGCAGACTGAGAGGCAGATGTTGGCCTCCCAGCGCTCTGAGCCATGTTCTGGCCGGTGGTGGGATGCCGGCCTATCGCCGCCGTCGGGGCCTTCTCTTGCGGGGTGGGAGGGATTCCTGGGGGCTGCTGCTGGCCTTCCTCTTCGTGGGCCGCCGGGTGCCCCCAGGAGAGCGGTCCCTGCGCTGGGTGGAGGGGCCCTCTGCCGCCGCCTGCTCCGCTTCCTCCTCTGAGGGCACCGTGTTGGTGGTGGGGTGCCCGGGACCCCCACGAAGGTCAGCGGGGAGCTCCTCAGTGCTGGGGCCTGCAGGGCTGGTGGAGCGGCCTGGGCCAGAGGCAGGAGGTGCCTGCTGGGCAGCGGTGGGGCTGGGGGCGGCTGCAGGTCTGTCTTCCTGCCCAGCAGCAGCACGGCTGTTGTGGTGCTCCTGTTGCTGGCGGAGAACTGGGCCATACAGTGCTGCAATGGTGGTAATGAGCCTCCTCACAAATCTTTCTGTATGGCTCTGCAGATTTTGCTGCAGCAACTGCACCATGGCTGCCTCCACTGGCCCGTACATGCAGAGTTGGAAGAGAATGAGGGTCTGAAAGAATTGCCGCATCCACCACCTGTTCTCAGACAAGGCTCTGAGCTCCGCATCCACCCACTGGAACAGGGGTCTGAGGTCTTGTTGCTCACAGAAGAAGGCAGCCCAGACCTCAGGAGGGAAGTTGTTTTCGGGGCTGACGAATGCTGGCTCTGCAGGCCCCTGTTCATCCTGCTGGCCAGAAGCTGAGTGTGCTGCGGGCTTTCGGATGGCATACTCGAGATAGTCGTCGTCTGACCTCACTGACCACACGATGGTCCTGATCTCATGCCCGCAAACGGCACAGCTTGGCTTTTTCTCAGCCCACCAGAATGCACAGCCAAAGCAGATCTCATGGAGGCAAGGAGTAACGTAGGCAACATCATCCTCCCGGTCCTGCCCACAGATGGGGCAGATCCATGGCGATGGCACCTCCATGGCCCCGGGCTGTGCTTTGGGCTGGGGAGAGCTGAGGTCAGGAGACTGCTCCCCTCACTGGCGCTGCAGCAAAGGCAGAAGGTGTCACAAGCTGAAAAAGAATGAGAGAGAGAGAGGACACAGTCACTCCATGTCCCCTGTGCAGGCAGCAGTGATGCCCCGGTCCCTGAGCAGCAAACCCTCCCAGCCCCTTCTCCCCGCTGGCCGCCCTGGGGCCGTCCCCGCACTGCTCACCTCTGCTGCCGCGAGCGCACTTTGCAGAGCCCCGGCTGCCTGAGCCACGCAGGGCCGGGGAAACACTGGCGATGCTGTGGGCTGGGCGCCCAGAAGTGCTGCCGGCAGCTCCACAGCACGACCCAACAAAGTTCTCGCACAGAGCTCCAAGTCTCACCAACTGGCTCGACCGGCTTCCAGACACGAGTCCACGCTGCACGCTGCGGTGCCCCGATTTATAGGCGAGCATCACGGAGGTCACAGTGGTCTCTCGCTGATGTCACAATCCCTTCCTGGGTCGGTGACCTCACAGTTCATGGCTGCGTGTGATTGGGCACCAGCCTGGGCCTATGTCACCCTCACTCTTTCCGTGTTTTTCTTTGCCATGGTGATAGACTTGGGAAAATAAAAAGTGCACGTTTACTGTCATCTCCACAATAACCTATCTTCTGGAGTCTGTTGAGTCTTTATGTAACTTAGACAGACATCTTTGTTTTGCCTGTTCATTTTTGGATGCGGAACAATTAGATGGCAGTGTGTACGTCAGGCTTGCTTTCTATCCCAAGCACTCACATCACAGCAGGTTCTTTGCTCACGCCTTCCTGTGCAACCTCCTCTACGGGATTGTTTTAGCAGAGGGCTGGACTGGATGATCTGCAGGGCTTTCTTCCGATTCCTGAGATTTCTTGATTGTTTGATTCCTGACGTGGTTTGACTGAAAACACAGTGTGCCGGAGGTTACGGTGCTGCTATGCCACATCCGTGTGAAGAAGCATGCTCACCCCATGGCCATGGAGGAATCGCTGGGTTTGTGGCAGTTCCCCCTCTGCCATGGTAGTGCCGTCAGAGCTGTTGACAGCAACATCTGAAGATTTTACCTGTATTTGGGGGCCATCTGTGATGTTGTCCCACGTCCCGTTTTGTGTTCACGTTGCTAGGTGTGGCATGAGGAAGGAGGTGAAGAAGGAGGAAGGTGCAGGTTGTTTACATTGCAGAGGAGAAGGGACGGCACACAGCTGCTCCTTTTGCTAAATCTTCAGCAAGGAACAGTTCAGACTAGCTTCATGGTCTGTGTTGATCTGGTGTCATGGTTTTATGATTTCTGTTATCAGGATTCCATATCATAACATCATGTGTGGCACCGGGAGTTAAGAGTTATTGCTCTAAGTCTGTGAACTGATGGATTTGTGGGTACGTGGCTCTCAGAGGAGAACAACAACTACATACTTTGGAGGACTTTGCGTTCCTGTTGTCCTCTCAGAGGGAAAGATGAAACCGCACACAAATCCCGAGCTTTCCACTTTTGCTGTTCATCCCAGCAGTGGAGGTTCCCGTGCCATCTCTCCTTCAGCTATAGCGTTAAGCCTTCGGTTTTGGACTCCCTTTCTCTCATTTGATGGGTTACTTCAATTCCAATTACATTGTGTTATTTTGCATTCTGATCACTTTTTAGGTGATCTAGTTTTCCTTGTCAGATCCTTGCTGCTGCTTTGCTTTTAGGCCCATCTCCCTCCCCTCTCCCATTTCTCCTTTCCGGGGGCATGGGTCCATGTGTCCGCCTCCTATCAGACACGGAACTGGGCCGAACCAGCCTGTAAACCGTTGACATCTGGTCTCACAACAGCCAGAAATGCAGCAGCAAGAGCAAAGACTGCATCTTTTAAGCAGATAATTGTTAGTGGCCTGGAGCTCACAGTACGAGGGGACGCTGAGGACTGGATTATTATGAGAAGAATGTTGAGATCCATGTAGTGCGAGCTGGGGCTGACACTAGTTTCATTGGCTCTGTCATGACCGGCTGTTTTCTGATTGTGGAGATAAAGGTGTGATTCTGTGGCCTTCCCTGGGACCAGAAGAGGGAGAAACCAGCATGGGGAGGGACAGCAACCACAACTGACCAACTAAATTTATTTAATTTTTTTTTTATTTTATAATAATAATATATATTTCATTGTATAATAATAGTATATATTCTATTGTATAATAATAGTATATATTATATTGTATAATAGTAATTTGTATGTGTTGTTTCTCAGAAGCAGACTGAGAGGCAGATGTTGGCCTCCCAGTGCTCTGAGCCATGTTCTGGCCGGTGGTGGGATGCCGGCCTATCGCCGCCGTCGGGGCCTTCTCTTGCGGGGTGGGAGGGATTCCTGGGGGCTGCTGCTGGCCTTCCTCTTCGTGGGCCGCCGGGTGCCCCCAGGAGAGCGGTCCCTGCGCTGGGTGGAGGGGCCCTCTGCCGCCGCCTGCTCCGCTTCCTCCTCTGAGGGCACCGTGTTGGTGGTGGGGTGCCCGGGACCCCCACGAAGGTCAGCGGGGAGCTCCTCAGTGCTGGGGCCTGCAGGGCTGGTGGAGCGGCCTGGGCCAGAGGCAGGAGGTGCCTGCTGGGCAGCGGTGGGGCTGGGGGCGGCTGCAGGTCTGTCTTCCTGCCCAGCATCAGCACGGCTGTTGTGGTGGTCCAGCAGCTGGCGGAGAACTGGGCCATACATTGCTGCAGCGACGGTAATGAGCCTCCTCACAATGCTCTCGGTGCGGTGCCACAGAAATTGCTGCAGGTTCTGCACCAAGACTGCCTCGTCCAGCCCATACATGCAGATGCAGAGGAAAACACTGCTTTCCTTGTTGAGCACTTCCCACCACCTGTTCTCAGAAGGGTTCAGGTCTGCAACCTCGGAATGGATCCAGTTGAGCAGTGGGCTGAGGTCAGCATGCTCTTGGAAAAAATCAGCCCAGACCTCGGGAGGGAAGTTGTTCTCTGGGGCGACAAATGCGTACTCTACAGGCTCCTGTTCATCCTGCTGGCCAGAATCTGAGTGTGGTGCTGCGGGTTGCGGGAAGGCATACTCAAGATAATCATCGTCTGACCTCACCGAGTACCGGATGGTCCTGATCTCATGCCCGCAAACAGCACAGTTCGGTTTTTTCTTGGCCCACAAGAGTGCACAGCCAAAGCAGAGCTGATGGAGGCAGGGAGTCACGTAGGAAACATCCTCCCGGTCCTGCCCACAGATGGGGCAGATCCATGGCGATGGCACCTCCATGGCCCCGGGCTGTGCTTTGGGCTGGGGAGAGCTGAGGTCAGGAGACTGCTCCCCTCACTGGCGCTGCAGCAAAGGCAGAAGGTGTCACAAGCTGAAAAAGAATGAGAGAGAGAGAGGACGCAGTCACTCCATGTCCCCTGGGCAGGCAGCAGTGATGCCCCGGTCCCTGAGCAGCAAACCCTCCCAGCCCCTTCTCCCCGCTGGCCGCCCTGGGGCCGTCCCCGCACTGCTCACCTCTGCTGCCGCGAGCGCACTTTGCAGAGCCCCAGCTGCCTGAGCCACGCAGGGCCGGGGAAACACTGGCGATGCTGTGGGCTGGGCGCCCAGAAGTGCTGCCGGCAGCTCCACAGCACGACCCAACAAAGTCCTCGCACAGAGCTCCAAGTCTCACCAACTGGCTCGACCGGCTTCCAGACACGAGTCCACGCTGCACGCTGCGGTGCCCCAATTTATAGGCGAGCGTCACGGAGGTCACAGTGGTCTCTCGCTGATGTCACAATCCCTTCCTGGGTCGGTGACCTCACAGTTCATGGCTGCGTGTGATTGGGCACCAGCCTGGGCCTATGTCACCCTCACTCTTTCCGTGTTTTTCTTTGCCATGGTGATAGATTTGGGAAAATAAAAAGTGCACGTTTACTGTCATCTCCACATCAACCTATCTTCTGGAGTCTGTTGAGTCTTTATGTAACTTAGACAGACATCTTTGTTTTGCCTGTTCATTTTTGGATGCGGAACAATTAGATGGCAGTGTGTACGTCAGGCTTGCTTTCTATCCCAAGCACTCACGTCAAAGCAGGTTCTTTGCTCGCGCCTTCCTGTGCAACCTCCTCTACGGGATTGTTTTAGCAGAGGGCTGGACTGGATGATCTGCAGGGCTTTCTTCCGATTCCTGAGATTTCTTGATTGTTTGATTCCTGACGTGGTTTGACTGAAAACACAGTGTGCCGGAGGTTACGGTGCTGCTATGCCACATCCGTGTGAAGAAGCATGCTCACCCCATGGCCATGGAGGAATCGCTGGGTTTGTGGCAGTTCCCCCTCTGCCATGGTAGTGCCGTCAGAGCTGTTGACAGCAACATCTGAAGATTTTACCTGTATTTGGGGGCCACCTGTGATGTTGTCCCACGTCCCGTTTTGCATTCACGCTGCTAGGTGTGGCATGAGGCAGGAGGTGAAGAAGGAGGAAGGTGCAGGTTGTTTACATTGCAGAGGAGAAGGGACGGCACACAGCTGCTCCTTTTGCTAAATCTTCAGCAAGGAACAGTTCAGACTAGCTTCATGGTCTGTGTTGATCTGGTGTCATGGTTTTATGATTTCTGTTATCAGGATTCCATATCATAACATCATGTGTGGCACCGGGAGTTAAGAGTTGTTGCTCTAAGTCTGTGAACTGAAGGATTTGTGGGTACGTGGCTCTCAGAGGAGAACAACAACTACATACTTTGGAGGACTTTGCATTCCTGTTGTCCTCTCAGAGGGAAAGATGAAACCGCACACAAATCCCGAGCTTTCCACTTTTGCTGTTCATCCCAGCAGTGGAGGTTCCCGTGCCCTCTCTCCTTCAGCTATAGCGTTAAGCCTTCGGTTTTGGACTCCCTTTCTCTCATTTGATGGGTTACTTCAATTCCAATTACATTGTGTTATTTTGCATTCTGATCACTTTTTAGGTGATCTAGTTTTCCTTGTCAGATCCTTGCTGCTGCTTTGCTTTTAGGCCCATCTCCCTCCCCTCTCCCATTTCTCCTTTCTGGGGGCATGGGTCCATGTGTCCGCCTCCTATCAGACACGGAACTGGGCCGAACCAGCCTGTAAACCGTTGACATCTGGTCTCACAACAGCCAGAAATGCAGCAGCAAGAACAAAGACTGCATCTTTTAAGCAGATAATTGTTAGTGGCCTGGAGCTCACAGTACGAGGGGACGCTGAGGACTGGATTATTATGAGAAGAATGTTGAGATCCATGTAGTGCGAGCTGGGGCTGACACTAGTTTCATTGGCTCTGTCATGACCGGCTGTTTTCTGATTGTGGAGATAAAGGTGTGATTCTGTGGCCTTCCCTGGGACCAGAAGAGGGAGAAACCAGCATGGGGAGGGACAGCAACCACAACTGACCAACTAAATTTATTTATTTATTTTTTTTATTTTATAATAATAATATATATTTCATTGTATAATAATAGTATATATTCTATTGTATAATAATAGTATATATTATATTGTATAATAGTAATTTGTATGTGTTGTTTCTCAGAAGCAGACTGAGAGGCAGATGTTGGCCTCCTAGTGCTCTGAGCCATGTTCTGGCCGGTGGTGGGATGCCGGCCTATCGCCGCCGTCGGGGCCTTCTCTTGCGGGGTGGGAGGGATTCCTGGGGGCTGCTGCTGGCCTTCCTCTTCGTGGGCCGCCGGGTGCCCCCAGGAGAGCGGTCCCTGCGCTGGGTGGAGGGGCCCTCTGCCGCCGCCTGCCCCGCTTCCTCCTCTGAGGGCACCGTGTTGGTGGTGGGGTGCCCGGGACCCCCACGAAGGTCAGCGGGGAGCTCCTCAGTGCTGGGGCCTGCAGGGCTGGTGGAGCGGCCTGGGCCAGAGGCAGGAGGTGCCTGCTGGGCAGCGGTGGGGCTGGGGGCGGCTGCAGGTCTGTCTTCCTGCCCAGCATCAGCACGGCTGTTGTGGTGGTCCAGCAGCTGGCGGAGAACTGGGCCATACATTGCTGCAGCGACGGTAATGAGCCTCCTCACAATGCTCTCGGTGCGGTGCCACAGAAATTGCTGCAGGTTCTGCACCAAGACTGCCTCGTCCAGCCCATACATGCAGATGCAGAGGAAAACACTGCTTTCCTTGTTGAGCACTTCCCACCACCTGTTCTCAGAAGGGTTCAGGTCTGCAACCTCGGAATGGATCCAGTTGAGCAGTGGGCTGAGGTCAGCATGCTCTTGGAAAAAATCAGCCCAGACCTCGGGAGGGAAGTTGTTCTCTGGGGCGACAAATGCGTACTCTACAGGCTCCTGTTCATCCTGCTGGCCAGAAGCTGAGTGTGGTGCTGCGGGTTGCGGGAAGGCATACTCAAGATAATCATCGTCTGACCTCACCGAGTACCGGATGGTCCTGATCTCATGCCCGCAAACAGCACAGTTCGGTTTTTTCTTGGCCCACAAGAGTGCACAGCCAAAGCAGAGCTGATGGAGGCAGGGAGTCACGTAGGAAACATCCTCCCGGTCCTGCCCACAGATGGGGCAGATCCATGGCGATGGCACCTCCATGGCCCCGGGCTGTGCTTTGGGCTGGGGAGAGCTGAGGTCAGGAGACTGCTCCCCTCACTGGCGCTGCAGCAAAGGCAGAAGGTGTCACAAGCTGAAAAAGAATGAGAGAGAGAGAGGACGCAGTCACTCCATGTCCCCTGGGCAGGCAGCAGTGATGCCCCGGTCCCTGAGCAGCAAACCCTCCCAGCCCCTTCTCCCCGCTGGCCGCCCTGGGGCCGTCCCCGCACTGCTCACCTCTGCTGCTGCGAGCGCACTTTGCAGAGCCCCAGCTGCCTGAGCCACGCAGGGCCGGGGAAACACTGGCGATGCTGTGGGCTGGGCGCCCAGAAGTGCTGCCGGCAGCTCCACAGCACGACCCAACAAAGTCCTCGCACAGAGCTCCAAGTCTCACCAACTGGCTCGACCGGCTTCCAGACACGAGTCCACACTGCACGCTGCGGTGCCCCGATTTATAGGCGAGCGTCACGGAGGTCACAGTGGTCTCTCGCTGATGTCACAATCCCTTCCTGGGTCGGTGACCTCACAGTTCATGGCTGCGTGTGATTGGGCACCAGCCTGGGCCTATGTCACCCTCACTCTTTCCGTGTTTTTCTTTGCCATGGTGATAGACTTGGGAAAATAAAAAGTGCACGTTTACTGTCATCTCCACATCAACCTTTCTTCTGGAGTCTGTTGAGTCTTTATGTAACTTAGACAGACATCTTTGTTTTGCCTGTTCATTTTTGGATGCGGAACAATTAGATGGCAGTGTGTACGTCAGGCTTGCTTTCTATCCCAAGCACTCACATCACAGCAGGTTCTTTGCTCGCGCCTTCCTGTGCAACCTCCTCTACGGGATTGTTTTAGCAGAGGGCTGGACTGGATGATCTGCAGGGCTTTCTTCCGATTCCTGAGATTTCTTGATTGTTTGATTCCTGACGTGGTTTGACTGAAAACACAGTGTGCCGGAGGTTACGGTGCTGCTATGCCACATCCGTGTGAAGAAGCATGCTCACCCCATGGCCATGGAGGAATCGCTGGGTTTGTGGCAGTTCCCCCTCTGCCATGGTAGTGCCGTCAGAGCTGTTGACAGCAACATCTGAAGATTTTACCTGTATTTGGGGGCCACCTGTGATGTTGTCCCACGTCCCGTTTTGCATTCACGCTGCTAGGTGTGGCATGAGGCAGGAGGTGAAGAAGGAGGAAGGTGCAGGTTGTTTACATTGCAGAGGAGAAGGGACGGCACACAGCTGCTCCTTTTGCTAAATCTTCAGCAAGGAACAGTTCAGACTAGCTTCATGGTCTGTGTTGATCTGGTGTCATGGTTTTATGATTTCTGTTATCAGGATTCCATATCATAACATCATGTGTGGCACCGGGAGTTAAGAGTTATTGCTCTAAGTCTGTGAACTGATGGATTTGTGGGTACCTGGCTCTCAGAGGAGAATAACAACTACATACTTTGGAGGACTTTGCATTCCTGTTGTCCTCTCAGAGGGAAAGATGAAACCGCACACAAATCCCGAGCTTTCCACTTTTGCTGTTCATCCCAGCAGTGGAGGTTCCCGTGCCATCTCGCCTTCAGCTATAGCGTTAAGCCTTCGGTTTTGGACTCCCTTTCTCTCATTTGATGGGTTACTTCAATTCCAGTTATACTGTGTTATTTTGCATTCTGATCACTTTTTAGGTGATCTCGTTTTCCTTGTCAGATCCTTGCTGCTGCTTTGCTTTTAGGCCCATCTCCCTCCCCTCTCCCATTTCTCCTTTCCGGGGGCATGGGTCCATGTGTCCGCCTCCTATCAGACACGGAACTGGGCCGAACCAGCCTGTAAACCGTTGACATCTGGTCTCACAACAGCCAGAAATGCAGCAGCAAGAACAAAGACTGCATCTTTTAAGCAGATAATTGTTAGTGGCCTGGAGCTCACAGTACGAGGGGACGCTGAGGACTGGATTATTATGAGAAGAATGTTGAGGTCCATGTGGTGCGAGCTGGGGCTGACACTAGTTTCATGGGCTCTGTCATGACCGGCTGTTTTCTGATTGTGGAGATAAAGGTGTGATTCTGTGGCCTTCCCTGGGACCAGAAGAGGGAGAAACCAGCATGGGGAGGGACAGCAACCACAACTGACCAACTAAATTTATTTAATTTTTTTTTTATTTTATAATAATAATATATATTACATTGTATAATAATAGTATATATTCTATTGTATAATAAGAGTATATATTCTATTGTATAATAGTAATTTGTATGTGTTGTTTCTCAGAAGCAGACTGAGAGGCAGATGTTGGCCTCCCAGCGCTCTGAGCCATGTTCTGGCCGGTGGTGGGATGCCGGCCTATCGCCGCCGTCGGGGCCTTCTCTTGCGGGGTGGGAGGGATTCCTGGGGGCTGCTGCTGGCCTTCCTCTTCGTGGGCCGCCGGGGCCCCCCAGGAGAGCGGTCCCTGCGCTGGGTGGAGGGGCCCTCTGCCGCCGCCTGCCCCGCTTCCTCCTCTGAGGGCACCGTGTTGGTGGTGGGGTGCCCGGGACCCCCACGAAGGTCAGCGGGGAGCTCCTCAGTGCTGGGGCCTGCAGGGCTGGTGGAGCGGCCTGGGCCAGAGGCAGGAGGTGCCTGCTGGGCAGCGGTGGGGCTGGGGGCGGCTGCAGGTCTGTCTTCCTGCCCAGCAGCAGCACTGGGCATACATTGAGAACTGGGCCATACATTGCTGCAGCAACGGTAATGAGCCTCCTCACAATGCTCTCGGTGCGGTGCCACAGAAATTGCTGCAGGTTCTGCACCAAGACTGCCTCGTCCAGCCCATACATGCAGATGCAGAGGAAAACACTGCTTTCCTTGTTGAGCACTTCCCACCACCTGTTCTCAGAAGGGTTCAGGTCTGCAACCTCGGAATGGATCCAGTTGAGCAGTGGGCTGAGGTCAGCATGCTCTTGGAAAAAATCAGCCCAGACCTCGGGAGGGAAGTTGTTCTCTGGGGCGACAAATGCGTACTCTACAGGCTCCTGTTCATCCTGCTGGCCTGAATCTGAGTGTGGTGCTGCGGGTTGCGGGAAGGCATACTCAAGATAATCATCGTCTGACCTCACCGAGTACCGGATGGTCCTGATCTCATGCCCGCAAACAGCACAGTTCGGTTTTTTCTTGGCCCACAAGAGTGCACAGCCAAAGCAGAGCTGATGGAGGCAGGGAGTCACGTAGGAAACATCCTCCCGGTCCTGCCCACAGATGGGGCAGATCCATGGCGATGGCACCTCCATGGCCCCGGGCTGTGCTTTGGGCTGGGGAGAGCTGAGGTCAGGAGACTGCTCCCCTCACTGGCGCTGCAGCAAAGGCAGAAGGTGTCACAAGCTGAAAAAGAATGAGAGAGAGAGAGGACGCAGTCACTCCATGTCCCCTGGGCAGGCAGCAGTGATGCCCCGGTCCCTGAGCAGCAAACCCTCCCAGCCCCTTCTCCCCGCTGGCCGCCCTGGGGCCGTCCCCGCACTGCTCACCTCTGCTGCCGCGAGCGCACTTTGCAGAGCCCCGGCTGCCTGAGCCACGCAGGGCCGGGGAAACACTGGCGATGCTGTGGGCTGGGCGCCCAGAAGTGCTGCCGGCAGCTCCACAGCACGACCCAACAAAGTCCTCGCACAGAGCTCCAAGTCTCACCAACTGGCTCGACCGGCTTCCAGACACGAGTCCACGCTGCACGCTGCGGTGGCGAGCGTCACGGAGGTCTGTGGCCTTCCCTGGGACCAGAAGAGGGAGAAACCAGCATGGGGAGGGACAGCAACCACAACTGACCAACTAAATTTATTTAATTTTTTTTTTATTTTATAATAATAATATATATTACATTGTATAATAATAGTATATATTCTATTGTATAATAAGAGTATATATTCTATTGTATAATAGTAATTTGTATGTGTTGTTTCTCAGAAGCAGACTGAGAGGCAGATGTTGGCCTCCCAGCGCTCTGAGCCATGTTCTGGCCGGTGGTGGGATGCCGGCCTATCGCCGCCGTCGGGGCCTTCTCTTGCGGGGTGGGAGGGATTCCTGGGGGCTGCTGCTGGCCTTCCTCTTCGTGGGCCGCCGGGGCCCCCCAGGAGAGCGGTCCCTGCGCTGGGTGGAGGGGCCCTCTGCCGCCGCCTGCCCCGCTTCCTCCTCTGAGGGCACCGTGTTGGTGGTGGGGTGCCCGGGACCCCCACGAAGGTCAGCGGGGAGCTCCTCAGTGCTGGGGCCTGCAGGGCTGGTGGAGCGGCCTGGGCCAGAGGCAGGAGGTGCCTGCTGGGCAGCGGTGGGGCTGGGGGCGGCTGCAGGTCTGTCTTCCTGCCCAGCAGCAGCACTGGGCATACATTGAGAACTGGGCCATACATTGCTGCAGCAACGGTAATGAGCCTCCTCACAATGCTCTCGGTGCGGTGCCACAGAAATTGCTGCAGGTTCTGCACCAAGACTGCCTCGTCCAGCCCATACATGCAGATGCAGAGGAAAACACTGCTTTCCTTGTTGAGCACTTCCCACCACCTGTTCTCAGAAGGGTTCAGGTCTGCAACCTCGGAATGGATCCAGTTGAGCAGTGGGCTGAGGTCAGCATGCTCTTGGAAAAAATCAGCCCAGACCTCGGGAGGGAAGTTGTTCTCTGGGGCGACAAATGCGTACTCTACAGGCTCCTGTTCATCCTGCTGGCCAGAATCTGAGTGTGGTGCTGCGGGTTGCGGGAAGGCATACTCAAGATAATCATCGTCTGACCTCACCGAGTACCGGATGGTCCTGATCTCATGCCCGCAAACAGCACAGTTCGGTTTTTTCTTGGCCCACAAGAGTGCACAGCCAAAGCAGAGCTGATGGAGGCAGGGAGTCACGTAGGAAACATCCTCCCGGTCCTGCCCACAGATGGGGCAGATCCATGGCGATGGCACCTCCATGGCCCCGGGCTGTGCTTTGGGCTGGGGAGAGCTGAGGTCAGGAGACTGCTCCCCTCACTGGCGCTGCAGCAAAGGCAGAAGGTGTCACAAGCTGAAAAAGAATGAGAGAGAGAGAGGACGCAGTCACTCCATGTCCCCTGGGCAGGCAGCAGTGATGCCCCGGTCCCTGAGCAGCAAACCCTCCCAGCCCCTTCTCCCCGCTGGCCGCCCTGGGGCCGTCCCCGCACTGCTCACCTCTGCTGCCGCGAGCGCACTTTGCAGAGCCCCGGCTGCCTGAGCCACGCAGGGCCGGGGAAACACTGGCGATGCTGTGGGCTGGGCGCCCAGAAGTGCTGCCGGCAGCTCCACAGCACGACCCAACAAAGTCCTCGCACAGAGCTCCAAGTCTCACCAACTGGCTCGACCGGCTTCCAGACACGAGTCCACGCTGCACGCTGCGGTGGCGAGCGTCACGGAGGTCTGTGGCCTTCCCTGGGACCAGAAGAGGGAGAAACCAGCATGGGGAGGGACAGCAACCACAACTGACCAACTAAATTTATTTAATTTTTTTTTTATTTTATAATAATAATATATATTACATTGTATAATAATAGTATATATTCTATTGTATAATAAGAGTATATATTCTATTGTATAATAGTAATTTGTATGTGTTGTTTCTCAGAAGCAGACTGAGAGGCAGATGTTGGCCTCCCAGCGCTCTGAGCCATGTTCTGGCCGGTGGTGGGATGCCGGCCTATCGCCGCCGTCGGGGCCTTCTCTTGCGGGGTGGGAGGGATTCCTGGGGGCTGCTGCTGGCCTTCCTCTTCGTGGGCCGCCGGGGCCCCCCAGGAGAGCGGTCCCTGCGCTGGGTGGAGGGGCCCTCTGCCGCCGCCTGCCCCGCTTCCTCCTCTGAGGGCACCGTGTTGGTGGTGGGGTGCCCGGGACCCCCACGAAGGTCAGCGGGGAGCTCCTCAGTGCTGGGGCCTGCAGGGCTGGTGGAGCGGCCTGGGCCAGAGGCAGGAGGTGCCTGCTGGGCAGCGGTGGGGCTGGGGGCGGCTGCAGGTCTGTCTTCCTGCCCAGCAGCAGCACTGGGCATACATTGAGAACTGGGCCATACATTGCTGCAGCAACGGTAATGAGCCTCCTCACAATGCTCTCGGTGCGGTGCCACAGAAATTGCTGCAGGTTCTGCACCAAGACTGCCTCGTCCAGCCCATACATGCAGATGCAGAGGAAAACACTGCTTTCCTTGTTGAGCACTTCCCACCACCTGTTCTCAGAAGGGTTCAGGTCTGCAACCTCGGAATGGATCCAGTTGAGCAGTGGGCTGAGGTCAGCATGCTCTTGGAAAAAATCAGCCCAGACCTCGGGAGGGAAGTTGTTCTCTGGGGCGACAAATGCGTACTCTACAGGCTCCTGTTCATCCTGCTGGCCAGAATCTGAGTGTGGTGCTGCGGGTTGCGGGAAGGCATACTCAAGATAATCATCGTCTGACCTCACCGAGTACCGGATGGTCCTGATCTCATGCCCGCAAACAGCACAGTTCGGTTTTTTCTTGGCCCACAAGAGTGCACAGCCAAAGCAGAGCTGATGGAGGCAGGGAGTCACGTAGGAAACATCCTCCCGGTCCTGCCCACAGATGGGGCAGATCCATGGCGATGGCACCTCCATGGCCCCGGGCTGTGCTTTGGGCTGGGGAGAGCTGAGGTCAGGAGACTGCTCCCCTCACTGGCGCTGCAGCAAAGGCAGAAGGTGTCACAAGCTGAAAAAGAATGAGAGAGAGAGAGGACGCAGTCACTCCATGTCCCCTGGGCAGGCAGCAGTGATGCCCCGGTCCCTGAGCAGCAAACCCTCCCAGCCCCTTCTCCCCACTGGCCGCCCTGGGGCCGTCCCCGCACTGCTCACCTCTGCTGCTGCAAGCGCACTTTGCAGAGCCCCAGCTGCCTGAGCCACGCAGGGCCGGGGAAACACTGGTGATGCTGTGGGCTGGGCGCCCAGAAGTGCTGCCGGCAGCTCCACAGCACGACCCAACAAAGTCCTCGCACAGAGCTCCAAGTCTCACCAACTGGCTCGACCGGCTTCCAGACACGAGTCCACGCTGCACGCTGCGGTGGCGAGCGTCACGGAGGTCTGTGGCCTTCCCTGGGACCAGAAGAGGGAGAAACCAGCATGGGGAGGGACAGCAACCACAACTGACCAACTAAATTTATTTAATTTTTTTTTTATTTTATAATAATAATATATATTACATTGTATAATAATAGTATATATTCTATTGTATAATAAGAGTATATATTCTATTGTATAATAGTAATTTGTATGTGTTGTTTCTCAGAAGCAGACTGAGAGGCAGATGTTGGCCTCCCAGCGCTCTGAGCCATGTTCTGGCCGGTGGTGGGATGCCGGCCTATCGCCGCCGTCGGGGCCTTCTCTTGCGGGGTGGGAGGGATTCCTGGGGGCTGCTGCTGGCCTTCCTCTTCGTGGGCCGCCGGGGCCCCCCAGGAGAGCGGTCCCTGCGCTGGGTGGAGGGGCCCTCTGCCGCCGCCTGCCCCGCTTCCTCCTCTGAGGGCACCGTGTTGGTGGTGGGGTGCCCGGGACCCCCACGAAGGTCAGCGGGGAGCTCCTCAGTGCTGGGGCCTGCAGGGCTGGTGGAGCGGCCTGGGCCAGAGGCAGGAGGTGCCTGCTGGGCAGCGGTGGGGCTGGGGGCGGCTGCAGGTCTGTCTTCCTGCCCAGCAGCAGCACTGGGCATACATTGAGAACTGGGCCATACATTGCTGCAGCAACGGTAATGAGCCTCCTCACAATGCTCTCGGTGCGGTGCCACAGAAATTGCTGCAGGTTCTGCACCAAGACTGCCTCGTCCAGCCCATACATGCAGATGCAGAGGAAAACACTGCTTTCCTTGTTGAGCACTTCCCACCACCTGTTCTCAGAAGGGTTCAGGTCTGCAACCTCGGAATGGATCCAGTTGAGCAGTGGGCTGAGGTCAGCATGCTCTTGGAAAAAATCAGCCCAGACCTCGGGAGGGAAGTTGTTCTCTGGGGCGACAAATGCGTACTCTACAGGCTCCTGTTCATCCTGCTGGCCAGAATCTGAGTGTGGTGCTGCGGGTTGCGGGAAGGCATACTCAAGATAATCATCGTCTGACCTCACCGAGTACCGGATGGTCCTGATCTCATGCCCGCAAACAGCACAGTTCGGTTTTTTCTTGGCCCACAAGAGTGCACAGCCAAAGCAGAGCTGATGGAGGCAGGGAGTCACGTAGGAAACATCCTCCCGGTCCTGCCCACAGATGGGGCAGATCCATGGCGATGGCACCTCCATGGCCCCGGGCTGTGCTTTGGGCTGGGGAGAGCTGAGGTCAGGAGACTGCTCCCCTCACTGGCGCTGCAGCAAAGGCAGAAGGTGTCACAAGCTGAAAAAGAATGAGAGAGAGAGAGGACGCAGTCACTCCATGTCCCCTGGGCAGGCAGCAGTGATGCCCCGGTCCCTGAGCAGCAAACCCTCCCAGCCCCTTCTCCCCGCTGGCCGCCCTGGGGCCGTCCCCGCACTGCTCACCTCTGCTGCCGCGAGCGCACTTTGCAGAGCCCCGGCTGCCTGAGCCACGCAGGGCCGGGGAAACACTGGCGATGCTGTGGGCTGGGCGCCCAGAAGTGCTGCCGGCAGCTCCACAGCACGACCCAACAAAGTCCTCGCACAGAGCTCTAAGTCTCACCAACTGGCTCGACCGGCTTCCAGACACGAGTCCACGCTGCACGCTGCGGTGGCGAGCGTCACGGAGGTCTGTGGCCTTCCCTGGGACCAGAAGAGGGAGAAACCAGCATGGGGAGGGACAGCAACCACAACTGACCAACTAAATTTATTTAATTTTTTTTTTATTTTATAATAATAATATATATTACATTGTATAATAATAGTATATATTCTATTGTATAATAAGAGTATATATTCTATTGTATAATAGTAATTTGTATGTGTTGTTTCTCAGAAGCAGACTGAGAGGCAGATGTTGGCCTCCCAGCGCTCTGAGCCATGTTCTGGCCGGTGGTGGGATGCCGGCCTATCGCCGCCGTCGGGGCCTTCTCTTGCGGGGTGGGAGGGATTCCTGGGGGCTGCTGCTGGCCTTCCTCTTCGTGGGCCGCCGGGGCCCCCCAGGAGAGCGGTCCCTGCGCTGGGTGGAGGGGCCCTCTGCCGCCGCCTGCCCCGCTTCCTCCTCTGAGGGCACCGTGTTGGTGGTGGGGTGCCCGGGACCCCCACGAAGGTCAGCGGGGAGCTCCTCAGTGCTGGGGCCTGCAGGGCTGGTGGAGCGGCCTGGGCCAGAGGCAGGAGGTGCCTGCTGGGCAGCGGTGGGGCTGGGGGCGGCTGCAGGTCTGTCTTCCTGCCCAGCAGCAGCACTGGGCATACATTGAGAACTGGGCCATACATTGCTGCAGCGACGGTAATGAGCCTCCTCACAATGCTCTCGGTGCGGTGCCACAGAAATTGCTGCAGGTTCTGCACCAAGACTGCCTCGTCCAGCCCATACATGCAGATGCAGAGGAAAACACTGCTTTCCTTGTTGAGCACTTCCCACCACCTGTTCTCAGAAGGGTTCAGGTCTGCAACCTCGGAATGGATCCAGTTGAGCAGTGGGCTGAGGTCAGCATGCTCTTGGAAAAAATCAGCCCAGACCTCGGGAGGGAAGTTGTTCTCTGGGGCGACAAATGCGTACTCTACAGGCTCCTGTTCATCCTGCTGGCCAGAATCTGAGTGTGGTGCTGCGGGTTGCGGGAAGGCATACTCAAGATAATCATCGTCTGACCTCACCGAGTACCGGATGGTCCTGATCTCATGCCCGCAAACAGCACAGTTCGGTTTTTTCTTGGCCCACAAGAGTGCACAGCCAAAGCAGAGCTGATGGAGGCAGGGAGTCACGTAGGAAACATCCTCCCGGTCCTGCCCACAGATGGGGCAGATCCATGGCGATGGCACCTCCATGGCCCCGGGCTGTGCTTTGGGCTGGGGAGAGCTGAGGTCAGGAGACTGCTCCCCTCACTGGCGCTGCAGCAAAGGCAGAAGGTGTCACAAGCTGAAAAAGAATGAGAGAGAGAGAGGACGCAGTCACTCCATGTCCCCTGGGCAGGCAGCAGTGATGCCCCGGTCCCTGAGCAGCAAACCCTCCCAGCCCCTTCTCCCCGCTGGCCGCCCTGGGGCCGTCCCCGCACTGCTCACCTCTGCTGCCGCGAGCGCACTTTGCAGAGCCCCGGCTGCCTGAGCCACGCAGGGCCGGGGAAACACTGGCGATGCTGTGGGCTGGGCGCCCAGAAGTGCTGCCGGCAGCTCCACAGCACGACCCAACAAAGTCCTCGCACAGAGCTCTAAGTCTCACCAACTGGCTCGACCGGCTTCCAGACACGAGTCCACGCTGCACGCTGCGGTGGCGAGCGTCACGGAGGTCTGTGGCCTTCCCTGGGACCAGAAGAGGGAGAAACCAGCATGGGGAGGGACAGCAACCACAACTGACCAACTAAATTTATTTAATTTTTTTTTTATTTTATAATAATAATATATATTACATTGTATAATAATAGTATATATTCTATTGTATAATAAGAGTATATATTCTATTGTATAATAGTAATTTGTATGTGTTGTTTCTCAGAAGCAGACTGAGAGGCAGATGTTGGCCTCCCAGCGCTCTGAGCCATGTTCTGGCCGGTGGTGGGATGCCGGCCTATCGCCGCCGTCGGGGCCTTCTCTTGCGGGGTGGGAGGGATTCCTGGGGGCTGCTGCTGGCCTTCCTCTTCGTGGGCCGCCGGGGCCCCCCAGGAGAGCGGTCCCTGCGCTGGGTGGAGGGGCCCTCTGCCGCCGCCTGCCCCGCTTCCTCCTCTGAGGGCACCGTGTTGGTGGTGGGGTGCCCGGGACCCCCACGAAGGTCAGCGGGGAGCTCCTCAGTGCTGGGGCCTGCAGGGCTGGTGGAGCGGCCTGGGCCAGAGGCAGGAGGTGCCTGCTGGGCAGCGGTGGGGCTGGGGGCGGCTGCAGGTCTGTCTTCCTGCCCAGCATCAGCACGGCTGTTGTGGTGGTCCAGCAGCTGGCGGAGAACTGGGCCATACATTGCTGCAGCGACGGTAATGAGCCTCCTCACAATGCTCTCGGTGCGGTGCCACAGAAATTGCTGCAGGTTCTGCACCAAGACTGCCTCGTCCAGCCCATACATGCAGATGCAGAGGAAAACACTGCTTTCCTTGTTGAGCACTTCCCACCACCTGTTCTCAGAAGGGTTCAGGTCTGCAACCTCGGAATGGATCCAGTTGAGCAGTGGGCTGAGGTCAGCATGCTCTTGGAAAAAATCAGCCCAGACCTCGGGAGGGAAGTTGTTCTCTGGGGCGACAAATGCGTACTCTACAGGCTCCTGTTCATCCTGCTGGCCAGAATCTGAGTGTGGTGCTGCGGGTTGCGGGAAGGCATACTCAAGATAATCATCGTCTGACCTCACCGAGTACCGGATGGTCCTGATCTCATGCCCGCAAACAGCACAGTTCGGTTTTTTCTTGGCCCACAAGAGTGCACAGCCAAAGCAGAGCTGATGGAGGCAGGGAGTCACGTAGGAAACATCCTCCCGGTCCTGCCCACAGATGGGGCAGATCCATGGCGATGGCACCTCCATGGCCCCGGGCTGTGCTTTGGGCTGGGGAGAGCTGAGGTCAGGAGACTGCTCCCCTCACTGGCGCTGCAGCAAAGGCAGAAGGTGTCACAAGCTGAAAAAGAATGAGAGAGAGAGAGGACGCAGTCACTCCATGTCCCCTGGGCAGGCAGCAGTGATGCCCCGGTCCCTGAGCAGCAAACCCTCCCAGCCCCTTCTCCCCGCTGGCCGCCCTGGGGCCGTCCCCACACTGCTCACCTCTGCTGCTGCGAGCGCACTTTGCAGAGCCCCAGCTGCCTGAGCCACGCAGGGCCGGGGAAACACTGGCGATGCTGTGGGCTGGGCGCCCAGAAGTGCTGCCGGCAGCTCCACAGCACGACCCAACAAAGTCCTCGCACAGAGCTCCAAGTCTCACCAACTGGCTCGACCGGCTTCCAGACACGAGTCCACGCTGCACGCTGCGGTGCCCCGATTTATAGGCGAGCGTCACGGAGGTCACAGTGGTCTCTCGCTGATGTCACAATCCCTTCCTGGGTCGGTGACCTCACAGTTCATGGCTGCGTGTGATTGGGCACCAGCCTGGGCCTATGTCACCCTCACTCTTTCCGTGTTTTTCTTTGCCATGGTGATAGATTTGGGAAAATAAAAAGTGCACGTTTACTGTCATCTCCACATCAACCTTTCTTCTGGAGTCTGTTGAGTCTTTATGTAACTTAGACAGACATCTTTGTTTTGCCTGTTCATTTTTGGATGCGGAACAATTAGATGGCAGTGTGTACGTCAGGCTTGCTTTCTATCCCAAGCACTCACGTCACAGCAGGTTCTTTGCTCGCGCCTTCCTGTGCAACCTCCTCTACGGGATTGTTTTAGCAGAGGGCTGGACTGGATGATCTGCAGGGCTTTCTTCCGATTCCTGAGATTTCTTGATTGTTTGATTCCTGACGTGGTTTGACTGAAAACACAGTGTGCCGGAGGTTACGGTGCTGCTATGCCACATCCGTGTGAAGAAGCATGCTCACCCCATGGCCATGGAGGAATCGCTGGGTTTGTGGCAGTTCCCCCTCTGCCATGGTAGTGCCGTCAGAGCTGTTGACAGCAACATCTGAAGATTTTACCTGTATTTGGGGGCCACCCGTGATGTTGTCCCACGTCCCGTTTTGCATTCACGCTGCTAGGTGTGGCATGAGGCAGGAGGTGAAGAAGGAGGAAGGTGCAGGTTGTTTACATTGCAGAGGAGAAGGGACGGCACACAGCTGCTCCTTTTGCTAAATCTTCAGCAAGGAACAGTTCAGACTAGCTTCATGGTCTGTGTTGATCTGGTGTCATGGTTTTATGATTTCTGTTATCAGGATTCCATATCATAACATCATGTGTGGCACCGGGAGTTAAGAGTTATTGCTCTAAGTCTGTGAACTGATGGATTTGTGGGTACCTGGCTCTCAGAGGAGAATAACAACTACATACTTTGGAGGACTTTGCATTCCTGTTGTCCTCTCAGAGGGAAAGATGAAACCGCACACAAATCCCGAGCTTTCCACTTTTGCTGTTCATCCCAGCAGTGGAGGTTCCCGTGCCATCTCGCCTTCAGCTATAGCGTTAAGCCTTCGGTTTTGGACTCCCTTTCTCTCATTTGATGGGTTACTTCAATTCCAGTTATACTGTGTTATTTTGCATTCTGATCACTTTTTAGGTGATCTCGTTTTCCTTGTCAGATCCTTGCTGCTGCTTTGCTTTTAGGCCCATCTCCCTCCCCTCTCCCATTTCTCCTTTCCGGGGGCATGGGTCCATGTGTCCGCCTCCTATCAGACACGGAACTGGGCCGAACCAGCCTGTAAACCGTTGACATCTGGTCTCACAACAGCCAGAAATGCAGCAGCAAGAACAAAGACTGCATCTTTTAAGCAGATAATTGTTAGTGGCCTGGAGCTCACAGTACGAGGGGATGCTGAGGACGGGATTATTATGAGAAGAATGTTGAGGTCCATGTGGTGCGAGCTGGGGCTGACACTAGTTTCATGGGCTCTGTCATGACCGGCTGTTTTCTGATTGTGGAGATAAAGGTGTGATTCTGTGGCCTTCCCTGGGACCAGAAGAGGGAGAAACCAGCATGGGGAGGGACAGCAACCACAACTGACCAACTAAATTTATTTAATTTTTTTTTTATTTTATAATAATAATATATATTACATTGTATAATAATAGTATATATTCTATTGTATAATAAGAGTATATATTCTATTGTATAATAGTAATTTGTATGTGTTGTTTCTCAGAAGCAGACTGAGAGGCAGATGTTGGCCTCCCAGCGCTCTGAGCCATGTTCTGGCCGGTGGTGGGATGCCGGCCTATCGCCGCCGTCGGGGCCTTCTCTTGCGGGGTGGGAGGGATTCCTGGGGGCTGCTGCTGGCCTTCCTCTTCGTGGGCCGCCGGGGCCCCCCAGGAGAGCGGTCCCTGCGCTGGGTGGAGGGGCCCTCTGCCGCCGCCTGCCCCGCTTCCTCCTCTGAGGGCACCGTGTTGGTGGTGGGGTGCCCGGGACCCCCACGAAGGTCAGCGGGGAGCTCCTCAGTGCTGGGGCCTGCAGGGCTGGTGGAGCGGCCTGGGCCAGAGGCAGGAGGTGCCTGCTGGGCAGCGGTGGGGCTGGGGGCGGCTGCAGGTCTGTCTTCCTGCCCAGCATCAGCACGGCTGTTGTGGTGGTCCAGCAGCTGGCGGAGAACTGGGCCATACATTGCTGCAGCGACGGTAATGAGCCTCCTCACAATGCTCTCGGTGCGGTGCCACAGAAATTGCTGCAGGTTCTGCACCAAGACTGCCTCGTCCAGCCCATACATGCAGATGCAGAGGAAAACACTGCTTTCCTTGTTGAGCACTTCCCACCACCTGTTCTCAGAAGGGTTCAGGTCTGCAACCTCGGAATGGATCCAGTTGAGCAGTGGGCTGAGGTCAGCATGCTCTTGGAAAAAATCAGCCCAGACCTCGGGAGGGAAGTTGTTCTCTGGGGCGACAAATGCGTACTCTACAGGCTCCTGTTCATCCTGCTGGCCAGAATCTGAGTGTGGTGCTGCGGGTTGCGGGAAGGCATACTCAAGATAATCATCGTCTGACCTCACCGAGTACCGGATGGTCCTGATCTCATGCCCGCAAACAGCACAGTTCGGTTTTTTCTTGGCCCACAAGAGTGCACAGCCAAAGCAGAGCTGATGGAGGCAGGGAGTCACGTAGGAAACATCCTCCCGGTCCTGCCCACAGATGGGGCAGATCCATGGCGATGGCACCTCCATGGCCCCGGGCTGTGCTTTGGGCTGGGGAGAGCTGAGGTCAGGAGACTGCTCCACTCACTGGCGCTGCAGCAAAGGCAGAAGGTGTCACAAGCTGCAAAAGAGTGAGAGAGAGAGAGGACACAGTCACTCCATGTCCCCTGTGCAGGCAGCAGTGATGCCCCGGTCCCTGAGCAGCAAACCCTCCCAGCCCCTTCTCCCCGCTGGCCGCCCTGGGGCCGTCCCCGCACTGCTCACCTCTGCTGCCGCGAGCGCACTTTGCAGAGCCCCGGCTGCCTGAGCCACGCAGGGCCGGGGAAACACTGGCGATGCTGTGGGCTGGGCGCCCAGAAGTGCTGCCGGCAGCTCCACAGCACGACCCAACAAAGTCCTCGCACAGAGCTCCAAGTCTCACCAACTGGCTCGACCGGCTTCCAGACACGAGTCCACGCTGCACGCTGCGGTGCCCCGATTTATAGGCGAGCGTCACGGAGGTCACAGTGGTCTCTCGCTGATGTCACAATCCCTTCCTGGGTCGGTGACCTCACAGTTCATGGCTGCGTGTGATTGGGCACCAGCCTGGGCCTATGTCACCCTCACTCTTTCCGTGTTTTTCTTTGCCATGGTGATAGATTTGGGAAAATAAAAAGTGCACGTTTACTGTCATCTCCACATCAACCTTTCTTCTGGAGTCTGTTGAGTCTTTATGTAACTTAGACAGACATCTTTGTTTTGCCTGTTCATTTTTGGATGCGGAACAATTAGATGGCAGTGTGTACGTCAGGCTTGCTTTCTATCCCAAGCACTCACATCACAGCAGGTTCTTTGCTCGCGCCTTCCTGTGCAACCTCCTCTACGGGATTGTTTTAGCAGAGGGCTGGACTGGATGATCTGCAGGGCTTTCTTCCGATTCCTGAGATTTCTTGATTGTTTGATTCCTGACGTGGTTTGACTGAAAACACAGTGTGCCGGAGGTTACGGTGCTGCTATGCCACATCCGTGTGAAGAAGCATGCTCACCCCATGGCCATGGAGGAATCGCTGGGTTTGTGGCAGTTCCCCCTCTGCCATGGTAGTGCCGTCAGAGCTGTTGACAGCAACATCTGAAGATTTTACCTGTATTTGGGGGCCACCCGTGATGTTGTCCCACGTCCCGTTTTGCATTCACGCTGCTAGGTGTGGCATGAGGCAGGAGGTGAAGAAGGAGGAAGGTGCAGGTTGTTTACATTGCAGAGGAGAAGGGACGGCACACAGCTGCTCCTTTTGCTAAATCTTCAGCAAGGAACAGTTCAGACTAGCTTCATGGTCTGTGTTGATCTGGTGTCATGGTTTTATGATTTCTGTTATCAGGATTCCATATCATAACATCATGTGTGGCACCGGGAGTTAAGAGTTATTGCTCTAAGTCTGTGAACTGATGGATTTGTGGGTACCTGGCTCTCAGAGGAGAACAACAATTACATACTTTGGAGGACTTTGCATTCCTGTTGTCCTCTCAGAGGGAAAGATGAAACCGCACACAAATCCCGAGCTTTCCACTTTTGCTGTTCATCCCAGCAGTGGAGGTTCCCGTGCCATCTCTCCTTCAGCTATAGCGTTAAGCCTTCGGTTTTGGACTCCCTTTCTCTCATTTGATGTGTTACTTCAATTCCAGTTATACTGTGTTATTTTGCATTCTGATCACTTTTTAGGTGATCTCGTTTTCCTTGTCAGATCCTTGCTGCTGCTTTGCTTTTAGGCCCATGTCCCTCCCCTCTCCCATTTCTCCTTTCCGGGGGCATGGGTCCATGTGTCCGCCTCCTATCAGACACGGAACTGGGCCGAACCAGCCTGTAAACCGTTGACATCTGGTCTCACAACAGCCAGAAATGCAGCAGCAAGAACAAAGACTGCATCTTTTAAGCAGATAATTGTTAGTGGCCTGGAGCTCACAGTACGAGGGGACGCTGAGGACTGGATTATTATGAGAAGAATGTTGAGGTCCATGTGGTGCGAGCTGGGGCTGACACTAGTTTCATGGGCTCTGTCATGACCGGCTGTTTTCTGATTGTGGAGATAAAGGTGTGATTCTGTGGCCTTCCCTGGGACCAGAAGAGGGAGAAACCAGCATGGGGAGGGACAGCAACCACAACTGACCAACTAAATTTATTTAATTTTTTTTTTATTTTATAATAATAATATATATTACATTGTATAATAATAGTATATATTCTATTGTATAATAAGAGTATATATTCTATTGTATAATAGTAATTTGTATGTGTTGTTTCTCAGAAGCAGACTGAGAGGCAGATGTTGGCCTCCCAGCGCTCTGAGCCATGTTCTGGCCGGTGGTGGGATGCCGGCCTATCGCCGCCGTCGGGGCCTTCTCTTGCGGGGTGGGAGGGATTCCTGGGGGCTGCTGCTGGCCTTCCTCTTCGTGGGCCGCCGGGGCCCCCCAGGAGAGCGGTCCCTGCGCTGGGTGGAGGGGCCCTCTGCCGCCGCCTGCCCCGCTTCCTCCTCTGAGGGCACCGTGTTGGTGGTGGGGTGCCCGGGACCCCCACGAAGGTCAGCGGGGAGCTCCTCAGTGCTGGGGCCTGCAGGGCTGGTGGAGCGGCCTGGGCCAGAGGCAGGAGGTGCCTGCTGGGCAGCGGTGGGGCTGGGGGCGGCTGCAGGTCTGTCTTCCTGCCCAGCAGCAGCACGGCTGTTGTGGTGCTCCTGTTGCTGGCGGAGAACTGGGCCATACAGTGCTGCAATGGTGGTAATGAGCCTCCTCACAAATCTTTCTGTATGGCTCTGCAGACTTGGCTGCAGCAACTGCACCATGGCTGCCTCCACTGGCCCGTACATGCAGAGTTGGAAGAGAATGAGGGTCTGAAATAATTGCCGCATCCACCATTTTTTCTCAGACAAGGCTCTGAGCTCCGCATCCACCCACTGGAACAGGGGTCTGAGGTCTCGTTGCTCACAGAAGAAGGCAGCCCAGACCTCAGGAGGGAAGTTGTTTTCGGGGCTGACGAATGCTGGCTCTGCAGGCCCCTGTTCATCCTGCTGGCCAGAAGCTGAGTGTGCTGCGGGCTTTCGGATGGCATACTCGAGATAATCATTGTCTGACCTCACCGAGTACCGGATGGTCCTGATCTCATGCCCGCAAACAGCACAGCCTGGCTTTCTCCCAGCCCACCAGAATGCACAGCCAAAGCAGAGCTGATGGAGGCAGGGAGTCACATAGGAAACATCGTCCCTTTCCTGCCAACAGATGGGGCACGTCCATGGTGATGGCACCTCCATGGCCCCGGGCTGTGCTTTGGGCCGGGGAGAAGTGAGGTCAGGAGACTGCTCCCCTCACTGGCGCTGCAGCAAAGGCAGAAGGTGTCACAAGCTGCAAAAGAGTGAGAGAGAGAGAGGACACAGTCACTCCATGTCCCCTGTGCAGGCAGCAGTGATGCCCCGGTCCCTGAGCAGCAAACCCTCCCAGCCCCTTCTCCCCGCTGGCCGCCCTGGGGCCGTCCCCGCACTGCTCACCTCTGCTGCCGCGAGCGCACTTTGCAGAGCCCCGGCTGCCTGAGCCACGCAGGGCCGGGGAAACACTGGCGATGCTGTGGGCTGGGCGCCCAGAAGTGCTGCCGGCAGCTCCACAGCACGACCCAACAAAGTCCTCGCACAGAGCTCCAAGTCTTGCCAACTGGCTCGACCGGCTTCCAGACACGAGTCCACGCTGCACGCTGCGGTGCCCCAATTGATAGGCGAGCATCACGGAGGTCACAGTGGTCTCTCGCTGATGTCACAATCCCTTCCTGGGTCGGTGACCTCACAGTTCATGTCTGCGTGTGATTGGGCACCAGCCTGGGCCTATGTCACCCTCACTCTTTCCGTGTTTTTCTTTGCCATGGTGATAGACTTGGGAAAATAAAAAGTGCACGTTTACTGTCATCTCCACATCAACCTTTCTTCTGGAGTCTGTTGAGTCTTTATGTAACTTAGACAGACATCTTTGTTTTGCCTGTTCATTTTTGGATGCGGAACAATTAGATGGCAGTGTGTACGTCAGGCTTGCTTTCTATCCCAAGCACTCACATCACAGCAGGTTCTTTGCTCGCGCCTTCCTGTGCAACCTCCTCTACGGGATTGTTTTAGCAGAGGGCTGGACTGGATGATCTGCAGGCTTTCTTCCGATTCCTGAGATTTCTTGATTGTTTGATTCCTGATGTGGTTTGACTGAAAACACAGTGTGCCGGAGGTTACGGTGCTGCTATGCCACATCCGTGTGAAGAAGCATGCTCACCCCATGGCCATGGAGGAATCGCTGGGTTTGTGGCAGTTCCCCCTCTGCCATGGTAGTGCCGTCAGAGCTGTTGACAGCAACATCTGAAGATTTTACCTGTATTTGGGGGCCACCCGTGATGTTGTCCCACGTCCCGTTTTGCATTCACGCTGCTAGGTGTGGCATGAGGCAGGAGGTGAAGAAGGAGGAAGGTGCAGGTTGTTTACATTGCAGAGGAGAAGGGACGGCACACAGCTGCTCCTTTTGCTAAATCTTCAGCAAGGAACAGTTCAGACTAGCTTCATGGTCTGTGTTGATCTGGTGTCATGGTTTTATGATTTCTGTTATCAGGATTCCATATCATAACATCATGTGTGGCACCGGGAGTTAAGAGTTATTGCTCTAAGTCTGTGAACTGATGGATTTGTGGGTACCTGGCTCTCAGAGGAGAACAACAATTACATACTTTGGAGGACTTTGCATTCCTGTTGTCCTCTCAGAGGGAAAGATGAAACCGCACACAAATCCCGAGCTTTCCACTTTTGCTGTTCATCCCAGCAGTGGAGGTTCCCGTGCCATCTCTCCTTCAGCTATAGCATTAAGCCTTCGGTTTTGGACTCCCTTTCTCTCATTTGATGTGTTACTTCAATTCCAGTTATACTGTGTTATTTTGCATTCTGATCACTTTTTAGGTGATCTCGTTTTCCTTGTCAGATCCTTGCTGCTGCTTTGCTTTTAGGCCCATCTCCCTCCCCTCTCCCATTTCTCCTTTCCGGGGGCATGGGTCCATGTGTCCGCCTCCTATCAGACACGGAACTGGGCCGAACCAGCCTGTAAACCGTTGACATCTGGTCTCACAACAGCCAGAAATGCAGCAGCAAGAACAAAGACTGCATCTTTTAAGCAGATAATTGTTAGTGGCCTGGAGCTCACAGTACGAGGGGACGCTGAGGACTGGATTATTATGAGAAGAATGTTGAGGTCCATGTGGTGCGAGCTGGGGCTGACACTAGTTTCATGGGCTCTGTCATGACCGGCTGTTTTCTGATTGTGGAGATAAAGGTGTGATTCTGTGGCCTTCCCTGGGACCAGAAGAGGGAGAAACCAGCATGGGGAGGGACAGCAACCACAACTGACCAACTAAATTTATTTAATTTTTTTTTTATTTTATAATAATAATATATATTACATTGTATAATAATAGTATATATTCTATTGTATAATAAGAGTATATATTCTATTGTATAATAGTAATTTGTATGTGTTGTTTCTCAGAAGCAGACTGAGAGGCAGATGTTGGCCTCCCAGCGCTCTGAGCCATGTTCTGGCCGGTGGTGGGATGCCGGCCTATCGCCGCCGTCGGGGCCTTCTCTTGCGGGGTGGGAGGGATTCCTGGGGGCTGCTGCTGGCCTTCCTCTTCGTGGGCCGCCGGGGCCCCCCAGGAGAGCGGTCCCTGCGCTGGGTGGAGGGGCCCTCTGCCGCCGCCTGCCCCGCTTCCTCCTCTGAGGGCACCGTGTTGGTGGTGGGGTGCCCGGGACCCCCACGAAGGTCAGCGGGGAGCTCCTCAGTGCTGGGGCCTGCAGGGCTGGTGGAGCGGCCTGGGCCAGAGGCAGGAGGTGCCTGCTGGGCAGCGGTGGGGCTGGGGGCGGCTGCAGGTCTGTCTTCCTGCCCAGCAGCAGCACGGCTGTTGTGGTGCTCCTGTTGCTGGCGGAGAACTGGGCCATACAGTGCTGCAATGGTGGTAATGAGCCTCCTCACAAATCTTTCTGTATGGCTCTGCAGATTTTGCTGCAGCAACTGCACCATGGCTGCCTCCACTGGCCCGTACATGCAGAGTTGGAAGAGAATGAGGGTCTGAAAGAATTGCCGCATCCACCACCTGTTCTCAGACAAGGCTCTGAGCTCCGCATCCACCCACTGGAACAGGGGTCTGAGGTCTTGTTGCTCACAGAAGAAGGCAGCCCAGACCTCAGGAGGGAAGTTGTTTTCGGGGCTGACGAATGCTGGCTCTGCAGGCCCCTGTTCATCCTGCTGGCCAGAAGCTGAGTGTGCTGCGGGCTTTCGGATGGCATACTCGAGATAGTCGTCGTCTGACCTCACTGACCACACGATGGTCCTGATCTCATGCCCGCAAACGGCACAGCTTGGCTTTTTCTCAGCCCACCAGAATGCACAGCCAAAGCAGATCTCATGGAGGCAAGGAGTAACGTAGGCAACATCATCCTCCCGGTCCTGCCCACAGATGGGGCAGATCCATGGCGATGGCACCTCCATGGCCCCGGGCTGTGCTTTGGGCTGGGGAGAGCTGAGGTCAGGAGACTGCTCCCCTCACTGGCGCTGCAGCAAGGCAGAAGGTGTCACAAGCTGAAAAAGAATGAGAGAGAGAGAGGACACAGTCACTCCATGTCCCCTGGGCAGGCAGCAGTGATGCCCCGGCCCCTGAGCAGCAAACCCTCCCAGCCCCTTCTCCCCGCTGGCCGCCCTGGGGCCGTCCCCGCACTGCTCACCTCTGCTGCTGCGAGCGCACTTTGCAGAGCCCCGGCTGCCTGAGCCACGCAGGGCCGGGGAAACACTGGCGATGCTGTGGGCTGGGCGCCCAGAAGTGCTGCCGGCAGCTCCACAGCACGACCCAACAAAGTTCTCGCACGGTGCTCCAAGTCTCACCAACTGGCTCGACCGGCTTCCAGACACGAGTCCACGTTGCACGCTACGGTGCCCCAATTTATAGGTGAGCGTCACAGAGGTCACAGTGGTCTCTCGCTGATGTCACAATCCCTTCCTGGGTCGGTGACCTCACAGTTCATGGCTGCGTGTGATTGGGCACCAGCCTGGGCCTATGTCGCCCTCACTCTTTGGGAAAATAAAAATTGCACATTTACTGTCATCTCCACAACAAGCTATCATCTGGAATCTGTTGACTCTTAATGTAACTTACACAGACATCTTTGTTTTGCCTGCTCATTTTTGGAACAATTTGATGGCAGTCTCTATGTCAGTCATCCTGAGCACTCATCTAACAGCAGTCTTGCTCACCAAGTTATTCTATCACAGTAGGTTGTTTACTCACACTTTCTTGTGCAACCTACCCTATGGGCCTTATTCTTGTTGGAGGGTGGACTTGGTAACCTCCAGATGTCTCTTTCAGCCCTTGCGATTTAGAGATTCAGTGTGATTCTGCTGTGGGAATACAAGAGAGTGTATTTAGTGTGGAAGCTGTTGATGAACAGAATGAGAAAGGAAGGCTGAGAATGAAAGACATTTCCAGAGGAGAAGGCAAACAAGTTCAAGTAAGCCGTGTGATGGCAGATCTCAATTTGAGGAAACTGTTTGGAACAGTTCACAACCCTGATTGAATTAGCACCTGTATGCACAGTTAAGGACTGTTTTGGAGTGTGTTTTATTGACATATGAAGGCAGGTGGGAAAGTTACAAGAGAAAACTTGTTAAAATATATCAGTGTTGTTAAAACCTGTAATAAATGATCTATATCATCCACATGTGTCTGTGTCTCAGACATTGCATTCTGCAATACTCCTGCCCCAGATAAGGTGGTGATAACAACATCATATTCACAGATATGCTGCTGAATCAACATTTTGAAGCACCACTCTGAAAGGAAGATTTTTCTAGTAGCCATTCCTGGCATAAAATCATGGAATCCTTATAGTTGTAAGGGACCTTTAGCAGTCATCTGTTCCATCTCTCCTGCTATGATCAGGGACATCCACAGCTCGATCAGGTTGCCCAGGGTCTGATCCATCCTCTCCTTGAAAATCATCTGCAACAACTGGACCTTCTGGGCTATCTTCCTGATATTCCTCCTCCTCCCCTGTGCTGGCAGATTTTATTTTCTGGCAACAAGGGAGGAAGCTTCCCCACAGCACAGAGATCAGTCCCAGTCCAAACCTGTCCTGAGCTTGCAGACCAACTGCTTTACGTGCACAGATTTTATTATAGAATGGGAATATTGGATTTGCAGTAGTGTTCTTCTGCAGTCAGAGCCTGTCCCACTTGCTCTGACATTCCCAGCATCTCTGCAATAACTCAGATTTATCTGCCCACACTGTATTTATCAGCTGATATTTGAAGGTGTTCCCATTAGAGATGCTCCAAGTGGGTGAGCAGAGTGAGCTGGGGGGGGTTGCAGAGCCCCCAGCTCCAGCTCTGTGTGCCACTGCTGTGCTGAGTGACCCTGAGCAATCCAATACCTTTTTTCAAGTATGTCAGATGCAAATGATGCTGCTTCCATCGTGTCCCTTAGTCTTAGGGGATTTGGGAATGAAAAATGTGATATAAGAAGAGCTTTTTCCTCCGGTGCCTTCCCTTTTAAATAGTCCCTGAAAGCGTACTTGTTCCCCACTAAACTTAACACAATTTTAATTTGATTTGTGTGAGTGTCAGTTCTTGCCTGATACTCTTGTTCACTGGAAAGCCTAGGGAAGTACTTTCAATTATTCATAAATAATTGAAGTTTAGGGCCAATTCCAGGACCTTCTCTCTGGGTAACAGCAGGCACTTACTCCTGCCAGCACGTGAAACAGGCTAGGATGAACTCAAATAAAAGATTTGACCACCACCCAGTCAGCGACGCTGACTGATACCGACATGACTCTTATTCCAACAGGGGTAATGGGCCCCCTCGGGGACGGGCGCAGTGCCCTCCTGATAGGACATTCTTCTGTTACACAGATGGGACTTTTTGTTTTACCAGGAGTTATAGATGCTGACCACACTGGGGAAATTAAGATAATGGCATGGACACCCTCAACCCCCCTGCTTTATTCCCAAAGGTCAAAAAATAGCACAATTAGTCCCTTTTCATTCTATGGCTGAACCTGGTATTGGGGATCAAATTGGTGGATTTGGAAGCACGGACAAGCCTGCCGTGCTATGGACTACACAAGTATCACAAGACAAACCATTGTTATGATGTTTAGTGAATGACAGGCAGTTATTAGGCCTAGTGGATACTGGAGCTGATGTTACCATCATTAAGTCAAGTGAATGGCCCTCGGAATGGCCACTAAAATACCCTAATTCTGCTATTGTAGGAGGTGGGGGCTTACAGCAGCCCAAAGTGCCTGAATTTTATCTTTTGAAGGGCCTGATGGTCGCATTGCTCATGCTGCTCCTTACATCTTGCCAGTTCCCTGTACTCTGTGGGGTCATAATCTCGTAAGTCAATGGGGCGTGATTTTGCAGACAAATTTTCAATAAGGGCCATTGATTGGCAGCAGCAACCTATACCCCTACTTTGGAAAACAGAACAACCAATCTGGGTAGATCAGTGGCCCTTAACAAAGGAAAAGTTGCTGCATTTACATGAGCTAGTTCAAGAACAGCTGGCTGCTGGTCACATAGTGCCAACCACCAGCCCTTGGAATACTCCAGTGTTTGTCATCCTCAAGAAGAGTGGAAATTCAGGTATGCAGTATATGACAGAAAAGGGCTTCACCTTGATCTGTTTTCTCCTTTGGAGACCTATCACTACAGTGCACTGCTTCCTGTACAGTCCTTGAAGAAATCCTCGCATTTGTGACATTTCTTGGGGTCGCAACATCTGGTGCTAGCAAACCAAAAGGCAAGCTGACTGAAGTGTAGAGCATTGCAAATCACCTTGAGCTTCCACCAAAAGGGGCTGCAACTCTTCACCACAGAAGCTGCGTTCACCCAGTGAGTACTGTGACCTCCATCTGTGATGAGCAAAGGGAGAGACCCTTTGGGATTGTATGAGGGTTTGTGGGCATTCAGGACATGGAAAAAGCTTGTGCTACAAAGACCTGCTGAAGGATACTGAATACCCAGAATCCACCTCAGGAAGTTTTTAAGGTGAGAAGTTGTGGTTGGCTGGGGAGCAGTGAAGAATCATATGCGCTTGCACTCCTCATCTTCTGTAGGCACCATCGCACAGCACTGTTGAAAAGGGCTATGTGGAACCTGATGGACCACATCATGGCCACTGACGTGGTGGCCTCTGGGATGTGACTGAGGAGAAGCTTCAGCATTCACTGTGCTTGTTTTTCTCCATCCCCCTTCTCTATGGAAAGGCAAGGAGGTTCCCTGAACTGGTGTGCAATATGGTGCAGAAAAGGGCTCAGAAGAGCTATGAGCTGTTTTCAGTGGGGGGAAACTATTGCAAACTGGTCTCAACAGTTTTTGTTTTTTTTTTCCAAGCTCATCTCTGTCTTGTCAAACACTGTGACCAAATTCACAAAATAAATTAAGAAATAAAGCCACAAATCAAAACCAAATAGGGAAAGACCCAAGACTTAACTAATCTGCTCTATTCCATCTGCAGTTAAACGTTCTGTTTTCTCAATCATCCCAAAGTGAAAAAAGACTCCCTCTACCGTCAGTTATTAATAACTCCACTTGTGCAATCTCAGCTCATGACCCAGCAGCAGAAGGCCTTTCCAGTTTACTCTGACCCAAGCAGACAGCATTGCTCATCAGCTTGCCTTGATGAGCCCATTGCTGGCATGTCATCCTGACTACGTGCTCTGCTGATTATTCTCATTTTACAACCCTCTGGCTTCAACCCTGGTGTCTTTGCTGGTCTTTTGTCTGCAGGAGGGACAGAAAGTTCATTCCAGAAGATGAAAGAGGAGTTGTTTTTTTCCCTGGTTAGTGGCATCATGGATAAAATAGAAGTTGCTGAGCCCTCTGTGGGGTGTGAGTTTGCTGTCCTGGCTGGTGAGCAGGCTGTTCCCAGGTCTGTAGGTGCAAGTGACTCACTGCTCTCACTTGGCAGAGCATTTAAGATGAATTATCTGATCAGTGAAAATGCATTTTCAGGTCAGTCAGAGCTATTTGTAGTGATGTAGGTGAGTGATATCTGGGCAAAAAAGTCAGCCAGAAGAATCAAATAAAAATAAAACAACAGCAAGCATAAACCTAGTGTAATAGCATGACGAAGTCCCATCAAAAACAAAACTTCAGGATTATTATTTTGAGACAAGTAATGAGAATTAGATCAGTTTGAATGTAACAGAAGATTAAGATCCCATTTTCCCCACTATCTTCTCTGCCTTCCTTCCAGCCGTGTCCCAGCTAGCGGATTAGGGTTTTATGGGTAGAGAAAGCCCATCTGGATGAAAGTTTCTTTAATAACAATATCATCGTTTACATCACTTGATTTACAGTTAGATGAGATCTGAGCAGCACAGGAAAGCCATGCACAGCACAATTGTCTGCCCACTGCCTTCTCTGCAGCTTGAATGGCAGTGGAGATGCCCTTAAGGAGAGGAGTCTTAGAGACTTTTCCTACAGGATCCTGTTTATTCCAGCAATGCAGCTGCACACAACAGGCTCAGAAAAATCTAGGTGCACTGTTAGTATTGCTTGCATCCAAGGTCAAATACAAAAGAAGCCAATTCCCTGCTTTCATTTGCAAAGGTAACAGAGATGGCTCAGCACGCAACCTGATTTAGAGTTTTAATAACAGCGAGTAAGAAACAAAGTCCAACACTTGCTTCCTCGGTTATTCACATTTTAATACAGCAACAAATCAACTTCTAATGGAATGGCAAAGCAGGCACAGACAGTTTCACTGCCACGGCTCAGACTGGCCTGGATCTGGGCCCAGTGAGAGGTAAAGGGATGTTTGCTGCTGGCCAGCAATGGGCTGGTACTCATATCCCTTAAGCAGGAGTCAAGGTAGCGGAGAAGAACTCAAAGCACTGGGGTCTGGGGGCAAGCCAACAAGATGAGCGTGTCTTCAGCATGACTTAAAAACTGCCATCTCCTTCTTTTGGTCCACAAGAGAGGTTTTCCTGTAGCAAATTTCCTGCTTGTCTTAATAGGAATGAAATTGTGTTTGTGTGCTCAGTAACTGAACCAAAACACATCAGCATGGGGAATGACTTCCAAAGCAGTCCCAGTACGAACTGAACTCAAGGCTTTAGTTCTCTCCTGAAAGAAGAATTGAAAATAGAAGTCAGCTCCTTTCTGAAATCCCCATCTTTTTTTTCTTTCTTTTTTTTTTTTTTTTTTTGCAGACTTGGCCAAATGGATTTGCTGACTTCAGCTCAAAATAAAGCAGGGACAAAGGTTTAGGAAAAGTTGAAACTGTTCATCTTGACAGTTACAAAATTAAACGTCTTGCTCACCCACTGCAGGGCTTTCATCTCAAAGACTGACAGGGCACAATACTGCAGGGAAACACAAAACAAAACAAATAAAAATGACCAAAAAAAAAATCCACAAGATTTGAAGGGCCTTCAACTGAAACATTTCATTTTGTTGAATGTGACTTTCTATTGGACTCACCGCAATTCTTTTTGATGGGGTTAATAGTTTTAATCATAAATTCTACAAAAACAACAGCTTTGCTTCACCCTTCAGGAGAAAAACATGTTCAAAGCAAAACCAAAGCAAAGCAGCAGTGCTTGAACTCAGATCAGGAAGAAATGAACATTTTACTGTATCTGTATGGTCATTTTCAAGCGTGCTTTCAGGAGGAGGAAACAGCTTTCTTTTCATTTACAAGCAAAGGGTTAAAGTCAGGTAGTCCAGTTGGTGATATAGAGCTGAACTATTTAAAACCTTTTGTGTTCTCCCCTCTCCTCGTGTCTTTTCTTCCCAGGTTTTGAGGATAGATGGCTTCTAATTAAATCTGGCAGAAACCAATACATTTTTGTTGAAGCTGCAGAAAGACGATACATTTTTCATGAAATCAGCTCTGCCTGGAATAATGTCATTTTATTTCCACTGTTTGAGACTTCATCTGTGAGCAGCCACCGGGGATGAAGGGCCACCCCAGGCAAGTGACTTGTCTCAGCAAAAGGCTTTGATCCAAGGCACCTTCCATCTGATGCTCTTGAGACTGTTGAGAAATGCCCATGCTCGTGATTTGCCTGGAGAGTGGTTCAGCCATTAACCTCCCGAGGTGTTGGCTTTCTCTTCCCTTGCTCAGTGGATCTTATCTGGGTCGTGCTGTCCTGCTACTCCACAAGCCAGAATAGTCCCCTCCTTCCAGGTAAGTGAACACTGTCACTTTGCCCATTCCCTTTTAGATGCTGAATCCAGCAGCCCGATTCCCATCACCATGACTATAGGAACTATGCCCAGTCTGAGAGCAGCTTGCAATGATTAAGAAGGATAAACAGCTCCGTGGTGTGGGGACTTTATTAAGCCCTAATTACTCCACCAGCACCAACGATTGAGTACAATTGCCGAATAAAATCAAAGGGAAAACATGAAGTTCCAGTGTGCTGCACTAGATGGTGGTGCATACAAAGAAAAAACCTCAGAGGAGCTCTCTGGGATGCTCAGAACTAAGCAGCACATCTCTGCACTTCCAGGTCCCTACCCCAAATTTAATCTGAGGTGTGCAAGAGAGGCACGTTCCTGCAGTGAGCAAGGGGAGGGGGTTTGGCTCCTTCTGATCCTGCACTGCTATCGAAATATGTGTCAGCATTCGGAAAGCAAATAGCACTGTGTACGAAGGGAGAAGGCAAAAGAAATCTAGCAAAATATTTTCCCTCTGCAAAGCAATAAACAAATGCAGAATAACCATTCCTAGATGAAAGTATGCACATACACTTCGCTGTATGAATGGGAAAGGAAAGTGTGGGAGGTACCTCCCCGTGGGATGTGATTGTCCTGCTGTTAACATTCCTGGGGGACAGACAGATCAACCCTTGATTTACACAGGCTCTCCAAGCTCCATTTTGCAAGGTGCTGCTGATGGAATAAGAGCAGGTGGTGAAAAGCAAAGCAGGTGTTACAGTGACAGGCAGGGCAGCTGGGGTGGATGTAAGTGGTGATGTGGTCGTGGTTGTGGTGCAGGGATCTGGTGAGCAAAGGTTTTTACAATCCTTCAGCATTAAGGCATGTGTCTCCCCTATGTCCTGCTGGTTCCTCTGCCTGCTAGATCACCAGCTCTGCATTGGTGATCTAGCTTGGCTGCATTGCAGTAGGAAGGGAGGAGTTGGAAGGCAGCTTTGTAGAGTGCCAAGTCCCCTGGCACTTTCACCTGGAGACTTTGTCAGAACCAAATCCTATGAGCATCTGATGGAGGTGAAAATCCATCCTGTGTGTTCTCTGGAGGTCTGTGCAGACTCTTGCTGGTCTTGCATGCATTTGGAAAGTCTGCTGGATGGCCCTGGAAATGCTCTGACTGATGGCTGGGATGCAGAAAAAAATTCTCCTGATCCCAGCAGGCTTGGTGGTATGAAATGCAGAGCTTGGACAAGGGAGTAAGTGTTGAAAAGGTAATGCTTGACTCCATATCTAGAGCTGTATTGCCTCTCCTTTGGGTCCTCATGGAGCTGGTGTGGGAATTTGGGATTTTTTGGGTGGAAAGAGTGACTTCCCCTTGTGTGAAAGGACTCAAAACAGAGCTGGGCTGTGCTGGTGTGTACTTCAAATGCAATTGCAGAAAACTATGATACAGGCATTCATCCCTTGCTGAAGATGCAGGGGCACTGGTGCCATCACTCAGGGCAGCATGACCCTTTGTTTCTCATAAAGGAAGAGAGTAGATGGACTCTGTCAGCTCAGGCTGTTTTTTTGGACCTGGGAGCTGATCAAAGGAGAAATTCTTTTGTAAATTGTGAGCTGGATTGCTCTGGAGTCACTGTCCAACAGCAGATATTGCTGCCTGTCAGCCCAAGCCCTCCTGTCTGAGAGCTGTGGCATGGGGTGATAGAAGAAACAAGGCTTGCTTCAGCAAAGCTAAATTCCCAGGAAATATCCCCTCCTACATCAACATTAATAATTCACTTGGAAAAGCATATTTTGTTGTCTGCTTTCCAAATTTCCCCTATGTTTCTCTACAAGAGGATCCCAGTCACCACACATGACCTTTTTTTTTATTATTTTTTTCCCCTGTAAATGCTGAAACTCAGTTTAAAAAGTTTCTGCTTCTCAACACTTTGTCATCAGCTGTAGCCCTGAGGCCTCCAGTGAGGACAGAAATTAATAATATTGCCAAATATGTCAGTTCTCTTTGCAAACTGTTCATTTTACCCTGGTGTGCTGCCCCACAGATGAATGGCAGAAGTGTGGGTCTGTGCCTGGGATCCTTCCTGGCCCCCAGAGAAGTGTCTGGGAGGAAATCCCAAAAACAAATATCTGGGAAGACCTAGAAAAGACCAGGGTCTGTACTGGGCAGGAATTTTTCTGAGCAGTAAATGGGTGTTAACATTCCTCAGAGTCTTGAGCATCCATAACAACGTGGTTGATGCTTTAATGCAGTTTGTTTCCTTCCTCTTTATGAAAATGACCCCAAAGCAATCCCTGAGATACAGGGAAGTTGCAAATATTTGGAAGAAGTGGCGGAAAGTGCCATGTTGGCTTCTAAACAGACCTGCAATGTGGTGTACCAGGAATGCCCTTATGACATTGTGGTCAGTTCCTACGCTCACACTCAGAGTAGAGATGTCTTCCAGTACAGAAGTCTCAAGTCTCTGCCCTGACTTTTCACTCTAAATTGAAATTACATTTCTGCAATTCTAAAATTCCTGGCATTTACCTCAGCAATATCGTATTGTTTTGTTTTAATAATATCTAAAGGTAAAGGTTTAAGTAAAGAAGAAGAAAAAAGCCCTCAGCGCTCTCAAATATCTGAGTATATTAAAACGCGCTTTGGTGCCTCCTACAAAATGTACCTGAAATACCAACATCAATAAAACAGTGTAAAAATGTAAACGGAACACAGAAGGTGAGGATTTTCGTTTGGTGGGAGAAAGTCTACGCAATTTTTTTTTCAGCCTCTTCCCCCATGCTACGTCGTGTTACTATAAAATGTTTTCAACAGATTTACGCTTGCAGGTGGGGGTAATTCCGGTTAAATTTTCTATTTAGTGAAGAATAGAATTTTGCATTTGTGTGTCATCAACTGGGCAGAGTCTGGAGAGCAAAGTCATATATTTTATTAGATTAGCTAGCATAGTTAGAATGAGAAAAAAAATATTTGGGAACAGCAGTGCAGCTGTCACCCAAGCAATGACATTGCTCTCTTGCTCAATATTATATGATTGAAGCACTGAGTTCGCATCCTTCTTTCCTCTGCAGGAGTCTGTTTTTCATATTCAACTCCTACTCAAGGCTAGTTCATTGTGACTTCTCATCTGCTGTGAGCTAAACAGTATAAACGCTCAAAAAAGAATTAGTTTTTCACTCCGGAAAAGTTCAACGTGTGAAAACCAACCTACTCGGGCTTCTCCAAAACTTGAGGTTTTTTCAGACCAATGCACAGCTTTTGCAGGCGTGAATGATCGAAAACAGAGGTGTCCTCAGAGAAAATGATTTGATGACCCCCTTGGGGGTCACTCGGGGTGGTGAGGCAAGTAGGTCTTGGGGTTTCACAATGAGACAGAAAGCATGGCATTGAAAATCTCATTTTACACTGGTTCTGATGGGAATTTTCCAGGTAGAGCATCACAGGAGTTGTCTCTATGAAATCCAGAACTGTTGGGGTCTTAAGTTCTTCAGGTGTGCTCAGAGGGTGAAAACCTTGCTGGTTGTTTTGCTGGGTGATGGTGTCTTGGCATCTGTTCCTCTCTCTTGACTTTATATGGCTGTGAAGAGCTATATAACATTTATAGACCCAAAGAAGTGAGTGTGCGCCAAGAGTTCTTCCATTTTCTAACTTTATTTGTTGGTCCAATAAAAGATATTACCCCTTTCAACATACTCCACCTTCGTCACAGTGTTTATGGTCTCACTATGAGAGACTGCCTGTTCCAAATCACAGGCATGTGCCCTGCCCAGCAACTGCTCCACAGAGATGCAGTTCTTAGCAACACAAAGGCAACCTTACACAGCTTTTGCCTGGAAGCTAATACAAATTTGCACCCTCTTCAATTCACCTTGCCTGACAAGTAATATAAAACTATCTTGTTGACAACGGGAATCAGGGCTACATGTTAGCTAAACCCCTGACCATGAAATCTGCTTTGGGTTTACGGATTTGTTGAGCCACAGGAAATGAAACTCAGCAGCTTGTGAGCAGTGCCACCAGGAGGGACACTAGGATGTCCTGGGCTGTCACCAAGCTTCAGCTTTTTGTACCATCGGATCCCCTGCAGCTCTTCCATGCAGCATGAGTTTGCAATAGATTCCAGTGATTTTTGGCCATACTTTCTCATTTTCCTGCTTCAGTTGGATGTAAACTGTCAACGTGCAAATATTCTTCACCCAAAAAGAACCTGCAAAAAATGCTGGAAATTTGAGTGCTATCAATTCTCTAATTGTTATTTTAAAATATGTTTTTAAACTTTTGTTCTATGTAAATTCATGACATTAATTTTGAACCAAAATGGCAGTTATTATTTTAATCATATAAAAGCAAATAGTGATTTCAGAAACTCCTTTCTTATTTTTTTTTCCAGGTGTTATTTTCAATAGCCAATTCATCATAACTGACCTTTTCCCCCAAGTATCTTTAAATCCATAGAGCTGGCATTTGGGGAAAGGCCATCTACAAACTCCAGAGCTGAAAGGAACATCACGGCATTGTGTCTCTTGCTGCCCCTTCTGCCATGCTCAGAGCTGTGGACCCTATTTCTTGTACTAATCCAACAACTTTTCCTATCTGCTGTGGCCCAGCATGAGTTCCTCTAGCATTACACTGAACATCAGGTGCGTGCACAAGGGCTGAGACCTTGACATGCAAATGTACAATCCAAGCCAAGACTCGAATCCCTTATTTTATTCCTGCACGTGACCATCTCTAGTGCTTTTTTTCCTTTGTTTTAGTAGCAAGGCTGTGATTTCAAGAGCAAAGGTTGTGGGGATTTATTATGAGCAGAACAAAGAGTAGCAAAGAGAAGATTAACAGCAGCCTGCTTGCTGAGTCCTACTGTCAGGGACCCTATAATTCACTGGCTTTGCCCAACTTCATGCTTTAGTGGGGTATGCTGAAGCAGCACAACACAACACAGACCTAGAGTGATGGTAATAAATGGGCTTGCTGTGAAGAAGTATTGCAGAAATCAGCTAGTGGAGGTGGGAAGGTGCAAAACTTCCTCCACTGACCCTAGAGTTGTTACTGATGGTACTGTGATGCTCCAGGGTTCGTTTTCAGGTGGTCCTTGATGTGCTCATGAGCCTCTCCTTTAAGTTCAGATGAACGAGATGACCTTGAAGGGTCCTTTCCCACTTCAGCGATTCTATTTTTCTATGAAATTATGCATTCTCTGCATAGATCTCTCGGAAATGCTCTCCTGAAGTGGATTTTGGTGAGAATGGAGGGGTTGCTTTGCCCATCAGACTGCTCCCTGTGCATTTTCATCACCAAATTGAGGAGCCTGGAGTGGGGTACATCAGTGGGCCTCCCCGCAGCCAGGGAGGCTTTCCAGCCAAGTCGGAAAGATGTTTGCTGAGTGCAGAGTCCTGGAATTTCTTGAGAATGAAACCAACCTAAATTGGCTGGAGCAGCCTCGTTGTTCCCAGTCCTGGCTTTATCTTTTATTCAGCAGCCTAAATGATTTTACCGTCGGCGTGTCTCATGTTGCAAGGTTTGCTTGGCTGCTCTGTGCCTCATCAGCCTTGATGATAAAAAAAATGAATAAATAAGCAAACTGGCCTTTCCCCCAATCTCCAGGCTATTTGCTATCCTGATTCAGCATTTTGTTTGGATTTAATTGCCATTATGTTCTTACGTTTTTAATTAACCTGGTGATACTGTTGCTGCTGCCAGGCTAACAGCAGTCCTGAGACAGTGCAGAACCAAACAGATTCCTGAGGAGATGCACTGGCAGGTGGGAAGGAGAGCAGCCAGGCTCTGCAGGACAGGCAGCAGAGGAGGTCCTTGCTGCTGGCAAGGTCTTTCTGTGCCCTGCCCCATGGCAATGGAACCACCCTCAACTTCCATCTGTTCTGGAGCTCCACAGCTGTGCTCTCCAGAGTAGAGGGAGATTACTCTTCTCACAGAGTGGTGATGCATCAGCACAGGCTGCCCAGGGAAGTGGTAGACTCATCATCCCTGGAGGCATTCAAGGCGTTCCTGGAGATGTGGCACTTGGGGACACAATTAGTGGGCATGGTGGGAGTGAGTTGGGGTTGACTTGGGGATCTTAGAAGATGTTTTTCCAACTTTAATGATTCTAAGGCAGTGACATGAGTAGATGGATGTGAGGATAAGGGAAGATAAACAATGAATGCTTTTGGGATAAGGAAAGGATAGACTGCATCATCCTGGGGGGACCTCCAGTTGTGGGCACAGCTCTGCTCACTCAGATCCTGGTCTCTGCTTTATCAGGTGCTCACACCTCCTGTAGCACACCCAGTAATCTTCCAGTGTTGAGGACAAGTGAAAGTTTCTCTGTAAATGAAGATTCTGGGAAATGTCACAAGTATTGACAAACCTTCAAATGCTTCACTTCAGCGTGGTCAGCTGGGTCCATTCCAGCAGCAGCTATTCGGCTCTCCACATGAATTTTATATAATCACAAGGAAAGGCTTCAATTCCCACTTCAGTATTTTTCTTGACAAGATCAGTCAATTCTGGGACACATTCTAGTTTCTTTAAATCCTTATTTTCAGCTAGAAAGCTGAACCGGTGGGGACTTCTAGTCAGCAGTATGAATTAAGAAGGAACTCCTTTGGAAAGCAGAGGAAGGCTCTCCTTTGATTACATGGCAAACTGTCTTGCCAGGTAAATATCTTGCACAACTAAACTCTGCAGGTCCATAGGTCCCCAAGTGGTTCACAGCAACGCTCAGATCCAACATTTGCATATTTTGTCCCAAATTTTCTCAAGAACACTGATGTTCAGTTTTCCCAAAACCATCTTTGAGTGTCATCGAGGTTCAGTTTTCCCAAAACCATCTTTGAGTGTCATCGAGGGAGAGTGAAATCACATATACTTTTATTTTTCCTCTTCCCTTTTTTAGATCGACAGGTTTTGGTCTTTAAGACTTTATTACATTATTATTCCAGTGTTCATGCTTGTGCTCAGCTTCTTGAAATACGCGCATTTGGGTTCTTGAAGCAGCTTTCCCCCCCAAAAAAGCTCATGTTGCTAGCATTGAACATGCATGTGGCATTTCCAACCCATTGTGTAGATGCTAATAGAAAGCTGTCACCCACTGCCAGAGTTGGGTTTTAAACCAAATCAAAGAAATAAATAATGAATGGCCGTCAACCTGATAATGATGTGCAAAGCCCATTGAAGTCAATCACAAGGAGCAAGAACCCTCTGAATTGGAAAGCTGTGATGGGTTTGGTGTTTCCAAAGGCTTTGATCAAGAACAAGAAGAAAAAATCTAGCAGCAAACAAGTGCTCATTTTAACCTTTCCTTCATGTCACTAGAACACGGGGCATTTCCACCTCCCCATCTCTCCAGCTGTCCAAAGAAAGAGAGACTATTGTTCCCAATTTTATTCTGGCTCGGAGCTTAATAAAAACTTTTAAAATACACTTCTCCCTGTTTCTGCCTCTAGATAGCATTGCTAGCTTTAACACAGAAATAATCAGCTGGCAAGAAGAAGCTGGCTTTTTGACTGAAGCTGAAGCAAATCTGTATTGGAAACTTTATAGCATGGCAGCGTGGGCATCATCTGCTGTGTTTCTTTTCCTGCTGCCTAAAAAAAGGCATCGGGAAAAAAAGGCTATTTACTACATCTGAGATTATGTGATCACCAATACATTGACATTTATTGGCATTCAGATCAGAGAACACTTCACAATGTAGAAAAGCCTTTTAATTATGCTTAATATCCAAACTGGAGCTTAACACAGCTTTCTCTAGCTGTACTTACAGTAATTGCTGTGCAAATAATGGATCTTTTCAGGGATCAAACAAAAAAGTTGAGGAAGGAGGAAATTATCTTTGGACAGGTCCTGTGCCAAATCCTTCTTCAGTTCACCAGACAACAAACAAAAAAAAATATCTGCTTACTTTAGGTTGGTTAAAGCATTTTCCTCAAGCTGATGCACATCTTCTCATTTCCAGGCTCACCTTTTGTTTTAATTTACCCAGAGAAAGGATAAATTGATTTCTGAGTCAACATTCTGCTCCAAAAATAACAAAATAAAACGCTCCAACTGTTTCCATGCAGATCCAGTAAGAGGCTGCACATACACATCCTGCACTCCTCCTTCATCATTATCAAGTGTCACTTTGCTTCAAGGGTCTCAGCTAAGGTGGGTGTGACTTTCCCATTTTGATTGTGGTGTTTACTTGTACCTTCCTAATGAGCCAGCGTCATAATTATTGTTTGCACTGATAACATAGATCTCCTATATGAAGAAATGTGCAGGCACACAAGAAGAAAATGGATCTTCTGCTGTTCTGCCCTTCCCTCCTCTGCCTTTCCCTTGTGGTTATTGTCATATTTTTCTCTCACTGTTCTCCTGCAACACTCTTTGACATAATTAGTAGCCTTCTAATGGCTGTAAACACTTTCAACTTGGTTTCTTTTATCTCCTCTCATTAAGTCAATGATCCTATTACATTCATAGACTGTGAGGTGAAAAACCATTCTCCTCTGCCTTTTTGCACAAAGCGTGAGGTTGGGTCATGCAGTGACTTTCAAGAAGGTGAATTAACTGCATAAACTGCTGTCTAGCAAGATGGAGTGGAAACCTTTTAAATGGGATGGAGAAGATGCCAGGGAAGAAAATCTTTCCTCTCCACCCCCCAATTAAAAAATAATTTTCCAAGTAAAGACAGCGTTTTCTTTGGAACGTGGGTTTTTATCAGAAATAATTGGGGAAAAGACTGAAAGAGAGGCCAGAAGAATTGTCTGAGCTGAGGTCCAAAAAACACTTCTTCGGGCCAAAGTAAAGTCTCATTAGACTCCAGGTCAACAAGTAGGCTTGAATTAATCCTTCTAGATAAAATATAAATAAAAATCAACAAATGACAGTGGTGTCACCATTACCACTCAACTGAGGCTGCTGGTTTGGACCCAGCTTTGTTCCTGTCCCGCTACCAGCAGCCCTGTGCTGATTTCATCCTCATAAGTGATCTTCTTCCCCTTTAGCCCTTGCTGGCCCTGCTCTGCTGCTGGCTCTTCCCTCCTTTGAAAAGCTGAAAGAGGGATGTGTTCCCATTGGGAACGTTCCCTGTTGTGATGAGACCATCACTGCCCTGTGTGACAGCTGTGTGCCCAAAGTCTGTCTTTTCCAGCCTTCGTTTGTTCCCTTAAAGACACCTACATCTCTGTTGCACTGCTGTTGTCTCAGCCTGACATCTTGATGACTAAATTTCATTGAGTTTAATTCCATTTCAGTGACTTAGACTGCAAGAGAGTCATGTAGTTTTTAAAGCATGAATAATTTCCTACAAAATACTTCAAAATTAGCCACTTTGCAAATCCCAGGCACTCGATATTTAGGGGATCACAGACTTCAGAGTTCATTAAATATTAATCTGCTCTGCTCATGCATATCCATCCCGGTACTGTCTCTCATTATACCACCACACTGTATTTTTTTCTGGAGTCCCTGCCTGGGACTGCTATTCCCAAAGAACAGCCCTGAAAGACATTAGGTCTGCCAAGAAGCAGCTCACGATATTTCATTTTCATGCAAAATGTATTGTAATGCCGCTTCCTAATCCAGTCCTCTAAATCTGTCTTCATAATAACATGGCTTGTTTTACAGAAAATAAATCTTGTTGTGCCCTTAATAATAACGGCAGTAAAAAATAATAATAATAATAATAATAATCCTGGGAGATGGGAGAAAAAAGCTGCTGCTGCAGTTTTGTCAGCTAACTCGTGTAAATGGAACATGGTGGGGAATGGAAGAAATGCGGTGTGCACTCGTCTGCTCCACCAAAAGCTTTCCTAAGTGCTTTCCTGATGGACGGAACAGCCTGGATGTGCTTTGTGCTTTCCCCCCATCCTGCTCTCTGCAAAGCTCTGTTTTGATTATAGTAATTGAGGAGTAGGGGTAGGAATCAAACTCTGAGGATTCCTTGGTAAAACATGCAAACCAAGTCTGTGTCTCCCAGGAGCACACTGCAGAAAGCCTCGATATCACGGTGTGATGTTCGCGTTTTGGTCTCTTTTGTAGTTTGAATACAACAACAAAAAAGAAGAAAATTGTGTAGTTCAGTTTTAGATCAAAATACCTTTGTCTTTGAAGGCCTTCTTGGAGGGCTCTATTTGTGTTCCTTGAGCTGGCTGTCTTTTGCAAGGCCTCCCCACTTTTAGAGCCAGCATCCATCTATATGCACAGCACTGGAGCAGGTGACAGGGAGCATCCCCGAGGCCAAGAAGCAGAAAGAGGTGCCAATCCATTTCCTGGTGGGCAGCATCACACACTCAATGTAGATGTCAGCAGGGAGCTCAGCCCTGCCCATTTCCATGCTGTCTGACCACAGTTCAGTGCCACGCAGGACAGAAAGCCTCGGTGACACGTGGCTCCTGTGCAAGGATTTAGCAGTTCAGCCCAGCAGCAGCCCCATGCATGTGTCTAGGACCCCTGGCAGTGTGCTGTGGGCTGTACTGTGCAATCTGGGAACCCTCCTGGGCAGGCATTGATAGCTCTTCTCCAATCAGCAGCTCTGAGCTCCGTGGCTGTGTCTCTTTTTTTAGCATTATTCAAATACATAGAGGCAAAGCAAGCAAGAATGAAGCTGGGTAATTTGGCATCCCCTCCACACCCATCAGAAGAGGGTCAGGCATTTTCCAGGCAGATGAGAAGGAGTTAACCTGCCTCCACCATGGAGAGTTGTGGGGAGCAGAAGACAAAACTTTCCAGTCTCAGGCAAAGAAACTCATTTCAAGATGCTCTCTCTCAAGAATTCAATTCACAGGTGCCAAACTGCTTCCTCCGTAACCTGGGCTGGAGATAATTAGAGAGCATTTAAAGCAGTGCCTCCACCACTCCTGAGCTCACGTGGTGCTCTCAGCCCGGACAGACCTGGGAGAGTTCTGCAGTTTCCGTAGGCAGATATTTGCTTGGGAGCTAACGAAGTCCAGGCAGCGTTATTGAAACCACAGGGCATTAGTTACAGGGCTAAGGAAACAAATCTCACGGCATAATCCTGAGGCACCTTTCATCTTCTAATTAAACCTATATATAGCAGCTGCGGGCAGTAGAAATCGCATGAAAAGTTTCTCATCTGCTGAGTATTTTTCCATCCATCCCAACTGCCCCCATCTCCCTCAACCTGGAGAGGGGCTGAAAAGATCCCTCGCGTTGATTTGGAAGGAGAAAAGAGAGAGAAATGCCAGGCAGATAAAGATCGTCAGCATTTCTATTCCCTGAACTCTGCCTGCAAGGCACAGAGCTGCTGACACTCCCCGATAAGTCCCACTTCTGCAGTGATAACCAAAGGCAGCCCAAGCTGCTCACATGGGGTCAAGCACCACATTGTAGGCACCAGTTTTTTCTTTCTTTAATTGCAAAGCTGAGCTGGAGATAGGACAATAAACCCAAAGACCTGGGGAAATCACAAAGGCTGTCCAGGAGAATTAGTGTTCAGCAAAGGATGCGAGCGGATGAGATGAACTTCTCTGCCTTGCATTTTAGGCAGGGTCACAAGAGACAGATGAGGAAGGAGGGCAGAAGCCTGCTGTATATTTCAGTGCTTAGTAGAGCCATTGCAGTGATGGATGATGAGATTGGAGACAGGAGGCACCAGCAGAAGCTATCTCCCTGGGACAGAGAGGTCACAAGGAGTTTACAAGAGGCAATGGGCACAGCTGGAGCTCAAGGAGGTTCTCTCTGAGCACCAGGAGGCACTTCTGAGCTGTGCATGTGAATGAGCCCTGGAGCAGAGTACCTGGAGAGGCTGTGAGACTCCTCCTTGGAGATATTAAAAAGCAGCATGGGTGTGGTCTTGGGTACGTGGCTCTAGGTGACCCTGCTTGAACAGGGTTTGGACTAGATGGATGCAAAGGTGCCTCCATCCTCAATTACTCAGAGATTCTACACGTGTGTCACACTGGGATCCTGATGTACACAAATGGAGCAGGAGTCAGACATCTCCAGGGGCTCATGGAGGGAGCAGTGGGCAGTGTGGGGAGGTTGCATCCACCCCCATCTGATGTGGGGAGGCTGAGGCTACTTTATGGCGCATGTCCTGAAGAAAAGCAGCACAACATTGGCTGAAACCTCGTTTTTGAAACTTATGCTGATTGTGTAAAAAATCCAGAGACTGGTTTTACCCCGGGGAAAACACATGGAGGAAATAAATCTGCTTTAGCAGAGCTCTCACTGCTCATCCCAAACTGGTCTGGGGTCCGGTTTGCCATGGGGACACTGGGTTGTCCATGCTGTGGTAGACACAGCAGAGATCCTGTTCCATTACGCCAGGGCTACCTGAAACTTCATATTCTTTCCTTTTATTCCTCTCTGCAGGGCCCACCTCGCAGCTAATACCAGGGATATCTTACCCACAAAGCAGCAGACAAAGGGCGGATGAGGAGGCAGACAGAGCTGTTATTACTATCCTCTCCATGTTAAAGGAGCCCCTCCCACAGCAGAGATTATACTATAATTAGCTTAGAGAATAAAGAACTTTTAATTAAGGACTGAAATTCAGCAGGCCATCTGCCTGGTTTTATTTGCAAGCAATAGGCATCTCCTGCTGTCAGCAGCATTTTTCCTGGTTCCTCTGTCTGGCTTTCCAAGGCTCTCTCTTGGGTTGAAACCAGGATGAGCACATGGGCTGGTGCCAGGACACCACATCCACACTGCCCAAGACAGTGCATTGTAATTTGTTGGTTATTACATTGCAGAGCTCTCAGAGACAGACACGGCAGCAGGGAGAGCATCTCAATCTCCTTTCAGACATGAAAGCATCTGCTGCAAGAAACCCACTCAGACAATCTTCCCGTGGCAAATGCTCTTGCCATTGGTTCCTGAGTGAGCCCTTCAGGCTCCTCTGCAAATACCCAGTGAGCTTCAGAAAGGTCAGAGGCACAATTTCTGAAAGCTGCCTTTCTTTCATGATTGTGAGAAGAAGAACAAGTTGGATAGCTGTGATCTGGAGGCCACCATGACCAGACTGTGCAAAGATGAAGGAGCAGAGAATTCCCACAGTTACTGTTTCTTTTAAACCCCCACTGTATTCCCCCATTATAATCCACAGGATTTCAGAATCCCATGTAATAAACCATTTCTCTTCCTTAATATCCTTTCTAGACCTGTCATCTTGTAGTTCTTACTCCTCTGAGCTGAGGTGAAACAGCACTTAGAGGTCATGCAATGAGCACAGAAGAGACGTTTCCATTCTGACAGCGCTGAGATCTTTCGTGTCACTCAAAGCACACTAAAATATTTTGACACCTCCAAAATTGCTGTTGTTTTTCTGTCCCTCAGAATTCCATTTACTGTGCTTGTAGAACTACACTGCATTCAGTGTGGCTCCGCAGGAAAGAAGACAGAGAGATGCTAGAGGACATCCTTGGTTTGAGGGATGGCTCCCAGAAGAATGCCCATTGGCATCTTATGGCCAGGAATGGCCTCAGTGGTGTGTTCCCCTGTTCCTGTTCCATCCACTTCTGCACATCTCCATGGCCAACTTCCACCCCTCCCCACGCCATCACCCTGCCTTTTGGTTCCTTCTCTGTGGGGAGAAGGGCTGAGGCTGAGGCAGGGGAATGGTCTTTCACCCAGGCTGAATTAAGCTGAATTAGAGCATTACAGCCCATCAGCAGAGCTTTAGTGCCTGATCATAAGTAGCCATGAAGAGGGGCTGAAGGGGCCAACTCTATTTCCCTTTTGGGCTGGGAAAGAGGGGATGAATGGCTGACTGCTGTGTCTTAACAAAAGGAGGAAAGCTGCTAGTTTATCTAACTGAAACTGCAGTTATTCCCAGAATGAAAACCAGCTCATTTTGTAGCACACGTTGGATCAAGTCCACAGGACACAAACTGTTAACCAGGACATCCAAGACATCTCTGATACTCATTCATCCTATTCATGTGAATTTATCCAGTTCCCTTCAACAGCTGCAGTCACACAGGCAATAAATCAACACCGGATCATGCTGCCAATCCCCACCACCCAGTTCATCCCTCCTCTTTGCTCTGCTCCTCACAGCCTGTTTTCAAAATCTGCCATTCTGAGTTTGAAGTGAAGCACCCCAAATCACAACCATCTCAGACATGACGTCTATTGCTTGGACTTTAGAGGCATCAAGCAGCTTTCAGAGCTAAAAGATAAAACCAAGGATCATTCTGCAGTTGGATCATAGACGTGTTTACCCAATTGCAGATGGGTGAGTGATGCTCAGGAAACATGCTCTACTGTTGTGTATAAACAGAGATATGGAGCAAACCTGACAAATTACCTCTACAAGCTATGTGAGCAGCTCACAGAACAGCTGTCTCACCAGGCAGGCTTTCAGACAAGTGCTGATATGCTATGTGAATGTTTTGGTAGCACAGCAGCAAGTTTTATTCATTTATTTATTTTCAGCTGAGAACGAGGACAATTAATTTCTGAATGCCCATTATTAGCTTTCAGTACCTAATCCTCAGGTTGAAAACTGCTTCAAGAGTAATGTGAGGGAGGAATTAGGAAATGTACCATAATGAGAAAATCAGACAGTCGGAGATTGAGACTTAAGATTAATGATCCCCTCTTCTCGATTGAAGCAGCGGTACCAAAAAGACATTGAAGGTATGAAAATAAAAATTAAACACAAAATTAAAAGGCAGCTGAAAGATTTCTCTGTGGAGAAGGGTGTTTGCAGAGTACTTTCCTCAGTCTGTCAAAGTGACAGCTGGGAGAATCAATAGGAGAAAAGAAAATAGCATATCAAGGTATTTTTGGAAACCGGTGAAGGTTTACAGGGAAATTCCTTTGCAGGCAAAAAATATATTTATTTATTTATTATTTGTCCTTCTTTTATTTTTTCGTCTCATCAAATAGACAAAATAGAGCCTGTACTTAAGTCTTACAGGCTCACATCTGTGGGCAGGAGCTGAGCCCTGTGGCAGCTGCCCCTGGAGTTTCATGATGAAGTGTGAATCTGAGCACACCTAGGTACAGCGTTGTAGCTTCCTTGCTTGGTATCTCCATGCCTGAAATGTTTCTGGTTCTCTCTTTCAGCTCTCTGGTGGGAGGTGGATGGGGCAGGAAGGGGTAAATATTAATCTATTGGAATTGCAATGCGTGGGACTTTGCTTTCGGAGGACAAGTATGCCTGATGAGAAAATGTCCTGGTTTGATAAACAGGAGTTCTTATCCATTTCTTTATCTTGCAGGTGCCTGATTAAGGGAAGAAGGTGAGGCAAAAGGAGTTTTCCTGCACAGAGAGTAGCACTACCCAATGTTCAGAGCTCATTAGAAGTAAAGATGTCCTTTGCTCCAGACTCGATTTCAGGCACAGTTCAACCAGAACAACCTTTTTCTCACTCACACCTTGCTAATTTGCACCATTTCTGGCACCTCCTCCAGCTGTCAGACCGCTGTCACCACCACAGCTTAAAGAATGCACTGGTGGCGGGAGGTACCTCCATCCCTATTAGACTCATAAAGACCCATGACAGCCCTGATGAGGAGGTGCTATTGAAGTCCTATTTATTCCACCTCGAAACCCACCCTTGCTTTCATGGCACATCCAGCAGCTTTCAGCAGAAGTGCTCTGCAGCATCCAGACCCACCTCTGTGGACCAGAATAAATATGAGCCATGTGCTCAGGAACAGGACCTCCATCCCATTGTGTTTTGCTGCATTTGCTCATGTCACAAATTCAAGCGCTTAAAAACCTGAGTCATCCTCCTCTTGGCTGCCAGACTCACACCAAGGGATTTTGTCCAGTGAGCTCCTGGTGATATTTATACCTCCTGCAACCTACTGCAGAAGGCACATTCACTGCAGGCCCAACAGCAATTGCTGGCACAAGATGCTTGTGTTCACGTGTGGGGTTGGTGCCATCAGCAGCAGAAAGGCAGAAAGTGAATGGAACAAAAGAAGTGAGTCAACTCACCAGCCACAGCAGCTTATGGTTGCCTTAACGAAGGTGTTTAGTCCCATAGTAGATGCAACAGGGTGTTTGTCACCCTTGGGCTGTCTCTTTTGAAGAGTGTAATGTTCACCATCCCTGGAGGTGTTCAAGAACCATGGAGATGTGGCACCAAGGAACATGGTTAGTGGGCATGGTGGGAGTGGGTTGGGGTTGGACTTGGGGATCTCAGAGGTCTTTCCATCCTTTATGATTCTACGACTCTGTGTCTTGTTTTCCAATGTCAGGAACCTTGCAGATAGCTTGGAGCATATCAGACAGTGTTAGTTGCCTGTGTTTGGGCAGCTGAAAGGAACTCAAGGTGTCTATTTTAGGCAACCTCTAGTGAAGCCATTTGGCACCAGGACAGCATTCTTGACCCGAAACAACTGAAGCTTTTGCTGGAGTACTTTGATTTTCTTCCAGATATCTAATTCTATAACTGGAACCCTCCCAACCTCAAACTGTGGCATGTCAAAACCTATTGCCCTGGTTCTGGGTGCATATCCCTCATCTCCAGTGATGCCCTGACCTCATGCTCAGGTATCATTTAGGTGAGGTGCCAGCAAAGTGGTCCTTTTGGTTTGTGCTGTACAGCTTCTGAGCTGTCAAATGTGGTGGTTGTCATGCGAGCAACATCCTCATGCTCAGTGGCTGGTAGGCGGCTGTCTGGATGCAGAGTGGAAAGTTGTTTGTGGAATATGTAATAAGGATTATGTATGGATGCAGTTTACCCAGAGATTGGCTGAGCTCCGTGTCTCACAAAGATGCAACCTCCTTCTTGTCTCATTTTGGTTTCCTTAAGCGCAGGAGAACCCTTCCCCCATCCAGCTGAGAAACGGGGATTTGTCCTTCCTCTCTCCACCTGCTCCGTCAAATCAAGGTGTCTGATTTAAATCACAACATTTGGAAATGGTAATCAACTCTGGGTGTCTTTTCAAGCTACTTCTTAATTTTCTGAGCCTGGAAAAGTAGAGATTTCAAACTGTAAACAAAAGCACAAATCCTAGCTCCCTCGTTTAAACTCTAACTGGATTTTCAGCACCATCCCTGATTGTTTTTGGATGGGACCACCAAGGACTGCGAGTAGAAGTAACACAGATGTCATTTTGTTGCCCACTCCCATCATTGTGTGTAAGAAGTCTAGGAGAAAACAGGCAATGACAGAGCAGGATGTGAGTCTGGGCGCTCCTGAAGACCTGCAGGGCCAGGGAATGTCTGTGCCCATCACCCAGGGTTTCTGAACAGCACCTCACTTCCCATGACTGCATTTGCAGGTCATGGACAGGGAGAGAAAAGTCTTTTTTTTCATTTTGCACAGATGTGGAAATCAGTCAGAACTTACAGAACTGGAAGGGGACATCCTGCCACTAAACATCATGCTGCACTTTTTTGGGTGGCAAAATTCCATTTTGTTTTAGAGCTGTTTTATTCCTGTGCCCGTATGTGTGTGTATCTTAGGAAGGGGCACGGTCTCTACCCTCCCTCTCTCTGTGCACCAGAACCCGCACTCTGTGCAAGGTCCCTCTGTGTTCCACCTCCCCACCCCACTGTGTGCATCCCTCATCCTTCCTCCTCTAACGGGGCTCCAAGGTGTGTGCTTGATGAAGGAGCACTGCTCAGGGTGAAGAGGTGGGAGGGAGAGAAGGGTATGGGGATGGGATGTCAGCGGGGCAGTGGAGGGGAGAAGAAGGCAGCAGAGGGGCAAAGGAAGAGAAATGTGTTTGTAATCTCTCCCTCAAATCTCGCCCTCAACCCTTCAGTCTGACCCAAGACAGCAGCAGGGGCAGGGAGGAAAGCTCCGAGGTGCATGGGGCAGCTCAGGTTCCTATTTCAAACAGCATTTTTGCCTGAAAAATGTTTCAGGGAGGAAGTGAGAGCTACAATCCCTGGGCACAGAGATTATTTTGGCAGCCTTGGATGTGAGGAATGCTCACCCCATCCACCAGCTCAGATGGAGGGTGTCTGAGAGGTGTCCCTGAGCTCTGGTGGGACTCCATCACTTCTGTTCCCTTCTCCCTTTGCATTTTGTTTTCCCTGGATGTTTCAGGTCCTCACGTTGTCCACTACAAAGGATCTCCCGAGGCTTTAATGCACTCTGTGTAACTGCATTATCTACAAAGCATGAGTCGGAGGTTGCCTTTGTTTTTTGCTTTTGATGTCTTTTAAGAAATAGTTTCCTCCCTTACAGAAACAGTGGTCATTTTTTCCCCCCTAAGAACATCAGCAGGGTTATTTCCAGACTTTTCTGTAATAAGGATCCATTCCGCTGTACAAATCTGAGGAACAGATACTGAAAGCCCTGAAAAGATCTCCAGTAATATTTGTTTTCCATATTTGTGAAGGAGCAGAAAAATATCTTTGGCCATATGACCTGAGAGAAATCAAATACTTTTCAGTCCATTATCAACTAAGGAGATTGTTAAGCAGTGTATGGTGTGAATAGAACGATGTTTATGTAATCTCAAATAGGTGATCCTGGATGATTTTCATTTAGGATGCCTCCAAAATCTGGACAAGGGGCTCTCAAGCATCCTGATATTGAATGCTAAAGAGTAATCTCCTTATGGAGGAAATTGAGGAAGTTAATGGAGCACTGTGCAGAGAGAACAAGTAGGATGTCAGAGGGCACAACACATTCACTACGTGGATATCAATCACAGTCAAAATAATGGGGAAATTGATCACAGGATCTAGTTAACTGGGCAAGCCTGTTCCAATCCATGCATTTGTAGCCCTTCCTTCCTTTCAGCTCTTCCCAGAAACAAAGCAGGTTCACCCCATGGGGGTTTGTATCCTGATATTTGGAAGAAAATGGACCAGGTTACATAAGTACTGACCCCCAGGCTGGCTGTAAACACTGCAGGCAGTGCAAGCCTATGTTACAACCAGAAATGGCTAACAAATAGATTTGTTCTACCCAGTTCCACCAGAGTGCCCATATAGGCAGCTCAGGTGTTGGCATATCTCCTGTCCATGAGAGAAGGTAAAAAATCAGGAGAGACTGAGAACAGAGATCAGGTGTGATTGGAGGCTTCAAGATATCATGGGAGATTTAAAGAGCTCCATCTGGTTAGCTGATCAGAAATGGAGTAGAAGAAACAGTTTGAGAGGTGATTTGATCACAAGGAATAAGTGTTTCCCTGCAGAGAAAATAGAAGGTACTCAAGTGCTCTTGAATATAGAGGAGAAGGAATCAGCGGTGAGGATCGGAACCTAGGCAGCTTTGCATTGGAAATGAGGCACAAATTTTATTTGCAACGACCATGACTAATCCATGCAACAAGGCACTACAATCCTTCTGTTATTCCCAGAGCGGGGCTGGATGCCTTTCCAGCACATCAGCTGCATCCAGTGGAAATAATCGGGTTCATGACATGAAAATCAAATGGTGTATATGTAACAGGTTCTGCAGCAGCAGGAGGGCTGGAAATCATGGGCTCTGCTATGGGGATGTGCCCATGAAGCGGTGCAGAGCTGCAGTTTGTCCACCAGGAAGGCAGGTCCTCCATACACATGCTTTGTCCAAACGTGGGCTTTCTGCAGAAAATTTAAAATATTGGAAAACCAAAAGGTTATTTTATGCTTTTATTTTCCTTCAGGGGTGATAGATTTGGCTGCCTGACCCGTAATGGTCCAGGTATAGAGAAGCAGACTTAGATATGTGCACCTACTCCAAAACTGAAACTGCCCCTTGAAGAGAGCAGAAGGCAAATTAGTTTTGTCTCATCTGAAGCATAACTTTATTCCCGGATTTCCCCTCAAATAATACACACACCACGTTAACTCCCGCTGAGTGAGTGCCATCCTGGAGGGGAATGCAGCACCGTACCGTGACTCAGCCTGAGTGGGAGAACGTGCTGAGTGCGTGGCATGGGGAAATGACTCACAGTGCAGGAACAGGGGGTTCAGGTCCGAAGGTAGCAAGGAATGTGAAGCCTCTGGAGCTGGGGGATGATGTGAATCAGGCACAACTTTACACCTTTCTGAGCCGTTCATGAAAAGGAAAAGTGGGCCAGATTGGAAATAGGAGGAATGGAAGCCCTCCTTGGGCAGGGCTGGCTTCGCTTCATGGCAAGCAGCACTTATGGTGATGGAAAGATTCCTGCAGCCTCTGCCCAGGACAGACCCCAGGAAGCTCCAGACTCTGTGGTTCTGGGAAACCATGGCTCCCCAGCACTGCCCTGATCACCAGGAACCACCCAACAACCTCTCCTAGTGCTGAGCGTTCCCCAAAAAGCCCAGTGCCCCTCCTTCACTGAATTCAAGTTCACCAGGTGTGTGCTAGGAACAGCAAAAAACTTCATAAAGGAGCTAATATACCCCCTTCTGGAGTGCTGTGGAGTTTAAATGAAAGCTTGCCAACTAATTAAAATCCCTTCATCCATCTCATAAACATCCTGGAATCGTTTTTCTCCCTGACTGAATTATTTAAGAGTTCATTCCCTCAGGATTCAAAATGATTGTTTTAGTGTTGCATTACTGCAAGTTCAGTGTGGTGAGAAACCCTTTGGCCTCTGAGGAACTTTGTTTGTGTAATAAGACTATAAAGAGATGCTGTTGTTCTGCATCCAGAAAACTTCCTTCGGTGAAACCTGCCCCTGATGCAGGAATGGCTTAAGGAGTGGCTTGTGCTGGTGGAAGACAGGCTCCAGTGTGTCAATGGTAAGGAATGGTGCCTGAAGATGGCTTAAATAACGAAGAGAAGGGACTGAAGGAGGCACTCCCATGAGCTCCATCACTTGGCCTGCCTCACATAGCTAATCGTAGTAGATCAAACACAATTTAATTCTGATTTCAGTCTCTCTGGGAAAGCACATGGCTTCTTCCCCATCCACCTTCATGCTCCCCATGCACTCCTGCTCCCACACATCCAGCACACACACAGCAGAACTGCCAATATATTTGCACTAATACAAGCTTTGTGCTGCCATTCTCTCTCCTCCATGTATATGAGGCATAATGAGAAAGTAGGAACATTATTAACCAAGCGTAGCTTATAATATTAAGATTTAATAGATCCCCATGGGAGGAAGACTTCAGCCTGACACTTGGGAGGAATCAGGAGGAGGAACTTTCTTTGATTCGACTGACAGTGTGCTTGGAAAGCTGCAGAAAATGGTATTGATTGCTCTGAAGTTGTAGAATCGTTACGAAGGATCTGGCTAGAACATGTAATAGATACTCATCTACTCTGCAAATGACATCTGCAAGCCTTTGTATGTCTGACGGGAGCTGGGAGACTCAACTGCCCTCACCACTGAGAGGCACTACTGGGGCTGAGGCTGTGGTCAGTGGCAGTAAGATGTGCTTTGTTCTTGGCTGCAGTGTGCATGGCTCAAAATCTGTTGTTGTTGTTGTTTTTTATGGTCACACTCTCAGATGTGCAGATCAGATGCAGCACTGCTCTTCTTCATCCCAGCCCTTTTACATGCATACACGTATACTAGTGAGTTTTATAATTAATTGCTACACTTAGGCCAGTGGGGCTTTGACGATGCTGGGACTGCCTCTAGCACTTAATCTTTTTCCTTTATTATTATTTTTTTAATTATTTTACAGCTGCTCCTGTCTGCTCTACATGTCTAGTTCAGAAAAAAAGCATGAAAAGTGCAGAAGACAAAAGCAGCAATTATAACCCAACACACAGTCATTGGAGCACGGGAAATCAGAGCTGCCCTGCAGAGTGCAAACCATGGAGGTGCCTTTGCAGGGGCCAAGAGACTCCAGCAGCTTCCAAGCGATGTCACATCCTGAGTTATTTTCATTTCTGCTTCTTTCCAATGTATTGCAACTGATTCTAGATTCAGAAGATGCTGTCTGAAGGAATAATAAATTGGAAGCTCTCAGCAGGCTTGCAGTCAGGGAGAGATCACAGAATCACAGGATCATGAAGGTTGGAGAAGACCACTAAGGTCCCCAAGTCCAACCCCAACCCATCCTGCTATGCCCCCTTGACCATGTCCCTCCGTGCCACATCCCCATGGTTCTTGAACAGAGATGGAAGGAAGGGCAGCACTGCTGCATGCTGCTTTCTCTCACCCTCCTATATCAATGTCTTTTTTCTCCCTTCTTATTCCCTTTCTCTCTATACCCCCTTCCCAGAATACCTTCTTCCCTTCTTCCCTCATAACACATGCTTCCAACTTTCAGGACTTGGCCCTAACCGGTTGCAGCCCTTTGGCACTTCTCCCTGAAAAGAAGCCTGTTTTATTTCATCTCCAAATACATCTGAAACTGCAGCAAAGCCAGGAATCTGCCTCCAATTGAAAGAGCTTTTCAGAAACGTGTCTGAAGCTGAAGCGTGAGCCTCACCGGAGCTCTGTACCGGCGCAAGTGAAAATGGAAGTTGTCAGGAGACAATGAGATTAGATCTTCACGAAGTGTGAATAGCAAATGACCGGACTGCAATGAAAAAGAGAGGACTGAAGCTACAAAATGCTTCCAATGCGATTTCTAAAGGTTTTGAAGATGAAATGCAATGTAGTAAGGAAAGAAAAGAAATAGAAATTCAAAGGCAGTAGGAGAAGCCTTGACCTTTTGGATGGAGGAGACAGACAGAGCAAAAGGATTGACAGGGCCAGCTCCAGATGGAGACCAGACAACTGCAGGGTGGCTCTTCCACAGGGGACATTGGGGTGACCTCCTCGCTCAGCTGCTGGTGGCATGATGCACGTTGAGCTGATGAACCCAGCCCCAGCTCTGTCTGGGGTGAGTGGGGGCAGCGTGGGTGTCCCCAGGCATTACTCTTGATGGGGAGGCTTGAACTCTTGCTTTGTCTCAGGCTCCAGCCCTAGGACAGGATGAGATGTGCCCTAGAAGTTACTGAAAGACTCATTCTGACTTAAACTATTCTGTGGTACCCCTAGCTTAATGCTTGCAGCCAAATTCTTACAGGAGTGCCATTCTTATTATGTAGCTGGATGTTACACCAGCTCACTCACGCCCAGAAGTGAGTGTACTGGTGCTGGAGGAGGACTTGTCTATGAATAAATCCTGACCTTTTGCTTCATAAGGGTCTGCTACGAATTAAAGCAAAGCTTTCCACTCCTCCTATAATGAGAGCTGGGTTATGAACCTGCTGTATTGGTTTCCACTGTGTTCAGCAGAGAGCATCTTAAATCAGTGGTGATGCAGTGGTCCATGGATGGAGGTGCCAGCGGGGTGCAGCGAGCAGAGCTCTGCTTCCCTCCCCAAGTGCTCGAACAGAGGGAACAGCATTAATGCTGGCACTGTGCTAACCCACACATCCTTTTCAAAAAGCCAAAGAAAGACAGCATGTGTGAATAGACTGACCATGCATACACTGCCATCAGGAATTATTCGGCTGGAAATGCTGCCTGGAGCAAGGAGGTGTGGGGCAGCTCAGCAGCAGCACAGGGGCGATGGCACTCACTCTTCCTACACCTGGGATTCTCATGTCCTCTGGCACTGCGTGTTTTTGTCAAGGCAATTAGGCGCTGCATTGCTCCGCTTTCTGATCCAGAGAAGGTCCCCGCAGGCAGTTCCCTGTGGAGCAGAGCATTTATCAGAGCCGCAGGCAGGCAGGACTCTGCAGACCTGGACCGGGCACTCTGCCTGCAGCCTGGCACCGCTCAGGGTTTTCAAGCTGATCCTTTAGATCTGCTCTTCGCCTCTGGCAATTCCCTCTGCACAGCGGCTGTGCTGTCAGCACAGCTGAGATGAGCGAGCTCCACACTGCTTGCAAGGCAGCCACGGCTGAATCATATCACAGAATCATAGAATAGCTTGGATTGGAAGGGACCCCAAGGATTATCAAGTTCCAACCCCCCTGCCACAGGCAGGGCCACCAAACCCCAGATCTGGTACCAGACCAGGTTGTCCAGGGCCCCATCCAACCCGATCTTGAACACCTCCGTGAATGGGGCATCCACGATTTCCGTGGGCAGCCTGTTCCAGCACCTCACTGCTTTCACTGTGAAGAACTTTCCCCTGACATCTAATCTAAACCTTCTCTCCTTGAGCTTAAAACCATCCCCCCTTGTCTCGTCACTGTCTAGCTGAGTAAGAAGTTGATTGCAGTTGAATCAGTTGAATGGAAGGGTCCCTCCAGCCTCAGTCCTCCTGAGGACAGCGTGGTGTCCCAACATCATTGGGAGGGTTTGGCAGGGTGAAAGTAGTGTCCAGTCCTTTAGCTACTTTAAATGCTAAAAACAATGATGAGTACCTGCCCTGTCCTCACCTGCTGCACCAGCAGCACTTCTGATGTGGGGTGGGATGGGACATACACAGCCTTCTCCTGTTCTAAGAGATGGAGTGGATTCTGCCTTGTGTGTAAGCACTGTCACGAGTGGAGCTGCCTTCACTCCTTGGGTTCTCTAACCCTCTCCCCAAGTCTCATTTCAAACAAGCCTGGCCAGCCAAGGTGGCTTGAACTCCCCAGGCAAGAGCAGCTGCCCCTGCATGGCCAGGCTGCCTCCTGCCCTGGATCTATCCCGTGTTTCTGGTTGTTTTATTCCTTCTCTGAGGTTTGTTGGTGTCACAGCTGAACACAGGAAACCTTTCTGTGGCTCTCACTCATTCACGCTCTCTCTGTGCCGCTGCATTTAAGTGTAGACCTAATGCATTGCAGCAGAGAGCTTGTCACAACACATTAGCAGGGTATCTCTGGATTATTCCCTTCCATCAGCTGAACTACATCTCACTTTCTGGGAATATTTTAAGAATTTTTGCTATGTGTTGTACAAGGCACAGAAAATAGCTCTGACTTGCTTTACAGAGCTGTGACACAGCCAGGCTGGTCCCTCACCAGGTGATTTTGATGCATGTCTTGAGCTGAAATCTTCCTGTATCTGATGACTTTCTTCCCTCTTTGAGCTTTATCTTGCTGAAGGCTCAATTCACCTGACCTAATGCCGATGTCTCATGTTGGTAGGAAGAAGGGAACTTAAGGTGAGCAGCCCTGGTGTGGAGACCTCTTGCGATGACAGATGAGCATCATCCCCACCAAGTCGAATCAAGGCTAAAATGAGATGAACAGAAAGAAAAAAGGTGAAAGAAATGGTTTTACTTTATGGAATATTTCAGTGTCTTAAAGCATCTCCCAGGCCCGACACCGGGATGCCCTTAGGCCTTTTTCCATCGAGCAGTGTTTCCCAGCCCAACCGCCGACTCATTTTGCATTAAGTAATCCCAGTTGCCATCGCAGGGCTGGTGAGATGGCAGGCAGACACCCATAGATCAGCCTGCCTCATCCCACAGTGCGGTGATTACAGGAAGATGTATGGGCTGGGTAATATCCGCAGCGCTGCCATTAAGCTGACTGGGGGCTGATCCAGGTCCTTTGGCTGGAATAACGAGGTTAATCACACAAACTTCTTTCACAGTGATTACTTCTGTGGCTCAAGCTCCCCACACACCTTCATCACAGCAGTATGAGAAGGCTGGGATGGCATTAAGGAGCAGAAATCACCTGAAATCCGCACCTATATTCCTAGGTTTTGGGGTGAAGCTGCATTCCCCTTCTCCCCCCATCCCAGTGAAATCCAGGCTCTGGGCTCATACTGCTGTTGGGAAAGAAGATCAAAAGAGGCTGGGGTTGATTTCAGCTTCCGGACATTGGATTTAGGGATGAAAATGTGGCTGAGACATCGCCAGAGGCTTGGCATCCCATGGCCAAACCCTGGTGCACACCAGTGGGGTTTCCCCTGATGGGAACTGCAGCCCTAATAAAAATTGTGTTAGAATAAAACCGAGGGCACAACCAGGCTCTCGCAGGATGCACTTGAGATAAAAGCAGTCTGAAGGGATCAAAGCAAACCCAGCATCTGATGGAGTCACAAGGAAGAAACACTGATCCCTAACAAGATGCTTACGTTACTTCTTCCCACCAAGCTAAGCCAGGCCAATGGAGCATGTTAACAGATGACAACGGAGTGAGAACAGGGGAAAAAAGACATTGAAGCACGGAAAAAAAAAAAAACAACACAGCACATCCAAACCTCTCTGGTTTAGGCAATTCTTACAACTCAGGAAGTGTTTGTGCATTTTAACATTTTTCCGTGCATCCCAAGGTCAAATCAGAGGTTTTTTTTTGTGGGGCTATTTGCTCCCCAGTCTCTTTGCCCTCCTTCACCCACTCAGTGCAACAGGACAACCCCATGGCAGCACCGTGCCCCAGTCAACCAGCCTAGATGAAACCTGCCCAGCAGCATTCTGAGCTGAAACAAAGAGAGCTCATCGAAAGACCCATGGAGCAGCAAGTAACTCCTCCAGCAGCCAGGAACCGATCGATGGCAGGGGAAGCATCGATTGCTTCTGCCCCTTCTATTTTGAGCCAGCTGTGATATTTATTTATTTATTCACCCCCCCCCCCCCCCTCCCAGTTCTCATGCAAACAAGGCAGAGAAGTGAGGTCTTGTGTGTGTCCCCTAGGTGGCATCTACAGACTGTGCCGTGACGGTCCCCGGCGTTTCCTTGGGGGGCCGTTTTCTGAAATCCCACACAATTCTTCCCTCTGGGTTTGGAATTATTTTTGCAGTGAAGGCTCTGTGAAACCATCAGCCTTCCCCAGCCACATTTTCTGGATTACTGACACCTCTGGCCAAACTTCACCCCTCCTCTGATGCTTGCATCTCCTTGTGGAGACACCCTGGGAATCGCTGCATGGATGTCACATTGAGATCCTGCTTAATGATTCACATTTCTACACTCTGCTTTGTCTCTGGGACATCTTTTACAAACTGGGGGGTTACATTCCGTTTGCAATATGAGCGAGGTAAGCACTGACAAAGGAGCACTGAGTTACCCAAAGGTTTAGATCCAAGGAGATTGATTCCAAATGTGAAAAACACTGGAAAATGGCCTGCTTTCCCAACGGCCCCTGATCGTCAGCAGGTGTGGACAAAGTTGCCTGGGGTGATGCTGGTCCAGGACCCTCTCATGATGTAGGGTTGGCTTTTGGACCAACCATAGGCAAATTAAGACCCCTGAAGCAAACATCTGCTGCATTAAGCACACCAGTGTCACATTGGATGACCCTAGAAATTGTCATGGGCTTCGTCGTCTCTGCTCTGGAGGAAGGAGGGTGGTGAGCAGAACTTTGGGTCTCCACTTTGGTAACAGCAACCATTACAATCCTGTGCATGCATGTCAGGGAGCAGACAACAACAAGATGGCTCAGCTCATCTCTGCCCTATCAAAAGGATGGGGATGTGACCTACATTGCCTTGCTAGAAAGCAGGAGGTTGTCCTGGATGTCCTCCCTCAGAGCACACGTGCAGATTTGCTGGGGATGCACAGGAGGGGATGGGGTGCAACGCCGGCTCAGCGGTTTGCAGCATGCCATAAATCACCGGCACCTCTCCCCCTGCGGGGAGTGGAGGGATTGCCAGTCCCTCTGGGTGCACCGCATGGGATAATGAACGTCCGAGTGCTTCCAGGAGGCAGTGACAAATCGGCGATGCCTTTAGCTCTGACTTCTTGCTGGGGATGCAGCCACATAGAAGCCATATATCGGTCAAGGACAAGGACACATCTCTGTTCTTTTTAGAAATTTTATCTTGCTCAGGCATTTCTTGGTCTTTTTTCCTCCTCAAGGATTTAGGGCATCTCCCTCAGGCTGGAGCATGCTCCCCTGTGCTGCAGATGCCCAGTGGCTCTTTCAACTGATCCCTGTGACCATGGCACAGTCCACAGGAGCAAAAGGAGTCCGTGGAGGACACTCTGACATGTGGTGCCTGTGGATCAGGCAATTCTCTTAATAAATCAATGAAACTGTGACCGGGTGGAGGAGATTGGGCAAGCTGGTGCACTTTTAGTCAGTTGGTAGCTACTAAGAGAGAGAAATCAGTGCTAAGAACCCCAGGAATGGAGCAAAACCACCAGCAGAACCAGCCCCAGCAGACACTGCACCCCCAGACTGACCCACTCTCCTCCCTGCTGCTTCTCTGCTCATTTGAGGTTAAAGGGTTTTCAATGCCTGCCAAGCCTGCAGCACGCTCAAGGCATTCTGTAAGTAGCTCTCCTCCTCCCTATAGCTTTCCAGAGGGAAATATCAGAGAGATTGTGAGGGCAGCAGAAGTGTCACCTTCCTGCGACACAGCCACAGTGCCTGTGATCTGCCCTGGGAGCATGGGGGAAAAATACTACCCAAATTTACTGAAAGGCATTTCTGGGCATTGCTGTGCATCCTACTTGATGCTGAAGGAAGCACCTGCACTGCTTGCAAGGGCTCAGCTGTTAAATAGCTCAGATTTCCAGGTGGTTTACTAAATAAAAGAATCACAATGGGGTTTGTACCCTCCTAAGTTTGGTGCTTTGGGGTGTGTAGTTTTAGCCATCATTTCCCACTTTCTGTGTTTGAACAGGAGGTGACCATTCCTTCAGGTTGAGGAGCTGGAGTCTGAACACAGACCTGGATTTCAGGAATGCCAATAAAACCTTCCCAGTAAGAACTGGGGCAGGAATTCATGCACTCCACAATGAGCTTCTGAGTGGCAGCAAAGCCTTTTGAAGCACAGAGTGTCTCCAAAGACAGCAGCACACTCAGCCTTAAACAGAGCAAAAACTGTATTGTGTCTTACTAGACACCAGCAGCAGGTAGTTCTGAGCACACTGGTGCACCAAGGTGCGAAGCTGGAGCCAAAACTTGCAAAACAAATTCAATTCGGCCAAATATACAAAAGTTAATGGGAATGCAGAGGTTTGGGTTGAGCCATCCCAGGATGCAACAAAAACACGGGTAAAAGACCTGTGGGAGCAGGCATCCCTGCTTGCTCAAGGTCCAAAACTGCCCATGAAACAGCCTGAATGTGAAGGATGCCTCCAACTTCATACATGGCCCCATCCTGGACAGCCTGGGGACATGCACAGGGAGGAGGAGGAGTGAGGTTATGAGTGACAGAAATCCTCTGCACGTGGTGCCTACTGCTTTGCAGAGGGGTGGGGAAGGAGGAAAAGTGAAGTGCGTGATTCTACTCCTTTTCTATTCCAATCCATTTGATTTTTTTTTCCTTCTTCATACAGAAAATGGCAATGCACTTCTCCAAAGGCAGCTTTGCCCTGTTATTAATAACAGCTCCGCAGAAGCAATTGCTGCAGTTGCCACAGCAATGCTCCATGTGCATGAAGGAGGAGTGGGCTGCCACACAAAACTTTCCCATTCACACAACATGTCCACCAGAAAGAACGGGTGCCAGAGAAAGAAATGCAGCACCTGCCCAATCTGCATCCCCTTCTGCAGACCTCCTTTGTGATTTCTTTCCCCTAAAATAAATTGCAGTCCTTTGGTTGACCCCCATTCGGCAGTTAATTTTACTTAATGAAGACAAATTCCTAGCTGAGCAATGATGGATAAAAACATTCATGAGGAATAAAGTTAACAAGCTGCTAAGACCTTAGACTCTATGAATGGAGCATTAGAGGTGTATTAGTACTCTCTATGCTCCTGAGGGACTGACGTATTTTATAAAACAGAAGAGCAGATCAGAAGAAATACCCAGTAAATGACAGGCCTTTCTTGTATTTTCCCAGTGGGAACCTTCAGCATCACAGTTATCACATTCCAAGAGAAAAATTAAGATGGAGAAAAAGAAGATTTTTACCTGTGTGGCCAAATGATTGTATCACCACAACTGATGGGCTCTCCCATCACCTCCCAGAATAACCACCTCATCTGTCCACGGGCCGTGGCTGAAGAACCAAAGAAGGTGGAAACTCATGGGGGCCCATCAAATATCAGGAGATTGCCTGTGAGGTTAATGAAAGGAAAAGATTCCTAAAGACAGAAAAAAATGGATGGAGAGGGTACCAATCTGATCAGCACTTCACCTTCAAAGAAATCCCACTGGGATCCCAAGATGTCCCCAAGCAATTTCAAGATCTGAGTTGTTCCCATACCCTCCTGGCATGGCCTTGCTCAGCCTCCCAGGCCCATCAGCCCCAAGGGCACTGGGCTTCATGCCCCCACAATGATGCCTTTTATTGAATTTTCCACGCTGTTTAGATTTATATTTTATTTCTATTTTGCTGCTTTTTGCTCTCTGCATAGAGGCCCTGTGCGTCATCCCTTCTGGGTTTTATTTGATTGCCTTTCGAAGAGGAGAAGATTAATATTTCATCAAATGTAAGGGGAATAAATAACCCGATTTGAAAGACATGCCTTGAGTGGCATTTATGGGGCTGGAGGAGGGGGAGGGATTTATACCACAAGGAAACCACAGTCCTCACTGTCATCTCTACAGGACATTTCCATCACCAATGGCACATCCATGCCTGTGATGTCACACACCCATGTGTGGCAGGTCCCTTGGGGACACAGGCATGTCCCCATGTCCACAGAGCATCTCCAGCATCATGTGCACCTGTGCAACACTACCACATCCATCAGTGCTACACAGCTTTGCTAACGGGGACACAGTCACAGCTCACAGAGGCAGAACTCTTCGGTATGCGGGGCTGATGGGATCAGAATCTGGAATAAAACTGGGGATTTCATCCTAATCTCAAACGGTGGCATTTTGTCTAATAGGAAATGCCAACACGGCAATTGGCAAATTTGGGTTGACTTCACTAAAAGCGTTTTGATTGAGGAAAATAATAATTATGACTATTACTGTGATTAGTTTAGAGCTCTGCCTTGAGGTTTAATTAGCTGTGAAACAAAAGCTTTTCTGTTCCTGTTCTATTCAAAACTGACACTTCCTCCCGAAAGCAATTTGAAAAATATGACAAGCTATTTTAAGAAACTCAGAAATCAAATGAGATGTTCAGTCAGATCCCAGATCTTCGTGGGTTTCCCAGCTTCTTCGAGTTCACTTGCTTTAATTTGCAGACGCTGTTTCAGGGTTCTTGTTAGCATGATGTACTGGGAGAAGGAAAAGGAAGCATGGGAGGAAATTATCTGTGTGCTGAAAGGGTCAGTCTTTTGCTGCATGGAGCAGTGAGTCAGAGCAGCATGTGTGCTGCTTGGGTTTCCTTCTCCCAGCAGGATGCTTGTTTCTCTCCCTGCATGACTGTATGGACAACTCCAGCATCTCTTCCAGGTGGATGGAATGAGCAGGATCTGGAGTGCCTGGAGGTCACCCAAGGCTTTATTGAGGTCTTTAGGACAAACAAGCCTCTCTGCCATCACAGATCTAAGGTAATAAGCACTAAAGGATGTTGTTGGTTGAGCAACGAGCCACTGACCTCCCTTCCTGCAACATATTCAGCAGGTCTGTGGGGTAGGCTTGATGCTCTTCCTTGTAAAGCAGTGGTAAGGCTTGCAGGAACAAAACACACTACCCAAAACAAGGCTACTGAAATCTGTGGCATAACTACACATTGTGGTGACTTGGAGTGAGGAGCGTGTGGTGTCAGAAACCACTATTTTTGTTCAGATGGAATTTGAGAACATCTTCTTGCCCTCACAGCAGCTCCAGAAGGAGGAAAATGGGTCAGAAACTGGAGACAGAGCCTGCAATTGGATTTTAAAGCAGCTCTGTACTCTGACAGCCCTTCCTCCCCTGAGCACCACGCTATAACTATCCTGTTTTGCTTGATTGACACAGGAAAAACACATCCCCAGCTCACCAGAAGGGAAACAGAGGCACACTGCCAATCTTGGCTCTGTGTGCAATCAAGAAACCAGACTTCGCTGTTCTACCAGCTCGACCTGTATCTCAGTGGCACAGGGAACTGTTACATCCCATTTGGAAGCATTGCTCCATGGCTGTCACTGCAACCAATGTCCCATGAGCGAATAGGGGACAAGCATGCCAGGTTTCCCAGGGGCTGAGACCAGCCCTGATCTCATCCCTGTCAGCCTTGCCGTGCAGGATGGACACACACAGCAGCCCCAGTCAGGGTGAGAGGTGGCTGCAGAGTGACAGAGGAATGCTGCAGTGGTATAAACTCACACAAACAGCCCACAAAAGCAGCTGCCCCAGAGCAGCTTGGAAACAGAAGCATCAAACCACGTGCAGTTACATAAAATAATAACCTACCAAAGGCAGATAAAGTCAGGCTAAATCACTCCTCTTCCTCCTTCTCAGAGATCCGATATTTCTCTTCATCTTCCCATCCCTAATACCCATCTCCCACTTTTGTCTCTGCACTGTACCGGGGAGTCTGAGATTAACCATGACGAATAGACTGATTTCCTTGTCTCAGGGACTGTTTTATTTTTCCTTCGCTACATCTGACATGTTGCATTTTACTATAAATCCCCTCAATTAGGCCTCTAAAACAGCACCACAGTCATTTCCCTGATATATGGAGAAGGAATTATCTTCATGTCCCTGGCAACCAATTCCTTAACTAAAAATAGTTGATGTTCCTTTTGTCTCTTGCCCTACACTTTGGGCACCTGAGAACACAGTGAATACTGCACATGTCTGGACCCTAGGCAAGCTAAGATGGACAAGGACTAACCCAGGGCTGGAGGAGGCTGGAAATAGTGCTTTCTCCTAAGCTAAGCTGACTTGGAGCTTGGTGTAGAAATGGTGCCTGGTGTTCCTGGCAGCAAAGTACGTCCTGTGCCTCACAAAGCCCCAAAGAGACCTCAGAAGCAGAGTGTGGAACTGTACCCCAGCCCCACAGTGCTCTCAGTGAAGGTTGAGCTCTCCTTCTTGTGGATGCCCCTGCTCAAAACTTGCATTGTTCCCCAAACTTGTGCTCTGTCTCTCCCCCACCACATTGTGGGATCTTTCTCAAGCCCCTTCTAGAAAGGAAAGGAAATGCAGAGGTAGCTCTGGAGTTTGTCTCCTCCTGTCACTGTCAGGGGTAAGAACATCAAGAGACCAAAGAGACAAAGAGTTTCCTCCGTTTATCAGAGCTTTACATATTTTCAAGCATCTCTGGCAAAGCAGTGACACACTTGATTAAATCCAGCTAATGCCGGAAGACGTATGCATGTGTTGTTTATTCCCGTTAATGACTGGGCTGGAAGGATTCACCCTTTGGGATCCAGGGTTCAGCTCTGGCTGGACACTCACTGTGGTCTGGTGGATGCAGGAAGGACCTCTTTCACCCCCACACCCACTCCCACGATTCAGAGACAGAAAGTTGCTGAGAGAAGATGGATGCAGGCTTTGGCAGTGAATCCATCAGAGGATACCGCTCTCCTATTGATCTGCCTGCAATGAGCTGGGGTTGGAGGCTGTGGCTGCAAGAAAGAGGGGAGCACGGTCCTGCTGTAGGCAGATTCACCAATGTCAGGAATGGGAAATGTCTCTAGTCCCCCCAGGATGATCACCCCGACGATGATGTTTCCTGTTGTCCTCTTCCCAGCAGCACACTGTTATTCCCTCGAGGAAAGAAGAAATCACAGCTTGCTGCCAGGCTTTCTGCTGCCAGGTCCCAGGGTATTACAATGGCCATGGCTGCCCTGGGCCCCAGGTGGGTGCAGAAGGGATGCCCAGAATCTGTCCCAGCTTCACTCAGACAGAGATTGATCCAGCTCAGAGTTGGACCCAAAAGATGGGGACACAGCACTCCAGAAGCTCAGGTTGGAGGCTGCCAGAGGATGGCAAAAGACACAGACCCCTTCACAACTGAGGCTTCTGCTAGAAGGTGTCGTTAGCCCCAGGAACTTTGTTCAGGTTCCCTCGCATCAGCCCACTGCTTCCTCACTCCCCAGGATGTGTCCCCCAAACCAGCGTTCCCCTGTTGGCTGTTCAAGCCCCACAACTCCTGCTCCGTTACCTCAGCCCCTTCCACCACCCACCCGATGCAGAACACCGCTCTCAGGAGGCACTCCCCCTCTTGACTCAGTTTCTCCCCCAGCAAAGCCGTACAGCATCTCCATCGCAAGGAGGGTCTGAAGCCCATTCCCCCCATCCCTACGGGAAAGGGGCTGATTCACCAACCGCTTTGCAGTGACAGAAGGGGAAGCCTCCCTTTCCCCTACCCGTGTGCCAGAACAAAATCCTACGAATGCATCAGCCCTCCTGCAATCTGCAGCCAGAAGAACCCCTCTGCGCTGAGCCGCGGGTGCCCACAGCTTCCGCGGGAGAGCCCGCAGCAGCAGCACCGAATTCTGGCTTCGGTGGGGAGAGAAAGGGGTGCCCGTGGTCCTGGGGGTTGCCGAAGGGAGGTGGAGGAAGGAAAAGGGGAGGAGGAAGAGAAGGAGGACGGAAGGGGGAGTGGGAGGCGATGGGGAGGGGTGCAGCCCATCGGCGGGCGAGCTGCGGGGTGGGCAGGCAGCCGGTGCGGCTCGCAAGGAGGTTATAAAAGGCAGTGAGCGGGGAGCAGGGCACGGCGGAGGCACCTGAGCCCGAGGATTTGAAGCCCCGACGGCAGCGGGAGCGGAGCCGGCCATGCTCCGGGTCTTTGGGAGCGGAGGGAGCTAAGGATGATGCCCGACTCGCGTCCTGCCCTCCTGCTCTTCCTCCTCCTGCAGGTAAGGTGCTCGCCTGCCCCTTATCCCAAAAGGAGCTTTCTGCCCTCCTCCCCTCGCACGCTGCCCCGCTCTGTTGTCTCTGACTTTTCCCTTTCTTTGAAGGAAAAGTCAAAGGGGAAGAGGCAGCGCGACGACCCCTGGGGGTTCCCCAACCCAGCGTGGGCTCTCGGCAGGAGCTCACGGTGGGGGGAGGGCTGGAGCCGGGGGTTCGCCCCCACGTTCCACCCGCGCTGGGTGTTCCCAGTGCCACCAGTTTCCCTTTGGCTTTGGGAGAGGGCGGCTGTGCTGGGGGTGTGATGGATGAGGACAGCACAAGTGCGAAGCTTCATTCTTCCCCCTCTTTTATTGATTTCCTAAAGAAACCTCTCCTTTCTCCCCAACCCCCCACCTGCAAAGCAGAAGACTTTCCTCCCTGAATTGCTTGCTGTGGAAGTGGAGCCACTGCTAATTTTGCAGCTCTGCACAAAATGCAAATGCTTTGTCAGAAACAATATTCTTTCCTCCCTGAGGGCTCATCTGTTAAGCAAATGCTCCCAGCCCGAAGCGTGGTTAGACCCCAGATCCCGGGGAATGAGAAATGGGAAAGGTTTCCAGTGATATCCTGAGCGGGCAGCTAAATACGATGACCACAATTATGGTTAAACCTCTGTGTCAAGTGGGTTAAAAAATGAATGAACGTGCCTTGCTCTCTGCAGAATGCTGTCTCAGTGGCCCAGTTGTGACTGCAGAGTTAAAAGGATAGCAAACACAGAGAGTCAGCTCTCTCTGCTAGCACCACTGCAGTTTGTACCTGCAGATTGGTAAATTTAGCTGATAAAAAGTTCTCACCTGGGTGAGAAGTGCTGATCTGTGCCTGCTGAGTGCCCCGCCAAGCTGCTGCTGTGTTGCAAAGCTCCTTGCTCCTTTAAGTGCATGGCCACAATCCTGTTTTGTAAGAGCTCTTTCTGCAGTTGTGTTGCCTGGTGCAGGTTTTGCTTGGCTCTGATATAAGTAATGAAAGCAGGATAGAGCAGGAGCTCTTCTTCCCACCCCAGGTACCTCGGTCCAGTGTCCCTTACAGAGATAGTGTTGGCAAAGCCGCTGCCCTGCTTTGATATAGGGGAAGGGTCTGAGATGGGGAATAGGAAGCAAAGATGTCACAAAACCAGCCCAAAGGCATTGGGATGAGGCTTCTGTGCCTTCCTAGAGCCTCCCAGGCTCGAGGGTCTCTCTAGCTGCTCCTGCATTGTTCCCTGAGTGTGGGGAACTCATTGGGTTGAGTCCTCCAAACCCTTCCGAAGTTTGAGATCACAAAAAGCAGCCTGGAGAAGAGAAAGCTGCAGGGAGATCTCATTGTGGCCTTCCACTATTTAAAGGGAATGCACAAACATGAGAGAAATTGACTTCTTACACAGATAGTGTAGATAGTGACAGGATGAGGGGGAATGGTTTTAAACTAAAGGAGGGAAAAGATTTAGATTAGGTATCAGGGGAAGTCTTTTTTCACTGAGAGGGTGGTGAGGTGGTGGAAGAGGTTGCTCAGATCTTGTGTTTGTCACGTCCTTGGAGGTATTCAAGACCCAGGGTGGATGTGGCCCTGAGCAGTCTGATGTAGTACTTGTTCTAGTGGTTGGCAACCCTGAATGTGGCAAGAGGTTTGGAACCTGAGGTCCCTTCCAACCCAAATTAATTGATTTGTTCATCTTGCTGTGCAAGGGTGATGGACAGACAGTGGCACAGGCAGCCAGAATTGCTTCAGAATACTCTGTGGCATCCTGCACATCATTTAAACAAACCAAACAAGTGGTTGAGAAGAATGAGTTCACTTGCAGTGGTGTCGGGAATGGACAGCATTACTGGCTCTGGTAGTACTGGAAAGCCAAGGTGTGATGGTGGCAGTGCTTTCCCCTCTTCCTTGACCCTCCTCAGCAGCAGTAAGCCAGTTTCCCACCCTTTGCCATGTAGGATGTGCTGCTGACCCTGGGAATCTCCTCTGGACCTTGCTTTCTTTAAATGCTGGAGTTGATACAGTGTGTGTGAGCTCACCCCTGTGGTTTCACATCTTCAATGGAAAACTGAACGGAAATTGCACAGCCTGTTCCCAGAATAGCTGCTCTATTGCCATAGAATGGATATATAGAAACATAGTGAGCATATCCTGCACAGAACGCTCAATCCTGCCCCAAAATACAGCCCTGCTCACCAGAAATCCTGCACAGGGCTGGCTGAGAAGTTTGTCGAATGCTTTGGGTGTGGTTGGGGTTTCCTCAGCTGTGAACAGAGATGAACATGGAAAATTATAGGTGAGTTAAATGGCAGATGCTCAGCTCAGGGCATGGCACTCAAAACATAAGGGAGGACCGTGGGGCAGATGGGATATGGATCATGGGAGGCAACTGGAAGCAAGAAGTCTCCAGCCCCCAAAGTGAAAATATTTGAACGCACAGAGTTCCCATATTTAAAGTCTGTAGGAGAGTTTGATACAAACACTTCAGGAAAGCATTTCTGTGTGTGTGTGCCCACCTCCTTTAGCAGACTTTTCTCTGGCCCATTCAGATGCCTTAGGAGCTGCTTTGATTCCCAGTGTCCCCTACACCAGCTTACTTATGTTTTTAGCTTCTAACATCTGAATGGTGTTATTTTTTTCACCTGCCCCCCCAAAAACTGTGCCCTCTGTAACAGATAAACCAAGCTGGAATTATTTACATGAAGCAAGATACCTGAGCTTAATCCAGGAAAATCTTTAATTTCCCATAAATCAGGTTTTAGGGGCACTCACTTAACCCTGATTGATATTCTTTTGTTTGGTTCTGCATCCAGCATGCTCAGGGAGGCTCTAAATGTAATAAATAACTCCCATCGAAGCTTCTGTCTGCATGGTGACAGGGGCTGGCCCTCTAGCATGGCTAAACTCATCAATTCACATATTTTAATGCCAGTTGGAAGTGATAGCACAGTAACATCAGCCATAGGAAAACCCCTCCTGGGTTTCTTGCTTTGAGCCTCAGTCTGTCCGTACATAGGGACTCTTCCAGGAGGGATTTTCTTCTTCCACATTGTCTGAAGAGTGAGTGTGAACTGTTGCTGCAGCCTGGAAGTGAGCCCAGCTGTGCTGGGGAGCAGCAATGGAGGTGGAAAGGGCTCCTGCAGCAGGAACACCTGAAGGGATGCTGCTGCTGTGTTCATGCTATGGTGAGCAAACATGGGCACATCTTCATGGGGAGGGAAGGCTGCAAAGCAGCTTGAAACCAAGTTTTGGAGGTACCTGACCAGGAGATGAGGCCATAAAAAGCCCCTCCAGAGGGGGGTCCCTCCAGCCCAGCTCCTGTCACCAAGTGATAGACACAGGAAAATGTGACCCTCCACACCCCCTCCATCCAGCCACCCTCATCCAGAGGGATTTCCTGTACTGACCAAAACAGTTAAACTGTTTCCTCTCCTTTCTGCTTGCAAAACCCCCTCCAGCCCTCTCAGGGGTCTCGGAGGCCATCACCACTCATCCATTGGCCCCGCTGACCTCTCTGTGCAAAGCCTCTGGCTCTCATCCTGCTAATCGCTCTGCTCTCCAATTACAGCTCTGTCAGCCATGGAAAACCCAAGCCCTGTCTCTTAGATTGCTAATTAGGCTCCGTACCATCTCTCTCGCTGCTACGAGCTGTCTGTCAGCCCTTCTGCCATGCAGATCCGATCTTGTTTAAGGCAATGAGATCTCGAGGGGGAACAAGCCTGTCCCTGGGTAGTATGGGACGGGGGGGGTGATGTTTGACTCAGATGTTAACGTATTAATTAATATCTGTGGATTGCTTTGGAGAGAGAAAGCACTGCAGGGGAACATTAATTCCTAATTGTTGTTAATTGAATTTTGCTGCTAGGTCAGAGGCAGGTCAGAGAGACAGATGCCCTGTGCATATGCGTGTGTGTGTGTGTATCAGAATTTGCTCCTCACACCTGTATCAGCATTGAGCATCCTCAGGCCAAGGCTCCCAAAAAACCCATGGTTGTGTTGAGAGTGACACGCTGACCACAGCGAGAGTTTGTGATGCATCAAGGGCAGGAAATGCTGGAGCAGTGTCACCTTTTGGTGTCTCAGATGTGTCCCGCAAGCTCCAGCCTTAACCAAGTGTCCTCAGCATCAGCTGTGGTGCCTCCAGGTGTGTGAAACAGAGACATTAGCACAGGCTGAGGGAGTAGTGGTTAAGCAGTGGTGGCTGCAGGTGAAGGAGGAGTTGCTCCAACAAAGGGCTGTGTACCTCCTGGCAGAGCATTGTGCTCACGGGAGCACACCCTGGCAGAGCAGGACCTCTGTGCAGAGCAACTGCTCCTATAAAAGCAGATTGCTTACCTTCCCCTGCACAGCTGAATGCTCAGCTGAAGCACTCTGTGATTTTGGCAGCCTAAGAGAGATCACAATGGTTTTTCTTTGCTGCAGAGCAAGTTTGGCTGTATTCTGTGTCAAAGCAATACCTGGAGGGCAGAGGGAAGGGGACGCTGGGGTGTGTGTGGCTCTGGCTCTGCCAGGCTGGGACCTGCTGGGTGCCATGTGGCAGCTGACAGCGGGGATGCAATGGCAGGGAGAGCTGAACAAGGACAGAGCTCTGACCTATTCCTTCTTCAAAGCGTGTAGAGGGGTTAAAGCAACCTGCAGGGGACAAAGCACACATGAGAGCCTGACCAGCAGGGCACCAGGATGCTTTTGGCTTGTGCAAGTACACCTGGAGTCACCACCTTAACCATGCCAGCAGCACTATTGATGGGAGCAGGTAGAGAAAAAGAAAATGTTGTTTGCTTATTTTGTTTTATTTGAAGGATTTTGTTTTCCTGATTTTTTTTTTTTTTTTTTTTTGCCATTTTAGCCCATTTTCAAAGCTTGTCCAGAGCTGGCACCTGTGCTCCATTGCTCCATCCTCACTTCTCGAGCTGTAGCTCAGCCCATGCTACATCCCAGTGCCAAGACCTCTCCCTGTGTCTGAAAGGAGGATGGGCACTGCCAGGCTGAGCAGGCTGCAATCAGCACCATCACATCCAATTAACACTTGCAAGCCTGTTCAGATGAACAAACCATCCCAGCCCCTTTTGGAAAGAAACCTTGAGTCCCAGCTGCCCATGCAGTGAGCCACGGTTCTGGCAGGCACCAAGGCAGAGAGGATAGATTCCTGCAGTCCAATTACCCTATTTTGAAGCTTGGGAGCTCTCATATTTGGGGCCGTGATTCACCAACACTGATCCCAGAACTCAGCTTCACCCAGAGCATCACTGGGGGTGATGGGATACTGTGGGAGCAGAGCAATGGGAGCATTTACAGTGCATGCATTAGGGGCAGAGTTGTGCTGCTGGATCCCATGTGCCATCTGGAGCAGTCATAACAAGAGAGCTATTCTCAGCTCTGTTTGTACGTCTGCCTGACATCTCACTTGCTGTCAAAACCAGCTTCCCAAGGCAGTAAATAGTTGTTTGGAAAAGAGCAAGTGTGTGCGGAGCTCGTCTCCCCATCTGAATGGATCCTTCAGTAGGTTGCAGGGGATTTCTGGGCATGCCAACACTACAGGATATGGGGAGGATTCTCTTCCCAACCCAGGGTGGTTTTGAAGGTAAATGGCACTCAGGAAGGAAGATCAGACCCTGGAGAGCAGCCTGGCTGTGGGGAAGGAGGGTCCTCAGCCTCACCCACTGCTTGTGGCCATCCTCCAAGCACAGGAACTGACCCCTGCCATCCCTCATTCATCCCATCCATTCATCGCAGATGGAATCACTTCATTGCTCCTGTCATGCAGGGCTGAAGAGGTCATTGCAATCTCTGCCAGCAACCATCCTTCAGCTGCAGCTTTTCCAAAATAGCTCCCCAGGCAGATGGAGTCAATGGTTCTCACTTCCAGAGGAGCTGCAGAGCCACCCAGGAGCTGTTCTGGAGAAGCTCTTGCCAGTGGGTTTGTTTGTGGTCAGTGCCTCCCCATGTAAGGGGAATGGCAATGCTTGCAGACAAGCCCTTCTCCTAAAGAAGGCTTCATTCAGCCCCCGTGGATCAGATCCCCTTAAGGACGCGTTTCCTGCTGACAGCTTATAAGGCTGTGATTTTAATAAGGTATCACAAATCTGAGCATGGTGTCAGGCTCATCATGTTTCCTCTCCCTGCTCTTGGGATGCAAAGATGCTAAAAGTGGTGATTAAAATGCTAAACAGAAGAAACCGAAGCTCAGCAGGGGCTGTGGAGGGCTGCAGCGTGGGTTGCTGGGGGAATATTTGGGGAAGAACAATGGGTGGGAAGAAGAGCAAATAACACGAGTCCCCAAGGCTGGAAAAGCAGTCCTGTAAATGTGTGAATGCAGATGTGGGGATGACACCCATCAGGACAAGCTCAGATTGACCCACCTGCTGCCACATCCAGGAAGGAACAGAAATGTGGGGAAGTTGCATGTGTAAAGCTGTTCCCATCTACTCTTTCCCTATGCAGGTGTTTCTCCTCTGGGATAGCCCTGTTGCAGCCTCCATCCAGGAACAGTACTGCGAGAGCCTGCTGCCCACAACCAACCACACAGGTGAGTGCTCTGTGTCCCCAGCCCATGCTCGGGGCACCTGGTGGCAGGGATGGACAGGTGAGGGGATGTCTCCAACCCCTTTTTGGGGATGGGAAAGTGCTGAGGCTGCAGTGCTTTGGTGAATACTGCATCAGCATTTTGCAGAGTGTCAGTTGAAGCAGGTGGAAGATGCAGAGCTCAGGAGAGCTAAAAATAGGAAAAATAAATATGCTTTGGGCTGGAGGAGAGGTGGGCAAAGAGACAGCTGCCCTCTGCCTGCTGCTGTGCTGCCCCTTCCCTCCTGCACTCAAGGACATCAAGAGCCAAAGTGGTCCTCAGCATTGCCCTCTGCTAACCAGGGATTGCTGTCCCCTGTGTCTGCACCCCTTTACCACTCTTGTGCCCAAGGGTGACAATGGGAGGCTGTGGCTTTCTGCAGACACCACATCACCAAAGCAGCGCGACCACAATGTGTCCAGGGCAGCGTGGCCATGATGTGTTCAGGGCTCAGCTGCCTTCTGTCTCCAGTGCTCCCTATTTTGTGCCACTGAGCAGTGCTGGGGACATGGAAGCAGCTCTTGGGGACACGGCTGGGGCTGGCTCAGCCAAGCTGGGTGACGCCAGCAGGGTCATGGGCACCTCACTCATATCCAGCACCCCTGCAGGGGTTTGTGCCCAACTAGGTCAGGCCCACAAAGCATTGTGTTTTGTCCTACATTAAGGATGCAATTTAGATGTCACCTCAGCAGTGACAGCTCCGAGTTGGTGACGCATCTGGGGGGAGGAACGGTGGCTGAGCAAGATGAGAGGAGCTTCCAGGCAGCAGGAAGAAGGTCCTCCCTGGTTCAGGATTGCTTCAGAACTCATTTTCCTGTAATTGACAGAGGACAGAGCACACACCAAGCAATTGCCCAGCTCGCCCTGGTCCCTGCTCAGCAGAGCATCTTTCCATCAGGGTGATGGATGGCTCCCTGCCACCCCGCTCCCATTAGCAACAGCATTAAAAAGTCCTTTTTAAACAATTCCAGCTGGGCACCGGCTGATTCAGTGCCTGGATGTTTGGCAGAGCCCGGGGCACTGTGGCAAGGAGCATCCCCAACCTGAGACGTGGGGGTAGAAAGCCAAGGGTAAAGAGAGACTGGTGGTAGAAATGGAAGTGCCTGCATGTCTCTGTCCTGGGGGCTAAGCAGAGGAGAAGCCTGGCCATTGCTCATGGGCTTTTCTCTCTGAAGGTTTCATTAGTCAGCCTGGCAATGTGCTTGTCCTTGGCCACATTAAGCAGTGATAAATGGTGTTATGTTGCTTCTTGCTCATCTCTCTTGGTGCAACGTGTGCCTGGCTTTGACCCACGCGCTGTGGGGTGCACCACCAGACCTTCCTGTGATGGAGGAGTTGGCCCATGGCACAAGGCACAGAGTCTCCTCGTGCTTAGCTCATGGCTACTGTCACCTCCTGAGCCCAGGACAGAGAGTAGGGAGCATTTCTAAGCAGCAGACACTGCTTTTGGCAGGCACTGGACTTAATTCCATTGGGATTTACCAGTGCAAAGCCACTCGGGAGCAAGTGTACCTTGGCACCCACCACTCTGGGATGGAGAGCACAACAAACCAGGCTTTAGATCTGCAAAATCACTGCCGTCCTACCTGCAATGCATGGGTAACTCCATTGGTTTGGGATGGGGATGGTGCACATGAGAGTTGCTCCCAGCTCAGGGGGTGTGCTTAGAGCAAGAGCTGAAACTAAATGTCCTATGCCTGTTGTTTGATAAGTGGAGCTCAGCATCAGCCCTCATCCTCGGGGTCTCTTTAAGCCCTGCCTGATTTAGGCAGCAATTGTGAGGAAAAGATGTTCACAAAACTGGCAACTTTGTTTTGAGGCTATTTGAAGCAGGGACTTGTTAAGATGATGCTAATGGGAATTGCAGCAAGGCTGCAAGACTTAATTTGTTAATGCCTGCATAACCCTTGGGAAATGGCACGTGCTGACAACACGAGCCCAAGGTTCCTCCAGCACGCAGCACATTGGGCATCAGCTGGATGCACAGAGGAGCCCTGCTATGGCATCACTCCTAAAATCATCCCAAGCCAGGTTCTCCCCTTTCTCACACTGCCAATACCTTCATCACTTAATTTCGCACTTCTTAAGATGCAAGGATGGATAGTTCTATTGCTGGCTGCTCCAAGGTGCGTGCACTGAGCTAGAAAGAGCTCTTCTCAGAGAAAAGTGGTGTGGAGAGATGCAGGTGATGCTCACCAGGCGATGTCCCTTAGTGTTCAGCTTCAGCCAGGCTCCTGCATAGGTATGATGATCCAACCTAGTGCTGCTGGCATCTGCAGTGCCTCTCAGTGGGTATCCATGCACTCAGATTGGCTGCTCTATTGCAAAGGCTGTTTGTCTATTTGCTCCTCCAAGTACAGATCATATCAAGCTGGACTTGAGACCAAGAAGGTGCATTAGAAGCCAGGTCAGCTTGCACCTCCGAACACCTGGAAGCCAAAAAAATTAAGCTTAATTAAACTTAATCAAAGAGAATCAACCTTGTTCAGGGGGGAAAGGTGCCTGTCCCAAGGGCTCACAGCTTTCAGATTGCTGCAGACAGCAAATAATCTTCCTGATTTCAGTTCCCTCGAGTCTGTACACAGCTCCCCTTCCCACAAAGCTTTTGCAGAGGGTTGAGGTCATTTTGCCCACGGGGATGAAGCATCCCACTGTCAAAAGAATGCTTCTCACTGTAGCCTTTTCCCTAGGAAGGAATTTGGAATCTGAGTAGATGGGAAGGCCTCTTCCTAACTAATAGGTGAGGATTTTCCAGAGCAGTCCAGCAGAAAGCACTCAAGAAGAGGAAGTGCACGAGGGGTTATTTTGCCTCTCATAATATTCAGGCTTGGATCAGCCCAAGGAGTTGGCACCCAATTGCTAATAGCTCTGGTGCTTCTGGCTGCACGATTCACTTCTTCAAGCTGTTAAATTGTTATCACAATAAATTGTTATCCTTAATCCCCTGTGCGTGCCCAGAAGAGAGCAAGAAGCACTGCTATTCCTTCCAGGAAAGAAGTGATTTGGGCCACTGCACATTCACCTAAAGCAAAAGGAAATGACACCAAGGCTAGGCACAGCTGAATAAAAATGTGTGTTTGTTTGTTTTTAAAATACTTGAGCATTCTTCAAGGGAAGAAAGAAGCATAGCTTTGCATTCAAATAAAACAAATCGGGCTGGAGCAGATCTAGCAAAAGCCTGGGACTGAGAAGCACAGGAGAGCAGCAGGCAATGTGAACGTTTCATTGTGTGTGCTTTGCAGGACAGGTGTGGGGACAAGTTTTGCAGTGGGTGACAGTGTGACCAGGAGCCTTCCACCTGCTTCAGCCCCACACTGCCAGCACTGCGACAGCCATCCCTGCCCTGCTGCAGTTCTATTCACTCGCTGCTTCCCCAGGGGAAGGGACTGGAATTTGAATTCATAAAGGTCAAATTAACAACATCAGCGCCTCTTCTCCCTTCAGCCTGGTTGGCATCTCTCCTACTGATGCAGAAATACTAATAAAAGGGCTAAAGAGCCAGCAGTGAGTCCTGGCAGGGACTCAGTACTGATGGAGAGCAGCGATACTGGAGCTGAAAATTTTGTACTTACCTATATGGAAAAATCACATTGTTTTAAGTGTATGCGAGTATTGATAAAGCCATTCTGCTCCATCATCTGGGAAATGGGAATGTCGATAGAAACTTGCTTTTATTCATCTGTTTGTCATTTGTGGAAGTGGGAAGACAGTGACAGTTTGAGGTTTTCTGGTAGGAAGCAGTGTGTTAGCACATCTCAGTGCAGTTAAACTGCACTTTGGACTGGATGCTGTAACATCCCTGCCAACTGCTCTGCTCTATTTTAGCCACGTTACAGAGGAAACCTGTTCCAGCAAGGGGTTGTGCTTCCTTGCTCAGCCAGCACAAAGCCCAGGGATACCAGGGAATAAAGCACTGCCTGTTACCATTGGAAATAACACAATATGAACCACACCATGTGTCATATCAGAAAAAGATATGGCCCAAACCAGCCCACTATGTTACATGTTCCGTACATATATATGATCTCAATCCACTAAGTATTAAAGATACGTGCAGTCTGCATGTTTAAATTGGAGCTGTCTCAGGTGCTGACATAGCGTAGGTGCATCCTATCAACGGCAGGAGCTGCGTGTGATGCCTTCTGTTTATCCTTCTCCAGAATAACAGCGAAGACCCAAGGGGATGCTCAGCGAGCATGAATAGCAACAAGCTGAAAATTTATTACAAAGACACTTTGCTATCATAACACTTAATTAGCCTGGTTAATTATTTTTCATTGAGGATCGTGGAATTTGAATGCTTGGGAGGATTTCTGGGGGTCTTTTTGTTTTTGCTTTTGTTTTGTTTTTTTTTTTTGAAGGACTGGGCACTAACAGAAGTAAATAGAAACATCCAACGCCACCCAAGTCGGTGCTGGAGGTAGGGAGTGAGCAAGCATCAGGTTATTTTGAGACCATATCAGTGGTCCCAGCCTGGTTAGCTATTTATCCTCAACTCAAAGGGAAGGCACATACCTCCACCACCCCGATTTCAGCCCTGTGTTAAAGTAAATTGACCACCAGTAAGTGGGCAAAATAAACTGCTGTTTCCCTCACTGCCTACAGCATTTGGTACCCACCCATCAAGGACATGTCAGGGCCTTTAAATAAGAGCATTCCCACCAAGGCTCTTTCTTTGCAGGCAGTAAAGTGTAGAATTGCTCCTTCTGTTGCACCAGCACAGTGGAGCTGCCAGGGAGGGATGGGTGTTGCTTCATTGTGCTGTGTACTCTTAGATACTGGCTGCAGTGAGTGCATTCCAGTTAGATGTGGACATGGATCCCTGGTTGCTAAATACAAGTGCTGCAGAAGGAACATCCCTGAGGAGCTCAGGGCTTCAGCCTGCATGAGAAACAGTCACTGAGGCCATCAGGGATGGACGGAGATAGCTGTTGTTGAGTAACACTTCCAGACTGGTAGAGAGATGAGTTAACTCATCTCAGCTCTTACTCAGCCTCCTGAGATACCTTAGATAAATAACTGCATCACTCAACATAAGGACAAGTGTGTGATTCAGCTTCCATCGTCTCTCCTGCCCCTTTGGCACTGCATGAACTGAAAAAGGCTTCATCTGCAGAGCAGCTGTAGCATTGCTGGGGACACAGCAGCAAGCTGAGGCACTGCATGGCTGCAAAGCTTTGCTGGGGTGTGAGATGGGGACGTGTTCCCCAACACGACTCTATCAGCACTATCTTTGAGCAAAGCAATAATTTGATGGTAGAAACCTGTTCCAAACCTCCTGGCACTGGCTTGTAGCACTGCAGCCACACGTCTGCTGGTGCTGGCACAGGGTAGATGTGCTTTACCCTCTTTACATTTGTTCCAGATCTTTTGACAGATTAGCTGCCAGGCTTCATACGTCTTCACGGCTCTATCTTGGAGCTATCTCAGGCTTCTGTGAGCAGTGCAGGCAGTGATATTGCTATGTTCTACAGAAGCAGCAAGGATATTGCTATAGTTATCCTGATGCAGTTATTGTGAAGCAGTCATCTCAATGTAAGTCCCTGGACAAGCACTTCTTTCTTCAAAAATGCTTTACACTGCTTCAAAGCAGCAAAACCCTTAAGGAAATAGGATGAGAAGGGATTTAAGTGGCTTCCCTAGTGCCACATTCTCTGTCTCAAAGCAGGACCAGCTCCCTCCTACCCTAGACACTGCATTTCTATACAAAGAAAGGGAACCAAATGGGGGGAATTGGATGCAAATAGGATATTTATTGACCTTTTTTTTTTGCTGCAAAGACCAAAGCCAACAATGCTGAGGAAGCTGGAGCAGGCTGAACCTGGGAGAATAATCCCCTGCAAACAGGACGGGCTGCAAAGCAAATCTGAATGCCTTTAGCACTGATGCATATCATTTCCATGCTAAGCAGTGTTCTGAATGCTGGGAGCCCTGTGCTGCTGGGGAACAGCTGGAGCAAACGGTGTGATGGCCAAAGGGGACAGCACAGCCCCCATGGCACCCTTCTTACTGCTTAACCCTTCCCCAGCCTGAGAGTTTTCTTCCCTGTGTGCTGGAGAGAACAGCATCTCTGAGATTCAGAAAGAGGGAGAGATATCATAGCCTCCCACTTAAGGCAGAGTGCCAAGCAGCATTGAATCAAGTGCTCTGGAGAAAAGTGGAGGCATTACATCCAAACTTGAGCAAAAGTGTAACCAAACAATGCCACTTTCGTCTGACCATGTAATTTCCATGAGTGTGTCATGGGTTTTGTTATTGATGGTACTGAAGTGGTTTTGCTTTTCTGAGTGGAATGCATTGCTGCCAGCCTCTGGCTCTGCTGATCTGTAATTACCGAGTCTTGTTCAGCCCTGCGAGCAGCCTGTACCATGCCACAGTGCCTGGGATGCAGGAAGGGAAATTGAGGAACACGAAACTAAGAGAAATTGGCACTTGTGTGCAGCTCTGCTGGTCCCAGAGAGAGTTCTTGCCATTAGCACTGTACAAGTTCCATTTTCCCATGCTGGATCATTCCAAAATCATCTTTCATGCTCCAGGTATTCGTGTGCCTTCTCACCTGGGTTAATTCCCAGTTGACTAACAGGGAGAGCACTCACAATTTAACTTTGTCCTCAGTGGAAGCAATTACCAGTTCTCTTTTCTCTATCTGGATGTCTATTGTCATAAAATTTTAAATAGAGATTTCATTGCCTGTGACCCTCTATTTCTCTGCCATGTTTGGGTCAGAACACCTAAAGAGCACAACAATTCCTAATGGATGCAGATGAGACAGACATGCATTCTACATGTGTGATTAAATGCTTCTTTTTTTTCCTAAGAGAAGCTACATTAAAACAGTTAACAGAAAGTAAAGGTTGCTACAGCAACCGTACACACGAAGAAAGCTAAAAGCAAAGGTCAGTGTTAAAATTAATTTCTCACTACCAGCTATGGAAGGCAGAAGGCAGTGCTCACCACGCTCGGATGCTTCACAACTCACACGCTTGGAGATTTCTTTCTCCAGTAAAGAGAAATGAAGACAACCCTCCTTTCCTTCACACTACAATTTTGCACTGATAATGTCCCAAAAAGCCACAGAGTCAGTTCTTCAGATAAGCAATGGAAGAAAATATTCCTCCCTCAAAAAATACTTTAATCACAATCGTAATGCCATGCTTTGCTGTTTTGTTATATTGCTTTTTAGGCAGCTCTGTCCATCCATGGGAAAGGCTTCCAAACAGCAGCCTGCACTGTGTCAAGTCCTGGTTGAGAGGAAAATGTGTTCTTACACCCAATAAGCTTCTAATTGGAGGAGCTTGCCTTAGGGAATGGTGATGTCTGATTCTGCACTGGCAGCACAAACAGCTCTGATTCCCAGGAGTGGTTGGCACTGAACTCTGCTCTGCCAGGGTCTGTGGCCCATCACTCGTCTGCTGCCTGGTGGGGGTGGCATTGTGTTGATATTGCAGTCACTGCACTTCCTACCTCGCTTTGAGATGGAGCTAGGACATATTTAGCTACAGTACATGTTGTTCTAAATATACACAAATTATACATAAAAAAGCCTGCAGTCTGGCCTACCTAATGTCTACGTTAGCACGCTTGTGTAGCTGGGAAAAGCACATAAGTCCTGCTTGAAATTTGGAGCTTTGTTCCTGGGAAAGGCTGGAACAGACCAAATGGGATGGTCGAGAAGGAGATGTTGGAGCCAGGAGATGTGAGGGGCTTGGAGGGGCTCTGAGGAGAATCCTGCTAGCACTGGGAATGGGAAAATATGGCTGTTGTGAGTCCAGATGCCAAAGTCATGGCTCAGGAAAGGACCCCCTCCTTCACCTCCTCCAAAATGTGGGATGAGAGATGCTTCCCTTTTTGGAGGACCAAAGCAGGGGACCCCAGGCTCAGATGGAAGACTGGGTCAGGAAACCAGGAGCTGTCAGGCTTAATCTGAGTGTGCAGAGCAGTGGTCATGAATAGGATGGATCAGCCACTTCTTGGAGAATCTCAGTGCAGAAAGTGTTTAGTGTCGGCCTTGAAGCTTTCCTGGGAGCAGAGCTCACAGCAACCCAACAGCTCCACTGGGATCACAAACGTTTGAGGTCCTGGAGAAGGCCCTTGGTTGCCCAGAGACCACCACTAAACCTCTGTCCTTCTCCCCACCAGGACCTCAGTGCAATGCCTCAGTGGATTTGATCGGCACGTGCTGGCCCCGCAGTGCAGTGGGACAACTGGTGGCTCGGCCCTGCCCTGAGTATTTCTACGGAGTACGGTACAACACCACAAGTAAGCTGAGCAGCACCGGTTGGGATGGGATGAATAGCAGATGGGGCACAAGTGACAGAACATCAGTGGGTACAGAGCTTGATTGAGCGTTCTGTTGGGGATATCTAAAAAGGAAAGAATCTGTCATCTTGTATTTTGGAGAAGATGGTTGTATAAGCAGGTGCTCCTGTACACTTGGGGAGGAGAAGGGGGCCCCATCTAGGTGACAAGAGAGTGAAGAGTGAGCTGTCCTGCTGCTGGAGGTGGCCTTCTGGTCTATAGCCCTCGACTGAGCAGGGACCTCACTGTTATCTCCTTCCAGCACAGGTGGCTGAGTTGTCACTGCCAACGATGTGCTGGGAAGAGGGGATGAAGTGAGAGCATCTGGAAAACCCCCAGAGCAATCTGTAGCACACAGCTGAGTTTCTGACCACCTGAGCACTATTTCTGGTGAAGGAAAAAATCTTGCTCCGTGCAGAAAGCATCAATTTTTCTGTCCCACACCTTTTTATCACTGTAGAAGATTGCATGCGTACAGGTGCTGCTTCACAGTGCCTCCTTGCAGGAGTCTCTTTGCATTAATTCCCACTCATGCCTGCCCAAGAGCCATCCCATCCCTGTCTCGTCATATTGCCCTGATGAGGCTCGTGGTCTCTCTTGTTAACATCGGAAACCCAGCATTGCCCCGTGCTGATGCTAATCGGAGGCTGTTCCAGGGCTGGCACAGCTATGCCTTCCTGATTAGTCTTTCCCCTCACCATCCCCTCTGAGAGGCAAAGTATGTTCCTAATGCAGCCAACTCCACACTGCTTTTGCAGGTGATTGCTCGGGCAGGTGGGGGAATTGGACTCACATTGCACTAAGGGACAGCACTGGTGCAGACCCAAAGCCCTTAAGCACGTCTGAATCATTTCCATGTAGGTTTAAGCTGTATTTACTCCTGATTTCCAGATTGCTAAAATGAGGAGGGGCTCTTTCCAAAGCAGTTCAGCCCAGGTCTGGAAGAATGAGGATGTGCTCCTAAAACTTACCATATTACATTTTGGGCCCATGAGTGCTTGGGGCAGTGTCTCAAAGGTTGGATAATCTTGAAAGCACTTCCCTAAGCCTTGATGCTTTCTGGAAAAGACTCCTACCCTTTTTTTCTCTCTGTCGAGCTTTATAGAGCAGGATTAGCACCCCAGGAACCTGATCCTGTGTTATCTACCAACATAGGCGACTTCAAAGAGAAAGATGCCACTGGATTGGTGTCAGAGACCCCTGCTCACTGACAATCATCAGGTCACATCCGTGGGCTGGTGCCCATCTCCCAGCACTGCTAACCCCTCCATGTGCACCTCTCTTTCAGACAATGGCTACAGGGAGTGCCTCGCTAACGGGAGTTGGGCAGCACGAGTCAACTACTCCCAGTGCCAGGAGATCCTCAGTGAGGAGGTAGGACGTTGGTATTGCCTCGGGCTCCTGGCAGGAGGGTGAGGGATGGATGATGTAATTTTGAAGGGCAACAATATCCAGGTTCAGAAGAAGCCCAAGGGAGTTCTGGGGCTGGGTTGTGCACCAGCATCCGTGTCTATGTAAGACTGTTGGTAGCATATGTAACCCTGTTCTTGACGTACATTTTAATTCCTTTGCAAAAATAGAATGATTTCTGATTCTTTCCATGTTAAAAGACCAAGAGGGCTTGTGATGTGGGGTCTCCTGGTCCCAGGCTGCATCATGCAGATCAGCATGTCCTCCACATCTATTACCCTCTTCTGCTACTGCAGCTCCTTACCATAAAAACAGTGCAGCACAAACTCCAGACCTCCCTCCTGGCAATGAAATGAAGGAGAAATTTAGGAAGCTGAGAGGGAGGAATACCAAAAATTACAAGCCCCTGCATAGGTCAAACTGCCCCTCAGAGCAAAAGAGAAGAGATACAGGCTGCTCATTTACAGTTGATAACCACCTCTGGTATTCAGGATTCTGATATCTTTTGCCAGGAATGGATTTCTCACTCAGTTAATTGCTAATTCACAGGTTGGATGAGTGCCTAACAACAGGAGCCATCAATTAATTTAATTATCACTCATGCCTTCCTGTGATCCCCTATTCTCGTTGCCCAAATTCATCCCAGCCTCTCATCTGCCCCCAGGGCTAAAGGGAATGAACAGAGACATCAGACATCACACTGCTAGCAAGCTTGGCTGAGTTACAGCAGGGTTTCCCCTAGGTGATGGGTCAGGGGCGTCCCAGTGCTGAACAGGGCTGAGGTAGGAGCAAGATGTGAAGTGTCTGAGCGCATTGCCTGGACAGGTCTGTGCATCTCCTGTCTGAAGTAGCCCTTATCTGTGCTTTCCAGCAAGCTTCTCCACCAGGTGGGCTCTGGGAGATGAGGTGGTGGTGGAGGAGGTGGGTTTGGGCTTCCACTTAACCCTCTCTGTCTCCTCCTCTATAGAAGAAGAGCAAGCTGCACTACCACATCGCTGTCATCATCAACTACCTGGGGCACTGTGTCTCGCTGGGGGCCCTCCTCGTGGCCTTCGTCCTCTTCATGCGTCTGCGGTAAGAGATTTGACCTGCTGGTGGGGTGATGAACCCACAGAGATCCCTTGCAATGGGAACAGGCCTGGAGTCCTGGTGTTTTGCCATGTCCTTTCCATGGCTGTTTTTCCCCAGCTCCTCTCCAGTCTGAATGCCTGTCTCAAGGTTTATTTTATTCCCTCTGCTTTTTAAAGCAATGGTTTACAGAGGCAGAGGGTACTACTTGATGCCCTCCACCCCCTGGCCGTATCACCCAGGACACATCCCCAGCACCTCACTGTTGGGCTTTGGGTCCCTCTGAAAACAGTTCCACAAAGAGCCCAGTCCTCCCCTGCAGCCCACCTGGGGTCTGTCCTCATACACCAGTCATGCTCTAATGGTCCCTTGTCCCCCTGTTCTGCAGGAGCATCCGGTGTCTGAGGAACATCATCCACTGGAACCTGATCACAGCCTTCATCCTACGCAATGCCACGTGGTTTGTGGTGCAGTTCACAATGAACCCGGAGGTGCACGAGAGCAACGTGGTAGGTGGGAAGCTCAAGGCTCTTAGAGACAGGGTCACAAAAGCTACTTGAGAGGTCAAAAAATTCTGCTTTCTGGCTGGAGAACAGTCAAGGCTTTTGGGAAACCTGGGCTCAGTTGCTCTGCTGGGGTCTGTGTCACTCTGTGCCTCAGTTTCCCCACTGTAGCACAGAGGTAACGTTATCTTTTACTGTGGCATCAAGAAGCAGCAGCAACCTGTTTGTTGTCTCTTTGAAGTAGTTTGGCTCTTCACTGTGTTCTCTAAACCCTCGGCAGGTCTGGTGCCGCTTGGTCACTGCTGCCTACAATTACTTCCATGTCACCAACTTCTTCTGGATGTTCGGTGAGGGCTGCTACCTGCACACAGCCATCGTCCTCACCTATTCCACCGACAAGCTTCGCAAGTGGATGTTCATCTGCATTGGCTGGTGTAAGTACCAGGGCCTCTCCTCCATGCAGTGAGTGATGCTCACCCCTATCCTCTGCACCTAAGTGGCACTTAAGGATGTGCTTTAGTGGGCATGGTGAGGCTGGACTGGGCTGATGGTTGGACTAGATGATATTGAAGGTCTTTTCCAACCTTAATGATTCTATGATTCTAAACAGCTGCAGAAGAACAGTAGTTGCTTGGCCATATCAGCTTGCCCTGGGCATCATTACATCACTTGGTTGCAGTATTGCACTCCTGAGACCTCTTTGTGTGTTCATCTGCAGGTATCCCCTTTCCCATCATTGTTGCCTGGGCCATTGGGAAGCTGTACTACGACAATGAGAAGTGAGTCTTGCTACTCTCCTTCCCCCTTCCTCCTCTATTCCAATTCTCTGGTCATGCCAGGACCCAGCACACAGCACCCATGGGTGCGCCTGTAGGGGTTCTCATGGGGTGGGGGACGTGGAAAGGGTGTGAGGAAAAATGATACTCTTCCATTCTTTCTTTTATCCCACCTTTAGGCTCACTGCAGCACAAGCCCTGCCTGCTGCTGCATTTTTCCTTTCAAAACTGCAAATGAGATTTTTAAGAAGGGAAAAGGCTAGATTAAGCCACTGCTCCTACAAAGTGTTTGCTAAGTGGAGCTGGGATTTAATCTACCGGTAGAGATATAAACTACCACCACCTGAGCCATTTTCACAGAGACTTGCTAATGGAGGACTTAACAGGAACCTGATGAGTTCATCACGGGGATGGTGGAGCAGAAAGGAGCCTGCTCCAAATGAAAGCAGCTTGCTTTGTTTTGCAGCACTAGTTTTGCCTCGTGACTTGAGTATCCTTATTGCTCACAGGAGAAGGAATGATTAACCAAAATCCAACCAGGTGCTCTCAGGACACTGGTACTACCGTTAGCTCTGATGGGGTTTGCTGGGGACAGAGCCATCCTAGACCTATCTGTGTAAGGCTGTCTTTCCTTGCCTCACAAAAACCAGTTCCCACACCCACTTGGGACCAGTATAAACCTTCCTCCATAATCTGGTGGGTGGGACAAGCTATTTTGTAGTAGCTGCTCCCAGCTACAGTGGCTTAAGTCTTAGTGCCTTTGTGCTATGATATGGACATTGTGTAAGGGCAATGCAATAGTCAACCCAGGTCACTTGTGCTGCAGGCTTGTCCCTGACACCTCCTGTCCCTGACACCACATGTTTCCAACACTGCCTGCCTTTGCCTTGCAGGTGCTGGTTTGGGAAGCGAGCAGGAGTTTATACTGACTACATCTATCAAGGTCCCATGATTCTGGTGCTTCTGGTAAGGACAAAGTGACCTTGCTTGCTTTATATCATGTCCTTCCCATCTGCACTTGGACCTGGGTCTCACCAGCTGTGCTGTCCTGTGGCAGCAGTGCCCTGCAAGCCTGGCCCCCTCCACTAACATGGCACCCAGCCCAAGATGAAGAACACTGTGTGTGAATCCTGATGACTTCAGTTGGGCTAAAAGGGATTCTGAGAGGGCTGCTTCCATTGGCAGAATCCCATAAGCACTGGTCAGTCTCCCCATCCCTGCTGACGCATTGTTTGGGTGCAGGTGTGTGCTCAGCTAAACATCAGGAGCTGTCTCAACCTCATTCTTTGATATACCATGGTTTGCTCCTGGCCACGGGCTGAGCAGCAACGCTTGATCTAGAGGTCATACAGTTTACTGGGACTTCACTTTCTCTGGAAGGGACAAATAGGAGCAGAGTTGGCAGGTCCCAAGCAGCAGTACCAGCATCTGATTGGCATTTGTGGGTCAAAAGCTGTGCACAAGGTCTCTGCAGCTTCTCCTTCCCTGCCCAATGCTGGGAAAACCCAAGGGGGCATTAATCACTGGCACCAAGCTGTGTTCCCTGCACTTCGCTGGATAATTGAGCTGCTTTCATTTCCCAGCCCATCAGGTAGCCTGGCCACTTCTAATCTGTGTCAATTGTGCTCAGCCCCAGCACCACCCCCCAGTTTCATTAGCAGTTGGCAGCCAGGAGAGCAGCTCCTTGCTATGATGGCAGCCAATCTCCCCACATCCCCTTGTTCGCTTTACAGTCCTCCTCTCCATCCACTTTTTATTCACACATCTTCTTCACTCATCTTGTGGCGCACCCTCCAGCCCCTGGTCCTGCAAATAAGCTCCTAAATCTTATTGCTAAAGTATATACATAGATGCCCTTTCCCAGTGAAAGGAAGGCAGTGGGGATCCTCATGAGAAACAGAGTCCATGCGTACTGCATCCACTGCTTTTCAGTTTTGTGACTCACCCCAGGTTTGGCTCGGGTTCATGAGGTGTTCCTAGTTCCCTTGGCACATTTCCTCTGCTGTGGGAATAGAGGAAAACACGGGGGAGCAGACACTGACCAGCTGCCTTCTGCCTTCCAGATCAACTTCATCTTTCTGTTCAACATCGTTCGAATTCTCATGACCAAGCTCCGTGCATCAACCACATCAGAGACAATCCAGTACAGGTAAGAGCAGGAGTGAAAAGCAGACCTTGGAACAGCCTTAGCATGATGGAGTTGGGTCAGAAACAGCCCCACCTGCCAAGCAACAAGGGTACAGGAATGTGGAGATGCTTAAGAGAACCTCAAATGCTTTTTGAAGACGTGTGGATGTTACATCTGTGGTTGTTCAAAGGAAGAGAAAGGACCATGGGTAAAAGGGAAGAGGTTCTCCACTGCCATGGATGCTGCCCTGGGGAAGCTAAATCAGAGCAGGTTGTGTCCTTTAGCTTTCAACTCAAATTTGTGGGGTTTTTTTGCTATGTTCCAGTTTGCCAGCTGAAGCACCACGTCCTCAGCTATTGCCAGCTCATTCGTGCCAGCTTGCACTGGTGGCTGGGACTCTCCTGCAGATCCCAGCCCAGACTCACCAGGGATGGCTTTTCTGGCATTAAGTTACTGGTGGAATCTGTCAACAGGATTTTTCAGGAAAAAAAAATCACAGCTTGGCACTGGGCTCATTGCCTAATCAAAACAAATGAGATAGTGAGCCCCTATCCTTCCCGTGCTCTCTTGCATCAGCACAATCACTTTTTACAAGCTGCACTTGTAATCTCATCAATAAAAGATATCAAATTAATTAGCTGAGATAAGTTTTTCATAAACCCATCTCGATGGGTGTAAATTATCTTACCCTCCTTAATTCCTTTTTAACGAAGCCCTAGCTCAGCCAAGCAGTTGTTTAGCAGCAGCTCAAGGTCAGATCTCTGTTATCCACCACCCATTTCAGTCGAGAAGCCAAACAAAGTGCTCATATCAGCCCAATTATTTGGGGATTGCTTTAGGAAACAGCCCAGCTCTGCTCATGATGGTTCTGGGAGTGGGATGGGGACAGTCCCCATGCTCAGTGTTGTGTTGTAGCAGCTCAGCTCCTTGGTTTCTCTCCAGAAAAGCAGTCAAGGCCACACTGGTGCTGCTGCCCTTGCTGGGAATCACATACATGCTGTTCTTTGTCAACCCGGGGGAGGATGAGATCTCCAGGATCGTCTTCATCTACTTCAACTCCTTCCTGGAGTCCTTCCAGGTACTACTCTCAGCTGCCATCCCAGTGCCCCACACCAAGGGATGTGGAGGAGCATGTGGTGTGGCTGATGTCTCATCCTACTCCTCCCCAATCCCAAAAATTGACCTCTCCAAACCTTGAGGTTGCTTCAGGGATGCTCAGCCTTGGGGTAACTCCACTGTGACTCTGCACTTGTCTCCTTGCAGGGCTTCTTTGTCTCTGTCTTCTACTGCTTCCTGAACAGTGAGGTGAGCACTGGGGCTGAGGGTGCTTGGGAGGGGTCTGTGTCCATCCTTGGGAATGGGTGCAAGATCAGTTACCCCCAGTTGCAGACACATCCACAACCTCTAGAACAGACCACATTGTGCCCAGACAGAGAACAGCATATTCTCTGGCTCTATGCTTTGTCCAGGGGGATCTGGCAGAAAATGGGAATTGCTTCACACAGGGAATAGAAAACGTAGCTTCAGCTCCTTCTGGTTTTGTTTGCTGTGGTTCTGTGGGTTTTCTTTTTTTTTTTCATTTGTTTTCAGTGAGAATTGCCCATGAGCACCTTATGCAAATCAAACACAACTGACAGCTTCCAGGGCTTTGCTGTTTGGAAGACTGTCTCCAGCCTTTACAAATTCTTCCTCCCAGGCTTTGCATTTGTTGTGGCTTGTTTGGGCGCTGTGCTGGATTTAACAGAGATGCTCAGCCTCCAAAAATATGAGAAACTGAGAATTTTTGCTGCCTATCTCACATGCAGCAAGCAAGGCAAGGCTCTGGGGAGGAATTACAGTCGAAACAGAACATCTCATAGGAAATATCAGTTGCTTGCTATTTCCTCCTATTTGGGGAAGGAAAATACACTGCTGAGAATGGATACTTTGAGGGTGCATGCGTGTGATTTGGTGCAGCAGGTGAGCCCAGGACCTCATTCCCATGTGAGTGTGAAAAGTGTCACTTCTCGGGCTCCAAACTAAAATTCAGCTGCAAGCAAAGGAGGCAGGAGCAGGGGCTGATCCTTTCCTTCTCCTAGATGCTCTCACACCTTGGCTGGCTGTGATGTAGCAGCTGAGCACAAAAGCAACCAGCGAAGCCCTAGGGAAGAGCAACATGAGTATTTTAAACCTCCAGAGAAGACACAGATCCCTCTCTGGGTTATTTTTCAAACTGCTTTTCAGCAGCAAAAGGCAGCTGGCAGCATCCTGACATAACAGGATCAGATGTGCTAAGTAACTCACTGGTACTGATATATTTTATGCAAGATAAAAAGGGATCGGATGAGGACTCACTGGTGAGCATCTCACGTTATGCAGCATTTGGTCTTGCCATGGCTTCCATCCCAGGTGGGGACCAGATAACCCACAGGAGTCCCCAGTTGTCACTCTCATCTCTCTCAGTCCTTCCATGAGGATATCTTTGTGTCTTTGAACAGCTTTCAGCGCCCTGTTTGGTGCTCAGCCTTCAATAGCAGGACCAGGAAAACAAAAGGAATTGGGAGGTCTCTTGTTTTCCCCTTCAGAAAAATTACACAACCCCCCTTTGCCTTTGCAAGCAGAGCTCAGATAATCCCTCTGCAGCATGTCCAGCTCAGTGCTCGCAGGGTCCATGGATACTAATTGTCCCCTCCTCTGTGTCACCCCCCAGGTGCGCTCGGCCGTGCGGAAGCGGTGGCACCGATGGCAGGACAAGCATTCCATCCGCGCTCGTGTGGCTCGGGCCATGTCCATCCCCACCTCCCCGACCCGGGTCAGCTTCCACAGCATCAAGCAGTCCTCAGCAGTGTGAGGCAGGAGGAGGCAGCTGCCCGACGGGACCCTGCTGTGTGGGTACAGGAGCAGGGTGCTGCTCGCAGAGGATGCGCAAAGTTGAAGTGGGCAATGGGAAACTCTGCAGAAGCTCCTGTGCGGACAGGACAGACCTGTAGGATGTGGGACATCTTGAGATGCGTTGTCGCCTGCTTGGCTGTGGTGTGACCTGCTGGGGTGGCAGGAGGAATCTGGAGAGGCTGTGGCAGCTGCTCTGTCTGCATCCATCCCAGTACGATGCCGTGTGTTCCAACTCTGCCTATGTTTGTCACTTCTCTGAGGTGACACCAAGGCGGGGACACCCCAGGGATTAATCCTGTGACTAGAAATGCTGCTCAGGGTGGGCAAAAACCTCTGAGCTGATGAAGGTGGCAGAGAGCCCAGGGCTGATTGTGGACTTTGCTTTACACTGCTGTGTTTTTAAAGCGCTGGGGTTGTTGGAGCCCCCCCCCCCCTTGTCAGCTCATCCCTCCGTATAAGACAGAGGGCAGGGAGGCAGGACACGAAGTCAGAGCCCTGGGACCTCAGCCTGGCCCTGAGTCCTTGTTTGGGGAAAGGTGAGGAAGAGCAGCCCCGTGGAGATGTGTGTGGCTCTGTCCCTCCCTGCCCTGCTCTCACCCTTGTCCCAAGCTCTGTGCCAAAGCTGCTCCCTGCCCTTGTACAGAGACCGGGGCCGAATCCCTCCCAGACTGGGATTAAGTGCCTTGGAGGAGTGGCAGCCTCCATCCCCACACCAGCTCCCAGGCTTTGCCATGTCTCTGTCCCATTTCACCTGATCACAGAATGCAGCTCTGTGTGCGTTGGAGGATTTGGCCCTGACCTCAGAGTCAAGTTCTTTCCCTCCCCCTCCCCAATGGGATGCTTGAGCAGAGGGGCTGTGGGCTGAGGCTGCTCTCTGCATCTCAGGGCATTGCCTCCAAGGTCCCACAGGCTTTGCTAGGAGTCACTTCACACTTCTGTGCCTCGATTTCCCCCCTGTAAGAAACAGCTGTAAGTATTTCCCATCCTGGGGAAGTTTAAGCACTGTAGAATTTGTAGGATGTGATTTCCTCAAGGTGCACCACCAGAAAGGAACACAATCTCTTTTACTTTAACGAAAAGAAAGAGGGGAAAAACAAAAGGTTTAGGCTAAAACCTCCAGGATCTTTCCTTACACGTTTATGAAGTTCAACAGTTTGAAGCACATCCTTTCAATTTCTCTTTTTCCCACAGAGATTTCCCGCTTGCATGTCTGCTGTGCAGCCCAACCCAGAAATGCAGGGAGCAGCTCCCAGTGTTACCTGCTGACCACCACTGGGACAGTTCCCTGTACGTGGGGCAGACACTGCTCCTTGCAGCAAAGTTCACCCATCACCAGCAGAAAGTACCCCTCGTCCCAGTTGTGGGTGAGGTAAAAAACACCCTGGAGTTACACAACAGGAAAACCAGCAAGCCCCAGCTTTATTCCCATATGGACAGATGTGCAAAAATGGGGCAAACCCCGAGGAAACTGCTGAGAAAGTGCTGCTTATGGCACAGCCAGAGCCCATCCCAGACCCCTGCCCAGAGACAGAGGATGACATCCTGCAGGAATAGACCTCCCATGGGTCTCACTGCGTTCTGTTGGGCACATTGGAGGGCACTTTGCTAGCTCAGAGCTGCTGGCGATACAGAGAAGGGAGAACCTTCCCTTCCCCCCCCTCCCCAAGAAGTGCATTTGCATTGTACTCCAACACTTGTTGTATTCCAACATGTGGTGTGCTACAGGTTCCCTTGGGGTTCCTTTAAAGCAGTCATTTCTGGTGGGAAAGAAGCTGCAAACTGAAAAGAGCAAAGAGAAACCCAAACCTGTGTCTGCGTTTGCGTCGCTGCTTTTCCTTTCTCTCGGTGGTTTGCTCCAACCAACGTGACTTTGCTTTCCATATGGAGAGGTATGTGTGTTCTCAGCCTTCTTTGATTAAAACGACTTTGATTCCTCTCCCAAGGACTTTGAGGGCATTTTTATAGTTTGGAGAAGGCACCCCCAGCACAGCCCCTCTTCAATTCCCATCTGGGGGCTTCTTGCTTCCCCAGATCTGTCCCATAGCACGGAGGTGGGATACAGCTTTCCATGAGGATACTGCTCCATCCCATTAAAGGAGGTGAGGAGCATCACTATGAGACTCCCACACTAATAACACCATGCTTAATAAAACCAAACGCCCCTCCACATTTTCCATGCAACTCCTTCTCACAGCTGAGCTGAGAATAAAGACAATGTGCAATTAAACCCCAAGTTCATTTCATACATCAATGTTTACTAGTGAAATTCAGACACAAACTCTTCTTTCTGGTCAAGCTCTTCTGCTGCAGAATTAATTTGCTCATCACACTGAGCCTTGGAGAGAGATGTAATTTGGTAAGCATCATGCACATAAATAATAATTACACGTTCCTGCTGATTACATGATTGTATTTGAAGTTATCAAGTAATTCCAAGATGAATGACCTGCCAATCGCTGCCTCCTGTGCTCTTGACAAGGTTGCAGCCTCTTCAGATAATGCTGCATTAACCCTTCATGTTAGCCTGGGAGAAACTTGGCAAGGTGTGTCCACCCGCCCTGGATATTTCTCCTCTGTGATGTGCAGTCCTCCCCATGCTGCCAAAACCCCATCAATTATTGATCAGTAATTCAATTCTGATGCCCTCTTGCCCTCTGCTCAGCCTCCTGCTGGCATTTCTCACCGCAGCCCCAGCAAAATGGCTCTCAAGCACACACGGTGGGTAGAGACAGGCAGCACTCCCCCACCCTCGTGACATTTTCATTTGTATTTTTCCAGTTTGGAGGAAATCTGAGGAGCAGCAGCACAAACACAGCTCCTTCTGATCCCTTTGGAGAGCCTGCCTGCTCAGCACTCCAGAAATGTGGGGCTTTGGGTCATTGTTTCCATGGGAAGCTATTGCTTTCAGGCTTCCCCAGCTGGACCCTGGGCCTTCTGCTATAGGGGACACTAAGGCACAGATTGCAGTGTCACAAAACCAGATGCTGGGCTCTGCTGAGTGCCATCCTGCAGAAATCTCTGCTGCATTGCTACTACATCCAGCAGGCAAAGAAGCATCAGTGTGATGGGGGTTGGTACCCTACTCAGCATCCTGCAACATCCTTCTGCCCAGAGGAAGCAGCAGCAGTGAGAGCTGCCCATCCTGACCCAACCAATGATTCCCCAAACACAGTCCCCTTCTGCCTCAACAGGAGCATCTATTTTCAGCTGCTCACAGATACAACAAGGAGGGGAGACCCTAATTTAGGTGTGCCAGGGGAAGGATCTCAGTGATCTCAGGATCACTGCCCACATGGGTTCCCCTAGGGGAAGGATCTCAGTGATCTCAGGATCACTGCCCACATGGGTTCCCCTAAGCAGCAACTGGGGACAACTGCTCCAGACTCTGAGCTCTCCTCCTCCCCTGCCCCCTGGCTGCTTTTCTTGCTGTCATGCAGGTCTTCTTAAAGGAACACACTGGGGTGGGACAACTGGATGGTCCAAATGAGTTCCTCTAGAGCTGCATTTGTAGCATTTGCAGCTGCAGAAGTGTTGGCACAGCGAAAGCAGGAGACCTGGACAAGGAAGGAAACCTCAGTCTGAGAGCATGTGTGAATGAAATGCACTGTAAGGGCAGGGCTAAGAGCTTGGTACAAGCCCAAAAAAAAATCAGAGAGACTTTGTCTACTGGATAGAGAGAAAAATGGGTTGAGATATACAGGACAAGTGTTGTGTGATAAGCTGGAATGATGATGTCCATGTATTACCAGTTTGACCGGTAATACATCACTAAGCCAAAGGCACAGTAATAGAAATGCTTATGAGTCTGATGAAAATGATCTGGGTGGTTAAGGGAAGCTATATTTTAATGCATTAATGTGGTTAAAGAAGTGCTCAGAGCCTACAGACAGGCTCAGCAGATAAGAAATAACCCTTCTTTTTGCCGAGTGGCAGTGTGTTCTGTAGGGCTATGTGTACAGGGATGCTTCGGCCTCCTCCTCTGTGCAAGGCGATGCTAAGGGAAACTCATCCCATCCCCAGCAACAAAACCTGTCAAGCCAATGCTGAGCAGAGACTGTGACACTGACAGTGAGACGAGGTGGGCCAGCAGGGACCTGCTCTCTGCACAGTAGGTTTTCAGCATCTGATTTCCATGCTATTCTATTTCTTTTTTCTTTTTTTTCCCCAACACGCTGTATGATAGCATAGAGCAAAGCACGGCCCCATCCACAGAGATTTTCTGTTTTCAGAGCTGCTGCATCTCAGGTGAATTGTGCCAAAACTGTACGGAGAGATTTCAAGACCCCAGAGCATCACACACCCCAGCCTGGCAAAACAACACAAGAGTCAAGCACTGGAGAGGATGAAGTGCAGACAGTGCTGTGGCAATTTAGGGAAATCTATGCAGAATGAGCAGCAATTAAATGAGGATCAACTAGGTTGCAAGAGGAGAAAATTGCTTCTTTCAAACCCTTTTGATTATAGAGCTGCAACAGCCCAGATCTCCCATGGCTTACCACCACCGTGAGCAGATGAAGAGGCTGTTAATAAAGATTGTCAGAAGCTTTCCCCGAGCCAAACACCCTCAGTGGGGCCGGGTGTGGAGCGACCCCACACTCTGCTCTGCCATTAACCACTGACACCACCTGAAGGCGAGCAGCTTGTCCACGCACTCAAAGGGCAGCAGGACACGTGGGAAACGATTCCTCCTCCATCAGGGTGGGATGCAGCGAAGTCTCCAACCCTCCCCATCCCCACAGCCCTTCTCCATCCCTGACATCCTGAAAGGCCAACTGTGTCCGCCGTCTGTGCCGCGGTACTTGTCAGACCTTCTTGTCTGAGAGCTGCCAGGAGGGGACGGGTGCCAGGAACGGCTCAGGGAGGATGGAGGTGTTATTTCTTCCCCCCCATCACTCCTCGCTCCCTGGAATGGCAGCCAGATGGACCAGTGCTGCTGACGTCTACAGAGTCCCAGGGAGGGCAGGAGTGAACCACACTGATTTCAGGACAGGACCTGCATCCTGTCAAGGTCAGACCTGGCCCTCTGACACCCTAAAAGGACAAGCCCCATCTCCCTGAGTCCCACAGCACTCAGAAGGGGCTGGGCTCTATCTCGTCAGCTCCTCTATACATTTCTGGGGGATTTTAAGGTAGAGGAAGGATGGAGAACTGCTTCACTTGGCAGCTGAAGCGAAGATCCTCATGGGTCCCTTCTGACTCTGAATATTCTGTGATTTTATGATTCTATAAAGTGAGTGCACAGTCAGGCTCACACACTGCAGGAATCCACATCAAAAAACCTGTCACTGGCTTAGGGAGCTGACCACCACCCATTCTTCCTCACCATCCTTGGAGAAAATACACAGTAGATGCCACACCACACTCAGTAGCTGAGCTGCAGCTACCTTCTGTGCCAATTACATACTTAAGCTAATGCCACGGCGTTAATTGCATTAATAGGAGACTAATTGCACACCTAACAGACATAAACGGGAGCTAATTATCTGACACAACACTGGGCTCAGCACACACCTGTCTGTCTTAGCAACGTTTGGGGAACACCTTGCTGGCAGCCCTGCAGCAAATCACTGCTGTGACTGCAGACTGTGATTCCCCCAGCAGGAATAGCTCCCTGGGTCTTCCTGGGGTAGGTTAATCCTGTGGCAATAGCAAGAAGATGTGTTTAGCTGTCCTCACACACCTGGGAATACTAACATGGGGTCATCTCTGACCATGAGTCCAAGAGCACTCATAAGGAAGGGTGCTGCTTATATCCAGCAGCAGCAGTACAGGGCAACTAGCACCCTGGGAATGGCCAAAGTAGCAGTACCATTCTGGATGTGCCCCATAAAAAGGCAGGGAATGGGTTATTCCTGCCTGGAAGGAGCACAAAGTATTTGGGGAAAGCACTAACTTTGCTCAGAGGATGCTCAAGAGCCACAGGACTACCCCAACATCCAGCGTTGCTCTTGATGTGTTCCCCTTCCTGACGTCTGGCCCCACACTTCGCAGCACCTTGCTAATACCCATCCCTCAGATCCTCCAGCTCTGGTGAATGAAAACTGAGCTGGAAACATCACACGGCCCCAACAACGCATCCTCTTCCCAGGATCATCGCAGCCCAGTGCTAAGCAGGCAGCAAGCAGGGTAGTCACGCAGGCTCCTTCCCAAGGGCTCTGTGCCCTCTCACTAGAAGGTAATTAGTGCCTCTTGACTTGTTGACAAACCAGCAGCAATAGTGGTGGGAAATAGGAGGGCTGGGTGCTGAGATGTCAGGTGTCAAATCCAGCCTTGAGAAAATGAGCTGTCCTTTTAGGATTTAGGTGAGTTTGAGCATGCTTAGCCTCCTGTAGCACCCTACAATTGGTGAGGAAGTGCTTTTTGCATGGTTAGACACAGCTATTAGCCAACAGAAACAACACGGATACCCATTACTCTGCCCCTTTGACACGGTGCTGGATGCAAAGTATGTGGGAAAGTGAAATACGCTTGGGATGGAAAGGAAAAATTGGGTGAAGAAGTGATAATTTCACCTTCAGCCCCAAATCCCAATGATAAGCACAGTCTGAGCTTTTAGAACACACTGAAAAACAAAAACAATAGTAATAATAATAATAATAGAATGTAAAGAAAGGCTTTGGAAGCAGATTTCCCTACAAATGCATCTTGGGAGGGATCCTCAACATGTACGTCTGAAATAGCTCAGTAAAATATCTCAGGCTCGAGGGAGAAAAAAATCATTCTGGATTTGAGGGGAGTTTGACAAATTCCACCAGCAGCCCCACGCAACCCACTCCATGCCAGCGCTGCTCATAACTCAACATTCTTTCCTCTGCTTTCTTATTTCCAGCCCTGAGCAGCCTTTTTTCCAGCAGGTACGGCCTGAGCAGAGCGGCCGTGGTTCCCTCTCAGTGGAACATCATTCATTTTCCCTCCCAGTCGCAGCCTTTGCAGCCATGCCATGCTGACACCTCTCCGAAGAAGGGGCTGCATTTCATTACCCAGGGCAGAGCACGCCGCTTGCAAAGGAAAATCAATATCTGTCATCCTTATTTATGTATGAGCTTTTATTAATGGGAATTTCGGAGCTGGGCTGATGTTCTCTGTGTCTGTCCTTAATACTCACAGCTCCGTGTGCTCTCCCCCCTCCAGTCAATAGCTATTCCTGTTTCCAAAGAGATGCACTTTAAAAACCTCTACACCGTTTACTTCACCCAGAGGAGTGGGGTTTTTGGTTTTTTTTCAGCAGCTCAATAATATTCATGTACAATATAAATACACACAGTATCCTTTGATGCCCTGACTGGGCTGAGAGTCTCTCTTTTCTCCACCATTTCCTCCCTACAGCAAAGGCTCATGAAATCCTCAGTCCAAAATATTGTTTTGTTTTTTTTTTTTTCTTGAGAAGCATTTGAGGATTGATTGCTGTTTTCTTCTTTAATAAAGTACCTATTTCTTTCTTGTTTTTCTCTCCCACTGGAAGATAAAAACCCCAAATGTTGCTTTATTGGCAAAGCTTTCCAGTTGCTGTTGCCGAAAACCTAAGATACTTTGGCCTGGAACCAAAATCACGGAAGCCTTTCCAAGAAACATTTTAAAAACCTTAAAACTGCTTGTGGTTGTATAGGCTGAAATTTACCAAGTGGAAAAGTCCTATTTTTAACAACCTCTGGGACAGATGTGATCCCGGAGGTGCTACACATCTGCCACTTCTGTATTCAGGTCAAGTCCCTCTCTGTGCTCGTGGCCACAGCAGGACTGGGGCTGAGAACCCCCAGAAGCTCCCTCCTGACCCTGATTCCTTCTGCACAATCCCTTCTGGGGGCAATTCAGTGTCCCTCAGCCCAAGTAGAGAGCGCAGGGTGGGACGCATTGGCAAGGCACCGTGTTGGGTAGCAGTGATGTGTCAGAGGAAGTGGCTTTCAACTTGGAATCTCTCTGCAGCATCAGTGATAAACAATCCCCAATGAACGAAACAGCAAGAGAGAAATGCAGAGACCTGAGGATCTTCTGCCTTTCCCCTGGCTCCTGAGGATGCTTTGAAGTCTTGGATCTTGTGGTCACATCTGGATCCTCTTTCCTTCTTCACCTCATTCACTCCTGAGAATGAAAGAAACCTACAGAGCTGCCCATTTCCCTTAGAAGAGAGATTTAATTTAAACATTTTCTTCCCCAGGTCCTCATGCCTTTTCCTGCATCAAGAAAGTGAGGGTTGGAAACCAGATCTTCCAGCACCTCAACATGCTCAGCACCTCCACATGCAGCACTGAGAGCTTACATGCACTCAAGCTGAAAACTAATGACACCATCAGTGCCCCTTTGCTGGTGCTTTTCTCCTCATTTAGTGAAAATGGAAAAGGAGAGGCGAGGTGAGCTTTGCTTGCATAGTCCTTATTGAACTTGAAGTGCAAGTGCTTAGAAAGAGCATCACTCTCCATGAAGGAGTTTTCTCCCGTAGGGTGGTGTGGATTTTTTTTTTCATTTATTTCTTTGTTTTCTGTCAAATTCCAACAGGATATTCTCTTCTTATTCCACCTCCCGTTCCTACATGCTTGCTAATAATTCCCCAGGAAATCTCCCTCCCACTCCTTTTCACTGCAGCCAGGAGCCCTCTGAGTGTCAGAACCCCACAGAGATGGCAGAGGGCTTAAAGTGGCAGTGGAGAGACTGAGTGGCCAGCCCAGTAAGACCAGTTCAATTCTTCTGACCACTGCACAGATCACCACATCTCAGCGAGCACTGGCAGCTCCTAGAGCCTCTCTCCGTGGTTTGGGGTGAGATGAGCAGCAGTACAGTGGAAAGATGGCTTTCCCCTCATTGTAATCCCATCCCACTGAAGGGATGGAGGTGCCAAAAAGGAGATCTGCAGAGAGCTGGAGGTAGCATCAGATGGAAATTCCCACCAGGATTGCAACCAGCCATGTTTTTATCCTGGTAGCTCATTAACTCCATGTGGAATAATCAGGGTTTCTAGTTTCATTAACATGCAAAGTTAATCTCTATGAACTCTCTCCTGCTCTGCAGCACTCTCCTGGGGGATCTGTGCTTGCACACCTGCAAGATTAAAGGCATCGTGTTAATTTAGCATTCCAAGTGCTGGGGGATGTGGATGCTTCCATCTGTGAGCAGCCTGATGCAGTGTCAAATCCTCCACATGGCCCAGCAACATCAGAGCAGGCAATGGGGTGTGCTCCCACCAGTGGCCCTTGTAGGGCACCAATGGCTCTAGGGACCTCGGCATGACTTCAGGAAGGATGGGATGGGCACAGAGTGGGAATCCCACCACCCCAGGCACGGTTGTCACTTGCAAATATGTTGAGGTTGTACCCACTTGTCTTCCTCCCCAGGAATAGCAGGGGTTTGGCAGGCAGAATTCTACAACCTCCAGGCTGAACCTGCTACATCGCATCCCCAAGCTGTCAGATAAACCCCACCATGCTCCCTCCCAGCTGGGATTAGACATGATGGCTGAATTCTGAGCACTGAGCGTGAATCACATCTTTCTGCCAAGCCAGGGGGCTGCTACACGCTGCAGTATGAAAACCAGAATCATGTGCAGAGCAAACCATATCCCCCTGCACTGCCAGGGCGCCGTGGATGCTTTGGGATGCGAGGTTACAAGCAGCTAGGAGGGAGAGATTGTCTTGTCACTCCACCAGTGATGGGTGCAGCAGGGGAATGGTGACAACTTTGCTGACAGCCTGGAGACAGCTGCAGTGAGCTGTCCTGCTGTTTGCAGAGGGACAGTGTGATGTTGATTGTCAGGATTGTTCTTGTTGGTCTCTCCTCTTCCTAGCAGCAGGTTAAATGTAACAGAAGTGCAAAGAGCTGCAAATCCAGGCACACCACTGCTCAAAATCTGTGAAAATACACTTAGAAATTGTGGTATATGGGAGTATGGATGCACAGGTGAGCATGGCAGAGCACTAAAACACCTCCTGGACAGGTGATAAATAGGAGCTGGAGTGGAAAGCCAGACTCAGCACGTGCAGCATCATCCTAAGGACATATTACTACTAAATCCAGCTTCCTTTGTAATTCTGAGTATATTAGCTCACGACCCCTGCTCATTTTCAATTCCCCATTCTCCATTTCTTACAGATTTAATTTATCTTTAAAACATCTCACACTGGGCTGTGCAGGCAGACTTTAACACAGGAAGGAGGAGCAGACACAGTGGCCATTGCAGTGGTTCCCCATCACAAGAAATGATTTAGACTCAACCAAGAACTTCTTGCGACATGCTCTTTCATGGGTGTTTTATCACCCTGGGGTTCTTTGCTCACAGTCATTAACTTAGGGGAGGGGGGGGATGGGTGAAGGGAACCAAAAATGCTGAATGCACTGCATTTTTCTGCAGGTGATCAGCAGCAGCAGGTTCCAGAGATTCAATTTACCTTTACTCTGTTATCATTGTGCTTCACTGGCCATGGTTAATTACTCTATAGCAATCATGGCTCCTACCTAATTTTCCCTCTATTATCCCTTTTTTTTTTTTTCTTTTGTTTTCCACTAGGGCTAAAAGGAGCCCACCAGCTGCTAATAAATTGCATTAAATTGGAATCGATTCCACAAGTGTAATCAGAGCTATGAGAAACTCCCAAAGGTTTAGCGAGGGATCCTGCAGCAGTAAATACCCACTGGTTCACAGCGTGTGGTTACACGTATGTGCTAATGCTCTGCAAGTCCTGCAGTGCTTCTTGGGTGAAGTTCTTTAGTGCTGTCACACTTGAATTGTTACAGAGTTGCTGCTTGGAGGCAGCTCTGATTCCTGTTCTCATCACTCAGAATTGGTGTACAATTAGGGATTCTCTGGGCCCCAGGCCAAAGCCAATGCTTGCAGAGAGGTTAAGACCGGGCTTAGCTAGCAATAGCTGTGTCCCAGCAGTGTCTTGGTGCTGGTGAGGCCAAGAAGGACTTGGTGCTTGTGACAAGGAGCTTCATTTGCAGTTGTGGGACTCAGTAACCTCATGGAAGGGAAATCTGAAGAGTTATTACACAGAGAAGGTACCTCTGTCTCATACTACAAAGAGCCAGAAACTGAGAACACACCTTTATGTGCTCGTCCTGCTCTTTCCCTAGCTCTTGCTTTTGGTTTCCATCATCGTGCTACATAGTGGGGACCCCACGTGCAACCCATTGGGATGCTCTCAGGCTGGGCAAGAGCACAGCTGCTACACAGGGACCAGAGCTCATGGCTCAGCATGAGAAGCAGCATGGGCTAGTTGGAGGAATGCCATGCAGAAGCATCTCCAGCAGCTGTGTTTAGACTTGCAGACGACAGCAGCATCCTTCTCCTGGTCTTAACAGGCCTTCGGGCATCAGGGTGATAACTCAGGCAGACAGGATCAATCTTCTGTGGCTGGAAATGGTGGGGAGCAGGAACAGGAAGATCCCTAGCCTGTGTTTGACATCAATCAAATATGCGTGAAAATAGTTCAGTGGTAGTAACAAAGCCGCAGGGAGGAGGAGAGCTGGGGAGATGCTCATGAATCACAAGCCAAGCAATTCAGCTGTGTGACTGCGAGAAGCAGCCCAAAACCACTGCCCAATCCTCCCCAGAGGTGAGGTGCATTGGTGACCCATAGAATCCTTGCATCCTGTGGGCAGGATGTGTGGGCTGCCCTGCCAACCCAAACTCAAGTGCTGCCCGAGATGCACAGAGGGAGGTACCATGCTAATGAGCAGTAATTAGCTTCTCCTCCTGGCTGCCTAATGAACTGTGTCCGAATCATGCTGGACACCCTGAGAGAGCAAACAGACTCTAAGGATGAAGTGAGCAAATGCACCTGATTCAGACCTGCAGTTCTCTGGGGATGCTCTGAATGGAGAAAGCTCAGTGACACTAATCTCATCCTCAGCTCTGCAGAGACACATGGGTGACTTCAGGAGCTGCCCGAGGTGACACTGGAAACTGAGGCAGAAAAATGTATTTTCTTTATGAAAAAACAAGGAAATTGACGTGCTCCAAATCCTCTTGAAATTGCCTGCTGGGTATGTTGCACTCAAAATAATGGTCTCTAAAAATGGCTCGTCTAGCAAATGCATTATCACAGCCAGGAGGAGATGCACAGCTTGGCTAGAGAGATGTTTCCTGAAAGGTGTCAACAAATGCTGGCAGATGTTTGTCCAGAACTTTCCCAGGCTTGTGTTGTGTGTGTCCTGGGGACAGTGAGGCACTAAGGAGCCCACTGGTGACATAGGAGAGATTGCAGCTGGTTTTGTTGTCAGCTGTGTTTCATCCTTCCCCTGCAGGGAGTGAAGAGGTGAAGAGGCATCAAGCAAAGCCTGTACTGGAAGAAGGAAGAGGCTTTCCCATGCTACATGGGATCAGCCACTACCTTGCACCCCACTGCTCCCTACTGACCCTGTGCCTGCAGCCCCACACCAGCCCTGCTGCTTCCAACAAACACATCCCTTCTGATTCAACAGGAGAAAAAGCAAGACTTCACTGAAATCTTGCAGCTGCAGGATCTTCAATCTCCATCTAAGAGTCATTTAGATGTAAACACCCTCCTGCGGACCCAGAGCTGCTTACAACAGACGGATGGATGATCGGCATTGAGCTCTTTATGCCATAAGGCTGTGTTTTATTTGCCTGCCTTGGCAATAAAGTCTGGAGGTTGTTCAGCAGCAGCAGTTCAGCAGCAGTTTCTCGTTAGAAGTGCAGCATTTGCCTTTCTTTATTTTTTCAAGCATGCTTTCCTCTTTGCAATGCTCTAACTTCACCGGGTTGTAGGCGATAAATCAGTGTTTCCCAGGAGCTGCCAATGGTGCAAGGCTGATCACATCAGCTATGGATCTGTCCTGTCCCATGCATTTGGCTCCACAGCACAAAACACAAAAATATACCTCCGCTGAAGGACACAATTATCCAATCAAGGCAGAATTTACTGGGAAAAGTGATTTTTGTGGTGTGCATCAAGAATAACTTCTCCAGCTTCTCAGAGCAAGGACACGCTGAAGGTGATCAAACAAAAACTACAGCAGGGAGCTCTCCTATACATTTGATTGCAGAGATCTCTGCAGCCGTATGCAGCAAGGGGAGTTACATCTAACGGGAATATTTCACTTCATTACAAAAAACCCACACGCTCAGAGCCAAAGTACCTCTTCACTACCAAACACGCTGATGCAATCAGCTCCTGAGCACTGCTGTGATTGTAAACCTTCATCAAGATTTCAGTGCTTCTGCACCGCCAGACAATAACCAGGATGAGTGGCCAGGGGGGGGAACACAGCCACTGCTGGCAGCGTGGTGATGCCCAGCATCTGCAGAGCAGTGTTTGTTGGAAGTGCCGCAGCACACAGAAAAAGTTGGATGGGATCCTGTGCAGTCACAGAGAGGGAAAAGGAGAGAGAGATGGGGAATTGCCACCAAGAACTTGTGTTTGGAGGGCCAGGATTAAAAAAATTTGCCAAGACTGGGGAACTTCCAGAAGTATGTAGGTACAGGGATGGATCGCTGTATGTATTATGATGGTTTTAGGAAAACACCAAGGCTGATGTAGTGGAAATGCTAAGTCACAGCTTGAAGCAGTGATTGAGCACCTGGTGGGAAGGCCAACCCAGGGGAGCTCAGGTGCATGCAATGTACCTGAGTGACCAGAAGGGCTGGAGCCAAGATTGACCCTTCCCCACACCTCATTTAAGGGTTGGCAGTGGAGGCAAGGTTGTTTGGTTGGAGATCCTAGTGTGCTTGAAGCTTTCTGAAGGTAAGCAGCTTCTTTCTTATGTTTCTGAGCTCAAAGCTGTTGCATTTGAGAAAGTCCTCACTTGCTGTAGCCTAGGTCTTTGCTTCTCTGCTGTCATTGCTGTGCTTTCCATTGGGATACAACATCACACTGGAGAGCCTCCACAAGTGCGTAGGCATGAGGATGGACAATTGTATGCACAGTGATTGTTTTAGAAAACCATCAGGGATGGGGATTGTCCATAAAGGTGCAGCCATAAGGATGGATCAGTGTGCCTATGACGATAGTTTTAGGCTACCTGTGTCCTCCAGTTCTCAGTTTCTTTCCTCTGGTGTTTGTTGGTTTCTTTTCTTCTCACTGGTGGGTTATTGTACCACTTCCAGTTGTTGGTAGAGGAGATCAGAGCACGTAGATTCCTTCCCCACCCCACAGCTCAGACTTGGCAGCAACTTCTGTCCTCCTCAAGAATGTTGTGGATCCCATGCCTACCTTCTGTAGCCAATGGACTCTGACCCCAACCATACACTCCAGTTACTCTCTGTGTCCCCACCTCCACACTACACTTTAAAGCAGACCCCACTCCTGTCACCATGGTACAAAATGAGTTTTCTTTTGGATTCAGAACCTTACACAACAGCAATGCACGAATGTGCATCTCTCCCTGCTGCAGCTGATATCAACTAAGGCTCAGTCAGGGTCTCGATAGCACAAGCAGGTTGCGTGGAGATAGACTTTTAACACCTCCTGAACCGAAGCTGGTTCAATTATTTATAGGAAAGGGTTATAAAAATGCCCTGGAAATGACCTGAGAAGAGGCAAGGATTTCTTTAATAACAAGGCCTCTCTTTCTCTGCCTCTATTGATTCCATGATTGAAAAACATAAATGCAAAGTTTAAGACAAGTTTTCTTCCCCATCCCACCAGCTGTGCCACCCTGTGTCTGCAGGATAAAAATATCCCACTCACAACCAGCCTGCTCCCCAATGGGACTGACGGGTGCTTGCTACCTGTGGCAGATTGACTGAGAGCATGCTGGTGGATGGATGGTGCTGGGCTCTCCTCCAGTGCACGGCTTTGATTTATTGGTGTTTCCTGACCCTGACAGCTGGCTCTGTTCTGTGCACAGCAGTCCTTGGATCATCACGATGAGCAGAAAGCATTGCTTTAAGCTCTCCCTGTAGCCAGAGGAAGGTGATTTGAGGAAATAGCATGTTTCTGATCCTCAGAGTGCCAGTGCAGGGTCCCCTCATCCCATCACAGTCGGTCCATAGTGATTTTGTGCTGGAAGAGATTTCTCTGACCCTGTTTACGGTGGAGGAAAAATCCTGGGGAATGAGTGTACCCCACTAATTGGACCTCCTCCACCTGCAGGGGGCCCAGGGGCACTGGGTTGTGTTTAGGGATGCCAGTGTGGGCAAGATGAATCCATCCCACGCAGACCATTGGCAGCCACAGCCCAGGAGTTTTCCTGAAAAATAGGAATCTTTACCAAATCTGTGCTGCCTGACAGAGGAGCTGTCTGCAGACACTAAATAAAGCGGAACTCCTCGTTGTAGTGATGACCAATGTAATGATGGTCTGACGCTAGTTTCCTTGTCATGGTCACACACTTAATACAGTAACAACTACTGACAACAAGAAAATGCTCCAAGTTCAGAAAATACTATAATTTTGCTCGACTTTTACTGTACTAGCAGGTGAGTGGAGTAAATTGGACAGAGGGTTCCTCTGCCCCAGTTCTGACCAGTTCTGCCTGGGCTGAGTGACCTTCCAGACCCCAGGGAGACTGCAGAGCCGAGGCTGTGGGTTAAGGCACAGATCCAATACATCGTGAAGCTGTTGTCAAGTGCTTGTCCCTGGGAGAGCTCGTCAGGTTCAAAGAGTGATGGCTCCATAAGCAGTGCTGTGAACAGAAGTGCTCTGGTTCCAGGCATTGTCATTTAGACAATTTAGTTGTCACTGAAGACAAAGAGGTGACTTGCATACAGTGGATGAGCATCTGCAAAGGTGAAAATAGCAGCATCTGAGAAATTTTTCTCATCCTGTAGAGAGAAGGCACAGTGGGAAGTGGAAGTCATGCCTTGTAGCAGAGCTTGAAGGCATTATCATCAGTGGCTTGCTGTGACCTGCTGACCAATATTGCACCAGGAGCTGCGCAGGGGTAAGTCCCATCACATTTTGCTGTTGCCCAGTGGAATCTAGCTGTGGTCCAGCCCACACATGATTGCTTTGTCCCGGGTACAAGCTCCACTCCTTGCTCTGTGTTCATCACTACATCAATTAAAAGAACTGATGATCCCTTGTAAATGTGTAACATCTGGGAGTACCTCTGGAGGATGAACGTTATGCCAACCTTGAGGTTAATTATCCAAAAACTCCTGCCAGAAGCAACAAACCTGGCATCTGCTGTGAGCACACCTGGTCCCAAGCATCACAGCAGGGCATGGTAAGAAGAACCCCAAGATTCAGTCTGCCACTGCCACCCATGTCCAGTTGTCAGCCCAGCCTCTGAGATAGATACTGGTCTTTGAGATGAGTTTGTGTAAGGGAGGATGGAAACTGAAATGGATGGGACTGAGCACCTTGGCTTGTTTTTCTTCTCTGCTTTGCTTTGGCTCGCTGAACAACCCCATCTGGCTTTTTCGAACAGCAGTGTTACTCACCTTGCACTTTATGCTTTCCTGGGGATCAGTAATAAACATCCCCTCAGTCAATAATGAAACAGGAAGGAAAATTAGCAGCACTTCTACTGCAAGCTCAAAGCCAATCAATCCCAGGGAAATGCCATGGCTCTCACACAGGGGTCAGATACCTGCAGGGGCTGGTGCCCACCTCTCCCTTCTTCAGCCTTGTCCCTGCCTGTTTTTCCAATGAGTGGTATTTCTCTCCTTAAATTCAAGCCTTTCCCAGAAGCTGATGGCTCCTCCATCTATTTCTGCCTTTGAGGTGACATTTGGCGATGGTTTAAAATCATCCATGCATTTGTTTCAAGGTGAAGCATTAGTTTAGAGCAGGAGGAAATCTCAGAGAGGTGGAGGGAGCTGAGGCAAGGCAGAGCCAGCTAGCTTTGGGATGCTTGTTTCAGGGAGACAATTGCAACCCACAAGTATTGAGTGATACTGGGGACAAGGAAGTAAATATTTATGGTGGAAGAGGTGGGGGGTGAAAACAGAGATGGGATGATCCAGGATGAGCACTACAGAGAAGTATCTGCCTGTGGAATTGGCCTGAGTGCAGGCGAGGTGGAAGCTCCATCATTTGGGGATGCTCAGAATTACACTGAACAAGGTCTGAGTGAATTCCCTCCAGGGTGCAATCATGCACCAGCTGAGATGGATCTCTCCTGCCTCCCCACCTCTGCCTTTCACTACATTTTCTTGTAGAACTGTGGGTATTGCTAAGGAAATTATTAGACCCATTTACCCAGCAGCTGTGTGCTGCTTGCCTTCCTTCCACTGTCACTGTCATGGCCCTTGCAGATTGTTTTTTTTCCCAGGGCTATTTGAATTATATGGGAAGGAAAGAGGGATGCTCAGCCCCTGCATCACAAAGGGTTCTATGGCCACCATGCTGCCATTGACTGCAACCAACTCTGTCACTGGGTGTCTGAAGATAAGTGAAGCAGATTGGCATCACCCTTTCTCTGGCACAGTGGTTGTTATCAGGGGGATGGATAACAAAAGAGAAAGAGAGCAAAGGAGAGCCAGAGCTCCTGGGGCAAGATGCCTGTTGGGAGCCAGAAAAAAATCCAAAGCCTTTTCCAGAACAGCTCAAGGATTAAACCATCCATCCTGAGGTGGGCAGCTTGAAGGCTGGCGGTGGTTGGGCACCACCAGATGTGAAAAAGCTTTGTGGAAGGAAAGCCTCAGTGCCCAGAGAGAGCTGAGCTCTTGGCTGATGTGTCTGCAGTGAGCAGTGGAGGAGAAGGTGCCCTTTGTTTTCACTGCCAGTTTTCCTTCCCAAAGAGCAGCAGAAGAGAGGAAGGCTTCACTGCAATGCTGCTGAGATGGGTAGAGGTCACACTGCTCCCACGTCACGCTGGAGTTGAAGTCTCCTTCTTCCCATGCTCCCTAGGGGTTGCTACAGGGCATACTGGTGTTGAGAACAACATCTGGTGCGTGGCTTTGGGAGAGGTCACTGTACTTATCCCTGTCATATGGAAGAAGGATGCACATGCAGGAGAAGGGACTTGGCTGGACTCATCCAGACCTTCTCAAGCAGAAACACAAAACCAGGCTTTCCAGCACTGAGCAACAAATTGCAGATCCAACACCCCTCTCCATCTGCCAGCTCCTGTGGTTTTGTTTGCTCTTGCTTTCAGAGTGGCCACATTATCCGTACTTACAATTCAGATTAGAGGAAGTATGGTTTCTCCAACCCTCACAATAGGGAAAATAAGCTGGAAAGGACCAAAGTGACATCAGTTATGTCCAGGGCTTTGGACTGATTTTCTTCTCATATTCTGGAATAGTCGGACTTCAGGGTGAGACCAAGTGAAGAGAAATCTTCATTCCAGAAAAGCAATTGTTTTCTTTAAAAAGTAAAAAGCTGTTGGAAAAGAGGCTGAGTTTAAAGTGACCATTTAGCCATAACAGCAACTCTGCCAGAAATTTGCTATGAGGTGGAATGACTCAGAAATATAAAACTAAGGGGAAAACCTCTTCCTTTGTTCAAGGGAGAAAAAGAGATGTATCCTTTTCTAAAATAGAACTGAAAGCTCTGCAGTCTTGGATGGTATTCAGAATAAAAACTGCAGAGAAAATAATCCTGAGGATCTGGTCCCAGTCCTGGCACTGCCACTCTATGAATTGGTACTGATATTCAGAAAAAAGGGATGTAAAATGCAGTGTGTAAATCAATAGAACAGACAAATCAGGTCTGAAGATCACCTGCACGCTGTTATTTTCCTGCACCGATGGATGTTTTAAGCTGCCATATTTCCATTTGGGCAGAAGGAGCCCCTGTGGTAAGGGGGGCATGAACGTGGCTTATGGGGTCCGGTACAAGGAGGGCAGAGTGGTAAATCTCCAGTCTAAATGGGTTATGGAGTCAGTGGGATGCTGTCAGCTCAAAGTGCACCTCCCACCTGCTTTCCTATCAGTTTCTTCTTTGCTTCTCCTTGAGTTCAGCATAACAAACGCTGTGGCCGTGTCCTCTCCTAGCAGCCAGGGCTCTGTGCCCTTCTCCATCATCTAAACATCATCCTCCACCTCTAAGCCAGGGCCTGGGAATGGCCTGACACATGTGGCCCTCTCAGCCCCGCTCTCTCATGAAGATAAATGACCCTATTTGATGCAATGACAGGGGGGTAGCAGCTGGGGCAGCCTTCCAGCTGCTTTAAGGGCAGATCAAGACAGTGATTTTGGTACAGAAAATAAGACATCATCAGCATCTGCAGGCAAAGAGGGAGACTGTTTGCCCAGCTAATTAGCCTTCGGTGCTAATGATACTTAGAGCAGAAAATCCTGACGCACCAAGGTGTGCTGGTTTGCAGGAGTGTGAGCAGGATCCAGCCACAGAGAATTGTTTCTAAAAGGATATTTGCACTTGGTTTGATATGTACAAGCACAGAGGAGAGCCTGCTGTCCTTCTGAACCAGTGAGAGCAGAGGTGGCCTTTGGAGGACACCCAGGGCTGGGAGTTGGAGATCTCTCACCTTATGACCACAACATGATACCAGGGCAGAGCTGGGTAAAGCTGAGAGCTGAAAAACAAGGAAGAATCTACTCAAAGAGCAACTGAGTTGCAAGGATGCTCCTGCTCCTGGGAAGTAAAATCCCCACACAGAGAAGATTATTTTCATTTGGTCCGAGCCTTCCATTCTGATTATAATCAAAGCAGCTCATTCTGCCTTGCCTTCTCCCTGGCAGTGATGGGGTCACCCTGGATATCTCAGAACGAAATTTCTAAAGGAAATGTCTTTTACAACAAGCCTTTGTGATAAGAACGTAGCCACCTTATCAAAACGCTTTGCTCTCTGTCATATTTTTAAACAAAACCTGTGCCAAGCTTCTCCACCCAGCATGCCGATGGCTCACCCCAGCCCCGTGAGGCCAGGAGACAGAGCCAGGAGATGAAGCCAGGTATTTGCTACCCTCTGCTGTTCTCTTCCTGCTACATCACCTCCCTCCAGCAGAAGCCAACGCTGTTTTCGCCTTGCCTTTGTGACTCTGCGCTATCTGTCAGAGAGAAACCATTATCCTTCCCATCAGGAGATGCTGAGCCTGCCCAGGTGTCCTCAGGCTGAGCCTGCTGCCCACCCCATCTCTCTACTCCCCCAGCCTCCCCAACCCCTCCTCCCAAAGATCATCAGCTTCGTGCACATAGCAGCTGAGCTTTCTGCCATCTCCCAGACTGCTTTCCACCCTGCCCTTTCTGCCTTTGCCCCTGCCCCTGCCCTTGGGCCATTCCTCCCTCTGCATGGCTCAGAAATTAGGAAAAGCTCAGGGGAGAGCTTGGCTCTGACCTGCCAAGCACTGAAACCCTTCTGAAGTTCTCAGAGAACAGCCTGGCACCACCAGGGTTAATTCAGAAGTAGCATCAGAGCAGCTTCTGCCTTGATTATCAACCCTTGACCCTTCACAGAAGAAAACAAGCCAAGAGATGAATGCCAGCTGTGTTGCTTTGGTGCCCATGTTGAATATTTATCACCACATACACTGTTTATTACAAGGAGAGGTGGGGGCATAATTCCTTCCTAATGAGCCATGTTCAACTGACTCCAGATAAGATCTAAAGTGCACAGCTCCTTTCTCACATCACAGCTACAGAGCTATGCCACTCTCCTCTGGGTAGATGTGCACTGCTGCATTTCAGAAGCTTCAGAGAGAGATGGATGTGACCCTGCATTGCTAACGTAGCTAATTGGCTACCATAATCAGAGTCACCACCTTCAGAAGCCAGCATTCCTGGAGCAGAAGACTCACCAAAGCATGGGTCTGAAACCAGGGCACCAAGTGAGCATCTATGGTGCCATGGGGAGGTGATGGTGACATGTCTAGGTGAAGCTCTGGGGTCCCAGAGCATCTTTTTAGGAGGCAGTTCAAGAGATCCAGCTCTGGTTTTCATAGGCCCTCAGTGGCAGCAGAAAGATGCATGTTCTCTATGTGTTAAACAGCACAGTGGAAGCCAGACAGGATCATAAAAATTGTGGTTCCCTGGCTGTCCCTGGGGAGTCCCCAAGGAACCAGGGCTCCTCATGAAGTGCTACAGATGGTGACTTCACTCAAATCTTCACCCAAAGTTAAAAGCTGGGCACCTCTCTCTGTGGATCTAAGACTCGGATGTTCCCAGCCTTAATCAGGTTGGAGGTTAGGAAAAACAACTTGTCCAAAAGAGTGGTGATGCATCAGCACAGGCTGCCCAGGAGGTGGGGGAGTCATCATCCCTGGAGGTGTTCATGGAACATGGAGATATAGACACGGCACTGAGGGACGTGGTTGGTGGGCGTGGTGGGGTGGGTTGGAGTTGAATTTGGGGATCTGAGGGGTCTTTTCCAACCTTAATGATCTATGATTAGTGAGCTTTAATTGATTCCTAGTAATACAGGTCTCCCAAGCCAAGCAAAGCTAATTGAGGGGACTGATGTAGGGCCATGCAGACAGTGAGGTCCTGTGATACCTGCCAGCAGGGGTCACACAGGGAGAGAGGAAAGGATCCCAGAGCTAGATAGGATGCTCCTCCAGCCCTGGGTACTGCTGCAGTTCATGTGAACCAAGGGGGTTTTTTGCTCCTTGATACAAAATGCCCTCATCCAGCCTTGCAAGGATGCAGAAACTACTCAGACTATCCTGCACTTCTATTCTGGAGGGAGGAGCAGTTAATTCTAAGTCAGAAAAATGCAGGGAAGGATCTTCCAAGGGCCCGTGGAAGCGGGTATTCATGACATTTTTTTTCTGGCTGACCCAGGCTCAGATTCATCCGTGAGCCTGAATTCTGCATTTCAATCAGGGAGCGAAGCTCTTTGCTATGTAAGAAACAAGTCCCATCTCCTGATGCCACTGTGATTGCTATTCATGTTTCCTGAGAACTCACAAACAGAGCCCACAGTGAGCTGAGCAATGCAAAAAAAAAAAAAAAATAGTAGGAACATTTCAGAAATGTCACACCTGCCTCAGATCATGCATACTTTTAGCCTGGTTTCCTCAGGAAACGAGATCTGTAGAGTAGATCTGAGCTTGGCTTGGCTGCTTGCCCTCTTTGTAAGAACTTCACAACACAAGTGTCACTCCAGTGTGACACAGTGGAAGGCTCTCATGTGTTTTCCAAGGAGATGTGATGGGGGAGAGAAGTGCTGTGCCTCAACTCAGCCCAGCCACGAGGGCCCATACATGGAGAAGCAGCTTCCCTCGTCTCGTCCCACTGCTTGCACAAGTACGTGGTTTTATCTCAAGTGACTTCAGGCCAGGCTTTGTTTATTTATGCTAAAACTGTCAGGGAAAATTGAGATCTAGGGCGTAGGGGGATTTTATTTTATTTTATTTTATTTTATTTTATTTTATTTTATTTTATTTTATTTTTTATTATTTTTATTTTTATAGAAACACTAAGGAGTCATTCATCTCATTATTCACCAGGGTGCAGATTTCTCCATCGGCACAGCCTGGAAATGAGCAGCTTCTATCACTCAGCCCTGCCCTTCCCTTTGGCTCTGCTCTGGCCCCCACCCCTCCAACCACAGGGAGGGAAGGATGACGATTTTCTCATGATTTCATCATTCTGAGAGGACTGGGAGGAAGGGCTGCCTTTGCTTGTCATGATTTTCCTCAATAATTATCAGTGCTCTCTGCTGCTTTTAAATTGATGAGTGCTCCATACTTCTATTGTGCCATAGCTGAAGTGGGAGGTTCAGGTTTCTGATTTCTCTTTTTTTTTTTTTTTTTTTTTAACTCTTTCTGTTTCCTCAAACATAATCTTCTTAGTAGGATAACTGAACATATTTCCAAAATCACTTCTCTCCCCAACAACCCTTAACCCTCAGAAACTCTGCTGCAAGTGAATGGGAGATTTCAGCCCTATTTTTCCCCAGTTTCTGTCTGTCCATATTGTTTCACAGCTCGTTTTAGTTCTCAGAGTACAATCATAGGAAATTAAATCTCATTTCCAAGACAAACAGGAACATTAAGGAAACACACCCCTTTCAAGGCATTCAGTTCCGAACCAAGAGACTGCCTTGAATTACAGCACAAACTCCAATCTAGGCTTTCTGGGTCGTACTTGCCTCTTGTTCTTACAGGATTTCCACACAAAAATTATAAAAAAAAAAAGCTTTGCATGGCACTCTCATCTTCTATCCCCTCCTTCCCTCTGATCATCTCTGAAAACCCACGGCTCTTCTCCTAGAATGTTCCCAGCTGCGCTTCTTTAGGTGATCCCTGCCCAGTGGTGATCCCAAGAAGGTCCATGTTCCCCACAAAGCCCAAGCACAGGGAATGCCATCAAGGTGGGCAGGAGACCTCCTGCTGCCATGCCTCTGAACCATTGCTAAGGTGATGGGGATGCGGTGGATTTTTTGTTGTCATGGTAACCACATGCCCTGACTGAGCAGCCAGGCAGGATGCTCTGTGCTCCGTGCTCCTGGCCAGACTTTGGGGGACATGGGCTGCTTTGGGAGACCGTGGGGATCCTGAACTTGGTCCTTTGGAGCTGCGGAGGTGGATGTATTGTGCTCTGACTCATTGGAGAGGAGAACACAGTGAGGTGAGAACCTCCTGTGCTGTGTGCTACCCCTCTGTTCACTCCTAGGACAGCCAGCGTTCCTCCACCTCCAACTGGGAGTACCACAGGGGTGAGATCTCCAAATGCGGGAATTCCCTGACCCCTCCAGGGGGCTTCTTCCCAGGTCAGATAGCCACCCCTCCCAGTCCACATCCAGGTACTGACAGGATGAGCCTCTCCCCACTGCCAGCTCTGCCAACAGCCCAGCCAGAGGATGTGGATTCCCAGGTTGCAGTCAACACCAGCAGAGCTGGCCCAGCCTGGCCCTGTCCTCTCCATCTGCTCTAAGCCCACAGTCTCCCCCCAGGATGTATCTCAGTGGGGCTGGGTCCATTCAGATCTCACACAGGTTCTTAAAGGATTTCAGATCCTCCCCTCTTCTCATCCCATGTTCTTTTCTTCTCAGTGCCCTGGAATACCTGAAGCATGCCCCAGCTCTTGCTTCTCTTTCTCTGGCTTAGGTGATATCTTCATCCACATGGACAGCAGCCTGTGTTCACTGCCCAGCAGCACAAATGAAATGGAGGTGACCAATCCCACCTACAAGTGGGTGAGGGACAGGCCAGCTAAGGTCCTCCATCTCCTCATCCACAACAGGCTCTGCTACCATGAGGCAAGAAAGAAGTAAGAAAGCTTCCCTGCAAATCTCTGTGCTTCTGGGTCCTTAGTGTTCATTCTATGCACACTGAGCTTGGGGAATGTGCTACAAGGGATAATTCCAAGCCATAAATCACCAGGGCTTGGTTTTTTGGACTCTTGGTTGAGTATATCTGTATCAAGCAGCTGGTGATGCTGCTCAGAAAAAACTTTCTGTCTTCTCCTCAGCTGCATGCCCAGCAGGGATGTTCAGCCCTCCTACAAACAGGGAGTGCTCACCATACCCCATGGGAACCTACAATATGATCTACAGGATGGCATCCCTCTGGATCTCTGTCTTTTTGTAGTGTCTCTTGCTACTGGTTCCAATGAGAGTCATCAGCTGTCATCAGCAACGACTTGCAAGATGGCAGGAATCACCAAGGCAATGGAGACAGTGACCAAGTTTTGAGGGGTCCCCAGGCAGAGCCCCAAGGCTGGCTCTTCTGCTGAAGCTCTCAATGAGACTAGAGATACTGACACATCTCAGGAGGGTGAGGAGAAGCACACATATGGAGAGCTCTCCCCTCCCGAGACCCCAACCCTTGCTGCTTGAGTGATGACACACACACAGTGATGGAACTAGAGGACAAAATGGGCAATTTTTGAGATTCCTTCCACAAACACAGGTCAACAGCATTGAGGGAGAGTATTCTAACAGCTTTTTGACTGTGCATCCACCCGCTCTACACAGGCTGAAGTACCAGCAATGAAGAAGAGGGACACATTTATCTTCTTTGAATTTGTCGTTCCAAATCACTCTGATTACAACTATCCACTTTGCTATAAATATTGGCTCTTACTAGCATCTCTCTTCAGCACTGGATACAACAGACACAGAGAGACATGAAGGTTACAAGGGGTGGACCTAGCATACAGATTGAGGAACTATTTGTCTTTACTCCCAGAAATCATCCTTCCCCAGGCAGGGAGCCAGTCTTGCACCTTGCACTCAGCTTCCCTTCTTTGCCCTTCGTAAAATCCAAATCATTTGCTGGGATCGAGGTTACGTGGCTTAGGACAGGAGAAAGCTCAGCCTGAGATCTCTTAATTTTCAAAGCCAGGCTTGGCATGCAGGTGGCACAGGTCTTTTGCAAGGATTCCCAGCTTCTCGGCCTCGGAGAAGAGATCATCATTAATTAAAACTTTCCTGAGCCCAGCAGCTGTTGGTGACTCCAGGAGAGGGCAGCAATGCAGTGCAAGAGGCATCACTCCAGATTTTTAATAAAATGAGCTCTGGATTCAAAAACCAAGCAAGAGAAGGGGCTGCCTCTGCTGCTTGGAGCAGAAGAATCAGACCCAGAGCAGTGGCATTGGTTCCACTCCAGGTCTTGTGTTTTGTACAGTAGTTTCAGGGCACTAAGCCATCCCAAGAAACTTCAGCAGAAAGTATGCTCCGCTGCCAGCAGACCTGTTAGTCCAGCAGTCCTTGGGAAGGGATTTCAGATACTGCCTCAGAGATGAGAATGGGGAGAAAAGCCCCATGGGCAAAGAGGCAGAGTAGGGCACAGGTATATATGATGTCTGCAGGGCAGAGGCTGCCAGTGTTCAGCTGGGAGGTGCAGGCAGAGGGGCCACTGGTCAGCTGTAAAGCTCAATAGTGTTCCTCTCTTGGCCCTTTTCCACCTCATAGGATGGTTTATGGGGCTGAACACAGCTTGAGCGTCAGCATGCTGAAGGTAGGTGAAAAAAAAGACAAACAGTGATAGGAGTGATGGACTGTGAGGTAGGGAGAGCAGGAACCTGAAGTAAAGCCGGAGGAGGTGGTGGGAACAGTCTGCTCTGCCAGGCTGCAGGTGCTGGGAAAGGCTGCTTGTGGCTGCCAAAGGAAAGGGGTCTGGAGACCACTGAAGTTCTTAGAGTCTGGATATGTTCAACCACCACAGACATTCTCAGCTTCTTCCCTCTGCAAAACCCTAAAAGAATTTGCAGTCTTGTTTTCAATGAGCCCTCAGGGTTGCAGTCCAAAACATAATCAAGTTAATGAGGCAACACTAATGCCCACTTGCTCCTATGTACATGTCAGAAACATCCAGCAACATGCAAGGAGGTTGCTGCCTTGGCACGGTCAGGGATGAGGAGGCAGCAGTTGCTTCTGCCCAACTGAGCTCCACAGCCCAGCTTGGAGGGAACAAATTTCCTCTGACTAAACCTGAAATGAGCGTCATTAGCAGGTCTGTGGTGTGGGCTGGGGGTGGGAGTCACAGTTGCCTAGTGGTGGGGGGAGCTGCCTCTTGAGATGGGCTGACCATCAAGGGCAAGCAAAATTCCCTGTGCCAAAGTCCGGCTCCTTCAGCAAGGCTCAAAGAGTTCCCCATGGTGGGAGTTTGGGTTCAGCTGCAAGCACACAAGCATCAAGCACAGAGGTCTGGCTTGCATGCTCTGTCCTGGGGTTGGTCAAAAGCCCATTCTGGTGGGTCTCTGCAGTGTTTCATGTCTCACTGCCATCCTGGGACATGGAAAATGTGCTGTTTCTGCACTGCGTGTAAGATTGAAGTCTGTTAGTACCCATGGTATTTTCAACACGTGAGGATGTTTGTGTCAGCACTCATTTAGGAGCTTCCATGGACTGGGATTGAAGAGAAAGAGGTCACTGGGTTTCTGGAAAACCAAAGGGATTGTCGGTGTGGGGTGGTAAGGCAGTAAATGGCAGCAGTGTAATCATTTGTAATCACCAGCCCACACTGTTATTTGACCAGATTGTTATAACTAATTATGTTATGTTTGCAAGCAATATCTTGAAAATATTCCTATTTGTGGTAGATTTCAGCTTTGCTGTATCCTGAAAGGTCTTACATTAAATCAGGGCAATTCTGTGCATGTATGGGAAGCTTTTCAGAAGTAAGCTGGAAAACAAAGTTTAATCTCTCAAAGCTCCTTCTTTAACTACCAATTTTTAAAGGAAAATATTCCGGTCAAGAACTTATTTTCTGACAAACTTAAAGTTCAAGTAGAACACTGATTGGCTCAACGGAAAACATTGTCCAGGAGGAAAACCAGGACAAGTATAAGATAAATGGAAACAGTGACTGCAAATGGGAAATCCAAAGCCTCCACCCCTCAGCTTTATGTCTGGGGAGATGTTTCTCTCTGTAAATGAGAGCCTAGTGAAATCTGCCTGTGTTTGTAAAACCTTGTGGAGGTCAGAGCCCCACCCAGCCCAGGGCAAAGCTTCTGCCTTTACTTTTTGTTGATGTCACCCTACTGGAGGGGTAGAGATGAACAGAGCAGGATTGGACCCTCAGTTGCACGTCAGTATCCATGACAACCACTAGTTGCTGGCAGTGATTGCTGATGCTCTCCTGCACCAGAGCATCCTTTGCTAGGACAGAGCCCTTGTTGGAACCAAGGGACCATGGTGTGTCCATGAGGATATAGGGGCAATGTGAAAGTCCCACAGTGCAGCATCAATCCCTGCCATGAGCCCCTCTGGGCAGTGCTGCTTTTCCAGCCCTGTGCTCCACAGACTTAGGGGTTGGTGGAATTTTAAAACGTGGGGATAATTCCTCTGCACAAAACGGAGCGGGTGGCATCCTTTGAAGCCCAGCTCCCTTCCTCAGTTAGTGCCAGCAGGACCACTGCTGGGATGTCTCATTAGGTGGCCCTCCTGGATGCAGGACATGTCCTGGAGATGCTGTATGGCAACTCACAACACTCTGAGATAGTCATTTATACCAGAGGAGCCAATCCTGCTGAGCAACATGAGAGCCCCCCTGGACTGCCTCACTGCCTCCATACCCTGGGACGAGATGTGTTTAAAGGAGGAAAAACAAACCTCTGGATTTTGATTAGCATATGATGCTGCTCGGAGAAGTGCACATAGGTGGGAGGGGAGGACAGTGCCTGGTGCCTGAAGGCACTGGTGAGGAGCTGGCTGTTCTCTTGTACCTGAGAAGCTGAGTAGCTCTCCAGTGGTCTGTGCTCTGCTTGTCCACCTCTGGGCAAAGACAGAATCCTTCCAGGCACCCTGTGTGGAAGGAATGTGCCGTAAGATGTGATATCATACCTTCTCCCTGTGCTTCATCCTTCTCCAGATCTCCTCCTCTCACCTCCCCTATTCCTCCACCTCCCCTTTTCTCCTTACTCTTGTCTCCAGGCTCTTCTCCCCTTGGCTGCTCAAGGCCTGGGTGCTCCTGCCCGTTCATTCATTGTTTTGGACACCTGTATCTCAATGCTTCTCACATCACTTATCGACAGCACAGTCTCTATTCACTGTAGGAATTTCTGGTTATATTAAGGTTGTAATTTAGTGTATTTTTACTCTTCTTCTCTGGAGTTTATTAACTGATAATCTTAAGTTACAGTTCCCTAAGAAATTTAAGTTGAAATCATGCTGTTCTGGTTTGACTTTGTAATCTCATCTATACTTGAGATCCACTGGCTCCTTATTTGCTTTATAACCACAGACTTGCTTTAGCTTAATCCAGCTTAATCCAGCAGTCAATTAAAATTATATTCTGATTCTGCAGGCCCAGACTCCTGCTATTAGTACATATTGCTTCCAATCATCCACCACAGCATTAACTTACGGCTTCCAAAGTTAGTTCCACCTCAATTCAATTATAAGACGATGCATTATGCTCCTTTCTAGGTTTCAGACACGCATGCTTAAGCCACAAGTCTTGAAGCTTTTACCTGCTTAAGTACAGCCAGCACTTCCCTGGTTGCTGTGTTTAAAGCTAGTTTATTTTATTTTCCCAGTGTATTTGTTTTGTGTGTCTGCCCACACACTTCAGATGACAGCACACTGCTGAATTGAACAGTGCTATTATCAGGCTTGTGCTGTTTATTTTGCTGCTGGCATGCTGTAAAATAAGCCATGCAGATTTACTTGACTGTTACGTTCCCATATTCTGGACTTGTATTTCCATAATTCCAGCGGAGATTGATCAATAAAACCAATCCCCAAACAAATCTTATCACTGCTTGATGCACGATTGCACTAGAGGCTTTTCTGAAGAACACAGTTCTAAGCAAATACCTGCTGCTTGTGACAGTCTGTATGTAATACTGTTCCTCTTTCAAGGTAAGTGCAAGTTCAGTGCTGAACACCATTCCTCTGCCTGCTGGTGTAATCTCAGCCTTCAGCCAGCCCTGCCTTGGGAAGCTGGGATTTTCTTGTTAAAGCTGCCTAGTCTGATGGATGGATAGATGCCTCGGTGCCACCCTTTGTGTTAATTCTCTGCTTCTTCCAGCTGTATGCTGGATCCAGCTGTGCACATGTGGCAAGCAGCCTGCAGGCAAAGATCTAATTGGATAATCAAACTATTTCTGCTGACGACGTGGTGCAAAATGGGCTTAATCACAACTCACCAGTGACCAAAGTGAGGAAAGAGTGCTTTCCTATGCTTCATGCAACACATCCCACCCCAAAGCATGAAAACCTAGCAAGCTGGGAGCATCAGTGCAGAAAGAAGCCCCCATGTTCCCTGTATTGAGCAACCCTGGTACCTTTAGGCAGGAGCCACAGGGAGCCCTCCTCAAGAGGGCAGAGTGCCCCTGGCACTGATCCCCAAGCTGAGGGGATGTGATCTTTGAAGAAATGAAATGTAAAGCTTTCTCTCTGCGGATAATCGCTCATGGAAGTGATTCACTTTGAGCTGAACCAGGAGCTGGATAAATATAGAGCCACTCTACCATCTCAGGTGGAGCACGGAGCAAACTAATTGTCTGAGTGCTGATGGGCAAAGGGACGTCTTGCCAGCTGCTGTCAGTGTAAGGCAATTAATTAAAAGTACTCCTGTGTAATTCTATGTAGCATTTATTTCAAGTCCAAAAAAAGACCACTGTCAACTTGGTCTGTTCCTTCTTCTCCAAACACACATCCTTACTCTCATAGCCAAGATGCAGGAGATAATTAGAGTGCTTTGCTCATTGCTGGCTGAAGTGTGTCCACTTTGGAGCAGCTTGATTTAGAAGATAATAAATTAGAGAGGACAGATGACAGCAGGCAGGGACATGTGGAAGGCCTGAACAGCTTCAGAAGAGTTGGAGTGTATGGAGAGAAGGGTGGGAGCGGGCTGCTGGTCCCTGGAATGGTGGTGAGAAATGGTTATCTGTGCCCACAGAAAAACAAGCAAGCAAATCAGCATAATTTGCAGCCCAAAGGCTGTAAGGCTGGAAATGAAGCTATCAAACAATGGGAATTAAGGCACTCAAAGTGATGTGGTTGTTTTCACTGGAAAGTAAACAGCCGCGTCTGTTATTCCTGAACCCTCCTCCTTTGCATCAGTGGGGGCATAAGAGGTCATGGGGCACAGAGCAGAGCCCAGTATGGGTGAGCCCAGCTATGGGGGAGGACCACAATACAGCACTCTAACAAGGTTGTGATGCCCACCTGCAGGGTCAGGCAGTGGGAGTGTGTCTTGAAACAGATTTTCTGAGGGCTGCAGTTGTCCTGGGCACAAAAAGGTTTGGTTTCTTTGCTTGCTTGCTTAAGTACTGATTGTTTTGGCCCCGTGTGGTTTGCTTTGCATTGCACAAAGACGTGGTGAAGCTGGCTAATGTGGGGGTCTGCAGGGTATGTGAACAGGCCAGAGCCATCAGCAGCTTTCCTGCTTGGCTGGTCCTTTGTGACTTCTCCAATTAGTGCTGCAAAGGCAGTCGCAATTAAAATAATACCTATTCAAGATGAAATTATAATTACTGTGGGCTTATTATGTAAATTGTGCAAAGCACATAGGAGCTGAACAGCAGCCTCAGATCTCCTGGTCTAAAGGTTCTTCTTAACCACCAGACTTCCATGGCTGAGCTCAATGCAATCTAACTCTCATCTTTGTTTTTCTTCTCTTGTGTCATTTTCCCCATTCTCTTGCCACCAGCAAATGGAAACAGCCTGGTCCTGTGTCTGGAGCAGGTGCTATGGACAAAAGGATGCCAGACCATCAGTCCTTGCCCTGGGGGACCACCTGGCTGGAGGATGCTGCTACAAGTTAGGCAACCAGCTGCTTATTTACTCATTTTTCATTGGCCTGACTGCTTGCTTATCAACACCTCCTGCACCGAGAGGGGTGTGCTGGGTTCTTCAGGCTCCATGTTCAAGGTGCTGACCACAAGTGTTGATTTATATGGCGAGAAGGGCAGCAGAGTTCTTCCAGCCAGTAAGAATGAGGGGGCTCGAGCAGTGGGACAGGGTCATCCTGCCTTGCTCTGCAGGTCAGCTGGAGCAGGATGCAGCTGTGGGAGAGGACACCAATGGTCACCTGAGCAGGATGGAGCTGTGCATCCTCCCTGCCCTTTCCCTTTCCTTCCATGTGAAGAGGTTTAGAGCTCATGGGGAGGCAGGTGAGGGAATGGTGGCATTGAGAACCTGAAAGCTGATTTGCCATTCTTTGCAGGAAAGCTGTGGCTTCCATCTGTATTCTGCAGGGGAAGGGAGCACAAATGTGGGTCTTCCAGCAGAAGGAAATCAGCTGGAGCAGTGAGGGGCTCAGCCCTGGCTGCTGGAGACATGCTCAGCACTAGCAGAGCCTCCCAGAATACTCCCTTAGGAACTTTTATAGCCTCTCAGTGTGGTTTGGACCCCTGGGAGGCATCAAGCTGAAACACAGCACTATAATTACCACCGACAGCTTAAATAATGTGAGGGAGCTGGAGGCTGAGAATGTGTCCTCCCTCCCAGTGGAGCTGTGGGGGTGGGCAGGAAAGACAGACACTGCTGGGAATCTGTGGGACTCATCCAACTGCTTTTGGTGTGGGCCCCATCCCAAGGCAGGTGACCATTGGGAAGACCGTGGCCAGTTCAGCATAGAGCTCTTCCCATTCCCTACAGCAACGTGTATTGGGATGAAGTGAGGTTTCTCTCCCTCCATTTAATGAAGGCAAAAAGGGCTCAATGGATGCAGCTTGGCTGTGTGTCCTGATGCTGGGATGAGCTTTCTGCGCTGCCCAATGCTGTCATGTTTGACTTCATCTCCCCAGTGACCCCACAGCAGGCAAGCAGCCTGCTGGGGTTGGGTTACAGTTCAATCAGCAGCAAACCAACCTCAAGTTGGCCATGCTCCACTTGGGCTCCTCCTCACTTTCACACCTGGGAGATCATGGGCAACAGGAAATCTGGTTACCATGAGCAGAAGTTTGGACTGTGAGAAAGGATTGGTTTGGTCTTGCAGATGTGCTATGGTCAGGTGTATGTCCACTGTGAGTTCCTTCGTTCTCCTCCATCCCATCACCCAACCGCTGGCAGATGCATCTGTTTCCTTCACCCACTCCCACGAGGGAGGGGAAAATGTTGTGGCTGAGCCAACTGGTTGTATTTCACTTGGAAATAAGCAGATGGAGCAGACAGATGGGAGAGCAGAGCTATATATATATATTTTATTGCACAGATACCTAATAACCAATAAAATGGGTCTGGGACCACAAAAAAAAATCTCTGGCATGGTTGCCATGGCAATATGCACACCATTCCAATGAGATGCTGGAAAGAAATATTTTGTGCTGTTGGGGAGCTTTCTAAAATAAAAACAAATGAGATTTAAATGAGTGATTACAGCTGCCTCGAGGAGCACCTGCCAAAAACCCTGGGCCAGACCATCCACCAGAGCATGGTGTGCTCTGATAGCATTGCGATGGCACAGCCATCAGAGCCAAAGCTGGGAGGCAAGAGGAGGGACGTGTGCTTGGGGACATCTTATATACGAGGGGAGCTGATTTGTGGAAGGCTTTGTTGCAGGATATCAGGGTGGCAGGAGTTTGTATAAATCCAAAAGGAAATTGGACATTCCTGGAAGGAAAATCCGCAGAATTACTTGGCCAGAATGCACAAGCCTGGAAATGATCTGGGAAACGGCGTCCTGTCACGAGTGGTGTCCCCCAAGGGTCGGTATTGGGGCCCGTCTTGTTTAATATCTTTATTGATGACCTGGATGAGGGGATTGAGTGTACCCTCAGTAAGTTTGCGGATGACACCAAGTTGGGAGGATGTGTTGATCTGCCTGAGGGTAGGGAGGCCCTTCAGCGGGATCTGGATAGGCTGGACAGTTGGGCTGAGGTCAATGGGATGAGGTTCAATAAGGCCAAGTGCCGGGTCCTGCACTTTGGCCACAATAACCCCATGCAATGCTATAGGCTTGGGGCAGAATGGCTTGAGGAGTGTATAGAGGAAAAGGACCTGGGGGTGTTGGTTGATGCTCGGCTCAGCATGAGCCGGCAGTGTGCCCAGGTGGCCAAGAAGGCCAATGGCATCCTGGCCTGTATTAGGAATAGTGTGGCCAGCAGGAGCAGGGAGGTGATCATCCCCCTGTACTCAGCTCTGGTGCGGCCGCACCTCGAGTACTGTGTTCAGTTTTGGGCCCCTCACTACAAGAGAGACATCGAGGCCCTGGAGCGTGTTCAGAGAAGGGCAACAAAACTGGTGAGGGGTCTGGAGCACAGGTCTTACGAGGAGCGGCTGAAGGAGCTGGGATTGTTTAGTTTGGGGAAAAGGAGGCTCAGAGGAGACCTCATTGCACTCTACCACTTCCTGAAGGGAGGCTGTGGTAAGGAGGGGGTCGGCCTCTTCTCCCAGGTAACTAATGACAGGACGAGAGGGAATGGCCACAAGTTGTGCCGGGGAAGATTTAGATTAGACTTGAGGAAAAATTTTTTCTCTGAGAGAGTGGTCCGGCACTGGAATGGCCTGCCTAGGGAGGTGGTTGAGGCACCGTCCCTAGCGCTGTTCAAGAAGCGTTTAGATGAGGTGCTGAGGGATTTGATTTAGTAGCTTGGTGGGTAGGGATGGTGGTGTGAGGAAGGTTGGACTAGATGATCTTGTAGGTCCTTTCCAACCTAATGTATCTATGAATCTATGAATCTATGAAACGGGAGGCTATGAGAAGAAAGTGTTGTTCCAGGCTATGCAGATATCTGCTTGCAAAAGGCAGTGCCCAGTGTTAAAATGACAGGGACTAAACGACATCAAGAGGGATTTATTGGGATGCAGGCCACGGTGTGCCTGCTGTCAGGCTGACATAGAGCCAGACACTACAAGTGAGAGAAATGCTCTGTGTTTCACAGGTGGAGTCCTGGGAGGAGGCAATGGGTTGGATAATTCCACCTGAGGTGGAAGTTTGGAAGGTGGAGTTTGTGTGCTAGTTTTTAAAACGGGACAGAATATTCCAAATCTCACCACATGAGTCCGTCCTGGTGATGCTAATGTCACACTGCATCTGGGCTTGCTGAGTTCATTGTGTGTACCCCAAAAGTGTCTGCCTGGGGAGCCACAAACAACCTGTGCTCCTCACAACCAGTTGATGGCTGTGGCTTTGCAGCAGGGTGATTCCCAGAGTGGGGCTGGGATCTGCCTGACATCAGATCACCAGTTAAGCTGTGGGCACTGAACCCATTGGTGTTCTCAACTGGGAGCATCCACTCCTGCTCACCCTGGTTTAAAGCAGAATCCAAGGGGTGAAGACCCTGGTGCAGTAATTTTCCTGCCCTTAATGGGAAGGAGGATGCCACTGAAGGCCAACGTGATGCTAATGATGTTCATGTTGCCCTGCTCCTATATGCTGTCAGAGGTCTGCTAAGCAAACACAGTGCTGTACAGTGGTCCTCCCTTCCTTGTCCTCACTGGGGGATGGAGATAACCTCTTCCAATCCTTCAGGGCAGGACTGCCTCTGGGACCCCAGGTGCAGGGGGGGCAGGCAGAGAGACAGGGAGCAATGCTTATTCACAGAGAGTAAGCAAGCTGCTGGCTGAGCTCTGCGTGGGAAGGGCCAGGAGCTGAAAAGTGTGACGCCTCAGGGGATGAATTTAGACAGGCGTTCCTAGAATAGAGCAGGTGGAGGTGACGGGAAATGAATCCCATTGGGATGTGCTGTCTGTCCCTGCTGGGCTGAGCTGCCAGGGGTTGGAGACCCAGTGCCTGGGTCTGGTTTGTCCCCTCACTTGCATGATCTCTTATTACTCCTTTCATTTGCAGACGCTTGCACTCATGCACAAGGCTACTACAGGAAGGGTGAAGGAACTGCCTGAGCAGCACCAAAGCTGGTTGTTGGGGACCTTTGGTGCTGCTCTGATCTCCCAGTCCTTAACCAGATCTCTCCACTGTACATAGAAGCATCATAGAGTCATGGCAAGCTTTGGGTTGGAAGGGACCTTTATGGCTCTTGATCATTGTGACACCTCTGGGGCTGGGACTTACACACTTTCAGGCTGTAATGCTTTTTCACACAGTCACGTGTTGCAGAATCAGAAAGTCCAGAAGGATCGTTCTGAGAAAATCCTTTTACAAGCCGCTGTTCCCCAGTGTGTACCAGCTAACCAGTTCGAATTGCATGCTTTTTGTTTCCCAAAACGTGTGGGCCACTGTTTAATGCACAACCTGGTTTATCTTAATGCAAGAAATTTTTAATTAAAAAAAAAATAAGAGGGCTGGGGGGAATGCTCAGATTTTATCTGGGTTTTGGCAGATGAGGGGAGCTATTCATGGAAACCTTGTCCCAAAATAGCTCTGAGCAGAGGCAGACGGGCATGCATGGAGGTGGTTGGTCAGTCTGTCTGTCCCAGCTGTTGGGCAGAGCAGGGGATGAGGACTTACAAAGGTTCACCTCAAGGGGAACGAGGCTTAGCAGCTGCAGTGCTGCTTCCTGAAGTGTGCAAGCAATGGGGCAGTGGGGCCCTTGATGTGACACACCTTGGTGGTACAGATGCAGCTGAGGGTAGGCAGAGAGGTACACAGTGTGGCTCAGCATGGGAGCGGGAAGGATGCTGGCATCACAAACAACAAATTATTTCCATGGCAGTGCTCTGGGTGTGTGGGTACAGACCCCTCCAGCCCTTTTTCTGCCTCTCTCTACCTTCTGCTTCTCCACTATAGAATTTACCTGGCATTACACCCACATGCTACCCTGCCCCATGTCTGCCCACCACCGTCTATTTTTGCTTTATTTTCCTGGAACCATCATGAGATGGGGCTTGGGGATGAGCTCCCCCTCCCAGGCCCTTGAATTTAGGGAGGATCTTCATCCAGCGCATGGGTGAGCTGTTCTGTGTCTGTACATCCATCCACCCATTCTTGTCTGTCTCTTCTCTGCCAAGGCAGAGGAGTGTGAGATCTCCAAGCAGAAAAACAGAGGGAGAAGGGGGAGAAGTGCCAAGTGCAACAAGGCAGAAGCAGTAGGCAGGTGGGCACTGGGCCAAAGTGGAGATGTCAGTCACTCCTCCTGCACCAGGCAGGCTACAAAAAGAGCTGGCATCCTGGCCACCTCTTGCCACGGGAGTAGGGATGGTGGCACAGAGCTACAAGTACCACATGGGACACGTCCATGTGTCCCTGTGTTGGGCCACTCCGTGGCACAGTGACCACAGAGTGTCACCAACGTCTCAGTGCTCCCCTTCTCTCTCTCAAATGTGCCGCATTTCCATGGTACATGGGGGATTTGGGGCTCCATCTCTTTCCAGCTCATTCTTGAACACTATGTCTGAGTCCCAGGAGGGGATGCAAAGTGACAGCACAAAGAGAGTGGCAGATCAAGGAGCATCAGGAGCTGGCCAGCCTAGAGCCCTCTATGTGCAGTTAGTGACAGGCTTGAGAGAAGAGGAGCCAAGAGAAGGCACCAGCTGGCAGAGGAAGACCCTGGCCCACTTCCCATGGTATTTCAAGACAAAACCCCACAATCTGGGCCAGCAGGCAGGGACTTAAGAATGCAAACAGCCTACACCAAGCTCCAGTCCTACCCAAGCCCTGTCTATGGCACAGATTCCTGCAGGAGGATGCCTCACTGGAGGTCACTGTGTTCTCAGTGCTGGTGCCAGCCGCACACCAGCAGCTCTCACCAGCCCCAAACACCGCCTCCAGTGCAGGAGACAGCAGAGGAGGAAACACGGAGGTGACATAAAAAACAGCATTTGCTTGCTTGGCCATCTGCTGTGGTGTTGTGGATGCGTTCCCAAACAGATCCCAGCTCAGCACTGGCTGGGGAAAACAGGGAGTTATTTTGGCTCCTCAGCATCCAGCACCCAGTGGAAGGATGCATCCCATGGAGCAGGCAGGAAGATAAAGCCCAACATCAGAACCACTGGGGTAGGACATCATACCCCCTGTGCCATGAGCTACCAGTGGGTATGGGCACTGCAGGAGCTCCAGCAGCACCTTGGCTGCTCCGTGGTGATGTCTCCTGTACAACTGATCAGCACAGGACCTGATGCACACAAGGGACTGTGCATGCTGAGAGCATCTCAGTTGGTTTCTGGTGGTTTGCAGGCAAAGCAGCAAGGTACAACCCCAGTACAGTTGTTGTTTGGGCTTTGGGTGTAGCAGCTGCACCAGAGCTGTCTGCCCTTCAAGAGCTGCTCTCCTCACTCTGTCTTTGCATTTCCCCAGTCACGAAGCAGAGTCCCCAGAGCAAACCCAGCAAAGGATGGCTGGGATTTGACACGTTTCATAAGGTGCATTAATAGCACAAAACTGGAGGCTGTTTTGCTGGAGGGCTTTGGCAATTCATGACCCAGCTGAAATTGTTCCTTCTTTAAAAAGACAGGTGATTCTCTTGCATTCAGCTTGAGATTTCAGGAGGAATTAACTTGCAGGAGACCCACATAAAGCAAACCATGGCAGACAGCTTGGAATTGTTTGTCTTTGGGACTATATCAAAGTGGAAGCATTTCCTTGGAGTAGCCTGGATTCATGGGGAGATCTTCCCAACTGGGCAAAGGGAGCACATGTGAAGGAAAAGGGGAAAAAAAAGGGTGAGGGACACGAAGAGGAGGTTGGGCATTTCAACACAGCCAAGGTGACAATGTCTGTTTTGTAAGAAGTTCCTTTGATGTCATGTTGCAGTAAATGAAGACTAAAAGAAGGGGAAAAAAAACAACTGTGAAATGGAAATGACATGTGGCAGCTGGACTATGGCAAAGCGAGCTGAGCTTTATCTCAGAATGCTAATGCTTTGTCTTTCTGCTTATTTCCCTAGCTTCCAAACTACCCATCAGTGCGGGACTGATGAGACTAAACCAGGAGACACCAGTGCACATGAAGACATCGCTGGCTTTAACCAAGGGCAATGGGACAGGAGGCCAACCTGCCAGCACCCATCTAACTCCACTTTTTGGGGAGCTTGAGGAACACCTTCACAATGCAACAGCCTTTCCCCCCTTCTTCCCTGTAGCAGGGAGGATGTGTGCTGTGCCCACGGTGTTGCTTTGGTGTAGTGAAGAATGAACTGACCAAAGTGTAAATCTGTTTCTGTGGTTAATTTATGATGTTTTTTTCCAGGTTCCCTGCTGTGTTTTCACAGCATGACTCCTGTGTGTCTGAACTGGGGAAGCATGAATAAACAGCAAAGAGATGGGAGATGGGGATGCTCTGCGCTGCAGCTGCCATGACCCCTACAGCTTTCACTCAGCCCTGAGCAGGGGCCACAACTGGAGGTCTCAGGTGGGTGTTTGCCTCTAACAAAGAGGGAGGCAGTGATGCTGAGCCTCATCACTGCTGTTCTTTGATTTCTCCATCCTACCAGTCCCAGTAGATGAGGAGGGAGCTATGGCTTGGTGCATCCATGCGTCCCTTTGTGTTTTGGTGCCAGGTGTTGCTCTCTGCTGTCTGTCAGAGGATCACCTGGTACACTCCTGGAGTGGATAACGGAGCTGTTCTCCATCTGAAAGCCCTCCTGCAAGGCATCTGCAGGCAGCAGGACTGAGCCTCTGCGATAGCTGTGCACGTGGCAATTCCTGAGCAGCACATGTTCCTCCCAGGTTCTCAGCTGGTGCACCTAACACCAAGGAGAACGGGCTGGATTGGTTGTGGAGTACTGGAAGCCAGTGTACCCATTCAGTTGTGAAGCACGTAAAGTGGAAATTGGTTCTACCCCCCAAAGCAAAACAAAAAGCAAAGAAATACCCCCAGTGCTTCAGCCCAGGCAGATGGAAGCATGGAAAAATAAAAGCTGTGAACTGCAGGAATGGTGCAAATGTGATTAGTGCCTCCCTCCTCACCCCCTGCCCGCCCCAGTGATTATTACTCTGCTGTACGATGAGATGACGAGCAGTCAGCGCTGAGTGAAATGTGTGCGTAATTCCTCATCCCCCCTATGTCTTGTTTCCCAAGGCTCTTTATAAACTCTGTAATGAAATGCAGCCACCTGGCACGCAGCACGCTGCTAGCAGAGGGCGAGAAGGGGAACTTGAGCCAAGGCTGCAGAATGAGTCCAGCATTTCTCTAGGCATGATCCATCACACTGTGGTGGAGGGAGCAGCACCGCCTTTGTTCCAAGCTGTTCAGCCTCCCTGAGCCATCCCTGGATGCTGAGAAGGTGCTGGCTGCACAATATAGAATCACAAAGGTTGGAAAAGACCTCTAAGACCATCAAGGCCAACCCCAACCCACCCCATCATGCCCACAGACCACGTCCCTCAGTGACATATCTCTGTGTTCCTTGAATACCTCCAGGGATGGTGACCCCCACTCCCTGGGCAGCCCGTGCCGACACATCATCCCATTGCAGCAGGACAGTGGGTGGTCATAGTTGTGTTCAGCTGCCAGGCTGGTGCTTGTGTGGGGACAGGAGTGTGTGGCAGCTGGCAGAGCACACGCCAAGCTGGCTGGCTAGCTGTACCGGGAATTCATTGCAACCAATTAGTCCAATTTTCAATTATCTGAAAGAACGGAGTTAGCTAATTAAAGCCTAATTACATTTTGCTCGCTTCTTCAGCTGTCTTGTCCCATTAAACCTGCATTTTGGGACTGAGTGAGGCAAGAGGGGAGTGCTCACAGCTGCACAGAAACCTGTGATGTGAACACTTGTGGGTCCTGCCAGCAAGAATGGGTCTGGATTAAACCCTGTGTGCTTGAAACCAGAGCTGTGCCAGGGCAGAGAGCCAGCACCCAGCACATCCAGGCAGCTGTCGTGGAAAGGGAAGCATGCTCCAAGCCTGTGTTCCTGGAAGGTGCTGTGCACAAACACCTGTATCCATCCTCACAGCCGCTCTCACAGCTCCTCACTAGGATGGAAACCCCACCTGCAGTGATGGTGTCTTCAAAGCTCATCCCTGGGGACAGGAGGGCCCCATTCACCTGTGCAGCAGTGTTCAGATGGGTTCTGTTAGCTCAAGAAGAGGAAACTTGCTGGATTTAATAGCTGCACCCCAACAGAGAGCGTTTTGCCATGGCCAGGGATTGTGGTCCTGAGCAGGTGGATCTTGGACCTGCAGCCAAACAGCCATGCAGCCTCACCTCTCAGCTTCTCACCCTGCTGTGCTAAAATCTTTGTCATTAAAATGAGACATTTTTGCTTTGTTGCTGATTAACCAGCCATCAATTAACGATGCGAAAACGTCTTCCACGCTAATGAGCTTCTGGGAAGGATGAGAGCTATAAAGGCATCTCTGAAGCAGGACTTCTGTTACACTTACAACCTGAACCACATGCAGAGCAGATCAGAGGCAGTCACTTCAGATTTTCTCATGTCTTTGAGCGCTGCCAGTGCCCCCTTTTCTTTCCAGCACTTTGATGGTGTTATGATATCTCCAGGGATGTGCCAAACTTCACTGACTGTTGGCAATATTCTGATTTTCTCTGAACTAAATTTTCCATAATCATATCCCCATGGAACAAGCCAGTCCAAGAAGACTTCTGGTTGTAAAATCAGAGGAACACAAACTTGACCACACTGCTGGGGAATGGCTTGACTAAGCCATCTTAATGGGGAAACTGGTGAGAACCCAAAGGTTTATCCCACACCATAAAACAGGCAATTGTCAGCGACGCTGAGGCTGTTTTGTGCTTCGCTGGGCTCAGTGTTTGTCCAAACCCTGGGGTTTCCAATCCCTCATTCATACTTGAGAAAGCTGAGTTGGATTCGGAAAGCCAAAAAAAACTGCTCTAGAGATGCCTGCATCGGCATGTGGCCCCTGAAAACTCATCAGACCTAATGAGATCCTCACCCCCCACAGACAGCTCTGTCCAGAGCAATATCCCTGAAAGCGCTGTGCTCTGTAACTGTCATTTTGTCACTGCCCAGGGACTGTGTGGGTCAGAGTTGTTGGTGCGGATCTGAGCCACCCTCACAAGTTAACAGCATCATCAGCCAAGCCCCAGTGACCAGCCACGATCTGTAAGGTCCATGTTTTGTACTGAGGACTCTGAATGCCCCCAGAAGGGCTATGGTTCAGCAAAAAGTGAGGGGGAGAAACCCCTTTCAAAACCTTCAGTTGCAGTGAGGCTCTTCAATTTGGTCTCAGTTCTTCCTCGGGCACAGATTGCCGTGGCATCAACTCGTCCCTTCATCAGAGCTAATGAATCACAGAGGCTTTGTCTGGGGGCTGATGGCTCTCCCACAGACACTGTGAGAGAACCACGCTGTGTGGCAGCGGGGATGCAGGGACTGATGTTCCTCAGTCACTGCACGGTGTATTTCAGGCCATCTCCCTGCATGCTCTGCCTCAGCCTCCTTAATAAGAGCCAAGCTCTCAAAGCTGCTGTTTTACCCAGTGCTAGGTTAAAATTCAATAGGAGAGGCAGGACAAACCTGGCACACGTTCCACAGAGCGGTGGCCTGGGGAGAGGAGGTGAAAGTGGCATTTGTTTGACCAGTGGTGGGATGGATGCAGACACAGATTTCCATTCCAGCTTGGCAGGTGCCTCTTCAGGGAGCCCGCAGCATGGAGGTCTTGCCAGAGCTCAGGGAACATGCAGTCTGCACTTAGATATGCCTCTGGGGGAGTGCTCTGCTACCTGTTGCCAGCCCCCAGTCCGCCTGTCCTGTTTTGGAGATCTTCAGTGTTGGGATGCAGGCAGCTGCAGGCAGATGAGATCACAGCATCCTTCACTGGGCTTGGCTGGGACAGGGGCTTGTCACCTGGAGAGATGCTCATGGACTTCCCATGTCTCTACAGGGAAACCCCAGAAGCCGTGCCAGGGTCTGGGAGGGAAACCGGGGGATATCAGAGCATCCCAGACCCCCATGGGAGGATCCCAGCCCAGCACCCAGCAATACTCTGTGAAGATGCTCCCAGGCTTTTTTGGGAGCTGTGCTTGTGCAGCAACCTGGCTCCCTCCACCCACCTACAGAGCAAGCCCAGAACTGCTAGACGAGAGACAGGAAACTGCTACTTATCTAATCTGATATTATTTTACTTCTTTTTTTTTCTTTTCTTTTTTTTACTTTTTTTTTTTTTGGGGGGGGGGGGGGGCTTTCAGAAATGTGCTCCATCTGGATTGAGGTGACAACCTGGGTAATGCCTCCCTGCCTAAAAAAAAAAGACGGTTGCCATGACAACCTGACTCTGCGCTTCATTACCATGGCAATTCACAGGAATTATTAAATACTGTGTATGTTTGGTGCACGCGCTCTGGTACATCTGGTGCCAGGCTCAGGTAGGGATCTTCCCTCCCCCTAATCTGTTTGTCTGTCTCATCTCGTTTAACTCTTTCGTTGCCCCCAACCTGGGATGCTGGGGGAGGGAGGAGTGGCTGGGTATGGGATGGGAGCTGCTTTGGGTTTGTTCCACCTGCAGGCAGGATGCGATGGCCAGGGCTGCTGGTTGTCACCGCTGGGTCAAGACACCTCTTCATTTCTCCAATTGTGCAATTGCTTGCTGTTTACAGGAGGAAATGCTCTCACAGTGCCTTCCTCTGCTGGGTGTCTAGAAATAAGAAATTCCAGCTGGAACAGAGTCCACGAATTGGGGATTGTTACTGGAGGAGGACCACGATGGTCTGGAGCAGATTGCTGTGGGGTCAAGAAGCAGTTCCCCATTAGCAGGACTGCTTAATCACACACACACTGCCTCAAAGCCAAACTTTTCCCAACAAAAATGTGCCAACCAGGAGGTCCTGTGGCTCAGCCCACCAGTCCCACTGGTCAACATAGCTGTGGGCCATGTGGTAGCTCCACCACCAGGAAATGAGTTCAGATGAATCTCAACGTCTGGTCCTCATTCTGCCAGTGATGTGCTGATCCCCTCTCTCTCCTCTCCCCTGCATTATATAGCCAGCATTGCCTCTTGGTCATACTTGCCTAACACCAGGCACGCCAGCGATGTTCTGGCAGCTAGTGAACTATTTAATAAAACAGCAAAATCATGTGAAAATATCCTCTCTCAAAAAGATGGAAGTAAAAAAAAATTGCTTAAAAATTTCATGGGAGCCAATACCCACTCACAAGCTTCAGCTGAATGAGTGGGATGAAGAAGCAGGGATATTTGTGGGTGAAGGGCTGCAGAAGGAGACACTGTGGGCTGCCATCATTATACAAGCCCTGGAGCAAGCACCTTGCTGCCTGGGGAAGGGCTTGTGTCCCTGGGGCAGGGCAGCAGAGTCTGATGGTTGGGATGGCAGTGTGAGAGCTGGGAGCACCATGGTGCCCTCGGCATCCTCCCTGCTACCTTCTTGCTTTCTCAGTGCTGACATCTGTCCTCCAGACTCCCCATATATTTCCTCCTCTCGATGGAGCAGTCTTTGTATTGGGAATCTCAAGGGAAGATGACGTGCATGCAGGTGCTTCCAACTCACCATAAGCAAGACAGAATTCCAGCCACCCCACGGGGGCACATGCTGTGGGGTATGGATGGACTTGGTGATCTCAGTGTTCTCGTCCAACCTTTATGATTCTATGAGGACGGTAACAAGGATGGTGCCAGCAGTGCTCCACCTGCAGACCCTCTTCTCTTGGTCCCCACCACCTGGTAGTGTAGACGTAGCCCTTATGCTCGAGAAAGGGCCATGAGCAGAGGATGAATAAACCAACACAAAGCTGGGCTCGTGCCCTGGGATCTTTCCCCTCTCAATGGGTGAGCAGTGCTGCTCCCTGGGGCATGGCTCCTCCACCTCCTGTACACTTGACACTACCAAACTCTGGTCCTGCTGCTGCCACGTTGCCTCCACACTGGGAGCAATCAGCGACAGCTCTGCATTCATTTTGCTCTGTGACCCATCAGTCTCCCATGGGAACCACAAGGAAGGTGCTCAGCGAGCACTGATTAATTACAAACCCTACCTTAATCCTGCTGCTGCAACTGGGAAAAGCAGAGAGTTGTCCTTCTGAATTCACATCCACGTACATCATATCAGCAGCTCCTCCTGGACCCAGGAGTGCTTCCCCACTACAGTTGCAGACCCAGCAGGGATATTGTTGGCGCAACAAAACTCAGATTATTTCCATCTCACACCCACAATCAGAGCTGTAATTCCATCACAGAACAAAGGTCGGGAGTCTTCCTCCTCTCACATAATTTAGCTCTGACAGCTCATCAGGATCAGTGGAGATGGAGATTTCAGAGTCAGAAATGTTGCTTTGCAAGACGTGTTCGGTGCGTCCTTATGAATCTCAGCGCTTTGGTACTGTGCAGGTATTTAACATGCACCCAAAACACATCATTCCTGACAAATTTATTTGCTCAGGAAAAGGATATTTGCCTTTGGGAAAGAAAAAAAGCATGTTAGTTTCTGCTTGAAACAACGATCTTTAATTGGACTTCGGTTGCAAAGTGGGATGGCTATATTTAACCTCTGGAACTGGGGTTGAAATACCTGAGCTGTACACACAAAGGGAAAGAAAATGAAGACAACACCAAATTCTTTTGAAACAGGTGTTTGTTTTTTTCTTTTTCCCTGAATGTTCACCAGTTTTCCAAAAAAAAAGAAAAACTACAAAACCCTCAAAGACTGTAACAACACAGTGCTTGGGGAGGGAAAAAAAGAGCCATCATACAAAACAGACATGCTCTTTGGGGAGGATGGAGCACTTTTTGTGTTTATCAGGGTTTCTTTTCTTCCTCAGGTGTAGCGCGAAGGAGGAAATCAGCAGTTTATTTGCCAGGACAGTTCAGAAAAGCGAGGAAGAACATGCTCTCCCTGTTACAAAACCACCCGACGGTGCATGCTCGAGGTCCGGAACACGACAGATTGACAACGTTTCATAGCATGCAGACTTTGCTGTCCGACCCACATGGCCCTTCCCTTCCCCTGCCCCATGGCCATAGGGTCCATGCCCCACTCTCCATTTCCCCCTGGTTTCTCTTCATTCTGTACTGAGTTGTTTCCTTTTTTTTTTTTTTTTTCATTTTCTTCGCTTTTTTTTTTTTTTAGCCCTAAATCCCAAGTCGCGGTATCCAAGGTAACAGCAGACAAGAGTCCAAATCTGCACATTATCACCGTTTCTGTAAGTTTCATGCAAAACTTAAGCCATTTCTGCATGCAACACGATGCTGGTCGTTGCGCTTCACACAGCGCCGGGGACATCTCCCCATTCACCAAGACGGAGTTTGCTCACTGGGAAGCTTTCCCATGGACACGGACACATGAAAAGACATCATCCCCCCCCCCTTTCCCACTCCCCCCAGCTGCCCCAAACACATGGGAACGTGCATCTCAGCACCAGTTCCATCCACTTGCCTACACTTTGCCCCACGCCATCAGTAGAGCCCCATGATCGCGGCTCCCACGTCCTTGGAAGGTCTTCGGTCCTTCACCAAAAAGTTAATCATGCTCTCCGACTTGATGAGCAAGTTGCAGCCCAAAAAGAAGATGCCGAACACCACAGTCAAGGAGAGGACGCAGAGGACGGCGATCTGCACCACCCGTGTGATGTACAGGCTGCGCTCATCGGGTGCCAGCACCGAGGAGCTGCCGTCGGGCACCAGCACCGAGCCGGTCCCATTGCAGCAGGCCAGGAGCAGCCCCAAACCCCGGGTCCTGTTGGGGTACGCTCCTTGCTCCAGGAGGCTCTGGTTGAAGAAGGATCCATTCATGGTCTACGCTGGGTCCCAAGTGTCGGAGGAAGGCAGGATGGAGCTGGAGGTCCCACCTGCTGCGTTCACATCCCACAGGCTCCGTGCCACCTCCTGCCTCTTTGCTCCCAGTGCCTGGGCTGGAAGGGAAGGCAAGGTGTGCAGCGAGGGGCAGAGGGCTGCCAGCTGCCTCTGTCACCAGCAGCTCAGCACGGTCCCCTGAGCACGGAGAGGGAGGGGGAAGGAGAAGGGGGCACAAGGCAGAGGAAGGCAGCAGGAGGTGGCCGCATGCTCCCTGCCCTGCTGCCGCCCCGATGCAATGGGGACCCCCAGCAGGAGCAGAGGGCTGACGCCTGCCGGCTGGAAGCTCCACGGATGCAAGTTCCCAGCTCAAGTCTTCCCCGTGTTCAAAGGAAAACCAGCAACTCCACCCCCTTACAGCCTCCCCCCAGGACCGCCTTCCTCCCCCCTCCACGCTCACCCGGGCTGCCCACCCCCTCCCCATGCTGCTGCAGCCCCTCACTCTGCTATGGGGGCCCACACCAACACCTGTGCTACCCCCTGGCTGTGGGCTGACCCCTGAGGTCCTGCCCTAATGCATCCTCCCCCCCAGTCCTCTACCTGCTCCCTAGAGCAGCCCACCACGTCGGTGTTGGGCCTGGGTCACCAGTAGCTCCCCTGTTCCCCCCACACACCCTCCCTTGAGCCTCAGGTCCGTGCTGCTCTCACCGATCCCTGCTCGCTGCTCTGTGCCACCCACTCCTTCCTTAGAGCAGCTCTGGCCCAATCCAGCCCCGTCCACCCCCAGCTCTGCTCTGCTCTTCTGTCCTACGCTGACAGCTGGATCAGCATCCTCTGGCTGAGATGGCACCTCCATCTCCCCCTTTCCATGCTCCTTTATCCCCATCACAGGGAAGCACACTCATGCTGCACCCCACTCTCTGCACCCCATCCCCATTCCCAGCTCAGGGTCCTACAGCAGCAGCAGCCGTGGGCCATGCACTGTTCATAGGTGAGGATGTGTCCGGATGGTGCGGGACAGGAGATAACCAAGTCACGGGGACTGCGCTCTGATTGATCTGTGTACGTCTCAGCTCCCTCTGCTTGCACAGCCCCCAGAGGGGATTTTAATAAACCCAAGTGAGAATTGATAAATTGCAACTAAAGTCGGGAGCAGGAGGCTGATCGGCTGGGGATAGAGGGTAGCTTGGCAGGAACATGCCAATGATTTCTCCGTTCAAGAGATGAGAGCTGAGTCCTTATTTTGCTTTTGTGGAGTTTAAGGGTCCAAAGCAGCTCGGTTTGGCTTTTACTTGTTGCTTTTTCCTCCTTGTGGCATCGTTCTCCCTGTTCCATAGAGGCATTTTGCAACAGAATGAATGAAGCAGGATGCGTGGATGGGACAAGGAGACAGAACCCCCTGAGTTTAACCAGGGCCAGGAAAAATCCCCCTGGGAGAGCAGGGCATCCCAGTGGCAGCTCCTCTCCCTGCTGCCTCCGGGCTGGAGGAGTTTCTGCTCCCTCTGCTGGCTCCAGTTTCAGCTTCAGCCTGTTCTGTATGCTGGACCCAGGCACTGCAGCATCACACTGGGGTCACCAGTCATCCCCTGGGGACATAAGGACATGGGGACACTCGGATTTTGACTGCTCTTCGCCTTAATCACACGAAGGGCTTCACAATGCAGGGCATCCCATCGTTGATTCCCCCCGGCTCAGTTTTTGTCCAGCTCTCCAGGCAGCATCCAACCCCCAGAGAGCAGCAATGAGAGCCCACACTGCCCAGTGCCTCCCACCCTCACATGCCCCACATCCCCATCACAGAAGTGCTTGCAGGACGAGCAGCACCTGCCTGCACCAGTCATGGAAAGGTTCGAGGAATTAAATCCACATTTTTGTACTTTTTTCCTTCTTCTCCGAAGGCTTTGGAAGCACGAGATGGAGTATCTGCTTGCACACAGGACTGCATCCCTAACCCTAACCCTTTTAGAAGGACATATAGCAATGGTACAAGGGGAAATGGTTTTGAAGTGAAAGGGGATAGGTTACACAAGGTATTAGGAAGAAATCCTTTACTGTGAGGGTGGTGAGATGCTGGAACAGGTTGCCAGGTGAAGCTGTGGATGAGTGTGGAGGTGTTCAAGGCCAAACTGGTCACAGCTGCAAAGCAGCACTTGGTCAGCATGACACGAGGGCCGATCAGCTTCTCTTAACCCCACCCCCTCTTACCAAATAAATCCACATCAGCGAGGCCAGGAGGTGTTCCCAGGAGGAGGATGTCCCCTAGAGCAGAGTCCCGCTGGAGGGCGGGAGGGGGGAGAAGGAATAGGGGGATGGGGATGGGGGGGCAACGCTGCGAAATTTCTCTTATGGCCAAGAAAAGTGTCTCCTCCTGGAGCAGAGAAAGCCTCAGTCCCCGTGTCACCTCCCTTTGAGGGTCCGGGCAGATGCGGTGTGAGGTGGTGCGGATCCGTGCCTGCCGGCTGCGGGAGAAAAGCAGCACAGCTAGCGGGGATTGAGCACCAAACCACGGAGCTCAGCCTGAATCTCCCTCCTTTTGTGCTGTCGGGTTTGTACCCGTCCTCCTGCAGAGCTCCGGGACAGTTCCAGCAGCGATTTCCCCACGTGGGGATGCCGCTGAGAACGCACGCTGTCATTGCAGTACACACAGGCTCTGTTTGCCCTTAAAACCTCGCGCTCCGAGGCAGCTCCAGCCTCAGCAAGTTTAAAACCCGCGCGGCCGAAAGGGTTAATAAAAGGAGGGAGCGAGCAAGGTTTTGCAAGCAATTAAACCCAGCAGATGAGCCTATGGGAACGAGCCTGTTACGACGGGTCACCAGTGCCCTGCACTCTGTGCCCAGGTTCGTTAAGTCCTTTTCTGAGCCGGGAGAGGGAATAAGCACTGGGAGCTCTGGGAGCAGGACGGGGGGGAGGAGGCACCCCCCGACTCCAATCCGAGTGACGAAGCAGCGTAGCTTCCTCCGTATGTGTGTGACACACACCCAGCGCATGATTCATCCCCTGGACAGCTCAAAACCGTCTCAAAATCGCCCAGCAGGGCTGTCCCGCACCCCTACAGCCGGGGTTTGGAGGAGGAGATGGAGGAACTCCGCGTTGCTTTCGGCATCCTGGTGCTCTGCGCTGCTGGCAGCTGGGGTAGGTGTAGGGCTGGAACGTTGGGGTTGCTTGGGTTGCATGCTGTCATTCCTAAATCCTGGGATCCTCTTCATTCCCACTCTCGGGAAAATCACTCAGAGGAGCAGAAGGTAGAGGACAACCTCGGCACAGGTCCCCATTTCTGAATTTTCTCTGTTTTCAGGGCTCTTCGCCTTGTTCTTGCCCTGGGCAGAGTGAGCTCAGCCCCTCTACCTGTGCAGCACTTGGTGCTGGTTTGGAGTGGGAGCACTGGGGTGCACAGGGTGCACAGGGCCAGCGGTTGTGGTATCCATCTCACTTTGAGGGTCAGCATCAATATCTCACGTCTGTTTTTCTCCTGTTCTTTTGGTGCTTGTCCTTGAAAGCCCTGATTTCTGGCAGCAGAACAAATGCAGTTTGCGTCGTTCAAAACTTTCCGTGTGTGGTGGAGGAGCAGCCCAGGGAAGGGAATGTCCTCCCCAGGTGTGTTCCTGAACTCAAAGCTTCCAGAAAGCAAATCCCACAGCCACAAAGCTGCTTTGTTCAGCTCCCGGTCTATAAATCAGCCCCATTGTTTGGGAGGCCCGACCCGAGGGGATTTGGGTCAGTGCTGTTCTGGTTAAAGAATGCTAAATTCGGTGCATTCCCAGGAACAGCCCGAGGCTGGGATCTGCTGAGCCAGCTGTCAGGATGCACTCACCCCTGGGAGAGTCTGAGTTTATAGGGCTGCATTTTGGGGCTGTACATTCATCCGGCCCTGTAAGCAGCCTGGGGCATCCCCTCTTGCAGGAAGATGCTGGTGGACAAGGAATTATTCCAAGAAATGACATAGTCCCTGATAAAATGAGCAGGAGCAGCCAAAGAAAGCCAAGCTCCCTGTTGCTTAGTCAAGCAAAAAACCTAGAGATGATGTCAAAACAGCTTGTATCTTCACCAAGTTTTCTAAAGCATCCCTATCAAGATTTCTGCAGGGGGAAAAGCTGGCTCATGCATCACACGGAGTGGAGGCTGAGGGCTGAGTAATTTTTCCCAGCCAGTGAAGGGGGATGCTCAGCCACAGACGTCGGTGGGGGCATTCCAAGTGCATCACTTGGAGTGCACTGTCTGAACACTCCTTGGCCCCGATGATGCTTCCCATGCTGCTCATGTCAGCACCCCACGTTCCATATGTTGGGGTTTCTTTTTTTTTATTGGAAGGCCCGAGTAATTAGGATCAGATTGTTAGAGGAGGGCAGCTGTTTTCCTAGTATTGAAAGCAAATAAATGCAGCTTTTGTGCTTCGGTTGATTTGCTTTTATGGCTGGGAAAAAAAAATAATACAAGACCTAAAAATGAATGGGAAAAAAAAAATAACATGCACGGTTTATTAGTTTAGGCTGTGCTGGAATCTCGTTAACCTGCTCATGGCCAGGCAGCACTCAGAGGGCTGAGAGCAGGGTGTGCTCTGCCTTTAGCATCCCCTGCTCTCCTCCATCCTGGTTTTGTGTCCACATCATCGCAGCATTCTTGCTCCTTGATGCATCCCACTCTGTCCAGTCATGCAAACAAAGCTGGAGATGCCAAAATAGAGGCATTTCCCAAGGCAGGAGTCACCTCTGGCCACAATCCCCATCATATTCACATGGAGATAACGGCTCTGCCTTAAGCGCTGCTGGCGCCTGGGGGATTTGGGCTCCTCCCAGTGGGTCAGAGCTGCGTCCAGCTGTGTGTCAAGCACACCAAGAGTGGCTCAATCTGATGCTGGAGCATGGGGTATGGTCCCACATCCTCAATCATGTGCCTTGGTCATGAGGCAGTGGGGCAGACCATCCAATTTGTGGTCCTGTGTGCCAAAATCAGCCAGAAAAAGGGGTCCCTAGTGTGAAGGGAGGGTCCTGGGCACCTCTCTTTCACTCCAACCAAGTGGGCACAGTGCTGCACTGGGAGGTTAGTGAGGCACAGGGCTTCCCTACATCCTGTGGTTCAGAAGCTGCTCCCAACTTGGAGCACACAGCCCCAAAGTTCCCACAGAGGCTTTCTCATTGGGATAAGCTGCAGCTGGGGATTTTGGAATATGCTGAGAGCTCCATGTCCCAGCATCATTCCCATGCCCAGCTCTCTGTGCCACCACGTTCGTGCAGGAACATGAATCCACACGGTATGACACGCTGCATGACACACAGGTAGCTGTAGCCATGACTCTGCCCAAAGCCCAGACCTCACTGCTGTGCTGTTTCCTCCTTATGTTTCACAATGTATTTCCCCCCACTTCTGCAGAAAACGTTGCAGCTGCAAAGGGAAGGCCATGGGCAGGGAATGGGGCAGCATGGGGGGACTACAGCAGCTCCACACTGGTACCAGGAGTTCCCAGGGCTGAAGTGGGGGCACACAGCACCCATAGGGCCCAGCTGCCCCAGGGATGCTGGGGACCTCAGTGCTGCAAGAGGAAGGAAAAGCTGAGGGTTACGACACCACAACTATGTCCCCGTCCCCTCACCGCATCAGCTGTTAGAACCCAAGAGCCATACAGTTCCCACCTTTGCCCTTCCTGCCCCAGCAGGCACTGGAGTCTTTGGGGCCCCTTAATAGGACACAATGGCTTCCAAACAGAATGTTCATCTCCTGACATCCTCGCTGCCAATTCCACTGGTGGAACCCCAGTTTTACCCAGAGCAGCATCACAAGCAGCTGTCAGCATCATTTTGGACAGCAGCCACTTCCCTCCACTTCTTTCCCCAGGCTGAGGCAGGTGGGACAGCGTGCTGCACCCTGAGCTCACCTCAGCCCCAAAATGTCCACAGAGAGGCACCAGGGATGATGTTTCCCAGGACTGCAGGCTCAGGGGCACTGTAAGGACATGGCACCAGGCTGGCAGGTGGGAGATGTCAGCAGAGATGGGCAGGATGGAGCCCAGCTGGTGCCAGGCTGGGGGAGGTGGCTATTAAAGAAGAAGGGAGAAATGAAATTGAATTTGGGGCTGGGGGAATCTTGGTGGGATAAGAGCTTCTCTTGCTTGCTGGCTGAGCTCATGGGGCTGTGCAGTGGTGGCCAGCAAGCAGTGACAGCTCTCTGTTTTGGTATTCCAAGGGAGTAATATCTGCACCACCCGAGGGGTGAACTCCTGCAAGCAGTGCCTGGCCGTCAGCCCGCTCTGTGCATGGTGCTCTGCGGAGGTGAGTGCTGGGATGGGCTTTGGGCTGTGGTGCTGCAGCAACATCTGTCTCCATCTGTTCCTACTGTTTCTAAACACACACCTTGGTGGCATCTGGTGTTGACTACAGCGATGTGCACTGTGGGGTTTAGTGTGGGTTCCCTCCTTTGCTCTTAAAATCTTAAAATTCTGAGTGGGAGCTCTGGAAAGAGCTGTTTTCTTTCATTGCAAACTCACTTTGTCTCAAACCATACGCTTGGAAAGCTGTTTCCTTTTTGGTTTGCTTCTTGAAAGCTCCTTGTGAAGCTCTGACTGGAAGGAATCTGATTCATGGAAAAGCTGGGAAGGTGATTTAGGAGAAGGAAAAATAATACTGATAAGAACTCGAGTTTTTGTTTAAATGCCCTTTAATAGTGGGAAAATGGGGGATGGGAAGATGAAGTTCCTGTTTTAGGTTATAGAGGTAAAGAGAGGACGTGAGAGCTGAGCTGCAGCTCTGAAATTCACTATCTGGGTGTGGGTGAGATGCAGAAAGATCTGCCACTGTGCTCTCCAAAAATGCTGCCCTTAGGTTGGTCCATCGGGGGTGTAAGAGGGGAAGTTCCCAACAGTGATGCTGCAGATAAAGGGGAGATAAAAGGTGAAGGGCTCAGTGAGGCACCGTCATAACAATGTGCTCCTTGTGTGTTGCAAAAAAGGACTAAGAAAAGGCTTGTCTTGTCTTCTGCTTCTGCAAATGTGGAATTCTCCTCCACAGATGAGAATTTAGCCCGTGGGGATGGGGAGAAGACCAGGAATACTGATCTGAGCTGTAGGATGATACCCAATTGCTGCCCACCTGAAGGTCCCAGCAGATCCCATCGCATCTTCCTGTCTTGGGATGCATAGAGGTGCTCATGCAGCTTAGCCCCACTTATCTCCTGCAAGCAGTGGCTGAATTTGTGTTGTGATAAGGATTCAATCCTCTGTCTGCTCCTTCCCAGCCTGGACTGCTGGTGTACTGACGCTGCAGTGGGGGCTGCTACAGTTTTAGGTTTTTTTCTTCCTCAGATCAGCAAAGGTTTCCAAAAAAGGCAATATTTCAGGCACTGTTTAGGGTTGTGCTCATGGACAGACGTGACAAGCAGTGAAGGAGTGTCCCACTGCCAGCAGCCGGCCCCAGAGAGCCGGGCTGTGCAAATTGCTCACACAGCTCTGCCTCCAACATCTGGAGCGCGTTGTCTTAATTTAGCAAATGAGGGCTTTTTTTTCTGAGAGTTTGCTTAACATCCCCAGGGTGGGGGAGGTCTCTGATCCCTCTCCTCCTCTCTTTTTAAAGAGAGAGTGCCCTTTCTTGTGCTCCTTCCTTTCCCACCCAGGGTTAACATTTACTCCTGCTCCATCCGAGCTTTGAAAAAGACAGAGGGTTGTTGCTGTTTCTTGTGATCACTGAGCACTGAAGTAGAGGACATCTGAATTCTCTTTATTTTTGGGGAATCCTGACCACCCTTACCAGCTAATGGATGTGCCCACACATTCACTTTCCTTTTTGGGAAAAGCCAACTCAACCTTAGAGCTCTAAAATCACCTTAGAGTACCGTGGCAGATTTTCCAGGATCTCACCCACCCAAAATGTCATTTGCTCCAGACCTCTCAGAGAGAAGGGAGAGGTAGTGCTGGGCCAGGGCTTGGCTTGGAGAAGCCCTGGAAGCTTTTACCTTAATCCAGAGATGTCTATGCCTTATGTTCTCCTTCTCCTGAAGAGAATCTCTCACTATACGTGGTTGCCTATGAGATGAAAGCAGAGATGCCCTGGGAATGTGTGACATGCTGCAGTGCTGATGGTGTGGGATGGGGCTGGCTCTGACAGCACCCTGCCTGGCCCTGTCCTCTCTTATGTGGATTAGAGGAGGAGATCATGAGTGAACCCATTGGGTACCCAATTGCAGGACTGAAACCCTGGCCATGGAATGATGGAGTGGGTGAGGTTGGAATGGACCGCTGGAAGTCACTGGTCCGGCTGCCTGGAAGGGATGTGAAACTGGGAAGTGTCTGCTGAGGGCTGTGGGGTGGCTTGTGATGGAGGTGGGACCGCCTGCCCTGCAGCATCTCCTTAATGGGGAGCCCCTACTGATGCCATCAGGGCTGTGCTAGTGGGTCTGGGCTGCCTCTGAGTCACTCCAGCTGAAGTTCCTGCAAGTGCCAAGTTGACAACCTTTATAGGGAAAGGAGAAAGCTGTGATTATGGGATGAAAGAGCTTCTCTATGGGTAGCTCTCAGTAGGAATGACACTGCTGATCCTGGAAGGAGCTGTGTGCCCTTCTGGAGGCCACCAGCATCTCAAGGTATCACTGAAGAGTCTGGAGTCGTAGTTAAAAACCCTTCTGCTTCTCACCCTCATCTCTCTCACGCTTTCCCTGCCCAGGACAGGACTGTATGTAATTATTGATGGGGTCTTTTTTGAGCCCAAAGCACTTGGGAAAGCTCTCAGTGGCCGTGAGGAGGTATGGCTCCAGAGGTTCAATGGCCTCGAGGGCTCTGCACTCTGGTAGGAGCCCAAGGGGTGAACTGGGGGAGTTCATGTGGATGGACAACGTGTCCTGTGCACCGCAGCGTGCTGCACGGGCAGGAGTGGGAGGCCACCAGGGAGGAACACGCCTGCTGATGTATTTTCTGGCTTTTGCTTGGGCTGACGGAGGAGAAAAAGGCAGATAAAGGCCACTGCTGCTGGAGAGGGCCTCCTGGATGCTGTTTGCACTTTTCCCTTTGTTTGCATAAAGCACACAAATTGGTTCCTGGGTTCAGCCCACCTGGCTCTGGGGGAGTCAATACTGCTGGCTGGAGTGGTGCTGGGGAGTGCAGATCTGCTTCTCTCCCCTCCCAGGACTCTGAATGAAGAAAGCTCCAGGCTGTGGGGGGGGGGGAACTGGAGGATCCCCACCGAGGGGAGGGCAGCGTAGATTGCAGGAGAGGAGTCTTTCCATTATTAGTCTCGATGGGAAACCTCACCCCCTCTGGGACTGACAGAAGCCCCTCTGCATACGCTGTGATAAGGGCAGGAAACTTTCTAGGAAATTCAGGGGGAGCTGGAGCCCCACTGTGACTTCACACTTTCCGTTTCCTGCCTCTGACGGACCCTTGACTGCCTCTCCCACAGCCTGGTTGCCTTTTTGCTCCTTGTCTCCTTATTTGGATCTCCTTTCCCCTGCTGTGCTCCAGCAGGAAGCCAGGGAGCTGCTGATAAGCTGAGCTGCTCTCAGACGGGAGCACCAGGCTCTCCCGCAGGGCTGACGTCGCTCACAGCAGAATTTCAAAGATTGCATTGAACTCTGGGGAGAAGTTGGGTCATCTTTAACCAAAGTTTGGAAAAGACAATAATAATATTAAGAAATACTCAGTCATGCCCAACCGCCCATGCTTTTGTTCAGCTTCACCTCTTCATGCACACGGCCGCCTCGTTAAAGTGATTTTCCTCTGTGGCAAAACCCAAATGCGAGGCTCCAGCTCTTAGATCTCAGCAGATCGGAGGAGCTGTCCAAAGCTTCTGACTGTGTCCTATCCCACAGGTGGTGGCACAGTCATCCCCACGCTGCGACCTCCTCGACAACCTCCTACAGAACGGCTGCGGGAAGGACTTCATTGAGTTCCCCAGGAGCAATGTCACGGTGGTGGAGGCACGGCCGCTCAGTGACAAGGGCTCGGGGGGGTCCACTACCACCCAGATGAGCCCCCAGAGAATTCAGCTGAACCTGCGGCCGGGTAAGAGCCTGTAAGATGCTGTGGGAATAACCCAGAGGGGTAAAATGATGGATAAACCGTCTCCACAGCCTTCTGGCTGAGGTTGTCTCACACCCATTGAGGACAACACCAGGCTGGGGCTGTGACAAAGCCCCCAGTGATGTCCCCAGTTGGGCAGGTTCCCACTCATTCTTTCGTCTCAGTCCGCTGGGACCCCAGGGAGTAGGATGGGATGAGGTTTCAGCATCTCATGGGTTTGTCTTATAAAGCCATTTAAACCTTAGCTACTGCTTTCTTAGTGTGTAAAGCTGACACCAAGCTTTCATGTAAGACCTATATAAAGGGACTTTGGAATAAATATATGTTCATTTTTTACTCCCCATGACTGATGTTCCCTTTGGTGTCACTCACCTGAGGTTTGGGGGAAGTGGGGAAAAAAAACAGTGCCTTTGCTGTGGCTGTGCCCTTCAGCACACATACCTCAGCCTTTCCCCTGCTTTCCATCTACTCATAGATGTCCTAGCAGGAGCACATTTGGGATCTGTATGCTCATTCAAGACCCAGGGCCAGCTGCCAGTGGCTGATAGCACATCCCTAGTGCTGGCCAAGATGGGTCCTGTAGTGAATGACAGCAGCTCTGCTGTGTCTGCCTCCCCACCCGATGTGAATGTGTAGCTGCTCAGTCGCTGTCACTAGGTCTAAAGGCATTTGGCATGAGATAGAGTGCTGCCCTAGGGAGAAACAATCTTCAGCTCAAGAATGAAGACCAAATGCTGAAGGTTATAACTAGGGCAAAATCCAACAAGCTCAGTCCTTGTGGTTTTAGCTCAACGGGGAAGAACAGATGTTCTGTGGGGACAAAACTGGGACTTCTGCCTGCATGGAGGTACGGACAGGTTGGGGCTGGAGTTCTGTGGGCTCTCCTTGATTTTGAAAACACCTTCTCCATCCTGAAGATCAAAATCTCAGATGTGCAGATTGAGTAGGAAACATGAAAACAATAATTAAAGTTGATTAAAGCTTTTTTTTCTTGACACATGAGGTGGTTTGAGAAGGCTGCAGCTGTACCTCGGCTTACATTTCCAAGAAGTACTTTTGAAGAACAAGAAGAAAGAAGCTTTGTCTCTTTTAAAAAGCAGAAAAAAAGGGTCAACCTTAAGTGTTTCAGTGTTTTTATTTATTTTTTTGAAGTGTAGAACTCAGTGAAACTGGACTGTTCCCCAGAAGGTTCTGTGTAAGGAGGTTTTCATTTCTATTTCTATTTTTATTATATCGGTTTTTGATGGGAAGTGTTTCATCAAAAACCTTGGCAGCAGAGACTGGGAGGAGCCCAGGGAAGCAGGAAGGAATGGGAATGGAGGAGGACTTAAGAGATTCTTGGGGGCCTCAGGAGCTCTTGAAGCAGCCAGAGTCCCCTGGTTGTCCCCATAAGTCTGTCTGCCTGCCTGTGGTGCGTTTCAGTCACTCCATCCACCACACGTTGGCCACACTTATCACAAAATAACTAGGGGACTCAGCTCTGAGCAGGAGAATCTTCTCAGGCCCTAGAAATGGGAGGCTTGGAGAGCAGGAGCTGTGGGGCACATTGCTTCTCCAAGGGGTGCACAGCATGCCTCATGTACAACCACCCTGCCTTCCAACACCTAACAATTCTGTGATCTCCCCTTGCTTCTCCTGGAGGACGATCTCTTACTCCTCTGCCCTGTCCCATTGTAGATGACTCCCAAATATTCCGTGTCCAAGTGCGCCAAGTAGAAGACTACCCTGTGGACATCTACTACCTGATGGATCTGTCCAACTCCATGAAGGATGATCTGAGGAACATCCAGAACCTGGGTACCAAGCTCGCCAGCGAGATGCGCAAGCTCACCAGTAACCTTCGCATTGGCTTTGGTGCTTTTGTGGACAAGCCCATTTCCCCCTACATGTACATCTCTCCTCCAGAAGCCATCAGCAACCCTTGCTATGAGTAAGTGCCAGGCTAAGGGAAGTCTGTAAGGGCCATAAGCTGTTGGGGCAGCACTGAACCGTGTTTGCAAATCCATGGAAATGAATTTCAGCATAAAGTTTGGTGTTTGGCTTTGAAGGGACCACACACCGTTTTTGTTGAGGATCTAAGAAAGTTTCTCCTAAAAATCCCAGCAGTACAGAGGCTAGGAGATGACCTAAGCCCAGCTTCGCTATAAGATTACAGATTTTTACAAGGTCCTTCACCAGCTGTGTCCTCAGGCTCCCAGGGTAGTCAGGTGGATCCCTCCAGCACATCCAAAGGAGGACCACAGGATGTGAAATGGCTGCAGGGTGAAAAATGGGAGCTGGAAGCACCTGTAAGACTTGTGCCCTGACAACTCTCTTCCCACAGGATTGGGGATAAGTGCTTGCCCATGTTTGGATACAAACACGTCCTGTCGCTCACAGACGAGGTGATGCGCTTCAACGAGGAGGTGAAGAAGCAGAGTGTCTCACGGAACAGGGATGCACCCGAGGGTGGCTTCGATGCCATCATGCAGGCCACCGTGTGTGATGTAAGGGTTAACAAGGCCTGGCTGGGGCTGGAGCGGGTCATCAGGCTGGGCCTGGGTCTTGGCAAAGAGCACCTACTGTACCAGGACAGGGCCATAAGCAGCTGGGCTGAGATCTAGACAGGGTGAACATTCAACATTCAAGGGGATATCTAGGTCCTCAGCCAAGAAGAGGAAAGAGCAAAGCCTTTATGGGGTCCTGGGAGGAGCAGAACAGGTGCTCTGGGGACAGAGCCACACCACTAGAAACTACCTTTGGCTGCAGGACAAAATTGGCTGGAGGAATGATGCATCCCACCTGCTAGTTTTCACCACGGACGCCAAGACGCACATCGCACTGGACGGCAGGCTGGCTGGCATCGTGCAGCCCAACGATGCCCAGTGCCACATTGACGAGGATAACTACTACTCGGCTTCCACCACACTGGTAAATCCCAACTCATGTATGAGATGGGACCTAAATCTCATGTTGGTGATGAGAAGGGTGTTCCATCTGTGCTCAGAGAGCTCGATGGGGTGGTTGGGAGTACACCTTCTCAGGGTTCGGTCTTTCCCCAGGACTATCCCTCTCTGGGCCTGATGACTGAGAAGCTCTCTCAGAAGAACATCAATTTGATCTTTGCTGTGACAGATACAGTTGTTGGTCTCTACCAGGTAATGGCTGCTGTGCAGAAGCCTGCAGGGGTGGGGCCCTGAGGAGCATCCTTTGCAGCTGGCCACAAGTAGTTGGGCACAGTCTGGTTGTCCTCCATTCTCAAAGCACCCTGGGAAGCTCTCGTGTGTATGGAAATAGGTTGGCCCAGTGGTGCTCACTGTCATGAGCAGACTGTTTCTGATGCTGTTTCTCCAGAACTACAGCGAGCTGATCCCAGGCACAACTGTGGGCACCTTGTCCAGAGACTCCAGCAATGTCCTGCAGCTCATTGTGGATGCCTACGGGGTGAGTGTGCAGTCCCACCACATCCCAATCCCATGAGCAGCGAGGTGTAAGGGCTTCCTCCTCATCTTGAAAGAGCAATCACCCTCACAGGGCCTAAACCTTGCCCTGAGCTGCTCAAAGGAGAGCTGTGCACAGTGACAACCCCAAAGAAGCCCTCCTCCTCCCCACATAACCTCTACAAACAGCCCACATTCTCTTGGCATTTCCCCAAGCCCTGAGCAGGCTCCTTGTGCCAGCTGTGAGCGTTTGCTTCCATTCATGCACTTGGGAACCTTGAGGATGGAAGATCACTTCCGTACCTTCCCGTCCCCTAAAGCATTCCCCATGGGAAATGACATGGACTAGCTTTAGGAAGTCACGGAGCACTTGGCTCCTTTCTTGCATGCATGGGAATATTGCTGCAGAGAGGAGGCTGCTGGGTGTGAGCCTCTGCCCAGCTGTCTTCTCCATCGTTCCTCTCTACTCCTCCAGAAAATCCGCTCCAAGGTGGAGCTGGAGGTGCGTGACCTTCCTGAAGAGCTGTCCCTGTCCTTCAATGCCACCTGCCTCAACAACGAGGTCATCACTGGGCTCAAGTCCTGCATGGGGCTCAAGATTGGGGACACGGTGAGGCTCCTGTGTGAGGGCTGCCTTTCTCTCTCTCTACACAGTGGTGCTTAGAGCTCATCTGACACTCTGCACCTGTACTGTATGCTTCCTTCCCATCTCCTGGGGGATACAAGTTATTGCAGGGGACGCTATGATCTCTGCTTTGTGGAGAGAGGGTCCAGGTGGGTGGGCACAAGAGGGAAAAATGCTTCTATGAGTGGATGCAGAATCTGAGGTCTTTCTGGACTCAGTGCATGGGTTTATGGACTAATTTTTGCCTGGATACTGTAGTGGGCAAGTGTCCTGCTCGATGCTGGGGCAGCTTTAAGAAGCCATGAGAGACATGGTCTATTTCTGGGCTGCCCAAGCTTGGGCATGGAGAAGGCTACAGTGGGAACCCCAGCTCTGCATGGGGATACCAACACCTGGACGCACTTTTCTGCCCCCAGGTGAGCTTCAGCATCGAGGCCAAGGTGCGGGGCTGCCCACAGGAGCGCCAGAAATCCTTCACCATCAAACCCGTGGGCTTCAAGGACAGCCTGACTGTGGTGGTGAACTTCAACTGCAACTGTTCCTGCGAGAGCCAGGCTGAGGCCAACAGTGCCTTCTGCAGCAAAGGCAACGGCAGCCTGGAGTGTGGGGTGTGCCGCTGCAACCCTGGGCGCCTGGGCTCACACTGCGAGTGCTCGGAGGAAGAATACAACCCCTCACAGCAGGACAACTGCAGCCCACAGCCAGGCCAGCCTCTCTGCAGCCAGCGGGGTGAGTGTATCTGCGGGCAGTGCGTGTGCCACAGCAGTGACTTCGGCAAGGTGACGGGCAAGTACTGCGAGTGCGACGACTTCTCCTGCGTCCGCTTCAAGGGCCAGATGTGTTCGGGTGAGTGTTGTGCTCAGGGCTGCCTGTTTCATGGGGAGTGCTGGAGAGGTGTTTTTGGGGGGCCTGGCACGTGAGTTGTGCTCATTGTTGGCTTTCTTAGCCACGGATCAGTTCTGGGTGTGAAGCAGCGACTCCTGTTTTGGCAGCCTGTGCCCCAAAGCCTTGGCAAGGGAATGAGTTCAGAAGGGTACAAGCAGACTTTGATCCTTTAAGCCCCATCAGGGTGGCTAGGGGGCACCAAGGGAAGCAGCTCTGCAGTAACAGACCTTGCTTTAATCCCACCAGCTCTTCTGGGTCGGAGGTGTTCCTCTGCAGGAAAAATCACCAGGGTGGAGAGGGAGAGGGTGGGGAGAAGCACTGGGATGTGACATCCCTCTTGCTGCCACCCACGACTGCTCTCATGGTGTAGCATATTTGCACAGCATTACCCATATCAGGCACAGAGGGCAAGGATGCTGATTGAGATGGGTGAGCTGTTAATTAACCCCATCCGTTGTTTCCCAGCTCCGTGCCTGAGCCCTTCACCCGTTTGGCCCAACTCTGGCTGTGTGCCCAGGGCTGGGGAGGAAATGAGATGGGGGGGAAAAGTGGCCAAGCCCTCCCCAGAGGCACTACCCACAAAACCCATTCTTGGCAGACACCCGCCCTGTCTCTGACGGTGCTCTGTCTGACCCCGCTGCCATCAGTCATGTCGCACTTCTTATCTCCCCAGCCTTCCCCCACGTTTCCATGCCCTGTCACACAACACGGCACTATTTTCCTGTGACTCAGTTCCTCGTTAGCAGGGTTACACATTTATTTCTCATGCCAGTGCCCCTGAGGCCATGTGAGGGGCTGGTGCCCAGCCCTCCCCAGCTGAGAGCAGAGTTCCCAATGCACTCTATGCTCAGGCAGGGTTGGCGTGTGCCGGCTCTGTGGCACTTCCACCTCTTGCTGTCTGGTGCTTGAGTCAAAAATCGAACCACAATCCAAATAGCTGTGGGTTCTGGCAGGGTTTGAGGACGTCGGTCTGTCTGTCTGTCTGACCAAGCCAGGCAAAGCACACAGAGCTGACTGGGCTTTTCCCAGCAGTCAGTTTCCCATGTATGGTGTAGGGCTGGGAAATGACAGCAGGGGTTGACCAGATGTCCTGATTGAATCCCCAAAGCTTGGGTAGCTCAGATGGAGCTGACTGAGCATCTCCAGCTACTGCCACTGGAACTGAGACAGCTCAGCGTGAGATCTGGCTGTTTTCTTGTTTGGGCGGGATAAGAGGAGCACTGGGGACACGACAAACAGCAAAGTGATATGGAACAGCAGTGTCGCACCCTAAGGACAGTGGAATGAAGATATTATGGGCAGCTGCCCCACCTTGCTGCACCATGCTCCAAGTGCAGGAGCATCCCATGGGGGTGATCCCCAGCAGGGATCTGTAGGGTCCTAATTTGAGGGTCCTGACATCCTCCTGGCTGTCCCCAGGGCACGGGCAGTGCAGCTGCGGGGACTGTCTGTGTGATTCAGATTGGACCGGTGACTACTGCAACTGCACCACGCGCACCGACACGTGCATGTCCAGCAATGGCCTTGTGTGCAGCGGCCACGGCACCTGCGTCTGTGGCAAGTGCGACTGTACCCAGCCCGGCTCCTATGGGAGCACCTGCGAGAAGTGTCCCACGTGCCCGGATGCCTGCACCATCAAAAAGTGAGTTCAGTTGGAGATCTGGGGTGATTTCGTTAGGTTTTGTGTCTGTACTGGGGTCAGCACCCCCTACTCCTTTGGGCTGGGGGTGCAGAGAGCAAAGGGAGGGTGCCCTGCCTTGATGATGTTTGATGTTGTTCACAATACTTCTCCCTTCTTCTCCAGGGAATGTGTGGAGTGCAAGAAGTATGAGCGGGGCATGCTGGTGGAGCAGCAGTCCTGTGGCCGCGTGTGCCGTGATGAAATCGAGACAGTGCAGGAGCTGAGTAAGAGCTGGGAAGGAGAACACAGCACAAGATCCTGCCTAAAGCACGGATATTTGGAGCTGTGTGCACCTTCCATGTGTGCCCCCACCACTAGGGCTCTGACAGCTGCTCACTCCCCCAGGTGACAGGGGCAAGGATGCAGTGAACTGCACCTACAAGGATGAGAATGACTGCGTGGTGCGCTTCCAATACTATGAGGACTCCAGTGGCAAATCCGTCCTCTACGTCATAGAGGAGCCAGGTAGGGCCCAGCTGAGGGTCTAATTGCAACTCACTGTGGGGGGTCTGCACTAACCTGGGGGCTTTGTACCTCCCAGACAGGCTCTGGCATGAATTACAGTGCTGCTTTGTTCCCTGCTCTGTGTACCCAGGCTGTGATTGCCTGCCTCTGTCTCACATTTCCCCGCACTGCCAGGTTTATTCACCCCCCTGCTGAGCTGCCAAGGACAGGCTCAGCCCTCCCACCCCAATTCTGGCTCCAGGGTTCACCTTTTCTTCAGCTCCAGTTGGCTATTCAGGAATAACACTGTGATTGCACACATAGTCAGGGGTATGGCTCTCCATGCATGGAGCAAAGCTTCCAGCATCCTTGGGGGCTGCTTTCAGCCTGAGCAGGGGGCTGTGTAACCACAGAGCCTTCAAATCCAAGGTCCTGAAAGCAGCACCAGGTCTAATTGCAGCAACCTATCCCCTCCTCAGCCCCAGCACTGAAGGTACAGGCAGTGCGTGGGGGGGGGAGGGAACAGTGTGGATGCTCAAAGTTAAGAGGTTCTAAAATGGTGGAGAATCAAGCACTCAAGAAATCAGAGGAGCTCCTGTCCATCCAGCTATGCCCTTCTATCCCACCAGAGTGCCCAAAGGGGCCAGACATCCTGGTGGTGCTGCTCTCAGTGACGGGTGCCATCCTGCTCATCGGCCTGGCTGCTCTGCTCATCTGGAAACTCCTCATCACCATCCACGACCGCCGGGAGTTTGCCCGCTTCGAGGAAGAGAAAGCCAGGGCCAAATGGGACATGGTAAGGGCCAGCGGGGTGGGTGTGGGGGGCATGAGAGCACGAATTCTTCTTCCTCTGGACTGAGTGGATCCAGATCCCAGTGCTCCCAGTGGAAGAGCCCAGTCTGTGGTCCCCAGCCCATGGTCCTTGTGGAACAGCTCATCTCTGAAGCATAGCATGGTGGCACAGCATGACCTGGAGTGGCACCAGCAGCCTGGACACCTGCAGTGGTCCCAGGGGCTGTGCACAGGACACAGCAGATGTCCCAGCTGCTTTTCCCAGTGTATCACTGCAACATGAGTCTCTTACTCACTGCCCACACCAATGTTCCACCTCATGAGCTGGTGGAACATTGCTGCAATAGGATGCTGGATGGGCTGAGGCAACCACTTTATGAGGAAAGGGGCTGAGATGGCACTAGAGCCTGTCCCTCATCTCCCACAGGGTAGGGATGGGGTATCTTTCCTCAAGGTTCTACTCCTGAGCTCCTGCTGCCTTTCCTCCACAACAGCTTTCCCCTGTTTTCCCCCATAAAACCTCAAGGGGAGCTGTTAAATGCCAGCACATTATAGCTCCAAATCTCTGACCCCTGCATCCAGCACCCAACAGTGCCTCAGTTTCCCCAAGTGCAGCAAACACCAATTGATGATGCCAACCATAAAGCGATGCTGTTCACTTCTTTTCCAGGGCAACAACCCATTATACAAAGAGGCCACCTCAACCTTCACCAACATCACATACCGTGGGAACATGTAGGATTGCTGCACCCGGTGCTGGCTGTGGGATCAGCCCAGGACCATGGGATCTCCTGGAGTCCAGTTTACAGAAAAGCTTATGTGTGTGTCTGTGTGTAATTTAACAAACCCTTGGCTGTCTCCGGCCCCACTGTCCATCACCTCACCGTACTGCAGGGATGTGCTTCCACAGCAAACCTCTCATCCTTACCTCGGTGGGCCAGCGGCCCCTTCATACACTGAACACGGTGACATGGGACGTTCTGCCTTGGAGAGACTGTGAACTGCTCATCGGGCCGAAGGGATTTGGGTAGAGCCCAAGGACAAGCTGTGTTCTCCTGCACGGCCCGTGTTGGAGAAGCCCACTGAACCGCTGCAGCCCTCGAGTTGCCGTGTGGGTTGAGGACATACAAGCAACCAGATGACCTCCACCTTTCTGGCACTGCTGTGGTCTGGGACAGTGCAAAGCAGTGTCCGGGCTCTGTGTGACCTCCTCCTTCCCTCCATGTGCCACCAGCAATCACCTTCATGTAGCACCAGCTGTGCTGGTCCCAGCGTCTCCCACCTCTGTCCCCCTTCACAAAGCACATGGATGTGTTATCCCTTGAGCCTGACTCTCTGGGGAGCATCCTCCCAGCTTTTTTATGTGCTTTTTGGGCTGTGTCATGATACTGTGCTTGGTTTTCTGTGTGGCTCAGGGTCCAGAAGAGCTGGCAGGGGTCGGGCTGCATCCTGCTGCCTACAGCTGTGCGTCTCCTGTGGTTTTGTCCCCTGTGGAAAAAAACATCCTAGTGGCTGAGCTGGGTCAGCTGTTGAGACGCCTGCCCCATGGAAATCCCAGTGGCTCTGTTCCTTCTGGTTCTACCAAAAAGCAATGGAGATCCTGTGCCCCCACCTCTAGTGCCCAAGACTGTCCTGCAGGTGGTGGCTGTGTCCCCTGCCCGTCCTCAGTAGCATGGGAACAGGGGCAGCATCAGGGATGGTGCTGGGTGGCAGCTGGGGCTGAGCCTGTGGGTGGGCAGAGATTTGCTGCACCTGTGGGCACTTCCCAGGGCACCAAATAAAAAACCTCAAACAGTCAGTGGTGTCAGCATCCAGCCCTTGCGGGATGGGATGGGATGGGATGGGATGGAGCTGGGGACTTTCCTTGGAGCTTTTGAGGTCACAGGGCAGCCCCAAGCCTACTGCAGACTGGAATTCTCCTTGCAGCTCCCACTCTTCACTGGGAGGTGAAGAACTCCTTCTGTAGGTCACTGAATGTCCTTCGTTGTGTGGAAAAGCCTTCGAATTGGAGAAGCTGGGCTGAGACCACTGCAGGAACGCCGATGGGGACGGCTGGATTGAAGCTTTGGAAGTTGGGAGTGGAGCGCTGCCTGGGTGCCCGCTCATCATCACATCGCAAAGGGCTGCAGGGACACCTGGTGGCACCTTCCAAAGTAGCATTTTAGGAGCACAGGAGATGCTGAGAAACATATTGTTTGAAGGGGTGCTAAGTTGGGCTTGTGAGGATGCTGGGGCTGAGTCCTGTAGGGTCGTCTCAGTGGGCAGCCCTCAGCTGAGGCAGAATGGTGGGTTTGGCTCTGACAGCTCCTATTTTCCTTGTGGGATGTGGGGTGCCCACACCATGTGTCAAGGAGAGGCTTTGAGGCAGTGCTCAGTGTCCCCAGCTGTGCTGGGTGAGGATCAGGGCTCATCTTAGCCAAGAGTGGCTGCATTGGGGCCTGATCCTGCTGGAGGCTATGGTTATAGAGCAGAGCTCAGCAAGCAGCAGCTGGATGGATAGAGGTGCATTTGTACTCAGGGCCTGAATGTTCTCCCTATCCCAGTTTCACTTTGTGCCTTATGGACCTCTAATGGTCCCCGTTGGAACCCAGTGCTCACTGGCTCAATGGAGCTGAGCAAGGGAATGTCCCAGGCACTCCGTGACATCAGGTGGAATGCTGGCACCAGGCAGTGAGCTTAGGGACAGCTGCATGCTGTCTGGGTATTCCTGAGGCCACCAGGGCAACCAATTGACCAGAGGATAAGCCAGTGGTGGAGCTACTGGATTGAGGTGACCTGGGTGCCAGCACAGCCCTGAAGTGCCTCTGTTCACACCAGGATCTGTCAAGGAGGGAATGAAGCCCCCAAAGACACTGAAATCTGACATCCTTATGGCCACTGAGCAGCAGCAGCCACCACAGCGTGGCTTGGAAGAAACTGCCAGCTCCAGAGGCATGGTGGCCCCCAAGAAGTCCTCCACACCAAGCAGGACCTCTATGTCTAGTAGAGCCTCCGTGTCCAGCAGGACCTCCACATATAGCAGGACCTCTACATCCAGCAGGACCTCCAAGTAAGTGAGGGGATGGATGGAGCTTGTGCCTGTCCATGTTTTAGGACTCCTTCATTCTCCCAGCTCACCCTAAAGGTAGAAAAGCCTCAGGATGGGCTGGGGAGGGTGACAGGATGGTGTCCGTCTGGCAGGAGGTCTACCCAGCAGTGCACGATCCTGATGGCTGAGACATACCCACCCAGGCAGGAGGTGTGCAGGACAGGCATGCCAAAGGTGGATAAAGAAATTCAGGTGAGGGAGAGCAAACCACTAGCCCGTCACCTATGCACATGCCCCAAAATCCCAGGGGTGCAACTGGGCCTTGGGATGGCTCTGGCAGCTGCCGAGGCCCAGGTTCCTCCTGTTCCTTTCTCTGGGTTCAGCCCATTCTCATATGGGGTTTGGTGGTATGGGTGTTCCCCACTTCAGACCCCCCGGTTCTTTGATTCATCACTCAAACAACAGCACACTCAGCTCAAGAAGAAAGCTAAAAGCAAATGTGTGAGCAGCAACCAGGATCAGCTGCAAGCCTTGAGGGACAGCAGTGCCATAGAGATCTTCCCCCAGGCAGTGGGGCACAGGACCCCCAGCCCCCCTGAGGTCACACCACAGCACAGGTAATACGGCCTAGCTCTGCCCCTGGGGTGACCCAGGTTCCCAAGGCTCAGGGACAGGCACTCAGCATGGGTGTCTCATTTGTAGGAGGAGCGTGGTCTCATCCAACACATGCACAGATCCTGATGAGGAAGGGTGGGAGGACCAGGTAATGAGGTGACCACATTTCTTTGTGGCCACAGTCACCAGTACCCACTTTTCCTTTGGCCTCAAGTTCCAGCAGCCATGAGATGCCCCCTTCAGCTGCTGCTCCATGCTGCAGCCCTCTGCTGATCACCGGCAGGAAAGCATCTTCATGCATCCTCCAACCCCAAAACTTTCTTTCCCTTCTAGAAGGCAGAGAGATTAATCCAAGCCCATTTCCAGAGGCTGATGGAGGCTTTCACAAAGATGGTACACAGCACAGAGCAGACACCACCCACCCTGCATGCCACAACCAGGATCCCACGCAGGGGTACACTGGGCCAAGCTTCTGTAACACAGAAAATCTCAATTTCTCATTGTGCTGTGGCATGAGATAAGACTGTGTTTAGCTAATCTCCCAGCTCCCTAATGCCACTGAGCATGGCTGCTGGCAGGATAAGGCCCAGCACCATGAGGACCTGCTGCTGTGAGTCCAAAAAAGAGCATGTGTGGCTGTGCTGGGTGATCTAAAGGAGCATGAGCAGCCAGAAGTGCTCCTGGAGAAGGAGCAGGTTGCTCACGGATCCTCAGGAGAAGCCATTTGCAAAGTGATAATAACTGCAGCCCTGCTGAACCGGCACATTTGGGCTGTGTTAAGGCTGTTGGCGCTGGGGACCGCTAGATGGGGATGTCTGTACGCACTCAGCCAGACACTTCCCACTTCTTATCGCTTATCACTGCAGCAAGCAAAAGTCTGATGTCTTTTAATAAACCTAAAAATGAGCAAAGCTCTTTCTGATGCAGCTAGTCCAAGGTGCATCCTGTTCTATTCACAACCCAGAACTGTGTTTTCCAGGTATCTGGGAAACTTTGTGAAATGAAACACGTTTCCCCATTGGTTGCAGGAAAAGAGAGTGATGTTGGAGAGCTGAAGTCTCACCCAGCACATATAGAAACACATTTACCAGACCTGGATCATCAGGAGACACTGGGGGATGTGTCTGTGGATGGTGAGTCTGTCAGCACTTTGGGGTGTTCAGGATTTGGATGGTTTTCCAGGCAGAAAGCTTCAGAATTGGTCACAAAGAGGAGAAAGAAACTGACTTTTATAAAGTAAGTGCGCTGACATTTCCCAGGGCACAAAATAATAGGACAACGCAGATTGGAAGGCACCTGGGGAAGTTTCTAGTGCCGCCCCCTGCTTCAAGCTGGGTCAGCTGTGAGATCAGACCAGGTTGCTCTGGGATTTATCCTTTATAGGATTTCCAAGACTGTAGAGCCAGGGTTAGCTCAAAATGATAATGCTGTGCTCTAGGGAAGCCTGGGCCTCCAGCCTAGATGGCTAGCTGGCCAGAAAGTTTGGGAATTGGCTTTGGGGCAAGAAGCTCTAAAATCCCCAAAATCTTCATGGACATGAGAGTTCTCAGTGTTGTGAGCTCCTTTTTTGGTAGAAAAACATAAAGCTGCAGCCAAGAGCCTTCATGCAAGCTCTTGTCTGTCTGTCAGCCCCTCCTTCCTCAGGAGCATTTCCCCTTTAACCATGCTCCATCTTCCCCTGTACCCCAGAGGATGCAGCCAGCAGCCAGGACCCCGACTCCAGTGTGGGCACTGCAGAGGTCTCCTCAGCCAGTGAGGAGCTGCAGTGGATCCTCACACACTGCAGGTGGGAACTGGCACTCCCCCTCTCCCCTTGTTTTCTGCTTCTGCACAGCTCCTGCAGCCAGAAACCCAGAGACCTGGGGGGGGCTGCTGAGTGCCTGCAGATGGCCGTGGCATTGGGTAAGCCTTACACGCAGCAGAGGTGAAATTCTCCCTGCTTCTCCCTTCCCTTTAATCTTGTGTTTAAATTTTTGCTTTGCGTTATTTGGCACAAGTGGCTCTGTGTGCCCTGGCATGACACAAACACCATTCCTCAGTGTATCAAAGGAAAAGGAGTTTTGCGTCTAGAGTGCTACACACAGTGTAGTATACGGGGGGAAGCAATGGGTGATGAATGGCTGTAGAGAGAGAATTTAATCTTTCTTGGCCTCAGCATCTCACCCTGCCTGGGAGGGAGGGAGTTTCATTGCATTATTGTGGCTATGGTCCTTTAGATCCTCACATAGAATGGGTAGGTGAAAGGCAAAGGAGTCTCTATTATTATTATTATTATTATTATTATTAACCTTTATGCTTTTGCCAAGTCTCTCTCTGCTGGCTGCCAGCATGGAAAGGAGGTTTCGAATACTTTCTTGTTACAGAGGACACAGACTTCATGGATAGTCAGAGCTCTGACCCTGGAGAGGAGCTGGATCCTGCTGCTGTGAGTGGTGAGGGTCTCTGCCTTCCCTTCACTGTCCCTGTCATGGCTCAAACATTCCCAGAGAGCATCTCTGTTCCATTCAAACATTGCCCAGCCCCTGTTGTAAGAGAAGAAGAAGATATTCAAGACCTTGATTTCATCCTGGATGCCACAGCCAGCAAGCTTCACCTGAGCAGCCAGGAGATGTGGGAACACATGGAAGGTAAGGGCAGGCTTTTGACATTTTTTTTTTCCCCCTTGGAGAAAGACTAAAAATCTCTGGAAACCAACAGCTGAGTTAAAAGCCTCCTGCATACCTACGCTGGTGCTTGTCAAGTGATGAGGACATGATGTTAATGCACAAAGACATGCAAGACAATTGATCCCATTACAGTAATATAGAGAGTTCCTACTCTTGTGAAGTAGACATGGAGGAAAGTCTCTGTAGGAGAGGGATGTGACTGCTCCTCTAGCAGCACACTCCTCCTGCCCTTTTCTCAGTGCTTAACCCTCACTAAGGACATGCCTTCATTTGGAAGCAACAAAGCTCTAACCAGAACATCTTAGGAAAGCCCCTGGCTCATGCAGCAGCTGCCAGCGGTCCAGCACCTAGTCCCCCCTGTGCTCTAATGCCTGTCATTTCCACCTATTTGTTATTCTTGTTGTTGTTGTAGCTGTCATTTCCACTGAAAGCTCTCCTCTCCCCCTGTAGCTCTGAACAAGAGTCTGAGTAAATCCATGAAGGTGGTGAGGATGATCCAGCGAACACCCCAGGGAGAAAGGGAGTGAGATCTCTGTAACAAAACCTGCTGCCAGATAACAACAAACAGGATCAGACAAGAGTCCTTCAGACTAAAACTCTGTGGCCACATGTTTTAAAGAATTGCAAATCTACTGGTAACAAAGCTGAGCAGGGAGAGGCAGACAGACAGACAAGCAGCTGCAGTGCATTTCCAATGGGATGTTGTTCCCAGCAGCAAAGTCAGTGTTGCAGCTCCTGAGCCACAAGGGTGGGAAAGCACAGATGCAGAGTGGGCTGCAAAGATTTACCTGGTGTTCTGGCCTCTGTTCCCCTTCTTGCTGCAACTCTCCTGCACTGCCCAGGCCTGTTTTGTCTGCGAGCCACCTCATATGCTCTGCTTCCCCCTCCTAGCAGCGATGGCAGGGCTGTTCTCCTCCCTGTGAGCAGGCAAGATTAATTTCACTAATGTGCTGAAAAGATTTTAAATTCTCTGGAGGACAGAGCTGGAGAAAGGCAAATGATATTAATAACATGGTTCTTATTTAACTCATCTCCCTCCATGCCCTGGGTGCTCACGGAAGGCAGCAGCACCTCCCTAATATGATTAAGATGGTGTTTGGAACATCGGTGCTTAGAAGGAAAGCAGTGCTCAAGGGGGCTTTTTTTGGTTTGTTTTCAGAGAGGACAAGGATGATGTCAGCAGTGAGGGCTCCATCCCAGCCATCCTCAACATCCACTCAGCCCTGGAGGAACTGAAAGAGGCACAAGTGGATGGTCAGTGAACCACAGAAATATTGATGTCAGTGACCCCCTGTCAGCCTTTGGCTACCATGAGGCACCATGTATGAGAAACAGAGAAAGTGAAAACAGACAAAACAGCTTGTACAGGTGTATGGGGGGCTGATTTGAAGGGAAAGGCAAAGAGGATATAAGGGATATAATTCACGCTTCATATCCAGAAATGTGGCAACATAGTCTTCAGTGTCAGGAAGAAGGAATTTGGGTTTCCTGTAGGGAAGGTGCTGCAGCAGGGGACAGGGCATGCTGGGAGACAGGATTTTCCTTGCTGAGTGTCCTGCTGCCCATGGCCAGAAGGACACAGTGAGTTAGTGGTGCTGTAGCACAAGGAAAAGTGTCATCAAAGGGTCCTTCCAGCTCTCCTGCTTGGGATGTCGAAAATGTGAATGCTGGTGGGAGGGAAACCCTTGAGACTCTGTTCGTTTGTGTCCTTTCACATCCAGAGAAAGCAGCTCCTGGCTACGATCCCCAAACCTGTGTGGCAATGAAGCATCCACCAAAGAAGAGGGTGTTTAATCCCCTCAAGATAGATACAACCAGGTGAGCATGAAGGTGGAAACAGGGAATGCCTGTCACCTGTTGTACGATCACGCCTCAGCTGCCACTCCATCTCTCATTATCACTCTGTGCATGGCAGTGAACTCCCAGAGATCCCTCAGACAAGAGATGAGTGTGAAGCATTGGAGAACATGACAAAGAAACAGCAGAAAGGTAATGTTACCCCGTTACGTGCTCCCCCCAGAAGACACGTTGCCAGCACCAACAGGAGTGGTGGGACCTTTAGGTGGGTCCTGCAGCACTGCATGATCCTCCTCACACAATAACCACACTGTGGGGGACACAAAGGAAGGGCCGATCCTGTGTCCCAAGGATGTGGGAGACCAGCAACAGAGATGTGGAAAACCATCAATTTCTGGCAGAGGGACAGCTGAATCTCAAGAGAACAGAGCTGGATCGAAACCAACCACCTCACCCAGCCCCTCATATTAAATACCACCTTACCTCTCCTCTCCCCAGATTCCCCAGCTCTCTTGCTCTGTCAGCAGCCATTTAGAGATGAATGCTTTGATGCTGTCAGGAAGGAACAAACTACTCAAAAATCCCTGCTGGTTACTGCTTCCAAAAGAACCTAAGACAGGTAGAGCCTTCCTCCCCCACACCCTGTTTAACTTGCTGTCCTTTCCCTGCCTGCCCGCAGCATTCTCCAATGCTTTCAATTTCTTCCCTAAAGACTTGGATGGCAATATTAACCTTCAGAACCTGGAGATGCTCGCTAAGCAGCTGGGGATTATCTTTGATGGGCAAGAAGCACACAAGAAGCTGGTGTGTGCAGATGCTGATGGTGAGTGCATCAGACCATGCATGGATTGTTCTGTGCACGTAAAGGGACTCCTCTCCCTATGCCTTCCCACTGCTGTACTGAAATGTGTTCTTAGCCAGAGGCTGTGCTTGAGTTGCTGTGTTTTAGCACTCACTGGTGGTTCTGTCCTGCATGAACGTGTGTCACACGGCTGTTACAGACCCCCTCGTGCATGCTCCACAGCCCAGCTACATGTGAAAGCTCTAAAAGCTTTTTCTCCTGGCTTTAGTTTTCAGCAAGCAAATCCTCCTGCAGAGCCAGCTCTGAGCTGCTCACCGGAATGTTTTATTCTAGTAAAAATCTGCCTTGCTAACAGAGATGCCACTTGTTTGCAGGAGACAAAGCAATGAATTCCTCTGACTTCCTGACAGTCCTCACTGACAAGAATTGTTTCATCCAGAAAGTATGTAAGAAATACCCTACCTGGGTAGCTGCACTACTGCTGACACAACCAGGATGCTGTTGGCCTTCTTGGCCACCTGGGCACACTGCTGGCTCATGTGCAGCCAGCTGTCAACTAACAACTCAAAATTTCCTCCATGCAGCTTTACAGCCACTCTGACCCAAGCCTGTAGCACTGCATGGGGCTGGTGTGACCAAAAGTGCACAACCAAGCACGTGGTCTTGTTGAAGCTCATCCCATTGGCCTCAGCCCAGCAATCCAGTCTGTCCTGATCCCTCTGCAGAGCCTTCCTACCCTCAGACAGATCAACCCTTCCTCCCAGCTTGGAACTATCTGAAAACTTACTGAGGGTGCAGTCAATCCCCTCATCCAGATCATTAGTCAAGACATTAACCAGGGCTGGCCCCAGGGTTCTACATTTCCTACAGCCTAGGCAGTAATTCCTAAGAGGATCACAGTAAAATGAGCTGGAACAGATCTCAGGAGTCCAACCATCCAATAACACTCAAAGGGGAAGATAGAAAATTGAACATTTGGAGTTCTGCTCCAGCGACCCCTAGGGAGAAAGGAATTGCCCTCCAGAGGTATCTCTGGTGGTTGACTAGCTTCATGTTTCAGAAGTGTGTGGAATCTGGGACCTACCTAGTCCTTCCCTGGCCAGAGGAGCAAAACCAAGAAGTAGTTGCTTGTGGCTACACAGTCAGTGACTCCTGTTCTTATTTCCCATTGTCAGAACACACATCCCATTCAGAGAGCCCCTATGCTCAGGTACCCATCTTCCCACCTATTTCTGAGCAAGATGCAAAGAAAGACGTGGGTGAAGCCAAAAAATGACAAGCAGAAGCAGACAAAGCAGAGAAAGAAAGAGCCAGTAGCTTCAAAGGAGAGCCGCTTCAACTGTAAGAAAAAATAGGTTCAGGAAGTAAGAGATATGGCTGATACTTCAGCTGCATGCAACAGAACCGAAGGCAACCTGAGGATTAGTCTTAAAACCTATGTTTTGTTTGATCAGGCTGCAGCCAAGGCTCCTGCTCAGAGCAGCAAGAAGAAACGCTCCCCTGCCATTAACTCAAAGCACCCAAACAAACAGCATCACCCACCAACAGCCAGCAAGGGCACGGCACACGTAAGTGTGAAGTCCAGCCCCACCTCTCTGCTCAGTCTCTCCACATCTCTTCACCCTTCTCTGCTGTGGTCCTCAGTTTCACAGTTCAACTGCTCGGTCTTCTTTTTTAACTTGGGCAGCAAAGACCCAGAGCTGGCAGAAATATGCAGTGATATTTGGTAGCAACACTTGGAAGTAGCAAGGAGATGGGGACTGCAGATATTATACAACTCAGAGTAGATACGTTCACAGAATCACAGAATGGCCTGGGTTGAAAAGGACCTCAAAGATCATCTATTTTAAACCTCCATGCTGTGGCCAGTGTCACCAACCATTAGACCAGGCTGCCCAGAGCCTAAAGACTGGCCTTGAATGCCTCCAGGGATGGGGCATCCACAGCCTCTCTGGGCAACTTGTTCCAAAGCGTTACCTTGGTAATACAGGTATATCGCAGTTAATCCAGAATTGGACTCACATAACCCGTATACAGTGTGGTGAGTGCTTTAACTAGACATGGGTAATAACAAGCAATTTCATCCTAAGTGCAAGGAAAAATTAAACCAGTTATAGTAATAGCTTGGTTTATTAGTTAATCATCAGCGTGAGTTGGTTATAACTTGCCTCTACTGCATCCTGGCGTGGCACTGAGGTGATTTTTAGCCTTGTATGCATGTCTGTGCCACACACCTCCAAGTCTGTTTTCCCTCAGTATATGAACGTTGCCAGCTTCTAGAGGGAGGACAGTGTATGGATTCAACAACAGTTCTCATGGAGAAGCTCTGGTTAGGCCTGGGTACAGCACCACGGCTGTCACAGCAACCAAAGCTGCCATCACAGGCATCCAAGGCCATTGTCTCTTTCGCTACCACAATGGGCTGTAACACCAATACAGGAAAGTCAGGATTAGGCCGATGAATACGGCTGGGACGGGTTGTAATATGGAAGGATTGTTTCCTTTTTCTTGTAGCAGCTTCAAGTTTTCTTTACACTGTTTAAGCTCTTCTGTGATTGGCTGCTTTTCTTGTTCAGCCATCTCATACTTCGCCTTCAGTTCTGAGAGCACTGTCTGTGTCCTTTCATACTCTTTTTGAACATCCTTTGCTTGACTCTCAGCTTCACTGAGTTGGCTTTTTAGACTAGCTGCATCCTGTTGATGCATGGTTCTCCCATGGGGTTCTGCCCCCTAAGCTCTCCCCCCCCCCCCCCCTCTGTCAGGTGGCCCAAGCACAACCCGGCCCTCCACAAGCACGCCAGCCTGCTCAAGCTGTGGCAGAAGACCAACAGGGCTCAGGTCGGCTGGCAGACGGGCAGCAAGCGCTTCTCCACCTTCTCCACTTACTCCTGCTCCTGGAACTCGTGCCGAGAGCTGGTGACAGTCGATGAGCTGCAAGCACAGGACCGCATCACCACCACCACCACCACCACCAGGCAGCCACCGTGGAAGAAGCGTGTGTCCTAGGGCACCAGCAGAGCTCGCTGAACGCTGGATGAAGCTGCTTTGTGCCAGACCTGCTGCCGCTCTCCCTGCTGGTGTTCAGCACGTGAAATAAAAGCCGGGAAGGGTGGGACTGCTGTTCGTATCCCGTCCGGCACAGGCAGCCAGCCGGCCAAAGGGACTGTCTATCCCGCTCTACCCCGTCTGGCGCGGCCTCACCCGGTGCACGCTGCACACACCGCAGTTAAAGGACGGAGTTCTTACAGGAGGAAGGCTTAGGGGCACCGACGTGACCCGAGGGACACGGAGCACCGGCGGGGGAGTGCTGAGGGAGAGCTCGGCCCCACAGCGCGGCAGGCTCCCCTCAGCTCAGGGCGCTCCGCGCGCGCCCCACGTGACGCCACCTTCCCGCCCAGTCCCCTCTCGGGTCGGAACTTCCGCTTCCGGCGGCGCCCGGCCCGTCATGGCGGTGCCCGGTGAGGCGGCGGAGCGGCGGACGCCGTTTGGGCGGCGGTTCCTCACCGACCCCGCCCGCCTCTTCCAGCACAACGCCTGGTGAGGGCGGCCGCGGCCTCCCCGCCCCCGCGGGGTGGGTCTTCTCGTTCGCTTTGCCACCCGCTCCGTGGTGCCCCCTCCGCGCTCCTCAGGGCCCGGTGTGCCGCCCGCGGCCTGTGCTGCTCGCCGAGCGTCGCTCCTTGCCGGCTCCTCCTCGCGGCTTCAGACGTCGCTCTCGCTTCTCTCTCCGCGTCGGGGGCAGCCGGGGGGGGGGTGGGGCTGTGGGGGTGAGGAAGGAGCCGGCTGCTCATCCCTTGGGTCCTGAGCGTGCCGTGGTGGATGCAGCGGGTGCCCCTCCGTGCGTCGCGATTCTCCCGCTTTGAGGCGATCGTTTCGTTGCTGTGGCTCTCTTGAGGTTTACAGCTCTGCACGCGCGAGCGGATGGTGTGTAAACTGAACGAGGATAAACTCAGCCATCCGCTGCCGCGTGGTGCCGTGAGGTCGTGCCAGGTGTTAGGGTGGAGCAGGTCTTTGCTTGGAGGAAGCTGGGGTTGTTTTTTTTTTTTTTGGTTATTTTTCAGAGATGTTAAGTGGACAAATTTCTTGATTTCGGTGGGAACTCGAAGGTATTTTGCACTTCTGAAGTAAATATATCCACCTCAAGCCTCTGGCTGCTATGTTCTGTTGAAAATTGGGTATGTTTAAGCTGTAATAAAGTAATGTGTGCATGCATCAGCTTGTCATTCATTTTGGGACTTAGAAAAGCGTGTCCTCAGTGGCATTTCCCAGCAGAAATTCCTAATAAGTTTTTGAGACACAACACTTAAGGCACTGTTTTGTTAATTAATATCAAAAGGCTAATTCTTTCTGTGGTCAGTGTACTTCTTGATCCTCGTATTCTGCTTTTCATTCACCTGTTTTAAAGAAAAAAGGTAAAGTGAATCACCTTAATGACTGCACAACTTTGTGTGCGCATTTATTAATAGGTTTTTAATGCTTATTTTTCTCATAATTGGATTTAATATTAAAATAATACTTAGCCTTCCAAATAACCTTAGCTGCCTTTTTTCCTTTTAACTTGAGAAAGATAATGCAGTTTTCAAAGGCTGCTAAATCAGATGCCCATTTTGATGACCTGCTTGAGTGAAAGTATGCAGGTGCCAACCTGGCAGTTGCCTCCGTAGCAACAGTGTTTTGTTCTTCATGTGGGAAAGGCAGCTCCTCTCCAAAGTGGCCTATTCGTGCTGAGTGGTTTTATAGTAAGGATGTAATTCCTCTGCACTTGGCTGACCATCAAACAGGTAAAAGGATTAAGGAACAGATCGGGTGTCTCTTGGGATCCCTTCCTGTTACACCTTTTGAGTGCTGCGAGTGCAGCTCATTCAGAGCTGGCAACTATCCTTCCATACTGACAGTTGTTACGTTGCTGCTGAGCTGGAATTGGAGATGGCAGAAAAGCCCCACAGCTGTCAGTTTCAAGAGCTATTTAGACCTCTTTTTATCCATCTTGCCTTACAACCCTCAGCTGAGTAGTTCACCTTAATTTTTACAACAGGGATAATGTGGAATGGTCAGAAGAGCAGGAAGCCACTGCCAAGAGTAAAGTTCAAGAGAACAGCTCGCAGCTATTGCCACAAGATAAACAAGGTACTTCTAGATGTTACTGTAACGTGTCTGTCTTGACTTGTGTGCACAGCAGCAGAAGAGTCTGGTCTGAGTTATGTATGCATCTTCATTTATTCATCTTTTCCTTCCCCCCTCTCCTAAATTATTCAGAATACATTACCTAGTACCTAGTGGGGAAAAAATGGCAGAGGAGGAATCTTTCTGTCCTAAGTTTACCTTTTTGTGACTGTTCCACAGGAATAGAAGTGACCTTGGTTGGGAGGAGACGTCTTGGCCAGAGATTCTTTGTTTATGTTGTGTGTGCTGAAGTACCTGTTTCCTGTCAACAAACTTCTTTGAGTGTAGAGCAGCAGCTTCAGTTAGTGCTTTACTGTTCAAAGCTGAACTTACAACAATTAATCTTTTGTTTGCTTACATGCTGCAAGCACTGAAAAGAAGAAAGTAGTATCCGTATACAACTCTACCAAGCTCACAAACAGCATGGTAATGAATAAATCTGAAGTGAAGGGAAAAGATTTTATTCTGATTGAAGTGTTAATCATCAAAGAGGCAGAGAGAGGTTTATCTTTATTTTTTATTTCCTTAAATTTGGCTTAAAGGATATCGATACATGCAAAATACAAAGCTTACCTGAAATGGAATCGAGCTCAAGGTATACACAGCTCTATAGGGAAGTTACTTGGTTGAAACTGTTCAGAGATAGATGCAATATTAACCATTCTTCCACACACATTAGATATCATCAGGTCCCTCAGATGATGGTGAAATGGTTTCCTGTTCTTTAGTATGATAAGATACTAGTTTGATGATAATCTTGTTTTATCCTGCTGAGCTCTAGGATGGATCCACTCCTTTTGTTCAAATTAAATTGAGTGTGTCATCTGTAAGGTAATGCTGAGCACTGTTGGGGCTATTCAGACACTTCCCATATAGCTTCCAGTTGTGTTCACAATAGCAGATTTAATTATACCAAAGAGCAATCCTCCTCATTTCTTGGATTCCCAGAAGTATCCAGCAGTTTCTATTGTGATACCCATTGTGTCAAGTTCGTTTTAAAATCTGGTTAACATTAAAGGGTGCTCTCTGTCTTGCTTTGAGAACATATATACAAATATGAAATTGCAGAGAAATTTGATGTTAGAACAGTTTGTCAGGTCTGTATGATGTACTTCCCAGGCTGAACAATGGAGGCCAGTCAAATTTTGATGGCTGCTATTCAATAGGAAGCGTGTGGAGACAATGGAAAGGCTGAAATGTAGGGAAGTCAACCCAGCCAAACGTGCCTGAGGGGTCTGGTATTTCAAGATTCAGAAATGCCCAAGCAGGAGAACAAAGACAGGCTATTGGTCATTATGGCTGTATTATTCTTTGGACGGCTTGAGCTGTCAGAATTTATTCTGAAGAAGGAGAGAAGCTCTACGTGTTATATGGAAGGTGTATCTGCAGGCTGGGAGCAGGGAAAGAAGAGGAAGAGTTGCTTGGTTTTTTTTTTTTTTTGAAGCTCCACAGTTAGCCTGTGCAGGGATCAGGGGGTCTGTAATCCTCTTCCTGTCTTTTGTGAACAGTTCATTTTGTTTACAAATCTTCTGCAATGTGAAAGGGTGGGCTTGACTTTGGGGGTGCCCTTAGAAAACTGTGCAGAAAGGTCAGAAGTCCTTATCAAGTCTCTGGAGGAATCAGACCCGCATGCCGATGTCCTTATGAGCTAACGCCATAAAAAGAATCTTGAAGCAAAGATGATGCAAGCTTTTCTGGCATAAGTGGAGCAGGAATTCAGACTGAAATATTAACACGGTCATTTTTAGCTTTAACCCTATTTCTTGCACGGTCAGCTGGACCTTGATTTCTTGTATTTGTTTTGCTACCTGTCCTCCATTCCAGTACTTTGCAAATGAACTTTAAATAAAGCATCCACGTGTTAGGTGGAGGATAGCAGCTCATCAATAGCATCCAGCAGAATTTCACAGTAATTTAACATAAGAAGAGCACAGGTAATCTGGAGTGGCTGGCTTGGAATACTGCCACAATTCCTGAGGCAAACATCCTGTTTTAGTCAGAGCTTCTTGTGGCATCTTCAGGGATCGGCAGGCATTGGGAGTTCGTGTTTTTTCTTAGCTGAAAGGGTTTCCAACCTTAGTAGCCTTGTGTATCCCTACTGGTGTGTGGAAGGAGTGACAGTTCAGGAAGGAGTGCAACAGAGACTGAATCAATAACAGTCGTTCCTCTGACATTAGTAATCATTGACTGCCTCCTCTGCAAATAATGGTCAGACCTGACCCTGCTTACTTTGAGGTACAGTGAGATCATGACACAAACTTAATGCTCTAGTCTAAAATTCTGTTCAGCTTGTTGTTTAAGGACAAAGCTGCTTAAAAGGGTGTTATTCTGATTCTCTGTAATATTTTTTTCTTGCTACTGGATTGTATGTATCAGGTGTGAAAATAATATTGCTCACTGTTTAAATTAATTCTTACCAACTTTGGTCTGTCCACCATAGCTCTGAGCAATTGCTTTAGCGATCGTGGTCACTTACCTGATTCCTCTCGTTTTAATTTCATGTGATGCTCTAACCTGCATACAACCATGGGAAAAAAAAAAGAAAAGTGCTGCTGGCTGGACTCCAAAAGTACTTTTGTAAAACGTGATGTCCTGTAATCTTGGAGTATTGTGTAAATGCTAATTGAGCTTTATGGCAGTATAGCTGACTAACTTTTCTGCTACTCGGTCTGAAAAAAGAAGCAGCCTATCAGACTTCAGCTCCAGGCATTTGTCATGGAATTCCTTAGGAGTTTTAAGTGTTTCACTTTGTGTCATGGGACTCCAAATGAACGACTCCTGTGAGCTGAATAGGTTAGTGTTAGAAACTGAAGTAAAACCTGGATATCTTCATTCCAGTCTCCTTCAGAGAGGCCTTTTCTGTTGTCAGCTTCCTTTAAATCCTTCATTTAAATCCTACCAAGACACCTCCCTTTCTATCTCTTTCCCCTTGTTTTAATTCCTAACAAAATGACAGTAAGGAGGCAGGTTGAGAGTTCACATGAGATGGTACAACTCAAATCAAGGTGATTTTCAATCAATAATCATACTTATTAAAACAGATTACTTGAGTAGATGGCTGCAGTGATCCCTGACTGTCTGTGCTGATTAAACTCTGACACCTTCTGATCTGACTGCTGGTGATGTTTTTGTTTGTGTTTACAGAGGAATATGAGGTGAATGCTAAGAGATACTGGGATGACTTTTATAAAATCCATGAAAATGGCTTCTTCAAGGACAGGCACTGGCTCTTCACTGAATTTCCCGAACTAGCACCAAATAGGAACCCAAGTCAAAACGAGGATTCAGTCTGTGAACTTAGCTGCAAGGAGGTACCCAGAAATGAAGAGCTGGGAAGCTGTGAAAATGGACATTGCACATTAGAAACCAGAGCAGAGAATCAGTTGAACCTGATAAAAAGCAGGCCTACGTTCTGTGCAGAAGAGCTGGCTCCACAGATGCTGAAACAAAGTTATGAAGATTACCCAGGATCCTCTGCTTCTTACCGTATTTTAGAGGTAATAGCTGTAAAACAATCACACGTTGAATGCTTTCTTGTATAAATACTTGTGTGACTGGATGATGGATATAAAAATATGTATCGTGGCAAACAAGTGAATGGGAATATCAACTTGCATCAGTAAAAAGAGAGGGCAGCTTAGAACAGGTGGGATTTCTTTGGTGTGGACTGTATGCACAGAGCACAAGGACAAGTTTTCAAGTTTAAAATAAAAACTCAGATCTTCTGGTGTTGAAAAAAGCTTTAAATGTTATTATTTCTATAAGAAGTTGATTCTTTTATTTGTCCGTATAAATCCTTCCCTTATCTTTTGTGGTTTTGATGACCTTATGTTCCATCTAATGACAGGAAATCTCAGATTAATGTAGATATCGTGCTTGTCCAGGTCAAGTTTCTAGTAGTTACAGATATGAGACTGCTGACAGCTTGCAGAGACCTTTTGCTCTGCCTCCTCTAGTTTGTTTAGTGTAGATATCGCCACTTTCATTGAGTGCTCCTGTTCTGTGGAAACTCTGCCCTTCCAGGGAGAATCAATATAAAAAGTATTTTAGATTTACATTTAATCTGAGCCCTTGAGTCTTCCTCAGATGAATGTTCTTGGGACGTGATGACTTTCCTGCCTCACCTGAGTATTCTTGGTGCCATGTATCACTGTGTGCCCTTTGTGGTTTTTTTCTTCTCAGACTTTCAGTTTTACAGATTCTTTAGGCATTCATGGACAAGTTTCCTAAATCCAGTTGTGTGAAACTTCAGATAGGAACAGACATAAGAAATAACGTTCACTGTAACTCCAGGGAGAGCCATCTAGTGAGGGTAACTCTGAAACAGTAGGATATAATTATAGTGAAGCAAACTTCTTTCTCTATTGCTTTGATTTTCTGTGGAAGAGAATGTTTTTTTTCCAGTGACTCATACATACTGGTTGTTATGCTTGGGATTCCAACAATAACCATTTTCAGAAGAGCAGCAATATACAGTTTGTTAGTAAGATTTCTAAGCGAGCTGACTGCTTTCCCACAGTGCTTGTATGTAAGCCTGCTCCTCAGAGCTGAGCATATTTGGATCTTGCAGTGATCTTTGCAAATGGTCATTGCCATGCTCGTTTGTTACTTATGAGATGCACTTTGTTCTGTGGCTGTAGAGAGTTAATTTGAAATCAGTTGCATGGGGCGTGTTGAAGGAATAGTTTTCATTATGTGCACATCTGCTTTGTTTCTGCAGGTTGGCTGTGGTGCTGGAAATACAGTCTTCCCAATTTTACAAACCAACAAGTAAGTAGTTCTCATTAAGTTTTTACCTGCGTGATAAACCAGGCTCTGAAAAACAATAGGAAAACTGCTGCTTATTTTCTTAGGTTAGTCAATTTCATCTTGAAAGGCCAGATGTAATTGATAAATTATACGAGTCTTCAAATAACTGTGTTTTGAGCATGGAAATCTTTGGTATTAAAGTACAGACATACATGTCTGCATTTTCATACAGGCTTTAGTGTCTCTCCTTCTCCTGAAGGAAGAGAAAGCAGTCAGTTCCATGTGAGAATAACTGAGACATAAAAGAGCAAAATGATGAACCAGATTTTGCAGAGCAGATAAGAGACAGACAGACAGACTGAGACTAAAGGCCAGGATTTCTGACTCTCAGTTTTGTGCTCTGTTCATTTGAAACACTTCTGTAATTCCTGTGGAAACATCTTTCTGTATATGATGATAGTGTCTTTTCTTTATTTCAGTGACCCAGGCCTTTTTGTTTATTGCTGTGACTTTTCTACAACAGCCGTGGATCTTGTCCAGGTAAACTCAGTGGTGACTTATAAAGGTAGGAAGTACTTGGTGCCAACTGCATGCTGACATGAATGTATCATAGCAGACACAAGCTGTGTAGCTCTTTTGACAGCTTTTTGTTTTAGTTAGCCCTGATGCTGACCCTTGTACTGGTAAATCAGGCAAAAGAGCCACCAAAGTCTGTGGAAAGGAGGGAAGCAATAGTTCTCAACAGACAAGTCAGCCAGATTTCTTTTCCCCTGTGGTTGGCAGCACTTTTTTTTAAATACAGTGCTCTTTTAGTTGAGTAACTGCTGAACCTTGAAAACATTCAGGCTATTTTTTAACAGCAACTGAAGTTGTGTTTGGTTTGTGTGTGCATTATTGTCCCTACAATTCTGCAAGTGTGGTGTGTTTCTGCACAGACAGCGGAGGACAGCTACTGTGGAGAAAAAGCTGAGGTTTAATCAAGGGACAGATACTGCAAATTTCAGGTCAGAACAGAGTTGGGAATGAGTCTATGTAGTATCAAATGTAATCAGTGATTTCATGAGATGGAATAGGGAGCACAGCAGCAGATCCAGCTTGCCATTGCATCCTTTAAACTGATGCAAGTACTGCTTATAGGAGTTACTACAATCCATAGCAACAGCTTTAGAAAATTAAATGACTTCTAGAACACTTCTTCTGATTTTAGGAGTGTAACTTTAGGGAGCTAAGTTTGAAGTTTGGGGTATTGGGAGTGGCTTGCTTTTTGAACTGAAGCACAGACTGCTAATGTCTGCTCATGCTCTAATATCTCTCCCCTTAAATACAGAGCAATGTGGAATATGATTCTTCTCGCTGCTTTGCATTTGTCCATGACCTCTGCAATGACCAAAGTCCTTTCCCAATGCCAGATGAAAGCCTTGACATCGTCATTCTCATCTTTGTCCTCTCAGCAATTCTCCCAGAGAAGTAAGTTTTAAAAATTCCCTCTGGGTCCAAAGAAAATACACATAGAACTGGAGGCCTTTATTAAGGACACATAAAAAGAGCAGAGATGAAGAAAGAACTTTTGAAGCCTTGCTGGTGACAAGTGGGAAGTACTTGTTATGCTGTTGTACCGTCTTCCATTTCATGCAGTTTTAGCTAAGACTTCTTAGTAATCTGTTTAAGTTATACCATCATAACCTACTTCACAGACTTAAAATTCCCTGGCTATTTCTCTGTAATCGTAATGTGTCTCAAGTTCTTCGTTGCCACAGCTTTACTACTTTATCTCCACAGTTTTACAGTGGTGTCAAGGGCTAAAATGGCATTACTGATGTATTTTAAAGGTTGCACCTCTTTTATATGCACCAGCTATTGATGTCAGGAATATCAGGAACTCTTCTATCTCATTCTCTTGTTGCCAAGTGATACCATATGAAAATTGCCAAAAAATTAGCAACAGGACTGATTGATAAATAACCTCACTGTACTCCTTAGTATTGCTGCATGAGATCTCTATAGATCTTTAAGATAAGGAGACTGATTTTCTATGAAATGAATTAATTAGTTGCAGCACTTGCTAGATAATACTATGATCTGTGTGCCGTGCCATCTGTACCTTTATGTAGATTAATCAACAGGTAAATAAGGAAATATTTAACCATTATTTGTTATAAACATGGTGCAGAGTGGCTGTTAGCTGTTAAATAACTGAATTATTGTTAGTATGAGCTCTGCGAGAGCAGGAAAGAAAGACAATCTACCTGCAGTGGAGTATATAGGAGATGTTTGGTGGGTAGTGATAGACAATGAATAATGGGAAAATACTCCTTTGAAAGCTGAGCAAGACTTAAAGATTAGGCTGATGAAACTGAACCTGAAGTGGAATGTATGGAGATAAAACTAGTAGAGCCAGTGCAGAAGTTGTCAGAAAGTTTCTGGGCGTTAATGTGTGTCACAGCTTTTCTAGATATGTGTAAATCTTCAAAGCAGATTCCATCAAGGAAAATTCTTATCAGAATTATTCTGATAATCAGTCACAGCTTATTCTGTGACTGATCCAGCTTCCCACTAAGCTGACAGTGGAATTTGCAGGTACTTTGTTTTAGTAAATTCTGTTACAGGGTAGGGGTAGTTTTGAAGTGCTGAATGGCTGTCGTTGTCATCTTACCATGGCCACAGTTGCTCCTCTGTTCTGAACAGCAGCCCCACCACACAGTCAGCACCCATTTTTGGGAGGGGGCTGGTTCAGAAAACAGTTTAGAAACGTACTGTGATCTTAGTGTGACATTGTGTTATGACCTAGAAGAATGGAACAACTGAGATGCAAATAAGTGACTTAAAAGATTCATGTTCTCCCTTCCTTATTCCCCTTGGTTTTATTTTGCAGCATTTTTTTTCTTCAGATTCACTTTTTGTTTGTTTTACAGAAACCAGTGGAGCTGTTATGGTAATTACTAAGAGAGAGAAAAGGCTGAGCTAAAGAGGAGGGGAAAAAAAAGGCAGAATTGGCAACTATCAGAAAAGAAAGGTGGCCAGATAATGTTGACCCATCCAAGTCTGACAGAGCTCAAAAAATTTCAGGTTTTGGTAGCTTTTTCTATTAAGTTGTAACACATGCAGAACCTCAAACTTTCTTTTGGGAAAGTAGGCTAAACAGACAGCCATGATGTTTGCAGGCTGCTGAGAACTGCCATTTTGTTCTTTCCTCAGGATGCAGTGTGTCATTAACAAACTGAGTCGCCTTCTGAAACCAGGAGGAATGATTTTGTTGAGAGATTATGGCCGTTACGACCTAGCCCAGCTTCGCTTCAAGAAAGGTATTTTCGTTTCCCATGGGGAGCCTTTACAACTCACTAATAGATTATGCTTCTCTGGAGTAGTGTCTGCTCCGTTTGGGAGGCAGCTCATTAATTCCCCTTAAGCACAACAAGTGCTGGGAAGAGAAGTGCCTCTGTCTTTATATTCAGCAGTTGTTTATTTTTAAATGATAGCTGGTAACTGTTTGAATCCTTCTTGCCCTTAGGTCAGTGTCTGTCTGATAACTTCTACGTGAGAGGTGATGGCACCAGAGTCTACTTCTTCACCCAAGGTAGGAGGCTAGAAAACACATCCTCACCTCTTTTTGTCCCTGTGCATCCGAGTTTTGTTGCCAGGTCTTTCCAGCCAGCCTTTCTTGGAGCAGTGTGAAATGTGAAGTGTCTCCCAATCCTACAAGGACCTGGGCCTGTTGCTTGCTGATGTGAATATGCACAGTGAATTCCTAAGTGGAAAATCTTTTTAAATTAAGACTGGTATGTGTGCTACACTGAGAGGAATGGAAGTGGAGAAGTTCTCCTGAATCTTTGCACCTGAGGAGTATGCAGTGAGATGAACACAACTGGAGGGAACTTCTCTTAACTTCACTGTTCTCACACAGTGGAATATGAGGAGCGTGGTTCAGTATAGAGCTGGGGCAGGCTCCTTAGTTCCTTCCAGTATTTAAAAGGGGATTATAAAGAGGATGAGAATCAACTTTTTACTGTCTCAAGGAGACAGTGATAGGACAAGGAGGAATGGTTTCAAGCACGAGGAGGGAAGGTTTAGATTGGATCTCAGGGAGAAGTTCTTCACAGAGATTGTGGTGAGGTGCTGGAACAGGCTGCCCAGAGAGGCTGTGAATGCCACATCCATGGAGATATTCAAGACCAGGTTGGATGTGGCCCTGGACAACGTGGTCTATCCCAGATCTGGAGGTTGGTGGCCCTGTCTGTGTCAGGGGAGTTGAAACTTAATGATCCTTTGAGTCCCTTACAACCCAAGCCATTCAGTTGCTGCTTTGTGTTCAGCAGAAGTTAAATTTCTCTCTCCTTATCACCATTTGCACCCCCAGCCACTTCCACTGAGGGCCTGCTTTAGAGCACCAGCACAACTGCAATGAACTGTAGCTGTTCTCCACTGCACAAGTCTCGTTTGTCACAACAAAATTAATGCTCAATGAGTGTTTGGCAAATGCTTCCCTATGGCAAGCATCTGATAAAAGAGCACAAGCTGGGACCTGCTAGCTCTTTACTACAGGAACTCCATTCCAATTACATGCTCCCAAACTGCAGCTGAATGAGCTCTCTGCTGCTCAGCAGGACTCAGACTGATTTTGCCCAGGGCCCCTGTGCTGGGGCACTATGATACTTATTTGCTTGGTCAGGAATACTTACCAGTTTAAGTGTTGCAGCCTTGGGGGCTGTTAGTGCTTTGATTGGGCCCCAACTGGGTGTGGTGTTTTTTTTTCAGGAGTTTTTTTTTTTTCCCCCGAACATAACCATAATGAATCCAGTTCCCCTCCAGCTTATACAGCAGAGAGCTTATTGCTACAATTTTAAAAGCATAGGTCTGATATCTGATCCAGTTCTTTGCTCTTGCAGACTCTGAAATAGCAGTAGACAGGGGGAGGGTTAAAGAATGGATCTGTCCCTTCTCACTAGAAGATGAACCTTTAATTGGTTACTAGAGGCAATACCAGTGTCTGGAACTGCTGCTGTTGTCTCTCTGTCAACTCTCTGTTACTCCACTTGTCCTCACAATACTTCTTTCCTTCCTTTGTAGAAGGTAAATTCAAAGGAAATTTATGAGACTGTAGTCTTGTTTCCACTGTAACGCAGTAGTTAAGTCCTGTGTGATCTTTCCATTTCCCTGCCAGACAGAGACCAGGAGTTTTCTCTGGCCCATCTTTCAACTCTGTTTAGCCCTCAGTATGAATACATATCGGTTAAATGAAAGCTGTAGCAACCTTCTCTTCTTCTCTCTGCTTCCAGATGAATTAGATGATCTCTTCACGAAAGCTGGCCTGCAGAAAATACAGAATCTGGTTGACCGGCGGCTGCAAGTGAACCGTGGGAAGCAAATGACAATGTATCGAGTATGGATCCAGTGCAAATACCAAAAGCCTGCTGCTCCTCAGCTGTGAGGAAGCAGGACGTGCTGTGTCAGATTTTATCCTCTTCACGGCCAAGTGCATTCTCCTCCTGGTGAGATGTGTTGTTAGGGAAGTCAGCACGCACAGAACCTGAGTGCCTTTTGTAGTGCCTAGCATCACTTCAGAAGAGTTTTGCTAAGGACAGATGGGCTAGGAGGAGACCAACCAGTATTTTAGGTGTCCTGATACCAGGGTGGGTTTTTAAAGTTATTTATAGTTTTTAACAACGTAAGAAATGGTCACGCTAAGAGTAGCAAGTCTCTCTTACTGTGGATTTCTACATGAAACAAGATCTTCAACCCTGTCTGTGTGCTGTGTATTCTTTTTTTTTGGTACCCAAGACAGTTGGTCTATCTGGTTTCCTTTGCAGCTGGTCACTAGGAATAACATGGATCCCTTTGCGAGCTTATCTCATTCAGTTCTTTCAGTCCTTCAGATCTGTGCAAATCCACAAGTTAAAATACATTTATTGAGGGCATGAACTGAGAGCATGCTTGTTTCTCTGTGCCACTTTCCCCATCGACATCTCCTGGTGGGCAGATAACATGTGGAGAACACAGATTACTGCCTTTCTGCAAAATTGATGGTCTAGGGAGCTAGCACGCTATAGCTCAGGTGCTATGAATTCACATCAGGCAGAGTTCGACCTTTCAGAAATGTAGGGTTGATGCCAGTTTTGAAGCACCTCCAGTGTGCACAGAAACAAAAGCAGCTTGTGGGACCAGAGATTGCGCAGAATCCATTACCTGCTTTTTCTGCCTGAACAGTCAAGAAGCGTTCTTGCTGACTGCAGAACCAGGTCACAAGCTGCACTGCCCTGTTGTGGTGATGTGCTAAACCAGAATAGACAAGGCACTTGTCTTTGATAAGAAATCTGAAGAATGCCTAACAGCGTTGTTTGATTTCTAAAAGGAAACCAAGTGTGGCTTTCTGAAGGTATTACCCACTTTTGACAGCTAACGACTTTATCTCCACTTATTTGGGTTGGGGTTTTTTTTTGTTACTTTTAGGATGTGGAACAACAGATATTAGGATAAACTCTGTGGTGGTGTTTTTCAGTGCTGGTTTGAGTAATACAAATGGAGGTTCCACAAACTCACATGCCTGTGGGCACTTGATCTGAAGGATTTCAGCCACTGCTAGGTAACCACTGAATTTTTTTCCCCTCGAAGAAGCAATGCCTACTAGTTGTGCACCGTTGGCTGAAGAGCAGTTTGTGCTGTACACAGCATGTAGATTTTGTTATCTGGACACTAGTAGTTGTAGTTTACAATTGCCTAAGAATAACTGTCAACCATAAGGACACAAAGATGATGAAATAACTGCTCTCTTGAAAGGGAGGAGCAAGAGTAAAAAGATGAGGAAGTGTCACTGCCATATTTGGAGGGTCTGCAGGAGTTTTCAAGGAGCATCCTGGTTTGTGAAGTGTTAGAAGGGGCATGCTCTGCTAGGCTTGTGGTATCACAATCAGTTCATAACTTCCACATTGCTATGGCTTCTCTGTTTCCTGTGTTTTTTGTTTTGGAAAGGCAACTCAAAAATCATCCCTCGCTACTGACCTCGATCCTTGATGGATTTTCAGTAGGGTGCAGGAATCAAAGCATGGATGCACCACTGCTTGGGAGGAGCACGTGTTCCTTTACTCTCTGAATCCTGCAGGTCAGCGTGTGGGCTTGAAATACCGAAAGAAACCATAGTATTGAAAGCAAGAGAAAATACCAATGAGATTGTAAATTTCCCTTCCATCCCTTCCATTTGCCTCTTAGCATATTTATGGTTTGCTGGCCACAAGCCTGACCCAATGCAGGAGCTGTGCAGCTGCTGTTGGTTTTGTGCTAGGCCTACAAAGTCTGGTCCTTGGCCAAGTTAGAACCTCAGGCAAAATTCAGGCAAACCAGGATTCAAAGACCCCAGGAGCTGAGCAACTTCGTTTCCTTGTCCAGGTGAAGAGTCAGGCTTAGCAAAAGAAGGGCAGTGAGGAGTTGATGTGTTGTGGCTCATGTAAACCAGCTCTGATGCTCTATGGAGTGTTATTGGTGCCTTAGGCAGTTCCCTGGGGTCCTTTTCCTCTTGGTCTCTTTGGGGGAGACCACCTCCTGGGATAGCTTTAACTCCCTGGAAGAAAAATTATTGACCGGGGTAAACAAGCAGCTTCATTAGTGTGAATTAAAGTAGCTTGAAAAATGCCTTATTAATCATCCAGGGGCTTGTAAGCAGTGCAGGAGAATATGTTTTTAATTATGAACAGGATTTATTTAAAGTTGACGGACTCCCCTTTAAGTTCAAACTCCTGAAAGGGAAGAAATGAAGACTAGTAATGTTATTTCTTTTTACTTTGAAGGCTACATCCCAGTTGTCTGCCTGGTTTTGACTAGGGCTTCATGCAAAAACTTGCAGCCCTGTGAGCCTGCAGCCATTCAAGTGGCTCTGCACCTTTCTCAGCGTTCTTCATTCTCCTGTAATCTTGAAGCAGTCATTGAACACAAACCATGCTGGGCCAGCGTGCTTTTGTTTCCAGTCCTTTTTGGTGCTGTTCGGAGAGCCACAAGTTAGTGGCCTTGAGTTGAGCCAGGCCTCCTACAGACAGATACCATCTGAGCTTCCTTCATGAACATCTGTCAGCTCCTGTTCTCTCTGAACGCTCCTCCAGCTCCAGGCCTTGCCTCCTACACCGCTCTGCTCAGGTACCTTGGTCCTGACTTGCAGCAGCTTCTGCCATTCCCACTTAGAGCCTGCTGAGCAGGCTGGGTTGCACAATGTATTTCCATCATGTGCAAATATTTCTTGAGTTTACTTTCACTGCATCTCACTAATTTATTTTTTTTTCTTTTTTTCACAAGCAGTGTGACATTAATTTTAAAGCAATTCTGAGCACATCTGCTCAAGTTTTGTTCCCAGTGCTCCAGCCTTGTGGCCTGCAGCTGAGGGGCATTGCCAACATAGCTCGTCAAACCTCCCAGGCAGAAGAGATGATTTCATAGCTCTTCAGAGGCACTGCCCCTGTGATTCTGGAGCCAGACATTGTTGCACTTTAGAAAATCTGGTCCTGGCTCTTGCCAGAGGATGGTGGGTTTCTTTGCAGGTTTGTAGATTATTTTGGCTGGAAGGGAATCTTATCATCACTGATTCTTACCCTTCGCATAACCCTTTCGTGTGGGGATTCTGGCATCAAGCCCATGACTTGAGCTGAGCCTGAAAACATCCTTCAGAAGGGCTTTCAATCCAGCTGTGATGCTGAGAGGTCCAGCAAATAGCAAGGAACACTTTGCCTCCCTAGGTTTGTATTTCTTCCTCCAGGTTTCATGGGTGAGCTCTGGATCTTGGGAGGCAGGAGGGGGACAAGACAAAGAGAACAGGAAGCTGAGGAGTGCTTCTGATATCCTCACTTGAAAAATAAATACATTGTAAATTCCAGTGAGCATTAGAGCTTTCTCGGGATCTTCCTGACAGCACAGGGATGTAGGAAGCAGCAATCACCTTCAGTGATTTTTATGGGTACAACGATTTTTATGGCTACAAATGCTTCCAAGACCAGACGCAATTGCCTTCTCTCCCAAATGCTTTGGCTCCACCTTCTCAGGGTATGTCACCACCATTTCTGGTTGTGTAGTTACTTGCAGAGCTCCAGGATAAATGAAACCTGATTGTTTTCAATAAAAGAGGTGTGAGTAGAAGCAACCTCTGTGCATGCCTGTGGCTTTTGTCACTGCATCATAACTGAAGCTAAGCAAGTTTCCTTTGTCTTCAGCAGTGGGACGAGCTTCTGGCTGGTTTGCAGTCAGATACCCTACAGGAATCATAGAACCAAACAACTCAACTGTTTTTCCTGAGCACAAATGAGATATGCACAGGTTTTAGTGCCTGGAAGTGAGAGTGCTAATGGGGACAAAGCAGCAGGGGTCACCTTGCTGAGGGATTTGTTGAGCATCCATCCATCTGTGGGAAGATAGATGGAGGGAAACTGAGTCACGCAGGGATGGGAGGAGATCTCTTCTTTGTTCTTGTCAGCCAACAGGACCTTATTTGTCAATCTGCGCAGTGCAACTGCTTTTATTTTGCTGCCAAGTTATAGCAAAATCATTCCAGAAGAGAACAAGCATGTTCAGGAATTGGGAGAATGTGTTGAATGCCCTGTATTGCTTCTGCTGTTGTAGCTATTCATCCTCCCAGACAGGGGTGTATGCTTGGCACACATCATTCTGTACAGCTGTCTGTAGGATTCTTACCCTGTGCTGTTGTCACATATGCTTTCAGGGCACGATAGAAATTATTAGAAGTGCAGGGCAGAGGGATGAGCTTTTGGAGGAGTCTCCTGTGAAGTGTGATGCTCTAAAGGGAAAGGAATTGTCGATTCTGTGCTTAATCAGCAAAGCTCTGAAGTTTGTCCTTAACTCCTGCTGAAGGCAGTTAAGTTCCTGTGCTTAACTGCCTTGCAGAATGGGAGCATGTATTGCAGAGAAAGTGGGGCACACGGCAGGAAATTACCTGTGCAGGCAACAGCGAGTGCTAATTTGAATTAAGTGAAATACAGCTACCTCTGTTATGGGGAACACAGGCAGGGAGAAACAAGCTCCTGCCTAGAAGTGATGCGGTGGGATTGGGGGATGTCATCCCTCAGAAGGCTTTTACTTTCAAAAATGCGGTCTTTGACCCCCACACAGATGTGAAAACAGTTGGAGGAGTGGGACCTGGTTGTGGTTAGAAAGCAGCGATGGCAGAGATTGCTAGCACGTGTCTGGAGCTGCCAGCCTGCTGGCTTATGGCTGTTTCCAAGAAGAAAGAATATCCTAGTGAGACTTGGACCCTGCTGCCCTGACTCATTCTATGCAGAAACCTCAGAGTCTTCGCTGTAAGCAGCAGCACAGAACGTGTGAGTGGCAGCTTGATTTGGGGGAGGAGAGCTAGCATGACTGCTGCATTCAAGTTGTTTTAACGGTTTGTAATCCAAAAGACTCTTGTAGCTCTTAGGTTTTCATTTTATTTGGGGGCTGAGGAGTTTTGGGGCCAGTGTGCAATTTGAAGCCAATCCTTTGGCTTGTGAAACTTTATTTCAGCTGATGTGAAATGGAAAGCCTCTGTTTGCAGTCCTGGGTCATGGAGGCCAGGCTCACACCCCTGTGCATGAGGCATACCAGGGGACCTTCTGTACAGCTGGAAGGGGAGAGGTGCTCCATGTCACCCTTCTCCGGGGAGTACTGGATGTGCCTTCCCTCATTTAGAGGAAAAAACAGGAGAAACTACACCTTCATCCAAGCTCTTGATCCCCCTCATCAAGATAGAACCACCTAGGCAAATACGCTTCCCTCCAGTCTTTAATTACACAGCTCTACATTTTTTCCTTTATCCATCACCAGGGATGGTCACGAGGAGGTCGATGGAGGTTGCATGGAAAACTAAATCTATCTTTTCCTTAAGTTCAAGTGACTTCTTCCCTGCTGAGACAACCCTTGTTGTGAGGGTTGGTATGTTTTTACACAGGCTCGCATAGAGGCTGAATATACTTCCAGAAATATGCATGCAGTAACTCCGGCTTTACAATAGGATGTTGATTTAATTTTCCTCTTACACAAATCTGAGAGCAGTTTGTTTAATAGAGGCTTTCAAGAAAGCCCTGTAAGGTAGGATGTTATTATGCCTGTTTTAAGCAGGAGGAAAAGAAGCAGAGGATAAATCCTGCCGAGAATAATATTCTCTTGCATTCTAGGAAGTCGTGGTGAATGAGGACGGGGAAAGCTTTGCTGGCACATGAAGGAAAATCACAGTGTTACAGGCGCGTGCAGAACAAACAATGGTTTTCATTGATGCCATGTGCTTTGGGGAAGCGAACGTGATCATGGAGGTATTCATTTCCTACCTGTGAGTTTTGGCTGGGCTCGGCGGGGCCGTGTGCTTCCTCCAGGCAGGCAGGACACGCGCTGCCTTGGCTCAGGCACTGCTCTGAGGTTGTGCTCAGCTTGCTGCAATTGTGCGACCTGGATGCTTTCCTACTGGGTTCGGGTATCAAAGCCTCCCTAATGGGATACCTGAAGGTGTAGACAGAGGGAGGGGCAGGAACAACCTCCCAGATAAACTCCATTGTGTGCCAGGGTGGAGGCTCTGAATGGCCTCAGGAAGGAGTCAAGTGATGGCATGTTATCTTGGAGCAGTTTTTTCTCTGTCTAATGAAAATGAGAAGAGACCCTTTTAACTTTCCCGGTGAGGGAAAGGCTATTACACACTAGAGAATCCACATGGGGTGAGCCGTTCTGAGTCTCACAAACTCTCCGGTTGCAGCTCATGCCTTGCTCCGTAGGACAGCCCGCTCTGCAGGCAGGGCTTGGCCTTGTCTGGATGTGATGCCTCGAGGTGAGATCATCCCCCAGTGCTCAATCTGTAAGAAACCTGTTGCGTGAACTGATTTCGTTTTTTTTTTTCCCATCTCAACAGCTGTAAAATTTCCAGATTTGAGCTCACTGATGACAAGCTTTCATGTTTTAAAGGTTGAGGCAATTTGGTGCTTTCCTCAGGTCTCGGATTCCTGCTATCACAGAGGAATCTCAGCTCTCCTTTTTCTGTGTGTTACGTTGTGTCAGTGCATTCCTACACCTCACAGCTGTACAGAAACGCCAGGAAAAATGCAGTTAGAATCTTTTACGAGCCTGGAAAGCAAAGGCAAAGCACTGATAACACGAAAGAAAAAAAAAGATAACGACCTTCTGATATTTTATCTGTTCCAAATTCATGACAAAGAACTTGTTACACGCTGTGTTACAGTATCTCTAAAATCTCAGCACATTTTTGCCAAATCTGACGTTGGTTCGCAGCAAAGCAGCGATGCAAAGGTTTTGCTCTCCTTTAGCTCAGCACGGTGCTGGCTGGAGGCTGCTCCAGTTGAATTCAGTGACAAAATGGCTGCGGCAGCCGAGTAGTTCTTCCAAACCGTGATAGAAGCACAACGTGCCAAAGATATTGCTGACATCCAGGGAGTGAAAACGGGAGTGCTGCCACGGGGGATGCAGCGGGAAGCATTGCCGCTGGCTGATGGCAGACCTGGAGAGCAGGATGCTGTACGGGAGGGATCTGGCACAGAGGAGGGTGTAGGAGGGCTGGCTTGCCCCCACGGATGAGATAATGTTTGGTCAGCCCTGTATGTCCTGCGTTGCTCATAACCATCCTGCCCGCCAGCTTTCAAAGCAGTTCCTCTGAAAGGACCGGTGTGTTGGGGCTGCAGCCTCTCACGTGGAAATGGGGGGAAAGCGAGGAGTGTTAGTGTGCCATGCAGGTTTGTTGTGTGAAGAATGGAAGGTTTATTGCATGAGGAATGGAAGGTTTATTGCACGAGAACTCTTAGAGATCCAAGAGCTCCGAATCCACTGAGTACCATAAGGAAGATAGGGTTGAGATAGCAGAACTTTGTTTTCCTATTGTATTATTATGTTTTAGATGTTCTTAAAGTAGTATCTTTAACTCTAGAACTTCAAATTGAACTGGAAATCTTCTTAAACAAAATGTTTAAATTTGTACACATCCCAGCCACTTTGTATTGCAAAACCTTTCTTTGCTCAAAGTCAAAATCAGAGCCTTCCTTGCAAGGGCATCCCAGTAAGTGAAGTTTTAATTCTTTAGGACAGTTTGGGGAAAAAAAAAATAAATAAAAAGCCCACCATATCTCTGCTGAGTCCAAATCTGGGGTATCAAGTCCTGTGGGAAAGAATACCCAACTGATGTGTGTCTTATCATCAGAAAATCCATTTCTACACTGAAGCTCATTGCTGTGCCAGGGCATGCAGACGTGCAGGGTGAGAAGGGAAATGCCACACAGGGACAGATGGTGCACCCCTGCTCCGAGCAGTGCTGTGATGGAGTACAGCAGGAAAACCTCCAGGATCTCTGACTTAGAGGCTCTGACTGGGATATCTGTCTGATAACTTACCTCCTGCCGAGGTGATCTGACAAGCTTGCCCATCCCTTGTACCTACCGAGCACTTTGCTGACAGCACGCAGTGCTCTTAGAGGAATTCTCCAGAATTTCTGCCCACAGCCATAAATGCAGTTACTTGTTGATTCCTCTCCATGGCACAGCACAGAAAGCCGAGCTGCCTCGTGCTATGGGGGATGTTTTGGCATCTCGGAAAGGAGCTGCAGGTGTTACACGGAAGACAATTCATGGAAAACAGCATTAGGATTTGCAGCAGAGATGCAGCTCTACGATGCATTCCCCGAGCAGTGCAGAAGAATGGGGCAAGTTACAAGAGGATGGTGTAACCTCAGCTTATTGCATTCTATATCAGGAGTAACCACCCACAGCTCCCGCTGTATTGGAGAAATATGTGCCCCAGGAATCCTCAGCAAAGCATCCCCCATCTCCTCCAGAACACAAAGATGGGGACAGCGCAGTGGATTTGGCAGAGCAGCATCTGCTTCCCGCTCAGTGCTCCAAGACACGGACTGCTCCCTTCAAAGCTCATCCCATGGGTGCAGCCGTGGGTCCGGGAGAGCCGTGGGTCACAGGGATCCCTTCCTTGGTCCGACAGCCCCCGAAGCATCTCCTCCCTCCCCCCAAAATCGAACGGAAACGCACAAATGAAATGCATACATCCATCGAACCACGTTAACTGCAAACGGTACTAATTAGCACACCCCTAAATGGCTGTGATTAGTGGAGCAGCTGATGGAATATTTACTCTGGAATATATATATATAATTATTATATATGTGTGGGGTTGTTTTTGTTTTTTGGGGGGGTGCTAGAAAAAGAAAAGCAAGCAAGAAAAAAGCAGGTTCTTTCTTTATTTATTGAACAAATTCCTGCCGCTGGCCGTGCTGGAAACGCGAATCACGCAGCAGGAGCTGAAAACTGGAGCGGCTCTTCTACCGAAGAACAGATTAAAGTACAGGAAACACAGCTCGCGAGGAGAGGCAGGCGCCTCGGAAAGCCATTTGCAACGCGAACTTAACGAACACCGCCGGGCTCGGAGCACGATAAATTAACAAGTTCAGAATAATAGACCCCCCCCCCTTCCCCTCCCATCACGCTGCAGGAGCGTTGTTTCCCCCCCACCCCCTCCAGGGCCGTTCCCCCTCCCGCTGCCGGACGGGCTCCGCTTTGGGTGCGCGGCTTTGGGGCGTTGACACCGCGCTCTGACCGCCCAACGCAGCGCAGATCCCATCGCCGATCCTCGCCTGCCTCCCCTCGGACAGGCCTGGCCACTTCCCGACGCTTTTTTTATTCTTTTTTTTTTTTTCTCTCTCTGTTTTAAATCCTCCCCCCTTCCTCCTTCCCTTTGCTTGCTTTTCAGAAAGCCTCCGAGGCGAGCAGGTTGCACCGGCGGCCAAAGGGGCGACCGCACTGCCACGCCGCCTCTGGATGAGCCTTCTGCATTTCGATTCTCCTCTTTCCCCCCCCCCCCCCTCCTCTTTTTTTTTTCTCTCTCTTTTTCAATCCTAGCTCCTTGGCCTTAGAAAGGCAGCGGTGAGCGCAGAGCCGCGGGGCTGTGCCTGATGGCTCCGGCAGCCCCGAGGCGGAGATGCGAGGGGTGGTCTGGATCCTGGGGGGCTGCGGTTAGGATTAGGTCTCGATCCTGGGGGGGGGGGGAAGGGGGGCAGGACAGGGCCGGGGGATACGGGCATGCCCTCAGCCCAGGAGCTGCTCCTGGGAGCGGGGTCGCTACTGGCTGGGGTGGATGGAGACTGCAGATTGGTGCATGGACGCCCCTTCAAAGAGCCCCCCCCCCCCCCTCCTCTTTAGAAACACCCTGGGGGGGTGGCCAGGTCACTCCCGGAGACGGACAAATACCCCCAGGGTCACCCGCGACCCCGCACGGGCCGCCCTGACCCCCAGCCCCGCTCCCCCCCCCGCCTCGCGCCCGCTGACCCCACCGCCGACCCCGACCCCGCCCTGCCCTTCCCCCCACCCCCTCCCTACCTGCTGCCCCCCCCACCCCGGGTCCCGGCCCCTCCCTCCGCCTGAGCCCCGCCCCCATCCCACCCGAGGCCACGCCCCCCGCTGACCTGCCCCCCCCCTCCCCCCTCCCGTGCTGACCTGCCCTCCCCCCCCCCCCCCCCGCCCTCTCGCCGCCGTGCAAATCTCGCGAGACGCCGCGCGCTTTCACCAGTGTGTGTGCACCAATCGATCCGGGCCGGGCCGGGCCGGGCCGAACGCCGCGGGAGGGGGAGGGGTGGGAGGGGGAGCACCGGCCCCACACCTGCCCGCACCGCACCGCCCCCGCCGAGCGAAGGGTCCCCGCCGCCACCCACCACCCCGACCCCCATCCCCCCCCCCCCTTCCCCCCCACCTGCCCGGGCGCCGCACCCGCCGAGCCCTCCCTCGGGCCTTTGTCCTACCGCGAGGCCTCGCCACCGCTGCCGGCCTACGCGCGCCGCGCTCGGGCGAGGCTTCTACGCGAGGCCGGGGATTCGCGGCCTGCTCCATCCCCGCTCCGCCGCCCGCCCCGGCCCCTTCCCCGCCCCGCAGCGCGCCGAGGGGTTCGCCCCCACCTTTCTCCGCTACCTTCTCCCCCACCCTTCCCCCCCCTCCGCCCCGTGCCGCCGCCGCCGCCGCCGCTCCCTTCCCCTCCGCCCTTCTCCCCCGGGCGCCCGCAGCGGCGGCGGCTCACGAGAGGCCGCGGAGCCGCCCCTGGCCTCCCCCTCCCGCCCGTGCCGCCGCTGCCGCCGCCGCAGCAGGTTCCCTCCCTCCCTCCTCCTTCTCCTCCTCCTCCTCCTCCTGCCCCCGGCGGCGGCGGGATCCGAGCGGTGCCCGGGGAGCGCCGGGCCCGGGCGGGAGGGGAGAGGAGCGGCGGGGCGGCGGCACGAACAGCAGCGCCAGGTGAGAGAGCCCGGGGGCGGCGGCGGGGACCCCCCCCCCCCCTCCTTCTCCTCCCCATCTCCCTCCCCCCCCCACGTTCCCCCTTCTCCTCCCCTCCTCGGGCCCTGGGGGCGGAGGGGGCGGCGGGCGGCGACCCCCGAGGGAGGGCGGGCGGGGTGCGGTGGAGCGCTGCCCGCTCTTGGCCGCGGCGGGGCCGGGCCGGGGTCAGGCGGAAGGGCCGCGGCCTGTGCGTGCCCCGAGGCGGCGGAGCGAGGCCTGGGCCGCGGGTGCTCGGAGCAACGCGAGGCCCCGCGGGCTCCGGTGGGAGTGCTGGGGGGGGTGGGCGGGGGGGGTAAGAGCGGGGACGGCCCGGCCCCGGCACGGGGGAACGCGGGGCTCGCGGTGAGGAGGTGAAGGGGTGGGCACGGCCTTTGGATCCCCGGCCTGGGAGTGAGGCGGTGACGGGAGGAGGCAGGCCGAGGCGGTGCAGCAGCTGGCGGCGGGGCAGGCTGCTCTTCAGCCGCTGATCGCCGAACGCGTGCCCCGTGTTGGGAGAGAGGGGCTGCGCGTCGCCCCTCGGAGCCGTCGGGAGGAGGGCAGGGAGGGAATGCCGTCTGCTGCCGGGAGGGATGGATGGATGGAGGGAGGAGGAGGAGGGGGTGGGGAGGGGGGGGCTACTTCCAGCGGTGCCCGAGCCGAGGGCATTCCCCAGGCCCCAGCGTGCAGATGGGATCCGGGCAGGGGGAGCTCGGTGCTGCCCCTTCCCAGCCCGGCATCCCCGTGGTTCCCTCCCCATAAAAGGGGGGGACTGAGCTGCGAGCACTTTAAAACATTCGCCTTCAGGGCTCGTCTGTCATTTTCCTCGGTGCACAGATTTCCTGTTTTGAAAACTAGGCTGATAGCTTTGTTGGAGCGAATAGTAGAAATAGGGTTCTCCGGTGACCACGTTTAGTTGTTGAGGCTCGTTGCTGGTTGGGGTGAGCGCTTGTGGGTGTCCCCGGCTGGATTCACTGAGCCCTCTGTAACTTAGAGCTGCAGCGTTTGGAGGAAACAGCAGGGACAAAATGGACAGTTAATAAAAGGAACAACTGTATGCTGCCTGATCTAGAGGGCACTTGCTGCCCTTCAGGAACTTTCCTCGTCACATACGTTCTTCACACAGCAAATCTTTATCTTCTGTCTCTTTTTTTTTTTTTTTTTCCCTACCTTCGTCTGGCAAACGAAACTGGAACAGACATTTCTGGAAATGACTGGCTTGATTGGTGCAGTTGGGAAGATGCGATTCGCAGTTAAAACGAAAATTGAAATTTGTCCCATTTTTTTCGTAGTTCAGTATCTGCATTTTACGTTTTGTGCTTTTTAACCTCTTTACGCAGCGGTGCGTGTTTGGTTGTTGCTTTCTGAACCCTCCAAACGATGGCATCCGTTGCAGCAGATTGCAGAGAGGTACCCCAGTAAAATCCAGTGTATAGATGCAGCTGATAACACTGGGGGGGTATCCAATACTTTCTGATAAAGAGATGTAAGCATACGTTATTTTCCTTTCTTTACCATCCCTTTCTGTGCTCGGAAGATCCAAAGCTGTTGTCAGTGACATCTGGAGTTTTGGGAGACCTTATATTTTAGGAATTGGCCAAAAATAAATTCTGGGATGAGGATCTTTGCTTTTTTCTTTTTTCTTTTTTTTTTTTCTCCTAGTCATGCAGTATGGATGAAAAGCTGTGAAGCCTTTAGTCATAACGCTCTGGTCCTGTGTTTTCCTTTTAATAAAGCATCCAGTGGGAGAATGTGACATAATTGGTTTCTTGGATTAAGAGATCTTGAAATGGCTGGTGCTACAGAGAGAAGATGAAACTCTCCATCAGGGCTGTGGTTTATCCACAGTAATATGGTGACAAAATCATGTTGTTATTGCGTGGTAATCTCATATTTCTCTTGCAAGGAAGTACTCTCTACGTGGTTATGCTTCAATACTTTTGAGTCTTGTCAGTGGCACAGTATCTTAAATCTCTCGTTTCCTTGCATTGCATAATCTGAATGTTATTCTCCCCCAGCAGCAGAAATGATGGAAGAATTGCATAGCCTGGATCCACGAAGGCAGGAACTACTGGAGGCCAGGTTCACTGGAGTTGGTGTTGCTAAGGTGAGTCCCGTGCCTTCAGTAAAAGGCATGACATCCTGCACCACGTCCCTTTTTTCCTCCCTACCTCGCTGATTTTGCTTTGCTAGCAGAATGTGTTTGTATCAGTAGTTTTGTTTTGACTGCTAATTTGTCTGAAGTATGTTGAAGAGGAATGAAAATGGGATCTCTATGAGCAGATGCACCGCTGTATGGAAGATTTGGGGTTCTAATTAAGTTCTCAGGAGTTGCTCCATCTTAAGGTAGCTTGCACTCCGCCAAAAAACAGACAGCTTTGTCTTTGGGAATCTTACCTGTCTCTTCCTTTCTCCAAGTACGCATTTGGGAATTGGATTTGGCCCCTTGTTAGATACGGTTTCAAGTTGATTGTGTTTAATACGACATGTAACCAGGCTGAATATTCTCAGGAATTTGTTCATCCGGTTCTTCGTGGGTACAGTGTGTTGAAATTGTATGCTTACTTGGTTGCATGGTACACACCAAAAAGTACTTGAAGGTAAACTTCCCCCATATCAGTGATCCACAGCCTGCTGGTAAATCCCATCTTTGTCCTCATGTGCAACTTCAAAACTATCCAGTAGCTGATTTTCTTGACTAAGACACTTAACAACAACGCTGTGTGGCTGCTTAATATTCTACCATTAAGTGATATTAGTTCTCTAGACATTGTTGGGAGTGCTAATTGATTTCCTCTCTGAGCAATGAAATGGTGGCAGAACTCATTTTAAACTAGGTCAGTGATAAGGAGTTTATTTTTCAGAAAGGTTTTGAACAACAGAAGGGAGGAAGGTAAAGCACCATCTTTGCTATGGATTTTTTGGAAGCCTCTTAGTAATGTTTTGGAAAGAAACTGTCCGTTTGCGTTAGAAAAAGTGATAGTAAATCAGAACTTTAAATTGGTTTAGTTTGAGTTCGTAGTTTTCTTTACGTACTTCAGCCAGGACTCAAACAAGGTGAAGTCTTGGAAGAGAGCATGAAGGAGTAAAAGATTCCGTTTTGAAGCAGTGGAGTGAGGGTAATTAACACTAAAGTCATTAAGGAGTAACTCCTTCAGTTACTGACGTAGGAGCGTGGGCTTTTTTTCATCTTTTTCCCACTGTTGAGACCTTTAATCTCATGGCTTTCACAAGTGCAAGTTATGCTCTATAACATAGTTATGATCTTGAAAGGTGTTTTATACAAAGTTGCAACTTTTTATGTACTTTTTCCTCTTGATTCTTGCTTCTTCCCCCCCCAGCGTAGGTACCAGAATAAACTCCAACAACTTTCTTGGGACTTTAAAGCATAGAGACTGCCTTTGTTTAAAAGAGTGCCAACATACTCAGTGCTCTTGAAAAACGTTAGGATCTACTCCTGTTAAAGGAATGACCTTTAAAGGATCTAAGAAAGCAAGCCTGAATTGTTTTCTCTATGTACAGTCTAGAAACAGTTTGTACCCTTTCTTTGTACAGGTGAATATTGAAAAGTCATTTTTTAAATTAAAACATATCCAAGTAATAAGTCCTCGTTTCTTGGAGAGTGCTCTTTGAGCAAAGCTCTTTCCTGAGTTTTGTTTTTGCCTGTTACTGTGCAGTGTAGTGTATTACCTTGTGTTGGTCAGTGAACTGTTATATTACACAATATATATTTAATATACTTGCATACTTGCTAATTTGCAATAGATCAGCCAATGAATTAGCCATGAATTAGCATGACTCTACTATGTTGCAGCAAGTCTTGGTTGCAATATTAATCTCAGATACTACATTCCCTCCCAGGTTGGTGCTTCAAATTCCCTCCCTACCCCCCCAAGTCTCCGTCCGTCATGCTCCGCACTGGCATTGGTAGGTCACTGTCTTAAAGGGAATGTGTTGGGAAAGCTGTGATACAATTTGTGTGATTCAACAAGGTTTTTAGCTCTCTCTCCAATTAAATGTTCAAGGAAAGCTGCGTAGAGTAAGTTAGTGCCATCTAGTGGGACTGGGACTGGCACATCCTCCTGGGATAGAAGGTATTCTGTTGCTGTTCATTGCATAAAAGGAAGAAATGTGCTCTTAGATGCTCTCCTATTGGGTGAATGCAGCAGGCAGTTGCAGCTCCGAGCTTCCTGCCTTCCACTGCCTTGTTGTACTGCTCAGTGTGCTCAGTTAGGTTTCTTTAATGCTGAGAAATACAGGGTATGTTTTGAGCCTGCATGAAACTAACGTGCAGTTTGTGTCCTTAATATAACTGCAGCTTTAAAGCCCATTTTCCCGTTGTGTTTGCAAGTAAAGAATATCTGCACGAATTCTAAGAATGAATAAAAGGAAGCTGATCAAGAGTAAGTTTTTGGTCTGGAAACTAGGAAGAAAATGCTTCTAGCTATCAGAGTCACGGGATTCTGTGAGCGCTTTCCAGTAACAGTAGTAGAGCACAGAAATCCTAAACTGTTTTGGAAGCAGCTGTGTGCTGTCACCTCCCGCAGTAACTGAAGGCACAACCCAATGGCCGAGGCTGTTTGCAGTCCTAAATGCCTCCAAATTCCATGGCAAGACTGTGATGAATTCTCTTAATATTTGGAGAATATACTTCTCTAGGAGCTGGGAGTTAACACATGGAATTTATGAGCAAAGGAATGTTTCTAGGCAACTGTTAAGAGTCCTTGTGGTGCATCCAGGTCACTAGATAGCTTCAAGAAAGCCAGCAGTGCTTTAGATATCTATTCCTGCCATATGGTAAAGTGCCATTCTTCCCCAAATTCACGAAGCAAGACCTTGAATTAACGTGTGACTGTCTGACATCTACAAATATTCTTGTTTATCTGGGTCTAGTTTGTGTTTACATATGCAGGGGAAATTTAAGCATGTTCACTTGAAATATCATTCTGACTAGTCATCTTGGGCATCTTCCTTGGGTCATTAGGAACAGAAGGCAAAAAGTAGTTTGTTTCTGGAGATGACGTTGTTCAGTTTTGTCTTTTCTCACCTTCTGTCTCACTTCCCCCTGCCTGCATGCCAGCTTTAAGGCACCACGTGGGTTAGCTCCCAAAGACAGGTGTCATTTTCAGAGACTTCTGCTGGTTGAGGATTTGGAATAGGCAGTTGTGATGGATGAATTTGTGTGTTTACGTATAGCTTAGCCAGGCTGGATCATGTCTGCATTGTGAATATTGGCTACACGTTGAGTGTTAAATGGTCTTCAAACTAAGCTGTGTGCACCACTTTGCTGTAGCTAACCTAGAAAGGCTGAAGTGTTTCTAGAGGTTGACTGAGGAAGCGTTGGTCTTGGTGGTAGCTGCTGCTCCCACTCCCCCCTCTTTGAGGTATCACAAAGAGGAAAATGAAAGTAACCTGAAGAGTGTCACTTCTGTTGCAGAGCATCTGCCTTCGGGAAGGGAATAGCTCGTGGAAAAGGGCAGCATTTTGTTCATGGGTTTGTTTTTGTTTTCTTTTTTTTTACCCTTTCTCTGATGCCTTAGAATAGAAATCCTCAGTCAGTTAATTAACTGCCAGTTGTGTAGTCTATATAGCAATGCATTTAGGAATGTTTTTAGAAACATAGGTTGAGAATTAACATGAGAGCATAATTGTTTTCTTTGGAGGGAAGGAGTGCTGCATGGTGGTAGTCCCCAACAGGTGTCACATGCCACCAGAGGAACTAATTAATAAGAGTTTTGAACCTTAGGAATAAACTTATTGGCTACCACAGAAAGTACCAGATAGCTGAACATTGTTTGGATGCTTCTTTGGGCAGTATTACTTATTTCAAATGTTTTGTCTAGCTGCTGAAGTTCAGAAGCAGTTCTCAGTTCTGTTCTTGCCCCTGAACTGAGGTTCAGGTTGAGCTGTTTGATGTTTCTGTCCAACTTGCTGTCAGTAAAATAAAAATACCATCTTCTTTTCATTCTAAGAGAACCCTCGAGATGTAATGGAACTCAGGCAGATCCTGTTGTGAATTTGTTTGCCTGTTGTATACAAGGAAGGATAACTGTGCACAGCTGATGGTAGCTTAACTTCTCAAGGCAAAAAGAAATACCTGCAACATATAGGTGATATGGGGACTTCCTTATTTGCCGTAATGTTGGTTAACATTGAGCTTTTGTGGCAGCACCATTAATAAGGCAGGCTTTAATTGTCACACTTCAGAGATTCTTGAAATAAGAAGAAAATGTTTCTTAAACCTGGCTTAAACAGTAGCCCGTGATTAGCGTGACTGGAAACCCATTTCACTTTGCTGTAAGCCTGTGTGGAGTCAGCAGTAACTTCTAGTGGGACAAAGGACTGACTTTTTCCCTTTGAAATCTCTTGATTTGCTGCAGAATTCTGAATAATTTGGGCTGCATTGGCCTGAGATAGTGAAGCAGATCTCCGCCACTGAGTTAGCAAGAGAGTTCTGCAACACGCGTTAACTCCACACGTGAAACTCCAGCTAGGCAGCTTGGATTCCTAGAGCTCTCTTCCAGTATTGAGGAGAACACAAAATGGAGACTGCCCAATTGAAGAGGTGCGGACGAGCCTGAAGCATCATGTCTGGGAGCTCGGAGAGGCACGAGTCATGCGAGGTAGTACGTAGGCTTGAACAGGAGGTAGGTAAGGGAGGCCTGAGTCAGACTAACTTGGTTACAGGAGGTGCACTGGGATCTATTATCAGGCTGAGTTGTTTGTATTGAAACGTCAGCCATTGTGCCTCATTGGTGGCATTCCCAGGACTCTTGCGAAGGGAGAAATGACTGAGTAGCTCGTGTAAGTGGACAGGTTTTTAAATCTTGCCTTTGAGTGGGAGTCTTGAAAGGGCCTGCTGCTCCTGCATCCAGCTCTCAACATGGAGGTTTTATTGTGCATAGGTAGGCCACTTAGAGCAGTTGAAAGGTGAATCACAAGGGAAGAGAGCATGCCAGCTTATCTCAGAAATATTCCTCACGGAGGAGGAAGTGCTTGCTGTTCTTACACTTGTCGTCTGGGTACACACCATAGAAACTATTAGCTTCTTTCAGATGACCCATGTATTTCAAATGTTTGCTGAGCCCCGTTGCCATTTCCCTTGATGGGGAGTGGGCTGAAAGTGATAGCAGGGGAGCGCAGAGTTATCCCAAAGCAGACTGCTAGAAAAGCCAGATGCCACTGCAGATGACTTGAGAAACAAAATTCATAAGCCTTTCCTATGTGAACTTTTGCATATTTGTTCACGACTGCTACTTCCCAAGCTATATTCCAGTGTTAGTATTCTTTGCCACTGCTTACTTGCTTTTTTTCCAAAATTCAGGTTCATTCCTTTAATTCTTTTTGTGTCATGACCACTTAAAATGGTATGCTAAATTAAGTACTGAACATTTACCCAATGTCAGTTGCTGAGTTAAATATAAACAGCCAGGAATGATAAAACATAAATTTGAAGGTTTTTTTAGTACGCACACACGCTCCCTCACTGCTAAATGAAGGGCAGATGTATGGCTTCTCATATCCAGTGCCTAAACCTGTTGCTTTAAAGTGTTGATAATGTGAGGCTGAGTGTGAAAGTAGGTATCTAGCTGGAAGGTCATGAGAGCTCTCTTCTCCATCTTGTGTAGCTATGTGAGAAGAGCAGCAGCAGTGAGGCTTAGGCCATATTCCTTAACCATCCTGGGTACTGCATCTTCATTGCTTCAAGTGCAGCGTGTTCTAATGAGCACTGTCTTCGTAGTCTGAATACCTCAGAACAAGTCTTTTTTGCTAAGTTTGGCATGAAAAAGGTGCTTTAGCTTCTCACCTGTAAGGTAGGCCTAATGCTTTGCTGGAAAAGAAATAAAAGCTGAAGGCCTACGTGAAGGTAGTGAAGGGAAGCGAGAACTCATTTGGTGGAATTAGGACGAAGATCATCTGCAAAGGATTTTGCCTTTGTTCACAGAATCAGTAAATATGACAGTGAACTTGCAGACACTTACAGACAGCTCTCAAACTTTGCTTTCCTGATGCTGTGACAAAGTACTCGGTTCCTTTTCACCATTTCTATTTCTTTGTTGAATTCAGTTTTATGATGTTGTCAGTTTGGTTTCTGGGGGATGTTCTACAGTGAAGGGCGCATCTGTAATCGAAATGGAATTGCTTTCGTTGATGGCAAAAAAGTGTTTCATTCCAGCTCCTCCAGAGCAGTAGATTGCACACATGGAATAGTACAGATAGCTGTCTTGAGGGGGAAAAAAAACAGGAGAGATTTTGTGTTAGGTGTTTTTCGAGGCTGCTTACAATCCAGATCTTAATGTTCCATTGCACAAATTTAAACCTGGATTGTTTCTAACTACAGATGGCCTCATCAGCTTATTATGACAGGTTGTGCTGCAATGCAGGTCAGCCCCATGCAGGACATCGATCTCAGTGTTCCTGAAAAGCTCAAATGTGGCATCTCGGGAGCAGCTGTTCTTGTCATTTGCTATCCATGTGCAAAATGGAGGCAAGGAAATTGAAGCAAATGTGGGAACAACTTTCACTTTCATCTTCGTGGTGTCAGAGCCCCAGCCTGTCCGTCTGAGACCAGCGAATGCTAATTGGCTGAGATGCTTCTGTGTCTAATGAAGCTTTCACACTTGCACAGAAGGTTGATGTCTCGGACATGCTGCTGAGGTTTAATTGCATGAGAGAAAGTGAAGGAGCGTAGAGGGACAGTGTTTGTGTAGTTTGTAAACAATCTTTTTACATGGGTGAAAAGATGAACTTTTGTCACGTTTGCCATAAGATGTGACGCTTACTATCAGTGAGGGCTTCCTGTAGAGGTGGTTAAGGTTAGTGTTGCCACTTCTGTTAAGTCCTGTTGGCCAAGAAATAAATGTCTGGAACAGCCAAAAGTACTGACAGTGAGATTTGTGCTTCATCACGGTGAGGAGGTTTGGGGATGGGGTAGTGTGGAAAGCTTAGTTGTTAGTGTAGGTAACCATGAAGTTTTAGGCTGTTGTATCACTGAAGGACACAAGGTGTAGTGCCTTGAGCTAATTGTACAATGAATTGAAGGGAGTAGGTTCCTGAAGCCAACCTTACGGGACTTCTTTAGGCAGGAGGTTGGTCTAGATGATCTCCAAGGACCCCTATCCAACCCCCTTGATTCTGTAATAGTAAAGCTTAAAGAATATCATCTGCCATGTTCCTATGTAATTTGCTTTTGAAAGAGATTCCTGAGCACGTAGCTTCGTGAGTTGTTCAAGCGTAGGTTGCTGGGTTGTTTTATTTCTATTTTATTTTTCCTCGAAGCACCTAAGTGTGTCCTTTAAAGAGAAACAAATTTTCTAGTTAACGTTCGCAGTGTCACACACAAGGTAAACAGAACTTTTGCTTGCTGTGGATGCCTGCTTGGAAAAGGGATTAGTAATAGCTAGCTTGTGTCACAAGCTTCATTTCATGGTGGTTTTTTATAAGTGGGGAGGAGAGAGCTGCTATTCTCAAAAATAATCTATTGTGGGATCCTTCTGGGGGTGCTAAGGCTTCTGCACTAACCCTCCCCTAAGTCCTCTGGTCAAGCATGTAATGAGAAGCAGCTTTGCCTTGAGGAAGGATTGATTGGTGGGAAGCGGTTACTGCGAAAATAAGAATGCCAAAATAGAATGAATCTTCGGGCAGAGATGCTCACAAGTTATTAATGGAGAGGTGGCTTTATCATGTCATTCTTCCTGTTAATCCATTCCATCGGTAATTGTGGATTTTGTTTCTGTATCTTTGTCAAATTTGTCTAGATTTCTTAAGTTCGGGCCGTGGGAGGACACTTTTGTGTCAGAGCGCTGGGCTAAAACAGTGACTTTGCATGATTCACTTTTCTTTTTTAAAAACAACTTTTGGTAAGAGATTTTTTAGAAAATAATTTTCCAGAATGCTTGGATACCTAAAGCTGTAGGTGTGTATCCAGCAGAGCCTGCAGAGATGCAGTCAGACTCTTGGAGGTAACTGGATACTGTTTTGATAAATCTATTCCAACCTCTTGGGTTTGTGCTTTAGCTTGGTGGGAGCAACTGCTCTTATGGCACTTCAGCTGTGGGCCCATAAAATAGCCCAGGGAGAGAGATTGTCGTGTGGGTGACAGTTTTACTGCTGTTAACACAACTTTCACTTGTTCACTTTCTTAGAGGGAAAAAAAAATAAATTTAAAAATAAAATAAAATGAAAAATGCTGGTGCTGCCATCTGCCATCAGTAATGGATGCCTTGCCTCTGAAGTTGTAGCCAAGGCCAAGCAGATGCTTGCCCAGGGAAGAGCTGAGCTTTGAACTAATGCTGATCAACAGAAGTTTTGTTTCTCAAGCCAGTTAGTTGTCTTAGACTGTTGTGATACTGCCTTGACTGCTTTGTGATTGTGGTTAAATGGGAATCCAACTGACACAGAAATATACATAATTGCAAAGGCCTAGGCAAAGTACTGCCCAGCTTCAGTCTTGCTCCTCGTGACTTGTGGAGTTCTTTATTGCACTACCATGCGTATAGATATTTGACCCACGTGGCTTAGAGCAGCGTAGTTTGCCCAGAGACGTGATGTGTGATAGAGTGTATCTGCCTTGTGGGGAAATCTTCTAACTATATTTGCTTGTTTTTCACTAGGGTCCATTAAATAGTGAGTCTTCCAACCAGAGCTTATGCAGCGTGGGTTCTCTCAGTGATAAAGAACTGGAGGTAAGCGGGCACAAACCCTGATAGTAATCCAGTTTGTGTTAAACACGATTGGATTCCAAGTGTAATTCCAAGTGGAATTTTATGGGAGTGAGTGCAGCCTTTGGACCACGCTGTGAAAGAGCTCCTCTTGAAGCTTCCCACTGTAGCAGAAAAATTTTACCCAACCCCCAGAAGCACAGTATTCATAAAACTCGGCTTATGAAATTGTTTTCAGCTGCATTGTGATTTGTTTGTGGGTTTTGGATAAAGTTTTGGCCAAACAGAAAGTCGGAGAGCATTAGTGGAAAAGTTTGCCTTACCTATCAAAAATGTGGATTTGCACAAAGCTGAGCATTTTTCTGAATCATTCTGTAGAATTGTGGGGAGGTGAAAATCGATCCTTTGTCCCTGTTTAAACTCACTGCTTTAGCGTCAGCTATTTCTGAACACTTGCTAAAGCAGCAGTGAAATGAATTGGAGAGTTATTTTTTTGTGTTTTAAAATCACATGTCCATATAGCAATGTCTCAAATTATAGGCCATTTTCTTAGTGCTTTAAAGAGCTTTCCACCCAATTGCCAGGTAAGTTGTGGGTCATATTTCCTCCTGTTATGTGGCAGTACTGATGTGATGTGTCTGGTGAAGCTAAGTCTCTCAAGAACAAAATATCCATACAAGTAAGTACAGCTGAGAGTGAAAGATTGAGCATTAAGTCTTATTTTACTTGATTTTTGATCAGCCTGCGTGGAATGATTTAAATTGACCAAGCTTACATAATCAAATCTTCCATTCCTGGCTTTTCAGTCTATAAAAGATAATGTTGTGTGTAATTTTGGTTATATAAATGTACTTGAGTGGAAAAACAACTGAAATCGACTCTCATTAATATGCCTAGAATTCCACGGAGGCTGTAATGTGGAGCTTGTGTTGTTGCAGTCACTCCAACATGAGTTGCTCTTCACTCAGCATTGAGGAGGCTTTTTCATTCACTCGTACGCATGCAGGAGCTGGTGCAGCAAGTCTCTAGATTGTTACTGAGGTTTTTAGTCTCTCAATCTTAAAAAGTGCTTTGCAGTCACAATGGCCACCTCTGTCTTAACAGCCCTTCCATCATCTTACCAAGATAAGGTGTCAGTGATGGCCTGGTTGGTGATGTGGGACTGCAGGTGTCCAGCATCCCCTGGGGACACAGCCGGGTTTGGGTTCTGGCTGTGTCAGCTTTATTCTTTTCATCCTATTAAAGGAGGTAGATTGATTCCTGTGCTTACTGTGCACAAGTCTTTTGGCAGAGGTCTTAAACAGAGTACTTTGGACTTTGGTTTCCAAAGAGCACGGAGCTTAGGTTTACCACAAACTTTCTGCCCATGCCTTTCCCTCCCCCAGTGTTGTTTTGCACACTGTGGTTTTCTTCCTACCCTGGGCTACAGTTTAGCGGTGACTGAAACAATTGCAAAGTCTATAGCTGGGAAATCTCTTATCCTAAAGGGTCCCAAATGATTTTTTTTTAATGGCACAGTGATGGAAATGACAAAATATCTCTCTTTCCAGCAGCCTTGGTGAGCTGCTTCGAGTGCTGTGCTTCCAAGTGATATCAGCAGCGTTGGCCACATAAGCGACTCTGATGATACAGAATGTGCCAGGGTCCCTTCTGCTCTCACCTTAATGAGAACGGATGCAAAACAAACCAAATCCAGATGAAGTGCTGCACCTGTGGCAGCTTTCTCCTGGCTGCCATCTCAGGGAGCTCTGCCTTTGTGTGCAAGGTTGCAGATGTGCCCCAATGGATGGGATAGTTCTTACAGCCATCTGCAAACAGCTTCAGGAAGGGGACTTGTCCTGTTCTCAGCCACTCTACGCCCCTTGTGCCAGTTCTGCAGTCACCCTGAAATGGTTTGCGCAGATAGTTTTATTGTTTTTATGATTTTTTTTTTAACGTGAACTCGTTCTGCTAACTGTGAGGTTCGTATACTACAACTGAAAAGGTGGGGAGGAAGTTAACCTGATTTCTAACCACTTTCTGTCCATTTTGCGCTGCTTATATCCAAAGGTAGCAGCTCTTTGAGAGTTATTGTTTCTTTAAGTACCAGCAGTAGGAGCAAATGCACCAGAGAAACGAAATGGCCACTGGGGATATGGAGCAGGTGATTGTGTTTTGGCATTTTCTTTAAACTTTGGAATAACTGCAGAAATGTTAATTTTGAAGTATTGTTTAACAGACTCCTGAGAAAAAACAGAATGACCAGCGGAATAGAAAAAGGAAAGCAGAAGCATATGAGACCAGTCAAGGTAATCCATTCTCCTGACCCAGCTGCAGGATTTCTGAATGGTTGGTAATTTGTGTACGTTTTGCACAGTCAGTGCCTTAGGAAACTAATGGCTCTTCTCAAGGGCGTGTCAGGCAGCGTGTTATGAGCTGCTCTGTGATGGTGTGGTTCTCTTCTGGGAGCCTTGTTGTCCTTATTGGCAGGAAAACACTCATCTTCAGCTTATTTGCCCAAATGATTAGATTTTTATGGGACAGACTACCCAAGGGCTTAATATGGCATCTCTGCAGTGTTGTTCTGGTCCCATGTCACTACGTATACTGCAGCCAGGCTTCAAAATACAGGATGTACTCTCTCTTGCCTATTTGAGACGTATGCTTGCTTTGTTAAAAGTAGGTTCTCACCATAACAAATAGGGAACAAACTGTACTTGAGTATAAAGCAGGCAGTGCTGACTCAAAGTACTGAGGAGAACCAGAGCGTTTCGGTCCAAGTTCGGATTTTGTAGGGAATGGGCATAGGGGCAGATTTCTGTTTCTTTTATTCTTCAAAAGAAAGTACTGAGGATTGTGTTGACAGAATGGCTTTGATAATGCTACAGTAAGAGAGAAGGGCTCATTTTTAATGAGGTGCTGTTAAGCCGCTGCTAGTTATCTCTCTAACTTCTAAGGGAATGCTTGTGAGATATCTAATGTGCAGTAATTTATATGAAGGTGAGGTAAAAGTACCCTTTGCTCTGCCCTTGTCCTGAAGGAAAACTTTGGAGAACTGTGAAAAGTCCAATGAGTTTTTTTTTTTGTTTTCTGAGTCCTTCAGCAAGTACGAATGATGTTTGATTAGATTTGACATGTTTGGAATTGAGAGTTAATTGAATTGTCAACTCTAAACCCTCCCAACGACGGCACAGAGCTGTAACCCTGGGGCAGTCTTTTGTTCTTTCGAAGCTTCTGTTATGAGCCCTGCTGCACCTAAAGGAGTACAGGGAGAGGACTGTCAAAGCATAGGAGTAGTTTTCAGAAAACTACTACGTAATTTCTGCACTTAATATGTATATACATATATATATGAACTCTTTGATTTTCATTCTTTGTTTTTCTTTTTAGGAAAAGGCACTCCTAGGGGACATAAAATTAGTGACTATTTTGAGGTAAGCATCTTTAGATAGTTGGAGAAATCTGATTGAATTCACGTTGTGCATAATCTGCAGATGGAGGGCTGTAATGTAACTTCTGTTACTGATCTATCATTAAATAACAATTTGGAGTCACTGATTGATGATGTTAACCTCATACGTTCAAATGTGGTAAGGTAGGGGATGAGAGATTTTTTGGAAGTAGGTTTTTAAATTAGTTTCTCTTTGAACAGTTGATAAAGCAGTTTTGGATTTTAATTTTAAAGAGTGTAGGCCAGTTTCCTCTGGCACCTGGATCTTGGATAAGGATATTTGAGTTCTTAGTTTGCAAACCTACTTTAATACAGGTTTCGTGCTTGGAACCTCCCCCAAGAAGTTTATTTTACTCGTTAACCTGGAGTCAGAAATTAACTGCTTGTTAGTGCTCATTTCTTGTTTAAGATTTTGATAAGTGAGGTGTATTGAAGGTTGGTGTCCCTGCCTATGGAGTGGAGGTTGGAACTTGATGATCCTTGGGGTCCCTTCCAACCCAAGCCATTCTCTGTGCAGTGCAGGAGCAATTCCTGTACCAACTAGACCAGTTGCCCAGCTGCTTACATATCTCATCTTCGACAGCAACTAGCACAAGTGCTTCCATGGCGCACAGTTAGTCCTATGTCCTCACAGGGAATGGAATTCCTAATTCTGCACACTAAATAATTAGTGTACAGCCAAGCATTAGCGACAAGCTGGCTTTTGTCTCAAAATGAGAAATGTACCCAGTGCAAATGTAAATGTTTGTCTGAAGTACGTACTTCTGCTGTTATTTTTTGAAAACAGCACATGAAATTTTAAAGTTTTCCTCCCAGCTTATCTTCAGTTTGTTTAAGTGAGTCCCTGGAGCCCGCGTGGCTTCGTCTTTAATATTGTGTTGCTTCTTTCTCTGTTAAATTTACTTAAGTACAGTACCTCTGTGGAATTACTGATGATCAAATCTGTTGCTTTGACCAGTTTGCTGGGGGAAGCGGCCCAGGAACCAGTCCTGGTAGAAGTGTGCCACCAGTTGCCAGATCATCACCGCAGCATTCCTTGTCCAACCCCTTGCCGGTAAGTGTTCTCCATGGGGACGGTGCGGGTGGCACATCGCTTGTGTTGGCGGCTGTGCTTCAGGCAGGTGATAAAATATTCTGGACAGGAAGGAAGGGTCTCTTGGTGAGTGGTTTCACTTGGTCTTTAATCAGTTCTCTTTGTGTGTTTTTGTTTTGTTTTGTATTCTCTTGTGCTTTGTGGGTTTTTTTTATATCTGAATCTGGGTTTGGGCAGCAGAGCTAGATGTCTAGGATCCTGCAGTCTAGTTGTAAACGATGTGATAATGTTAAAAATGAGCTGAAAGCATGCCAGTCAGTATTTTTATGTCCTGTGTGGTTACGGATGGGTTGCTGTCCTTAATAAAAGAAGGTATAATTGCTGTTACCTTGCATTCCAGTGTGGCTCGTGAACTTCCGCATGAAACTGGGAGTATCACGTATGCTTGTATAGCACTAATGCAGTGGAATTTCTGATCTTGATTTCCCCCTTTGGGTCTGCTGAAAGATGTGCATACCGTAGTAATATTGGGAAGATCTTTTCCTTCTGTCTGTGCGTGTGACTTGTGAGGAGCATTAGCAAAAGCTTGCAAAGAGATGTGTATACAAGCACATCTGTTGCTATTTTTTGTTAAATAATTTCATTTTGCTGTCTGAGCATTTCTGCACAATTTGAATATGAAGGAGTAACCAGTATTTTAAGCTGTTTTAGCACAAGCTGAAGAAAATTCTTCCAAGCAGCAAAGCAGCATTCAGAGGCTTTGGTATTTGGTCTCTAGTTTTGAACATTGCCATCGCCCCTCTTTAAAATCTGTCAGTATTTGTTGAGTGTCACAGAAGTACAGAGTGTTATGGGAAAGGTTAGTACCCAGAAAACCAAATGCAAAGACTTCTCTGATTACATTATTCTGCAGAGACCTTTGCACAGCTCATGAATGTGTACTGAGCTAAATCCCAGCACTGAATTCAATATGTGTCAGTAGGTACTGAAGCTTCGTGATGCTGCTTTAAGGGAGCGTTTCAGATGTGCATCTAGATGTTTTGGGTCATCCTTGTCTTATTAGTTCACTAATACTCCTCCTTAAAGAGAAGTTAATGAAAGAAAGAATACCTCTGAACGTAGGGACAGCTCTTTATTCTAGCTGATGAGATACAGTACAAGTGTTTATAATGGGAGCAGATGATTCTTCCTTTGCCTTTCTTCTTTTCTGCTTCTATGTACTGAGTAGGTAAAAGTTTGAGCTGAACATTTCTCATGTGGTGAAGGCTGAAGGTGCAGTTAGTTTGAGTTAGGTCAGTTTGTGTCTCTGCTTGTGCAGGTGCTCTTTGTGTTTCTTCTCTTCTTTACTCTTAGGCCTGATCTTGCAATGTTTGCATATTCATAACAAACTATTATGTGCATTTGCAAGGTCTGTCGTCTTCTTACAAACTGAATACCAACGGTTTGAGCTAAGCTCAGAGAATGGAGGGGTGAGTGAAAACTGGAGAAGATGGAATATCTTAAATGTTGCACATGTCAGTGTGGTATATGAAGAGAGCAGAGTGTTAAAATGTCTTTCACAGTGAGACAAACCTGCTCCAAACCCGTGAGTTAATGTATGCTGTACTGGGAAATTTTCTGCTATGAAGAACTTAGAGAGGAATTGTAATGGCATGGTGTTGTTGCTTCTTGTCGTCAAATCTCTTGACTGCTTTGAATTGCCTTTCTTCTCCTTTGATCAGAAGGAGGATGTGCAGGTCTTCAGCCTCTTGCAAGGTCGCTCTCAGATACAGACGTTCTGTTGGGGAAGCAAGTGTGCTCTTGACATTTAAATGTTAGGCAGAAAACACTCTGCAGGTTGCAATTTAGGTTTGAAGAGAAACTGGAACCTGACCTGACTTCTTAGTTTCCCTGTGCTGTCTGCCTGGCCTGGAGTTACTGCTTGGGATGACTTAGATGAGCGTTACCCAGGCTGCTGGGTCCCAGTGGTCACGGGCTGGCTTTTAAAGTCTGAGTACTGTAATCAACGTAGCTCAGATAACTCTTGTTCTTATTGAACCCCGTTTCACCTTTGGAAAATGAGTCCACTGTATGAGCAGGTAGCTGACCCTTACAGATGCTCTACATCTTTGTAAAGGGTTTTAGGATTGTGTCAGTGTTTTACTAAACTTGCAAGTGGTTTATCTCTGCCTTAATGACAGAAAGGAGGCTACCATGATGTCTGGATCTTGGACGTGGCTAGGTTGCTGCATTTAGCATTTGTGACTCTAGTTTACTTCACTGGAGTAACCAATTTATTGTGACAGCTGATAGTGTTAAAAACGAGTCCTTAATAAACAAAGTATTGCAACTTGGAGCAAAGTTACCTTTGTAACTGCGTACTGTGACTTCTGCATCTCTGACATTTTGCCCCATTGGCTCCAAAATACAGTTATTCACAAAGGAAGGGTGTGTGCCAACTGACAAGGAATTCTGTCCTGTGCATTTATTTGTTATTTTGTTAAATTGCTGACTTCATTGACATTGGAACAAACGCTCTGGGAGTCCAGTTTGAATGATCAGATCCTCACTGTGCTGCCTGCCCGTTCCTGAGCAGCTGCTTCACTGACAACAGTTTTGGCAGAGCCAGAGAGTCAGTTTTTAAAAAGGGAAAAAAAAAAAAAAAAAAAAAAAAAGTTTATTGTCTATTTTTTTTTTGACTATGTTACAGCGGCGAGTGGAGCAGCCGCTGTATGGGGTAGACGGCAGCACAGCAAAGGAACCACAGGAGGATCACTCTGCTCTGCCAACGCTGATGTCGGTGATGCTGGCGAAGCAGCGGCTAGAGAATGAGCAGCTGGCACAGAGGGGAGGTGGCCTCTGCTTTACTTTTGTCTCGGTGAGCAGCTCTGAAAGGACTTGAATGCCAGGGGATGTTTTCTAGTTAAGGGATGGGGCATTTGAAGGAGCTCAAGTGCAGCCTGGTTTATTGATGACCAAGTCTACCATCTTCTGGTAAGTTCTTCTTCCTTGTGAAGAGTTCTAGGTCCCAGGCTTTGCTTGTTAATAAAATGAGTTTGAAGTTAACAATTCAAAAGTCTTATGTGGATCAAAATGATAGTATGAGTGCCTACTCGGTTGTGAAAATCAAAAAGAATGGAGTATGGCCTTGCTTTTAGAAGTGTAAATTTTGGCCTAACTTGACGTGAATTATGCTAGGTTTTTTAAAAGCTTTGTCTTTTAGAAGGTTGGGCCAGACTTCTTGAGAGCAGCTGATTCTCTCGTGTTAATGAGCTAAGTCTCTAGAGCATTCTTAAACCTTAAAAGTATGGTACCCAGGCCAGATTACACCTCCCATGTGAAGATAAGTGTATCTGCGTGGGCACGAGCAGTCGTATTGAGGAGCATGTAACAATACCCTGACTTTCTTTTGCAGGCCCAGCAAGGCAGCCCATCTTCTACGGGATCAGGGAACACTGAGCATTCCTGCACTTCCCAAAAACAGATTTCCATCCAGCACAAACAGTCACAGGTATAGCTTACCAGATGATACATCTCTTGGATATGACATTTAAGCTTGGTGTAGCTTGTCTTCTGCACCACTTGGAATAGAAGTTATGTCAAAAGGACTGGTAGTACCAATTTAGTCTGTAACTGTACTGATTAAAGGTGAACCACACTGAACTTTGTTCTTTGTCCTGTAGAGGATACTTCTCACTTGCTGCTACTGGAGTGTTCTTGATCTGTTACTGAGGCTTTTCTGTGTCAGTATTGTGGACAGTTCTTTGAGGACATGCTCAGGGGAGGAATAGCTCTGTCTTGCCCTGTCCATTTCAGTTCTGTTGTATGTTCTCCCTGTCCTTGTAAGTGAAGACGTGAAGTAAATTATAATTATGGATACCTCTGTTCAAGAGCTGTCAATCATGGGTGCATCCACACTGATTGCAATACAAATACCCACAGCCTAGCTGCAAGTTCTTTGTCCTCTGCAGTTGTTGGGAGTACACCCGTGATGTCGTTTCACCTGTGAAGGTGGGGTGTGATGTCTTCTCGAAGGTACTTCTCAGCAAGTTCAGTGAGCTGCAGTCAAAGAGAGGAATAGCTGTTTTGTCTGTGCCAGTCTCTTGATTTCTTTTATAATCTGTTAAGATTCTTCTTGTGGCTTTACGGCAAGATATAATTCTAGCTGAGTCATCTTCCTCTGTTGTGTATAAGGACATTAAGCTTTACCTACAGTGCATCTCGCTCATTTCTTCTCCACGCCTTCTCTTAATCTTTCGGTTTTCATCTCTGATTTCTCTGTGAGTGACCCTTCCCTCGAGCGATTTCTGAACAATTGGGTTTGTGTCAATCATTTTCACGCATCAGTCTGTGTCATTTAGTGTCACTGCTGGGGGAAGTTCATTCTCCATTTCCCCAGCAGGTGGTACAAGTTCTTTGTGCATGAAGAATCGCTGGGGATGCTGAGTAGCTAACATCTCTGAGACCTGTCGTGTCACTGGGGTCAGCTCTGTTGTGTGTATTGTTAAAATGCTGGTCTGTGAAGATCCCTGTGTCTTGCTAACACTTGTGATAGAATGATGCTTTGGCTCAAGTACCTGCCCGAGAGAGTTTTTAGATGTCAATCTCTGCTGTCCCAGCACCACTGCTTAAAATAGCAATACCAGCTGTAGAGAGCAAGATGTTTTTATCATCTCCTGTGCTCAACATGCCTGCCGCATCCATCTTCCCTAAGAAGGGTGATGTGTTAGCTTAGTATGCTTTGTGCCAGTGCTCAGCTTCCTTGTGTTTTCCAGAGATGTAGATATAGTAGATGCTTAAGGCAAGAAATCTGTAAAGATGCTTGCCTGGACGATGAGACTGTGTACATTTTCATGTTTTCTCAAACTGTTTGAGGTTGATAGATGGGGAAAATAAAATATTCAGAGATTTCCAGCTTGAATTTCTTGGCAATGCCAAAAGCAAATTAGCGTGAACATGATTTCCCTAGCATTTTCCATCAGTGTGAGGGCCTTCTAAGTTCTCTGAGGCAAGGTGAGTTGTGATGAAATACATCACGGTGCATATAAGAGTGTACGTCCTAGAGCATGACATCATCTGTCAGTGCAAGTGTGTGAGTGCATCTGACAAATGGATGCAATACTCAGTTCCTGAAGAAACGTTTGCTGCTTGGCTGGGTGGATATAGTCTTGAGTTTTCAACAGCCAGCCTTCTCATTGCCTTCAGTGACAAAAGCTTTTGTCCTGCCTGCCTCCTGTAGGCCATCAGGAAGCAGAAATGAAGTGAAGGCAGCGGTGAGGTGACCTGCCCAACCTTCCTCTTTATCTTGTGGCATTTAGGCTCATCTTGCTTGATACGCAGTGCTGGCAGGTGTTCATTTTCATCTTTCCCATACTGGGTAGAGAAGTAACAGAGTTCAGTCTGCCAAGTTTGTCTCTTGCTTCATGGTGTTAGCTTCCAGGCAAGCCTAAAATTTTAGAGCAGTTGTTGACAACTCTGCAGGTAAGTCTCTGCTAACTCTTCTCAGAACCAGGATAGTGGGTTGCTGGCTATAAATGTGAAATCTGTGTTTGCAGACAAGGAGCAAGATCCCCTTGAGCTGGCTTGGCTTTTTTTAGATGTTACATTCATGTGCATACTTCCTTCTTCTTCTTCTTTTCTTCCCTACCAGTTTATTTGGGTCCTGAGTTTGAAATGTTCTTGTTGCTGCAAAATACGGCATGTGTTTTGTTTATGGGTATAACGCATTTCAAGGGCTGAAGGTATTTGAGATGTGCTGCACCTGGTACAATTTTCCAAACAGGTTTCACTCAAAAGCACTTAAATTTCTGACCCCAGCAGACACTAACACATCAGTTTGTCAGAAAGAAAAGCTCGTGCCTTATACCCCTGCTGTTAATTTATTATACTTTAAAATAAGAACCTGCATTTTTGGTCAAGACCTCTTAAAAAAAAAAATCAAAAACACATAGGTATTGTAGTCTTTTGTCTCACCAATGGTTGTTCATGCCCGTTAATTTGGTATTCCAGCTGAGGGGTGATTTTTAGTGCATTGTTGTTTTTTTGTTTGGTTGTTTTTTTTTTCCCTGTGCAGGTTATGTTATGCTTCAGGAAAGGGCACTGAGTGATAGAGACCACCTCAGGCTGGGCAGAATTCAGCTATGAAAACAAAATTGGCAGCACGTGGAGGTGGTTGTAGTTTGTTACGTCTGCTTTCTCCAGAGCAGGCCGTTAGGCCTTTGTGCTGATTGTCCAAACCTCCTATGCTGAGGGAGCCCATCATGCAATAAAGGAAATGAAGAGTGGGGGACATCTCCTAGCCTGAGAAATGGAGGGGGATTGATTCCTTCTGAAATCTAACTGTTCAGGTTCAAGAGGGTTGCACAGTGATGAAGTGTGCAAACTGAAATATCAGCTGTTCTTATTAAATGTGGTTTATGATGGTTTTCTTCTACAGTCGGACCTCACAATGGAAAAAATATCTGCACTAGAAAACAGTAAGAACTCTGACTTGGAGAAGAAGGAGGGGAGGATAGATGACTTACTAAGAGTAAGTATTTGAAAGGGGACAACTCTTCTAAAAGCTGCTATTTAAAGATACCAAGAATGCCTGCACCTGCTGGGCTGCAGTGCAGGATTTTGTGTACTGTACCACTTGTAGAACCAACACTCACAGATCAGTCGTGCCTCACTTTTGAGATAATTATGTGCTTTGCAGTAGATACTCTGTTCTGGCCTGTTTGAATCCACGACCAGTGCAGCAGTAACAGTGTGGTTCTGTAGCGTGGAGTCAGTAACTAAGGTCAGGCGTTTGTCTCCTCAAAGAAAGGCCAACCCTGCTGATCTCTTGCACTCTTGTTGTGAGTTTTGTTAGCTAACTTAACATATTTCTCTTCACCATTATCCCCTTCTAAATGCTGGGGTGCTGACTACTGCTTGCTTAGTAGCATGTTCTGCAAACTCTCAGTAGAGTTTATTCTGAAATGTTGATTTATGAGTCAGTGACGTGAATAGAGATGAAGAGCACTTATTTTGGTCAAACCTGGAGAATAAAGCTTCTCCGTCTCATTAGTATTCTTCAGGAAAAGAGGAGGTCCTTGATTTAAAGGTATTTTACTTAATGGAAAAGTTCTAGCTGATCTGTGTTTCATCAACTGGAGGGCCATCTCTTGTGAAGTATTGAAAAGGATTAGAAAACAGAAGGGAGAAGAGCAAAGGCTCTGTGTGTGTCTGGTCTCATGACCTAAAAACTAAGACATGCTCTTAGTGATATACATGGAAGCACGTGTTGCCTTGTGGGAAAACAGTCCATGGAGCAGGATTTTTCCTATCCACTGTTAAATCAGAAGCTGTTGCTTGGAAAAGGAATGGTTAAATTGAACTTTTTATCAGTGAAAATAGTGGCACATCAAATACCACCATACTCTGTGTCAGTGTTACTGGCAGCTGATACTGGGAGAAGTGTGAATAGCAGGGCTGATGGACGGTGCTCGAAGGAGAACTTAATTGGAAATGCCAAGTCCATCCTTTTAGACTGCCACTGTTGTGGCTAAGAGGGAGAGAGTAGTCCAGGGATGACTGAGCTATTCTGAGACTTGGTAGCTGTGACAAGGTCTCGACTGCTATAAAATAAAATAAAATCCTTGTACTTCATTTCTTTGTACCTTAGTTCCTCGTATCTAAAAGGATGATAGCACTTCTCTGTTCTATAGGGTCTCAAGATTTGAGTGGGTTAAAAATACAAGAGTTTTGCTTGGATGTTTAGCAAAGAGAAATGTGGCCTTTTCTTATTTTTGATTTTTCTCCTTTATCCTGCTGCTTTCCTTTCTTTAATCTGATGCCTGGAGCTAGCTTTCTTTCTAGGTGATGCTCAGCTTGGCTCTCGCAGAGTGACTTAAAGGCTTGTCTTCTCTGTTCGTTGTTAGGCCAACTGCGATTTGAGACGGCAGATAGATGAACAGCAGAAGATGCTGGAGAAGTACAAAGAGCGGTTAAATAGATGTGTAACGATGAGCAAGAAGCTCCTCATAGAAAAGGTGAGCAGCAGACTCTGCAGTGGCAGTTTGTGCACTTGAAAGCTTCTCTGTCTTTTTGGGCGGTGAAAACCTGTTCCTATTCCTTTAGTGATAAGAGACGATTGGAATTTTGTCTTGAATTGTTTCTCTGCAAATAGGAATGTAATCTGAAACTGAAAGTGTTCGGAATATTTCAGTTTGGTTATTTTTGAGTCTCAAAGAGACATCTCCCTTGCTTAAGTGAAATAGCTGTAAATGCAGCGGGCGTTACTTGCTTTGAAACTTGTATACCTGAAAAGAGCCATTGTCCAGCACTTGCTGTACAAGAGTGGTATCCCATTGTGAAGTGAAATTGCCAGATACGCTCTGTGACATAGGCAAGTGATTTTAAACTTTTTTTCTTTCCAATGGCGAGGTTGGAGATCGTTGCTTTGTACAGTACTCGTAATAACGTGATAAAGACACTGAGAAGGTGCCAAGCTGTTGTTTACAGGCATCCAGCCTGCTTTGCTATTGAAGGATTGGCAGATTTTGTTTTAGTTCAACAATGTGGGGTTTTGATTGCTCTTTCACCTGTTGGCCAATAACACCTATTGTTCGTGGGCACTGGGTGGACACAAATACCAGGGTGCAGGCCAGTATAGGCAGCCTGTTTGATTTGCTTTTGTCACAGAGCTGATTGTTCTTGGCTGAATGGGACTCAGTTTTCTGGGATGGTTTGAACTCTTGGCTGTGTTATATAGATCTGCTGTTAAGATAAGTAGTGTGTAGCTCCACTGAGGAGCTGTGCTGGTTCATCGTTAATCTTAATTAACTGAAGCTTTGCTGCTCTCAGGCCTTTGAAACTTCCTTTCACTTACTGGAAATACTCTGTGACAGACACCACCATCACTTTCTTAGTGTTGGAGTTCTAATTGAAGCTGTCTCTTCTGAGAGTGGTGCTTGGCTAGGATTGAGTTGGCTTATCACTGTATCTTAGTCTTAACGTTGATTTGGGGGTGTGTTTTCCTCCTTCACCTCCTATTAGAGTGAATAAGGGCCTGATCAGAGATGTATCTGGAGTCCAGCTGAGCTACTGATACTGAGATAGTTTTAATCCTACTGCTAAATTGAGTTTCAGCTGATGATAGAATGGGTGAGCTGCCCCAGCAGTAATGGGAAAGAAAAGATGAAGCTGATATGCCAGAAAAGAAGCTATCCAATGAACACTTGTCAGAATGCGGAGGCACCATCAATAATTTTACCAGTGAAGTTCAGTTGGTTTCGAATAAGCAGTGCTGGAACAAAGTAAAAGGTGTCAAGGACTGGAAGTGACTTTGGACGTGGCGTAGCACTTAACTGCTAATTCGTGAGTTTTATTTGAACACTTGTTTTGTTTTCAGTCAAAACAGGAGAAGATGGCGTGCAGAGATAAGAGCATGCAGGATCGATTGAGGCTAGGTCACTTCACTACGGTGCGGCATGGGGCGTCCTTCACCGAGCAGTGGACAGATGGCTATGCCTTCCAGAACCTCATCAAGTGAGGACAGTTTTCTTTACCTTCAAAGGCAGAGAAGGAAAAACGGAGCAGTTGTGTGTGAAGTCTTGCATGTCAGAATGTGAGAACGGTGTGATTGATGCGTGAAAGGATCAGGCAGGGACTCAGCTACAGGCAGCGGGGAATCTTTTAGTGTTGAAGTGAGAAATATGCTTCCACTTAACTCCAGAGACTTAAAACTGGAGTCAAATTGTTTGAGTTGGCCTCTGGATAGGAAAGAAGCAGACTGTCCTGTTAGGTGTTCTCTGCACCTGTCTGGCTGTGCAGTGCATGGAGTGGGGGAAGGGGGAGGCCAGATTCTCACATATATCCTGAGTCAATCAGTTTGGTTTGCATCTGCTTATATTACTCCAAAAAAGTTACTTATCTCCCCCCTCCCCCCCTTTTTTTTTCTTCTTTCAAAGTAAGAAGGTAGAAAAGCTTAAAAAAAGAAAATCCATACTATTTAACTACTTTTCCTCCTGGAAACTGTGATCAAAGTAGCTGTAGAAACCTGGAAACGAAGATCAGAGACCCTTTTATGCAGGATGTTAATGGAAAGATCCAGTAAATTCCCACCTGGCCTCGACCTCTAAGTAGGACTTGGCAAATTAATTGCTGTGTATGAGCCTTTAAAATCATCTTATTTTCTGCGGGCTGATAGAAGATGCAGATTGTGAAGTTCATAATTTCTTAGTTTGTACTGGTAGACATGGAAGAAATACTTCTGGAATCCATCCCTGTAATGCTGATCTATTTTTAAAATGTGAATTAAGCATCTAAGTTCTCAAGTCATTTAGGTTTGTGATTCCACAGATGCTTTTATCACTATAAAAGAACAAGGCAGCTTTATGATAGTCTCTCCTCTGAAACAAAAAGATTATTTTCTTCATGAAACTGGAGACGGTGGTAGTTACACTTCAGAAAACTGAGGATAGTTGAACTTTACCTTTGAAGCACGGGGATACTTTCTCAGACAGTGCCAGACTTCAGGAACAGTTCAAACAGGAAAGTCTAAGATTGAGAACAGAGTATTCTAGGAAAAAAAGCATGTGGAAACTTAGTGACTTACCATAGATCCCTGGGTTTTCCATGAGGTTAGCAACTCCTTGTTTTTGGATATCCTCTGCATGAATAAAACCTTTCACTTACTGAAAGGTTTCTGTGGGCCGAGAAAATAATCCACTTCTATGTGAAAAATACCTTGGAAAAAAGAAATCTGAGTCAGTGTTTGGCACATCCCCCCCCTGTTCTGAACAAGAGTATTTTGTTGGTAATCTTTAAGAGTACAGCTGATTTGAATTCATTGCTCAAGTCTGTTAAAAGCAGATGCTGAGGACAACTGAGTACGTTCCATTAGTTATCTGCTTGGTGTTTTTTCTGCCCTCATCTTTCCAGGCAACAGGAAAGGATAAATTCCCAGCGGGAAGAAATAGAAAGGCAACGAAAAATGTTAGCGAAACGGAAGCCACCTGCAATGGGCCAGACCCCTCCAGCAAGCAACGAGCAGAAGCAGCGCAAGAACAAGACCAACGGAGCAGAAAATGAAACGTACGTTCTGTGGCCTTCTTTGTGCCTTGCAAAGCTGCATGCTTTGATTAGAGCACAAAATATCCACTGGGAAATGGAATCTTGCCCTTGCCTCTAGGCTTCACTACACGCACAAATGAATAGTGTGGAATTAGCCTGGCATTCAGAAACATCTGGCTGCAGTTCTAAATAGTTTTCATTGGAGTAAAACATGGATCATTGCTGAGTCCGGAATTTTTGTGAGCTTAATTTCTTTTGAACGCATTTAAGTTCTCAAACTTGATGCAGCAAGAGAGAGCTGAAAAAAGTGATGTGCAAAAGAAGTAAAAGACTTCACCCTTAGTTTTGGAATCGCTGTTCAACACTGCTTAAAAAAAGAAACATGTTAAGGAGCTTTTATGTCCGTGTACCTTCTGGTGGGGCTTTTCCCAGAATGAATGTGGTACACTGAGGAAGAAGGTGCTCTGTAGAGACAGTGTATTAAGACATAGAACTGTATCTCAAAAGGAGTTCTTTCCAGATATTTGGATCAGGGAAATGGAAGCATTATTTAAATACTGCTCTTTCATCACACAGGAGACTTTCTCCTCTTTTTCACGTTGTTGATACTTTGGGAATGCTGGTGCTCTTAGAGAGGAAAGGTTCTCAGGAGAGCTTTTAATCGTTGCTCTTTCTTCTTAAAATTTTTTTTTGCAAGTTAGAAATTGAAGCCAAACCCTGACCAGCTTGTTTCTTGTTGGAAATCACATCAAGTAGCCTTATTGTAAACAAAACTGACTCTCAACTTGCTGCTAAGGCACATGACCTAGTTCTCTTTTCTTCTTTTTCTCCCCACTCCAGGCAGTCAGCACTTTCCCGTAGCTTCTACGAGTCTGCTTTTCAGTCTTCATTTTATTGCTGTTGGCTAATACCATAATTCTCAATGACACTTCTCATTTTTGCACTATTAAATCTCCTGGTTATGGCCTTACTTCAAAGGTTCTGGAGTCCTTTGTATTCTTGCACTTTCCACTTTTAAAGTGCATGTGGAGCAAAAGCTCCCACTCCTTTTTTCCACTCGCAGTAAAGATAGCACATGGCTGGGTGAGCTGTGTGTTTGAAATGCTCTCACTTGCTAAAGTGGTACCCCCAGGTAGTATGCTCAGACTGATCGGGTCTATTATATTGGAGTGCAGTATATGCTTTCTACAAATACATAGCTTGAACAGAGATCTTGACCCCTCACTCTGGCCAAGAGAGCTTAAAAACATCTGAATACACGATTCAAGTTGAGTTTTTAAATGACAGTTGGATTTTGGAGAAGTAAATTGTGCACAGGCACCCACTTGAGTGGTAACACAGTGCTTTTAAATGCCTGTAGTGATGTTTTTACCTAGCAGAATGGTGCACAGCTGCATGGAGACTTGTGCTGCTGGCATGGCAGCGTGGATCTTGATGTAGCCTGCCAGCCATTATGCATTTCTGTGATATCCAGTGAGCTTCTGCCCACAGTGAGCCTGCTTTGGTGTGATTTCTCTATGTGGTTATGCTGGTGAGACTTTCTGTGCTGCCTGGTCTTTTTCTTAACATTTCTTGCTGGTCTGTCATTCTTCTCTGTTATATTATCTTTATGGATTAGAAGAGTTGCTTGTGGTGTTCTTGATTAAAAACTTCTCGCCTGTTCACGTGGAGTGTTCTAGCTTATGGAATATTGGTTTTGTAAGTTAGCTGCAGCAACTGACTACTTGCAGACAGATGCATTTGTTGGACTGATGTGATTCAGGCACAGCATCTTCCTGATTTTGGAGGGAGGTTGTACTGGTTTGTGATATTCTTACGGAGTCTACAAGGCGAGTTGAATGTAAATGCTTCTGGAACTTGAATGAAGAATAATTGGCCAAATAATTTCATTTGATTTTTGTTTCCTCTTAATTTCATAGTTGTTGCTGTGTCTTAGAAAGAAGGGGAAGGTTTCACCATGTAGGTTCAGACATACCCTGCCCCAGTGTCACTCTCCTGAATATATCTCATTCATTACGTATTGTCATTCACGGATGTTATCTGCTGAATTAACCTTCTTGAGGTTTGTTCAACAGCTCAGGCAGCTTTAGAGTCTCAGCTGCACCAGAAGTAGTGTATTTCAGGCCGTGTTTCTGAAACAGGACAGTGTTCATCTTCAAGCCTCCTTGTTTTTTGTGATGCTTGTTGCAAATGTGGCAGTTTTGGTCAGTGTTAGCCTGGTACTCATTACATCTCTTGCTTAATGAGTAGGCTGTTGGTGTTTAGCTCTGTATTTCTCTTGTGCACAAGAACGTGTGGAAAGCTTATTGCTGGTTTATTCAATTGTCTTTTTATTCTTTGTACAGCTACACCAACCAAAGACTTAAACATTTGGGAAAGCCTTTTAAATTAGCTAAGTCTGATCCGAGTTCAGACTGTCATATTTTTCTCAAGGAACAGCACACTTTCATATGAAGTGAGACATCACCTAAGCAGTTACAATACCAGGTGTTGTTGTACATGCCTTTAATTTGGAATAAGCAGTTCCTTATGGTTGAAATCCTTTCCAAGGGAATGTTGTGAGTTTTGCATTAAATTTACCTAATTAAAACTGCTGCAGAAGTTGTTTCAGCTGTGCAGCCCCTCTGCATTGTGAGCAGTGGAGAGAAGTAGTGGCGTTTCAAGACGAGCACTGAACCAGACACATCCAGCATTCTCTTCTCTCAGTTGGCTGTATGGTGAGCTGAGGGAGCACAGCCCAGCAGACAGAGGGCTCTGTCTTCTCTTGATGCTGAGCATGGTACTGATGCTGTGGAGAGCTCTTGCTGACTTTTGCACTGGGTACTATGCAGAGTATGGCTGCTGCAACAAGGGTCCATCCTCTAGAGGCTTAATTTTAGGTTCAGAAAGGTTACTTATATGTTCACACATGTTATCTTGTTTACGAAGTAAACAGATGCAATTGATGTGGACTTCATAACCTTATGTTCGCATGCGTGATGCCTTTACCCATGTTGGCAGTGTAAGGCTGAATTTTGCCTCCTGCTTAGAATAGAAACATTGGATGTTATTTACCATCAGTAAAATGCAGCTTGTTTCCTTATCCCATTGTCTCTAGCTGCTTGCAAGGTCGAAGATGTGGAAAAGTGAAGTGAAATTCCTGACATCCTTAAATAGAAGTAGTTTGGAATCCCAGTTCATGGCTCAGTTTGCAGTGTCACTGTAGCCAGGTGTAGTGTTACAATCCTGGCACTGTCCTGAAAAAGTGTCATGAGGGACTTGAATTCGAAATTGAGAGGTGTTTTATTAAAGTTTAGCTTTTGGTCTCTTACTTGTTCAGCAGATTGTGGAGTTAACAAAGGGAAAAAAAAACATTGCTGAATGTGGATGTACTCTGTGCAGTTGTTGCTTCTATGGGAGGAGGTGTATGCTGCAAGTCATGTGCTGAAATTTAACACGTTGGATCTGTCTCTTCCGTGTAGGTTAACGCTAGCAGAATACCACGAACAGGAAGAAATCTTCAAACTCCGACTAGGTCATCTGAAAAAGGTAAGGACTGCAGAGAAGGGTGGTGGGTAGGTTTCTGACTCAGTATTCTACAAACAGCAGAGGTCACTACTGCAGATTGCTGAGTAAGAGGTTTTTTATTACTTGAAAGGTGTGCTCAGGGTTTTGTAATCGTATTTTCCAGGGTGGTAGTATTGCTCTTTACCTCAGCAAATAGATGGTGTCCTCACAGTTATGATTTTGTGCTGGGAGTTCTACTGTTTCAGTGCATCTTATTCTGCCAGTAGGGCTTCCTGGAGCTGGGCTCTGTATCCCCCTGGGGTGGGGGAACATGAAGGAAGGGACCAAGGGAAAGAAATAACAAGAACAAAACAGAAATTGCAAGCAACAGTGGCTTTCCCATTTCTTGGTCATGCACTGTCAGTAACAGATCCTTAAAGTCTTTTGAATAATAGTAGTGTTTAGGTAGTTGTAATGCATGATTGTTTTCACATACGTGGGCTTCAGTAGGAGCTACACCTGCAAGTGAGCTTATATTTAAATAAGCTGGTGGTTACCTTCAACATGATTGCAAAAATTAATAAATAAAACTTCAGGGATGCTTAGCAGATGAAGTCAAAATAAAATCAAAGGCTGTCTGCCTTTTTCCTAGCTAGCTATGGTCTCTAAGGCCAAAGAGATTCTTTTTTCCTGAGCGAAACAGAGGAAGAGTGGAAATGCAACACCCTGCTGCTCTTCCATCTTTTCTCAGGTGGTGTACGACCTCTACATTAACGTTTTTTTTTTTCCTGTAACCTTGACACTTCAGCCGAATGCAAGGCCTCGTTAATGCTGCTGTGCTCCTCGTTATTTTCAGTGGTGAGGGAAAGTTAAAGTGCACGTGGAATCCGCTGGCACACTGCCCGTTGCATTTTATTGTCCAGTGAGTACAGATATGTGATATGAGCAGGAGCATGCTGCAGGCATTCTTGCTCTGTAGCTTCCGCATTGCTGGAGTGGATGAATTGCTGGTTGACTGTGCTGGCATGGAGCGTGCCACCCTGGAACAGAGGAATCCCTTTTGGAAGTGGACCTTAATGGAAAATGAAGTAATGTTCTGGGATCGTGGCATTGTCTGAAGCTGTTCTTATCCTTGTCCACTTTTGGAAACTGGCTCATTCTTTGTGCCTAAAAATAGAACAAGTTGAAAAGGGAAGGAGCAGTCACAAGACAAATGGGTAACTATGTCCCTGGAGTCATGTGTACCAAATAATACTACTCAAGGCACACGTTTTAAGTGAGGTTTGCAGTGCTGTCCTCATCAGTGTGAATTTGAGTCTTGTGTTTGAGGGCACTGGACCTTCCAGGCCTACAGGTTGTTCATCAGAACTTTGACATGGCTCACAGGGCAAGACCAGCAGTGCTGCACGTCACAGAGATGAAGCTGTTGTACACAGCATGTTCCTACAGGAGGCAGAGCCTCTCAGCACTTCCTCACTTGGTTTCTAGATCTGAAACAAGAGAGATCTTTTAAGAACTGTAAAATATCTTGTGATCCAGAGAAAAATTCTTTGCTCTTTCTAAGTGAGTAACAGATGAAAGTTCTCTCGGGTTTTATGTTGGCTTATCAGTCACTCCTGCCCTGTGATAAAGAAATAAGTCTCAGTTAAAAGCGAAGAGCTCTGGGGGAGAGGTCTCCCTGCTTGCAGGGTGACGTGGTGGCTGTTAGCCTGGTGTTAAACAAGAAACCACCCAGGGACTAAAAGAGCCCATGAAACTTACGCTAAACTGTTCTGCTGTTTTTAATTTGCCCTGCTGACCACTGAAATGTGTGTTAAGGTATTCCTGCTTCTCAACTTCAGGCTGCACTGTGGTTCAGTGTGGCGTCAGAGCTCTTACTGCTGTGTGGACAAGCCTTCACTTGCCTTGCCTTTGTTAAGTGGTGCACGTTGTCCATTCAAATGATGTCTCACAACAGAAGCTGTTTGCTGTAACTTCCATTTTGGATTTAGGCGGCTTTTAAATTTCTTGGGTAGAAAGTACAATACCCTGAAACGTGTTGGAAGGTTATTGCAGCATTTATGTGCTGTGATAGTTTGCAGAGTGATAGTCTGTAAGATGAAAATGGGATCTGGTACTGGAAATCTCCTTTTCTGTAATGTGAAGTTAGAACCATGCACGTGTAATGGGTAAGCCAGAGTGTCAGGCAAGCCACGTAATCCTGCATCCTTCAGACGTTCCTTTCGTATGGCTTTTCAAACTCCAAAGTCTGTACTTTCTTCAGAAAAATCTCAATTGCTTTTGTTATCTGTGTAATTATGTGTCGAAGCCCAGGACACCAGTCTGTATTTATAGTGCGTCTTTCTTAAAACATCATGTCCCAGTTTTTGAAGATGCAATCTTTAAAAGATTTATCACACAGTACGGCTGCAGAAGGGGAGAGGGGTTTTGAGGGATAATGGCTGCCATTTTAAACAAAATCATCCAGTTGGTTTTCATTCCTTTCACCTTCTGTCTGACTCTTTAATTTAACTGTAAGCAGCTTTTTAATCTCCCAAAAATGTTAATTGCCAATAATCTGTTATATTTCTGGTTCCAGGTGGAAATGCTGACTGTTATCTCTTTTCCTTTTGGTTTTCTCTTGCACAGGAAGAAGCAGAGATCCAGGCAGAGCTGGAACGGCTAGAGAGGGTTAGAAATCTACATATCAGGGAATTGAAAAGGATACACAATGAAGATAACTCACAGTAAGCCCATGGGAGTCATAGAGAGTGTACTGCAGATCTTGGTTTGTCCCCTTCATAATGGCAAATGCTGTATCATTTTTTTTTATATGAGTGTTTCACCTTGATGCCTCACTAGTCTGGGGGGTAGGACAAAGGCTTCTGGGTGCATCAAAGCATCATTATATAACCTTCTATCAGTACCAAATGATTAAATAGTGTCAGATCTGCCAGTTCTGATGTTTCTCAATATAAAAAACGTTGTTTCTAAGCAGTATAAGAGCTGTAATTTATTGTGCAGTAGAGATAATTGCCCGTGTTGTTAAACTGTCTTTTTTTTTTTTTTGCCAGATTTAAAGACCATCCAACGCTAAACGATAGATATTTGTTGCTACATCTTCTGGGTAGAGGAGGCTTCAGTGAAGTATATAAGGTAAATTCAAGGTGCCAATCTGATGTGATCTGGACTTGCAATGAAATCCTGCAGTAAGCAGAACCTTGCAGTCATTTTCAGTATGGAGTGTGTGGTAGTGGAAGGAAGAAGAACAAAACGCGTTACATCTGGCTTGTATTAGACAGCAGGCTTGAAATTTTTAGGTTCTGGTCATGTCCTCAGAGGTCAAATATCCTGCAGATTTATGTTTCAAGAAACCATCATACTAAATCTGCAGGTTTCACCAGGACAGAAATGTAGCATTTGTTTATTCAAGTGCTGCACACAAATACCTGAACGTGGCTGAGTTATACCGAGTATGGCATAGCAAGTCTGAACTTTGCTGTACATGAAAGAGAAAACAACTCGAATAATAAGAGCAAAGCCTTCATTTCCTGGGGGTAAAAGGCTTTTTTCTTCATTTTACGCTCTGAAGTAGCAGGCTGGGTGTGTGTGTAGTCCTTGGAACTGAGGATTGCTTGTGTGTCAGCACTCTTTGCACAGCCAAGACTCAAGATACTTTGGAGGTTCTTGCTGTTTGATTATTGCACTTAAATCCTCTCCAGTGCTAAATGTTCTCCACTTACACCCAGTAGTCTTTAATTTATGTTGAATTTGGTTAGAATTAATGTAACTACGCCAGTGCAAATGTTGGAGACATCATGATGATTTATAGTTTTGATGCAGTATAGTAACAACAGGTATCTAAACCAAGGCGGGGGGGGGGGGTGGGGGGAGGGGGATACTGCTTAGGTAGCCAAGAGCACTTGCTTGCAAGTGCTCTGAATTTCTCTTTGGAGTCTCTGATGACTCAGTAGAAATCCCAAGCTCCACAGGTGAAAGGTGAATGCAAGGGGATAGGAATGCTTCATACCTGACTGTGCTTAAGAGTTATAATTACATTGCTAAAACAAAGAAATGCTTAGTTCTCTTCTCCACGGTCTGTGCTGATCTGTGAAGCATTAGGAGTTAAGTATCCAGCTGAAAAGCTGGATACAGATTATCCTTGTTTGCTTACAATAGGATTTTACCCAATCCTGTAAATTATTAGTTGTTTCTGCCCTCAGATGAAGTTAACAGACTTCTTCATTTCTCCAAGAACACAATTCTAGTGCTCTGTTTTTTAAAGGCTGCCTGAATAGCAAGATAGTGGAGACACAGCACCAGGATGACACAGCTCAGCTCTTGAATTCTGTGGGTTCTAAACAAGCTGAAACATTTTGCTTCAAGATGGAGAGCTGAGCTACCAGTGTGAAGCAAAGTATTTAAGAACTTCTGCGTGATTTTTGTTCTGTTTTTAACTTAGTGTAGAAAAATAAGTTAACTGGTTTGGGGAATAATGACAAAGCCTTTCCCTGTGTGATTGAGTGACTATTTCAGTAATTTGGCTGTTCTGATCCCATTGTAGCACTGGTAGTAAAATGTCAGAATAAATGCAGCATTAGTTGAATCCCATAGGGAAGGGTCAGATCAAAGCACAGAATATTCAATTGTTTTCAGAGTTGCTTGGTTTCATTAGTGAAACTAATTACATCAAAATGTGGGTTTGCTCTTCGCTCAGTGTGTTGTAATGCTGATTTCCTGGGTGGGGAGATTGATTTGTTAGATCTTGTCTGCTTCTGCAGCATTCACTTGAAGCTGTAATTCCGACTGATGCTCATCTCTTCTCTCTGCAGGCATTTGATTTAACAGAACAGAGATACGTAGCTGTGAAAATACACCAGTTAAATAAAAACTGGAGAGATGAGAAGAAAGAAAACTATCACAAGTAAGTAAGGTTGTAAAACAGACAGACACATTTCCATGTTGTGTTTAGTTATTCATTGTCTGTAAACAGGCTGCCACTTTTCAAAACCCACTCTCTATCCCAGCATCTACTTGTAAAGTTTATAGTCGTGTTAGAAATGCCTTCGATGTGTGCACACACCCCCCAGTTTTGTATAAGCACTGCAGCACGAGGTTTTAAAGAGCAAGTAGCACTCTAGAAAGAAAGTGTTGAAGTGGTTTCATTCCAAAATGTGTGACATCTTGCAGAGAGAGAGTGCTCATGCCCATCTTCCAGGTACATACCTGCGTGGTGCTCCCTGAAAGACTTCTTTTTGTTTCCCACAACACTTGAGCTTATCACAGGTGATAGGAATAACTTGTGTCATGGCCCAGAGGAGGACTACAGGAAGCCTGTTCAGCGTTGGTAACGCTTGCTTCCTAATGCCATGGATTAGATAAGCGCTGCAGAATCGCAGCCAAACTTTTTTTTTTGACAGAACTTCAAAGACAAAACTGTGATCTTACTTCCTCAGCCTGTCAGTGGTATAAGCTAAGCTGAAATTGAAGCTTGGGCTGTTGAGCATCCTGGAATTTTTCTAGAACTTGCTGATTTTTGCATTCAGCTATCTTGGATCCCAAAGCGATTTATTATGAGATAATTCTGTTTTGGCAAGCAGTACCATTAATCAGGATTAAGTTATTTTGTAGTGCTGCCAGCATTTGGGAATCTGATACGCTCGGATTCTGTGGTTCTCAAAAACTATTCTGGGCAGCTCCTCATTTGCTTGCCTTTTCTTAAGCAGTGTGATGTGCATGGGTTTGTGATTGAACTTGGACCGCCGAGCAGTATGTCTGGGTGCTCTTTCTGCAGAACTTAGAATTATGTCACTTGTATGACTAATGCTCACACCTTCCTATTTTCAGACATGCGTGTAGAGAGTACAGAATTCACAAAGAACTGGATCATCCTCGAATAGTTAAGCTATATGACTACTTTTCTCTGGATACTGACTCGTAAGTTGTGTTGCTGTATGCTTTGACTCAGTTTGACCCATCCACTACAAAGTTTTTGACCTCTCATAATCGTAGTGCAGAGTCCAGAGTGTATCATAGAATGGCCTGGGTTGAAAAGGACGTCAAAGGTCATCTAGTTTCAACCCCCTGCCATGAGCAGGGTCGCCAGCCACTGGATCAGGCTGCCCAGAGCCATATCTAGCCCTGCCTTGAATGCCTCCAGGGTTGGGGCATCCACACCCTCTCTGGGCAACCTGTTCCAGTGCATCACCACCCTCTGAGTGAGCTTCCTCCTAACATTTAACCTAAATCTCCCATCTTCGTTTAAAACCATTCTCCCTTGTCCTGCCACTTATCAACCCATGCTAAGAGTCGTTCCTCCTGTTTATATGTTCCCTTCAAGTACTGGACTTTTCTCCAAGCTAAACGAGCCCAGTTCCCTCTTACATCCACACCTTGCAGACTGTGCTGCAGAGATGTCTGTCTGGGGCAGTTCCAGCATGAACAGATTTTCTAGAGATGCTGACTCATGTGCCCTGTTATGTCAGATGTGATGATCTGCTAGTAAATCCCTTTTGTTGACCTGGGCACATGCTCCACTCAGTACTGCTTTCTGTTTCTGGTGCTAAATGGGGCATATCTGACCTTTGTGCCTTTGAGCATTGAGGATCTTGGTGCCCTAATTTTGGAAAGAGGTTAATTGGCTGGAGGACTCTTAATGTATTGATCGAGTAGATGAGACTTGCAGACAAACAACAACAAAAGTGGTCTGGTTTCTATCAGATGCCTTAATTACAACTGCTCCTGTTTTGCCTTCAGGTTTTGTACAGTGTTAGAATACTGTGAGGGAAACGACCTGGACTTCTACCTGAAACAGCACAAGTTAATGTCAGAGAAAGAGGCACGATCCATCATCATGCAGATTGTGAATGCTTTAAAATACTTAAATGAAATCAAACCTCCCATCATACACTATGACCTTAAACCAGGTATGCTGTGCTGCTAGCTGACGTGCTTAAGGATGCTAATTGAAGATAATGGGTTATAAGTAAACTGTAGGGGTTTATTTTGGTCAGACAGCAAAACAGAGACGGTCCTGCCTGGGAAAATAAACTTGCAATAAGAAAAAACTATAACGCATAGAACATTCTGTGAAAAGGGTATTGTCTTCCAGAATTGCAACATAAACAAGGAAGTAACATTCCAGAAGAAGTAGCTGCCTTACTCAGAATGAGCTCTTGAACCACCAAATGTCTATGTTTGATTTCTCAATGTCCTGCTTGTGTTCTGCTGTTGAGAGCTTCTGTTGTTGCTTCATAAAGGTTCCCATAATTACTACTGCGTTTTATGTTCCCATTCTTCTGGCTTATTCTTTCTGTAATCATCTGCCTGAAAACTCGGGGGCAGAAGCTAACTGGGAAGCGTTCAGGTTTTTGGTTTGTTTGTTTTTTATCTCATGGCAGCTCACAGAGCTGAGGACACGCATGCTCTGGTCTTCCTTTGAATTCATTAGCATCTACCAAGCAGAAGGTCCTTTGAAAAATGTTGTTGCAGGGCTCTGTTTAGCACTGGATAGAGCAGTGAAGACAGAAATGGAAATGCTCTCTTTAGGGTCATCAACATTGGCTACATTGCTTTTTCCCAGTCCAGTAAAATTCAACCACCTCTTCAGACAGTTGTCTCTGGTTTGCCTTCCTTTACTGGTGGCACCTCTTTGGTATTGTGTAACTCTGTGTGATGTGGTTTATTGCATCAGCAAGAGGAATCTGTACAGGAGGTGGTGCTGTTGCACTGGTTCTAGTGGCCGTATTTCTTCCCCCAGCTGTTGTCTGTTCTTACGTGGTCTGAGCATGCAGCACAGCTCTGCCTGCAGTTGTCTAAAGCTGTGATTCATCCGCTGCCATCACACACAATTCTGCTGTTTTATTGTATGCTTTGAGAAAAACAGTGATGATCTGAATTCTTGATCCTTGATGGATTTATGAAAGACTCTTGCTTAAGCAGTAATTGTCTTTTCTGAGCTTAGAAAGCCACTGGGGAGCACTGCCAGGAAGGGAGAGAGTTTCTGGCTGTTGAGAGACTGGGGCAAGTCAGGACTTCTGGACAGAATGAGTCATAACTTTGTATGTTTGCTTCTCTCCTTAGTCTTCCTTTTTGACCTGCCCTTCCAGCAGGACCTTTGGGAGGGGTCAAAACAGCACAGGCATCAAGCTGGTTTGGAGAATAGGGCTGGTAATCTGAAGGCTCCAAGTAATGTTGGGCAGCTGAGCCATTTGAGGATGGATAAATCACATCTAGCGCTCAACAGGAGCTGAGTTGCCTCTGTTGGTATACTGAATTTAAACCACCTACCCACGCTGCTGCAGCTTGCTGTGCTTTGTGGGATGCTTGTTTTCTTGTGTAGAGGACCAGACTTCAGTGCAATTTTATTCTCGCTTTTCCCTGCTAAGTGTATTTCTAAGAGATTGCTTCTTTCCTCTGTTTAGGTAACATTCTTCTAGTCAATGGTACTGCATGTGGAGAGATAAAAATCACAGATTTTGGGCTTTCCAAAATCATGGATGATGACAGCTACAACTCTGTTGATGGCATGGAGCTGACATCGCAGGGGGCTGGTACTTACTGGTAAGCATCATCTTTTATATAACTGAAGCTTCACTTCCAAGTGCTGTATGAAAGATATTTGCAGTAATACTTGACTCCCAGTGCCAGATGTCATCGCTGTATCGCTCAGCTGAGAGCAAGACCTGCAGCAGGTACCACGGGATGTCATTATCAGATGTTACCCAAACTGCAGCGTGTCACTGTGGGCATCAGTTGTACACAGATGTTTGTTAAGGCCTTCTGTCTTGTTGGAAAATGTTTAGATTTGTTCCTTTCCAGAAGTAAAACTAGCTGTAGTTTGAGCGAAGCTGAGACTCTTTGACCCGCCAACTGGGCTTGTGTTTCCAGAAATACAGATTTTTGGCTGTGAGTTTGTTTTGTGAAATTGTTGACCGAGCCCTTCTGACAACAAATACCAGTTTTGAAGATGAAAGAAAGCAAGGTTATTTTATGTACTTCTGTTGAAAGGAAAATGACTGTTGCTGACTAACTCAGACCACCGATGTCTAGAGAGTTCTTGGGATTGTGGTTTTCAAGAAATGCAGTGGTATGCAATGGTGATCTTAGAAGTGCAGGGACAAAACTGGGTTCTGTGAATCCCAAGCCAACATGTGATCACAGAATTTTATTCCTTCTTTTCTGAAGAAAATGATTGAAAGCATTTGAAGAAAATACTCAGAACTTGTCATCCGTTCTTCTTAATCAGGTATTTGCCACCAGAATGTTTCGTGGTTGGGAAGGAACCTCCAAAGATTTCAAATAAAGTTGATGTCTGGTCAGTAGGGGTCATCTTCTATCAGTGTCTCTATGGAAGAAAGGTAAGAGAGCATGTCAATCCTTTCCAAGCAGTGATTCAAACCTTGGCGAGGCAGCCCTGGCTTCTGCTCCCTTCTCCTTGCCAGACTAGAATGTGCTTCTGCCTTGCCTCCTTGCCACCAGCTCCAAGACAGAGCCCATGTTAATGGAGTGAGGATAACTTGCTAGGTTGTGTTTTGTTCTACATGGCAGTGCTTTCAGAAGCAACGTTCTTCAGAACATCTTTCTGCTATTTGTACTTCCAGTGAGACAATAATGGGCAGGATGAATGTGTTGTTCAGGGCCAGGCACCTGACTTGTTGCTTCGACATTGTTTTATCGTGCTTTCAGCGTTCTGATGTTATTCTTTGAATGCTAAGTCTTTGTCAGGACCGATGTTGCTCAACAGCTTGCAAGTGTTTTAAAATAAAAAGTAGCTCTAAAGACCTACTCAAAAGGTTTTTAGAATGCCTTTTGGAAGGGGATGGGTCTTATTTCAGAAAGAAGTGATTTGTTCTGAGGAAAGGCGATCTTACTTTTTTTTTTTTTTATGACAACAGAAGTTGGTTGGGCAGGAAAAGGATTCCATCAACTCTGGTGTTTACAAGTCCTTGGTAACCAGGAATTGTGAAAGCCTGAGCTGATAGAAACACTGCGGTGTCAGTCAGACAAACAGTGGAAGCAGCCCAGCAGGGGTTGAAGGAGGTGAACTTCCTGGCAGCTCAGATGGGTGAAGGTCCTATTGCATGTGGTGAAGCTGACCTATGAGGTCCGTAAGCACATGGAGCTCTTCCTGTCTGAGCTGGAGACACCCCGGACATGTTCCAGCTTGGTGTCCCTTTTGTTCAGATCAGAAACAGGAGCAGTGTGTCAGATGTTCTGGAATCTGCAGGCACCTTCACAGTGCTCGTGGGCTTCTTGCCTGGAAAAATGCTGATGTTGAGTGATGATTAACAGAAGCACTGTGGGATTTCTTCTTAAGGCCTGTCATCAGTCTTGAACTTAATACTGTTTTGGGATTTTTTTTTTTGGTAGCCCTTTGGCCACAACCAGTCACAACAAGATATTCTGCAGGAGAACACCATTCTGAAAGCTACCGAGGTGCAGTTCCCTCCAAAGCCAGTAGTCACACCAGAAGCAAAGGTAAGTCCTCAGCAGCATTCGGTCGCATTGCAGCCAACACCAATGGTTCCTTTCTCTCAGTTTTCCTAAACCTAGCAAGGAGTCTGTGTTCAGCACTTCCCTGCTGTGGAGTGCTCTGTGGCTTTGCATCGTTGTCAGCCTCGGGGTTGAATGGAGTCTCTCTGCCCATACTTTCTACTGATAAAAGATGTGCTTCTGGCTGCGCTGTCTGCGAAGTCACTGGGGAAGGAATTTCAGCACCGGGTTGTCAGATTGGCCCAGCTCCCGAAGAGTTAGATCTATCGAAGCGGACTGACAGGAACAGGAAGCTTTCTAATTCTTGTTTTGCCTTGGGGGGGGTATCTGCAGGCATTTATCAGGCGTTGTTTGGCCTACCGAAAGGAGGATCGGATAGATGTCCAGCAGCTGGCCTGTGACCCCTACTTGCTGCCTCACATCCGCAAATCTGTATCCACGAGCAGCCCAGCTGGAGCTGCGATTGCATCAACCTCTGGATCATCCAATAACAGCTCTTCAAACTGACACAGTAATAGGCCAAAAACTGCTTGAGAAACCGGCTAAAAGACTTTCAGAAACAGCTTTGGAATAGAGGAATCCGCAAGGGTCTTGAGAAACCTGTACCAGGTGCTTTTTTTCTCTTGCTTTTTTCCATCCATAGAGCATGACAACATCTATTCTCATCAAGAAAACCTTCAGCATCTAGGCCAAGCCATGTGGATAGAGGAGGTGGCTTGAGGTTTGTCCAGCAAATGACCACAAAGTGTGGCTGCTCTGAATGAGGAAGGGAAGCTCAAGGAAAATAAAAATAAAAAGACATGGTTCCACGTACTGTGAACTTCTGAACATGCAGCCTTGGGGAATCCAGGACGCCGTGTGTGCTTCATATGAAGAATGTGGACTTTGGAAAAAGACTGGTCGAGTCCAGTGTTGATATTTAAACATTGTTCTTTTTCTTTTAATAAAGTTTAGGTAACATCTCCTGAAAAGCTCGAAGCACCAAGGTTCAGCTGGGGATGGTATATGACTCTTTGCCCTTTGGAGGGGAAAAAAAGTTGATCCTGCCTGTTCATGGCACTAGCGTTAGTGTTTTACCCCTAATTAATTTCAGTTTTTTAAAAATAACAATTTTTTGGAAGAAAACAGTTTTCTGGTCTCAAAGTGAAACCCGTATTAGCAGGTTTGTGGCGTTCTGCAGATGCTGCAGCTTTCTGCTCCCCTGGTGTGGCCTCTTATGAATAATTCACCTTCTCAGGAGAGCGGTGAAGCTCGTAGGCAGCCCTGCGTGGATCTCCTGTGGTCAGAGTGGATTACAGTTCAGACTGCCACCAGCTTTTCAGCTGCTGCTTCATAGCTCCCTCAACGGTTGCACCTTTTTAATTTATTTGAAGTGCTGTTCTTTTTGAAAGCACACCCTGACGTGCTCAGGATGTGCCCTCTGCTCTTGTGAGCCTGATATCTGTTGACTGTTGAGGAGGCAGGCAGCGACCAGGAAGGAATTTGGAGCACAGCTCAGTTGCTCACAGGTGTGATCTGTGCTCGTGCAGTGCTGTACATATCTCATTCACGTTACGAAAGTCCAAAGCTGAAGAAAGAAGGCTTGTCTTGTTCTTCTCAGTTAGGTGAGCTGACAGGAAAGCTTCCTCTGTCCCTTAGCAGTTTCCTTTTAAAACTTGCTGACTTTTCTAACTTGCTGCGCCAGATCGCAAATAGGAGGGGAAGGGGATAATGTTTCAGAAGGGAACAGATATCCCAATGCTTTTTGTCACCCTTCTGTAATCTGCCTGGAGGCTGCTTGCACCTCCAGCTGGAATCTGCCCACTGAGAAACATCAGCCTGTTGTCCCCACCGTGCCCCCTTTCCCCCTGCACTGAAGGAGGACTGAAAACACACACACACACACAAAGTGCAGCGCTTGAACATGTGGCAGCCAGCTTGGAGCGCTCCTAACATGTGGCAGGAGTCCCCAGCCAGAAAAATTTAAAGATGCAGTGTTCAAGAGCAAAGTTTTTCTTGGGGGGAGAGGCAGTGCCCGTACTGCCATCCCGGGCCTTGTTTAAAGAACAGATGATCCCATGCTTGCTTCCTATCCCCGTACCCACTCTGCTGTGTCGTGGGCTGTTGCGTGGCCCCTGTGGATCATCCCAGCAGAGCGTGGGCTGGTTGGGGGCACGCGGTCCCTGCAAGCTGTTCTTGTGGCAAGCAGTGTTCTCAGCCTTGCACTTTCAAAGGGAACTCGCTCTTGCCTGCCTTACTGGAAGCCATCCTCTGGAAGCATGCGTTATCTGTTCAGCAACTCGTGCTTAATGAGAGGTTTAAGCAATGGAGCTGGGAACCGTGCTTTGTTTTTTACGACAGCTGAACTAAAGTGGTCTCTAAACTGTAGTATTTGAAACTAGAAATACTGCATCTTTAAATACTCGGACGTAATTTTGTCCTTGCTGGTCTGTTTCAGAAATTAACAGTTGAGCAAGCAGCAGTTCCACCTGTCCGTTGGGCAAAGTCAGGGTTGGTGCTTCGTCCTGCTTGCTGAAATGGGTGATCTGATGTCTGTCCGCATCGGGGAGAATTCTAAAAGGGTTTTTTGTATCCCGGCCCCGTTGTTTCTTGGCCATACAGTGTGTGCTGTCTCTGTGGGTGTGATGAGTTTCGTGTCATGCTTTTATTCCTGCTGTGTGACACCCGTTCAGGGGCCTGGGGACAGCGTTGGCCTTTGCTGGGGCTGGAGCGGTGGAGAACCCTGGTAGAATTCCAGCTGCAACACCTCCCTCGTTAATACGGGTTTCACTTCCAATAACAGACCCTATTGCCACACCGTTCATTTACTTCAAGAAAAGTGTATGAAGAATTTGTAACTTAAACCAGGCCAGACTGTTTTGGCTCTACCCAACAGATGAGACATGGATATTAAAATAAGTTTTAAGAAACTGATTTGCTTGGCTCTCACTCTTCTGCTCTTCGTGGCGTTGGTGGGAGGTGATGAGGATGATGGAGGGGGTGATGCTCAGCAGCTCTGACTTTTCGGATCTGAATGATTGGACCGACTGATCTTGTGATCTCCGGGTCAAAAGAGGGAAAATCACTGAGTCTTATTTAATTGCTGATGTCGATCTCGGTCTGGAAGATGGAGGGAGACATCAGAGTGGAGTTTGCCCCTCATTTCTGCTAGAGTAGTGGCCTCCATTAGAAGCTGTGTACCTTTGAGCCACAAAGAAATGTGGGTTTTTTGTTGTGCCTGTTGATGAAAATGTGTCCAACTCCTCCTGCTCTGCCCTGGCTGTGCTGAAAGCAGTTGGCCTGGAATAACCGCGCTGCACAGCAACGAGAAGTTCAGCTCCTTTCATTCCACCCGGCCAAGCCTCAACGGCTTTTAAACCATAGCACAGAAAAGGGGAGAAAAGGAAAAAAAAGACAACAAAACCTTGGCAGCCGAAGGCACCGGGACCACTTGGAGGTGGACGGAGCTCCGCCGGGCTCAGTTTGCAGCCTCCTCCTGGCGAGGAGGTGCCAGGCAGGGAGCAGCCGGGATGTGCTGCGGGATGGGCAGCAGTGGGTGCGGATTCCTCCGTTCCCAACAGCCCTGACATCACCCCACCGGGGTCAGGGAGAGCGTTCAGCAAAGATGAAACCGAACACCGAGAATGGCGCAGCTCCTCCTGCGCTGCTGCTGTGGATTATTTTCCAGTGGGTTTTTCGCCGGTTGGGGCGATGCCTCGCAGATCGGGACGGCAGGAGATGGTGGCTGCCCTTCAGCAGCAAAGGCACGATGTGAAGGGGGGGATGGGGGTAGGTACACGCCATGTGCGTGGCATGCCTGGAACTGGGACGCGTGCAGCTCGGTGCCAACAGCAGCGAGGCTTCCCCAGGGGCTGGATGCTTCGCCTCCGACGTTAGCGGTTAGGCGTCACGCTATGAAAACGAGCTTCCCTCTGCCAAATAGGCCAGACCCGGTTTATTTTGTGACCTGGCAAACCCTCAGCACGAGGGTTTGCTACCGCTGCCTGCGTCTCCCTGGGGTTTGCTCCTGGAGGATGATGTTTGCTGGGTGCTGAAGCAGCCCTGCCAGGAATCCCGCGGAGATTTTGCAGCACGTGGAAGCAGGACTTCCACCCGGCACGGAGGTGACTTTTCTGCTGCTCACGGTGCACTTGGAGCATCTCTGCAGCCCTGCAGCGATTGCCCTGGGTAGGGCTGGGGGCAGGAGGCCAAGCAAACGCCGCTCTGCACGGCCTCCCCGTGCACATTCACGCCCAGGGCCATGAGCCTTGGCCACAAGGACCCTATTGTCTGCCAGCCAGGGGGTGGGGGGCAGGAGCTGGGGCTGAGAAAAGCTCTCATTTCATGCATTAACTGTGTGGGGGGCGTGAAGGACGGGAAAAGCCGCTGGCGCGTGCTGTCTGGTGAGGAGCTGCCAGCACCGTGCTCCCCATGCAGCTCTACAGCTCCCGGCCCTGGATCTTGCCACAGGATCGCTGTGCTGCAGCCTTTCTTCTCCGTCTCCCGTTGCTCCTAATTGCTGAATGTCAGCCTGCTCCCACAGCTGGGTCACTGCGGGTGGGTGCTGAGGTGGGCTGGTTGAGTCTGAAGTGAAAGGTTTAGCAGAGCTCACCATCCTCTCCCAACGGCCAGGGCTGGCCTGGACTGGGATTGGACCTGCAAACATAACGGCAGGGTGGGGAGCAGGATGGAGGCTCAGCCCCGCAAGCAGTGGTGCTGGGTTTGTGCAGTGCTTGGCTCTGGTTTGCATTCACAAGAAGCAAAACACGGGGCTCAGCTCAGCCCTGTCCTCGCTTGACCGAAGCCCAGGAGCTGCGAGCATGCGTTGGCTGGGGAACAGGACAGCGATTTGGTCGTGTCCTCCCCCTTGGCCTGCCTCAGCTTTGCATCGAGACCATAGCTGGAGCCCTACATTGTTCAACATTGCCTCATCCCAGCTCCTGCTAACCTCAAAATCTGCCTGCTCGCACCCGAACCAAAGAGACGGACTCCAAAACCCCTCCACAAGAGAGAGGGCAGTGAGGGAAGGGGCGGTGAGGTGGAAATAAAGGATCTAGGGCTATCCTGCACCCACGCTGCAGGACATGGCCACGGGGCAGGGTGGGAGCACTGATCCCCACTCCCATTGCTGCTCCCCCACTGCACCATGTGCTGTCCTCCGCCGCCCTCCAGGTGCCTTCCCCTCTCGGCCCCACATCCAGGCACTGCTCACTCGTTTCTGAGTCATCAGCGAGGAGAAAGTGTTTTTCTCTCTAAGTCGGATTTCTGGTAAGTGGCTGGAACTCCTCGCAGCCCCTGTCCGGGTGCCCCGGGAGGAAGAAGCAGCAGCAGAGGGTTCGGTGCAGACAGCACCGGCCTCGTCTCGCCCCCGCGGCGGAAGGGCAGGGATCTCAGCACTGGCCCTCCCAGGGCTGGAGCGCCCTGAAATTCCTCGTGGCAGCTTTGAGCGAGCACATCTGGTTTTAATAAATAATTTGCAGCTTGAACTTGCCTTACACTTCGGGGCCGTTCTTGGCCAGCATCCGTCCGCACGCAGCTGGGTGCTGAGCAGAGCCAGGCTGACAGAGCTCTTGGACGTGGCTGGTGGTGAGCACCCAGCATGGCCACGAACCCCTGGGCTCAGCTACAAAGGATGCAAACTGGAGCTGAGGGCTGATCCCCTGCCCAGCCCCGAGCAGGGGCACGTGCCCAAACCCCCCACCCACGGTGGCAGAGCCCTCAGCGAGTCTCAGAGCTGCAAGGAGCACGGAGCTTTGTGGCATTTCCACAGCCAGCCCTGCTCGTGCCCACCCCCCCTACTCCGGCATGCAGCCCTGAGCCTGGTCCCAGTGCTGGAGGATGTGAGGGCTCCTGGGATGAAGGCTCCCCCGGGCAGTGCCACCACTCTCACGTGTGCACCCAGCATCCCTTCACCCTCACTTCATTTTGCATCTCCCCGCAGCTGGGATGGAGTGGGAGCAGCCGTGCAGCCCCCACCCCACAGCCTTCACTCCTGCAGGCCGGGAGCGACGTGGACTTCCCTTCCCCAGCTCAGGGGAGAGAGAGAAGCCAGCAGACGCCGAGACGGCCTCTTCCCTCAGCAGTGACCTCAGTGCAGCACATGCCAGGTGGGTGTTGATCTTGGCCCGATGGCCCCATGCGGAGGAGGAGGCTGAGGTGGGTGCAGGGGACTGCAGCCCCTCGAGCAGCCACAATGGCCAACGGTGCCCTGGGAGCAGTGCTGAGGAGTTGTCCCGTTCACTGGGTGCAGCTGGAGCCCCACGGTGTAGGAATGGCATACGGAGCTATGAGGGCATCCCAAAGAGGGCAAAGGGCTGAGGGTCAGAGGGGTTTAGGGGAGGGTCTGTCCTAGAGGACGGTGAGCATGGCATGGGGCTCAGCCCCATTTTGGAGCCAAATGCACATGCTCGCAGACCTCTGTGACCCCGAGCTTTCCTGAATCCCTCAGCCTCTTTCAGACCAGCTCATGGCTCTTTCTGAAGCGGTTTCCCGAAGCCATCACGTCCCCTTTCATTAGCAAAAACCACTCCCGAGGAACCTTTCCACATTCTGGCAGCGCGGGGTGGCCGAGGGGTTTGGTGTCCCATCCCAAACCGCCGCGAAAGAGCGGGTCCCACAACTCGCTGGGGACATCTCCCTCCCAGCCTCCCCACAGCCCCCAGCCAAAGGTGGTTTCACAGCACAGACTGAATCCAGGCGATATTTCTCAAACCCTTCTGCACTCTGACTTCACAGCGTCTGCCCCATCCCCAGCCCGAAAAGCAGCGCTGATTTTCGTTTCCCCGAGCAGCAGACAGGCGGGGATGCTCCGGCTGCAGCCTGGAATCTCCCACTGCTGACTCAGCTCTCCCCAGAGCTGTCCCCTTGCAGCAGCTCGTTGGGGCCGGCGGGGTCAGACAGCTTGGAAGTGTCCCGGGGGAGGGGAGGGAAAAAGGCATTTCCTCCAGGTCTGCCCCGACGGGTAACAACTCAACCGCTACTAAACGGGATTAGGAGGGGAGTAAGCGAGGAGCCGTCGGTCTGAATGAGGAGGGGGGGGGGGGGGAATTGGTTATTAGGAAGTGCTAATTGTCTTCTAAACGCACACAGCCGCGGTGGGAGAGATGGGCTGAAGGAGGACGGGGAGCGGTGATGCTCTGCGTGATCCGGGGCCGTCTGGCTCTGCTGTGCCCCTCCTGATGGTGGGATTCACCTCCTGGCCTCTGCCGGGGGGGGGGGAACCCATCCGTGGGGCTCAGAGCTCCATCGCGTCCCTCTGATGGCACCTCGGGTGGTGACATCACCCCAAGGCAGGGACCGAGCCTGACCCCGAGGCGACGTGCTCCTCCCCCCCGAGGTACAGTGAGTGGCCCCAGACCGCGAGAAGGGCAGAGCTGCTTCAATTAAAAACTAATCCGCGACTCACACAATCCAACAGCCCAGATGCTGATGCGCTTAATTACCCCTCCCCACCCCGTGGGTTTGCATCCCCCAAAGCCCACCCTGGCCCCACCGCTCCGCAGGTCCTTCCTGCCTTGCTGGGAAAACAACGGATTCCTTTATTTTTGGAAGAGCTGCCAAACCAAACGTGGCTGTCCCCCCAGCATCCCTCGCACCGCGTCAGTTCAGGGCTCCATCCTGGAGCGGCACCGCACGAATTGCCCTCCCCGGACCCAGCGTGAGGTTAAACCTCCTCGGGGTGCCCGTGAGCGGCTCCCCAATGATTGCTGCTGCTGGTGTTGAACGATTTGAACTCCGAACAGACCCTGAGCAGACCTCAGATAGAAACAACACAGCCCTGCGAGGCAGGGAAACATGCCGATTTCCAGCATTTTCCGCACGAAACCGTCCACGCAGGAGTCCTGGGGTGGGGCACGGAGACCGCTGGCGATGGGAGAAGCGGAGCTGACCGCAGAGCTGGGCTTCTCCTCGGCTTCCTAAACGGCAGAGCATCCTTCCCGGCTCTCCGCGTGGCTCTCGGGGGTTTTGCGCAGCACTGAACGGAGGGAAGCGTAAAAAAAAAAACCAAAACCAGCTCCAAGTTCGTTTGTTTGTTTGTTCCACCAATCACCCGACCCGTGCGTGGATGGGGATCGGGGCGCTTTATCAGCACCGCTGCCGGGCAGAGCAATGCGGAGCTCATCCGCCCGCACTGCCGGAGCCGTCGGGGGGGGGAGGGAGGGGGTTAAGGGGGGAGGGGGCGGGCAGAGCAGCACCGCACAGCCCCCGGCCCTCAACCCGAGCCCCGCTTCCCCCCCACCCCCCCCCCCCAGCCAGGCTCTCCGGGCCCGGCCCACGACGGCTGCGGCTGACGCAGTGTCTGAGGCCGTCGCTGGCTCCCCGCACACCCTTCGAGTTGTTTTTCTTTTTTTAACTTTTTTTTTTTTCTCTCTTTTATTTTCTTTCCTCCTCCTTTGCACCGTCCCACCCCCTCCCCTTCCTTCTCCTCCTCCTTCTTCTCTTTTCCCCCTCCTCTTCCCCCCATCTCCCTCCCGCCCCTCCGCCGTCCCCGTCCCCCCCCATCCTCCCTCCCTCCCCCCCCCCCCTCCCCTCCCTACCCCGGCGAGGAGGGAGCAGCGAGGCCCCGAGTGCGGCGGAGCGGAGCGGGGCATGGGGAGCCCCGCGGGGCCGCGGCCCCTCCGCACCGCCCTCCGCTGTCCGCTGTGCCCGCAGCTGCTGCTCGCCCTGCGGCTGCTGCTCGCCCTGCGCCCGGTGCTCGGCACCCCGCACCCAGGTGGGACCGCGACCGCGGGGAGGGTGGGACCCGCTTCGCTGTGGTTTGTTTCCTCCGCCTGGCTTTGAGTCTTGCTGAGCACCGTTTCTTTTACTCCATCACCCCTCGGTCTCCTTTCGTCCCGCCGCGTTTTGTTTTTTCTTTTATCTTTTTTTTTTTTTTTTTGGCTGCTTGGTTGTGTTTTTTTTTTGGGGGGGGGGGTTTCTGTTTGGTTTTTTTTTTGGCCTACGCCGACGCTTTTTTTCTTCCAGCCCCCGTTCCGCCGCCGTTTTTTGAGGCTTTTTCTTCCTTCGGAATTGAGCTCCCCGCTCCGCACCGCCACGCAGCTCCTGGCGAGCCGGGCGGAAACGCTGCCGCATCTCCGGGTTGGGGGGGCGGCACCGGGTGGGGGGGGGGGGTCCCGGAGGGGCTGAAGGGCTTCTGGACATCTTCACCCCAAATCCTGTCGTCGCCCCAAATCCTGTCGCCCCCCACGGTGTGTTAATCCGCTAGAGAAGAACACAGCGGGATCGGGGCCCCGTGGGAGTTCCACAGTGCTCTTTTCTCCCCACTTTTGCAGTGAAGGCGGTGGGGGGAGGAGGGGGGGATTGAAGCCCTCGGAGGTCACCATGTGGCCAGATGCCCGTGGGCCTGAAACAGCGTTTTCAGACACTTTTTACACCCCCCCCCCCCCCCCAGGATAGTCCAGTACGGAAGCAAACGTTTCGTTGCTCCTCGGATTCATTTGTCCTTTTTGAGAAATCAAAAAAAAATCAAAATCAAAATTTGCTGCTTCTGCCGGAACAGTAACAAACGTGAGCCCCTTGGCCCTGTGTTGTTAGCATCGAATCAGCAAAGCAGATTTGGAAATGGCAGGAGGGGAGGTGCTGCTGCCCGGCCCCAATCCCTCCCCCACCCCAATGCCCTGTGCCATTTCCCCATGGCTGTGCTGGGACCCATTGCCCATAAGAGCTTTGGGTCACGGTGTGGTGCAGCCCAACAATCGGCGTAGGGAGGGATGAGGCGATGGGGGACAAATCCCAACAGAGCTGCAGCATCCATCCTGGGCGTGCTGCCCCGTGGAGACGAACTTTCCCCGTTAAACCTCTCCTTGCCCCCATAAAATGATCCGTCTCGAAGTCGTGTGGGGGTCTCTGGATTGCAGCAGGGCCGCGCTGCCCATCGGGGCCATTTCTGGCGGTGATGCCGCTGTCGGATCCAGGGCTGGCGCGTTCCCCTCGCCCGCAGGATGCCGAGCACAGAGGCAGCTCTGTCCCTGCGGTCGGTGGGAGCTGCCGAGGTGGGAGTGCAGGAGGAACAAGGCCGCTTTCAGCTCCCCCAGCCCAGGTTTCACGGCTGCGAGCGCCATTCCTTCCGATTTATCCCGTAGGCGATGGGATGGAACGACGTTTGCCGGTCCTCCAGGGAGCCCCGCAGAGCCTGCGGGCACAGTTGGCCGTTTGCACCCCTCCCTCCCTCCCTGCTCCCTTTTTCCAGGGGTCTCCCCGTGTTCGTTCATTTCTCCCCCACCCCACTGTTCTATTTCTCCCTGTCTCCCCGTCTCCCACGTCCCAGGTGCTGCTGATGCTCGCAGCTCCATCCAGGCACTGCATCCCCGGTGCTGAGCTGAGTTTGCAGCTGGGGAACGATCCCTGCTTGGATTTTGGGATGAATCCCGTATTTCCCTTTAAGCGAGTGCCCTTGGAAAGGATGCTCTCTGCTTCCAGGTCCCTGCTGAGGGGGTCTTGGGGATGGGCCCCGGTTGATGGCATCGCTTTCCCTCCCTCCACACCACGATGGGTTGAAAAAATGGAACTTTGGGAAAGCTTCTCCATCCCTCCAAACCATTCCCCTGTGTGGAGCCGTGGGCTGGGGCTGCCGTGGGGCTTTGTGGGGAGGGAAGGGGGCAGAAGGGACCTGGGGAAGAATTTACAGCCTTTGAAATAAACACAGACAGTGAAGTCCTCCCCCTTTTCCTCTCTGCTTGTGGCACGGCAAACCCAGCTCCAAGGAGTGGTAACTGGGATTGTGTGGGAGCTGGGAGGTGGGATTGGGCTGCGCAGGGCCCATCCTCAGCCTTGGGTACCTCCAGGGATGGGGCAGCAGCAGCTCTCTGGGTAAAGAATCTCTGCCAAACATCCAACCTGAGTCTCCAGGGCCCCTCCAAGTAGTGGTGTTTCCCAGCCTTAGAGATTGTACAGTTCCAAGTGCTTGCTGGCGGCCCTGGGGTTACTGTGCGTGTCCGATGTTTATGGGACAGTGACACAGGAGCAGCCCACGTGGCCCCAAGGGCTGTCCCAGCCACCCACCCCAGCTCCACCGCTGCCAAGCAGCAAGATTTTAATTAATGAGAGCCGTGCGGAGCCCGTGGAGCATCTACATTTTTCTCATTCTTAAGATTGCTCGGAGCCCATAAGAAACCAACACAGATGCTCTCTTTCTTAAAGGACCCATCTTTAATTGATTAAGGGTTAGAAGAGGACGAGTGGGTTGACTGGCAGCTTCTTGAGGGAACTCCTGAGCTCAGGAGGGGCAGTTTGGGTGCTTGCAGAGGGCACTTTTCAGGCTCCTCAGGGAGCTCAGTGCTGCATTTCTCCTCGTGCTGCCACAATGGGGACATAAATGGGATTTTTCATGTAATACAGAAGGGAGAACAGAGGAATGGTGCTGGAGGAGCAAAGGGAGGAACATTCTGTGCATCTTTATGTTGCTAGTAGCGTTGAAAATGTCAGTGGCTTTCAGCTAGACCCCATTATGCTGGAAGGACTTGTTCCCTCACCCCTCTTCATGGCCAGGAGAAGCTGCTGGCCCTGCCCATAGACAGCATCCCCCGTGGAAAACAGCTGTACGTTTATTTGTCTGCATCGCAGGCAAGGAGAACGGGCTGACCGCCCGCAGGGAGCCTGAGATGTGGTATGTGGACCCAGTCCAACATCGCTCTGAGGCTTTGGAAAATGAGCAGGGTGCTGGTAGCCCTCTCTGATCGCAGCCAAGTCAGGAGCTCGTCCCAGCCAGCCCCAACCTACAAACATTGGCTTTTTCATGAGCCAAGAGGTGCCCGCTGCTCTGAGCACCGGTCCTGGGGCTTTCACCCTTGGACAGCTCCTTCTGTGGGTTCTCTCTGGCCAAAACTTGCTCGTTACGACTGTGCTGTTGCTCTTCTCCATGCCAAAACGTTGGGGATGGCTGCAGCCTCACCTGGGCAAACTGCTGGGAGTGCCAGAGTGGGAGGGAGCGGATCATTGCTAGGCTTTCGTGGGACTGGTTTTCTAAGGAAGGGGGGGTTCCATCGTTGGAGATTGATGGACTTGGGGCCAGGTCTCTCCCCATGCCCACAGTTCCATCCCCACCTGTATGTGTGGGGATGTGCACATGGAGCTCTCACTGTTGGACAAAGCTCTCCGGGATCTGATGAGAACAGTTTGGGGTTCCTCTTTTCCTTGAGGTTTTATTGCAGGGTTTTCACTTCTTCGGTGCTTACCTTCCTGCTGGGCTGGGTACATTCCTATGGATTTGACTGTGGATGAGCCACTGCTTCCAACTTTCTTCCAGCTTCTCCGTGTGGTCTCAGGGCGATGCTCTGCATCGCTGCTCCACCACCCCTTGCACTGTGAAGACAATGAAGGCGTTTTGTTAGCAGTTTTGTTTCCTTTACATGGGGTCTGCAGCCCCATGGGGCTACGAGGGGTCCTATGTGCTCCCGTGGAGCCCACTGACCTCCTCCATTGCCTCTCATCCCACGTGCTGCCCGTGTTCCCCAAAACTGCAGGTGGTGATGCTTTCCTTATCTGCCGTGCAGTGGCAAAGCCATTGCGGGAAGGGCTGAGCTGACTTCCTTTTAGCTCTGGCTTTCTGATGGCTAATATCTTGCTTTAAAAACCAAATGAAACCAAAGAGCTGCTGCGGTGGGGCACGACAGTGCAGAGCTCAGGGCTGACCCCCCTGGAATGATGTGAGGAGCAGAGGTAGCATCTGGCCCTTCACAGTTGGATTTGGGGTTTGTTTTGGGCTGGTCCAGGCAGAGCATCACGTAGGTGCAGTTCCCAGTTCTCTTCCCCCATTTCCTGGTGGGCAGCTCCTCCTCAGGTCTGTAGTGTTTGCTGTGGTTGGGTTTCCAGCAGTGCTGAGCAGATGGGAAGCCCCAGCTCAGACGATGCTCTCTGGAGCCCAGAAATGGTGCAAAAACACGAGGAATATCTCTGAAAGGAGTCACCCATAGCTGCAGCATCACTGTGGAGAGCTGGCATTTCTAGAGCTCGGTACATGGACTTGGAAGAGATTTTGTCTCTGTAGTTTCTGCACTGGTCGATAATTTAAGAGCAAAGGGTGGAAGCTGCACGCTGCAGAAATCTTAGTTCTGCCCAAGTTGTGCTGCTGTGTTGAGTGGATCAGGGTTTACCCCAGTAACATCATTCCACCAGCACTGGATCCTGCCAGGATTGGCTTTATCCCACAGGATAATGGTTGGGAGCAGGAATGTGACCATGTACCCATGCTCCATGTGTGTGCAGACAGCAGAGTGCATCCCGGAATGCCACACTGCTGCTGAGCTCTGTGGGCTTTCAGTGTGTGCTTAATGCTCCCGAGCACAATGTACCCCTGTAGCCCTGCATGGGAGCTCCCAGTGGGTCACCCTGGGATGTCCCAGCCTAGAAAGCCCAGCAGGTGACTTCCCATTCCTTCTTTATCCTGCGAGCCCAAAACTCTTAAGCTATAATTTCCAAGCTCCAGCTCTCCTCTTTTTAGAGGCTGGTGATATTTTGTGCCTTTCTGACTCCAGGATTGTCCCTCGAGTCTGGACAGCTTCCACCAAGCCCACGCAGCTCTGTGGCTCCGGCCCCAGCAGGCACCAGTCCAGCACTGCAGGCAGCAGTGGGGCACAGAGCACCCCAACACCCACTGCTCAGGTTGGCCCTGCGCCTTTTTCCTCTTGCTGTTGATGTTTTTTGTGTTTGTTTTCACAAAGGCAGGCTGACACAGGAGCAGGAGGGGAGCCCTGGTGCTGACCTTCCCTGTGCTCATGATGGAGAGGGTTTTTCCAGCCCCAAAGCACCGCTGCTCAGCTCGAGCTGCAAGGACGTTCTGCAGCCCTCCTCCAAGGGGGTTCTGCTTAGTTTGAAACTTGCCGGAATTTGAAAAATGTCTCTGAGAAATGCAGTCTCTCTTTCCAATCCCTGGCATCCAATGCCGCGTGCCCCTTCTCACCCATCTTTATTTGAGGTCATCCCCGGTGCCATCCCCACTGGATAACGAACCCTTTCCAACACTTCTGCTTTGGAGCCAGGTCAAAGGGGCACAGAACTTTTTTGCAGAGCCAACCAGAGCCCTCTGGTTGCTTTCTGCTCCTTCCTCCAGTTCTTTTTTCCTTGCTGGAGATGAGTGGGGTGACTGTCAATGAGTGGGATTGCTGGCCTGGAACAACACAGCCGGGGCAGGGTGAAGGTTGGGATGAATAGGAAATGAGAACCTTTTTAGACCAAAAAAATTCATACAGTGGCAAAAAACCAAAGCAAACCAAAGCTAAATATAGCCAGGCCCGTGAGCAAACTGTCTTCTCATGATGTTTGCAGTAGAAGAAATGGGATAATTAAAAAAAAAAAGAAAAAAAGGAGAAGAAAGGAAAGAAGGCAAAAGTTGTTTTCCTGACACACTGCTTTTCACTGAGGTCATTGGGTGAAGCAGAGTGGCCTGGGAGGCTGTATCCCAGTGCAGAGGCCTGCTGGTTTTACTGGTTTCTGCAGCTTTGGGGGTGAGAGGGGACAAGGATGCCCTCAGTGATGAACTTTGGCAATGGGGGGGGGTTGAGAAAATGTGAGAGCTGTGGGTGTGGGGAGCTCCTGGCAGTGTGGACATGGTGGAGTTTGGGATTTTGGAGGCTCCTAATGAATGTCCAGTAATGATCTCAAGTTGCACCAGGTTGGACATTAGGAAATAGTTATTTTCTAAGAGAGTGGTCAGGCACTGGCTCAGGCTCACCAGGGAGGTGGTGGAGTCACTGTCCCTGGAGGGCATCCGTGTTCAGATGTTGTATGGAGAGACATGGTGTAGCGGGAAATATTGGTGGTAGGTGGACAGATGGACTTGGGTGATCTTGGAGGTCCTTTCCAACCTTGTTGATTCTGTGCTTCTATGGTAAGGAAGGGTTGGCCATCTCAAAATGGGGTTGGCCATCTCAATGTGGGATTGGCCATCTCAATGTGGGATTGGCCAGCTCAGGGAGGTGGAGTCACCATTCCTGGAGGTGTTCAGTAGGTATTTGGATGTTGTACTGAGGGATGTAGTGTAGTGGGAAATATTGATGGTAGTTGGATGGTTGGACTGGATGATCTTGGAGTTCTTTTCCAACCTCGTCAGTTCTGTGATGCCAGGCCAACTGCCGGCTGCACTTTAACCCTTTCTTTCCTCGTGCTTCTTCCCCTCTCGCCACCCAGACTCCAAAGTCTTCCTCATCTACAACGTGGGCGTGCAGGGCTGCCTGGAGACGAAGGACTCACTGGTGCGGCTCGCCAAGGGCTGCAACACCAGCTCCCCATCCCACCAGTGGAAATGGGTCTCACGCAACCGCCTCTTCAACGTGGGGGCCATGCAGTGCCTGGGGGTGTCGTGGCATGGGGCTAATGCCACGGCCGGCCTGCACCCCTTGGCCACCTACGAGTGCGACCGCGAGTCCGTCAACATGCGCTGGAGCTGCCGTGGTCTCGGGGAGCAGCTCTCGCAGCATCTCGGAGCTCGCCCGGGCAACGGCTCGCTGGACAGAGGGGACCAGGCTCGTGGCTCACAGTGGAGGACATACGGCACTGAGGAGGATCTGTGCTCCGTGCCCTATTCTGGTAAGGCTTTGTCACGTGCCGAGCTCAGCGTTTGCACCTTGGGTGCTTCATAGGTTGGGTTGGAAAGGACCCCAAAGCCTCCACAGATTGCAGGTCTTGCTTGTGGGCTGGTTGCACCCCACCAGATCGGTCTCCAGGGTTGGATGCAGTATTCCAAATGGGGTTTCTCTTCTCTTAGTGTTCTTTTCCAGTCTTATTCATTCTGTGGTTCTGTATTGGTACAGCAGTGTAGTCACCGTCCCTGGAGTAGCACTCAGGGATGTGGTTTAGTGGGCATGGTGGGGGTAGGTTGATGGTTGGGTTGGATGATCTTAGAGGTCTTTTCCAACCTTAATGATTCTATGATTTTCTTTGTCCCTGTTGTCTCAATGCCTTGCAGACACCCAGGAGCAGTAGTGTTAACCCATAAGCAAAAGCAGTTCCGAGCTAAACACCATGCAGCTCTATGCCCCAACCCTGCAGTGGGATGGGGGAGAAAAATTAAAGAAGTGTAAGAGCTCATGGGTTGAAATAGAGGCAGCTTAGTAAAGAAGAAAAAATAAAAATAGAGAAAGAAAAAATCATCAGCAGCAAAAAGAATAAACAAAGCAAGCGATGCACAGTGCAGTTGCTCACCACCAGCCAGCTGATGCTCAGCCAGTTCCCACAGCCCACCCAGCCAACTCCCCCAGTTTTATTGTTCCGTGTGACATCATACAGTCTGGGATGTCCCTGTGGCCAGTCTGGGTCAGCTGCCCTGGTTCTGTGCCCCCCCAGCTCTCCCCCTGGCAGGACAGTGTGAGGAGCTGGAATGTCCTTGACTCAGTGTAAGCACTGCTCAGCAGCAACTAAAACATCGCTGTGTTATCAACATTATTCTCATCCTAAATCCAAAACACAGCTCATAGGAAGAAAACTAACTGTCCCAGCCAAACCCAGGGCTTCCAGGCACCCCCTGGATCCCCAACCAGGAGAACCCTCATCCTCGACTCCCCCTGGCTGTATCCTCATGGGGGGACCCTCTTCTCCCACAGAGATCTACACCATCCAGGGCAACTCACACGGGAAGCCCTGCACCATCCCCTTCAAGTATGACAACCAGTGGTTCCACGAGTGCACCAGCACGGGCCGGGAGGACGGCCACCTCTGGTGTGCCACCACCCAGGACTACGGCAAGGATGAGCGATGGGGCTTCTGTCCCATAAAGAGTAAGTGTTGGGGGGCTTGTCCTGTCCCAGTGGAATGCAAGAGCATCCCGTTGGCTGCCCAGCACCTGGCTTTGGTGGGATGTTGTTTTGGTTTGGGTTTTTTGGAGCTGGGGTGGGATGTGTTGGGTGCCAACTGCTTGTTCCCGTAGGTAACGACTGTGAGACCTTTTGGGACAAGGACCATCTCACCAACAGCTGTTACCAGTTCAACTTTCAGTCCACGCTGTCCTGGCGGGAGGCTTGGAACAGCTGCGAGCAGCAAGGAGCCAACCTGCTCAGCATCACCGAGATCCACGAGCAGACCTACATCAATGGTGAGGCGGGGTGACCCTGCCAACCCAGGGCAGAGCTGGTGACACCAGGGGCAACTGGTTGGGTTGGGCTTGGTTTTTGGGCTGGGGTTGTGCATGGAACTGGAGCTGGGGGACTGATGTTGCCCCTCTCTCTGCGTTGACCTCAGGGCTGCTGACTGGGTACAGCTCCACGCTCTGGATTGGGCTCAACGACCTGGACATCAATGGGGGCTGGCAGTGGTCCGACAACTCTCCACTCAAGTATCTCAACTGGGAGAGCGGTGAGCTGGGAGCTGTGCTGGGGGAGGACTGTGCTGCAGGAGAAAAGGGGCAAGGGATGGGCTGTGAGCAGTGGATGTGGCTCCAGGCAGGTGGCAGGAGATGTGGCCCAGGCTGCCATGGTGCCCTGAGCTAAGCATCCTTAAGGGCTGTTGACCTCCAGTGATGGGCAGCTCGATGGCAGAGTGTAGAGAATGCTGCTGCCATTATTTGCCACTTCTACCTCTAACCCTTGGGTCATAGGGCAGAAGGATGCACCCACTGTGCCTGCTGGCATCACCCCAAAGGACTCCTGGGGATTTATATACCCCCAGAGGGTATATAGGGGGTGTATGTAGGGGACAGCCACTGACTGTCACCTGGCATTTCCAGTTCACACTCATGCTCCAGGTCCTTACGCATTGAGACACAACAAATAATCCCTAGTGTGCCAGCTTGTGTTCTGATTGTACAGAATCAGTCCATCTCTGCTAGTGTTTGGGCAGGGAGAGCTGTGCCCTGCCAGCCCTACCCTGTGGGCCACCAGCAGCCTGTTTTCCTCCCCCCATTTCCAGACCAACCCGACAACCCCAGTGAGGAGAACTGTGGTGTGATTCGCACCGAGTCGTCTGGGGGGTGGCAGAACCGTGACTGTGGCATTGCCCTCCCCTACGTCTGCAAGAAGAAGCCCAATGCCACCACTGACCCCTTCCTGACAGGTGAGTGGGGGCTGAGCAACCCCAGGGGGTGGGTGCGGGTGGGATCCCTGCTTCCCTGCCAGTGCCCCCCAGCAGGGTGCTGCTGCTTACCATGGAAGTGATCAGAGTGTGCCAGGGTGGGCATCGCTTTGGAAAACTGCAGAGCAGCACTACCTCAATGTTCAGTATGCTCCCAGGTTGAACATCAGGAGAGGCAGCAGGAGAAATGGGAGGTCCGTGATGCTTTCCCAGATCCCTGTGTTCTGCCGTTGCATCGATGCTGTGCAAACAGAAGGGATTTTGTTTTGTTCCTGGAGCTCTAAAGCTGCCATTGCTCTCACCTTGTCGTTGCTTGCAGGGCTTTCCCTGTAGCTTTCCCATGCCTTGAGCTCTTGTCCCAAACACAAAGCACTCTCTGAGCATCCCCATGGGACTGCAGTCCTCCACAGAGGAGAGGCTTGGGGAGCAGTGTGGGATCCCTCAGCTGCTTTTCCCTGTCAGACTCATGGTCAGAGGTGAAAGTGGACTGTGAGCCCAGCTGGCAGTCTTTCCAATCCAACTGCTACCGCCTGGTGGGAGAGAAGAAGAGCTGGCAGGATGCGAAGAAGACCTGCCTGAGGAGCGGGGGGGACCTGGTCAGCATCCACACACTCTCTGAGCTGGAGTTTGTCACCAAGCAGGTCAAGCAAGGTGAGGGGAGCCCGTCCAGCCTATGGGTGTGGGGCACGCATGGGGAATTGGTGGCATCCTGTTCATGTTTACGTTCTTGCAGCGTCAGACTGTGTGTGGGTTTTGGTGTTGTGGAGATATTTGGGAGAGCCTAATTTGGAGCCTGGGAGCCGTCACGCTCAGTGTGATGCGTCATGACATCATGGGGAGAAGATAGCATAGACCCATCTGAAAATAGCACTAATTCCATTCAGTTAATGCAGAAATAGGATGAAAAACACTGAGAAGGAGGCGGATTTCGTTCTGTTTGCCCCTCTGTGGGGAGAGAGCATCCATGCCCCATCTGCTGCACGGGGCTGAGCCCTGCAGCTCCCATTCAGGGTGGGGGTTTGCGGAGGGGTTTTGCAGCCTTTTGGGGAGGGTTTGTGCAAGATTACAGCCAGGCAGAGGGCGTTCTTCCTCCTGGCTCTGAGCCTCCTGTTTTGGCAGACGTGGAAGAGCTCTGGATTGGCCTAAATGACCTCAAGCTGCAGATGAACTTCGAGTGGTCGGACGGGACGCCTGTGAGGTTCACCTATTGGCACCCCTTTGAGCCCAACAACTTCCGCGACAGCCTGGAGGACTGTGTCACCATCTGGGGACCGGTGAGAGCATCCTAAACCCCAAGGCATCCTTGTGGCCAGGGAGGAGGGGTCTGGGGGGATATCTCTTGCTTGGGTTGAAGCTGGCTCATCCCAGCTGCTGGGAGGGGAGGGATCCAGCGCATCCATGGGGGCTGATGTAGGGAAGGAAGATCAGTGGTGCACAGGCTGGGAAATTCCCTAGGGCTGTCAGCTGGGCTCAGTTCTGTTCTCCACCCTTTCCAGGAAGGGAGGTGGAATGACAGCCCGTGCAACCAGAGCCTGCCCTCTATCTGCAAAAAGCCCGGCCGGGTGAGCCAGGAGAAAGAGGAGGATGACCACGGGTGCCGAAAGGTGAGGGGGAAGCGGGCAGGTGTGCCAAGGGGCTGCAGTCTCTTGCATAATACTTCAGTGCCCAGAAGATGTAGGATGGATTTGCAAACTGCAGCCTTGAACGTTCCCTTGCCCCATCTAGAGCTGCAGGTCTGTGTCCAAGGGACTGCAGAGTCCTTGGCTTCTGTATTGGCATGAGACTGTGAGAAGAAATTGGGACAAAACTCACGCTTTCATCATCCAAGGTCCTCCCCCTTGCTCTGGCTTGAGTTTCCAGCACAGAATTTCATTGTTTTTTCCCCTGCTTTATCTTGAGCCTCGATGTAGCAAAATGCTGCAGCAAAACTGCTCCGTGCAGGAGCCCAGTGAGGTGGGGATGGGATGGAGATGGGGTGGGATGGGAGAGTGAGTCTAGTGTAGTGCTACTGGTCATCTTCACCCATTTTGGACACAGCCACTGAGTTGGTGCATTCCCACCAGGACCATCCCACTCCTCCTCCTCAGCCAGCTGTGCCCTGCCTCAGTTTCCCCAGCTTGGCAGGCTCGAGGCCATTCAGTTCTCACACTTGCTGGCACACTGGGCTGGATTCAGTGGTACCAGAGCAGGATGGCCCTGGTGGCAGTGAGCGTTGGGGACGAGGTGCTCAGTGGTGATGTCACCACGTGCATCCCTTCCAGCACCTGACCACACACAATTACAACACAAAGCAGCATTAAAGAGGTTTGATTAACAAGTATAGAAAGTACAGAACTCAGTTTCTATCACAACATTTGGCTTTGCTGATTCGGGGGAAAGAAGACTGGGGAAAAAAAGCAGGATTTGGAGTCATTTTCCTCACAAAGACACTCTCCTGCATCCCTCCCTCTGCTTTCCAATGATGCTGCAGATGGCACGTGTTCCCCTGCCCTTGGGGATGCAGGTAGAGCCTTGGTGATGCTTCCTGCAGTGCCAGGAAGGTCTCTAGGTGTGGGCTGAACCCTCTCATCCTTCCCAGCCTTTGACATCACATCACGTGCATGTCCCTCCCCGCGCTGCTGCCCGCTCCCTGCTCTGGCAGCAAACAGGCACTGTTGTGTGTCTGGCTCCAGACGAGCTCCAACATCAACATGTGGGTGATTAAAGCAGGCTGCAGTGAGACTTGCTCTGCATTCAGCTCCATGACACAAAAGTAGGATGATGCTCCCCTCCCCGCTCCCGTCCCCACACCCCGGCGGGGCTGGATGCTGGCAGGGAGAATGATATGTGCTGCTTTGAAGCTGCCTGGCTGTTTGTTTTCCTTGCAGCCTCATCCTCTGGGACTGCAGGATTGCTAGAGCCCGGTCATGCCGGGTCGGCTGGGGGTCAGAGACCTCCCAGGAAAAGCTGGAGGTGGCAGCAGGGGACGTGGCTCCCATCCTATGTCCCCACCCCACAGCAGGGGCTCAGCCCCTGTGGATGGGACGGTTTTGGTTTGGGCTTAAGTAGAGAGTTGGGCTGAGAGGAACCTTATGAGGTTCTGCAGAGGGATGTGTAGAGTCCTACACTTGGGGAGGAATTGGTACAGGTTGGGGGCTGAGCTGCTGAAAAAGAGCTCTGTGGAGAAGGACCTGAGGATCCTGGTGGTCAGCAGGCTGACCGTGAGCCAGCAGTGTGCCGTGGTGGCTAAGAAAGCAATGAGACCCCAGGGTGCACTGCACGAAGTGTGGCCAGCAGGACAAGGAAAGTGTTCCTTCCCTCTGCTCTGCCCTGGGAAGGCCACATCTGGAGCACTGTGACCAATCTGTGTCATGTCCCCAGGGCTGGAAGTGGCACAGCCCCTCCTGCTTCTGGCTGGGTGAGGACCGCGTCACCTACAGCGATGCCCGTAAGATGTGCTCTGACTATGGCTCCACGCTGGTCACCATCACCAACAGGTCAGCATCATGCCCTGAAAATGAGCAGCACGGGGATGGGATCAAGGCAAGTGGGGGCTCAGCTCACAGCTTCTTCCCTCCAGGTTCGAGCAGGCGTATGTCAGCAGCCTCATCTATGGCTGGGATGGAGAGTACTTCTGGACAGCCCTGCAGGACATCAATGAGACGGGCGCTTTCCGCTGGCTGAGCGGCGATGAGGTCATGTACACCCACTGGAACCGTGACCAGCCCGGTAAGGGGATGGCAGTGGGTGGGATGGGATGTCCCCATCCCCACTGGTTCTGCCCAGGGAAGGGATTGGCACGGCCACAGCCTGACCCTGAGGCCGGCTGCAGGTTACAATAAGGGTGGCTGCGTGGCCCTGGCCACCGGCAGCTCCATGGGGCTGTGGGAGGTGAAGAACTGCAGCACCTTCAAGGCCAAGTACATCTGCCGGCAGAACCTGGGCACGCCGGTGAACCCCGAGCTGCCCAGCGCGTACCCTACACCCAGCCTCACCGGTACCTGCCCTCTGGGATGGAGCACGGACCCCAAGCTGCGGCACTGCTACAAGGTAAGGGGCTGCGGTGAGCCCCAGCCCTGCCCCCATCCTACGGGTGTACATCAGTGCATGAAAAACGCATCCTGAACCCAGCTCTGGGGACTGGCAGTTGGGATGCTGCTGCTTGCAGGGAGGAGATGATGCTCTGCTTCCCCACCCCAGGTTAGGGGTATCCACGCGAGATCCCAGGGCTGAGCCCTTCCTCCTTTCCCCATCCCCAGGTGTTTAACTTTGACAAACTGCAAGAGAAGAAGACGTGGATCGCAGCACAGGAGTTCTGCCGGGAGCTGGGGGCTCAGCTGCTCAGCCTGGGCAGCTACGAGGAGGAGCACTTCGTGGCTAACACCCTCAACAAGATTTTTGGGTGAGGGAGCCAGCTGTGAAAGCGCAAACAGAAAAGCCTCCAGACTGGAGGCTGGCTACGTTCTTACCTTTTCCCATAGGGAGTCAGAGCCGGAGATCCACGAGCAGCACTGGTTCTGGATCGGCCTCAACCGGCGTGACCCCGCGGGGGAGAGGAGCTGGCGGTGGAGTGATGGGCTGGGGGTGAGTCCAGTACTGAGCACCCAGCTCCCACTGCACAGATCTGAGCTGGGGAGCAGCAGCACTGCAGGCAGCTTTTACTGGGGGATCTGGGCATGTATTGTGAGCATTTGGGGTGGACATCCAGCCCGAGAGCCCCAACCCTTCTTATCTGTCTCGGCCCCCAGTTCTTCTACCACAACTTTGACCGCAGCAACTACGATGATGATGACATCAGGAACTGCGCGGTGCTGGACCTGGCCTCCCTGCAGTGGATGCCGATGCAGTGTGAAGCCCAGCTGGACTGGATCTGCAAACTGCCCAAAGGTACCACAAGGCACTGCTACCCCAGGCACCACGCAGCATCCATGCTGGGCTTATCAGCAGAGAGGGGGATGGCAGATAAGCAGGTACTCACAGCTTCCTCTTCTTTCTCCAGGAGCTGATGTGAAGGAGCCGGAGATCACAACCCAAGGTGTGTTTGGGGCTGTGTGTCCTGCTGGTTACACAATCCTGTTTGGGCACTAGCAACCAGCAGGGAGAGGAGGACAGACCTTGTGTGGGCTGATGGGGTGGTGTCCCCAGCTCCAGCCCCTCACCAGTGCTCAGCTCTGTTGTGGTTGCTGCCCAGGGCTGGTTCCTCCTCGGTAGCCATAGCAGGGCAGGCTCAGGCCCCCATATGGATGCTGAGCCCTGTAGGGAGCAGCTCAACAGCCAAACCCTTGTGGGGAAGACAGGTGGGGATGCAGGAGTGGCCCAGCTGCAGTGTGATGCTGGGTCCCCGCTTGCAGGCAGCAAAGAGTGGGTGAAGTACCAAGAGGCCGAGTACAAGTTCTTCGAGCACCACTCGACGTGGGTGCAAGCACAGCGCATCTGCAGCTGGTTCCAGGCAGAGCTGGTGTCAGTGCACAGTGAGACTGAGCTGCGCTTCCTGGGCCAGAACCTGAAGAAGGTAGGAGGTGCCCCCATCTGGATGCTGCTTTCCAGGGCTGCTCTGTGCCCACTGCATCCCCTCCTTCCATGGCCTTGTTTGGGGACAGCCCAGCTCTGCATGCTTTGCCGTGGGTAGTGGTGGTGATGGGGTGTGCAGGGCTCTGGAACGGGCACTGATGTCCCTTCTGTGGTCCTGCAGTTCTCCAGGGGCCAGGAGCAGCACTGGTGGATTGGGCTGCACACCTACGAGAATGATGGCAGGTTCAAGTAAGTTGTGGGGACCAAACCCCCTGTGTGCCCCTGTGTGTCCCTGTGATGCTGTCTCCAGGCTGCAGAGCACCACAGCTCACACCGGTGCTTCTGAGATGCTGGGGTGAAGGCTGCTGGTCTCACCAAGGAGAGGGAAGTGCTGCTGCAGGGTCCCAGTTTGGCTATGTTTGGCCCAGCTTGGTCCCACTGCAGCCAGCTCACTGTTGATTTGTGCTTTCCCAGGTGGTCTGATGGGTCCCTCCTCAACTTTGTCTCCTGGGCACCAGGCAAACCCCGTCCCATCAACAAGGACAAGAAGTGTGTCTATATGACGGCCAGCAGAGGTGAGGGGCTGCATCCTGCAGTGCTGGGCTCTGGAAGGGCTGAGGGCTGCAGGCTGAGCTGATGGGGGGATGTCTTTGCCCTTCCTGTCCCTGCAGAGGACTGGGGGGATCAGAAGTGCCTGACGGCGCTGCCCTACATCTGCAAGCGGAGCAATGCCACTGCTGTGAAGCCATCCATCCTGCCACCACCCGCTCCCACAAGTGGGGGCTGTCCCCGTGGCTGGGTCCCATTCCTCAGCAAGGTGAGGGGTCAAATCGGGCAGGTTGGGACTGGGCTGAGAGCAAGGAGAGGTTGGGGTTTTGGGGCTGGGAGTGATGGCTGTGGGGCAGGAGCACCCCCATACCACCCTGTGCTCCTGCTCCTCATGCAGTGTTTCAGCTTTAATGGCCACGACAAAGCTGACATCTTGAAGTGGCCAGAGGCAAAGCAGGCCTGCGAGAGCCAGGGCGCAGTGCTGGCCACCATCTCCAGCCCTCTGGAGCAGGGTATGTCACCTCCTGGCCACCACCAGCACCAGCCCCAGGGCTGCTGGGGGTGGCCCTCAGCGTCTGTCCATCCCTCGCAGCTTTCATCACGTCCATGCTGCTGAACATCTCTTTCGACCTCTGGATTGGCCTCCACGATGCCAAGAAGGAGTTCCAGTGGGTGGATGGTGAGCCGCTGCGGCACGTCAGCTGGGCACCTGGGGAGCCCTCAGAGTGCAGCTCCTCCAGCCCTGGCGACAAGCCGGTGAGACCCCACTGCCCCATAGCATCCCCCAGCCCTGGGATGGAGAGGGGGTGGGGTACCCACCACCCTGAGAAGATTTCAGCATGGGGTCCCACCACGGGGTTGGGCTGAAGGTTGTAGGGGTGACTCTCTGAGGGCAGAGCAGGATCGGGTCCTGCAGTTCGTAGGCGCCCTGGGGTGGGGGTTATGGGTGGTGGGACACATGCTGGGGGCCGTTCTGATTCTGTGGCTTGGTCCTGCAGACCAACTGCGTGGTGTTGTGGCACGGCTCGCCTCCCCACTTCACGGGGCGCTGGGATGACCGGAGCTGTGTGGAGGAGAAGCACGGCTACATCTGCCAGCGGAGCATAGGTAGGGGCTGGGGTGACAGAGCTCCCTTGGGCAGAGGTGGAGGTGTACACACTATGGGAGTGTTATCAATGGGGAGCAATGGGATCAGCTTTGGGGCAACGGGAAAGTCCACAAGGACAAACTGTGGGGAGCACCTGGCCCCGTTCTTTCTTGGGGCGCTGCTGACCCTGTGCACATCAGCCTGGTCCGGTGGGCCCCATGGGGATGCGTGTCCAACCATGAGGTGGGGTTGGCACCTTGTCACTGAGCAGCCCCTGGGGACGTGCCTTCCGCAGCCAGGTGCATGTGTGCCATGCATAGCACTGTTGTGGGGATCCCCCAGCTCAGTGGGGTCAGGCAAGGAGGTGATCCCCGGCATGCATGAGCATCCTCTGACCGTGTCTCTTTGCTCCCCCAGACCCGTCCCTGAGCCCCGCGCGGACGCCGTACCCCCCCTCGCCCACCGGCCCCCTCTTTTACCACAACAGCACTTACCGCATCCTGCAGAAGCCCCTCAGGTGGCACGAGGCCCTTCTGCTGTGCGAGACCCTCAATGCCACCCTGGCCTCCATCCCTGACCCCTACAGCCAAGCCTTCCTCACCCAGGCCATCAGCAGCCTACGGACCCCACTCTGGATCGGGTTGGCCAACAACGAGGTGAGGATGTGGGGTAGGCGCCTGAGGTCGGGGTCCTGGGGGGGGTGGCAGCTGCCCCCCAGCTTTTCCCCTTGGTTCTGCAGGGTGGCCGGAGCTACTCGTGGTTGATGGAGGAGAACCTGTTCTACGCCAACTGGCAGGACGGGGAGCCCCAGCAGGCTGCTGGCTGTGCCTACATGGACGTGGACGGGAGCTGGCGCACGGCTGGCTGTGACACCAAGCTGCAGGGCGGCATCTGCCAGCTCCAGTCGGGTGCGTGGCAGCTGGCCTGGGGGGGTCCACGTACCCCAGCAGTGGGTGTGACGTTGGGTTGGAGATGGCATCCCACTGGGCAGCTTCGGGAGCTCTGTCCCCATGGGGATAGGTGCCCTGACAACTCCTGTCCTCCATCTGTGTCCCCCCACCAGGTGCCCCCCGCACACACAAGTGGAGCTACAGTGGCAGCTGCCCCAAGTCATTGGAGGACTCGTCCTGGATCCCCTTTAGGGACCACTGCTACACGTTCCATATGGAGATCACCCTGGGGCAGAAAGATGCAATGCGGAGGTGCCAGAAAGGTATGGGGGGGCTGTGGGAGGGGATGGGAAGAGGATGGGTCCCCGTGTTCCCTCTGGGTACACCCTCAAATGGAGCCCCTCTCCCTGTTCCTGTGGTCCAGCCATCGTTTCTCCTCAGTGCTGCTTTGTGTTGGGTTCATGGAATCATAGAATCACCAAGGTTGGAAAAGACCTACAAGATCATCCAGTCCAACCGTCCACCTATCAGCAATAGTGGTCTCTAAACCATGTCCCTCAACGTCTAAATGTTCTTCAAACACCTCCAGGGTTGGTGATTCCACCACCTCCCTGGGCAGCCCCTTCCAGTGCCTGACCACTCCTGTCCTGTCACTTAATTACAAGTGCAAAGAAGCCAACCCCCAGCTCACTACAACCTCCATGTTCCCCATGTATCTCATGGTTCATGGCCATCAGAGGTTCCTCTGCTTTGTCCTCCCCATTGCTGCTGCTCCTGAGCTCCATCCTCAGCTCTGAGCTCACCCCGACCTCTCTTTCTTCCACAGTTGGTGGCACGGTGTTGTCCATTCGGGACGAGATGGAGAATGTGTTTGTGTGGGAGCACCTCCAGGCATATGAGGGCACATCCAAGGGGGCCTGGCTGGGCATGACGTTCAACCCCAAAGGTACAGGGCACGAAGGGGCACTTCCTGAGTAACACCATGAATTCCCAGCAGCTCTGTGGTGAGCAGAGGAGCCCTTGGGGGTGGCACCAGCATGGGGAACTCAGGCCATGGTGTGACCAAGGGGGCTGATGTCTCAGGCTGTGTTAGATGTGCCACGTGTGTCCTCCCTGGCCCTGGGGATCCTTCCCATTGCCCCATCACACCTCCCCCTGCTTTCAGCACCAGGACATCACTGCTGGCATCCCCAGACCCACTTCTTTCACTTCCAGGAGGCACCTTGGTTTGGCACGACAACACAGCTGTGAACTACTCCAACTGGGGCCAGCATGACACAGGGCCCAGCATGCTGAGCCAGAACAGCTGCTACTGGATCCAGAGCAGCAATGGAGTCTGGCGCCTGGGCTCCTGCACCAACGTCACCATGGGGGTCATCTGCAAGATCCCCCGAGGTAGGGACCTCGTGTGGGGGGAATGGGGGTCTGGGCAAGGTGTTATGGGGCAGAGCTGTGTCCTGCTGGCAGGGATGGCCCCATTTGGGGCAGCTGTGTTGCAGTGGGGTATGTGGGGAGTGAGGAGGGAGCTGTGGACGTGTGCTCATCTGTCTTTGTTGCCATTGCAGTGGAGGAGAGCAGCTTCTCCAGGGCAGGTGAGTGGCACCAGGAGCTGGAACTGGCCCTGCCAGGCCAAGCTGCAGCACAGGTTGCGTGAAAAACAGAAAAAATGGTGGATTTGGGTGGGAAACTGTAGAATCATACAGGTTGCAAAAGACCTCTAAGATCCCCATTCAACCCCAAGCCATTCTTAATGCCCACAGTATCCCTAAGTGCCACGTCTCAACAGTTCTTCAGCACCACCAGGGTCAGTGACTCTACCACCCCCCTGGGCAGCATCACCACTCTTTCAGTGGAGAAATTTCTCCTAACATCCAACCAGACCCTCCCCTGGTACAGCTTAAGGCCAATCCCATCCCCAGGTGCTTCTCAGTCTTCCTCTATGGAGGAGTATATCCGTGAGCTCTTTGCTGGACTCCTGGAGGTGCCACATCCGATGGGATCCTATAGATCCAGCCAAGATGTCAAGTGCCCGATGTCAACACCCATCAGCAGTGACCCAGAGAGGCTCCCCCTCTCCCAGGGCACTGCCATAGGCACCCTGTCCCCAGAACGCCCCGCTTCTGTCCCTCCCAGCCCCATTCTATCCACCCACCCCCAGCTGAAGCTTCACGAGGGCCAGGCTGGTGCTTGGGCAGGACGTGGGGAAACAGTATTTCACTGGACTTCTCCCCTCCCCACAGCTCTGCCGGAGAACACGACGGCCATCGCGGTGGTGGTGCTGTCGACGCTGGCGTTGGGTGCGCTGCTGGGCATCGCCATCTTCCTGTACAAGCGGCGGAGGAGCTCGGAGCGCGGAGCCTTCGAGAGCGCCCGCTACAGCCGCACCACCTCCAACCCCAGCGAAGCGGCCGAGAAAAATATCCTGGTGTCGGACATGGAGATGAATGAGCAGCAGGACTAACGGCAGGGGGAACGGGGAGGGGGGGGATGGGGATCGGCACGCAGGCGGTCCCCGGGGTGAGTGGGGCTGGGGTTGGGGTCGCTGCCGTACCCCCAGGCTTGCCCCCGGCTGCTGGGAGCTCTCCTGCAGCAGCTGTGGAGGCGGTTTCAGGGCTCAGAGGTTCAGAGGAAAGCTGCCCTCACTTGGAGAGCTTTCCCCGGCCGGGCTCCGAGACACCTTCCCCTGGGGAGGAGGTACACATGGGTGGTCAGGGTCCCTTAGGGGCTCCCCCGCACCCCCAGACAACAAGTGAGTGTCTGGGAACACACCCTCCTGGGAAAGAGGTCTCCAAAGCCAATCTACCTCCCCTTCCCACACTCTTCTCTCCACCCTCCTCACCCTCACCTCCCCCTCCAGCAGCAGAGGTGTCGTGGTCCCCCCCATAACCCCGATGTTCCCATGCTTGATGCTGCAGCCCCTCTCCCCGCTGTGCTCCCCCTGGGCTGGCAGTGCCGTCCTGTCCCTCTCGCTGCCCTCCATCCCAGTTACCGCAGGAGCATCCCACACCACGAGCAAGTGGGAGAACTGGGAGCCCCACGCATCCTTCCCGTTGCAGCAGTGCTGGTTGTGGCCCCATCACCCGACTGCAGAGCGTGCAGGGGAAGGAGCACAAAGGGCTCAGGGCCACCCCGGTGCTGTGCACTCACTGTGTGGGTCAGGGATGGTCTGGGGTAGCTTGGGCTCATTGAGGCCCTGAGGATGAGCGTTAAGGGATGTAGGGTGGGGACCGATTTGGCTTTATTTTCTCGGACGATAATTTTGGAGGTTTGGGTTTGTTTTTTTGTTGTTTTTTTTTTTTTTTTTTTTTTTTTGCCTTTCCTAATGGAAACGATGGATTTTTTTTTTTTTTTTTTTTTTTTTTTTTTTGCTATGCTGTACCGAGTGCGTGCCGAATATATTCGTCTTTCACACAGCCGGCTGCGGTGTGTGTGTGGTTGCGTTCCACGTGCCAGGTGAGGAGGAGGAAGGCACTGCGGGGCTGTGCCATGGGGCTGAGCTCCAGCAGAGCCCCACAGCTTGCCCAGAGAAGGGGGGGTGGGAAAGAGAGGGGGTGTCCCTGCTGGGAATGGGACCCAGGAGATCCCCACAGCTCTGAAGGAAGGCGGCAGAACCCCCACGCGGAGATGTTTTTCCATCCCCTCGAGGTTGGTGCTGTGAGGTCAGCGGGGCACGCAGAGTGCTGTGCTCTCCGTTCTGACACCTGGGTGGATTTTCATCTCTTAATCTCACTTAAGCTGGATATTAAGTGTGTGAGGAACTGTCGGGGGTTGGGGTGGGGAAGAAGGGATCGCTTCTTTTTTTTTTTTTTTTGTGTTTACTTTTTGGCAACGTCCAAACACCGCCGTGATGTTTCTGGGCAGGAGGAGCCCCGGCTCTGCCCCGACTCCGTTCCTCGGTTGTGGCTTTTATTTCCTGAGGTCCTTCCTGGTGTGGAGCTGTTGGTTTTGTTCCTGATGTGGTGCCAGATCCCGGAAAGCTGAGCACCACAGTCCGTCCCCATCCCTGTGCCGCTGAGAGCCGCTGCTCAGGGTCGGGTGGGAGCAGGAGTGGCTGAGGGGGTCCTCTGCGGTCTCCTGCCATGAGCAGAGCTCAGAAATCCCAAAGGGAGAAGGGCTGAGGTTGGGGTGGGTGGGATGCAGCGGTGCTGAGCTCGGGGTCGGGCTCAGCTCAGAGCTACGAGTGCTGCACCGATGCCTGCATGTGGCCCTTCCCGGGATCGCTTCTTTAAGGAGATTCTTTCCATATTTCCATTCCTTTTTTTCTATTTTTTTCTCCTTGATTAATCTCGTTCTATTTCCTCCTCCTTTACCTTCGAGCAAAGAAATCTGTACAATATAGGGGAAGTTTTGTATGGGAATAATTTTGCCAGCTGTCAGCAGCCATCAGGATTACAGGAAAACGCATATACGGTCACGTGGTATCTCCTATCACCATTAGAATAATGTGAAGAATTGCTTAAAAGGACCCTGTCAATTACATATTATATATATATATATATATATATAATATATATATATAGTTTTGCAATTTTTTACTCTCTGTGGTTTGTAAGATCCTTTTAGAAGCTTGGAAATAAAATTTCCTTCCCCATCTTTTTTCTTCCCTTTTTTTATTTTATATTTTCCTTCCATTTTTTTTGGGGGGGAGGGGAAACCCAAACTCGCTGTTTGCAAAGAGGGCTCAGAATTCAGGATGGAACACTCAGGAGAAAGGAAAGCACTCCACAGCTGCAGCTTTTGGGAGATGGGGTCTGCACGTGCAGGGGTTGCAAGCAGGAGACCTGACAGCATTTCAACCTGCGTGTGCAAAGCCAACCATGAGAGCTTTGTTTCCTCACTCCCAGGATGTGGATGTGAGTCTGACTGAGAAGTTCTCTGTCCTTGTTGGGTAGAGGAGGAATGTGGTGCTCTGGGAGCTCAGGGTTTGCTCAGTGAGGAGCTCTGCTGGGGGGCAATGGCAAATCTGTGAGGTATTGCTGTGTGCTGCGGTGCATACAGCATGCATGGCTCGTGTTCAGTACCTGCCCCCTGCTTCCCACAGTTAAGTGCAGTTTATGAGGACTGATTTGGAGCAGGCTGAGTGCAGCCACGTGTGCAGATCGGTTTTCCATCGCTGGGCAATAACGGCACAGGGTTAGTGCAGCACAGGGGGTATTGATTGCCTTAAAACGTGCAAAGTTATACCCTCACATCACACGCCATAAAAATATATGTAATTTAGGAAGTAATATGCTTTATGTGGAATCGAGAAGTTAGGAAATGTGTTAACCATGCAAGAATTCAAAGGGTTCACATACAACTCTAGCTTAAAAGAATTCCTACAGCACTTTTGTACCAATGAATCCGAGTTCTGCAGAGCTGTGCTTACCCACAGCGAAGCCCTTGGTCTCCTTATCTCCCCTTCTAAGGGACAGCAATATTTCAGGTGGAGTCAGCTCAGTGTTTTTGCATGACAGCATTGCACTAATTCAAGGCAAGAGCTGAGGAGCTGTCTGCATTTTCTTCTTGGAATAAAGGGAGGACCCTCTGCTCAGGCAGTGCTATTTGTCAAAGAAAGAGACTGTTAAATGGAAGAACTTTCAGTGAAGCTCGTCCCACTAGAGATGAAGGTGACGCTTCGGTGGTTGTTGTTACATGTGTGAAATAACAGAAAGTAAAAGCGTGTTTGGGACCTTTTGGCTGCAATGACGACGTTGCTGTATAAGCTCTGATCAGAAGAAACCCTGGGAGCACAGCATGTCAGAGCTGCCTGTGACTCCAGAGACACAGCAAAGGAACCACAGGCATCTCCGTGGGCTGGGATTATGAAGATTAAAGGAGGGCAGCTAAAAACAGAACTTCCAGCCGGCTGCTTCCAGCAAGGCATGGCAGCAAGACATCAGCAGCAGAAGTGCCACGTTGACATCACTGCCAGTTACCTCCACCTATGGTCTTCTGGAGCAATTAGCAGTCAATGTTTGGGCATTTAAAGTCATCACTTGGATGACAAAAAGGACTGAGTGACACTGATGCTCGTGATTTGGCTTTAATTAAAGGAAGACAGAATATATGAAAGGCAGAGATGAGAGTAGGTGATGTGAAGCCTTGGTGGAACTCCAAAGTCACGGGGCTTCTCAGGGTCAGAGTCTGCAAGAGAAAGAAGGATGTTTTAGGGTGTGTTTCTTCATCAGCAAGGAAATCATTAACAGCACAGCGAGATGCCTTCTCTCTTTTAAACTTGGAAGCAGAGACCAATCGTGGAATGATTGCTCATGAGCTGCACCAATGGCCTGCTCTTCTACAGTGCCCTCTGGACTCCATTTTGCCGTCCATCTGAAGAGAAAGTTTCCCCAACGTTCAGTGCACTCTTTGAAGCCGTCTTTAGGGGGTACGCAGTTTAATTACTATGGGAAACTGGTGAGGGTTAGCCCGGCCTCTCCTTGCACAGCGGTGCGAGTGCTGTGGAATTCAATGGAGTGCTCAGCATCCTTTTCCCCAAAACGGGAACTTTGCGTCTCTCACAGCACTGTTGTGATGTTTTAATGCGTGGGAAACCTTTTTGGGACACTGGTTTTAAATCCTGCGAAGGCTGCCGAGTTCCGTAACGACCGCAGCTGTTACGTATGGAAAGCACGGCTGAAAATGTGTTTTCTTTTTGCTTTGGATGCAGTTGTGAGGTCTGCAGCATTTGAATGATCATTTAACTCTCAGGTCTTACAGGAGGAGTAGAGCCATTCTGCTGCAGCTCCGTGCCCTGGTGGTGCAGAAGGCAAACCTTGCTGCACCAGTATGCCAGGCAGAGAGCGACCCAAGAAGTAGAAAAGAAGTAGAAAACCTCGGCTGTAATGAACGGAGCAGTTCCTAGGTGTCACTGCAGCCCCAGCTGACGGAACTGGGAGAGCCCTCCACTGGCACAGCCCCAGGGAAGTGGAAACCGATCCAACAAAGAACTTAAAGCTGCTCCGACTGCGAGAGATTTGCTATGAGAATATGGGCTGTGTTGTAAACACGGAGGTCTGGAGCCTTCCTCGGGGCTGAAATAACTCATTTGGCATTTAGCGCTGGTCCTGGGTATTGCTACTCTTGAAATCCTGTTTATAGGATGTGTTTTTCCTGTAACTGAAACTCTGGGATTCAGAGAAAGCTTTTCCCAGCAGCAGTATAACAGTTCCATCCCTCATCGTCCCCTCCTCAGCAATGTGATCCACAACACAGCGGCCGCCCGTCACCCACCATCAAACAGGGATTTGGTTCTGCTCACTCGTCCTGGACAGTGACATTGGAACAGGACTTCCAAGGGCAGCAAAGTGGCTGAGAACGGCGATTTCACATCCCTGGGGAACGTTACCGTGCCAAGATTAATCAATGATTTTCCAGAGAGCTCCCTCCCCTTTTATTTCCATTTTATTTTGGCCTCTGAGGGAAACACGAGTCCTTCCCGTTGGCCGAGGAACAAGAGTTCATCAGAACTGTGCAGCTAATCTCTTCTCAGCCAATAACCATTGGCACCACAACTTATCCAAGTGCAAAGTTTGCTTTGGTTAAGTAGTCGTGACACCATCAGAGTTGAAACAAAGCAAAATATCTTTGCAATGGAAAACGGATAAAATACTTTGCGATGGAGAACGTATCGTAGAGGTCAACCCAAGGTTGTGGTTGGACAACCTGGAGGCAGTTGTTCTGCAGTCACAAGGAGGAGGACAAACAGAACCTGAATTACTCCCAGCTGTGTGAGCGTGCAATGATTTCCACACCTGACCAGGTGACTGCGAGTAATGGTCAACAGGCAAATAAGCTCCAATAAGTTCATTAACAACTTAAAGAAATAATGAGAAAATACTCAAGGGTAGATTGCCATCAGCTTAGGAGTGCCGTAGGACTGGAGAAGGGTTTGTTTTTTAGTGGTAGGGCTGGCCACCTGAAATGCCACATAGAACAAGAAAGAACAAAAGCTTTATTAAAGGAGCAACTCTTTAACCAGTAAGACACCAACCTTCATCTTGGATGTTCCAGAGCAGCTCGTAGAAGTTCACAAATTGCTTATAAATGCACTTTAAAGTCTCATTAAAACCTTCAAATCAGCAGGAGGAGTGCTAACACACCACGTGGACGGCAAATCAGAGTTGTGTTGCACCGGACTGAAAGAATTAGAGCCCACTGAATATGCTCGTGTGCTGTGTTTTTTTCCCTTTTACTCTTTGTAGGCAGCTTCAATGAAATACATTTACACTTGATATCATGCAAATTGTCCTAATTTCCAGAAGCTGTGTTTCCTGATCTTTTTTCCTCCCACTTTTTGATGTTTGATGTGTTTCTCTCATAGCCGAGTCCCTCTTGCCAATACATGAGATGCTGCATATTTGATGAGGACAATTAAACAGGAGTTTTGTCAAAGTGCTTTAAGCTCCAAAGCCGATCTTCCTTCCCCCACCCCCCACTCCTGGCTGTGTTCAGCACTAGGAGAAAGGCCACCAAGATCAATAAGGCTTTTCCATTTTAACACTGATTTCTCTAGATGTGCCACTTAATAAAGCTAGAAAAAGTGAAGAGAATGCTTGTTAAGAAAATGAAGGCATGGAAACCACTCAAAAATGGGATAAGTGAGGGAATGATAGAAGCACAGAGCTGGAGTGGATGGGTAAAACCCCTTCAGGTCCCACCAATCACAGTCTCTACATCAATTTGGATGTAGAGACGCATGTCCACAACTTCTGGAGGGCAAAGAGTTGTTCTGCAAAACCTCCCGTGCTGCAGTTTGTGCCCATCACCTTCCACCATGGTGCTGGGCACCACTGAACAGAGCTCTGTGCTCCCACCAGGAGAGGATTGCCACCGACGAGGATGGGATTCGAACCCACGCGTGCAGAGCACAATGGATTAGCAGTCCATCGCCTTAACCACTCGGCCACCTCGTCTGCCAAATTTGGATGCTGAAGATGCAGTAAAGCTCCAGTTTATTGTCGTTATCAGAATGGCTTCTAATTAGACATGACTGTCTGGGTTGCCATTAAATCCTCCTCCATTTCTCTGTGCTATACTGCATTTTTGAAAAGGCTACGGACGCACCAACCGTATCTATTTCAACCCCACTGATAGCAGTAAGGAATTGTAAGGCTGCTGCTTCGTTTTCTGCTTTCTGATTCTTTTTTTGTTTGTTTAAAGCGTGATTAATCCCACACCAAGAGCTTCAGATGGATTTAATCAAATCAAACTAATTAAAATTAGTTGTGTGCTAATTATGCTCCGAGTCTCAGAGCTGACTCGAGACCGGGAGTTAACGCACTCTCCTGAGTCACACGGGGCAGAGAGCTTGGCCTCTGGATTTGGGTATCAAATTCATTTCCAAGTCCAATCCAACCTGAGGCTTTAAAAGAGAAGAGCTGACGCCAGTCTGCGTTGTCACTTCAGCTAAAGCTCCTTTGTCTCTCCACGACGAGATGATTACGGGAAAGCCTCTATCATCCCTTTGAATTGAAGAGTGGAGGGAGCAGCTTTTCAAACCCAAAGGTCTCCCATAGCCCTGGGTGGACACGTCTCACTGCCCGTTCCCCATCCCAATGGCATCAGCACAGACCTGCGTGGGAGGGAGAGTTAAATGATGCGAGCAGCCCTACAGCAGAGGAGCATGCATGGTCAGTGTTTGAAAAAAATAGCGTTGAACGCTTATTAATTGTCAGCCAGTGATGCAGCACATCGTGCCCCTTCGGGACCGCTCGTTTATTGTCCTGCCATCACCTATTAACATCAGGTGGGCTGAGTCAGCCACTGGAAAGCACGCGCCCTTCAGAAGGGAACCGGCGTGATTCTGTACCAAAATATTTGAATGTCTAACCAATAAATGTTCTAACAGCTTCACCCAACTGCTCCCACGGGGCTCTGCTTTCATTCTGTATTCCCTCTGAAGTGTTTGTTTGCAAGCGGATTCTCTTTCAAGTGTGCCTGTTGCTGACGGGCTTCTGTAGGAACGATTTAACACAGCTATCCGGAACCTCTGACCGCTGCAGTGCTGTATCGTTTGGCACTAAAGCTGTTGCTTCCATTCCTGACCGTTTTGGGTAAATAACAGTCATTAATTTTTTTTTTTTTTTTTTTTTGCATTTTGAAGTATTTACCCTGCTGCAGTAAAATGTCCCGCATCAGATGAGCTTGGATTCTATTACAGGAGAGGGAGTTGGACTAATTTAGAGCACATTTGACCATGTAATGCTGAGCCATTAACAGATAATTGAGGTTGCTCAGAAGCCAGCATCGTTCCAGCTGTAATTTTGTCCTGCTGCTCCACACCACAGCCACAGATTCTGCACCGCGCTCTCTTGCATGTTATGTGATTTGGTACCTCACACCTGAACCCAAACTTTCAGAAACTGAAACGTTTGCCTTTGGGTTTGCCAGGGATTTTGGGGGACTCGTTGACGCACTGTGCCCAGAGGTTCAAAACGAATCATGGAATCGCAGTCCACCCAGGTTGGAAAAGGGCTCTAAGGTCTTCCATCCAAATGTCTTTGTGCACAAAGGGAATGCTGTGGGAGCACCGGGTGCTGTGGCACCGTGGCAGGTGGTTCATGCACTGCATCTGAAAGTGGTTTCACTTTTTGTTCTCTCATCCAGATGATTTCTCAGGAGAAAACTGGAGGCACTCAGTCCTTTGGTTTGGGGTTTTCTGCCTTGTTTTGTCCCATCTTGTTCTTAATGCTCATAATGAAGCCAGAAATGTTCACTAATTGTAAGGCTAGCCATGCCATAAAACATCTGAAAAAAAAAAAAGGCCAAAAGTTATTCTTATCACTCAGTCTGTATTATTTGAGAGTGGACATTTCAAAATGGCAAGACTAGAAAGGAATCCCAAGGATCCAGATCCCAAAGACTGGGTTCTAATTAAAATCCCACCCAACCTCCAGAAAGTCAGGGCTGAGAACCTCTGCTGACCATGACTGATGAGAGACTTCAGACAAGCCACAAGCAGCCACGGCATGGCTTGGGGGAACTTTTTTTTAGCTCAGCTCTATGACATCCATAGCACTCCGGTGAAGCGATGTTCTGCGGTCTTAAATACATCCCCAAATGTGATTGCAGAGAGCTTTGTGAGGTACAGTTTGTCTGACAATTAACTGGAGTTTCATCAGGAGCTCTGCAAGTCATAGCAAGCACACCTCAAGGGAAATGTACTTTATTTTGGTGCATCCATCGTGCTCACCCAGTGCCTGGTAACAAATGGCAGCAGCACTTTCTCTTTTTGCTCTGCTTGCTGACACGATGGAATTAGGAGCGACCTCCTGAGATGATGGCCACAGAGTTTCCCTGCAGCCAGGAAAACCCTTTGCATGGGTTTAGAGGCTTACTTGAAGGAAGCATCTGTTATAATTAGGAAATCAATTCCCTTGCATCAGGATGTTGAGGAGGATTAGGCGTGACAACAGGCTACACCTGTAAGGAGGTACATAATAGAAGTTAGTGGGTGGTTTTTAGAAAGAAAGCTCTGTTTGCAAATAGTTTGTTGGTTGAAGGGCTTGAGGATCAAAGAAGGGTGGCAAGGTGTGCTACGGTGCTTAGAAGAAAGCAATGAGGATGAAGCACAGCTGCAAGGTAATTGAAACTGCTGTTATTTTCACTGCTTTTTTGTACTGAGGGAGTTACCAGCTCTTTGAGTCCCAGCCTGGAAAGCTGCTGGCTTTACTGGGAGGATATCCTGTAGGAGAGGAAACGATGAAGGTTTGAATGCAGGTAACAAAAAAGTCAGCGTTTAGGGTCTGAAGTGTGAGCTCAAGGCCAAAATGGGCCCTGTGAGGCCCAGCAGAGAGATGGGGCTATTCCAGAAAACATTAGCAAAGATCAATAAAGCTCACTGGGAGGAAAGGAAACCTAACTGCTGCCTCGACACAAGCAACAGCGAATTAGAAGGGAGAAAGACAGCGCAATTAAAACTGCGGGCGTGTTATCCAGAGCTGTGGTGTGTGTGGTTTTTGGGAGGAGGCTCCTGCTTTCTTTTTTTAATCCAGATCAACCATAATGGAGATAACCATCGCTAGTCTGAAAGACAAGGAGCAAACTTCCTGCATCCTTAGGTGGGAGATGCTGGTGTTGCAGGGAGCCTGGTGCAGGACGAGGTGGTTCACCCCGCTTCAGGAAGCGTGGCACTGCCTCAAAAAGTGCCAGTTTTCTGTAAAACACAGTTAAACATCTCAACCACTTGTAGGCATTCATTGGAGGTTCCACACTATTTGTACCAGCATCAACTACAACGCAGCGTCCTGGCAGCACTCCACCAGGGGCAATTGATTTTGCCTCTCCAGATTTCCACTCCCTGGGATCTGATTGAGTGGTTTTGTTTTTTTTCACAGCGAACCTAATCCACCCACAGGGCGAAAGCACTTTGCTTTGCTCTTGACAATCAAGCGTTTCGTTTGCGTTTTGCATCTGCCATTGAAGCGCCAGCTGCTGGTGGTGAGAACTATAGGGATTGATCATTATTTCCCCTATAAATCCATGGTGCAGTACTGCTGGCGTGGAGGAGCAGCCCTCATTCCAAGTCAGGGATGGCTGTGCTGCACTGATTGGAGATGTCAGAGAGCAGTGTGTGCTGCAGTGCGTTGCAGGGAAGCAGCACAGAGGAGGGGAAGGGATAACTGTGTGTGCTAGAACGTGCTTGCTGGATCTGTGTGCTATAGCACTACGTGGTCCAGCACATCTATAAATCCTCTTCAGACTGCTTGTTCACTGCTGCATCTTTTCTTACCCTTTTCCCTTCCGTTTCTGTACTCATTTTGGAGATGTCAGGCCACAGTGTTCTCCTTTAGGCTTCTGGTGACTGGCTGACAGTCTCAGCCCAAGACTTGATGCTCCCATATGTATTTTACAGCACAGCTGCATATCAATCATCTACTGGTCAACACTTGATGTCAAAGCATCATTGGAAGTAATTTACTTAAAAGAATGACAAGGAAAGCTCTAAGTCATGCAGACAGGGGAAACAGAGTCTGTTTAGTGCAGATAATTTGAGAGGCACATTTCTACCAGATTGCACATCTCCTAGTGGATAGGAAGGACTCTAGCATGGTGAATTATTTAGATGGGTAGGAGCACAGACAAGGGCATCTGTCCATGTGTTTTAGAAGCTTCTGGCACCACTAGGTGGGCACCGTAGATAATATTTTAGCAGTGCAGCAGTATGGTATGATAGAACCATCTCAAGAAAGGAGTGCAACCTGCAGTTTAATTACTCTAAGCAGACTCCTGCAGTTTTTTGTTGCTGTTGTTGTTTTCCTATTAAATGCATGAGTGAGAAAACAAAACTTGCATTTTCTCCTGCAAGTACGGCAAGCTAGATGATCCAAGGGGAGCCTGACATGGGCAGGGTTTCTCATGCTGCAAAGGATCTGCAAGCTTCCACACTGTGCATGGCACACAGCGAGCTGGTCTGCTGGCTGCTGGAAGCACTGGGACTGAGCAGGCTGGGCAATGCTCCTGGCAGTGCTCGGGAAGCGAGCTGGGGCATTAGTAAGTCTTCTGCAGAAGGCAGCTTCTATTGTGACTCGCTCAAAGGCTGTGTTACAAGATCTTATTTACTTCCAGCTTGCATAGTGGGGTTCTGTCTGACTTGAGCTCCCTAGGATCGTGGAAACTTGTCGGTAACAATGAAGTAACAGAATTTGTGCATTAAAATTCAAGAGGAGTGTTTTGAAGTCTTCCCAAGGAGGCGGTCTTTGGCTGCTGAGTGTGTTGATCTCTTTCCTTAGTGCTACAGCATCACCTTCTAATAAAATCAATGCATCTTGCAATTAACTCCTCAGAAGACAGGGTATCCTTGGCTACCATCAAACCAGGAAGCTCTCTGGTTCATATTCCTGTATTTCTGGCTTTAAAACTGTGTGTTCATTTAAGTAAAAGAAAAAATAATGGAGGGTGTTGGGAGCCTGGCAGGGAGACGTCCGATTCTCGTGTCACTTTGCTGACTGTATTTCTTATCTTCTGTAATGTTGTGAACCACAATGGAGACTCTGGTTGCTCTCCATCCACCTGTTCCCTCCTGTAATGCCCCTGCATAACAAACAAGAATTTTTCCTTCGTCGCCCTTGATTACCTGTAATCCTCTATGCAAAGCTTCTGGACATCGGGCAGGTCTGTGAAATGCTCTGGGATTATACAAGCTGATCTGGTGATGAATTTAAGCCTCTCTGCATTTCTTAAAATCTGCATAAGTGTATCTCTTCCTTACAGTGTAGCAGGCTTCCACTGATGCTGACACTTCACTGCACGCAGAAATACTGCAAGGCAGCAGCACTGAAATGGGATTATGGACTCTGATCTGAAGAGAGGCAGTTTGTACCCCGTGACTTCTGGTGCTATCTGTAATATGCAGTCACATTACGACTGTCCATATCAGTGATCGGGTTCTATCTGCACTGCTCAGGGATCTGCACAGCCCTCCATCGGCGCCTGCGAGGAGACCAAAAACTCAGCTTTTAGCCTCAAAATGCATCATCTACCTGCTGCAAAACCAGCTCTGAATTTGCTTTTAAACAGCGATCTCTTGCTTTTATGGACTACAGCTGCAGGAGCTGTGAGATGCTCTGCTGTATGGTGCAGCACACAGAGGTTTGTGTAAGGCCATCTCAGTTCCAGCAGAGTTGAGCTGCCCAGAAGTGTTCGCTTGTCAACTTCCCTCCTAATTTAAGACAACAGCGATCATCTGAGTGCCATCCAACAAGTGGATGTACTCTTCCCTTTTAAATAGCCTCACCTTTTCAGTTTTCATCTAAAGCATGATGCGGAATGAGAAATGTTAAAGATGGAAACCTCTGCTCTGTGCGCACAGATGGCCTTAAAATCAAACAGAAAACCCTCTCCATGCACTTCAGTGGTCAGCAGCAAAACCTCAGCCTGTGAGATGGTAATCTTGTCCAGGGAGCTGCCTCACTTGGTTCTTCCCTTGCTTCATATGCTGTCCCTTGCCGACCCCAGGGCTCTCCAGAAAAAACTCTGGAAGCAGATCGCTCCCTTGCACTCAGCTTGTGGCATCGAGGGGAAGATTCAATTCTTACGAGGACACGATTCAGGGAAGGTTTGGGAAATGTGACTCACTTCCCCAGGCTGGAAGTGAGCCAGGGGTGTAAATGCACAAGGCCTGGCAGGGAACCAAGGAGCCAGGATTTCACTGATACATCATCTGCCTCTAAAGGCTGAAGAAACAAAGCTGGCATAAGCTATTATCTTCCCACATACGGGATCAGCGTTTCACACAATCCACACTGGGTTAGGGTGTGTGTGTGCGTATCATAGACGTGCTTCTATCCTTTCTGGAGGTTAATTTTCAGGTTATTATCTGCTGGTGGATTTTTACATGTTGTTAGTGCTCACTTGCAAGGAGTTGAAAATTATGCTGCTCATTTGGGAGCTCTGGATGCTGGAATACATCTGAGTGCTTAAGCAATGGTGGAGAATGTGCTTTAAAAAGGAAAAGATACCAAGCTGTGTTGCGATTGCCTTCAATCTCTCCATAAAGATATGGACTGCATTGTGAAAATGCTTTAAGTTCAGCTTATAATGTCCACTTGGGATGGAAATGGCACAACAGGAACAGTGCTTGCAAAAACAAATGGGTGCTGACAGAGGTGAGGGTGAAGTCAAAGAAAGCTCATCCAGGAGTCGTATCAAGGCTCTTTTCTTCAGCTGGGACTTGCCTTCCTGAATGTTATGATGCCTTCTGCCAATATTCATCCTCCCTTCCCCACCTGAATCCTTGTGACACTTCACACCTCTCTCCTATTTTGTGGGTTCATCTCTCAAACATTTCTCATACAGGTTGGTCTCACATGTCGGTTTATGATCTCTATAAAACTTGATGTTCCTCTGATATGGGTAATTGCTTTAGATTGGCTTGTAAAACCTTTCAGAACTTGATGTCAAGTTCCTCTTTCAGTCCAAACCAAGCACAAGAAAACTTCTTTAGGTCCCAGTGATCTGCTTACTGTGTACCAGTGGCCTCGTCAAGAATGTTAATGTCTACAGTTAATTCACCCAGAATGTTTGTGCTGAAGAAAAATACTGCTGTGGTGATTAAGCTATGAGGTAAACTCACCCTTCAGTATGTTTAAAGACCTTGAATAGGGTGGAACTCCATTAGTATAGTGGGATCTGCTAGGAGGTAAACGTGGCAAGGCAGCTCAGCAGAATGTGCTGCATCCTGTGGGTTCCCCTCCCTCACTGCCTTCATTTTGGTGCAGAGCCGTTCTTTTAGCCATTCTTTTCATGGTGAACAAATTCCAGGCTTCCTGCACAGCCACGTGGCTTCAGCAGTGGTTCTGTGGGAGAACTATCAGCGGCTCAACAGGTAAAGCACTGATTGTGCTTGTCTGAGTGCTCCACCAGCAGGGTGTGAGTGCAGAACAGAAGAAATAATAATAACAATGAAAATTCTCTTTCTGGTAAAGCCTCCCATTGAACAATGGGCATTATCTCTGCACTAATATTCTCAGATTTTGAGATGTTCTGCTAAGAACTTCTATCACCTGCTGACCTGAAAGTATGCCATCCAACATCCAGAGTCACTACGTACCTTAAGGCTGATAAATGCAAAAAGGAAATACCTTCCAGACTCCAAATCCCCCTTCTGCTTTTGTGCAATCCAAATGTGATGCGCTGCTGGGAATTGTGCAGCCACTGTTCTCTGAGAAGAGTCAGTGTGTCTGACTGCTGCCTATGGAGGAGCTATGCAAGGAACTATGCTTGTGAAGAATGCCCTCCCTTCTATTGGCACAGAATGCTTTTAAATATTTGTCTGAAGTGATGTGCTTTCTAGAAAGCTTTCTAGCTTTGTGGTGGTGTAGGGGAAGTTCATTTCTCTTGCTTGGTTAACTGGAATGAGTTTTCCTTAAATAGGAATCGTGCTGTTATATAACAATGCATTTCAGTGCTTTTCTATTTATGGCCGATGGATGAAAGCATGTTAAGTGTTTACTGATTACCATCTAGTTCTTTTTGCGTGACAGCTGATGAGCAGATTGGGCTCCTGGTTAATAAACAGAATTCTAAATGAGGAAAACGCTGGGGCTTCAGATCTACTAATATTGCAGAAATAAAAATCTGAAAATAATAACGATTAAAAAAAAAAAAGCCATTTGTGAATCTATGGCTTCACACGTGCAGACTTCAACCACATGGAGTTCTCTCTGTCCTTCACTTTGGCTGCCTGTGCACACAGATACGCTGTCTCAGAACACCAGACTCTTCTAATTAATACCAGCAGAATGTTTCTGTGTTTCTCTTTTGCGGTTGTTTTTTTTTTTTTCCTACCTTTTCCCCTCTGTTAACTGTGGTTTCCTTTGCCTAAACACGTACTAATAAAAATGCAGGTGAGGAAACTCAAGAGAAGGGACCTTTCTGTTGGCATAGTGGGAGTGATCTGAATATCTGCAGCCTTCCAGGGCAAGATAGGAAAACCCTCTGGATGTCCATTTTGTCCCTGAGCTCTGAAGTTCCTTAACTTCCACAGAAAAAAGTTCTGAAGTTCTGAAGCTCCTGCCGAGCTGTCTGCCACGTCCCCTGGGATAGGCGACAAACTCCAAAACACAGACAGTTGGGTTATTTCCAGTGGAGCTGAGAACTGGAATGTTATTTTGATGGCATCTCTGAATCTGATTGCTGAAGCAGTTTCTTGAGACAGTGCAAGCAGCTTGCTGATTACAACGAGCAGCGGGGAGACCTATTGCTCCCCCGTTCTGCCTTTATTTGAACATCTTTCCATCAAAGAAATGGCGGTATTCAGACCACAAGCAGAAAATAGGACAAGCAAACAATTAAAAATAACTTCGACAAACAAAGCTGTGCCTCTTGAAACTTGAACTACTGGTTATGGCTGGAATATATAAAGAAGCTGAGTTGAAAGGCCTCAGTGCTGGTTACATGGGCTGTGTCCCGAAGGCGAGCCAGAGGAAGGAATGAAAGGGCAAGTCTTATGGCTGCGCCATGAGCCACACGCACAGTGCTCAAAGAGCACGCTTGTGGACTGTGGTGGATGCTGTCACAATGAGGAATCTCTTTTTATTATTTTTTTCTCCTCCTCTGTAACAAAAAAAAAAAAACACCCAGATCCACTTGGTGTCAAGAAAGCTTGGTTTAAGCTAAAGAAGACTTGGTTTAAGCACCAGAGTTTTCTATTAATGTGTAGGAATACATGACTTGTAGAAGTTTCACTCTGCAAACACCGTCTCATCATGTTGTGGCATTCAGTGCCTTCTGTAGAGCTCAGCAGAAGTCACAGCTGCTGTGTATGATGAGGAAGGAGATGTAGATGGACTGGCTATTACCTTCAGCATGCTTCCAAATGCGGAGGAAACTTACTTTAGAAAATAAGACAAATATTAAGCCAAATGGTGATTAAAAAAAATAATTGCACGTATATTAATTGCATGTCATCACCTTCCACGTTGCTTAAGCTTCTCTTGATGTGCCTGCAGCCACTTTGCTGCTGCTGTGGTGTTCGTTGTGCTGCTGTTATTTCCCAATCATGGCACTACCTGGAAAGTGAGGGGCAAGCAGTCCCATAAAGCAGGAGCAATACAGGGAGTGAGAGAAAACCTCGTCTGAAAAAAAGATGAGCAGAAGGGACCTAGAGGTTAAAGACGTAGAATAACTTTGTATGGGAACTGTTGAACCACAGCCTGAACCACTGATTGATCACCTGAGGTGAGCACTGAGTCAGCCATGGGAGCACAGGTGAAGGCAATGCACCTGTGTGACCAGAAGGGGTGGAGTCTGGCTCCACCTCTCCCAGACCCCATTTAAGGGCTGACCACCACTGGGGAAGGGTCTCTTGTTGGAGATCCTTCCCCTGTGGAGTTCCAGGCAAGCCTCAACTTTCAGTGACAGGTGAGCCTTTCCTTATTTACCTATTGTCTTTATACTATCTGTATAAGCCATATGAAAGTATACTGTCCACCTTCATTATTCTGTGTTGGTACTATTCTTTTGGGGTATTCACTCTATGAACTTGATGAGTGCTCCTTGATGTTTGTATTGCCAAGGCAGGATGAAGCTTACACTAGAGTAACATCAGGTCACCAATAATGTTCTCCTGAAAGCTGTGTTGTCAGAAGGTAGTGAAGAATTGGAACTTCCTGAAGTAGAAAGTCCTTATAAGAGATTATGCCCATTGGATGCTGACCTATGATCTGAACCCAGTGTTTGCAGAGAAACCAAGCTCCAGGCTGCTGAGACTTTACCTGCAAACTGAGTTGGGGGCTGCGTTAAATTCCTTTCCTGAGATTGCTTCCTGTCCTCGAGTGTGATTTCATTTCATTTTCTTGCATAATCTCATGGAATGCTGATATCTGAGCTCAGAACAAGGACAAAAAGCAAGCGTCAAAACCCCATTTTACTCCTAGGTAGAGTGTTTAGCACATTAAGCTTAAAAATATCATTGTGGTATTGATGTTATGGCACGGTCAGTTACGGGTGATCTCAGTTGTACAGTGTTTCTTGTTAGCCATCTGAATTAATTCTTGAGTTTTGCTGAAGTGTAGACAGATAAATCAATGCTGCTTGTCTGGTAGGATGTGTGACAGAAGCTAATAAATACCACTAAATAATGCAGTGGAAGCAGAAAGCCAATTAATATTGGAATGTGTTCTGACCCACCTGGCTCTTGCTTCATTGACTATGTAGGTTAAGATGAAAGTACCTCTATATGAGCAACAGGAACTGTACTACCAGCTTGTCTTGGGGCTTTTCCTTGTGCAGTGGAAAAGATTAGATTTTCTTTGCTCATTACACAATGATGTAATGTTTTTAGTGAGCTTGATATGTCCTGGTTTGAAGCTGAGCTGATTTTTTTTGTAGTGTGTTCTGGGGGAGGCTTGCTGTTTGCCCTAATCCTCAAGGGCACCGTGTAACACAGCCCTCTGCCTTTTAACACTGGTACACAAAACCGTATGTTAGGGTAACAAAAAAACCACGAAGTTTAGTTTTAGAGTTTCCAGTTATTATCTGCAAAGAAAAAAAAAGTCACATTAGGGAATCTGTTAGATCTCTTGAGATGGCTGCAAATCTTGTTGTTGGTTGGCTGTGTGATTATCTCAAGCTGCGTTCATTCTTCAGATCATAAGGAGCTGAGGAGGTGTTGAGAGGTGCTCACAGCTCAAAGCAGACAGAGGGAAGAAGGATTTGTTCATCGTTGCGAAAGCAGGAAAACATGTGTTGGAAATGCTATTACTGCCCCAAATGTGTCCCTGCAGGTGTTAGCTGTACTCCCAGACCAGGGCTGAGGTGCCTATCTTCTGTACTTTGCAACTGAGACTTTGCAGGATTTGGGTAGGAGTCAACGCTGTAGCCAGAAATCTTTGCGCAAAGATGTTTGAGCAAAAGCTCAGCTCTGGAGGCAGGTTGTAATATATAAGGGAAGAAGACCCTTTTAAGAATAATTTAACTAGAATGCTGTAGCAACAGACGCACAGGAAACTGAGCGATGAATGCTATTGAGAACTAGCATGGGAGTCAGCACTGAGTGAAGATGAGGATCCCAGAATGGCCCCATCTGACATCTCACAAAGAAAGTAATTTGAACCCGTGATAAACTCTTGATGGCATTTTTGCCAGGTAACACAGGTAGAAATGTGAATGCACCCACACCTGTAAAACCTGTCTGCATTGCTTTGTGACAGAGCACTGACAGCAATGGGCGATACCTTCTTCTGTTTCCTCGTGGAACTGCCTCATTGCATAGTTAACAGATGTATAGTTAATGGCTCAAATAGTATTTATATAGATGTATGGTTAACCAAGTACACAGTTCAAATAGTATGGTAGTCAAGATGTATAACAAGAAGGATTATCACAGTGGAAGGGAATAATAAAAAAGAGATGGAACGTTCACCTGTGTCACAGGCTCACAGGGGAAAAACTCCAGAGGGAGTTATTTCCAGAAAGAGACCCTTCCCCAGCGACAGTCAGCCCTTAAATGAGGGCGAGGAGAGGTGGAGCCAGGCTCCATCCCTTCTGGTCACACAGGTGACCTGCCTTCACCTGTGCTCCTGTGGCTGACTCAGGTGATCAATCAGTGGTTCAGGCCATGATTCAGCAGTTCCCAAACACTCATGCAGTGGCACCTTAAACTGGCAGGAGAGACTGAAAACTTAACAGGCAGAGAGAGCAAGCTGTGTGATGGAGCTACCCTGGCAAACTCTGTAGCCTCACTGGTGTAGGACCTGTGGGATTCCCCCTGCAGTTCTTCCCTTTGCTGTTGTCCCCTGCAGTTCTTCCCTTTGCTGTTGTGTGCTTGCTTTCCACCTCAAGGAGATATTTGGGCAGCTTGTGCTGTTTGCTCATTTGTACAGCTAGTTTTCAAATTTCCTGGGGGCTTCTTCGTCATGTTTTCTCCTACTACACAAGTGCACTTGAATGTGCTTCTTTTCAATTGCCGTGCAATTTGAAAAGTGCTTGTGCTCTCCGTTTGGCTGCTATTGCATATTTTACTGTGGTTATGTCCTTTTCTGTGCTGTGAGAGCAAACTGATGTCACTGTGACACTGTGCAGGTTTTAACAAACTTAGGAACAACTGAAGAGCTCATTAAGACACGGTACAGCAGACACTTCCCATTATATTTGGTTTTCCTTGTGCTATTCCTGATCTACTGTACACAAAGATATGACCAAGGTGACAAACATTTCAAATCTACCACCAAGATGTAATCTAAAGATAAGTAAACTGGGAGCCTGGCAGTGCCATTAATTTTGAGAAGCTGGAGTATTTTGTTTTCCAAAACCACATTCACAGTCTGAAGCAGATGGAAGTGGTCATTCCAAGGGGGTGACATCAAAGAATGAGAAATGGCTGTGCTGTTTTGCACAACTGCCTCATTGCCCATGGCCCCAGCAAAGCAGAGCTTCCTGAGCCTCAAACAGGTCTTGAATGGAAAGTGTAATCTGTAATCAGATAAGAGGTCTGCATTCAGTTTCGGGCTCAACTAAAACTTATCCTGCAAAAAAACACTTCTTATGGCATCCATAGCTCCTCACTCAAACAGAAATCAGAGGCCGAGGTGCTGTGAATACAAACACACTGAAATGGTGGGGGACAGTAAAACCCACGTTGGGAAGGCTAGGTGTGTCAAATGGTCATGGCTGGGTTGCCTGTATGCATGCTAAGGATGTAAGGGAGAAATAAAAGATGAAGATAATACACATTAGGAATGTGGTGGGGAACTGAGAAAGCACATCCTCGGTCTGAGGCGGTACAGAGAAAACCACCAGGAAGGTGGCTGAGATGGGGGGACCTGGAGGATAAACTTTCCTTTGAACTCCATGTTGCTGATAAATTAGAGGAAAGCTTGAGTCGTGCTCCCTGCAGAGAAGCAGCGAGTTGCATGTGTATAGATACAACACAGTAGTGCTGCTCTCTATTGTTTTTTTTCCCTCCCCTGCCATGGCTGCTGGAGTAAAAGCAGCCCTTCACTCCCCAGACTCCATTCTGATGTAAGCGAAGCTCTGAGTGGAAATAAGATTTTGTCCTTACACGGTTACAAGATCAGGGCACCAGTTAATTTTGACTCTACTTTTTCCCCAAATACCAGAGGCCTATTTTCTGCTCTAGATTGACTTGGAGATGTGAAACAGCAGTGATGTCAGTGGCATTACCTCAAACCTACGAGTGCGCACTTGAATGGGCTTAGCCTTTATTTTAAAACATTTATCTTTGTTGAATTGTGTTGGTTTTCAATAAGGGAATGCCACCACTGTGCAGCAAATTGGAATTAGAAATGGACCTGTTCTATTCCCCCTGCACTAAACCTTGGAAGAGAAACAAAACCAACCAAGAAGGCAGCGCCAAAATTTGCATCCGTGAGTCCTGAGTAGTATTCTTAATTGTGCAGAGATCCACAGTGTAAATCACACACATCAAGAGCAGCATCAACATCCTCTGTGTTGATGCAAAGTCCTTCTGCAATGATATAAACCTGTAATGACAGCAGTTCCTGCAGAACTGCATAGGTCTGGGTTTTGTCTGCAGAGATAAAGTTGTGCGACCACCATCCCTGCCCAGAAGGGAAAAGCTGCCCCTCTGCTGTCATATTCAGTGAGCAGTCTGTTCTGTAAATAATTTGGAGCTTTGTGCTTTGGAATGGCATATCCCTTTAAAAAGCAGCCTGCTGGCGGCCCTGCTGACTGACTTTGGTGAAACAATGCCCTGATTAGCTCATCCTGGCAAACTTCATATCGTTTTCTCGGGATTTACTCATGCACATTGTTGGGTCGGAACTTGTTCGACGCCTGCTATTGAAATTACGGAGGCTTCGTTTGCTGCTTTGATACAATGAACAACAATAACAAGAAGTCACTCCGCTCTTTTTGATATTTTAAACTCAAATAACTCATTTTAAATTGCCCTTATCTCAACCAAATCTGAAATTTAATGACTTCGTATTTCATGCAAAGCCGTGTGAGTATGACTGCAGAGCTTTGCCTGCACGCTGAGGAGCAGGGCAATTAGGAGACGTGCTTCATCTCTGCCCTTTGGTTCCATGTTTGACAGTGACCTGAAAGGCATAGCTGCATATTCTGTCATTCCTAGTTTGAAAATTATTTTCAGGTGCCCTGAATAACACTGCTAAACCATTTCCTTCAGTTCTCAAAGACAAAATTTATAGTTACAGTGTAATTCCTCCTTAAACTTTCCACTGTGTGACAGTTAAAAAATGACCTAAAAATGTAAACGTGAGCTCTACTTCCAAGGTTCTGTTACTAAACTCATTTGTCTGTATGAAGAACGCAGAGGAAATTCACTGCAGTAATAGAGGAGTGATGAAATCGCACAGCATCCGTCCCATTGCTATTTCTGAGATGGGACAAATTTCAGAATGTGTTGGGGACATTTCCAAAATCCCCAGCTCTAATCTGAGGTGTCTTCATGTGGGTCAAATACAGTTTCCTCAAATACTTAAAAGCTGTGTTGTTTCAGCTTCTGCTTGACAGATCCATTGCCTACAATTGGAAATGTAAGGGCTTGTGTGGTCCCAGAATTGCTGATGGCAGATCCATGTTTGCTTCCAGGACTCTAGAAAACAAACTGTGTGGATAGTAGAGGGAAATAATGTGCGGATGGGAAGCCCCTTTCTCCTGCTCTTCCTTGGCCTCTCCCCAGAGCTGTATAGCACATAGCGAAGAAAAATATTTCCAGATTACAAAGAATATTCTTGAAATGTTCGTATTTCATTGAATCCTATTTTGGGGTAGGGGAATGTCCCCTGTACCAATCAGGGCCTTCCTTCAGAAATCTTTATAGTTCTGTTTTACAGATAACGATACCACTCTGGGAAGTTATAAAACCAAAAGCTGTGGTTCTATCATCCTAGAAAAAGCAGAACCAAAGCAGGCAGCAGTGAACAGTTTCCAGTTAACAGATTGTGACCCTGCAAGTCCTATTTCAACTTCTGACCTTTTGCATGTTAATACCATCACGGGAACCACAATGTGAGCCATTCAAGCCATGCCACAGTTGCTCCATTCTGAAGCGCTTTGTACGCTCCTATGCCACAAAACAATTCTGCCCTCTGTGTTCTGGAGGACAGGCGCAACCTTGGTGGTGATGGTGTTAGCGTTCCGCACTGATACGTATCCATTCACCACTGGGGGTTGGACTCGACGATCTCTAGAGGCCCCTTCCAACTCCTTCAGTTCTGTGATTCACTCCCAGATTAATTCTGGCCTTTAAAAAATTCCTTGCGACAAGATCAGAACGCAGCAACTTCTCATGCTAAATTAATTACTCTGGAGGATGATGCATTCACCACGCTGTTAACAACTTTTCAAGGATTAAGTGCCTATCATAAAAACTCTGCACGTTCCCTTCACATTTTAGTTTTGCCACTCAAGCTTTCAGTCACTGGTTTTGCTCTTTAAGAAAGAAAAGAGCTCGTCTTTATTTTGGTTTGCGTGCCAGCTGATGGAGAACATTATGACTGGTGTGTTGGTACTAGGGAAGATCTTCAGTACATCCTACTTCTTCTGGAACATCCCAGGGAAGTTCAGATGTTCACAGGCTCTACTAATGTGGGCCTGGAGGTCTCCTGCCAGCCTCTGGGTGCCAATTCCAAGCTCTGGGTGCCATGTCCAGGCTCTGGATACCCATTCCAAGCTTTGGACAATACAGCTTCAGGTTTGAACAATCAGTGTAATTTACTGCAGTGTGCAGTACAAATGAAGAGTAGGGATGAAAAATTCCTGAAAGCTACATGTGCCGGGGGTGTAAACGTTAGTCAATGAAGACAGATACTGTGAAATTATGTTCTACATCTCCAGATCAGAAAATGATCCGTGTTACTCAGCTTTAAAATGATTTAGGCTGTTTTCTCAGGGGCACTGCAATTTCCTTTCTTTTTTACTCGGATAGTTTTACGTTTATTTAAGCTGAGACCATAGCGTGCATAATCTTCTAATCTCACAGTCCATTTTAATATACTTAGTTCCACCATTTTTGTTCCATTTGGCTTTGAATTTAGGATACAAATGACAAAACACTCTCTTTCACAATGTGAAAATGAGCCATCAAGATAAACCTTTGTGTTAAGGAGAGATTTACTTTAGTTTCAACTCCCTGTTGGCACCAAGCAGATCAGAGTTAAAACTAGAGGGAGCTATTGCTCACAAATAACTCTTGATCTCTATTAGCCTCTATTCTGAAATTAGAAAGCTATTCTTTCCACCCGATCGAGTGGAAGTATACACGTTGCCTGTATCAGAAAGCCACGGAAGCAAACGTGAGGATGAGTGAAAGATTAAATTCAGGTGTTCTTTGGTTTAAATGTATAAATACTTTCAGTTAACAATGAGCAAAATGGTTTCATTTCACTTTCGAAGCAGAGCAAGTGCCTTGATAAACGCAATCAAATGGAATTGAAAAATATTAAAGAAGTGATAGAGCAATGTGCAGATGCATTCATTTTGAGTGAGGCTACTGAATTATCTCAATAACTACCAAAATTAAAGAAAAGTAAACAGAAATGTTTCTTCTGGAAATAACTATTGAGTTACTCCAACAAACTGAATGCTCACAAAGCAGTTTCGAAGTTGGATACATAGAAATATCTGTAGGGTAAACTTTTTCCCTTTAAGAGCTGCGTGGATGTCAAAGAATGGTCATGTAATGTAATACCTGAAATATGTAGAAGCCAAATATATTCGTTGGCACAAATGTCCTCTGGCAGATTGAAATAAAACACCCATGTGTTTCAGGGCTGCCTGGTCAGGCTCCTGTGAAACTTGTCCGTCATCAGGTCACTCTTGGACCACTGTCCTCCATTCTACTGTAATCATAAAACAGCTGTGAATTTGCTCAGCTTACCGCCCTTTCCTGTAAGGTACTGAGAAAACATCGTGCTGTATCAACACATGAGGGCTGGATCCAGCACATGCAGTGCTACCGAGGCTGAGCCTGCTTGTTTCTATAGAACTGAGCTCAGTTATGCTGAATGCTTCCTCGGCTCTTACACCATGGCACTCAACAAGGCAGTACGTGTGAAGATTTCCTTACTTCTTACTTGAGAATCTCTCTACCTGGGTGGAAGAAGAGGTTTTGTAGAGATTAGTGACCTCTTTGTGGAATTTGTATTTTATTAAAATTGTAGAATTACGTTCTATATGCATTAAATATCTCTGTTTTCATCATGAAAACAGAACAAAGCTGCTATGCATCCCTTTCTTGTATGCAGCGTGCACAGGGCTGAGAAAAAGATTTCCAATTGAGCTGTAGGAATAGATGATTGGGGTTAGCAAACAGTTTGCATTGTGAACGGTGTTTTCCTCCGTGTGATGCTGTGTGTTAAGTATGGGCAGAGGGCCTCAGTCTGCCCTGTATCTGGGTGAATAATGGCAACACCTCTTCACCTGGGAGACACCCAGGGGAAATGAGACTAAATTAGGAGGCTGGCCAGTGGCAAGAAAAGGTCTTGCTAAATAGTTGTCTCATTTCTGTGATACACAAAAGCAAACCAACAAAACAAGTCCAATCAAGTGCATCTTATGCCATTGAGAGAGGGCAGGGTGCATCTGCAGCTGCATTTTGTTCAGGTGTGGGGCAAACTTTTGTAACAGCTCTGTAGTCTCCACTTGCTGTGGAGCAGACTGGGAGAGCACATACTAACATTCCTTTTGGATGAAGTTTAACTGGAAGACAGGCTCCAGCTGGTAATTAGCGTTCACTCATGTGACCAGCCAAGCGATAGGCAGAAGTGGAACCTCCTAAAATGTGTATAATGTGGATGTCAGGTCCTTGGCTTCGACTCTTGCTCTATAAATCTATCGAGCTGCATTATTGCCTGATGAAGATGTTAGCCAGAGAGATGTCTGAGATGGTAGAATGAACTTCCAGAATGCTAGAGCCCATGACAAACCCTTTGCTGACCTCCTCTCCAACACTTGGATGCACTTTTTTGACTTGAGCTTCTCTACCACGAGGATGTAGCACTACAGCTTTTGGGGAGAAGGGAACAAAAACAGTAAAATCAAAGCATTGCCACGTGTAATTCTCTCACTGGAAATATGATGGGGGGGGGGGGGGAAGCTGTCAATTATCATTTATTTTGTTCACACAGTACACTGATGATGGCAGCATAAGAACCAAAACAGAAGTGAGGTTGGTAACTGAGCACTGTATTCAAACTAGCATTAGGTAGAAGCATCAAAACATGAAGGCAACTATTGCAAAAGTAATGTTACTTAGAAGAGGAAGCATATGGGAGAGGCATGCACGTCCAGCCAAAACGTTCACCCTGTGCCTGTTCTAATGGTTGCCAAGTTCTGGGAAGATCACTTCGCTTTGTAGAATGGGAAAGTCAGAGTGCAGCCAAGTTAAAGTAATATCCTCTGCATTTGCCAATAGTGTGCATGTTAGGGAATGGCTCTGACCTACATGTAATGACCTGATTTGAGAACGAACTCCATCCCACAAGGGAATGTTTACTCTGCAGACTTGATTTCACACTGCAGAAGACGGAATTTTTCCATATCTGAAGCACCGACTCACACCCTTCAGCCCTCCCTGAGAGCTATGTCCACGCATTACCCTGCAGCACAGGAAGCACGGAGGCAACATCCCAGATTTTTGCTAATTAGTTTAGCACTTAGGCTGCTCATTTGTGCTTTAGGAGAACTGGAATTCTACTGCTGGGGACTGAAAGAGTCGTTCAGGGATCGATGGTCACTGCAGCCCCCAGTGAAGCAGGCTGGAATGGAGATTTCCTCCCTGTTTCTGGCTCATTGAAATTTCACCCCGAAACTCCATTATCCAGACATGTGGGCTGGGGGAATGTGTGGTGTTTGTTGCTCTTGAGAGGGTTTCATCACAAATGAGAAATCAAACTGTCCTCAGTGCTCGAGATACAGCTGGGCATAGCCAGTATTTAACTTTTCTGGGAACTTGGCTGGAGGATTTACAATTCCTTGGCTTTTAGACTCTTGATTGCTAGCTGGTAAATCAATAAATCAAATGGTGATTTCCTCAACAAATCAAACAAAAAACCCAACTCCTCGTGTTAATACACTTCAACTGTTCTTCTGATGTCTAAAACGTAACGCACAACTTTTGGGGTATTTTGGACTTAGGCAAGAGTTCAGCGAAACCACCGAACAGTGTTTTGGAAAACAGATTAACCTCTGTGATGAGCCACGTCTGTTTTGAGAAATATCCCACTCTGATGAGAGACGCAGCACCAAGTTTTCATGTTTAATACATTTCAACTCTGAGAATCTCCTTATGGAGATGACAGCAAATGGAAAACAGACTATGAATAGCAATAAGCACAGATATCCAGATCTCAGCAGATTAAAGATATCCAGGAAATGGCGTGACGATGGCAGAGGTGGGCTGTGTTTTACAATGGCCTTAGGGTATCTGGTGAGACTGGTGGTCAGACGTGGTGTGCTGTAGCTGATCCTTCTACAGGTGGACACAACAAGTGGGAGTTCTGGCTTAGGGAGAAGTGTTTTTCTTCATGTCAGTTGACACTTGTCCCAGCTGCTGTATCGTGGATGAACAGGTAGAGTACTCAGAAGAGCTGGGTTTCTATTAGTGTTGCAACTGGTGTCTGTGGATGACTGAACTTGACTAAAACCACGCAAATAGAAGAATACCTGAGTTATCAGTGCCTTACTCTAAGAATAATTTCAAGCAAAAACATTATCAAACTTATACAGATCGTAGAGTCACCAAGGTTGGAAAAGACCTTCGAGATCATTCAGTCCAACCATCAGTCTACCACCAGTAGTTCTCACTTCACCATGTCCCTCAACACAATGTCTCTTGAACACCTCCCGGGTTGGTGGCTCCCCCACCTCCCTGTGCAGCCCATTCCAGTGCCTGACCCCTCTTTTGGAGAAGAAGTATTTCCTAATGTCCAACCTGAATCTCCCCTGGCACAACTTGAGGCCACTCCCTCTGTCCTAGTAAGACTCACCCCATTCTGAAGCTATCAGGAACTTCAGTTCCACTCATACGATGTTGAACATCTACAGAGTGGATAACAAAGATGATCTGGGGAGCTCTGCATCACTACTGCATCATCTCAACCCATCCCTTGGACTCACTGATGCTAAATCCAGTGGTAACACAAGTATTTTTACACCATGTCTGGCGTGTCTCCTTGTTTTACTCAGCATTTGGGGTTGCAGGTGAGTGATGTTTCTTCACTGCGTTGTGGAAGCACAGCTTTGTCAGACACAAAAACCTCACTCCTCTGAGGAACTGAAAGATGCAGTGTGTACAGAAATAGATGAAAAACGTAGATGTTTGTTTCGATATTTCTTCTTAAGTTCTCATGTTTGTGGTTCTTTGGATTTCGGATTTTTAAGGCAGGTGCTGTAAAATTGAATCCTTTGCTCTGCTGGTTCTGTTTGAGCACAATTCAGTCTGAGCAGCGTGCTGGATGGCCAGAGCTGCCTGGAGCAAAGACAGGACTTTGGGTTTTCCCACTCCATTTTATCCTTGTGCAGAGTTTTTGTTTCTTTGTAGCTTGCTCTCTGTTCTGTTCTGTAGTTTCAGACTTGCCTCAGGAGCAAAACATATTATCTGCCTGCAACGAAAGAGATTTTTCTATGTTGTGCACCTGGATGAGATGATCTCATGTCTGACTGTTCAGCACTTGTATTCCTTATGAGGTAAATCACATGATAAGAGTTAATCCACTAAGTGACTAAGCTCACCACTAATGGGAATAATTACCTGACCTGGTAATGCAGTAATCTTGGTAAATATAAACAGAAAACACTGCAATCATTTATTGGAACTTAATGTTGTGTTCAAGAATGCTCACTGCTAAGATAAAAGTCTCTAAAATGAGGAAGCTGATGCTTCTCATGGAGCTTTCTATTCCCCTTTCCTTACTTGTGAGGAAAACCCATCACGGACAACAAAAATTGCTTTGTTTTCCAGTTATTCCAAAAGACTGCAGGAAAGCTGCCATCAGCACAAGTAGTCTTGCTGTGCAACTGCACAGTCATCTTGATGATCAGTCTAATTGCACAGCTGTGTATTTTTCGTTTAACTTTCCTGTTTTAGTGCTGTCTTTGTTAGTTTGAGCAAGTGGAATGGCTGTAGATATCACCTTGGCCTGCTCAAGCCTCCTCACACAGTTAAAGGAACCCCTGGCCAATACCAACATCATTTAGCAATCCTTATACTCCTTGAGAGTTTGGCCCAGTGAAATTGAGGGGGTAAAGGCAGCAGTGCCTTGCTGCTATGCACTGTGCTGTGGATAAAGCTGTCAGAGTGGCCAGTAAAGCTGAACTGCTGCGTGCCAGAATCTAAAGCAAGGGCCTAGAAAAACCTATTCCACAAGTTAAAAACCACAGCTTCCACCAAAAATCACAGTTCAACTTAGAAAAAAGACAAGCGTTCATCGTTTGGGTCTTGCAGACCTATGTTTGTGTGATGTATATTTAATCTATGAGCCTCTGGATCATGACCAGGACTCATGGCACTGTCCTAAGAGAAACGAGTAAAAGAAAAGCTGTTTTTCCTTCTGGGTCTCTATTCAAAAGTGCATTACAAAGTTTGCCTGTGTGGCTCTTAGTGAGAGGTCTAGCCTCATCAGAGCTAAGCATTTTCTGAACTTCTTAATTCCTGCACCCCGTGTTTACTCCTCTGGCAGATATGGTGCAGTCGGAGCCAGGCTGCAAGCACTGCAGGTCAGGTGTTGTATGTACAGAGCCAACAGCTGACGTGAAGTCGGTGCTAACAGGTATACCAGCTCAAAAATGGAAGTAGTAGCTTCACAGCCTTGCCCATAAATATGACAGTTTGCACCTGCCTGAGCGGGTAGGTTTGCCTGCCAAAGAAACGGCCTTAATTTACACACTGGAGACAGATTGCATCCAGCGCTGTTTCTAACAAAAGCTCCTACACCGCTCAGTGTTCCCTCCTCCCCTTCAGGCTTTTAAATTATTGAAGGCTGAACAGCAGCTGCAAACAGATACATTTATCTCAGGATAGCCATGTCATGTCCTAGCAGTCTTCCTGGACCTTGCTTCAGTTGTCCCATTTTAGTTAGTTTAAAAGTCCATTGTGTTGTTCCAAGTCAGAGGAGTGTCTGTGTGAGCTTCGCAGAGCTCTAAATTTACCTTCAGTGACTCTGTATCAAAGTGGCCCGATCTGCAAATCAACAGATGATCTAACTGCCATCTTCGCAGATTTCAGCTTGGCTCCAAAATGCATTATGTGATCTCTCTGCCTGTTACATAATTACTAGTAATGAAGACTAGCATTTGGAATTTAGCTGCGAATTATTTTGATGATGCACGGAGCAGAAGAGGCTCCAGATGCTCTCCTGAATAGCTATCGTTGCTTAGTAAGCAATTAGGAGCAGTCACCGTCTTTCACTGTATTTAAACAGCAAGTGGGCTACTGGGGCCTAATCCATATAAAAGCATGTAAGTGCTACTGAAATGGAGCAATATTCCAAGGCTGGGAGCAGAAAACCCACGTGTGCCCGTGTGGTGAGCAAATATAACTATAAATAATTAAGGATACGCTTGAAATACATATATTAAAGTATTAAAATATTAACCCCCACAGAAGATAAAGGCAGAGCAAAGGTGCTGATGGAAATGTTGCTGTATGGCTTTTTTTTCCTCGTGAATGCTATAAGATAATGGAATAAATATGCTGCCTTGTTTAGGAATAACCTAAAACATGTGATGCAGGCACCTCTTGGCTCTCTGTATTGCTTTCTGGTGTGTCTGAGCTGTCTGAGACTCTCCATCCATCTTGCATGGCATCTCCTGCAAATATCCAGCCCTGCTGATGGACTTCTGCTAGTTCTGTGCTCTGTATCTCACAGCAGGTAACCAAAAGCTGCTCACAAATCAAGGGCATGGGTATTTCTTTTTCTGTTAGAGAGCTTCTGTTCAAACATGCCTTGCAACAGGTGACAATTAAAGATTTGTCTGACTGAGCGCAAAAGCAGTGGTTGCAAAATTGATGGCTGCCTTAAATAAGCTCACACTGTTTCTTAGCAAGAAATGAGTGGCACTGGGATCCAGCAGAGCACTGGATTCATAGACAGGAAACTGGAAATATGAACACAAGAAAATTCAGTAATTTTCAGATATTGTCAGGATCCAGGATACTACAGGCAAAAATAGTACTCTTCTCTAGAGCCCATGATGGTTCATCAAGTCATTAATAAAATAATTAATTGAAGCATGCTGGGATTAGTACATAGCAGAAGCCCTCAGCCTCACCACAGTAATGCAGGGAGCAAGGGAGGAGAACAGATCCATGCACATCACTTGCTTTGGAACTGTTTTCTGGCTTTATGGGATAACCCTACCTTCCTCTTCATTCCTTTTCACTCAGTTCCTCTTTCATGACAAACACGTCCTGGTATTTGTCAGCTGAGACCGGACACGAGTATTGTTTTAAAAATACATATAGTTCTGCCAACATAAAGATTTCTGTAGTTTGGTTTCATTCCCATCGTGAAAGGAACGTGCTCTGTGCCAGCTCTCACTGAAAGCCAGATCTTGTCTTAACATGTAAGGGTGGCACCACAAGGTGAGTACAGTGACTGGGAGACCCAGTGTATGCAGAACAAAACCACGGTCTCACCTACAGGGAACAGTGTGGGAGAGGAGGGGGAGAAGGCACCCACCAGACTGCTTCTGGACAGTTGTTTGAGCCACGCAGAAATACTCTGTCAACTCCATGGCTGCATAGAATGACTCTGTCTGTACAGACTGCACAATGTCTGATTAAATTTGTGGATTTTAAAGTTGTCAGTACCCAAGCATGATCTCTCCCTTTGAAAAGTCTCATCACCTTAGTGCTGCTGTATTTAGAGCTCACCTCTGCCTGCTTAGCTCCCTGCACACCTGAGGATCTGTTTGCTCCTCACTACATCGTGTTACCATCTGAACATATCCTGAAGCTGCATCACTTGTGTTCAGCTAACAAACAAAGGAGAGGCAATGAGATAAAGCCATGGTGGCATGAGCCAAGGAACAGCACACAGATTTCTGGCGATCTGGCTGGCCTGTAAAAACAAATGTGTTCCATCAGAAGAGAGAATGCAAGCTGTATGCACAGAGAATTAGGAGATGAATCACAAGAGCTAAGAGTAAAACACATAAGCCATGGAGCACAAGGCCGGCTCTAAGAGAGTAACATGACAACATTCTCCTGAAAGAATCCAAGGTATCTGAAGGGATGTCAAAATCAAAGTTTCTTGGGTGTGAAAGAGATGTTCTGAGAACGTAGTTCGGAAATCCATATCACTAATGATAAAAGGAATCGAGAGAGATGGTAAATGTTAGTTAGCTGTCATCCTGAACTGCTTCCGCTGCCTTAATGACTTAGCATGTGTCAGAGAAGAAAGAGAAATGAACAGCCATGCAAACCAGAGATAAAAAAAAGAGTTTGGTATTTGAAATATCATATGGACTTGTCAATAACTAAAGAAAGAATGTCAGAAAGGGATTGTTATGGAAAATAGTTACTGATGTTCAAAGGGAGAGCAAATGTGATCTAAAACCCTCAAAACCTTGATTCTGTCTCACTAATGACATTCCTGCAGCTTCTTCCCCGTGGAAAGCACAGCACACTTCTAACACCGCCTCTTCCACCGTATGCAACGCTCACGTGCAATCTGACAGTATCTCAAGTGCCACGAGTTTTGCCTTTAAAACTGCACACAAAAATGCACATTCGTATTTTCAACGTTCTCGGGCAATAGAAGGCAATGTCACCCACGTGGAAGCCCAAAGTAACGCTGATAACTACGTCAGCCAAACAGCAACAAAGGAAACAGCTCTCTCTGCATGGCATAAATGGATTGCTTGTTGGCAATCTCAGGAAATGAAAGCAATCTGAAGTGAGATGTGAAGGGTGACCTCATGCTTTACCTTTTGTAACACATCAGGAAGATAACACAGGCAGAAGTCCACTGATGCTGCTTATGTCACACATCTTCAGTAGCTGAGAAGAAAGAGTTGTGTTTTCTGCAGGATTCATATTGATATATATATATATATATAAATTAGTGATGACTTTTTTAGGATTGAAAAGGGAAAGACCTGTCTTCACAAAAGGAAAGTCATGCTGGCTAATTTGTGAATGCGTCATTTAGTCCCTAAAAGCTGAGAATACCTAATTCCATTTCTGCAGCTCATTACCTTCCACGTCTGGATAAGAAACGTGTCCAGAGAGGTACTCAGCACAGGCACCAGTCCCTGATGGCATTTCCACCTGTAAAACAGAAGTAAGGCTTTGTTTGCAAAGAGTAAAGCATGGGAAGGGGGGGGAGAAGAGGGGAAAATGGGACACTGGAGGCTCAGTGATTATTTAAGAAAGGGAAGAGACTCTGAAGGCAGAAGCTGTGATTCTCTCTTTCAGACGCTCTGTTTACGTAGGCATTTTCAGTGACTTCATACTTGAAGAACTGTGACATGCCAACACTTGAGAATGTTTTCCATATCAGATAGCCTAAGCCAAGTGCTAAAGTCATTCCCCGAGGGCCAAGTTCAGCCTCGTTGCATCACTGAGAGCCTTCTGCAGCCTGCGTGCTGGGACTAAGGCAGAACAGTGTTCGGAAAACACACACCCTTCCCATTTTTTCACCCTTTAAAGCTGATGCTGAGGACTATCTGAAATCCAAGAAGCGTTTGTAATTATGACAGATGCTCCAAAACGCTAAAGCACAGCTTAATGGTTTTAATTTGCGGACGACAAGGCTAGAAAAAAAGTGTTTTGTGGGAATATAATACTCCATGTAATACATTCTCTATAATAGCTCCCTCCCCCCAGAACAAAAGTTTGTGATGGTCCTTGAATGGGTACAGAGCAGTGTCCCCTTCTCTATTGCTTCTGCAGAGAAATAGAGAAGTGAGAGGACACTGCTTTCCAACTCTTCGTCTAGAGAAGGATGTGGAAATGCTAAGGCAGGTTCAAAGAAGGGCCACAGAAATGATCCCGCTCCTGGAAAACAAGCATTAATGATGTAAGGTTTAAGGAGCTTAACTTACTCAGCTTAATTGAAAAGAAGGTTAAGGGGTGACTTGATCGCTGTGTGTATCCACACACACCTTTAAAAAGCACCTGATGGGGAACGGCTTTGCAACAGTACTGACAAAAGCAGAACAAGACCTGCTGCTGGCACAGCTGGCAAGCGGGTTTTGGAGCAACCACCATTACCTGACGGCGAGGATGAGAGGGCAGGGGAAGAAGAGCTCGCTGAGCAGTGAGTTCACCGTCAGTTTTGAGCAGTTATCGGCTTAAAGGCACTGTCTGCTTCAGCCAGCTTCTGGGCTACGCTGGGAGGGAGCTGAGGTGACCATAGAAGCATGAAGGTCGGAGAAGACCGCTCAGGTCCCCCAGTCCCACCCCAGAGCCCACGTCCCTCAGTGCCACATCTCCATGTTGCTTGAGCCGCTTCTCCACTCCTTACGTGCGAGGCACCTGAGGCCGCCCCCGGAGGAGGGGGGGTGGGGGGGGGCAAGAGAAGGGAAGGAGGGGAGGAGAAGGAGGAGGAGGAGGCGGCCGCCGCGCTCCGTGTGGCAGCGCCGGGGAGGAGCTACCTGCGGAGGCCATTTCCCGGGGAGGAACGCGACCGTGGGGGTGAGTGAGTGCGGGGACAGCCGGGGTCGGGGGGGGGGGGGAAGGAGGGAGCGCGGCGGGGCCGCCCCGGCGCTGAGGGGAGGGAGGCGGGGGGGGGGAGCGGGGAGAGGCGCGGTGCTGCCGGGCGGGGCGGGAGCGGCGCTGAGGAGATGGCGGTGCTTCGTGCGGTGAATGGAGAGCCCCTCTGGGTCCTCCCCCACACAGCCCTGAGGAGACGGGCGGCTGCTCCGGTTGGAAAAGACCCTCGAAATCATCCAACCTCGGCCAGACCGCACCGCCCCAACTCTTTAACAGCCCACCGCTACCTCGTGGCCCTGAGCACCACATCCAGACGGATTTTAAACACCACCTCCCTGCGGAGCCCGTTCCTGGGCTTAACGACCCTTTCTGTCGAGTTTTTCCTGATATCCAACCTAAACCTCCCCTGGTGCAACTCGAGGCCGCGTCCCCTCGTGCTGTCACTGTCACCAGTGAGCAGAGGCCAGCCCCGCTCTCGCTGCCATCACCTTTCAGGTGTTTGAAGAGAGCAGAGAGGTCTCCCCTCACCTCCTCTTCCCCAGACCACGCAGCCCCGGATCCTTCAGTCTCTCATAGGCCATATTCTCCAAGGCCTTCCCCAGCCTTGCTTGCCCCTGCTCCAGCAGCTCCTTTCTGTACTGAGGTGCCCCAAACTGAATGCAGTACTCGAGGTGAGTCCTCACCAGTGCTGAGTACAGGGGCGGGATGACTTCCCAGTGCTGCTCACCACACCGTTCCTGATCCAGGCCAGGATGCCATCGGCCTTCTTGGCCACCTGGGCACACTGCTGGCTCATGTTCAGCCAACTATCCATCAGCACACCGAGGTCCCTTTCCATCAGGCAGCTTTCCAGCCACTCCTCCTCACGTCTGTAGTGTTGCCTGGGGTTGTTGTGGCCAGAATGCAGGAGCTGACACTTGGCCCTGTTGAAACTTGCCCCATCGATCCAGCTGTCCAGGTCCCTCTGTAGTGCCTTACTTCCCTCTGGCAGATCATAATTCCTTCCCAACTTGGTATCATCTGCAAACCTACTGAGGGTGTCCTCAATCCCCTCATCAAGATCATCGATAAAGTGCAGTATCAGGTGTGTGGGCTATAAGCAGTGATGCAACTGTGCGTGTTGCCGAGCTCAGGTTCATTCTGTCGCTACACAGAAAGGAGCTCTGTCAGTATTTCAGCAGGTTTGATTTCTAATGACAGCGGTGCTCCTGCAGTGCCCTTCTGCACGTCACGGCGTGCGCACCACGCGTTGCTCTGTCGCTCTTACATACGAACGTTTCTTTCCTCCTGCTGATGGGGACAAAAAAAGCAAGAGGACAAAACAGATGCTAATAGGAAGAGTTTGTACTTACAGCCTCGACTCTGCCCTTAGTTCACCCTCACTGTTCTTAATATTGTCAGGTTTCCAGAGCTCAGTGGTCTCCTGTAATTTGGAATTTCCTTGTTTGTTGAGGTCAGGCTGCGAGGCTTATTTTAATGACTTTCTAGCTGTTCATGCAATCTCTTATTGCAACAGGAAAAAAAAAAGAATTAGAATGTTGGAAACCATTAATTAGAAAGACAGGGAACACTGCCTGAGAGTATCAGGTTTGAGAGGAACGCGAACGTCTTCCAGCGTAGCTGTGGCTGTTTCTATCGCTGAGATGCTTATTTTGGTGCACGTGGATTCCTGAACTGTATGAAAGTAAAGCAGTTGTTGCCCAGAAGAAGCTAAAGACACAACCTGATGAGAATCTCCACCAGCTCTTGGAACATAGCCTACATCAGAGGTGTAACCTTGTTTGGTGTTTCTGCAGATGCCGCGTGACGTGTAATAAAGTGCTTAAGTCCCCAAATACTGTTGTAAATCTGGCCCATAATCTATAGTGCACAGGCAGCAGGGATCGGATCTGGGAGCAACATCTGCTCAGGGTGTGCGTATGAACGATGTCTTAATATGTTACGGTGCTGAAAAATGGCCCGTGCTCGTTTTCCCACTGCAATCAGGCTGGCTTTAGGGATGGTTTAAGTGATCGCAGACTCAGATCCATCAGAGCTGTAGAGCTGGCCATTTAATGTTCATTCACTTTGTGGGGCTTTTAAAATTTATTTATTTTTTAATCGAATCTCCAGCTATTCTGCTTTCTTCCCTTTTGACCCCACCTTCCCCTCGCTGTCTGTGTTGCTTCAGGAGTGATTTCTCACTGCTGACTTTCCTGCTAATGTAGCAGTTGCGCTGGGCAGATGACAAAGACTAAGAGCTAACAGATGAAAGCCAACTGGTGTTACCCACGTGATTGAAAGCTGCGTTTTCCTTATATAAACAGCATGCCTGAGGTTGCTGTTCCAGCTTGCTTTATCCCACCCATGAATCTCTGGATTTACATGTCACTCTGTGTTCTGCATTACAACTTTTTCCTTTTTCTTGCTTTTTGTGTGAGTGCGATTCATGGTAGCTCAGCGTCAGGAGGAGAATTGCGGCTGTGTTGTGCTTACAAGTCAGGGATAGAAACGACCATCCTGCAGTGCATGTAATCAGGAATATGCCCTGAGAGGGAACCTCTGCTTCCCTGACACGCTTTTAGAATTCTTGTGTGGCGACGTATTTCCAGCGTGCCCCTGAGCGAGCGGTATCAAATGATTCTCAAAGTCTGCATTTCTCCTTTAGTGCGGGTTATTTTAGGAATGAAAACTGCAAAATCCAGCTGAGGGCTATGGAAATGGGAAGGTCCCAGCCCGGTCAGTCCCTGGGGAATGACATTTATTGAACGTGTGTCCTTTTGGGATGGCTGCTGGGAGAGCCGTGGCCTTGCTGGCAAACAGCAGCACCTCAAACAGCTGCAGCTTCTGCTTGTAAAGAGTCAGCAAAGCAGTCTGAAGTGTCCCAGAATGGCAGCGAACCTCACCTGGCTCACTGAAGGCTTCCATTGCAATTGAGATTAATTCTGAAGTCTTCGGTTTTCCTAAATTACATTGTCCTCACAGCAGGAGCTGGAACAAAGCCGTGAGCAGTGGTTTTGGGAAAGACAGGTTATCACAGTTTTTGCAGGCCTCCATGCTGCCTGGGGGGAATCTTTTCAGAGCGAGACCTTCGTGTGAAGAGCTGGTTTCTTTTTCCTTTTTTTGTTCCCACCATCTGGGAATTGATTTTATTCTTAGAGGGTCGGGACTTGTTTGCTGTGTTCTAAAGATGGATCCTCTTGCATGAAATCTGAAATGCAAATACAGATGAGCATAGAGTGAGTTCAGAAATGGTGAAGATGAATGCAAAATTGGGCAGCAGCACTTTGTCTTGAGACATTTTACAATCAGATTCTGCGAGCTAAGGCAAAACTCCTTACTGGGACTTCCATTGCACCACGTTTAACGTTCAGAAGAGAAGAAAGCACAGAATCAGTGAGTTGATTTTAAAGTATAAGTAATGATGATAATACGAGGCACAGTGTTTGGAATTAAAAGCAATACATTTGCAGTGTGTACATGTTGATGTACATACAGCTGGAGGAGCTCCCACATTGTCAGGCTCCTAGATATGGGCTAGTAATTGCCTCCGGTCTGCAACTATTTTTGCCAGACAAAGCATATAATTTGGTGCTGTTTGTTATAAGCTATATTTTACTTCAGAAACCACAACAATCCTTTGTCCTCTGGGGAATGTGGAGCTGCATTTGCCCCCTTTTGATGGGGTTTTCTGTTTTAGCCTTTGTGCTTGGCTTTGCAGTGCAGGTTAATGTCTGTTTTGTAAAGATGGGTTGGCCCTCAGCACCCCACAGCCCATATTTGTGCACACCCCGCAGCAGACGAGGAATCCAGCTCAGACCTTCAGTCTGTCCTCTGGTTAAAGAAAGAATATCTCTGGTCAGCCCTCTGTAAGCAGCTATTATAACTGGGAAAGTGGAAGGCAGAACTGCGTGTGCTGCTCACAGCCTCACTTGTCCTCATCGAGGTCAGCTCTGAAGTAGCATTTCTTCAAAGGCCGTGAGGAGAATCATCGATGCAGAGAAATGCTGCTGCGGGAGGCAGGACTTCATTGCCCTGTGGGTATGGCCGGAGCACTGCAGGGTGTTGGTGGTGCAAGGCTGAAGTGAACCTTCTCTTTTTCCAAAGGCCTCTTGTTACAAATTGCACATTCCCAGTGTGAGTTTGAGTGGTGGTGTTACCCCATTCCGATTGCTGTACCGCTAACCGTGTCATTTCTGTTACTACATCTGTTGTCAGCTGGGCCAGCAAACAGACTTTGAGATTAAAGTTGAATCAGTCCGATTATTTTGAGAGTGAGCAAAGTATAGACTTCATTCTTCTGGAGGATTGCTGCCTTCTGCTTTGCATTCCCTGGCAGAGATAGAATGTTCTGTCAGAAAATGTCTCCGGTGAGAAATAGCAGGCAAGGAATATTTTCTGTGGGATGGCATGAGCAACCTCGTGCTTTAAAGCTTGTTTATTAATTGCTTGTTAATTGGGCAGCTTTTGGCAGAGCTTCTTTTTGGTATGGCCTCAGGAATTTTAATGGCGCATCAGTCAGCGCGTGGAGAAAAAATCCTCCAAAAACAGTGAACTTTCAAAGGCTGCATCCCTTGGTGATGGGCTGAGTCGGTTACATTCTGGTTTTGGTCACTTACAGGCTCTGCAGTAACTTTGTTAACAGGAGGGCCATGCGTTGTGTTCTCCAGCTCCAGTGCAGTACGTTGATTTGCATCCCCACGCTCGCTGTCGGTGTTTTCAGACATGCCAAACCCCAGCAGGTATCAGGATTGAGGAGTGTGTTTTACACGTCATGTTTAAAGGCCTCTGAAAGGGATTCCCAACATGTTTTCATGCTGACTGAATGTTTTGTATGCAATGTTTTCACGAGCAGAGGGGCCATTGCATTCACTGGTCTCATAGATGTACCAGTACATGTTTTTATGTACGTAAATAAGCACAAGTTGCTCGTTGGTGGGTGGAGGGAAGTCTGATTTTCCTCTGGTTGTGAGAAAACAGGTACTGCTGAACTGACTGAGCCCCTTGATTTTCATTCCTCTGCGTCCCCTTCTTTTGGTAATCAGTGGCTGAGCTTTCCTAGGAAAAGGATGTATTTCCCAAAGATATCTTTGTTTAACAGCATACCTTAAAGCAGCCAGAGGTGACATATAAACAGTGCAGTGGTAAAACTGAAGCACAGGAGGAGCCTTCAGCCTACAGAGCACAGACTTCCAGTTTGAGACGAGGAGCCCTGCATGCACACAGGGTTTTCTGTACCTCCTCTCACGTTCCTGGTCACCTTCCTCGACAGGTGGAAGGGGATGCTGCTCCCTGAATGAGCTTTAACATCTACCTGGCCAACTGGCTGCCATTTTGGCAACCTGGTAAGTGAAGGTGAAACCATGCAGCAGATTTTCTTGTCCCCTGACCTGGCATGTTCTCTGTCTGGCTTGCTGAGCATCATTCCCACAGAAATGTCAGGACGAACTGCTGTAGAATGGAGGAGGAGAAGGAGGGCTGCTACTTGGCTTCTTCTCCCTCCTCTAGCTTTGCACCTCCTTACTTCTGTTTCCAAGAAAATAAGTGCAGTAACAGTAATTCCATGGGAAACATGTTGTAACATAGGAATTGGCACATCTTCCTAGGGGAGAAAAATGGCTCTGAACCACATATATATATATTTTCTTTCCCAAACTAGGTGGTAAATGTTTTGGCAGAAACTTAATACGAGCTTGGAGACACGCTTTTTTGGGGGGATGAGACCAGTCATAGACACCGTGGTGTCACGGTGTCTATGGAGAGCAGTGTCCTGCTGCTGTTACATTAGGATTCAATGGCAAGAGGTGGGAAGTGTTGCTTCTGACCCATGCGTGCTGCAGCTGTGGGTCCTAGTGCTGCCTGCCCTCCGAGCTCCGCTTGTTGTGTCTTCCATATCACTGCTAAAAATTGCCCATCCTTTTGTTTTCCCTCCAGTACAGCGCATGGTTTCAGAGCGTGGAACCAGTGAGCAAAAATATTGTGGAGCCCTTAGGAGTGCTGTGCACCTATCACCAGGCAATACGAGCAAGGGACTGGAGGGTTAAACCGCATAACTCATCCTGCTTTTCACCCCTTAAGTGCACACATTGTTGTGTAAACATAAGTACTGTACACATAATGTGCTCTGCAGTTCTGCTGTGTCTTTGTCCTTCTGTGGGAGCTGCTATTGCTGGATTGGGTTTCCTTCAGTTCCAGCAGGTCTCCATGCTTAGCACAGAAGCAAGCTGCTGGAGGATCACAGTGTAACAAAGGTGTTGTGCAGAGTGGAGATGTGAGGTTCAGGCAGTGATAGTAACGCTGGACCAGGGCCTTCATCTGCAGTGGGTGCTTGGAGTGAGCAGCACTTTGGTATGGTCATCAGTCGTGCATGTCTCCCACTCGTTCTGGGGGAGGGACACCATCAGGCTGGTGAGTGTACCGAGTGAGTCATGCTTGTGCACATCAGGCTTCCTTTAATCAGGTCTATCTGAGCAGCACACAGGCTTTTATTTAGAACATGGAAACACAGCCTGTAGCAGAGTAAGTCTACATGTTGCATTGTATCTGTTAAGGATCTTCTCCTCCATCCATGTTCAGTGTTGGGAAATGTCTTTAAGTAGTGAAGAACACGAAGGCAAAGGCTAAATTGTATCTTGAACCAAATGCAAGCACTTCCTAATGAAAGCTAGGCAGAGAGGAGACAAAACCACATGGAACACACAAAAATGGGATGTGAATCCTGAATACCGCATAAATTAAAGGTCTGTGCTGCTGCTTTAGTTTTCAAGTACCACTTTAAGGCACAGCTTTAAACTAGAGTCACTGCTGGGTATGTCTGTAGTTCAGAATTGGAAGCAGAGCATCCAGCAGCCATGCCAGGGCCCGCTCCGTCTGGGCATGTCCTGTGGAGTGTATTTTGTGTTGCTTTGCCATCAGATTCTTCATCCACTGCATCTTCTCTGAGGTGCTGATGCGTGCTCTGTCCCCGTGTGCCATCAGACCTCCTTCAGCTCCCCCAGGTTCCCAGTCCTCCTGGTACCCATACTGTCATTGTGCTGCCTTGGTGCTTCTTCCTTTGTTCTGAGCCTTTCCGTGCACTTGGAGTAGCTGTCCAAGCAGAGTTGCTGTTGTTTTCTAGAAACAATTCTTAAAAGTGAACGTTACTTCAAGCCACTTTCCAATTCAGAATGCCAGATATCCTCCTGCGTACGTTTCGTATGGATTTATGTGCTCCTTTGGGTCTGTTAGACTGTACCTTTTTGGGTCTGACTCTTATTTGTGCAGCACATTTTTATCTAGTGCGCGCTGCTCTGCTCCTCTGAAGCCGAATATAAATAATGGAACGTCCAGGGCTTGCTGGCACAAGTCAGCAGAGAGCTGCATTTCCTGAGGCGCTGCTTCAGAGCCCTGCTTGGCTTTTCAGTCCGTTGTGCAGGTATTTTACGTACAGCTCCGTGTGGGCCTCGGTGCTGAGCCTCCTCTGTCGTCTGTCCATAGGTACGCAGACCTGAGCTGAAGCGGTGCGTGCGCAGTGCAAACAAAGGTTAAACCGATTTCCTTTGCACTGCCATCTCTTCCTGAAAGGCAGAGATAGGATAGCGGAGCAGCCTGCCTGCAGCAGGGAGCGGTGTTTCTGTCCCGAAGCGTGCTGGGCCGTGGCCAAACAAACACCTGCTTCCCATGGCCGGGGCCTTTGGCATATAAAGCAAAAACAATTGAAAAACGGGCACTGATTTAGGAACCCTCATGGCATACAAAATCAATCTGAAGGCACAGTCAGCAGCAGTCCCCTCCAGGGATTGTGTCGAGTTGGTTTTCCCTTGTAGACTGCCTTCAGATCACTCTCCCGAAGGGTGCTGTGGAAGTAAAACGAGTGCCTGATTGGTTTGAAGCGAATCCCTGAAATTCTGGCTTCTGTTTCAACAAATGGCACGTCTGAATTTTCCCGCTTTGGGGATCAAACCGGATATATCACAGGCGGAATGAAATTAATTTTCATACACGCAGTAGTTCATTAGGAGCAGTGTCACGTGTGCATGCATAGCCCGCCCACATTTTTTTTTTTTTTTTTTTTTTGCTGCAACTCTTTTCACGTGTGAGTGAAAATAAAATCGCAGTCACAGAACTGCAGAGGTTGGAAGGGACCTCTGGAGCTCACGGAGCCCAAGCCCTGCTCAGCAGCTCCCTGCAGCAGGTCGCACAGGTCGGTGTGCAGATGGGTCTGGAATATCTCCAGAGAAGAACACCCCCCACCTCCCTGTGCAGCCCATTCCAGTGCTCCGTCACCTCAATGCAAAGAAGTTCTTCCACATATTGCATGTGGAGCTTGCTGTGCTTCAGTTTGTGCCCATTTCCCCTTGTCCTGTCCCCACAGACCGTTGAAAAGAGGTTGGCCGTGTCCTTCTGTTTCCCACACCTAAGATATTTATAAACATTAATCAGATTCCCTCTCAGACTTCTTTTCTCAAGGCTGAACAGCCCCAGGTCACTCAGTGCTCCACAAAACACTCATCGAGCTCCTTATTACAGCAGGCAGTAATGGGAAGTGTTTCTGGTACTGCGTGCAGGTTGAGCTTTGACATGTACAGCCCAGCGCTGGCGCTGGGGACCAAGGCATGCTCACCAGCTGATGCTTTGCCCAGCAGCGTGGGTCAGAGTAACTGCAGAGGCAACAGTTTGGCTTGCTGCACCTGAGATCCGGGCTCTAGTGCTCTGGCAGTGCCTTGCATGTGGAATTCAGGTAGGAGCTGAGCTTTGCAGGCACTGTTCTGACTGAATCCCGTGAGGCCGTGCAGAGCTGAAGATGGAGATCTCTGCCTTTGTGCTAAAGAAGCAGCGTTTGCAATTGAGGGTCGCAGCAGTGCCCAGGGTGCAGGATGCATTGTGTGGATGCACTCTGAGCAGTGGGGGTACTGGTGGCTGCGGGCTGAAGGGTCTGCCTGGTCACACAGCACCTTGTTTGTGTGCCTGTGTCTGGCCCCGTCCAGCAGGAACCATACGTGCATGCACTTGTTTGTTTGACTCCACGAGCAGCTTTGTAACCTGCTTTATTCCTATGTAGATTCAGGCAGCTGGTGGCTGGGTGGGACTCGCAGGGCTGCAGATGTCAGGCCTGAGCCAGCCCGCAGGATCCGTGGGGGCTGATGGCAGGAGCTGTGCGGACACCTCTGCTTCTGGAACAGAGTTCCTTTTTCTAATGCAGTCTCACAACGTTGCAGTGCAATTAGAGGAACAATTCCTGATCCTGCCTGCCTTTGCTACTGTTTTCAGATCTGCTTGGTGTCCTCTGTAAAGACACACGAGTGGTGTGATGAAACTGTGCATTTTCAGCTAAGTGCGGAACAAAACGACACCGCTTTGTCTGCTTCGGGGCAGTTCTCATTTGTTTCCATTCAGAATGGTTCTGAGTACACAAGGTGACCTTCCAAAGCTCTGTGCTGAGGCCGTGGATCTCAGGTCAGGTTGAGCCACTAGAGAGATTCATTTGTGTGCCCAGACATCATTACTGGTCCTGCTGATCCCTGCGGGGTCACTGCAGCACGTCTATAGATTGTCTATAAAGTTGGCCATTTTCCTTAAAAAAGAACGATGTGTATTTATTTTAGGAATAAAGTGGATGTTATCTCCTGCAAGATACAGCTGGGGAACGGTTAAGCCTTTTAATATCCCTAGGTGGGAATTAAGGAGCAAGAATGGATGCTTTATAAGGAATTACTGGTTATTATTACAGACTTCTGAGAAACAGACGTGAAATTAACAGTTGTGTGTCATTTCATTACTGCTTTGGCAGTCTGCTTTCCTTTTCTTTAAGGGTAAGATGGTTGCTAGGGCTTTGTAGTGAATAACCTTTTTGTGTTCAGCTCGAGGCGGAGGATAATTATTGTATAATTTTGGTTTCTGAGGCCATTTTAGACATTTTTGGGAAGAAAAGAGCTTCGCTTCTGCTGCTCCCTTCTTTGCCAGTTGCCCACCGTTGGCATGTTGCTGCGGCAGAAAGGGAACTCTGTCTGCCATGTGTGCTTGGTGTTTGCCTGAGGATCGGGGGATGAATGTGGCCTTGTTGCTGCAGGCTGCTCCTGTCCCGGTGCGTGTGGTGTCACCGCTGTGCAGAGGTGGTGGGCAGATCTGCTGGAAGCACAGGAGCTGCACGCTGGGTTACAGCTGGCATCTTGCGAACCCGCAAAACACGTCGGTTTCGGAGGCAAATTTCCTTCTAGGAATGAAGTTTTCCTTTCTCACGTGGCCGGAGGGAACTTGCTCCCCAGCCAGACTGATCGTTAGGACTTAACAGCACTTCAGCCCTCCGTGCCATGCAGTGCAGTGCAGCTCCACGCTGTGGGGTGGCACGAGGTGGGACCTGCTGGGCCAGCGGGGTGTCCTGGACATGGGCTGCCTCACCTACGTCCCTCAGCAGCACAGCTGTGCCTCGTCCTGTGTGGTGCAGCTCCCTTCGTGGCCCCCCAGCTCTCTGGGGTCTGTGCTCCTTCTGCAGTCGCCGAGATTGGGTGGGCCCCATGTTTCCCTGCAGCTGCACAGTGAGGCTGCACAGTGCTGCTGACCCACGGCCTCCCTGCAGCTTGTGTCTGCACAGCACCGTCCTCCCAGAGCGTGTCAGTGCATTGCAGGAATGCTGTGCACATCTACTGTATGTTTTACTTCATTGTTGGACAAATGCTCGCGAACGGGCACGGCGGCTGTTATCTTTTCTTCCTTGCAAATTGCTTTGCTACACATTTAAAGTCTCAAACGATGCGGATGTGAACAACAGAAGTTAGCCTTGCTGGGAGCTATCTAGAATTGCAGACTGCATGTGTTTATGGGTTGGAAAATATTTAAAATGAGAGGAAACATATTCTTGCTTAAGGTGTGCCTCTAAACTCAGGATCCATCACTTCTGCACGTTGCTGTGGCAACGCTGCAATAGCAAGGGAGTTCCTTTTATGGCTGATTTCCGAGCAGGGAGCTGGCAGGCTGGGTTACTAAGCAACCCCATCCTATGCTCCGGTAGCTAGGAGAGGCAGACAGTGCTTTGTAATAGTGCCTATGGTTCTGGTCCTATGTTCCTTCCATCCACTTCTTCTTTTTGGTGTGAAAATGGAGTGTGCTTACAGTTCTTGCCTTTGTAGGGCTGTTTTTCCCTCCACCCTGCTTTCTCTCACTCGAATGTTCAATGCGGTGACATTCATAGGAAGGAGAAGACAACGGCCCATTTATCTAACGAAAAATAAAGCAGAGTGTTCTATTCAACGTGTGATGCTGAAGAGTAATTAAAGTGATGCCATCTGCGCAGTGTGAAAAGAGACACATCCTCGGCCTCCCAGGTTTGCAGCTCATCAGACGTCGCGCCGGAGCCCCGTGACGTGCAGGTGCTGGGGTCTGCTGGAGAGCTCTTCCAACCCCTGCTCTGACATGGGTTCCATCCAAAGTTTTCTCTTCCCTGTCCGTTGGTGATGAGCTGTCTGGTGGAGGAGGACATGGGTTCGTAAAGCTTAGGAAATCATTAAGAGCTGCATGGCGAAATGGAAACATGAAGCTGGGCTGAGTGTTTGCATTTGAGACCCATCCTTCCTGAGGTTCCCTGTCAGGTCCCCCCTGCTGACCTCAAACGTGGGGTCGGAGCCACAGCTGGGAGCTGCAGTGGGGGTCCACAGGTGAGCAGTGCAGTGCCCTCCTCGGAGCTGCGTGTGACTAACCTGAGGTCATGGTGAGCACGCTCATCTGCCATGAGATGAGGATTTACCTCTGACTTAGGGCTCTTCCAGGATGGCTGGAGAGGAGGGTTGGGTGTGGGCTGGGTCAGCTCTGAGCACCACCAGGAAGTTCACTGCGTGCTTCTTACAGCCTCCTTCCATATGGATTAACACATTCCTAATGTGTTTGCCTGTATCCAGGGAGTGCACGGGATCGTGAGCAGCCCAAGGGGCCATGCGTCGGCCTCTTGTTGGGTCATTGAGCACGTGATGTTCCAGTCAGGCTGTTAATGACCTATGTGGAGGCAGTTCTTTCCGTCCTCTAAACAAGGAAATAAGCAGCGAGGACTGATAGATTGTGATAGATTTGGTGCTGCAGAGGACTTGTAACCCCTTATCTCTGGTGACCTTCCTGCAGTGTGTTTCAAAATACAGCACGGAAGAGTGCACAGATTGAGCTGCAGTTGGACCATGGGACGTTGTTGGTCTGTGGGGTGCTGGGTTTGGCACCGTGTCCATCCCTCCTGCTCCGATGGCTCTGCCACTGTCACTGCTTTTCATTGGGATTAAAGAAGAAATGCAAACTGAGCCTAAAGCATCTGTTGGAATGTTTATAGGTCCCTCCTCAGCTTGGCTGCAGCATTCATGTGTCCCAAACCTTGGGGTTAATTGGCATGTGTACTTCTAGAAGCAAACATTTTTGGTTACACAGATTTTATTGGTTGTTTGGGATCTTTTGTTAGACAATATATTAGAATTCATCTGGATGCGGCAAGACAGGTTCCCCAGTGGTTCACTTCAGCATCGCTCCAGTGTCTTGAAATGGGCAGTATTGACTTGCTACAACAACTGTAAATGTGGCCCTTCATATCTTGCACCGATGTTCTTGTAAACAGCACTCACACCGGCCCACAGCGACATTTAGCATTACTCAACCCTTGTAAAAATGACAAACTTTGGATCCACGCTGAGCTGGCTGTGACTACTCACATATGTCAGCGATAACAGAAGACGACACCTAAAGGTGCCCCACGTGCTTCGCTTCCAACACTCTGTCCTGTTGTCCGCGTGTGTAAATCCCCACTGGAGTGCTCCTTGTCAGGGGAGGTAATCTCGCACTGATGTGAAATGTGATGGTGTGAGGAGAGCCTTGTTATTTTGAGAGGATAGATGTTATTCCCTTGGAACAAGCTGACCATCCCCATTGAGACAGAGTGCGGGTGCACAGCCTTGGCTGGAGCAGAGCGGGGCTGAGCTGCTTGTTCCATGTGGTTTCAGTCCTCTGCAGGAGTGGTTCTCCTTAATCTTTTGTAGTAAATGTCAGGTGAGGAAGTAACAGTTCTGAAGGTAACCATTTTCCATTTATCTTCGGTCTGTAATACGTGAGCAGATACTCACTGCCTGTGAATGCCCACTGCTGTCAGTCCAACCTCAAATCTGTTCTGTTCTGCACTTCTGGAGAGATTCTGCCTGTATAATTAATTTATCTGTAGATGATAAAGGACGGAGCGGCAGGGAATTAACATCTGCCTTCAGTTTATTAGTTGGATTGTAAATATTTGATCGCAGCGAGGCTGAAGATTCACTAGCCGTGTGATACGGTGCTGTGAAACGGTTGCAGTGTCTGAAATCAATCAGATGGAAAAACGTCCTTATGTTTATGAGGGACCGATAACGGCACGTGCACGGCCCAAGTGGCACATATTATCCCGTGATATTACTTACCGTCTAGGAAAGGGATCTGAGGCTCCAGATAAGAGGGAGAAGACAAAGATTAGTTTAATCCCTTTGGTAAACATCCGCCATAGCAGGGCGAGGCACCAGCACAGAGTGAAGCTTGTAATGCTTATTTATTTCCCTTCCTGCACAGGAAGAAATAAAGCTGAAATAAGGTGATGAAGGTGCACTGTACAGCAGAATGCTCCTCTCCCCGCCGGGCTGCTCGTGCTCTGAGGACGTGGTTCAGGGAGGCCCTGCCATCCCCTGCCATATTGCCATCAAATAGCAGCAGCCACGTCTTGAGAAGTTCACCAAACAGCCGTAAGATCGAGACGCTGCAGATTTATTTCTCAGTATTTCTTTGTGGGTGTCGTGGGTTCGCCTCGTGGTGAGCGCAGTTGAAATTCTGCCCTGATTTGCTATGCAAATTAGGCCGTTAGGTTCAATCAGTGTGCTTGTAAGTGAGTGTGCTAGGCCAGGTGGGTTGCAGGGGGCACAAACCCTCCTGGTGAGACTTTCGCATTTGAGTGAATTGCATTAGCAGCCCCACTCTTTTATCGGGTGGGGGTACCCCCTGTGTCTCTGCAGTGCGTCCCTGGTTCTGTGGGGATCTCTTCGGTTGACATAATGAATTTTGAGCAAGAAGAACACAGCGTCAGAAGCCGAGGCACACAGGGAGCGGGTGGCTGGGAGCCAGGGTGCGTCAGCTTGGGGAAAAATAACAAAAAGAGCAGAACTGGGGCAAATACTTCTCTGCTGTTTTGCCAAAGGGTTCCTTTTCCCCTCAGATGTAAGGCAGGCGGCGGCAGCGCTGCCTGTGGTAGCTCCGTGCTGGGTGCAGTATGCCAAGGGACAGCAGAAAGCTTTGTGAGCCAGTGCTGTCCGAGGAGGCTGCTTCCTCTGCAGTTATTTGCAGCTTGTTTTTGAGAAAAGCACACACGCTGCCCACTGAGTTTCCATTTTTGTTGTGGGGTCATATTATTGCTGCGTAATCCGTCATAGAACCGCGCAGGTTCTTCACTTAAGGTTGGATTAAAGGAAGAGGAGCGTGGTTAGCTACGCCTACGTTGTTATGTCTTTTGCCATAGCATAGATCTTAAAGATAATGTCGAGATACAATCTGTTTATCTGTATGTTAAGGTGTTCTCCAACCCCACTGCTCACTTGAGACTGCATTTCTGGAAGGCGTGAAGATCCTGCGGGGTAAAGTTTTCTCTTTTCCTTTCTGGAGATGTGGCCGTTGGTCTCCAAGAGTTCCAGAAGTGTTCTTCGGAGCAGGAACCTGAGATTTTGAACCCACTTTCAAATAGCCTAAAAACAGCCTCAGGGTCATGCTGCCACTGTTCAGAGTAATGCACTGGGCACGTAACACCGGGGAAGCACTGCAAGTGTCACTTCCAAAACTAAAAGTTATTTTAATTTGGAAAACATTCCAGAGCTTGACAGCATTTCCCACGCATCTGTAACGCCTTCCAACTGGAAGAAACTGGGAAACAGTGGTGAAGTGTGAGCAGGGCAGGAGGGAAAGCTCAATCTGCAGCACGGGTCGTCTTTGGAAGCAATCTTCCTCTGTGTCCATTTGAAGTGAAAGAAAAGCCTGGTGTAGGGAACCTGCTTTGGCAGGGGGTTGGACTCGATGATCTCTAGAGGTCCCTTCCAACCCCTATGATTCTGTGATTCTGTAATTCTGGGCTTATTTTTCTAATATAAAAAAAAAATACTTTTGTCAAAGTTTTTGGACTTTTTCCGTTCTCCTGGCAGTGCTGATGCATAAAGGAAAGAAAAACTGCTTTTCCCATTCCCCCAAAAGAACAAATGAGAAGGCTGTAGGGAATGACACTGAAACGGTCAAAAATGCATGAGAGCTGCAAAGCCAAGGATTTAAACCACTGGAAAAGAGGGAACTGAGGTTCCCATTTTGTTTTATTCCTCACTTATGCCTGAGCTATCCTCGCTGTGGACCCCGTTTTCTTTGCCCTCTGCATAGGTATTCACACCAAGGTAATGCCTAGAACACATACAGCACTGCTGTACTGCCTACAGGAGTTGCAAGCTGCCAGCACACGGCCGCCTAATTGCACAGAGCCGAGGGAACAGTGTGCTGGGCTCGTGTTTTCCAGCTGTTATCTTTTCATGGTGTTTTTCACTTGTTTGCCTGCCGTTGTGTGTTTGCACTGTGCTGTCACAGGGCAGCAGAGCTGCGGTGTTGGCAGTGGAGCCGCAGCAGACGTGGCTCAGTTATTGGTGTAAAGAACCTTTGGCTTTTTGACAGTACTGAATGCATTTGTCATGAGCACTTAGCAAGAACAGCATCCGGAGGGCCGGTTGGAAGCAGGGAGAAGGGGAGGACCGACACTGCACGTGGATGAAATTGTTCACTGCAAGGCCAAAATTGCTTTAGATTGGCAGCTCCGACCCTCAATAGCTGTCCCCAAAGCTCATCTGCTCCGCTCCATGTTCAGAAATCATTGCTTGCCGTGCTCTTGTTGCTGATGAAGTTAATGTATGGCTCGTGGTCATGCAAAGTCAGTTTTGAGTACTCCCCAGAAGATTTCATGTTTGTGGGGAAAACAAAAGGGAATGTTGCTAAAGCTATGCTGTGTGCTGTAACCAAATGCAGAGAGCTGTAGGAGCTCTGGCTGCTGTTGGTGTCTGGCAGGGGCTTCTGTGTGCTCATCTGCTCCACCTTCATCAGTGGGAGTCACTGAAGACACCATGGGAAGTGGCAGTGCACGCTCAGGCTGTGCTGCTGCTGCTGGTGGTGTTTGCTGAACAGTGACTGATTTCATGGCATTCACTGGAGAGTGGTTTTACCAACACCAGTAATACTCTGGTGCTGTAAATGAGGGGAATTCGGGGCTGTAGCACTGGTGTTTGTCAGCTGATGGACTTCTCCTGTGTTGGAAGGGAATACAGAAGATATAGAACAGTTAGAATGTGGCTCTTGTGGCTGGGGGGGAGGGCTGCATCGTGCTGACTTATTCTGTGGCCAAGGCAGAGCCCACCTGGGGAAGCCTCAGCGCCTATCAGCCCATGTCATCTCTGCCCCTCCTGCAGGACAGTTACCGTGGGGGTTTTATGGGCAGCTGTAAATGAGCATTTGAGAAAGTTGGAGAGATATCCCTAATGCGTGCGATTTGGCCAGAGGGGAAAAAAATGTCTTATTTCATGGAGTTGTTATGAAGCTTATTTAGAGGATGGTCATTAAAGTAGCCATACCTGCTGTTCTGAAAGCTAATGACCTAAGGAATTAGAGCAAGTGCACTAATAGGTATGCAGGGAAGGTAGCACTGGCAGACCAACCACGGGGGCCAACGCTGGAGCAGATGGACGGTTCTCCAGTGGCTCTGGAATTCCCTTTAAAGCCAAGGGAGCTCTGATGTCTGTTGGAACAGCTCCATGATCTCAGCTTCGGCTTTGAAGGCCAACAGGGACCGTTGACATTCCTGGTGTGAGCTCTGGGAAGGCACGCACACCGCAGGGCAGGGCGGCTTCTCTGTGATGCAAATCCCATGGAGAGGAAGGAGCCCGCAGGGTGCAGAGCAGGAGGGCTGCACTGCGGGCTCTGCTCGTGGTCCTCCAACATTTGTCTGGCGTGTTGTCTTGTTCCTCTCAGAGGGTGAGGAAGAGGTGATGCTCTGCCCTCTGCCTACCATGGCTGAGGAGAGGTAGCCTGCGAGAAAGGTTAATCTGAACGTTATCATCCTATCCCATACTGCGATAGAAATGCTTTTTAAAGCTCGAACGCTTATTTTTAGGGTTGACAATACGCAGCTCTCTTTATTGGCCCACAGAAAAGTAAAAATAGACGGAGGGGGATCGTGCAGATGTATGTGAATAATTCTTGGCAAAACCTGCGATATATTCCTCAAACACTCGGTCTTAAGACATTTCTCTTTCTCTTTTTTTCCCCTTTCATTTCCAGTTACACATTCTGCTGCACTAAATCTTATAAAATGAGATCATTCTCAAACACTGCCGTTTGCAAATAGTTTCCTTGGTGCTCGGCTTCCTCCTTTTTTGGGGGGGTTGGTTTTTTTATAGCTTCTCGAGTGTCATAAATATAATTTCTCTGGGTGGACATCAGATGCGTTGCAGGAATTAACGATGTCAGTGTGTGCTCAGTCGTTTGCTGCTGTGGTGCTCTCCTCTGTGGCGGGCTGTGCGTTGGAGGAGCGCGTTCCTCTTGGCCTTGCTTAGGTATCTGTACGCTCACATCCGCAGGTTTCCTAGCTGGGGCTTGCAGCATGGTTTGAAGGCAGCCCGGAAGGATCTTTAATGGCTCTCCTGGAAGATGCTCAGCAGCCACTCCCACTGAGTGCATCGAACGCTTACACACGGTGCCAGAAGCAGTCTGCAGTGAAGTATAAGGTAAGAAATAATCACTGGAGTAATCATTGGCTTGTGTTCCGGACACCTTTGGAAGCTGAGATTAAAACTGGTACGTGTGTCTTTTTGCTACGTAAGAAATATATCGAAGTTATTAACTTTCAGACACCCTTGTTTTTTTCTGTGTTGCTTGGGGCCTCAGCGCATACTGTCCCAGAAGTCCTGGTAGCCCAATCATTATTAGTTCAGGCAGTCCCCAGAGTGAAAGAACTCTCTTATGCTCAAAAGATGAATAGTAAAAGAAATAAACACTTTGGACCCCATCAACGCCAGCTCTGGGAGCCCTTCAGGGAACCTCAGCTGTGCCACGGATCCTGGGCTCTCTCTCCCTTCTGCCACGGCCTCACTGCTCCTCTGACAACAAACAGACACATCCTGCTGCCTCAACCAATGGCTGATGAGCGACCGTGAGGCTTTACTTTGATTTCCACTTTTTATCTTTCCTTACTTTTCCTAATTCTAATAATAATGATTCTAATAATCCGGCCTTGGTCAGATCATCTCACTGAGTCACAGCAGTTCTCTGTGTATTATCCAGATGTAAGGGACAAAGCACAAATGGTGATAATCCTCTGCTGGGGTATGCTGACACCACAGCTTATGCTGTGCAGCACTGTTCTAGTTCCTGCTCACAGCTGAATTCCCAAGTGTTGTTTCAGGCTTCTTCCTTCCAGGAGTGCTGTGATTTTAAACTCTGAGTGCTTGATTTTGATAATTTTTTCTCTTTCTTCTTCTCTCCTGAAGTTAATGTTTCTCACCTTTGATTTAACTTTTAATCTTCCGCACCCAAACGTTTTCAGGACACAAATCCTGAAGCTGTCATTACAAAACGTGAACTACAAGGTTACTTTGCCTCCCTGCTCACACCTTTTGCTGGTTTTATTAATGCAGCCTCGGGTATGTTTAAAGAGTCAATCATGAACTCAGTATTAGAACAGAAGCTGCCCCTCCTGGGGGTTATGTTCTGAGGGCAGGCAGCCCAGGGGGTTCTGCAGGGGCAGACTTCAAGCACTGTCTGTAGGACAGGAGCAGCACTGCAGTGGAGATGTGTAATCTCAGAGCTCTGGATGTAAGGACTCATCGCCAGTTCGTGGGGACTCTTGTCACCCACCTGCTGCTGTGGTGTAACACGAGGACTCGATGTTTCCCTGGCAAAGGGCAGCTCAGAATGTTCTTGCTGAACCTTCCGTTGTGTTCTTTCCCCTGGCTCCAGCCCCAGCCTTAGGGCTCCCCTGGCTCTTATGGTGCTCGTGGTTCTGCTACAGTCAGTGTTCCCAGTGCATCCTGAGAGCAAGTGCTTGTGTAACAGAGCAGGCAGGCCTCCTGCCCTCAGTTCATTTTGCAAAGGGTGTGAATGGTCTCCATCTCCTATAAAAGTGAATGCAATTCAGGGTGTGAGGAAAGTGAAAGTACCGGAAAAACAGGCTGTTTTGTTACTGCCTTTCCTGATTCTGACTAGAACAAACTCGTTAGGGGTGTTCCTTGTCTGCTTGAGCTTCAGATGAAGAAATGCTGTTCATTCTCACTTTGCACACAGGCTAGGGAAGTGTCTTATTCTGAAAATGGCAGAGGAAAGATATTCTCTTTTTGTTTTGTATATGACAGGTTGAAAATGGTTTGCAATCACCAGTGCACAAACTAATGGTGGATCACTCATTTCTTATAAGTAAAGCAGCCATTTCAGTTCCTCACCACATAGGAACACTTTCAATCGCTTCAATTTCCTGTAGTCCTTATTTCATTGAGCAAAATGTCCTCACTCGCTGCACACACTGATTAAAACTGTGATTTTTCTGCTTCCCATAATTTCTGGTCCTCCCCCAAAGCGTTCTGGTGGTTGTGCTAGCCCACGTTGTAGACTGCTGCACAGACAGGGGGTACTGCCTGCTGTGGGATGGAAAACCCAGCAGCACGATAGCCAGGGCTGCTGCTCCCCCTTCCCAGGTCCAGCCAGTACCCAGGAGGAGCAGCTCTGGGAAAGAAGAGCTAGGAGCTCTTACGTCTTCACGTATGCCTCGATATCTCAGCAAAAGAGCTGTGGCTGTTGGAGCAGCACAAAGCTCCCGAAGCTGACCAGACGTTCTCCGTGCAGTGTTTTGCTTGGTTAATCAGGACACTTCTCTGTTAGGCACGAAATGAAAGCAGATGATGAGAACAAAGATGTGCTGAGCTACTTGACAAGATCCTGTGCAGGGTACAGGATCTGTGGGTGTTTGGCATAGCCCCAGCACTGCAGATATTTTAGCTCTTGCTTATTTTTGATTCGGCTCAAATATGGCTTACCTTAAAAAAAAAATTAACTGCAAAAGTATCTGTTGTTACACAACAAAGATTCACCATGGAAGAAATTGCAGAGCAGAGCTATGGGCACAAGTCATAGAGTTCAGGTGCTGCTCTGAACTACCCAGGCTCCAGCCTGCCATGCAGCACTCAGGGAACAGTCAGTTTGTTCTGTCAGATCACCCACTTGTAGAGCAGAAGCACTCAGAGAGGATTCAGAGAGGCACGAGACACGTGGCCACACTTCCATTGCTTCTGGTCACGTAGAAGCCTTTGTGGCTTTGGAAGCAGCTAGGGTGGGATGCTGAGGAAAGCAGTAGTGTTCCCAAAGAGAATGGGGATCCTTCATAGGGATGAACCAGCAGAGCATCTCCCTTAGACCTCTTCCAGTGAAGAACCCCCAGACTTCTGGCTGAAGTGCCATTCCTGCGTGGATGGCTCGGGGATATCGCTGGGCTCCTTTGCCATGAGCACACATGCAGGGAATCCAGAGGCAACAGGAGCAACCTGCAGCTCTCCAGAGTTGCCCCATTTAGTGTAAGTCCACTATCAAGCTTTATTTCTCAGGGGTAGGTCTAGTCTGGAACCAGAGGAAGAAGTGATTTTCTTATGTACTGGTCTCTGTTAACTGTTGGTGCAAAAAAATCAACAATACACAAGACAGAGGCAAGGGCTGTAGTGGCAACTGGGATCACCCGAAGTGAGGAAAGTGTTAAAAGGAACTGCAGATCAAAGCATCACTTTTCACTTTGTAAATTCACCTCAAGTACTTCCACAGTGTCATTTGTCCTGAAGATGTGGATTCCTGTGCTGCCTCAGAGTGCTAGTATTGCTAGCAGAGGGATCTATCACCGAACTGCAGCCGTCTCCAGGGTGTAAAACAACACGGGCCTGGTGGCACACAGCAGCAGCTCAGAACTGTATCAGAAAGAATGTTCAGGAGAATAACAGAGCGGTTGGGAAGGTCTGCAGGAAGGACGTATCAATAAAACAGAATAATAGGCCCAGCAAGCTGCATTTCGGGCATTTCCTTGCCTTTGAGATATGCAGTTCAGAAGAGAAAAATGCCATTAAGTGTTATCAATAAGAAGCAGAGCCCTCATTTTTTCCCTTCTGGCTTTGTGCTCCCATGGGAGGCTGACACCAGCGGCCCCACGGCAGCAGTGTGAGCACGGTGACAGGCCTGGCAGATCTTCTGACCTGTCGCCTTGTTCGAGGAGCTGTCATGAGAAAGGCAGCAATGCTTACAGGAGACACTGAACAGGAACAGGGAAAATGATGATCATTTTCCTGAAATGAGAGACCTCCACTGCCTTTCATAATAAGAAAATCCTTTGAGTGTAGCCCACACATGTTTCAGAGGCGGCTGCTTTAACTGATCACTGCGAGCCAAAATGTTCTGTCAGTACACACCTACTTCCCAAAACCAGTTGGGTTCATTAAGAGGAGGCTGCGCTGCAGTTCATGTGCCTTTTGGAAAATGGAATAAACAACAATCTTGATTCCCTTGGGATAAAAAAAAGTGCAGATTCTGCCAGCTGGTTTGTAATATGAGAGCGCTTTGCACGGTGTATTTTCACAGCTGCCTTATCAGTTTCCTGAAATGAATCAGGGCGGAGCAAACAGTTTAGGAACGTCATGAAAAGAGGATCCGGAGCGTTGCTGCGGTTCGTGATAATGATGCCCTCTTGGGATGGAGTGTGGGAGACGGGAGATCCCGCTGGGGACGGGAATAACGCTTTTCCAGTATTATTGCAAACAAATTCATCAGCTGTTGTGTCTGCCCTGTGCTGGAGGCACGCTCTCTGCCCTCCGCGATGCTCTGGATGCCGTTACTGGACAGGAGGCACTTCCACGTCTCCTGCTGTGACATCCCGTTTTGCCAAATGTGGCGGGGTCTGCCGTCATCATTCATCTCAGTGGGAGCTGAGGGATCGCAGAGCTTTGCAAAGCTGAGTGCTTCCTAGTGCTGAGGCGTCAGCTCCACCTAAACCAACTGCTGAGGGTCAGCCTTCATCACAGCGAGGGCTGCCGGGACCCGCGCTGATACGGTGTGCTGAGGAGCAGAGAGACAGAGGAGGAAACCCTGGTAGCTCTGGAAAGAGTTACTGTGCTGTTTCCCCTTCGCTACTGCTCTCTTAACAAAATAACCACTCAGACCAAGGCTCTCGCCCAGCACTTTGGATTTTGGGATAGGAGAGCAATAAAAGAATCGATATCGATTGATTGCTTGGGTTGAATGGGAGACGCGGTGTGCTGGAGAAGAATGTGGCTTGCTGTGCTAATGCTGGGATGGGTTAATGGAGTGTACGGGGCTCTTGTAGCAGCTTCACTAAATACACTGAGAGTTACAGTGTATTTGACAGAAATAAACAGAGTGAACCCGAGCTTTTTCCTTTCCTAAGAATGACTTTGACTATAGCTGTATTCTTTAGCATACAGCACAATTTATCAAACCCCTGACAGTTCTACTTTAAATAAATAGCCTTGTTATTTTGTTGGCTTGCAAGACACCGATGGCTGCTGTGGAACCGGTGCTGCTTGGAGGTGTGATGGTGAAGGAGTGCTGTCTGGCTTCCCTGAAGGTCCCTCAGGTGTGGGCTGCAAAAATGCCCTACGAGCACCTGCCCATCTGCACAGCAGCACTGTGGTGTTCTGAATTCAGTGCTTTCCTGATAAGTTTTGTCATCTGCTGGAAGAAATTGCTAGTTAATCATTTTCTACCTACCTGAAAAGCTTAGATGGTGCTGATCTGGAAAGCAGTGATGTGCAGCAGGTCTCGTGTCTGCACAGTGCCACTGCTTCTGCACACACGTTGCATCTGCCCTCACATGCTGCCCAAGGAATCTGAGCCATCACTGCAGTGCCCCAAATCAGGCTCAGATTTACCTCTGTATGACACACGCTTACTGTCTTCGTGGATGGGATATCCCGGTGTTGACACAAAGTCTATTTCAATGCTTAACCATTCTTGCCATTAGAAAATTACCCTCAATTTCCCATCAGAACGATCACTGCTGCATTCTAAGCCCATTACCTCTTGTCCTGTTCATTTCAGTGACAGAGAACAACGGGTTCCTTGCATTTCCTATTGACCTTAGACATGCATGAAGGTTGTTTTCTCCTTTCCTTTTGTTTTAGCACACCGAACTGCTCTGCTCATTGGAGAAGAGAATATGAATAAGTGGGATGGGCAGAAAATGGCACTGAAATTGGTCATCTTTCTCCTGCTCAATACTTACGAGCAAAAGTCTTTTCTTGAACCGATTGGGCTAATGAGAACCACGAGACTAATTTTGGGGTGCACAGGCCCTCTAACAGCAATCTTTGCACGCTGTGGAAGAGGATTAAAAGACAAATAGAAAGCTTCTCCAAGTTTTTGCCTGTTCCCATTGGTCAGCTCATTCGTGTTCGTGCACGCAGAGCGTCGCAGCACAAACTGCTCCGTGCTGAACAGCGTTCCACAGTGCTGGGCCATAAACCCCACGGATGGAGTGTAGGAGGTTCCTACTGATAAGGTGGTCTTATCAGTAGGATAATGTGTGATGTGACTGAGAGGGGAAAAGCCAGAAGCTGCAGTTCTGTTTGGGCCGTGGCACACACACAGGTTCTGGTATCTTCTGTCTGCAGAGAACACGCCAACTCTGTAATGTGAACACGTGGGAAGGTGCAATAATGACTTTTCTTTCTTTCCATGAGTGCTCTTTGCGCTCTGATGGCTGCACCCCGGTGTGCCAGAGCTGTGTTATTTCACTCAAGATGTTATCTTGATCACATGCAATCATTAGAGCTCCCTTAGTGCCTCTCAAGTGGAAAATGCTGAGATTGGCATTGTTGCCAAATTACGATCTGCATAAATACATCCTCTCCTCCAAACTTGCAGTTACAGTTGCCATACGCTGTTATTCTCTCACTCACGGGTGTTCGCCGTTAAACACAATCTCTGAGGTTCCCCTTTGCAGTCGGTTCTGCACTGTCTGCTCACTGCACCCCTGAGCAGGTGTGTGTGCAGGGAATCGAGCTGCTTTCACTCACCCCCCGACTCAGATCTCCTCGGAAGTTCTGTTTGCAGGTCCCTGTGTCAGACGTTGCTCGGACGGAGGGCAATGCTGGTGTTCAGTGCAACACTGACGGCAGCAGAAGGATCACAAAGCACGTATTTATTCCCTTGTAGACAGTTGGTTACCCACAGGTCAAGGTGCTCTTGCCAAAAATGGCACAAGTTAAAATCGAACAGCCAGCAAAACAAAAATCCCCCTTTCCTTCTGCAGGAAAAAAAAAAAAAAAGCCCAAATCTGTGAACTCTCCCCTGGCTGCACCAATAGACACACATTCAGTAAGAGGGGATGGTGGAAGTGCTGATCTGTCACACTGCTGCAGTGTGAAGAAAATCAGTGTCTCGCATCTAGAGCATTACTCCGAAGTGTTTTCTCCATAGGCATCTATTTCTTAGGCAACAAATATCATAAGCAGTGTTTATTTTTATGTGGTCATGCTTAATAGCATCCATCTGGAAGTTTATCTGATGGTATCTGAGTTAAGAGACGGAGTGTTTTAATACCTTACCGTAGGTATTCTGGCTGTTAAAGAGACAAGATCTTGTTTATTACAGCCATTTTATTTTTCTTTGCTGTTGTGCAAACTTCGCGGCAGTTTGCTGCAAAGACCACACAACACATAAAAAGTTGATTGAGGTTTTATGTAGGGTTGTTTTTTTTTTAGCTCCCTGTTTCACCAGAAGGATGTCTGAATGGTTGTCAAGCTCAGGGGCCAGAGGTGGTAAGGTGTGGATGTGGCCAAAGGGGAACTTGGACCAGATTTCTGGACCAAAATCCAGAATGATGACCCTGAAAATTCCCTCCATCCCTGAGTCCATCCCTGAATCCTTAAGTGCTATGGGTAGTGTGCATCCTTCAGATTCCTGCTGCTGTGCCTCTGCAGTCCTGCAGGTCTGGGTGGGTTGGTGCTGAGCAGTGGGGATGCAGCAACCAAGCGTACCTGTGTGTGTCCCAAAGGCATTGTCAGAACAAACCTTGGCTCCTCGCACAATGCAGAGGACGCTGCTGGGGTGGGAAGTGAGGATTCTTTCCTTTCAGTCTGCGGGGATTTCAAACCCAAGCCCTGACTTGGAGCAGTGTGTTCCTACTTGGAGGGCACCCAGCTGAAATTAGCACAGAGTACAGAGGCTGTGCACATAAAGTGAGAAGTTCTGACCACGTTTTTCACTACTGGAAACAAGGAAGACCCAGTTCACCCGTCACTTAGAACTGGGGATCACATGAAAAGCATTGCAGACTCCTGGGAACTGTAGTCTGTTCCTTCTTGGTGTACCGAGCTGAAACTCAGGTAGGAATAGCTGAGACTGCTGGAATCACAGAACCTGGGATGTGCGGCTCCGTAGTGCGCTGTGCTTCAGCACTCAGCAGCCTGCTGCACGTTGTCATGGTACGGGATGATCGTAAAACCAGGACAGCAGACAAAATGACCTGAAGGAAAAGAAAGCCCTTGCCTCTGAGATATCAGAAGGAAAAGGCATTGTGATGTTATTCTGATTTCATAGTAGGCTATTTTAAAGGGATCTAGACCCTAGGCCCAGTTATGAGAAAACAGGTACGTGGAGGAAGAAAGCATAAACACATCGGAACCACATCTGCTTCAAGAGATCCTACGGCCAGAACTGCTGCCGACTGCCATAAGACCTGGGGGAATTATTCCACATTCCCGTGCTGAAACGTCCACTTTTGGCCTCTGTTGAAGACAACAGTGTGGAAAATGGAGCCTGCTGAAGTGTCCAGCATGGACATCAAATTGGCCTTACATGGCTAAGCGTTCAGACGTTAAGGTTGGCCTCCTGCCTTCCTGCCATTGCCTCCTTCCCCGTGTCTCCTCAGCTCCGCAGTACGGCCTGGGATCTGTTTTCTTTACACACAGCGATGTATATAGAGCAGCTGACATCAGTTCTGAGAATATGTTCTCGTAGGTGGAACTATTATGCTCGCGGTGCTGTAACGCAGAGGCAGCGATCTGTGATGCTAATAACTCCCTGAAGGAAAACACGGAATTATTCTGATGATGTCTTATTCCCCCCCCCGTGTACGGGGTTTAGAGAGACCAAAGGGCAGCAGCGGATCAGCAGTGCGAGGCAGCGCTGCTTCCAGGGCGGCTGAAGGGGGTGGGGGGCGGGGGGGGTCCCCTGAGCGCGTTTCTGGAAGGTTCTCTCCCTGCTGCTGTTGAGGCGATGACCGCTCAGTCCCCAGACTCAGAGCTGTGCGGATGTGGCACTCGGTGGGCAGGGTGTTGTACGGCGTGGAGGTGCTGCTTGTGCTCGCTGCCCCGGTGCGGCTCTTCCTTTATCTGCCCCATTGCTTCGTGCATTGCGCCGTTAAGCTGGGCATCATCCGGCCCAGCGAGCGTAGGGACTGCAATTAACTTAATGAAAGGGAACGCTGTGGACTGCGGCTGTTTTCCTCCTCTTGTGGAAGGCCGGAACAGCAGGCTGTCCGCCGGGCTGGGCGCTGAGGTGCGGCCGTGCCGCCTCAGCCCCGCGCTCCCGCCATCACTGCGGACCGCGCCCTCACGGGACGGGCGCGCGACCCCTCACAGCTCGCAGCCCCGCCCCCTCGGCACGGCCCCGCCCCGCGCCGGCGGAGCGGAGAGACGCGCTTTGCATATCCCCGCCCCCTCATGAATATCCAACCCGCCCCGCCCGCCTCACCTCCGCGCGCATCGCGGGGACGGAGGGAGGGAGGGAGCGAGCCCGGGGGCGCGCGCGCGCCGTTCCCTTCCCCCTCCGCCCGGGGGGCGAGCGCGGCCCCGCCCGCTTTTTCCCTGCGCCCTCCGCGCGGCCCTGCGCGCGCGCGCGCCCGCGAGGCGGCGGCGCGCTTTGGAAGGAGGGAGCGAGCGCGCGCGGGGAGGGGAGGTGGGTGCAGAGCCGCTCCCCGGGAGCAGCCGCAGAGCCGCCCCCCCCCCCCCCACCTCACCGCGCCGCCCCTCCCCGCCGGGCGCGTGCCCGCCGCGACGCTGTGCTGAGCGGGAGTGCTCCGCGTGCGCGAGGGCCGCCGGCAGGTACGGGGCTATGTGTGTGTCGGGGGGGGGGGGGGGGGGGGGGGGGGGGGGAGTGTGTCGGCGACATGTCGGGGAGGAGCGCGGCCCCGGGCTGTGCGGGAGTAGGGAGGGTGGGGGGGGGGGGCGGTCTCGGTGCGGGGAAGCGGCGCCCGCAGCGCCGCCGCCGTCGTCTGGGAGTGGGGAGGGGGCGCGGTGCGGGGGGGGGTGGGGTGGGGTGGGATGTGTGTGTGTGTGTGTGTGTGTGTGTGTGTGTGTGTGTGTGTGTGTGTGTGTGTGTAGGGGGGGTAGTGCTGCTTGGATGCACCGAGGGGAGGGGGCGCGGAGCCGCAGCGTCCCCGGGGGCGGAGGGGCTGCGGGCGGTGGGCGCCGCCTCTCCCCTGCGCCTCAGCGCCCGGAGCGGAACGCGGAGCGTCCGTCTCTTTACGGCGTGAGTGAAAAACCCGAGAAAATAACACGAAAACCCGCAAAGGTGCGTTTCGGTGACGGTGATCCGAAGAGGGTGGGAACGGCCGCGGGCTCTGCGGCGCCGCGTTGGGATCACCGAGCGGTCGTGACCGCCGGGGCTGTGCGGGTCCCCGTGTGCGGGGCTGTGCGGGTCCCCGTGTGCGGGGCCGGGCTCCTCGCGGGGTCTCATGCGATGCTGTGGAATGGTTCGTGGTCGCTCCGTAGCGGTTCCCATCTTGCTTTCATCTCCCCGTTCTTCCGCTGCTTTGCCATGTTTGCAAGGTTCGTGCGCCTGTGTTTGAGCTGGAATTCGTTTTTCTGATCAGAACCGTGTTTTCTGAGGTAGCCGCCGGTCACCTTTCAGCATTTCAGGCTGCGTAAACTAGATTTACTCTCTATCAAACCTTTAGAACGCATTACCGTGGAGAAATCCTCAACACACACCTGGCAGATCCGGCAAAATGTCACTTGTTTTTTACTGCAGCAGTGCACGCAGGCACACCCACCTTCCGTATGTGATTGTCACGTACGGACGTCAGCGTGTGGAAGTGTCTCAGGCCCAGATGTGCATCCCTCAGCACGCAGCGGGTCCTGCAGGTTGTTCTTTCCATCCGTATTTGCAGAAGGATGCTTAACCTGCGAGGTCTCCCGTTTTCCTTACAGCAGGTTCGGGTGTTGCTGAAAGAATCCTGTCTTTCATTTCAGGATGCTTTAGGACTCTATAAAGCTAATCCAAACCAACTCAAAGCCCGTGGTACATTTAAAAAGGGGAAAAAAGCCCCCACCAAAATGCAAACTTGAAACCCCCTGAACTTTGTGTATGGGTTCTTGTGTAAGTTATGTTCTTCCCTATGCTTTGTATGGGTTTTTCCTTCTCCTGAGCTGGGCCGGTGTGGGCTGGGAGGGTGCGGAGGTGCAGCTGGGTCTGCCCCGCACAGCACTGAGCTGAGCTGCTGCTCGGTGCAACGCTGCGCCCGTGGGATGTGGGTGAAGCCCTGGGTGCCTCCAGGAGCAGCACCTTCAGTTGTGTTTCCATCAGGGCAGAGTCTCACAGCCACACTCATGTCATGACTCTTGCAGTCAGCTTCACCGTTGCTTCCAGATGATGTCTCGCACCTTGTGCCCGGCGTGGTTATTATGTAGGTACCAGCATTGGTGAGCATTGCGTGCATCTGTAGAGCCAGCAGAAGCGGCGTGATGGTGCAGGGGTGGGTGATGTGAGCTCTGTGGTCATCACCTCGCTGGGAGAAGACCGATCTGCTGGTGGTTCCTGACTGCCACAGCTGTCACTCTTCCCCTGTTCCCTTCTGCTCCGTACCTGCTGCATGCAGTGCAGACAAACCCATGCTCCAAGCCCGCTGCGTCTGCACGTGTTTGCAGGGGTGGGAGGGATGGGATCATCCTTCTGCTTTATTTGCTAACTGGGTTTCACGAGCTTCAAAAAAAACCCAAATTCTGGTTGGGTTATTCTAGTCCCATTCTTTTACGGACCTGGAACGCAGCGCTTTGGTTTACGTTCACTTAAAAAGTACTAACTTTGAATGCAGGCCCTGGGTTAATTAGAGGGGGGTAGCGGCTCGCCTTGCGTGCCTGCAGCAAGAGGAGCTGGGAACACAGAGGGAAGCCTGAAATGTCTTCGTGGCACTGTCCCAGCTCCCGCAGAGCAGAGGGCTGCAGCGCTGGGTTGGGCTGGTGGGCAGGCAGGAGGTGACCTGCCGTGTCCTCACGTGGGGTGGGTCTAGATCAGGAATGCTGCGTGGCTGCAGGGCTCCGATAAAGGAGCTGCGGTGTTCCAGATCATCAGGAAGGAAATCTCCGGAATCATCCGAACTCTTCCCTTACTGCCTGCCTTCCTGATAGGCGTCAGATGATTTATTTACACTGCTGCGGCGTGAGAAACTCCACCTTGAAAGCTTCTCTTTTAAAAAGCATCGGTAATTACGGAGTGCAGCTTTCATGTTTGACTCGAGTTTGTTTTCATGCCACGCTGCCTCGTTGCTCGAGGAATCATTACTTCTGGTGCTTCAAAATACACGGAGCTGTTGGTTTTGTGAGTGTGCTGTGACTGGAGAGCCACGAATTGCACGTGTTGGCATTGCTGGTATTTGTTATTTATGTCTCCTTTGTGGCTGCGGGGTATCCTGGAGGTGGAGGCAGGCTTCGTGGGAGGAAGAGGAAGGGATCTGGGGGCTGAACATAGCTGACAGTGTGCCCAGGTGGCCAAGAAGACCAGCAACATCTTGGCCTGCGTTAGAAATAGTGTGGCCAGTGGGAGCAGGGGTGTGATCATCCCCCTGTACTCAGCACTGGTGAGTATTGCGTTCAGTTTTGGGCCCCTCACTGCAGGAATGACATTGAAGGGTAACAAAACTGGTGAGGGGTCTGGAGCGTGGGGCTGTGAGGAGCGGCTGAGGGAGCTGGGATAGTTCAGCGTGGAAAAGAGGAGGCTCAGGGGAGACCTTATTGCACTCTGCAGCTTCCTGAAGGGAGGTTGTGATGGGGAGGGGTTTGGCCTCTTCTCCCATGCGACAAACGGGACCTGAGGAAATGGCCATGAGTTGTACCAGAGGAGGTTTAGATTGGATGTAGGGAAAAACTTCTCTCAGAGTGGTCAGGCAGTGGGATGGCCTGCCCTGGGAGGTGGTGGAGTTGCCGTCCCTGGCAGTGTTCAGTTGGCGTCTGGATGCAGAGCTAAGGAGATATGGTTTGGTAGCTTGTGGTAGCAGTGGGAATGGGTGGACGGTTGGACTGGATGACCTTGTAGGTCCTTTCCAACCTTGTGATTCTGTGGTATTATGAACTGGGCCCCATAACATCCATGGATGAGCTCATAGAGCCTCACAGAGAACAACGGGAGGACAGGTCAACCCATAGTGACCAGAGAGCCCTAGGGGACTCCACAGAGACACATAGTGACCCCAGTGAGCCATTTAGGGACCCCATAGAGGTCTCATAGGGACCCACAGAGCCCCATAGAGAGCAGGGAGGTGGTGGAGTCACCGTCCCTGGCAGTGTTCAAGAGGCGTCTGGGTGAGAAGCTACGAGATATGGTCTAGCAGTGCAAATGGGTGGACAGTTGGACTGGATGATCTCGTAGGTCCTTTCCAACCTCGTGATTCAACGATTCTAAGGAGCTGCTTTTATTTCTCCCACATGAGAGATCTGTCAGAGCCACAGTGTGGAATTGTTGGAGCCGTGGGGTTGGCTTGTGGTGAGCTCGAGCCGAGTGCTTGGTGCGCGTCCCAGCCTTCAGATCCTCGTGTGTGTGAATGATCCTCTTTCTGCCCCACAACCGCTTCCATTCACGCTGCCCCCGTCCACATGAGTTATTGTAGAGTCATCTGATGAGTGGCCCTGACCATGCCGGGCAGAGCGAGCGCAGAGCTCTGCTTGTTGTTGGGCTGACACACACGGGTGTGCAAACAGCAGATGTGTGTCTTCCATTATCTGGGGAGCTCAGAGGGGCTGTGGTGCTCCTGCCTTCCTCCAGGCCTGGGGCATGGAAGCTTACTGTTTGTTCTCAGAGTCTCTCAGCTGTGCTGGTGAACGTTCTGGTGCCTAACCCTTCCTCACATCAGCTTCAGTTGCTTATTGTGCTTGGACTGCAGTGATGGCCATTCTGTAGCCTGGAGTTGGAAAGGGTTATGCTGATGGGAAAAAGTCTGCTGGGTAGGTGGGCTCTTATTTGCAATAACAGTCACATTGGGAACGTGTTAGTAATTACTGAGGGGGAGAGAAGAAATGGCTGGTAAGTCTTCCTATTTACTTACGTTATCTTTTCCCTTCGTGCCGTATTACAGTCAGGGCAGACTGATGAGGCAGGGTTGCCCACGAGGTGGGCTCTCTGTTCTTGAATCCTAGGGCTGGTGGAGGGGACTGGTGGTGGTCTGGTGGTTGGCTGATGGCCGGGTGAGCCCTGTTGATGGGCTGCCATGTCGTGCCTGGCATCTCTCCTGGGCTGCTTCTCTCTGAGTTTGATTATATTTTTCATATGAAGCTGGGGGGGAAAAAAACACATAATGAAGAGCTGAGAGATTACTGCAAGGAGAAGCAGACTCTAGCTGGGCATCTTCCTGGCCTTGTGTCTGGGCTCGGCTGCAGGAAGACATGTTAAAAGGTTCAGATGCTTTCTGCAGAGGTGAATGGGAACTGGTTCCTAGCTCCATCCCTTTGCTGTGCGCAGCAGAGGGTACTTCTGCTCTTGTGTCTGCCCCTATGTACCTTGTGTCTACCCCTGTGTACCTCCTCCGGAGCACTTTTCCCCTGTGCTTATCTCCTGTTCTCCCCAGTGAGTTCTCCATCGAGATGCTATTTCTGACAGCCGCATGCTTGTGACATTCCAGATAGCCATCAGAAAAGGTCTGGGAGCTGAATGCTGGGGGCACAGAGATTCTTAAGGCTGAGAATGTCACCTGGGAAGCATGCATCTGTGGGGCAGCAGCAGCTGTGGGGCCATGGGGGGGCGGGGGGTGGCAGTGTGATGCTCAGGGCCTCTCAATGCAGTACATTGCGCAGAAGGATGGTGACCCCCCCCAGGGCTTGGCCCACAGTTACCCTTCCCATAGGATCCAGTGGTACCATGTGGGGTTTCAGTAGCACGTCTTCTGCAGAGATAGTGGTCAGAGAGGAGCAGCTTCCTCTCCTGGAGGGATGTTATGGAAGGAATAACAAGGGGAAAAAACAAGTGGAATATGGTGAGGATGGACTTGCAAAATGCTGAATGCGTTTTGGAATGGGAGGCGGAGGGAACTGTGCATCAGACTTCTGTGGCAGCTGTAAAGCTGAGCCCGTGGAGCGCTGCAGGAGTGGGTGGTGCAGCAGTGCGAGCAATGGCAGGCAGTGCTCGTGCTGTGGGTTTTGCTGGCCAGCCCCCAGCCCTTGGGCCCTGCAGTTCTTCTCATGGCTTTGCTTTGAAGGATAAGTCAGGCTTCATTTACAGCACTTCAGCTGTGGCTGCTTAAATTGGGACCCAGTGCTTGCTATGTTTTTGAGCTGCTCGAATAACTCCTGTTCTATGAACACGGAGAGCTCCCATTTGCAATTCTAACGGGCATTGTTTCCTGCTCAAATCTCCCTTTCCTATTTCATTTTCTTCGTAAGCTTTGGTTGGAGGCCCCCAGCTCGCCGACCTGCGGTGTCACCCATTTACTGGTGCAGCTGGAGCTGCAGTCTGTGTGAGCAGCCTTCCATCAGTGGGTGATGGTGTGTTGGGGCATCCGCTGCCCCTCTGCCTTCAGGAGCAGGGATGTAGTGCAGCAGGCACCGAAGGAGGATTGCTCTGAAGTAACGGAGCTGCATATGCCCACCTGTGTTCTCTTCAGGCTGGTAATGTTATCTGTCTCTGGATTTTCTTTTCCATGCGACGCTGACAGCAGGCAGTGCTCCTACACCTCCTCAGCAGAGGTGGAGTGTTACCATCTGTCACCGTGTGGGCAGCAGTCATCCCAAAAAGTAATGGCAGTGGGAGTTGTTGCCAGTTACAAGTTGTGATCACAAGCCAAATGGCGCGCTTCTAAATTAATACGCTTCCAAAGGGAAAGCGATGCAAGGATTTATTTTTGCAGTATTTCCAGTGGTGGGCTCTCTGCTGGGGTCTTGGTTCGGCACAGTGTGTGTGTGTGAGGGACCCCTCCCCAGCAGTGGCACACGGGGTATGTGAGCCTCTACCAGGCTGCTGTGTGCAGGGCTGAGGTTCTTGTGAAAGGGTGAATGATGGGGTGGCTCTGGTTGGCTTTGCCCGATGGGAGCTGAAGGATGAGGTGTTGTCCTTTGGTGCAGCCAGCCCTGAGCAGGGCTCTGCCATCACCGCTGGGAGCTGGGGAAGCAGCCTGGCTGGGTGCGAGGTGGGAAGGTGCCCCGAGCTCATTCTGAAGCAGGGATCTCACCCCCTTGGGCAGGGCACTGAGCTCTTCCATCTTAACATCTTTATATATCTACGTAATAACGGGTACGATGCATTTGTCGGTTAGAACTGACTAGCAATCACCTAAACTAAGTTTAATTAAAGAGAGCCCAGACAGAAGACGTCTCGTAGGCAGGTAGGCAGAGTTGGAAGTAGTCTTTATTAATTTATTTTAACTGTGGAATAAAAATGGCACAGTAGGAGGGGATAGCGTGGCACATCTCCTTGGTCCTCCTTTTCCTCTGTCAGGTCGGATCCTGACTGAAGGCCACTGTGGATTCGGCGTCACTGACAGCAGCGGGAGATGACGGTCATTACTCTTCACATAGAGGCTTTAAGAGGTGGAGAATAACAAAAAGGAACACCATGGCAACCGAAGCACTACAGATGATCCTTTCCGTGCATTTTCTGCGCATAAGCTGTAGAGGAAATACAGATATCCTTGCTCAGATGGCACAGTGAAGTACCACGGTTACCTCTGTGCAGAGCCTCCGTGGGGCTGAGCCTTGACACTGCTGAGTGGCTGTCAGCTGCACCACCCAAGTGTGGTAACAAATGCAACAGATGGATTATCTCCACTTCAGTGGGAAATCTGTTCAGCCGTCCATAGGCAAGCGTTGCTTCTGCAGCTTAGAAGGGAGAAGGTTGTGATAGGTGAGGCCTGGAGCTGAGCTGTACCTCACCCACGTACCAGTAACGGGCTCCGATGTACTGGGAGCGCAGTGCTGGGCCCAGAGAGCATCCCTGAGCAGCGTGTTTCATAGATCCCATCTCAGGGGGCTGGAAAAATAACTGTGTATGGATTAATCCGAGTGAAAGATAACGGCTCTCACGGCTCATTGTTGTTGTTTGTTTTGGGAGATGCCATCTGCGCGGGGAGATGTAGAAGTGCTGAGCTGACATTTCCAAGCTGAACAGCTGATGCGTCTGAGACGTCTTCCAGTTCGGGATGGAACGATGCTGTGTGAGCTCATCTAAAGGAACAACCCATAGCCCTGCAAGGAAGTGCCTCCTTTGAGTTGGCTTGCTCTGATTGCACTGACTTGTTAGAAGAAAAGAGGTAATTAAGTCTCCTGTATACAAAATAAATGAGCTGGTGGAGTTGAGAATAGGCAAAGCTCAGTGGAAGGCACAAAAAAAAAGCAGAGCAACTAAAGGCAAAGAAACCGAGGCAGACAACCCCCTCTGAATGGCACTTGTGTGTGTGCACAGTGCACTCACACCGAGAATGGGAAATTCAGGGTGGACTGGGAGTTTCAGATCAGTGCTCTCTGTGGGAAGGTTGTGGAGCACGGCTGCAGGGAGAGAAGGAAGGCCAGAGGGGGGTTGTGTTTATGTGCAGAGAAAGTACTGAGTCCTGTTTCCTCTCCTAGCCAGGACCCTGCTCCTCTGCTCTGGCCTTTTCTCAGGGCTGGGCTGTGCTCTCAGACCCTGAATGTATCAGTGCTGCATCCGTGCTCGGGCAGATAGGCTCTCAAAGAGTGCCTTTGTTCCTTCTGCAGTTCTTTGGGGGATGAGTTAGCAGTGCTGCTGTCAGCACACAGCCCCCGTCCGCGGCGCCTTGGCTGCTGCCTGATCCCTGGCACGGCTGTAACCACGGGGTCCTCACAAAGCAGAGATCAGCTTTGCATCTGGCTCTTATGGACTTCTTTTCCACCTACTGTCCTGCCGTAAGGGACCGTAAGACTGCGTGATGAATGTTGGCAGTACTGACGTTTCTGAGCCCTCTGTGCCATGCTGCTGTGGTTTGGATCTTCCAGAGAGAAGCTCAGCACCGGAGTTAAATGCACACATGGATTTTAAAGTGAGTTAAGGAGCGTGCTTTAGGAAGCCCTTGCATGGGTTTATTTCATCTGCTTACCACCCTGGGGATTAAGAGCAGGTGAAGTGAGGCAGATACACAGGGGTAGGTGGGATTACTGAAGCAGCTCTCTCACGTGGATATTTTGCATTCTTGCAAACAGAAGGCACTGTAAGATTGGCACTTACCTGATCTGTGAGTGTGCAGCGTGTTCTCCTCTGTCCTGCTTGTAACTAAGATTTCACATGACGCAGAGCAGTTGTGATTCACTTCAGACTCTCGCACCACGTTTTTCCTTGCAGAAGAACTGTCAGGAAATGAGGTAAGGCCCTCCACGGGGTGCACTGAGTGCTCTGTGTCTGAGCTGTGCATGGAAGGAGGAGCTTCCAGCAGAGGTTTCCTCTTCTTTCCCCATGCATCAGTCCTGTAGGAAACAGCAATTTGGGTTTCAACTGGGCTTTGCATGGTGGCTGAGTTCTCTATAGAAGTGAAACCCAAATCTCATTGGACTGAGTGTGTTTTCCTGTCACTGATGTAGCTGCTTTGCAATGCTTCAGGCATTTTGACATGCAGAAGTGCTAATAAATACTGAAGTTATAACTTGCCCATGTAACCATATATTAGTGCTTAATATTGAGAAAATATCCCATATTTCATAAACAAGGACAGAGGATGGATTCTGGACCCTTCCGATCTGTTTGTGGGGTTGTGAAGTCTGGCTTTGAAACTCAGGTGTGTGGAACAGTGAACGTGGCTGGCTAGCTTCGGTTGAGGGTAGAGAATGAACTCCTAGGAACGTGCATGGTTATGTAAAAGGCTTGGGCACATCTCCCCTGTGTAATTCTGGGGGGCAGAGCTCTAAGTGTGGTGTAGTGGATGCTGGCGCAGATACTGCTGCTTTCTGCAGTGCCTCTGTGGGGACTGAACCCAGGCTGGGTTCAGAGGAGCTGGTCTGGTACAGAGGTTCTGCCTGCACTTCTGAGGTGCTCTGGGGCCCATCGTTAACACACAACTGGAAGCCAGATAGGAAGAGCTGCATGTCAGTGCTTTCTGCTGTGAAAACAAACAAAAAATGCAGTTTGTGTTCTTCCCTGTTTTTTTTTTTTGACTTGTGTCAGAGTTGTTCCTTCTGAAATACTCGTGCTGGGGGAAGTAGACCCAGAAGGTCGACCAGAAGGTAGAACATAGACCAGAGCATAAAACACAGACCAGAACATAGATCACAGACTGAAAGTAGACCAGGACGTAGACCAGAATATATACACTAAAAAACAAATACAATTGAAACTCATTATCCTTTTACGCTTCTGAATAAGAAACAAACTGTGCATGGCTTTGTTTGGTCGAAAGCCTCAATGCTTCTCATTCCCTTTAGGTAAAGAAGAGAGGTCTCCAGGTTTTACGTTGCTTTATTTTTGTGCCTTTTTGTCTGGCTGCAAGCTGCTCGCAGGCTTTTGTAAAACATTTAGGCAAAAAAAAAATGAACTTCAGGCAAAAAGAATGGGAGCTATTCTGGAGATAGTGTAAGAGAGCTACAAGGAGAAGCTGGTATTATTTCAAGTGTGTGTTGTTGGTTTTTTTTTTAATCATGTTTACCTCTGGTGTAGCTCCCAGATGCGAGCTTCTGCGTATTACTCATTATAGAAACGTCAGGTTGGTTTTCCTTCCTTTATTTGTGCTCTTCCTCCTCCTCCCTCCACCTCCCCCCCCCTCCCATGTCCGGCTGTTGTTATGTCCCTGCACACTGTGCATCCGACTTGCAGGGTTAGGGATTGACCGTGTGGAAGCTCCCAGCTCCACCAGGCTGCTGCTACTGCTGGGAATGGCCTGAGCCACTCACCAAGGAGCTGCAGACTGCTGGGAACTGCACCGAGCTTTGTAGCTGTGTTCTCACTTTGCTTGTGTCACCTCCTGTGTCTTTGTGCTAGGTGGAACACTTGAGTTTTGAGTACACGGTGGTGAGAGCGCAGTGCAGCGTGCTTCCATCACACAGTGCATGTCTGGGCTGCTCTGAAGGTACCATTGTCTGTTGGTGGATGTGCAGGTGCCACTCTTGCACATGGGTTGCTTCCCTCCAGGACTTCTCATGGTTAGGTGTATTTCCTATTCAAAGAGCAACAGCTTCTGCAGGCCTTCAGTGTTAGCTGTCTCCCTCAGAAGTGCCGTGTGAGTTCTGGGCATGAAGGAAGAGTAACCGGGGGAGAACTGAATCAGTGAAGGTGAAATTGTGAAATAGAACTGCAGCAAGGTGTTCCTGAGTGTGCACGTGTGCTTCCCATCAGGTGCTGGCAGGTCAGGAAGTGTGCAGGTCGGGTGACGGAGGGGCAGCTGGGAGATGCTGAGTGCAGGGAGGGTTGTCTGATGGGCTGGGCTGACTTGGTGGAGTGCTTTAAAAGTCAGATAGGATTATAAGGGGTCTGTACCTGTGCTTCTGCAAGTGCCAGTCCCCATCCTGTGAATGGGACACTGGTTGTCTACAGGCGCGTGCACCTGCTTGGATGCACGGATGTTGCTCTTTTGTGAGGGCAGGGATTAAAAATGAAAACATGAGTCATTTAAAAATACTTTATTTAATATTTGGTCCCTGGAGTTCCATCTGTGGGACGATGGGCGAGCAATGCTGCTGCAGTGAGTGTTTCAGAGAGCTTTAAGGGAATGTCTTTGCGCGTGGTTTGGTTCAGATGAACTGAATGTTGGCTGGCATTATACAGGTGTGCTTCTGTTGTCTTCAGGTTGAGCTGGCAAGCAGAGAGGTGTTATTTCCCTAAAATCCTGATAGTAAAGATTCTGTGGTTACACATCTGCTCCTCTCCTGTCAGTGACGCAGAAGGAATAACAGCCTGCATGTCTTGCCCGTTGATACACCGTTCAGAACTGTGTGGTGGAAGAGCACGGAATCACGCAGAGCACACATCAGGATGCAGTTTGTCGTGGCGGCTGTGAACACAGCCTGTGCACACTGATGTGAAATAGCAGGAATAACTCCAAGGTTGGTCCTCCTGTTGGCGTTGGTGCTTTGCTCAGAGCTGTGTGTAGCAGAGCTCCCATCTTCTGCACGAGGTAACGCACAGCAGGGCACTCATGCCTCCGTCCACGTGTTCAGAGCCACGCAGTGCTGCTGCTGGACTCCTGCACCAGCATCTTGTACTCGGCATTAAAAATGTGTGCTGTAGGGTTTGGGTTGGATTCATGTACTGGTGCTTCAGCTGCAGATGGATGGAGATGGTTTCCTGTGGATGGTTACACCACGGAAAGAGAAAGTGGCGACGTTTTATTGCACCTCTAGAGCCAGAACGGGAAGAATTTGTTATGTTTTGTGGCAGTAAGGTCTCTGAAACGAGCAAGCTGCCTGAAATTAAAGAATGGATAAACGTGGCACGAAGAGAGGTTTGTGTTTTAGAGCTCACTGTGTTGCATTGGTCCTCTAACAGCATTCTAAATGCTGCTGCTCACTGCTGGTGTCCGTGGGGATGGTTATGGGAAGTCACAGAGGTGTCCATGGTGGCACTGCATTGCTGTGTTATAACCATAAAACCTCACACAAATGTGAGCAGTGTTAGTGCTGTGTTTCAAGGGATCCCTCCCCCCATACAGTGAGCAATAATGCTGAGTGTGAAGAGGGGAGGGTGGAAGCGTGAGTAGCAGTCCTGCCCACAGTGCACTGATTGTGCTCTCTCTTCTCGCTGTTCCAAAGGTAAATCGTGCCTAGAACTCAGTTTTAAGGTTTTGTCTGTAAAGTCACTGAGAAATGGCATAGCAGCTGCCAGGACTGGCATTGGAGTGATGTCCTTCCCATGTAGACATCCAGTTGTCAGCTGTGGGCAGAATGGGTGCTCAGATGTGTCTCTAAGCTCTGCTGTCATTCTCTTTTTCTAAGTAACGAGTTGCCTGATGTGTTTCGTATATAAATACTTGTATGTGCGTTTTTTGGACTGGCAAATGCTGAGTTGGTGTGCTGTGGGTTTGTACCTTTACTGTGGCAGTGGTGTCTTTGCTGAGCTCGAGCACAGCCACACCTGGAGGGGCTCTGAGGAGTGCCGGGCAGCAGTGCTGGCCTGGAGCTGCTGCTTCCATTCCAGGTTCTGTAGGAGTAGTGATGTTGGATCTGTTGGGTTTCCCACTGTTCTGGGTGAGGTGTGCTTTGGGAAGGTTTGTTCCACTGGAGAGCAGTGGTCCGTGATTTTCTTCTGGGCTGAGCACGAGGAGCACAGTGCCTGGTTGGTGTCCGGAAGGGAAATGATGAGCATACAACAAGTCACTCATGGCATCCCTTCTCTGCACAAACAGCTGAGGAAATGGGAGCAGAGTGCTCCCACTGCAGGGAACACGGCCTCTCTGGGCAGGCTGCACTGTAATCTGAACTGTCTCTAGGTAAAGAACGCTCGTCAGTGGTTTCTGTGCTATTGTTTGCATCGTTCTGCTTAAAAAAGCAGTGAACTTTGGAAAATGTGATATCCTTATCCAATTTAGATGGAAGATAATCCAATCTTAAGTACAACGCTGAATGTTGAATCATTTTTTCTCCTTCCGACTCAATCTTGTTAGAGAAGAAAGGCCTCCTGGTGCGCTGGCGGCAGCGTCAGGCGATGCTGTGCTTTCTGTAGCACATCTCAGTGCCGTAGATGTGTTCCTATAGGAAATTTCCTCTGCCTGAGGAAATGTCAGACCTTTGTTTAGGACTACACATTGCTCCAGAGTGAAATAAAGGTGGATGGAGGCAGTGGTGTCGTGGCGGAGCAGTGGGGATGGGGATGTTCTGCTCTTTGGACCAAAGACAAAAGTGAGGATGTACCCCAGGAGGGAGTGGTTTCCTCCAGCGTGTTTTCTTTCGCAGGTGGGGTGAGTGAGGAGGATGCTTGCTATTGTCAGCAGGCAGATGGTGCCTGTCTGAGCTGCAGGACGGGATATATTTAATAAACACACATTGTTCTCATGGCTGTCTGTGTGAACTGCCCGAGGTGTTCGCTTGGCTCCTAACTTTGGGCTCTGTCTGCGTAGGGGTAGATTTCAGGAGTCCCATTGGAAATAAGTGAGCCTTGGATTTGGTTGTTTGAGTGCTGCTGTCTGTCTGTACAGACTTGTAACTGCTGACCGTGGGGCACCCGGTTCTTCCAGTCAGAAGATGTCACTGGGTTTTCACCTTGTGTACCAGACCCATACATCTCTATACCTGTGTGTATTGCCCACTGCAGGATGAAATCAGAAACAGCAGAATTCTGAGCTGCTGTGAGGGGGATGTAACTGGGCACACTTCAGTACTCAGCGTTGTATCTGTACGCTGTGATTCCAGGTGTGCTCACACAACAGGTTCGTTTGTATCTCCTCCTACTTTAAACACATTGCTTAAGTAGTCAGGCCTATTCTAAATACCACTTCCCTTTCACCCCTTATGAAGTATTGTATAAATGTGCCCTTTCCTTCAAGCACTTGTCCATGCGTGCACTGCTCTGGGACTGTGATGCTGTGAGTGCTTTGCCCCACAGTTTTTGTGCCCTGCTCTCCTCTCTTTCTTGAAGACCAACAGCTTTTGTTTCTGTCTTGGAGTGAGGGTGTGTGGCTGCGTGCTGCAGCTTCGTTTGAAGGAGTTGGTATGGCAGCAAACTTCTACGTGTCCCACTACCAAAGGTGTTCACAGAAGGAGATGTGGGGATGTCAGAGCAGGAGTTGTGTTCGGAGGTACCTAAGTTCTGGAGGTCCTGGTGGGCAACAGGTTGGCCATGAACCAGCACTGTGCCCTTAGAACCATGAATGCCAATGGGATCCTGGGGTGCATTGAGAAGTGTGTGGCCAGCGGGTCGAGAGAGGTGATCCTTCGTCTCTGCTCTGCCTCAGGGAGACCTCATTGAGAGCACTGTGTCCAGTTCTGTGCTCCCCAGTTCCAAAGAGACAGGGATCTCGTAGAAGGAATTCAGCAGAGGGCCACAGAGATGATGAAGAGCCTGGAGCATCTCCCCTGCGAGGAAAAGCTGGGTGACCTGGGTCTGCACAGCCTGGGGAAAAGAAGACTGAGGAGGGATCTGATAAAAGCTTCTAAATATCTGAAGGGAGGTGGGAGGGAAATGGATGAGGCCAGGCTCCTCTTGGCGACGAGGAGCAGTGGCCTCAAACCTGAACATAGAGTGTTCCATACAAACACATGGAAGAACTTCTTTACAGTAAGGATGACAGGGCACCGAAACAGTTTGCCTGCAGAGGTGGTGGAGTCTCCTTCTATGGAAATGCTCAAGACCTGTCTGAGCACCGACCTACCGTAGAGAACCTGCTTAGCAAGGGGTGGACTCCGTGATCTCTGGAGATCCCTTCCAACCCCCGTGGTTCTGTGATTCTCCATCCATCCCCATAACCTGAGCAGGGACCTCTGTCCTCCCCGTGTTCTGCTCACTGTGGGCTGTTGGATCTGCTCTCCCAATTATTGTTAGATGATTCCATTATGTCCCCTAACCTTAAATGAAGGAAAGCATTTGCCTCGGTGTGTGCTGAATGTGCCCTGAAATGGGTGGTGGTGTTGACGTGTGTGTGATGAGTGCTGTGCTGAAAACAAGCAGTTAATAAATAGTGACCTGTATAGAGGGGTGACCAGGTGGGTTGTATTTAATGTTATTAAGCATGCTGTGATATTTAGCACCTGAAAGGCATCAGGAGGGTGAGGGATTTGCAGTGGTATTCCTTGTAACAACAAAGCAGTGGCAGTTTGTGCCCCCAGAAGTGCAGTACAGATCCTGGTGCATTTGATGAACATTATTCAGCTGCTGAGAAGATAACTCCATCGATAGCTCGGAACTATTTGTTTGTTGAGCAGGAAATAAGATGGAATCTCATTATAATTTTCATATTGAACCGTGGGTCTGAGCTGGTAAGATGACAATGCAAATGCAGTGCTTTTTTTTTAAGGTGTGAGAGGTGAGCAGAACCATCTCATTTAAACACGGGCCATTCTGTGACCCTTCTGATGTTCTCTTGGTGTCTGGATGCTTTCCCACAGTTATTTGCAGGGATGATTGCGAGGGAACTGCTGCCAGGGGAGAATGTGGCAAAGAGGATACGTAATACAACTGCAAATCAGCCAGGCAGGATCCAGATAGAGACCGAGGTGCTGTGCTGTGCCTGTGCAGTTCTTCATGTATCAATGGCATACGCTCCTGTGTAGCAAAAACTCTGCAAGCGTAGTAATTATGCATAGTAATTGCTTTCAATTAGAGAGTAAGAAGTTGAAAAGACAATGTTTATCAGGATGGAAAGGATGCTTGTTTTCCCGGGTGGGTCCCTGTGCAGTTGGGTCATCACTGCAGTTTGAGCATCACTGCTGTTTTCCTGATCTTCCATTTCTTGGATGACCCATCACTTAAAACAAAAACAAGTCTCGTGAGTTAGAACGTGAATTGAGGATATTTCCTGCTGTGTGCGCTTTGTTTCCAGCACATTTGCATATGCAAAGTAATGCTTGAGTTGAGGATGCCCTCTGAGCTCCAGGTATGCACCAGCCGATGGCCGAACAGGAGCAGTGACCTCATGTAAAGGTGGAAATCCCCATTCACGAGAGCTTTTCATTCCAGCAGAGCTGGTTGAGCAGCATTGCTCAGATCGCTGGTGTTGGAGACAGGTGCTCGCTGGGTTTGAAGTCTGCTTTAATGTTCTGTTGATAGAAGTATGAGCGAGCTGGTGATTTCTCTGGGAAAATATCCTGAAACTGTTGAGATCACAGTACACGTGAGTGACAGCGCGTGTTTGTTTTAGAGGCTTCAAATTCAATTAGCTTCGTGCCATTGCTGGGAGATGTTACCTGCTGCAGTGCATTGTGTGTGTGGGTCATGGGGAAAGCATTGCTCTGTTTGCTCCAGGAGGAATAGAAAGGCAGCCTTGCATTTCATCCCGTTGGGAGTTTGCTCAGTCGCGATGTTAAATGCTTTAAATTACACCGTGGATGGTGTGTATCTCAATGCAGCAAACTTCTTAAGCTTGTTCCTGTGAAATCAGACCTCCTGCTCTCACTGAAAGCAGTCCCTTGCTGTAGTGGAGCGGCTCTGGAAAGCAGCTTTTTGTTGGCTATCCAATCCCTGAGTCCTTCTCTTGTCACAGATATCAGTTTGGCAGGAGGATGTCGTGGCTGGAACTGGTGTCACCGTGTCCCAGGAGACTTTGGGGTGCTGGGTTGGAGCAGCACGATGCCGTTCTGTCAGCCACGACTCCTGGCTCTGCTGTGATTGCTCTTAGGCTGTGTGGTTTGGTTGCGGTTGGGCTCGATGATCTCAAAGGTCCTCTCTCCAACCTGAGCAGTTCTGTGATGAGAAGGGCTGTGTGCTGAGGAGTGATGTGAAGCTGGGTGATGGACCTTGAGGTGCTGCTGTTCCCCACTGGTTGCCTTTGAGCATGTTCTGCAGAAGAACCTCGTGCAGATACTGCACACAGTGTAACATTTGGGCCTGCAGGCATGCAGGTCGCCTGCTTTGCATCTCAGGTCCTTAATTATCTCACCCTGAGTGTGCTGTGGCCTAGCACTGGTACCTCTCAGCTTTTTGCTTCCTTGACTTTGCAGCATCAGTAATAGATGTGGACATTTCAATGGCATTTCCTCATCTTTGTAGTTGGCTGAGTGCATTGCACCCTTCCATTCGTACTGGAGCAGCTCTGCTCAGTGTGCTCACATTGTGGGTCACTGAAGGCTTTAAATGCAGAGAGTTCTCAAACCTGGGTGCAAGGGATGGCTTTGGTCATAGAGGATGAGATAGCATATGTGGGAGCAGCACGGTGTGAGAAGCATGCAATGGAAGCAACACTGAGCTGGGTTGGTGGCAATGCAACAGCAAAGAGCCACACACCAAAGAGAAAACTGTGCTCTCTGCCTGGGCCAGCAGGGCTGGCTGGTGAAACTCCACCCGTGTAATAAGAAAAAAACCACTTTTTACATTAAACCTTACAGCCATCCTGAGGGGAGGAGGCCTTCAACCCTCTGCTGGAATGTCTGGAGAGATCCTGAGCTGGAGCGATGTGACTGAAATGGGCCACAGTTGTGATTTATGGCTTTAATCAAAAAGTTCTAATGTTGATTCCTCCCCGTAGCAGTTTGTGTTGCTCTCTGGATATATTTGTTGTGATACAGCACATCGGAATTGGTAACTTCCATGCAGTGGAATTTACAAATATAATTAGAAAGTTAAAGATGTTAAAAGAATAAAAGCACTTTCAGTGACGTTCGGTTTTTATTGACAGCCCACTGTGTTCACATGAAGATTCCTAATGCAGTACTGTGTGCAGAGGAGAGCTCGGGGATGGGATGGGATGGGATGGGATGGGATGGGATGGGATGGGATGGGATGGGATGGGATGGGATGGGATGGGATGGGATGTTCTGGAGTGCTTTGTGAGCAGGTGTCACTGGGCTCTGTCTCAGTGCACAGCCGCTGCTCTTTGTTTTATGGAGTATCATGAGAAAGAAGAGGCATTGAGATAGGCAGCTGCAAACTGAAGCTTTAATGGGAGCTATTTTGGGATGTTGCAAACACTGGGGTATGGTTTGGGGCTGCACGAGATCCCTGCCTGCCCTGATACGGATCCTGTCCCATGCTGCAGGATTAGGGCAGCACGGCCCCATTCCTCACCTGACTGATGGGAGCAGCAGCGCTCCTGGGAGAGCTGTGTCTTTGAGGTAGGAGTAAACCCCCAGGGGAAGTGCCTGAACATTGCTCTTCTCTGCTTTAGAACTTGCAGACTGAAGGTGACCTCAGTTTGGAGTTTGGTTTCAGCGTGTTGTTTGGGCGATAAGCAAAGCATCGGTATTTCCTTCTCCTTGCTGTTGCGGGGTGAGGTTTCTGGTGGGAGGCTGAGTCTTGTTGTATGGCACTGCCAGCAGAGGGGCACGTGTGGCACTGCTGAGGTGTTGCTCTGGTCTTCCTCAGTGAGCAGCAAAATACATTTATCACAGCTCTTTGTGGCTGAGCTTTGTACGTATGTGAGGGTGGAGCAGAGGGCTTGATGCCCAGCTCTCAACTGGGGGCTGAGTGCCTTTGTGGCACTAGTGTTCAGCTGAGGCTGGAGCTGCTTAGGATGCTGGTGGAAGGGGAAATGCTGGGAAGCAGCAGACTGACTTCTGGATGTTCTATTATGGGATGTGCATCAGGGGAGGGAGCATGGTCTGCTCTTACGCTCTGCTCATTTGGAAGGTGCTGAGTGGGGAGAGACAAGTGACCGAAATATCTGGAGGCTCACAGAGATTGAGACATGAACACAGCTGTGATGGTGTGATAGGAGCTGGGCTGCCTGCAGCACTGCTCTGAGAGCTGTGGGTTCATCCTGGGCTGAGATCCTTCCACTTTGGTGCACACAGCGGCGTGGGGCACAGTACTGCATTGAGGAGATGCTGCTAAATTCTGTTTGTCTCTTTTCTTTCAGGACTTGTGGTGCATGGAGGAAGACACGCTTTCCTAGAGATTTAACTCGTCCACACATACCAAGGTAAGAGAATTTTTCTTTCAGCACTGCGGACACATTGGTGAAAATGGGGTGATGAAATTCCTGGCTGTTCCTCAGTATCAGTTCTCTCAGAGTCAGAGTGACTGACATTGTGTACGGAGAACATCAGCGTCCCTCATGGATTCAGTCTGCACCATTAGTCCAGATTTAGAAACCAGGTTATGGGAAGTGATGAAGCCCCGTTCAAAATTAAATTTTCTTAATTTCAAGGTCATTCCATTTCCACGCTCAGCAGAGAACTGGTTCTGTCTGTTGGCTTTCTTTTACGGCCTGACTGCATCCTTCCAGTGGCGTTCCTCAGCTCAGCGTTGCCACATTGGCAGTGTGTTCAGAATTTCCTTCCAGTGATAGCATCAAAGGTTCCTTGATTTTGTTAAAATGAAAGAGTCCGCTTCCTTGTGAGGCGTTGTCGTGCTCTGCTGCTGTATGCTTGACACTGGGAATCCTGCTGGTTCTTTCCATGTCCTTTGCTCAGCAAAGAGAGCTGGGGAAGCAGAAATGCTGGGGTCCTGGAGGTGTGTGGGATGGGTTCCTCATTCCCTGAGGAGAGCTGGGGAAGCAGGAAGGCTGGGAGACCTGGCAGTATGCAGGATGGGGATCTGCAGGAGCTCTGTTTGGGGAGGACAGACAGACAGACCCCTGTATCACAGTAGTCAGTACCCAGACTTTCCTTGAAGATACAGGAATTATTAATTCCTCTTCTGTTCACATTCTGTTGTTCCAAAGCCACGTACAGAACTTGGTGTAGTAAATTCTGTATCTTTGTCTGGTGGATTACGGAAGTATTTCATCCCTAAGTACTTCCCCTTTTAGCTGCATGTGGACCACTCCTATAAATACGGAGTTCTTTGACTTCAGAGTAGTTCCAGTCCATTGCTCACGCTCCCATTGCAGGGCAGAGCTGTGCTGTGAGATGAAATCCATTGCATTTGATTGGCCAACCTGGTAGCCTTCTGTGATGGCTGTGCACCAGCTGGGTAGGTGCGGGGAGAGCAGTGGATGTTGTCTGCCTTGATTTCAGAAGGCTTTTGGTACCATCTCCCGTAGCATCCTGATAATGAAGCTGAGAAAGTGTGGGATAGATGAGAGGATGGTGAGGTGGGCTGAGAGCTGGCCGAGCTCAGAGCTCAGAGGGCGATGGAGAGCATTGCAGTAAGAAACCAGAGGATGTTAAACAGAAGCCAAGTGTAGAGAGTTGCACCTGGGATGGAATAACCATATGTGCCAGTACAGGTTGGGGGCTGACCTGTGAGAGAGGAGCTGTGTAGAGGAAAAACCTGGGGGTCCTGGTGGGCGACAGGTTGGCCATGAGTGTGCCCTGATGGCTGAGAGGGACCCTGGGGTGCATTAAAGGAAGTGCGGCCAGCAGGTTGAAGGAGGTGATCCTCTTCCTCTGCCCTGGTGAGGCCTCACCTGGAGTACTGTACCCAGTCCTGGGCTCCCTGGTACAAAACAGACAGGGATCTCCTGGGAAGAGTCCAGCAGAGGGCACAAAGATGGTACAGGGGCTAGAGCATCTCCCTGTGAGGAAAGGCTGAGCGACCTGGAGCTGTCAGCGTGGAGAAGAGAAGACTGAGAGAAGGGATCTGATTAATGTTTATAAATATCTTAGGTGTGGGAGTCAAAGGGACATGGCCAACCTCTTTTCAGCGGTCTGTGGGGACAGGACAAGGGGAAATGGGCACAAACTGAAGCACAGCAAGCTCCACATACAATATGTGGAAGAACTTCTTTGCATTGAGGTGACAGAGCGTTGGAATGGGCTGCACAGGGAGGTGGGGGGATCTCCTTTTCTGGTGATATTCCAGACCCATCTGCACACTGACCTGTGCGACCTGCTGCAGGGAGTTGCTGAGCAGGGGTTGGGCTCCGTGAGCTCCAGAGGTCCCTTCCAACCTCTGCAGTTCTGTGTGAAACATTCTATGTGATGGTCACGAGGTTCAGGGCACAGCTTACTGCACTCAGCTCCTCCTGCAGTGCTGCTCCGCCAGCCCTCCTGGCGTGCTGTCTCTCTAAACCTTCTCCTGAATTTCAGGGCAGTTTAAAATCAGAGCTCAGGCGAAGTTTAGAATGATTTATTTGAGAAGCACGGGAGGTTTCAGCCTTGCAGCTGTTGGGAGTGAGCGTGGAGCAGATTTCTGTACACAGTGATGTTAAGCACAGGGTAACTGCGTGAAGGTCTGACCCCATTTGTGCTGTTTTCCTTTTAGCTTTCAGTTTCTTTCATCCTGTCATAATGAGCTTTATAAATCTCTCCCTTCTTTCTTTTTTGAGGGAGGGCCTGGTGTCTGCTCCTCCTTGAAGTCTGAACACTCTTAGCGTAGCAAGCGCTTCACTAATTGGTGGCAGGTTCCTTTTTTGTTCGTAAAACATTAATTTAGCATTACCACATTGTTAAATCTTGAGAACTGATATTCAGAGAGACAGTTTTGTTGTGTTAATGTATACTTACTATACACGCATCTTAATTTCTCATGCAGTGAGCTCAGCTTTCTGGGTGAGAAGAGGCTGCGTGGGGCTGCCAGGAGCTGCAGGAAGGGCGTGCTTTGTGGCCACAACAAGTGCTTGTTGTGCAAAGCTTGGTCTCACCTTCAGTGAGCAGTGCCAGCAGGAACGAAGCAGGAGGAGGAAACGCCTGCTGCACTGAAGCACACTTCGTGCTTCGAGCTGCATCTGCCCAGAGAGCTGCTGGGATAACCGGTCTGGCACAGAGGTGCAAACAGATTTCGCTTTGATTTGGAAATGCAATGTCTGCTGGGCGATATACGTCCCACATATGTCAGGAAAGAACTGAAAATTACTTTGGTAGGCCCTAATGATGTGCAGCCCCCGTAATGTCCATCCAGCAAGGCCTGGGATGGTGCAGTGTTGTCTGTAGTGAAGCCACTAGGGGGGGATTTAGGCTGAGCCTGCTGCTCAGGGCCCTCCTCCCCACCTGTGGGGGCCACTGGTGGTCCTCTGAGGCTTCAGGATGAGCTCTGAATGTATGGACCTGGTTTCTAAGGCTCTTGGGGCACAGCTGATGGTCTCAAAGCAAAGCATCAACTCATCCTGCACCATGTGCTTCTTCAGAGCAAGTTTGTGGAGCCTCCATAGAGGCACTGGGCAGAGGGTTCAGTAATTCCATCACATCAAGGCTGCAGGTAAACATCATGAGCAAACCTTCCTCCTCACCTTTGGCATTGTTCAGGCTCAGTCCAGTTGGCTCCATCGGCATAATTAGGTTAATTATGTTGTTCCTCAGCTCTTCTGGCGCAGCTCCACCTGCTTCTGTTCTCAGCCCAACTCCTCCTGCACCTCTCCCTCATCTTCAGCGTTCAGGTTCTGCTCTGTCCACCCACACAAAGGTTCTGCATGTAAATATTCTCTGACCATAAGAAAAGGCAAGCAGTAAGCACAGCATCTTGTTCTCAGAGCAGAGTTGCTGTGTCCCAGCTAATAACATTGGGATGCACACACCCCAGAATCTGCCTTTAGATGCTGGTGTGTCTCAGTGAGTAGGTGGTGGCAAAGGGGCATTTGTTGGCTTTTAACTGTCCACAGGGAGTTCTTTGGTTGGGGTATTACCCTATAAATGTACCTCACAACATGAGGTAACTGTGCCATAACTCTGGATGGTGTTTCCTCAGCATCCTCCAAGAAGAATCTGACCTTGTTCAAGACAAAACGTTGTGATGTGCGTGAATATATTACCTTTGAAGTGTGGAACACTGCGTACAGCAGAAGCAAGGTCGCTCCTCATTGCATGTCCCAATCAAAGGGGGTGTCCCATTAGAGCAAGCTGTCTGTGCATCTGTGAGCCCAGCAGCTCACCCTGACATCCCCAGTGGCACAGAGAACGCACTCAGCTGCAGGTTGCCCTGCATGCAGTGTCTGTTTCTCTTCTCTTTGCACCAGTTGCCTTTGAGTTTGGGTCGCCTTCCTCTCCGTGACAACTTACCCAGCTCTCCGAGCGGTCTGTCACTCGTTGGCAGTGCTTTCTTACAGACTGCCCTCATATTTTCCCATTGACCACAGCCCGCGTGCTGATTGTTGCCTGTGTGTGTGTTCTCTTGCTTGACGCAGGGATACGTGCGGCGGGACGGCATCGCCATGTTTCGGAACAGCCTCAAGATGCTCCTCACGGGAGGGAAGTCGAACCGCAAAAACAGGTCCAGCGGTAAGTGAGCTCCTCACGTGCGTTCTGCTGGCAGTGCTTGGAAGTGCTCCTTTCATGTCGTGAGTCCTGCTTTCCCTGGGCCCTTTCTGAGTGTTAATGGATGCATCGGTTGGTGATGCGGGCTCAGAACATCGCTGCGGGTCATCGTAGTACCACGTTGTGAAGCAAAACACGTCCGCTTTTACTGCAGAGATAAGGTGCTGAGAAAGGTAGTAGTTGTTGTAACACTAACAATTCTTCGTTCTGAGAAACATGAGGGGAACAGAGGAATGGGAAGAGATGGAATTAAGGAAAAATTGTCTGAATTTGATCAGCGCTTCTGCCCATCTCCTCATCCCAGTGTCCCAGGAGCTGCTCCGAGCTCCTTGTCCTGCTCCATCCTTCAGGGAGCTTTGCTGAGGTTGTAGTCACGGAGCAAAGCATTGCAAGAAATACCAGCACGCTCAATAAATAGTTTTGTTGAGCTTTCATAGTTCCTTCCAAAAATGGATTGCTGGCAGCTAAGAGCTTTGCATTCGTTCTTCCATTTTCCTTTGTGAAGCCATCTGGCAGCACGCGCTGAGTATTTTGGGATGGATTGTTGGTTCGTGCTCGTGTGTCTGTGTAAACAGCATAGCTGTGTATTCCGTGGGAAACCACAAGAGAAAATACAGCGATGCAGTGGTGATGAACACAATGGGAAAAGCCAACCAAACCGACCCCTCCTTTCACTTGGCTGAAATGATTTTAGTATATACTTCTGATGGTGTCGGAACATTTCCCCTGGTTTTAATATCTTCTTGGCCCGGTTTGATTTGGGAAGGAGAATTGTGGTATGCAGATCCCTTTGGGCCATACACATGGCAGCGTGTGTGCGGGAGCAGCTGGAGCAGCGTGTGGTGCTGTTTGCTTCCTTACTTTCCTTGTTGCAGTCAGCGTGTGGCCCTTATAAGTGGGAAAAGGTTTGTTCTGCAAATAGTTTCGTCGTGACCGGAGCCTGCAGGAGCACTTGTTGTTCCCTGCTTTTCTGGAGCAGGTTTTGTTTCCTTCAGGTTTGCTTCAGCTCAGGCTCTGCTTGCAGGAGCAAGGTGCCTGCACATAGGGCTGTGTGGGCTTTGCATGTCATGCTGCCAGGTGGCCCTGGTGATTTTTAGTTATTTTTTTGTTCTGTGGAGTATCACGTTTGCACTTTAAAGGCCGGGAAAGCACAGATCCTCTCCAACAGAGACTCTCAACCTTTGGAGAAAAGTACAGTGTGCACATCATCTTGAATGGTGGTTCCTGCTCAGAGCTGCCTCTTCATCCAAAGTTCTGCTATTGCTCTCTCCTGCATTTGTTCAGCTCTGAAAATGAAGGATCTGTACACGTGCAGCTTTGCTGGTGGGGGTGCTGGTTTTGCCCATTTTGAAATAGCACGATGTGATCTGAGAGTGCCTCTGAGCAGAGCACGGAGAGAAACGTGTTCCTGGAAAGCAGTGCAGCAGGGCACTGCCCAGTGCCTGCAGTGTATGTATAATTCACCTTGCTGTAGTTCTGCCTTTGAAATAAGTTACTTTACTGAGAAATGCTCTTCAGCCTTCCTCTGGGGGAGGAGAGGGAACGAAGAAAAGGCAGAGGTAACATTTCAGAGGATGAGTGGTATCTTATCTGAGCGCAGCATCACTGGGATGGGCTGACGTGGGATCGTGTATGCACAGCCCTATGTGCCATGCAGTGCTGTAAGCAAAGAGCAGCTGCACACATCGCTGGGAGCCTGGAGCATGTTCTGCATCCCACACCCCATGTCATCAGCTGGGGCCTCAGCTCTGCTCGTGGGCTCACTCTGCCCGCAGGAAGGTTGGAAATGGGGTGGGCAGGGGGCAGCTCCCTGCTCCGGTGCGTGGGGATGGATGGAGCTGCAGCGTGTGCGTCTGTGTTTCCTCTGCTCCCCACCTTTGGTGTAACAGGAGCCTTGGAAGCAAAGTGAAAGGTGGCAGTGGTTTTATCTCTTGTGGAACGCAGGGGATGCAGTGACTGTGCAGTTCCTACTCCGGGCAGCAGTGGTGCAGCTGCAGCGGGGTGCTGAAGCCAGGCTGGCAGCCCTGTGCTGTGGTGGTGCTGGATGAGTAAAGGTACAGCGGTGGTGGGAACACTCAAATTGCCTCTGTGGTATTCCCCCTCCTCAAACTGCTGAGCAGTTTCTCTAGAGCTGTGCTTGAGACTTATTTCAGCTCTGCTCTTTGTGCTGTTGTGGCTCAGGTGCTGCGATTTTCAGTTATGCACCTGGCAGAGAGACATGGGATGGGTTTGGTCTCCTCTGATGGCATTTGTGTGACACTGAGGAGAATGAAGGATATGCAGCAAGCATTGCACAGGGCCATCCCATTGCAGCTGCTGGGAGCTGCTCTCCCTCCGACCAGTTCCCACTGGTATTATTGTTTTCCTTTCCTCTGGTCACCTCCACGTGGTTTTGCAGACGTGTTTCTGCATGCTGGTTTTATCCGAGCTTTATCTCTGGGGTTTATCTGCAGGTTGGTCAGCCTGCTTCCAGCTCTGCCCTGTCCTCCTGCAGCCCTCCTGTGCTGTGATGCTGCAGAGACAACTGAGTTGGATTCACCCATGTCCTTCTGAGCCACACTCGGAGCTGTGGGGCCAATTAACGCCATTGTCACATGCACACAATGCTCTCCACTGGGAGTTGTCCTTGCACAAAGCAGCAGGCAGAGCTCCCAGCCTTCACTGCACGTGTGAACAAGCTTTGGTTTCAGGCAGGAATGAGTGGGACCGAGGCTGGGGGGTGCTAGGGGCCAAGCCTGGCTCTGGGGCTGCTGTCTGTACAGAGATTGGAGAGAGAGAGAGACCAGGCAGTGCTGGGATGCTCTGCTGTCCCCTGCTATGCAGTGCTTGCTGCTGCCATGCTCATCTGAGGTCGCAGTGGAGCTGCACGCTGGGTGTCGTGCGAAGTTTTGGAAATGCTTTTTGAATTCCCCTCTAGATCCTTTTTGTTGTTGTTGACAGGGTATTCTTACAAAGCAAGCCGTTCCGTCGTGTTGTGCCTCTGTCCCTGCTGCGTGCTGCTTTGTGCTGTGCTGGGGCTGCCAGCGTGGAGCCTTTAAAGCACTGCAGCGTCCCCTTCGTGTCACGGTGTCAGTGCAGACAGTGCTGTAGGGGAGCTGCAACACGGCCGTTCTGCACTGGAGCATCCCATCTGTCCCCAGGGTGGATGGGGAAGGCCTGAGGAGCGATGGTGCTGGGGGTGTGGTGGTGCTGGGGGTGTGGGGGAGGCAGGCCGGGCTGCCTGCGGAGTAAGGGCGGTGGGTGCTGTGCCTGTGGTGCAGAGAGGAGCATGGGGTCGGGGTGCCAGCCCTCATCCCAGCAGGACTTCAGTTGCTATATGCACCCAATGAAAGTGCACTGCTAGGAGGAGACCGACAGAGAGCAGTGCTGAATTTAGGAAGGAGTGGAGGTGTCCCTGCTCCTGAGTGTTGTCTCTTTAATGACTGGAGTGCCAGAAACAGAAACCTTCCCTGCACTCTGTGCCTTGGGTTTCCACTTGTGAAATGCGGGTGTTATCTCATCTGTCGGCCTTCTGAATCCACCTGTGTGGCACGGCAGCAGAATGGCTGCATCACCCGCAGTGCACATCCACGTGTGAGGCTTCACAACGAAGTATGAAACTGTGCAAAGCAACTTGAGGGCATTGGGTCTGCTCTGAAATGGAGCGGGTTCTGGGGGCTGGGGGAGGAAACAGAGCACAATGGGCAAAATCACACGTGTATGCTGTGCAGTGCTGGCTGTAGCCAGGATTTTGTGGTCCTATGGGTACAGGTGAGTGAGCAGCTCGAGTGCTCTTGGAGCCCATGAGCCAGCGGAGGGGTTCTGGCTGAGCAGGGACCCAGGGCTGCAGAAGGACTCGTGCTGGCCTGCAGGGATGTGCAGTCAGATCTCCCTTTGGAAACCCAGAAGCTCGTGGTCATACATATGTGTACTGCAGGGGAATCTCTTGAGCAGTCCGAGGAATTTGCTGAGCTGTAGCACTGGGAAACCAGAGCATCCCTTCCAGGGTGCCTAAGGAAGACGTAAAGCAGCTGATATTAGTTGTTAAACTTCCAACTGTTTCCTCTGTGACTTCGGTGGGAAAGCACTGAGACATCCAACAGCTGATCTTCAGTGTTCTCTGCCAAAGCAAGCCTGGTCCCAGCCCCGATGTAACAGCAGACTTTGTTCCCTGTGCTTAAATCTCACTTTGAAGTTAAGGAGTCAATCCGATCTGCACAGGAGCACGATAGCAGCGAACCAAAAGTAACGCTTTTCACATTCCCAGGAACTTATATTAAACGCTTGTCAATGAATGGGCTTAAAGTCAACGTGCAGGTGTTGAACGTCTCTGCCCTGTTACGTTTCTCTGCTGAACACACACATCTCTTCCCGTGCAGTCAGTGCTCGGAATGATGTAAATAAGCAGAGATCTGTGTGTGCTGCAGGAGCAATGGGATGCACAGCAGAGGAAGGTCGGTGCCAAATACCAGTTCCCCTTCTTCTGGAACGCTGGAATTTCTGTTTGCACTGAGGCTGTCTGCAGGGATCCCAGATTAATAGACGTCTGTCATGGAAAGCCTCAGGTCATTTCCTTTGTTAATTAGCTGTTGAATTGTCGTGTGGTTTGGCTCGTGGGGTTCTCCAGGTGATAATGGCACTGATGGGTGAACCCGGAGGTGAGCGCAGTGCTGCTCTGCAGTGGGTTCTGCTGTGCAGGGCTGTGCTCTTTCCCAGTGCCTTTTCACAGCTTTCAGTGTTCACTTTGTGAAGTTCCCGAGGGATCTGTGAAAGGTTTTTGCCATAGTGCCTTCTCTCTGATTGACTGATAGGTTGGTTGTGATCACGAGAGAAGAGCGTTTTAGCAGCAGTGGGTAACACTTCATCATGGAGTGTGTTGGGTTGGAGAGGAGCTCAGGGATCACCAAGTTCCAGCCCCGTGGCTGCAGGCAGGGCTGCCAAGTGGTACAACAAGCACAGGATTGAGTTGCCCAGAGCTCCATCCATCGTGGGCATAAGTGGGGTGTGAGAGAATGCTGTGTGGGTGCAGGGGCCCCCACGTGTTGTAAAACCTCATGGTGCAGAGCAGACCTCTCTCATCTGGTTGTTTCCTTTTGTGTTTCAACTTCCAGATTTGGTGGTGGGAGTCAAGGTGAGGCTGTGTGCTGGAGGATCCTGTTGGGTTATTACTTCATTAAATGTCATTTCCCACGTGTTTGGTTTTCCTGCTTTCCAGCTGAAAACTCAGCAGCAAGGAGCAGAGAAGGAGCTGGATGGGCTGTGCTGGGAGCTGGGGTTGTGCAGCTGCTGCTCTGAATGCTCTGTGTGCCCAGGACAGCTCTGCAGGGAGAGCTGCACAGGTTCCTTGGCTGCCAGGTGAGCAGATGCTGCATCCCAGGGCTGTTCTGCTGGGGGGGGGTGGGAAGCACACAGCCTCGTGTGGCTGCTGTTGTGGCAGTGGTTGGAGGCAGCTTTAGAAAGCACAAGTCAGAGCAATGGCTGAGTGAATTTGAGGCTTCCCAGTACTACAGTGTTAAATTAAACACTGATATTAAAATGAAAGCATCTGCAGTCTCATAACCTTTTGTTGGAAGGAAAGATAGGTATGAACTGCAGTCACAGGCTGCACACTGGTTTGGTGCTCTGAGTGCTCAATATCTGGGGATATCAAGCGCTTCTGTCCTGGCTGCAAGCATTCCCTCCTGCAATAGGAGCCCACTGGACTGTCCCCAGCAGCTCCGTGCTTTGACTTCAAGGTCTGTGAGTGCTCCTCGGTGCCATGGATCTGTGTAGGTGCAAGCTCACTTCTGCTTAGCTTTTCCTGCAGCCCCAGGGAGCAGCAGTGGGGGGTGGGAGGAGGTGAGGCACGGCCACATGAGCAGACAGCATACCTCAGGGTGGGACTATGGCTGATTAATTGCTCATGCTGAGGGTTCTCCTTGCCATGTTTTTGTATGAGCCACTGACATCGGACCCTCATTCCGATTCAGGCTGCCAAGCACTCTGCAGTAAGAGTGATAATAACAAAGAACTGTAACCCACCCACCCATGAGCAGGTGCCTTGGGGTTCAAAACCCTTAAAGCTGGGGTGGGATGGGGCATTTCTCCGGCCCGGATTGCAGGAACTGAGTGAGGAGTGCACAGACTGAAGGACACTTATCAATGGCCAGAACCCCTCAAGCCAAATTGCTATTTTTACTTCATTAATTAGAATGAGTCCGTATTGCAAACAGCAGCGGTTTTCCCCCCAGCAGATGGCTCGCTCCGTGGGAATCCTGACAACGTGGGAATACCAAATGTGCAGTTCCCCCATTAAAGCTTTACTTACGTTTTTCCGTGCAGCGAGTTTGCATCTCCTGTGCATTGTAATCCCTGAAAAGCTGCAGTTTCCATTTGATGAGCTGCATGGACAGGCTGTGCGGGGCGAGGATGAGCAGGGACGTTCAGAAGGGAAAAAATGTGCCCATGAGGATTGCAGTGGTGGGCTGCAGCTATTGCTGGGGCCGTGCTGGGGGACAGGGGCATGGTGGCACTGCTGCAGCGTGGGGCTGTCCTGTACTGCTGCATTGCTGCCCTGCTCTGCTGCACTGGATGCAGGCTGGGGAAGCTGGGAGCTGCACTGCTGTTTCTCTGACCTTTTGCCACCATTCACTGCAGCTAAATCCTGTGTCTCCTCACCCTCTCTTCTTCCTTCTCTTGTTTGTGCATGTGTTAACACCCCGGAGTGTTAGCAGCAGCTGCAGGGCTGCACTGTGGGGACACGGGGAGCAGGGCTGTGCCACGTGCTGGCTGCAGTTAGCAGGGTCCCCGCTCTGCAGCACTGTGGGCTCTGCTCTCCTCTGCTGTGCTGGGGCAGTGCTGCTGCTGCCAGGTCTGTGTTTCACTGCATTTTCACTCTGATTGCTATGGAGGGTTCGGCTGCAGTGCCCGTCCAGCCAACACATGGGATGTAGCTGATGCATTGTGGTTGCACACTGTGATGGCTTTGTTAAGCAGCTGAAGGATAATACTGTGTGTATTCATTCTTCTGGGGCTGTTTGCCTTGCAGAGCTCTTCCCTCCCCTCACTTGTTGCATTGTGAGCCGTCCCTAAGGACAAAGGCCCCGTTTTGATTTAATGATGCAGTACAGCACATGTTTCTTGGCCCAATTAAATGCTGAGGACTCAAAGAAGGACGCTCCTTCTTCCTCTCTGCTGGAACTGTCTGATATTCCAATGCCACGGAGCAGTGGCTGCCATAAGATTGCAGCAGTGCATCAGATCCATGGGAGCTAAGAGCAGCTCCAGCAACAAGAAGCGCAGCTCAGAGCGGTGTGCTGCTGCCAGTGCACTTCCCATGCTCACAGCAGCATTGCTCCCTTCTGCTCTGTTTGGATGTTATCAGGTCTGCTCACAGGAGCAGGCTGCAGGCAGCTGCTTCCCAAAGCAAAATGGTTGTGTGCATCAGTGCTGCATAACTGCAGACGAAGGCCTTGCTGCAATGAAGCTGCCTTATTGCATAGAAATTGAGCAGAGTGCAGTGATTGTGGCTGTCACTCAGCTCTTGGGAAGGAAGAAAGGGAAGCAAACTTGAATTTGCGAATAAGTCTTCAGTTAGTGCTGAGAAATGAATGTTTTCTTGTTCTGGAAGACGTTCTGGATCTGCTTCTAGCTCTGGTTTGGGGAAACAAGGTGCAGCTCCTTAGGGTTTGCCAGGAGCTCCTTCAGCACAGAGCATCAGAGCAGGAGCTGCCTTCCCAGTGCCCAGAACCTTGGAGCTGCTTCCTTCTGCTCCCAAACATTTGAATTTTATGGGGGCAGTGCTTCTTAAATGCAGATATTTGAGAGCCTGGTGACATGGGGCAGGCACTGATGGTGTGGGGCCACTGGTGTGATGCTGCTTGCATCTGTAGGAGGCTGACACACAGCTTCTAGTTCGAGCTGCAGAAGCCATGATAGGGGATTATTTTCCATCTCCTGGGTGACCTTGGAGGAGGTGGTGGTGGTGGTGATCCCAGGGCTCTCTGGGGACGCTGGAGCAGTGGGATGTGGGGCCAAGGAACAGCTTTGCTGTCGTAGAAGTAAATGGAGCAGTTGCTGGGTGCAGCCCAGTTCATGTGCTGGGGTTGCAGGGCTCTTTGGGGCAGGTTTGGTGGCTGGGAAAGAAACAAGATGGAGTGCATGGGGATGCTCAGCCCAGGAGCAGGAGCTCATCCCTGCTCGTGCTCCCTGCACACTGCGGGGTGGTGGCACTCCCTTCCAACCCTGAGGATTCTGTTCCCATTCCCAGTTGCCCTTATCCACAGCACGAGGGGCAGGGTGCAGGAGCAGCCCTGGCGCCGTCTGCTCTGTGTGTTTTGTTTGAGATCCAGCTGAAGCATCGCTCAGTGCACGGGTTGAGCTGTGCTGCCAGGAGGGACCTCGCTGCCCTCCGATGGAAATGAGTAAATCCAATTACCAGTAATGTCTGATGTCAATTAAGAGGAAAGGATTCAATTTGGTAGCACTGTGAGTGTCGTAGCTCAGCGAAATGGAGGATGCAGCTGTTGCAAAGGCTGGATGTTGCTCGAGCACTTCTGCAGCTGCTGGGGGGGCCCAGCAGAGCTGCTTTTGGGAGCCAAGGACACAGAATGGTGCGGTTCTTAGCTGCTGGAAATCCAGAGAGAGCATTGTGTGGCCCATCCTGCACTTTGAGATTCACCTTATTTAAAAACGCCAAGGGATTCTCCTATAGAGAAGCAGCGCTCACAGATTGGTGCCTGGATGCACAGTGCTGCATGGGTGGGCTGCAAGCACTGCTTTCCCCATTGCTCCCCGTGGATGCACATCTGTCTGCAGCAGTTTGTGCTCCTGCATGGTTCTGGGAGCTGAGGTGCGCTGCTTTGTGCAGCACTGCTTTGTGCAGCGCTGCTGTGCTTTCCTGTGAAGCCAGCTGTCATCACACGAGCACAACTGGAGATCCTTTACCCACCCGTAAAACCCAAATGCTTTTCAGTGTGACTTTGTCATCAGGTCACATTTTTGTCCATCGTTGCAACAAACCTCTCGCGTTTATCAGTGACAGGATGAGGGGGAATGCTTTGAAATATTATTTCTCTGAAACCTTTTTTGGTTTTGTTACACGAGGAGTCGGCTTCAGAGCGTTGCGTTTGGATGTTCAGAGCGCTGCAAGCTGTTGTGTTCTCCTACAGCTGAGAGCTGGGTGTAGCAAATGTTTGCATTCTCCTCCTGATGTCACATTGGTTGCAGCGTGCCATGTGCTTCCAGCATTGCGTGGCTCTGTGCAGTGAATCCCTCCTGCTTTGTGATAGCTGCTGACGTGAGAACTCGCTCATAATTTATTTAATTAGCTGGGCAGCTGTCTCACTGCTAACTCCTGTTAATAAGCTTCAACGTTTGCCTGTATAAATAGAACAATTTCAGCTCTAAAAGGTTCCTCCGCCGTCTCCTGCACCGCCAGGCTGTGTTCAGGGCAGTGGTCAGTGGCAAGCAGAACAGAGAGTGAGCAGCACACAGCTGATCTGTGAACGTGTGGTGCAAGGAGGGGAGCAGTGCACGGATGCTGACCCGCTGCATGGGCTGTGCTGCATTGCAGAGAGCAATCTCTGGGAAACTGGCAGCCCGTGGTGTGGACAGGTTCACTCTTCTCTGGGTTTGGAATTGGCTGGAGGGCCGTGCCCAGCGGGTAGTGGTCAATGGAGTTAAGTCCAGCTGGCGTCCTGTCACGAGTGGTGTCCCCCAAGGGTCGGTATTGGGGCCCATACTGTTTAATATCTTTATTGATGACCTGGATGAGGGGATTGAGTGTACCCTCAGTAAGTTTGTGGATGACACCAAGTTGGGAGGATGTGTCGATGTGCCTGAGGGTAGGGAGGCCCTTCAGCGGGATCTGGATAGGCTGAACAGCTGGGCTGAGCTCAATGGGATGAGGTTCAATAAGGCCAAGTGCCGGGTCCTGCACTTTGGCCATAATAACCCCATGCAATGCTATAGGCTTGGGGCAGAATGGCTTGAGGAGTGTATGGAGGAAAAGGACCTGGGGGTGTTGGTTGATGCTCGGCTCAACATGAGCCGGCAGTGTGCCCAGGTGGCCAAGAAGGCCAATGGCATCCTGGCCTGTATTAGGAATAGTGTGGCCAGCAGGAGCAGGGAGGTGATCATTCCCCTGTACTCAGCTCTCGAGTACTGTGTTCAGTTTTGGGCCCCTCACTACAAGAGAGACATCGAGGCACTGGATTGTGTTCAGAGAAGGGCAACAAAACTGGTGAGGGGTCTGGAGCACAGGTCTTACGAGGAGCGGCTGAGGGAGCTGGGATTGTTTAGCCTGGAGAAAAGGAGGCTCAGAGGAGACCTCACTGCACTCTACCACTTCCTGAAGGGAGGCTGCGGTGAGGAGGGGGTCGGCCTCTTCTCCCAGGTAACTAATGACAGGACGAGAGGGAATGGCCACAAGTTGTGCCGGGGAAGATTTAGATTAGATTTGAGGTAAAATTTTTTCTCTGAGAGAGTGGTCCGGCACTGGAATGGCCTGCCTAGGGAGGTGGTTGAGGCACCGTCCCTAGCGCTGTTCAAGAAGCGTTTAGATGAGGTGCTAAGGGATTTGATTTAGTAGCTTGGTGGGTAGGGATGGTGGTGTGAGGATGGTTGGACTAGATGATCTTGTAGGTCCTTTCCAACCTAATGAATCTATGAATCTATCTATGAATCTCTGCAGGAGGAGCAGTGCATGGACACCCATTGCTGCCCCGTGCAGGGGTTGCATTGCAGCAGGGAAGGAAGCTGCGTGCAGTGTGTGGGCACTGACCCATTGCAGGGTCATTCCCATGTGCATCTCCCCCTGCCAGGATGATGCAGAGTGCCACGGTAATGGGAAGCCTGCTCATAACCCGTGGTGTGTAACATGTTGCTGCTGGACCGCCTGTACTTCTCTAGTAAGAGAAATTAATGAGTGGCTGTAGTGGTGTTAATTAGTGAGATGGATGTCTGCATTTCCTGGCTCTGCTTGCAGCCCACAGCAGTGCCCAGGGCTGCTTTCCCATGAATTGCTTTCCCTTCGGTGTTTTCATCTTTTGGTCATTTTCTGGAACGTGGAGTGGCTGTCCTACCTCTAACAGCACACACATTAATTAACAGATAGACATTAAAAGGCCTCGGATGTCACCCAACCCCAGCACACACCTCACAGTGGGATCTCCCACCGCAGTGCTCGGGGTTCTGGGGCACAGCAAGGAATGCTCAGCTGGGGGCATCACCCGCACTGCATGCATTGCTCTGCATCACAGAGAGCATCTCCTGCACTGCATGCATTGCTCTGCATCACAGAGCATCTCCTGCACTGCATGCATTGCTCTGCATCACAGAGCATCACCTGCACTGCATGCATTGCTCTGCATCACTGTGAGCATCTCCTGCACTGCATGCATTGCTCTGCATCACAGAGCATCTCCTGCACTGCATGCACTGCTCTGCATCACAGAGCATCACCTGCACTGCATGCATTGCTCTGCATCACAGAGAGCATCTCCTGCACTGCATGCACTGCTCTGCATCACTGTGAGCATCTCCTGCACTGCATGCATTGCTCTGCATCACCTGCACTGCATGCATTGCTCTGCATCACAGAGAGCATCACCTGCACTGCATGCACTGCTCTGCATCACAGAGCATCTCCTGCACTGCATGCATTGCTCTGCATCACAGAGAGCATCTCCTGCACTGCATGCATTGCTCTGCATCACCGTGAGCATCTCCTGCACTGCATGCATTGCTCTGCATCACCGTGAGCATCTCCTGTGCCGTGTGGCTCCGTGGGTCGGGCTGATCTCGGACCCTCGGGGCTGATCTCGGCTCCGTGGGGCTGAGCGGTGCCGTGTGGATCTGTGTGGATTTCGGTGTTGCTCCGTCCTCGGCCGGGCAGTGCCACGCCGCTTCCCCCCGTCGTTGCCGCAGCTTTCCCGGCATGCGCGCCGAGCGCCGACCCGCCCTTATTTTCCTGCGTTAAAAAGTGCTTTGTCAGAGAAAACCACGCGAGCGGAGGGCGGTGCTGCTCCGGAGCTGCGGGAGGGGCCGGGATGGAGCGGGGAGATCGCGATGCCGGCGCTGGGCCGGGCGGTAACGCGCACTGCCGGGCGCTGCTGCAGGTGCGGGGCGGCGGCTCGGCTCGGCTCGGCTCGGTTGTGCTCGGCTCGGCTCGGTTGTGCTCGGCTCGGTTCGGCTGTGCTCGGCTCGGCTGTGCTCGGCTCGGCTCGGCTGTGCTCTGCTCGGCTCGGCTCGGTTCGGCTGTGCTCGGCTCGGCTCGGCTCGGCTGTGCTCGGCTCGGCTCGGTTCGGCTGTGCTCGGCTCGGCTCGGTTCGGCTGTGCTCGGCTCGGCTCGGCTGTGCTCGGCTCGGCTCGGCTCGGCTCGGCTCGGCTCGGCTCGGCTGTGCTCGGCTCGGCTGTGCTCTGCTCGGCTCGGCTCGGCTCGGCTCGGCTCGGCTGTGCTCGGCTCGGCTCGGCTCGGCTGTGCTCGGCTCGGCTGTGCTCTGCTCGGCTCGGCTCGGCTCTGCCATTAGCATCAGTGGAGCTGCTGAGGTGTGGGGGGCACCGCTCGGACTTGGGGGGCTGCTGAGGCTTAGAGGTCATTGCTGAGACTTGGGGACCGCCGCTGGGGCCAAGAAGGCTGCTGGGACCTGGGGGGCAGTGCTGGGAGCTGGGGGACCGCTGGGGTCAGTGGGCACTGCTGAGACTTGAGGAGCACTGGTGACGCCTTGGGGGGGCTGCTGAAATTTGGGGGGGGTGTTGCTGGGACCAAAGAGCACTGCTGGGACCTGGCAGGCTGCTACGATCTGGGGGTCACCGCCGGGATTTGGGGCTCCGCTGGGACCTCCGTGGGGCTTTATACACTGCGGGGCTTCGCTCTGTCATTGACTTTGAATGGAAATGTGGGAGCGGGGAGGCGGGCGGTTCTCAGCCCGTTGGGAGAGCAGCACTGTGCTCCGAGAGCTCCTTTAGCAGGGGGAGGAGGAGCGGACCGGTAAGCGGGGCTGGTGCCAAACTGCACCGCGTGGACCCCCCCACGTTCACAGTGCCCACCCGTTTCAGCATGCACAGCCTCAGGAGCATGCAGACCGAAGTGTCCTCTGATCGGTTTGCTCCTTTTTCTCCATGCACGTGCTGCTGTTCCCTGGCAGAATCACTGCTACCAGCCCTTGACGGCACTGCACTGTTTCCTCAGCATCAGCTGCATCAGCACCGAGTGCTGAGTCACCGCTGCTCAGCCCTCCCACCCTGTGTGCATCTGCATCTGCAGCTCTGCTGTGACCACTTGCTCCCTGCCTGCCTGCCTGCTCCCTGCATTGCTTCAGTCCCCTCCTGGCAGTGGGATCAGCTCAGGCTGCTGCTTTGCACTCCTGCATCCCTGCTCAGAAAGGCACGAGTCCCCTTGCTGCTTCTGCACACGCGAGTTTGGGGGGTATGTTGTGGCTCTTTGCGATAAATCAGGAGATAAGAGCTTTTGAAATCGGTTTGTTGGGCTGTTTGTTAACCACAGCTGTGTTAATGTCATGCAGTTGTGGCTGTGCAAAGGCGTTGAGCTGTGCTCGGAGTTACACTGTGGCCTCCAAGGGCTGCAGATGAAGTTATTCAGCTGATCTGTAAGGTCTCACAAAGCAGTGTAACATCCCCACGCAGCCCTTCCTTGTAACAGTAGCAGCTGAATTCAGTTCTGAGATGGGAGCTTTCCTGGCTCCATCCCATGCAGCTGAGTGCGTGCTGTGCCCCTGGGGCTGCGCTGGGTGGCACTGGGGCCTTTGCAGCATCTCCTTTGTGGTAAACTCAGCTCTTTCTGCTCGGTGTTGGTGCTGTGACAGCGTGTTGTTCCGTGTGACAGTGCTCTTCTGGAACCTCTGATCCTGAGACCTACATGGCTCCCGTTGTTAGTTTGGGGCTCAGAGTGGCCTTGCTTCCTCCTGAGCTCGCAGCTCCCCGTGCATGCTTGCAGTGGGGGCTGTCCTGGGGCTTGTTGCATGCACACATCCAGCGGTGCTCAGAGCAGCGCTGTGTGTTGCAAAAAGTTACAGGCAGTGGTCCGCAGTTCCCCATTCACATCAGCGTGCTGGAAACCCAGCGCAGGACCAGCTCTAGGGGCTGCAGCAGTTTGCATCCCAGCTGATGTTGGGAACTGCCAGAACTTCCCTTCCTGGAGCACTGTGCGTTGCAGAGGCCTGCTTCTGCACTCTGACCAGCAGCGGAGCTGGATTGCTTTCTGCTTCCACCCTGCATCAGCCCCGGGTGCCCCAATGTCCCTATCGATGCACGCAGCCGTTGTTTCTAATCCAGTCAGCTGATCGATGGAGAGCAGCGTGCAATTAATTGCGTGCTGCTCTGCTCTGTGCCCGTTCCCATTGATCTGGGTGGGTTTGTGGCTCACTAGCAGCCCAGGAGAGGCCGTGACAGCAGCGTCCCGTTCTTGCCTGCCTGCTTTGTAGCCCGGCTTTAAAGGGAAGCAGTTTCAGAGCGCGTTGCATTTCTTCACTGCGGGGGCTCCTTTGGCCATGGGGCTCAAGGAGAAGCTGCGTCTGCCTGACCTGTCCGCTGCCATGTTCTACTTGTGCTGTTTTGGTTCTCATGCAGATGGAGGGAGCGAGGAGCCGCCAGACCGAAGACAGGCAAGTGTAGACGCCCGGCAGAGCCGATCTGGGCAAGGTAATGGCTGCTGCTGCTCTCCGTCGGGGCCTCGCTTCTCCGTGCGCTGCTCTGTGTCCGTCTGTTCCTCGCAGCCCTCGTGATCGTCTGCAGCCTTTGCAATCCCTGCAGCTGCTTCGACCCCCAGAACTGTTTGGAGTTTGCAGGAGCTCGTGTCGCTTCGCAGCACGGCCGCACGCGGGATGAGCTCTGTGCAGTGTCAGCAGCGGAACTGCTTTGCTAACATAGGAGCTGTTCTCATCTGGAAACAGAGCTGTCAGCCCCCTCGTTCCTTTGCAGTGTTAACTGGGGGGGCTCAGCAGTAGCTTGCATGCAGCAGCGTGGGCTCTGTCGTTGTGGTAGAGCACAGCAGGAGTGGTTCTTTGCAGCGCGTGGAGCTGCTGCTGCTTCCTTCTCTGTTGCTCCGTGTGATGTTCTGTTTGCTGGGGCTGTGTCAGTGCAGATTCGGGGCAGAGGACCTGCTTGGCTTTGTTTTGTGTTGTCTTTTTGGTGGCTTTTTTTTGCAATTTTTTCCTCTCTAAAGTGTCCATCCTGGTGGTGTGTGCCCTGAGGCCGTGCTGGATGCATGCCCTGGCGTTTGCAGGGAGGTGTGGAGCAGCACGGCTCCTGCCATGTGTGGATGCTCTCAGCCCAGTTCTGCAGGATGGGCTGAGGGCTCCGGCTGCACAGGAATGAGCCCTCCAAGCAGAGTGGGAGCTCATCTTCTGTTGGGTGTGCTTCCACGTGGCTGTGTGCAGCACCCAGATCTTTCATGCGTGATCCCTAACGTCGTGGCTGTTCCTTTGTTCCCATTGCTCAGCTTCCCTTTGCTTTAGGCAGAGCTCTGCACGTCCTGATGCAATGCTGGCACCAGCACTGTTCTCCCTGCTGGTGCTGGTGGATGGTTGGGGGTGGGCTGCACAGTGAGCAGAGCTGCTGAGCTCACCGGGACCCCAGCATCGTGCTGTGCGAAATTAAAGCTGGGGATAAATGATGCTCCACTCGCCCTTAAAGGGATATGCTCGACAGGAGCATTCCTCTGAGCGCTTCATTAAAGCAGCATGAAATGAATAGAAAAGCATTGCTGTCCAGCTCAGTTTGTGGCTGTAAGGACGATCTCTAAGGAATAAAACTCATCAAGCCAATGTACCTGAGTGTATGGTGAGGAGGAGAGCAGAAGTTGTGGTGCTGAGCAGGCACTGAGAGCTGGAACCTGGCCCCTGTGGGACTGCCGTGTGTGTAATCTCATTACGCTTTTGGTGATATTGAAAACATCTTGTGGTGCTTCAGTCATCCCATGTTGGGCTCTGCATGCATCCTGTGCTGCCGGGCAGAGCTGGGGCAGCTGCTAATGCCAAAAACTTTTGGTTTGTTGGGGTTAAATTCACACCAAATGCAAGTGAGAAAAAAACCCAAACAAATAGTTCACGCTGCTGCTGTTTGCAGTCTGAAGAGCAGAGCTGGGATGCTGTTGGAGAAACACAGTTATTTCTTTGTGGGAAGGACCACGTTTGGGGGAGCTGAACCCAAAGCCATGGAGCCTTCCCCCCCATCAGTGTGCTCTCTCTTTGTGTCCCTCCCAGGCACCTCAACAGAGAACGACTGTGCTTTCGAAGCAGACTACGCCATCCCGCCGCTCCCCGTGACCGAAGGTATGCAGCAGTTTCGGATTATGGAGGGCATGTCCCGCTCCCTTCCATCCTCCCCCTTACTCACACATCAGTCTATCAGTGTTCGGCTCCAACCCGTGAAGAAGTTGCCTGGTAAGGACTTTAAATAACGTTCGGTGGGGGCTTTTTTGGTCCGTCGGTGCAAAATGTGTAAGAAAGCGTTGGTTACGCGCGATGGAAAGCGTGCCCAGCAGCTGTGTAAGAACGTTATGCTGCAAGTGTGGAGGCTGGGAGAGAGCATCGGGACAATGATGATGCTGTGTGGCAGAGGGATCTGTATAGAGATGTTTATTTTGTTGCACTGTTTTGTTTAACTGATCTCCTGGGGGTTTGGGCTGGAATACCTGACGATGGAAAAGCAGGTAGGTTTCCCAAAGCATCTGATGCTTAGCAGCCATTGAAAAGCCCAGCGTATCCCTACTGGTTGGAGCTTTGGGAAGCTTGCTTCTCACCTGAAAGTGAACGTTCTTCTGTGCCCGTATTTAAATCGACCAGCCAGGGTGTTGTATTATACTGAGGGAACCCTCCAGACCGATTTTTAGCCAAAATCCTTGAGTCTGTGCTCACTGCAGGCTGGCCTGCTGTGCCTCATGCCCCGCTGTTCCTGCCCACTGGTGAAAGGAGAAATTGAAAAGGGCTCAGTGCTCGCAGGTCCAGGCTGAGAGGTGTCCTCTTTGTGTGTTTCTCTCTGCTGTTGGGACGGCTTATGTCGTGCCCGTGTCCCATGGATGGTTCAGCCCCAGCTGCCATCTCACATCTCTTGCCAGCACGTCATCCCTCTCGTAGAGCTTCGTAGGAACCCTTAGAGATGGAGGGGACCTCTGAAGGCATCCAGCCCAACCCCTCTTGTGGTGCTGCTGTTCTCTGCAGTGTGCAGCAGGAGATAATGCTGTGGCTCTGAGTGGGGTAGGAGGTGGAGTGCTGGCTCGGGTCAGCGCGCATCTGGATGTGCATTCAGCAGAGGGAGAGTAGAAACTGTGGAGTTAAATCTGCTCCCATGCATACGTCTGCTCACCCGGCACTGTGAGACTGCGCTCTGTGAAGCGTTTCATTTCTGTGAGTAATTAGGGTTGTTGATGTGAGACACTTGAGATGAGGTGGAAGCAGGTAGCTGATGAGCCTGTAAACCTTACAGGTCGCCTTCCTGGCTCTGTGTTAGCTGCCAGCTCTTCCTTTGGAGCTGTATTCTGGTGGGGACAGCCCTGTACATCCCTGGGAGACCCATTGGGAAGGTGGGTGTTTTGCACTTGGGTGCTTTTCCGCCCCTTTAAATGCCCCATCCCAAGCAGAGCCAGCACAGCCTCACGTCTCACGCTCTGCTGTTGCACACACACGTCTTGATGTTTGCAGCGGAGCTCCGACACACTTGAAATTCAAAGCGTGCATCTGCGTGTCGCTGGATTAGTGCGATTTTTGTAATTATTAGTTTAATTTACTGCTGGTACGGTGAAGGGGAGGTGTGTATTTCACATCCTCGTGCAGACATGAGAGGAATTTGTTTGCTTTCATTGAGGTAACGTGTAAAGGAGCTGGAGCAGCAGCGTTGTTCCCCTGGTTGTTATTTGTAGCACTTAACACATCTCCTCGCCCGTTTCTTCACTTTCTCATGTTTATTACCCATCCAAGAGCTCCCAAACGCTGAGCGTTCCTGCAGCTGCAGACAGAGGGGAAGGAAAATCAATGAGGAATTATCTAATTGCTTCGTGCTCTGTGCATCCATGTCATCGTGTCCATATTTGCGGTGCTTGGACAGCAGGACGGTGCCCTTCATGGCATAGGACACCGTGTTGGCTCTGTGCATTCTTCCCCTGGAGATGTAGGGTCGGTTGCAGCGAGGCCCAGCTGTGCCACGCTCCTGTTTTATGCTTTCTGTGGCTCTTCAGGGGGTGGAAGTGGAGAGATTGGTTCCCAGTTCGAGGGCTGAAGTGCTGCATGTACCTCTGGGGTTGAATGCACGCATTCCCTGCAGGAGGAGCAGCACCAGCAGGGCAGGAACATGGCTGTGGGGGTTGGCCCTCTCCGTGGGCATCACCAGCATCCCTTCTTTAGGGTCCCCTTTAGAACGGGAAGTGAGGCTGTGTAGCACAGAGAAGCTCATCCAGTCGGCACTGCAGCGCTGTGTTTATTTTGATGTCATCTTTCGAAGCGGTGGATCCTCTGATCTGTGCACGGGTCAGCATTGTGTCCACAGCACAGCTGTGATTTCCACCTCGTGTTGAAAACCATCCCGTGGTGCCATGATTTCCACAGCAGAGGGCTGCCTTGCTCGCAGGCAGCCTGCTCCCTCAGTTTGCTAGATGTATCAGCCTGCTGCGGGGCTGCTGAATATTCAGCATGGCTTCAGTTTCCCCTCTGCTGGATTAATGGGAACCTGAGGTTGCACTAAGGGCTGAAGTAACAGCAAAATTGATGCTCTCTGTCCCCTCCTGCATTCGTAGCAGTGGGGCAGCCGTGCCTGAGGATGCTTTGGAGCAGTGCATGCCACTCTGTCGCTGCATTTGTTCAGTTTATTAGGAAGCCCAGTGGGAAGCCTGTCTGAAAAGCAGCACTAAAGCACCAAACAAACCCAAAGCAGCGCTTGCAGCCCAGGTGAGCGTGCAAAAACGCCGTGCTGGTTTCCCTGCAGGCACATCGGTGCTTGGAAGCGGCCGTGCTTGATGTGCAGCACTGCTCCACCTCATTGCACAGTGCAAACAGGGCAGTGCATCGCATCCCCTGGAGGAGGCACTGCTGTGCAGGGGATGTTGCAGAGACAATGTGTGGGGTGCTGTCCTGAGCCCCACCCCTGGGGCTGGATGTGCCATTCCCATGTGCACACTCGGGGGTGTTTTTATTCCTCGCATCCTTGGCTATTTTGAATGTTTCTGTCGGGTAACAGGTTGCAAGCTGAATGCTTTCTGAGTGGGAGCGTTGCTATAGGCTTTAAATAGTGCATGCTGAGCAGGGCTTTCAGAGCGACCTGTTCGTCAGCTCTCAGTGCAGGAACTGCAGCTTCTGTGTTTTAATTGTGCTGTCTGTGCATGCATCGGGTGAAAGACATTGACAGCAGCATAAAAGAATATGCTTTCCCCCTGGTAGTGCAAGATAACGTGTTTTTCTCCACGGATAACAGTGTAAAATAGTGTGTTTTTCCCCTCCGTGCTGCAGCACGGGGTCTGAACCTTGGCTGTGCCTTAGCTTGCTGAGCTGCCTTGCAGTGCACCCATGCACCCGGGGATGCTCTGTCCCCAGCTGCAGGTTGGTGCATCACAGAGCTCCTCGGGCGAGCACAAGCCTTCCTTTGGGGCACCAGCAGCTCGCTGCCATTCCCTTTGTCATTTCTCCAAGCATCCTGCTTGGGAAGCACCACAAAGCCACCTCGCTCTGCTGTGGGTCTGTGCAAGGCTCCCCACACATGCACCTCCTGCTTCCAGCTGAACAATGCCGGCTGCAGAGCGAGGAGAAGGGGACGCTGCGGCTTTAAAGCATCCGAGGGCCGACAGCCTCTTGGTATAAATTGTTCCCAGAATCCATGTCACAGCTCCTTATATGGGGCTGCTTTTTTTTTCTCTCCGTTGCCATGCCAACCGCAGCACTGCACCATTCATCGGCTCTGGTCCTGGGCTGCATCGCTGCCCCTCTGCTCACTCCGAAACGTTCCGGGAGCGTCGGTGGATCGTTGGCCCCGCGGTGCTGTGCCATCGTTTCACAGCTCTTTCCACAATTGGCTCAGGAAAAAAAAAAAAAAAAGGGCAAATTAAATGCCGGCAGAGCGAGAAATGGTGTAGAAATCCTTCTGTTTTCCCCCAAGGGAGGCATGTAGTCTACGTTTGCTGCAGCATTCTGGAAGGAAGGAAGGGCTCTTCAATAGCGAGAGGATTAATGAAGAGAGGGAGCCGTGTCTGAGTGCTCCTGGAACCATCTCAGAGCCCGTGGGGACGGCCAGGATGCAGAGGTGATGTGCACTGGGGGGCACTGAGCTGCCGTGGGGAGTGGGAGCTGTCACCTGCACCGCAGCCCTGGGCTGATGGTGTGGAGCTGCGTGGGGCTGGGTGGAGGGTGTGGGCTGTGTGTCCAGGCTGTGGATCCAGGTTGTGGGTCCAGGCTGAGGGTGAGTCTGTTCTGTGGGTCTGGGCTATGGGTCTGATCTGTGGGTCCAGGCTGCAGGTCAGGGCTGTGGGTCTGATTTGCAGGTCTGGGCTACAAGTCAGGGCTGTGGGACCAGGCTGTGGATCTGTTCTGTGGGTCCAGGCTGCAGGCTCGGGGTGCTCTGTCGCCTTGGGACCCGCTGCCCTCTTGCTGCAGCATTGCATAGTCGTGGGTGCTGGGAGAGAAAACAAAGCCCTGTGAATATCGGCACGGCTCTCTTGCATGCACTTGCGTTGAAATTGTGGGAGGCTTTGCTTGGGCTCCTTTAGTTCTGCAGAAAATTGATGTAGAATAAGAGGGCTGAGTGCTTGGTGCTGCCGTGGAAGCCATTAGGTGGCTTGTGGTGTAAGGGCAGGTTTTGCTGCTTTGGGTGTTTATCTTTTGGTCATTGCAATAGTTTTACATAACCCCGAGCTTGCCTCCTGCTCAGAGAGGTGAGAAGGATCGCGACGTACAAAATATAAAATGAATGTGCACTGAAAAACATTCCACTTTCTCAGTGTTGTTCCTGAAGTAGAACAGATCTACTGAGGAGCGGGCTGAAAATAATCCACCAGGGACATCGAGGATGGTATTTTTGGCTTTAGAGCAATGGCATCAGGATGAGGAGGTGTTTAATCGGTGCTGCTGGGAGGAACACTGGTACAGCAGGGATCGTTTGCAAGGTGCAGTTTGAGGAATAGCACCTGGTGCTGGTGCTGCACTTGCTGTCACTCCTGGCTGTTTCGGTGCCATAGTGATTGCAGCACGGTCACATTTTCCCTGTTGCTTTCCATTGCTGTCACTCTGGCAGCATGGCATGGGTTGGGAAGGGCTGTTGTTGTGTTGGAGTGGGGGTGGGATGGAGGCCTGCTCCTGGCGAGCCCAGCAGCGTTCAGTGCTGCCTGCTTTGGGATGCCACCTTTATCAAGATGCATCGTTCACTTTCCATTTAATTTTCCCTAATCCATCGCCATCCTCAGCAATCTGGAGGCTTAGCACAACCCAGAACCTTACATAATGTCAGAAGGGAGGCTTAGTTGCATCTCAAAAGGAGAGGCAGAGGATGTGCATGCAGTGATTTCAGCCCCTGTATTCTCATCCTGCCCCGTACCCCAACCTGGGGTGGCACGTGCAGGGCTGGGGGCTCCTCTTGTGTCAGCTCCCACTGTTCTTCCATAGGAATCCATCCCTCACATGTGGACTCGTGATTTGCTGTGGCACAGTTAGGTGGGACCCAGCTGGGCATGCACAGCTGGAACGGGCATGGGAATGCACTGCATATGAAGGGACTGATGAAAATCCTAAAGCCGAATTAGCACGTGTTTTCCAAGACAAGAGCCGCGTTCTGCAGAGCAGAAGTCACTCTGGGGCTGTGCACAGAGCCTCGTGTTCCTGCCAGGACCTTCCTGGTTTGCTCTTCCTTATCCTGGCTGAGGGATGTGTGCAGTGCATGGGTAACGTGTCACAGCTGGGGAGGGAGCTGGTGGCTTTTGGTTCCTGGTGACTTTTGGTTCCAGGTGCTTTGTGTATGGCTGAACTGAGGGGGAAGGCTGGAGGTCGGTGCTCAGCTGCGGTAGCTCCTGAGCTGTGCTGCCTGCTCAGGAGCTCGGAGCCAGAATCCTGTCCTCATCTCACACCCGTGCTGCACAAAATGGAGCATCTGTCATCGCTGCGCTTCTGCTGGGTGGGAATTTCCAGGCGTAGCGATGAGGTTTCTCGGCCTGGAGGAGGTGTTGTGGGGAGCAGGGACGTGGGGTTGGATTGGGGGGGAAGTGATGCAGTGATGTGGGGTTGGTTCAGGCTGCCCACTCCCACGGCACTTCCCAGCAGGCTTGGGGTGATTCATGCGCTGAGCAGAGGGCCTCAGAGCATGGCTTTGGGAGCAGCCCGTCCCCAGCTGGGCTGGGTGCTTCCTCAGCCCTTCTGCTGTGTCGCAGCTGCTGTGTGAGCTCGGCCTGTGCCCTGTGCAGTCACCCTGTGCTGTTTCTGGGGGTGTTTGCCCCAAGACCGGCCGCTGCTTCTGCCAAGTGATGGGGGCTGGTTGTGTCCCAGCAGCGCTGTGCTGTGGGGTTGGCACCACAGTGGGTGATCATAGAATGGCTTGGGATAGAAGGGACCCCAAGGATCATCAAGTTCCAACCCCACTGCCACAGGTAGGGCCACCAACCTCCAGATCTGGGATAGACCAGGTTACCCAGGGCTGCATCCAACCTGGTTTTTGACAGCTTCACGGATGGGGCATCCGCAGCCTCTCTGTGCAGCCTGTTCCAGCACCTCACCACCCTCTGTAATGAACTTTCCCCTGACATCCGTTCTAAACCTTCCCTCCTTGAGCTTAAAACCATTCTCCCTTGTCTGTCACTGTCTACCCTTGTAAAAAGTTGATTCCCCTCCTGTTTATGATCCCCTTTTAAATACTAGAAGGCTGCAGTGAGGTCTCCTCACAGCCTTCTCTTCTCCAGGCTGAACAATCCCAGCTCCCTCAGCCTGTCTTTTTAGGGGAGGTGCTCCAGCCCTCTGATCATCTTCATGGCCCTCCTCTGGACCCTCTCCAGCAGCTCTACATCTTTCCTATATTGGGAGCACCAGACCTGTATGCAGTACTCCACATGGGGCCTCATGAGGGCAGAGCAGAGAGGGACAATCACCTCACCATCCCTGCTGGACACCCCTCTTCTGATGGAGCCCAGGACACCATTGGCCTTCTGAGCTGAGGAACACGCTGCTGGCTCGTGGTCCGTTTATCATCCACCAGGACCCGCAGGTCCTTCTCCACAGGGCTGCTCTCAAGGAGTACTTCTCCCAGTCTGTGTACATATCTGGGGTTGCTCCAACCCAAGTGCAACACGTTGCACTGTGCTGTGTTGAACCTCACAGGGTTCACACGGGCCCATCTTTCGAGTTTGTTCAGGTCCCTCTGGATGGCTTCACTTCCTTCTCGTGTGTCAGCTCGGGTAATTGGCAGCGTGATGCCATGTGCTGATGCTCCCTGCCCTGACTGCTGTCCACGTGGGCTGAGCTGGGGGCAGAGGTGGATCCGTGGCCCTGCATGGCTGCTTCAGGCCCTGCTCCATGGTGGCTCCCACTGCTTGTGCCATTGTGTAGTTCTGTCCTCAGACTGTGACTGCATTAACAGTGTCCTGAGTCAGAAGGGACCCGCAGGGGTCAGAGTGGTACCAGGGATGTCTTTGGCCTCGTGTTCCCGTATATCTGCTTACCTCTGTGCTGTAAACCTTTGGCAAATGGTCCGTGCACCTCCGAATAGGAAATAGTGTAATCCGTCCCTCTGCTGTGTGCTCAGCCAAGAAATAGCACCGTGCTCGTTACCAGGATGCGGCTCGTGATGGCTTTCTCCAAGCAGATGATGCGTGTGGCATGCGTTTTGAAACCAGCTGCTTTCTTATTTGGGCATCAGCTTTTTTAGTAGTTGAAAGGAGTGGCCTTAAAATATCAGCTCGTGGCTGAACTGCGGCACAGCCGCCCTCGGTGCTGCTGCCTCCGCGCGGACATGGGCAGCGAAGGCGACGCGTCCCACAGCGAAATGGAACAGGAAAACAGTCAGCTTCAATGCATCTGATGTGATACTTTGACCAGAGAAGGGAGAAGGGAGGGATCCTGATTTTGTAGGATCATAGAATAGATGGAAGGGACCTTTAAGGGTCCTCTGATGCAGCTGCTGCACTGAGCAGGGACGTCCACAGCTCCAAGCCCCCCCAGCAGCCTGACCCATGGATGCCCCCACCTCTCTGGGCAAAATTCCCATTGTCTTTATTAGACCAGGTGTTTAGGCTCCTGAAAAATGTTGTGTTGTAACTAAGTGCTGCTTGACACCGCCTGGGGATGTTCCCTGCAGAAATCCTCCTGTCCCTTGGAGCAGACCCTGTGGATACCATGTCCCTCCCCGTACAGAAGGGGCAGGGGCTGCTGGTGGCTGCCTGACATCCCTGCAGCCCTCTGATGGTCAATTCTAAACGTGGTCCTTTCTTATCATAGAGCCATGCAGTCGTTAAGGTTGGAGAAGACCTGTGAGATCATCCATTCCAGCTTCCAGCCCATCCCACGGTGCCCACCTTCCTCCATCCGCCCAATCTGAGCTCCAGGATAGTGTTCCTGACTCAGTCAGGTTGTACAGGCAGAGGTGTGGAAGTGGGATGGGAATTTTAGGAGAGATTAGAGCATTCCTCAAAGCTTTTCTTCACGCAGGAGTGGAGATGCAGCTCGGTGCCCACTGGGGCTGCTCTGGAGCAGACAGATTCCATCCTCCCCCATCACACGCAGGCAGGTTGCATAAGGGGATGAGAATAACTCCACGATGTCTTCTAGTAAAGGGATTGCTTCACAGAACATACGGACTTTCTTTTGTCTTGTATTACATCTGTTAGAAGTTTCTATTTGGGAAGAAGGCATTTGTGCACGTATAAATAGGTGGTTGTGTTGAAACGTGCTTGCTGATGGCCAGGTACCCAGCTCTGCTGTGCAGTAAGGGCCTAAACACTGCGCTTTCAATTTATTTATCATACAATCATAGAATGGTTTGGGTTGGAAGGGACCTTTAGGGTCATCTGCTATAGGCAGGGATGTATTTATATGCCCACATTTAAAGTTCTGCTTTCATGTTTACATCCAGCATGCTTAGCATACAGCGTGGTTATCGCAGCTGCAAAAACAAATTGACTTCAAGAAGAAATAAGGAACCTTTTCCTTCCCCAAATCCCCACCTGTAGGTGATTTATGATGGGCACCTCTGTGTGTTCTGGCAGCTCAGTACTGGCAGTGCTGTGTCGGTGGTAGTTAAGCAGGCTGGGGGAGTTGGCAACACCCACCTTGATGGTTTTCAGGTGGTGAGCAGCAGGAGCACGGGGCATTGCTTTGGTGCTGCACTGTGCACAGAGAGCAGCAGGAGTGCAGGAGCTGCTGTCCTCATGGGGTTCTGGTGTTGGCTCAGAGTCCTGGGAGCTTCTGCTTTGGATTTTGGTCTCTGTGTTGGTAAACTCGAGGTGAGGAGCTTTGTTTTAGGGATAGAGCAGTCCCTGTAGCTGCTGCCAGCAAGGAAACATAGATCTAAAATAAGATCCTATCACATAGCATTGTGTGCACGCCAGTGTAATTACAGGGCTGCATTTATCAGCTGAACCAACGGTGCTAGTTTTAGCATAGCAAAATTTGAACGACTGACAAATCCATAGTTAAATCACTTCACCTGTTTGCATATTTTCACTTCGTTGTAATTTCTGTCAGCCCATCCTCTGTGCAGTCCTGTTTGGTGAGCAGCTGTGTGATTCAGCTCTGTGGCATGGGGGTGGTCAGATATCTTCACCCTGGCCTTGCCTGGCTGCTGTGGCCCTGTGTGATGGCAGGGATGTGCTGTGGGAATGAACTGGGGTTCATTTATGCTTTGCTCCCAGCCTTGGCCCTGCCACATCTGTGCAAACACTTCAGTGTGGCTGTATAACCGGACGCCTGCCTTTGATCATCCCCAGCTTGTTGTAAAATATGTAAATAACGCATCAATATTCATGCTTTCTTGCCTTGCTCTCTAGAGCAGATAAATCCCTTTTGTTTTTGTTCTTCAGATCCATTGCAGGACTTCTCTCTAAACTAGGGAGGTATGGATTTGAAGGGTGGACTGTTGCACGGATTGAGAACTGGTTGGTTTGTTGCAGCTGAGGGGTTGTGGCCAACTGTTCTATGACTAGGTGGGGGTTGGACACAAGTGGTGTTCCCCAGGAGTTGATCTCAGGACCAGTGCTCCTCAACATCAGTGACATAGCTGATGGAATTGAGAGCACCCTCAGCAGTTTGCAGACACCGAGCTGAGCAGTGCAGTCGATATGCTGGAGGGACAGGAAGCCATCCAGGGGGACCTGGACAGGCTGGAGAAGTGGGCCCGTGTGAGGTTCAGCAAGGCCAAGTGCATGGTGCTGCTCTTGAGCCGGGGCAATCCCAGGTATTCATAACAGACTGGGGGAAGCATTCTTTGGGAGCAGCGCTGCAGAGAAGGACTTGGGGGTCCTGGGGGATGAGAAGCAGCACATAACAGTGCAGAGGACCAACGATATTGTGGGCTGCATTAAAAAAGGGGTGATCAGCAGGGAGAGGGAGGGGATTGTCCCCCTCTGCTCAGCTCCTGTGAGGCCCCATCTGTAGTACTGCATCCAGGCCAGGGATCCCAGCACAGGAAAGAGGAATGGGTCCAGAGGAGGAACATGAAAGTGATCAGAGGGAGCACCTCTCCTATGAGGAAAGGTTGAGGGAACTGGGATTGTTCAGCGTGGAGAAGGATCTGGGGAGATCTCATTGTGGCCTTCCAGTACTTGAAGGGAGCGTGCAAACAGGAGGGGGAACGGCTGTCCACATGGGTTGGTGGTGATAGGACAAGGGGGAATGGTTTTGAACAGAGACAGAGGTGTTTGAGGTTAGGTATTGGGAGGAAGTGTATCACTCTGAGGGTGGTGATGCACTGGAATGGGTTGCTCAGAGATGCTGTGGATGCTCCAACCCTGGAGGCATTCAGTGCCAGGCTGGATGTGGCTCTGGGCAGCCTGCTCCAGTGGTTGGCGACCCTGCCCACAGCAGAGGGTTGAAACTACATCATCTTTGAGGGCTTTTCCAACCCTTTATTTTGTGCTGCAGCATCACACTGACTTGCCAGGTCACATATTCATGTCAGCAGAGCTGGGTGTAAATGGAAATGGAAGGAAGAGCTGTGCAAAAAAAAAAACCAACAGAGGAACAGATACTCCGTGCAGATCACTCCGCTGCTGGGAGAGGTTGTGCTGCACATGCTCATTTCTTTGGGAGGAATCACCAGTGAAATGTTTGGTATTGCTTTTCTTCAGTGCCCTGAGGTGAATGAAGCTGCGTTAAGTGCTCCGGTCGCTTCCCACAGCCCAGCTGGATCAACGCGTGATGAAAAGCCCCATCACTAAAGCAAAAATGCCCCGCGGGGCACTGCAGTGACACTCAGCATTCAGAGGAGGAGGAGGAGGAGAACACGGTCGGAGGAAACTCACATCCCAAGGAAAGCTGGGGATCATTTTTTCCTTTCTTTGGTCCTCCTGAGCTCTGTCCTGCAGCAGCTCCCTACAGAGAAGAGGAAAAATTGGTTCCTTCAGTTCCTGTCCTCTTTGCTCCGGATTTCTCTCATGGAAACTGATCTGGAAATCTGAGCTCTGTGCTTCCCCAGTTCAGCCTTCAGGTTTTATGGGATAACAGACACGCTTCCTATTTCCAAGCAGCCCTTTAACAGGGTTACCCTTAATTTAATCGCAGGGACCAAAGTGCTTCACTTCTTTCCTTAGAACAAAGTCCCCTCACGGCGTATCCAGGTCACCTTGGGCAGCTGTGCTCATTTTTGGCCCCCGAGCTGCTGAGAGCTGCCAGGGGCTGAATGGCAGCACCGCGCTCCAGCACGCGTCTTGTGTTGCTCTCTCCTCTCATCTGCTTTAAATTTAACTTTTAATGAAGCAAAACTGTTGGGGAAGGGGAGGAGGGAGGTGAGGAACGTTTCTGCAGCAGCACTCCCGTTTCTGCCATTCAGAGGATTCCGTGGGTTTTTGAGCAGAACGTCCGTGGGCTGAAAATGCTGACAGCGTCATCGCATTCCGGAGTCCCAGGTCTTCATCCCCCACTTTTGTAGTTTAACCAGAGCCTGAAACATGAAAAAGGCACTGAATGTATAGGGTCGTCTGCAGGCCTCTGTTTGGGAAGCTGGAGCGAGCAGCGCTGGCTTCTTCTTCATCTTTCCTCCTCCCTCTGAGTGCCGCAGGGAACACGCGTGGAATTTGTACTCAGCTGATTCAGAAGATCCTGAGAAGGAGAATTTTAGATGGGAAATGACGTGGAGAACTACCACTGTGACACAGCTCTGAGCCGTCAAAACCAATCTCCCAGGTTTGGATGGGAAGATGAAAGCACCGTCCCCTCCTCCTGCAGCATCAGTACTTGACATGCTGCTCCTCAGATCTGTTTTCCCTGTGGAGATAAAGACTTTTGGTAGTCTATGTTGGAAAATCAACAGGGAAAGAAGGACACTTTCCTCCCTCCCCTTCCCCTTTCCTCCCTCCCCTTCCCCTTTCCTCCCTCCCCTTCCCCTTTCCTCCCTCCCCTTCCCCATGTTAGCGTGTAATGTCATTATTTTAAGCTCGATTTTTTTAAAACCTATGTGATCTCTAAGGTCCCTCCCAGCCCAACCCCCACTGCTGCTCTGGTTGCTGCAAAACGAACCACGTGCTGTCTGCTTTCCCCTTCCTGTGACTCTGACGCTCAGCAGAACTGGAAGCAGTGTGCTTCTGTGGGGTGTCGGCATGGAGGTGTGCAAACTGCAATCAGAGCACAGAGTTAATTAGTGCAGATCCACTGTGCCCGCAGCGCTTTGTTCCATCAGGTCATGCCTTATAGCTCTTTTTTTTTTTTTTGTATTAGCAAATCGTTCCTTTCAGAGCAAAACTGAGCTTAGTAAATGAAGCCTTTTGGTGATCCGTGGTAATTTCCTTTTATCAGTGCTTTTTCCTATAAAGAAAACCTTTTTTTTTTTTTTTCTTTTTAAATGCTAATTCATCTATAAATTTCATGACAGTAAGAGAATGCAGGGGAATTATGACACTCAGCAGGCTGAAGCGCAGCACCATGCTAGTGGAGATAAAGCGATTATTCAGGAGGAGCAGAGGCTTGCTGGTTTTGTTCCATCTTTATTTGGTAGCTTCATTGCAGATCACTGCTTTTGTTGTAAGTCCATCTTTGCCTGTGCAGTTCACACCTTGCTGTTCTGGAGTCTGATCTTTGGTTGTTGGTGACGGTGTTACACTTGGTGGCCTCGTGGGTGCTGGGAAGAACTGCTGTGAAAAGAGGAGGAAGGTTGCTCCTGGTGGAAGGTGGCCCACCTGCTGCACGAGGTTCATAAATAAGGCAGCTCGTTAAGCTTCGGAGCACTCACCCTGGTGATGGTTTTGCATTATGCCGTGAATTCCTGTCCTGGGGTGATCATCACTTCCCTCAAAGAGGAAAAACTCAAAGTTGAGCAAAGTTTTATTTGCACCGAGGGGAGGGTTTGGGGTTTTGCTGTGGTCAGCAGTGCAGAGTCTGAGTGGAGAGCTGTGAGCAGTGGTGTTCCCCAGGGGTCGGTGCTGGGTCTGGTTTTGTTCAGTACCTTCATGGACAACATTGACAAGGGGATGGTGTTCACTCTCGGCAAGTAGGTGACAATGGAGAGCTGGGAGGACTGGCTGACACGCCAGGAGGCCGTGCTGCCATCCAGCAGGACCTGGGCAGGCTGGAGAGCAGGGCAGTAAGAGACCAGAGGATGTTAAACAGAAGCCAAGTGTTTGCACCTGGGATGGAGTAACCACATGCACCAGTACAGACTGGGAGCTGACCTGTGAGAGAGGAGCTGCGTAGAGAAAAACCTGGGGGTCCTGGTGGGTGACAGGTTGGCCATGAGTGTGCCCTGATGGCTGAGAGGGACCCTGGGGTGCATTAAAGGAAGTGTGGCCAGCAGGTTGAAGGAGGTGATCCTCTGCCGTGGTGAGGCCTCACCTGGAGTACTGTACCCAGTTCTGGGCTCCCTGGTACAAAACAGACAGGGAAGAGTACAGCAGAGGGCACAAAGATGGTACAGGGGCTGGAGCATCTCCCTGTGAGGAAAGGCTGAGTGACCTGGAGCTGTCAGCATGGAGAAGAGAAGATGAGAGAAGGGATCTGATTAATGTTTATAAATATCTTAGGTGTGGGAGTCATAGGGACATGGCCAACCTCTTTTCAGCGGTCTGTGGGGACAGGACAAGGGGAAATGGGCACAAACTGAAGCATAGCAAGCTCCACATACAATATGTGAGAGAACTTCTTTGCATTGAGGTGATGGAGCACTGGAATGGGCTGCACAGGGAGGTACAAAGATGGTACAGGGCCTGGAGCATCTCCCTGTGAGGAAAGGCTGAGCGACCTGGAGATGAATGTTCTCCTTCAGCATTCAGATGAAAAATGACAGAACAGGTTTCCAGGTTTACGGCATTCCTGTCTTATTTTTTCCAATAGGCATCTAATGCCTGCAGGCAAACCTGGCAGACGATCTTCACTTGGGTGTGGGACAGCAGCAGTGTTCTGCGTGAGGATCCCCCTCTCACCCAGTGGGGTTACATAGGAGCGAGGGGATGCTCTGCCTTCATGAAGGTTACAGATATTTGGAATGAAAGAAACGATTGGTGGTTGGACTCGATGATCTCTAGAGGTCCCTTCCAGCCCCTGCATTTCTGTGATTGCTCTGTGCCCCTTCCCAGGGAGAACGGTGTTGATGTGAGCTTTACCCAGCAAGCAGTTGGGGTTGGGCAGGACCCTCAGGTTGGCTCTCCTCAATCGTGCACCCTTTTTTCTCTCTTGTTTTTTTCCTTCCTCTTTGGCTTTGTAGTGCAGAACCTTCAGTCCCAGCCCAGTTGTGATCATTAACATCCCTGACCATGAGAAGCAGTTCTTTTCAGTGGAGCATTGCTTGGATGTCACAGCAGAGGTGTACGGCTCTGGTGTCAGCCTGGAACAGTGAACTCAGGATGTGCTATCGCAGTTGTAAGGATGACTGCTCGTTGGGGCTGCAGTAAAGCAGCTGTACCAAACCTCGCTGGCAGAAGTGCAGCTTCATGTGAAATATTAGCACGTGTCTCTGTGCAGAATCGTGGTTCCCAACAGCTTTCTGACCCCGGCAGCTATCGACACATTTGTGCCTGCATCTGGCACCCGACCGTTCTGCTTTACGTGCGTGAGAGCAAAGCCTGTCCTGAGGTTCAGCCCCAGATGTGGCGTTCAGGGCAGGAGGAGGCTGAACGTGAGCGGTGCACGGGAGGGCTGTCACACTGAGCAGCGCAGGCAGGAGTTGGGAGAGCAGCTTTTCAAGTTGGCCTTTCACTTCAATGGGCAGTGAGCGCAGCTGGGAGATGCAGCCCCGTCACCTGCACACAGCTTGCTCCCCAGTTCTGTTTCTCCGGTCTGGCAGAAATGTTTAAAACCTTTGTGATAAAGGCATTCTAGAAATAATCACTGCACTACCAACAAAAAGGGGCACGGCACTTGGTGACTGAATTTCAGGGCTCAGTTCAGTGCTGTGTGGTGCTGGTGCTGCTTTGCTCCGGGGCACTTCGCCTTTCCCCAGCTCTTCCTTTCATTCCTTTGAACCATTTCTGGATTTGCAAGGCTCAAAGTGAAGCGCTCGGGTCTTCTCCTTCTGGGCAGCATTGATTTCCATCCGATCATCCCCAGGGAGTGCTGCACCTGTGGGATCAGACTGCTGCAGTGCTTCAAAATGGGTTTATTTTCCTTGTTCTGCATTGGAAGCAATCACCGAGTATGGAATTGATGTATTTGTTTCAGCATTTTGGACTTCAGAAGCTGCAGCCCCATTGGGCTCTGCATCCCTCTCTGCCACCTCAGCCCTTTCTATGGCAGAGTGCTGTTTGCTTCCTATAAAAGATGGGTTAAAGTGGGAAGGAAACAGGGAAGTGCTCTGGAACGTCAGGAGCGTGCCGCAGCCCTTCATGCTCTGCAGGCTGCAGCCTGGAAGTTTGAACCGGGGCCATCTCCTTTGTAAAGAATGCAGATAATGCTTTTTTATATATTTTTTTTCAGCAGAAAAAAAAAAAAAAGGAGGGGGGGGGGAGGTGGGTAACCTGATCTGAGTCTGACAGTGTCATTAAGTGCTTCCATCTGTTGCTTGCTGTTTCCCTTACTCATGAGCCCTCTTTCTCTCTCCCCCTCCTTCTCTTAGCCCCTCTGAGGAAAGCAAAGTTTGTTGAGAGCCCTCGCATCCCTGAGTCCGAGCTCGGCTCACCAACGCTCTCTTCAGCACAGAAACTGGACGTGGATGCGTACTGCCCCGGTAAGCTGCAAGCGAAGGCGTTGCATTTGGAGAGGGGGAAGCTGGCAGCTCTGGGCTGGAGGAGCACTGCAGTGCAGCTCTGTTTTATGGCTGGTGGATGGGAGCTGCGTTGTGCTGGCAGCACAGCACAGCGTTGGTTTTCTCACTGCTGCCCATTCACATGTGCTGCCTGCCACGTGCTGCAGGTGAGCTGCGTTGCTGCTTCCCCCCTGGGGTAGCGCAGGAGGTGGGGAGTGTTGATGATAGGAGGTGAAAGTGATCCAGTGAGCCTGAAATTTCATTTTTAATGCTGGCTCTCAGAGGGGCTGGAATGAGAACGCGTTTTGGAGCGATTGGTGCACGAACTGATGTGCAGCTGTGCGGTCTGGTTGAGCCTGCACCCAGGAAATAGAGGTGATGGTCAGAGCCTGTAGGGTGTTCACAGCTGGGGAGCTGAGTGAGCCGTGCTTGGGGTGCAGGCTTTGTTCAGTGTGCTTTGTTTGAAAGGGAGTTCTTGGATAAAAAAGCAGTCTCTGTGTTCAGAAGTGCCTCCTCCAGACCAGAGTTGCTGTGAAAAGTGCTCTTCCTTTGTCAAAGATCATGAATTACTTCAAATTTTGCTGTTGCAGCCCTTTCTGCTTCCAACTGAATAGCTTCTACTCCCATGTTTGTAATTGTAAGTAATTACAACTTGTGATGATTGCACCTGCAGAGAATTAGAGTTGTAAATCTGGCTTAAAAGCAGAAATCCCACATTCCCCACTCATGGCACCTCTCCCAGATGTGGGCCTCGTCCTTCTGTCCCAGCTCCATGTGCCTGTGGTTTGGGGGTGGGCATCCTCCTGAAGCACACAGTCCTGGGTGCTGATGGTGGCATTATCTATTATTATTGTTATATTTATTTTTTTGCCTTTTGATCTCCTTCTCTTACTGCCAGTGGAGTGATCTTAAAGGGGATGTGGGATTTCCTCGTGCCTTGAGGTGTCAGTGAAGAAACATGAAGCATCATGAGGGAATAAAGAAGGGAGAGGAAAAGAGTGAGTTGCCATAGGGTGTGCTGCTGGGCAGCACTCGTTTGGTGTTGTGGTTGACACTGGGAGGGAATGTTCATGACAACCCTGGGAGAACACTGAAAGGAATCCTCAGGGAAAGGATTTCTGGAGCTGTTCCTGGAGAAAAGGTGTGCAGTGTACAGGGATTCTGCTGTGTTCATAGACTCGTAGAGTTGTTAAGGTTGGGAAAGACCAAGACCAGGTTGGATGGGGCTCTGGGCAACCTGGTCCGATCCCAGACCTGGAGGTTGGTGGCCCTGAGTGTGGCAGGGGGTTGGAACCTGGTGATCCTTGGGGTCCCTTCCAACCCAAGCCATTCTGTGACTCTTTGAGTCTATGAGGACCACTGGGATCACCAAGTCCAACCACTGAGCTGTCGCCACCATGCCCACCAACCTTGGGTGAGGGAAAGAACAGAGATCTGGACAGAGACAGCCTCTGATTGTAGGTGATGCCCATCTGCTGGTGGGAAGGGGGAGGAAGGGTGGCTCGATCCCATCTGAGACTGTGACAAAGCCAGCAGGCAGCACCTGGCATCAGTTCTCCAAGGAGTTCCAGCTCCTTTTCCCCAGAGCTGTTCTTGCTTTGTCCAGCTTGGTGATGCATGCCTCCTGTGAGGGGTGACCTGAGCATCTGCAGGAACAGAATCGAGGAGCAGTGCCCGAAGTTGAGGGAAGAAAAAAAGACAAAAGGTTGGAGGTCTGCAGGAGCCGAGCACTGGGGTGGAGGTGGAGGGGTTTGCAAAGTGATCCCTGACAAGTGATGTCATTCACTGCATGCTTAAAGGCAGTTTAAAACACTCAGTAACGATGAGCAGAGAACATCTGCTCTGCACGTTGGAATGATCGCTTCAGTTTGAGGTGCCTGAAGGTGGTGCTCAGTGCTGTGTTAAAGCTGCAGGCCGATTTGGGGATGTTTTGGGGACAGTTTGGGAGGGAGTTTCCTCAGCAGCCATCACTGCAGCCATGGGGAAGGGTTCCTTCGTTGTGCTGCGGTGTGAATCGGTGTGCACTCACTGCTGGAATTGTGGAAGGAGCAGGAGGGGCCAGGCAGTGTCATGGGTGGGGAGGGCAGAAATGCGTTTCTCAGTGCTGTTTGTGTACGTGTTTCCGTGACTGCATGGCCCTTAGGTTGGGGGTAACCTTGTCCTCCTGCATGTCCAGGTGCTGAAGGAGCTGTTGTTCGCCTCCTGGCTTGTTGCTGCCACTCTGTCCCCTTTCCCTTGTCCAAACATGATGTCTCAGTTTGATCTCTGTGCTGTGGAGCCGTGCTGGAAGTGCTCTGAGATGGATGGATGGTGCTTTCAGGGAATTGCCTTTCCGCTTAGATCCACAGTGGCAGTTGAGTTTTGTGTGATTTATTGCCTTGCCTTTGGGTTTCAAAGGCCAAGTGCATTCCAACGTTATCTTCTAATGAGATTAAATCCTTCTTCAGAAGAAGCAGTCAGGGGGTGTCTGCTTTCCTGAGGGTCTCCTTCCATTCCTTGAACTGGAGTCCTTTTACAGAGCCCTGGACAGTGAGGGCTGACCTGGGGGCTTCTCACTGCCATGCTGTTGCTGTTCATCCCGTGGCTCCTTTCTCTCTTTGGGCCACAGAATCCCCGAGGCTGACATCTTCCTTCTGCTTCTTTCTTCTGTGAGTTTTTTCACTTCACAAAAGCATGAGCTTCTCTCAGACACAAACAGAACACCTTTTCCATGGGGGACAAGTGAACCAGAGCTACGCTTGTGGGTTTTGTGTTGCTTTGCAGGTGGTAAGTCAAACAAAAATCTCCAAATAAAACATCAGCCAGAAGGATCCGTGTCTGACCTCTGTCACACCAGACAGTGACAGGCTGGAAGTGATCAAACCGACCACAGCCTGATAAATGCTGTTACTGGGGAGTCCTGTGGCTGGCATGGCATTCTCCTGCCCACTGACCTGGAGGGAATGGGAAATCATTGCAAACAACCCTAATTGCAGTGGTCGTGGCCGTTCCCTGCTTGGTTGCTATGGGAGCCATCGATGTCTCTTGAGCTCATCTTCGGAGGACAACGCTGTTTTCTGTCATGCTTCGAGGTGGGAAGAGCCTCACAGGCTGAGGTTCTGCATGTATAGAGCTCACAGAACCGTTGTGATTGGAGAAGAAGGCCTTTAGGATCACCTAGGCCAACCATCAGCACGTGCCCACCGTGTCCCTCCAGCATCCCATAGGACCATCAGTTTGGGGTTGGCTGCAGACCGCTCACTGCTGCTGGGCTTCTATGGCAGCTTTGGGCTGGAGGTGCATTTGGGCTTTGTGGAATGAGTCTTCATGTCCAAGTGGCCAAGAGCTGGAAATAGCAGGGGTTCTGGGTCCTGTTGCCGTATGTTTTGTCTGTTAAACGAGCTGAGATGATAAGATGTTCTTGAAGCTTCCTGAAGTGATCTGCAAACCACCAGCTTCCCTTCGTAACCTCACATTTGGTTTCCTCTCTCTGTAGGGCAAACAGAAAGACTTCAGGTGGTCCAGAAATGCGGTGTAGGAGCACTCCAGCTCCGAAGCACCATGTGGCTTCCAGGACACAAGCTGGAAGGCGTGTTTGGCACAGTGCTGCTGTTGGTCCTGAAACCATCAGCACTGAGCCCCACCAGGGTCAGTGCAAAGCCCTCGTTTTCACATCTGAGCCCGTGTGATGCTCCATACCACACTTCTCTGCATGAAAACAGCACCGGGGGCCTTCACTGCACTGTGCTCAGCCGTGGCCTTGCTGATGGGCAAAGACAAGGTCACGCTTCCCATGGAATGAGAGATCCTCTGCAGAGAAGTTTCTCCTCCTGGTGTAGTATCTCTTATTAAGGGCAGCCTGCACTGCTGCTCCTGCATATCACAGCTTGGGCAGCGTGGCCTTTAAAGTAATGGAATGGCATTTTTTTAGGGAGCTGGTAACAAATCTCTACCTCTTTGCTTTGTCCTCTGCCTTCTTTTGGACCATTTACCTTGCTTGGTCATCAGAGGCACCATCTGAAACCTGTGCTGTGTCAGGGTGCTGCCAGCTTACTGCTGAGTGTGTCACTGCTGCCGCGGAGCTCTGCACCCGCTCTTCTGTCAGATCTCTCCCAAACTAAATCTCAGTCCCCTGATTTTCCTTTCTTAGGCAAAAAAGACAGTCTGATCCTTTCAGTCTGGGGAAGGTACTGCGCGTCAGATTGGATTTAGGTGATTCTGTTTCCACTCAGCATCTGTCAGAGTGAATTAAATGTGCTGTGGCACGTGCCCAGTGCTCACTGTGGGGCAGTTTCTGACAGTCCCAGCACTGCAGCAGTCCAGACCCATTGGTGGCAGTGCTGTCCCAGCTGTCCCCAGGGTTCCCATCATCATCTGTCAGTGTCTCAGCACAGAGCTCATCCTTCATCGCAGCCCATGGGGCTGCTGACATCCTTAGGAATTCTTGGGGCTGTGGTCAATTTGGGGTTAACCTTCACCTTCAGATTTCATGCTTGTCAGAAGTGGGAATATAGGGATGCTAAAGAAGCAAAAGGAAGGGGCAGTGGTGATATGCTGGGCTCTTGGTCGTGACCTAGCTAATTAGCTATCCCTTTTTCTTTGTCACTTGGTTATTTCATCATCAAATGGTTTGGGTTGGAAGGAACCTTTAAGGTCATCTCATTCCAACCCCTTTGCTATTTGGGACACCTCCCTCTAGACCAGGTTGCTCGAAGATGTATTTATTCCCAGATAAGCTCTACAATTCAGAGGAAGTGGTCGATAATTCTGCTTCTGTTGGGGTTTCGGATGTGAGTTGGGGGCAGTATTAGTTTTGCTGCAAGTGGATGCAAGAAGTGAATGTTGGTTTTACCAGCTCTAAAGATCAGTGCATTTCTGGAGAAGTTCTCCATTCTTTTATAAGCTTGGTTCCCATGTCCTAATGGTTGAATCAGTCCAATGGATGCTTTTTTCCCCCTTAACCAAAAGGCACTTAAACTGTGGGGATGCTATGGAGAGCTTCTCACCATTGAAAATATGCAGTGCTCTGAAAGCCTTGCTGCTGCTCCCTTACTAGTTGCCTTGACTTCCCATCACTCTTCAGGACTGCACAACAAGGACTTCTTTATTCTTTTCCAGTGGGAATATCGTTCCCTGTGCTGTAATTTGTTTTGATTGTCAGTATTCTGCCCATCCTATCTGTTTCTTTCTCTTGGTTGGCACAGCTGCATGCGTACACTGGAGAGAGGAGGTCATTTTGCTCCTGACAGCACTCTGCTGGGTTGTCTGTTTCACTTGGAGATGTTAATGTCACTGATTGTGTGACCCCTGATCATTTGGAAAACGATGACTTGGAATCCAAACATGACAGTGTTGGCCATCTTCTGGCTGGAAAGGGCTCATAGCTGACAGCTTTGCTGGGCAACATCTGCAGTACCAGTATCTCCCAGAGGTCTGCAGCTTACTGCACGATCCAAACTTGCCATTTTGGGCCTGAAATTGCAGCAGGTTTCCCAAGCTTACTACTGGATTCTCATCTCTGTTTCCCAGCCCAGAGATGCGAGATGTGGGGTTACGTACGTGGCTGCCATCCTGCTGCCTGTCTGCTGGCCTCACCTGATGACCTGGGTAACATCACGGGTTGTGTGCTGCACAACCTAAACTTGCAGTGAGGATGATGTCCTCTATTGGACTTGGTTTGTGTGAGGTCTTCATGGATATGGTTTACCCTTCAGAAAAGCTACAAGGATTGATTTGCTCTCATCAGAACAGGCAGCGAGCTCTTCCCTCGTTAGTCATTAATAAGCAGCAGCAGCGGGTGCTCTTCTATTGGAAAGTAGTACCAAAAAGCATGGAAAACTGCTGCATCTGTGAATGGTACTGAAGTCACCAAGGGAGTTGATGCCCCTTAGTCCTCTGCTGCCTTACAGGAGGACCACTGCATTTGCAGTTGCACTGAAATAAAAAATGCCCTGTGCTCTCTGTTCTGGAGGTCCAAGCAAGAGGAGTCTCTGCCTGTGGGGTTTATTAATACCAGAATTGATGTCTCTGATGTTAATTAAAAGGCATTCCTTCAGATGGTGCTCGGCTGCTGTGCTCCTGGAGTGGACCTGCAGTGACGATGTGGTGATGCATGAATGCTCTGAAATAGTGCGGGGACAGCAGTTCCTCTCTGCTCTGTGGCAGAGGAGCACTCGTTGTCTCTGTCATTGCGTCCTCACAGTTCTGAAGAGCTCAGGAACCTCCCCAGGGAACTCCAGTCATCGTGCTTTTAGGACATGTTCCCTGTGCCCATGCTCACGTTTGTGACAACTGTGGCTTTTCTTAACGTGAGTTCAGTGATGGGTGCATTGAGTGTCCTATTACTTCCCCCATTCTCTTTCCTTTAGCATATATACAGGAGGGCAAAACCAAGAAAATCCATCCCAAAAGACAAGTGCAGAGGGTTTTTTCAAACCCAGAATGTGACATACATTGGATTAGGTTTTCTGGTAGTGTTGACATTGCTTTTGCTGCCTGTTTGTGGCTCAGTCTGGTTCCTGACTAATAAGTAACTTCCTTCTGGCAGCCCGAGGCAGAGGCAGCAGGGAGGACTGCAGGGAAACAGCTTTGGTTTGTGCTGCAGAGGTGAATTTCTCTTGAATTTCTTCGTAGAGCCACTGCCTGTGAAACTCAGGTGAGGTTTGGAGCTGGTCTTGCAGGGAAGGAGAAGAGCAGTTTGTTAGAGAAGCACACGGATAAAGCAGCACATGGCCGACCCCAGAGCCCCTGCTGGAGCTCCACGGTGTTCACCCTCAGTATTTTCAGCAGCTCGAGGTTACAGCTTAGGAGCAGCGTGGTTTGCTAGGGCTGACTGCAGAGCAGTGCATCTGATGTAGCCTTCATCCCTGATTGGATAAGTTTTGTCTTCTTGATGTGAGCGAGAGTAAGGAAAAAACCATCCCGTTAATTCTGAGATGAGGGGAATGTGCAGAAATGGTCAAGGGCATTTTCCAAATATAGCTCGAGTGTATCCAGAATAATTTAAAGCAGATGTAGATAGTAATGGGATGGATTCGGGTCACATGCAGAGAGGGACATCTTTGGATAAAACCCTACAGTTACGTAACTGAAGATCAAAATCAGATACGGCCCCGTTTATTCCGGCCCTGTGGAGGTGCTCACTCTTTGCACACAGCTGCTCTATTCTCTCCTGGCTCGTTTAAGGATTGCCAATTTTTCAGACAAATCAGTTTTGTGTTCAGGCAGATTCCAGGGTGGTTGCCACTGAGCAAACTGCTAACCCGCTTCGTGTAGTTCGGCGCTCACTGGAATTGCTTTCAGATGTAATTTCAGTTCCATTCGGAGTCTGTTTGTGGAAGTGAGAGTGTATAACCATTACAGTAAAAACATTCTGTGGAGTAAAGGCACATGGTTGGTTTGTCACGGGGGTGCCACGGATCTGGAAGATTAGGCAGTGGTAGCTATCCAACGAGTCACAGAACTTCAAAATATGTCATAAAGAAATCTCATTCTGTTTTAAGCGATTGCAGCTGAAATATGTGGCAGATTTCATTATAGGAATTGAAAGGATTGAAGAGAAGCAGTATTTTACAATGATAATGTTCAAAACCAGACGTTTGGAATGCTCTACTGAAAAGAGCAAAACTAATACACTGTGCTTAGGAAATTATAGATTTGATTTTTTTTTTTTCAAGGAAGTGTTATGAAATTTATGAACTCCTCCTGGAGAAAGGAAAACGAAACTGTTCTGATGAGAAGCAAGCTCCAGTGCCCCTGCTTTTGCCTGGAGCCCTTCTCCTGGTGATCCCTGGTTATATTCGCAGCACAGGGTCACTGTAACATCACTCACAGAAGCAGAGAGCATCTCAAGTTGAAAGGGACCCTCAAGGATTAAGTCCAACTTGTGGCTCAGTACCTACGAACCCAACTCCAGCTTGTGGCTCAACCTCCATCTCATGGCTCAGTACCTACCAACTCAGCTCCATATCATGGCTCAGTACCTACCAACCCAGCTCCATATCATGGCTCAGTACCTACCAACCCAACTCCAACTCATGGCTCTGCCTACAAACCCAACCTGTGGCTCTGTACCTATGAACCCAACTCCAGCTCATGGCTCAGTACCCACAAACCCAACTCCACCCAAAACCATTTTGACCCAGATGGGACAACCCGAGCTAGGTGCTGTATGGAGGAAGTGGAAGAGCTGCAAATTACTTCTGGGGGATTAAGAGAATTCCCTTTTTCTTTGAATTTGGCTCCCGAGTGAGGCTGGGCACAGTGCTGAGCATGGTGGTCTGTCCTGGCAGCCTGCTCTGGAACTGAGCTAAAACTTCTGATTTTGTTACACAAACAGGTTTTTTTTTGCAACCAGGAGACCATCATGGTGCTGGTCCAGAGGTACTGGAGTCAAACCCTTCAACAGTACCAAGGATACATGTAGACAAGTTGTTGGGATGCATAAAACTGCTGCCAACAGCCCTAAGGCAGGTAATTCTGGGGTGAATTGCTGAAGTGATCGGGCATAGCTGAAATGGGTCCAATTGTTGGAAAGGAAAAAGAATGGGAGGAGTAGATTTGATTGGTGTGCTCAGCTTGTAACGTTCTCAGTTTCTGCACAGACCCTCTCACGTCGGTGCAGGAGCTTTTATTTCCTTCTGAAATAGCAGCTCTCTGTCTCCTCTCTTCTTCCACACTCAGTCAAGACCAAAACCTGAAAGGTGGAGCGATCCAGTCCAGTGGTGCTTTGCTTAAGCTCAGAGCTCTGTGCACTTTGCAGTTGCAATAAAACAGTGGATGTTTTGAGGCTGGCAGAGATGCTCTCAAGCACTCTCTGTGTTCATGCCCTGTGCTGTGAGGAAGGGATTAAGGCTGCAGCCCTGCCAGGCAGCTCTCACCTGCCCATGCTGCTGCACCATCCTGTGCCACGAAGGGGAGGGAACTGGGCAGGGGCTGGAGCACAGCTGGAGGGCAGCAGGGGGAACTGGGATCATTCCGTGTGAAGAAGGGGAGGATCAGGGGACACCTTACCACTCCCCACATGAGATTGTAGTGTGTTGGGGTCGGTCTCTGCTCCCATTAACAGCAATAGGACGAAAGGCAATGGCCTGCAGTTACACCAGGGAGGGTTAGGTTGGCTATTAGGAACAGTTTCTTCTGCAGAGAGTGGTCAGGTGTTGGTCTGCCCAGAGCTCAGGGGATTGCCTGGAGGTGTTCAGAACTGTGGAGATGTGGCACTGAGGGACACGGTTATGGGCACAGTGGGGTGGGGTTGCACCTGGGGGACTCAGGTCTCAGAGGTCTTTTCCAGCCTTCATGATTCTGTAACCTGGGCTGAGCTCAGAATTTCATTTTTGAGACAAAGAGCAGTTTTGTGCCCCTGGGAGCTATTGTGGGGTTGGTGTGAGCAGGGTTACACCCAGCCCTGAAGGGGTGAGCTGTGGCTGGGATGCAGGAACCTCTACGGAGTGCTTCTCCCCATGCATCACTGCAGACGTCACATGTGACAGACTGCACAGTCGGCTGCCTGCTAATTTTAGGCCAGTACAGAGATCTGGGATAAATTCTAAAAAGTCTACTTTTAAAAAGCAGAAATAACCTTGGAAATCAAAGTCCGCGCGTTTCTCATTTTACGTAAATGTTATCTGTTCTGAATTTGACACCCCGAGATGGTAAATGCCCACAGCCTGAACGTGGGTGGTCAGCAGCTCAGGAAAATTGGGCCATCCATCTAAATTTGTCTCTGTCTTAAATCCGTCCTATTCACATCGGCGCGGTTTAAAGCGGTACAATTGGGATTCGGTGACTTAGATGACAGCATCTATTCTCACGCTCTATAATCCACTTTCCCCGTGCTGAAGCCGCCGTGTGAGCAGTGCTCCCAAAGCCAGTGGTGCTCGTGAGCACTGACTTTGTTGCATGGAGGTGCCCCAGGGCTCCCGAGGGCAGCGGTGTGGGTGAAGCAGCAGTGAGATGCTGGGAGCTCCTGGGAGATGTGCACTGGGAGCTGGATGGGAGTTTCTGGGAGCAGCTGGCTTGCATTTTCCAATGGCTTGTATGTATCCCTTATCCCCTGCTTGGTGGTGTTCAGTTACAGTTATCAGAGAGCTCTATTTAAAGCTCCAGGCTGAGAGCTGCAGCAGCCCTGAGCCAGGACGCAGGAAAGGAGACAGGCTCTTTTCCAGATTGTACATGATCAGATGAATAATTAACTGTCGAGTAATTGCGGATCCTAATTAGTATCCTACAACTGCACCAAGCGCAGCATTGCATCGGTGGGAGGTGGAAAGAGGTTGACCTTCAGGCTTCGATTGCACTGCAGCTGCTGGGGTGAGCGGGGCAGAATGTGCCTTTCCGATCCTGGCTCACCACTGGGATGCCACAGGTCACTAAGCATCCTACGTTTTTGGAGAACTTGAGGAAACAATCATCTGAAATCTTGCTTTTTGATGTGACTTTTAAGCCTAATCAGGCTGGGAGGTGTTCTCTGCTCTGTGTCGCAGCCTGTGCTGTGCACAAGGAAACCTCTCCGCTTCCCGCGTAATCCTGAGCATGTCAGAAGCAGCAGAGGACAGCGAATGATGCTCGTGGCTTTTTTGTCCTCTTTTTTTTGTTAACAGCCCCTGAGAAGTGCAGGTTTGCTGCTGAGCATCTCGTGTAGTGCTTTGGGAACAGCAGAAGTTGACATATGTAGGCTTGAATTCACCACGTCCGGGAGATCTTGCTTCCCAGATGGGTTTCCTGTTGATGTGGCAGGGAAAAAGGAGGTGAATGCATTGCTTCCCCCTGAGGTGCTGAGAATATAACGAGCAACGAGAGAGGAAATAACAGCCAGAGTAAGAGTAAACATCCATTCACAGCTGGAGGAACGAATAACCTGAAATGAATGACCATCCAATAACGCTAACACAGCCTTTAATGATGTGTGTAACCTGAAATCCTGGATACAGAAATTACAGCGTGGAAAGTTAGCTGTGTTCTGTTGGTAAATACGCCGAGCGATAGCCAAGGTCAGCAGTTCACCTCTTTGTTTCTCTCCCTTTTCAGGTGACGCTGAGCAGGAGCTGGGCCCCCCTCCATCCGTAGATGAGGCAGCAAATACACTCATGACTCGCCTGGGCTTCCTCCTGGGGGAGAAAGTGACAGAGGTACAGCCAGGGCCCCAGTACAGCATGGAGGTGCAGGACGAGAACCAGGTATGTTGTGTCCTTTGCTCTCCTTCCTGTTGGAGCAAAATCACGGCGTGGTTGGGTTGGAAGGGACCTTACAGCCCCCAGCCCCTCTCCCTGCCATGGGCTGGCTGCCCCCCAGCTCAGGCTGCCCAGAGCCCATCTGTGGTTGTGAACACCTCCAGCAATGGGGCACTCACTGCTCTGGGCAGTGCCACGGCCTCACTGCCTCTGGGTAACAGATTTTCCCCTCGCATCTGACTGAATTTTCCCCTCTTTTAGTTTAAGGCCATTCACCCCTTGTCCCATTGCTCTCTGGCCCTATAACAAGTCTCTCTGCTCCCCTTTCTAAGCTCCATTCCAACACTGGAAGATGCTCCGTGGTTTTCTTGGTTCTGATCAGAATGCAGGATGAGAGATGGTGGTTATTTCCTAATTACATGGCAGCTGAGTGTCTCTTAATGATGAAATGATTGCTGTGAGGTAGAAGGTTATATCTCCTCATTCAGCAGTGAATCATTGCTGTGCGTTCCAGGGATCAGTTGCTGCTGTGTGACAGCTCCTGTGAGTGTGGGAGTGGGCAGTGTTTCTAATCAGAGTGCAGCAATCAGAATGATCTGTCCTTCTCGCGTGCAGTATTTCAAAAGCATTTTAGCACTGTTGCACCTTCTCTCCAGGAAGGACAGGTAGATGGTAGTAGCATGATTTTACAGGTGGTCACTGATTTTGCTCTTGTTGGCCTAACGTGAGAATTCCGTGCTTGAAAACAGGTATAGAATGCAAACGATGAAAGAGTACAAGGTTGGGGGTTTCAGCTGCGGTGTAGGGCTGGCAGAATCTGCTTGAGTGAAACTCAGAAGCTCAGCTGTAGCTCTCTCTTCTTTTAGCAGTCATTGCATGGATTCAGCACTGCTTTAGGTACCAACACATTGCAGTTCCAGGGACCAGACTCACATTGCTGACTTCTCTAAGAAGAGCTGGTAAGGAGCAGCAGCCAGAAAGATGGCATTGGGATCCACGTGGCCTTATTGGTGCCCATGGAGCTCTGTCACAAAGTGCCCCTAGAAGGGGATGGAACATCCCAGTGCTGCCCTGAGTGCTCCTGGTGGGCAGCTGGGCTCCCTCAGTCCCACCCATAGCACAACCGATGGGTTTGGGTCTTCCATCTCCTACTCACGAGGCCCTGGAGTGCCATTCATGCACTGGTGAAGAGAAAGAGAGGGTGTTTCCTTCATGAGCACATTAATTCTCTTCTTTCTTGGTGGGTGTGGGGCTCCGTGGGTGGAGAACCTCTTGGGCTCTGCTTCCCAAATTGGTTCCCTCAGCTCCCCTGCTGAAAGCAGTGCTGAAAATGGTGCAGGAAGACGTTGGTGGGATTTGCAAGGATTAATGCTTCCGTTAATTGTCGATGAATTAAAATCTGATTGAGGCTTTGCCTGCTAGTTTGCACTCGAGTTTAAAAATGAGTACAGCTCTCTACGTTTTAATGCATTAATTTCCATGGCCTGGGCGAAGAGTGCTCTTCGTATAGAGCTGGGGACTTGGCTGCTGCTCCTTCCTCCAAGCCTGCTTTGCCTTCTGAAGCAAGAAAGTAATTATTTGCAATCGCATCAACGCTGAGCAGAAGTGCAGATGAGTAGAGGTGCTCATTCCCACCCAGCTGCCTTGTTCTGAATTCACCCAAGGATACAATCCCTAATGCAGATTGCTGTGGAATGGCATGCTCTGTGGGCACTCACTCAATCACTCTTTCCTTAACGAGAGGTCACAAATGCCAAAGAATTAATCCTTTTTCTCTGACTTTTTGGGGAACTGTTTTTGAACCAGAGAGGCACCAAAGGACAGTGGTGCCGTGACAGAAGGGTTTAATTCTTTGAAGCTTAGCGAGGATGTGACAGAAGAAACAGCAGCAATAGTACTAATACAGAATGTTCTGTCGGTGGGAGTGTGTGTTTAAAGTGAGTGCAGGGGAAGGTTCTTTTATATCAATACAGAAATAAAACATCAGTCACCACCGAGTGATGGCTGCGTTACGGAGCTGCTTCCTTCTGCAAGGAGCATCGGTGCTGCAGAGCTGCATCGACAGTGCCACGAATAAAAGGAGTCATGAGAACATCACCTCTGGCATTTCATCAAACAGCAATGCCATCGTCCGTCCTGCCCCTGAACTTGAATTTGCTTCCCAGTGTGACGTTTCAGTGTTTTAAGGTTGTTTTGCTGTCCCGGGATGAGCTTAATGAGAATGAACTCATCTCAGTGCATAGCATTGGATCTGTAAACTCTCAGGGTTTGTTTTTTTTTTTTGACATGCAGCTTCTTAGGGGTTTTTGCAGAATAACAGAGGGCTTTTTGTGCTGCTGCATTTCTGCTTGTGTTCTGTCTGTGGAGTGTCACCCTCCCAGTGCTTTGGGAAACCTGTTCTGGTGGGGAAGGCAGCGTGTCCAGGGCTGGCTCTGCCCAGATGAGGGAGTTGGGGTGCAGAGCTGTGAGGCCGCTGTTGGTTTTCCTGAGCAGAGGAAACATTTACAAGGCAAAAGGAAAATTGCGGTCCCGCTGGGATTTCTGAGCAGATGTAAATGGCACCAGAGGTCTTGGCAGGATTTCCTGAGTCTGATTCGCCTTGCTGTTAGTAAAGGTGAGCTCACGCCGAGAGATCACCGCTTACACTTAGCACCGTGCTCGCTCTCTTCCGTACCACCACACGGGAACCTTTCCTTTTCTAACCGCTTCCCGCACGTTCCCTCTTTGCAGAGCTCGGCCGTGACGCAGCGCATCAGCCCCTGCTCCACCCTGACCAGCAGCACGGCCTCCCCACCCGCCAGCAGCCCCTGCTCCACGCTGCCGCCCGTCAGCACCAACGTCCCTCCCAAGGACTGCAGCTACGGGGCCGTCACCAGCCCCACGTCCACGCTGGAGAGCAGGGACAGCGGCATCATAGGTGAGCGGGGCCGCGGGCCCTCCTGCTCTGCTTGTCCCCTGCTCGCTGTGCACGCAGAGAGCTTTGTTTGAGCAGCCTGTGGTGAGTGGGAGGTGCTCACGTTGTTGAAGTGAATGCTTCTCTTGGATAAACTGCTGTGGAGCTGATGGGAGAGCCGTGGTGGATGAGGGTGCTGTGGTGCAAAGTTTTGGGCAGCGTTTTAAGTGGTTAGAAGACAAAGAGTGTGGATGTTTGTTCTCTGTCTTTCCTCCTGTCTTCCTCCCTCGTTCCCTGCTTCACACACTTGCTTACTGCGATCTTTCTTCCCAATGTTTTCCTGTGTCCTTTAATTCTAATGAGGTTATTTCTCCCAGTGAGTTTTCCCTTTGTTCGGCCTCGTGTCCCTCCTGCTGTCTGAACAGACACTGATTTAGAGCTTCCAGGTCCTGGAAGTCAGCTGGGGTGGACAGTGCCAGGCGGGGGCTGCCATCCTGCCCTGCTCCCCCAGGTGATATAAGAACCTTCTGCTTTCTTCAGCATTTTCCTTCCTCTCTGCTGTTCAATCCCTACCCACTATTTTTACATTGAAGAAAATACATGGAGATCCCACCTTCGTAGATCAGATAATGTCAGATCTTCCATAGAACTCAGTGGGGAGGAGGAGACGGGGAGAAGTGTTCTTATTTGCAGCTTCTAACATAACACTATTGAACTCCTAATTGTAGAGGGCAAATGAGAGTACCTTCAGGTTCTCCCAGGTCTCCAGCTCCTTCCCCATTGCTGCTGTGGAGGATCTTGAGAAAATAACCCACGTGGATTAATGTGTGCTGTGCAGGTCTGAAGGTGCAATGGGAGAGAAGTGTTGGGGAGGATGGTCCTCATGTGGTTGGCCTTCCCTCTGTTTGTGTTGGGTATTTCTCCAGCTAAGACGACTTCACTTTGCCAGTGGGTCACGTAGTACTGGTAGAAGCAGAGAGGAAAGTTGATGATTTGGAGAAGTTGATTGTGCTGGTGATTTAACATTTTGCTTGGCTGGTGGGGAAACCTGGGCTCAGTTCAGCTGCTCTGTGCTGTAGAACAGCACTTCTGTCTGTGTGATGTTAAAATGCAAACCCATGAACCACTGGGAGCTGCACAGCAGAGCAGGCTGGTGGCTTCTGGTGCTCTGCAGTGCCACAGGGAATGGCTGCCATGGGGGGGGGGGCTGGCTGTGCCATCTGCCCAGGTGGGGGACACAGGAGGTGCAGGTGGCCCTGGTGGCACTGCTGTGAGGCTGAGAGCGTCAGCATGCCACTGCAGGGACGAGATGCTGGAGCTGTTGGCTCAGTCATCCCTCCCATCCTATTCTGTAGTCATTTCTTAAAGCCAAAATGCAATGTTGTTCACTCCTCGCACGGGAATATTTCTTTCAGGAGCTTCAACTTTTTTCCATGTGGAAAAAGTGGGAAGTAAAAGAAGGTGGCTCATCCTGAGGTTGTAGTGATGTATCCCAGATGGAAAAGCCACGTAAAAGCGTGTTCACGTGGAGCAGAGAAAGCAGTGCTTCCCACTTCTTGTGTTAGCACTCAGAAGCAAACAAGAGCCTCTTCCTCCCTCCCCCACCCCCCTTCCCTTTGACAGTAACGTTTTCAGCACCATTCTGCCCTTCAGTAGAAGCTGTGCAGCTGTAACACACAACGGAGGGACAGTCTTCCCCAGTAGCAAAAGAAGCAGGGATTTTGCAGCCAGGTCTTTTGCCCTCACACAGAGCAGCGTGAGCAGAGGGATGGATGCACATTTGTGCCACCGTCGCACTGTTTGGATGTGAGCTGCTGTGCCCTGGGTCTGAAAGGCATCCTCTGCATGACAGCAGTTCCTCAAGAATTATTTTTGCCACAGGATGGATCAGGGAAGTGGTGCACACATGCAACACTCTCCCTTTTAGAGCAGCACCAGCTCCTTTGTTTCCGGAGGGTCGGGGATCAGGTTTCCCTCTGCTGCATTCCTCCTTTATTGGATGCAGAGCTCCTCGGTGCTTTTCCCTTGCTCATGTTTGCTCGGGGTGAAGAGCACTGTGCTGACACACACGGCACTTGGAAGTGTAAATCCATTGGAGATTTCCATCTCTTTAAGTGCTGCATGCTGCGTTGGTGCAGAAAAGGAGCAAACATTTGCAGAGGTGTCGTGTGATTCCCACGTGCTGATGTCACTGCCACCAACCATGTACCTCCACAGCATGCAGCTCCGGCCTGTCCCGTGTTCATGGTGATGCAGTGCTGCAGGGATCTCCTGATGCAAATACAAAGAGCAGATTTAAGCAGTCCGGGTCCTCTGCTGCCTTGTCCCCGTGGGGTTGTTCCTGTCCCTGTGTATGTCACCTGTTAAGAGAATTGGAAATTGGGAATCAATGCACCCTATCTGTAATCTGTGTGGCACAGCGGCTGTTTGCTTCTGAGGGGTCACATCGTGTGGGTTGGAGCAGACTGTTCTAAACATTTTGGTCCCTTCTAGGAAAGAGAAGTTCATTTTGATGTCCAAAGGGTACCAGAAATGCTACGCACAGGTCAGCAAATTCACACCAACTCTTCTGGTGTGAGTGATGCTGTAACGGAGCCTCAGCTTTCACCGGCTGCCATTCTGAGGGTATCCAAATCAACACAAAGCCCTCCACTGCCTGCAGCTCCGGAGCAGGGAACGCCCCAGAATGACGTGATAGGGGAAAGCTGTTGTAGAACTGTTGGGTTTTCTTCCTCTCAGCCTCGGGTTAGAAGTGCAGCACATAGGTGGTGCGATGGGTGGTGACGAGTGGCATTGCAGCTGAAGGAAGGGCTGGTGTTTGGGGGTTATCTGCTGCATCTGTTATAGCTGCCACTGAAAGCTGTCATAAAATGTACATGTTTGGTTGCAGAACAAGGAAAGGGGGGAGGAGGGAGCTGAGGGGAGCCCGGAGCCAGTCAGCCTTCTCCCGGAGCTGCTAAATCCTTTCTGTGCTGCTGAGAGAGCACTGACCTGGCTTTAACCTCTGAGAGCTTCCCGGAGTTATTGGCTCTCACAGTACAGAGGCAGCCAACTGCTGATGTTCAGAATCTGCTACTGGAAGGAAAAACCCTGCACTCCTCCATGGGACCAAGCACTGCTGGGTGCTGTGCTTCTGAAGCGTGGCTGTGGTGGGAGGCACAGGACATCAACATTGGCATGCCAGGCTGTGCATAAAGCAGAATACACTTCTTGCCAGCACATAAAGCTCACCCAGGTGCCTGAGCTGCACTTGGGGTCACGTAGCAGTGGTCTCTTACGGGTATTAAGGGAGCAACTGCTTCTCCACATTGGGTTTTCCTGAAGAAGTGACATTGCCAGTGCTGCAGTTGAGTCCTTTGCAGAATGGGGCCACACTCTTCCTTCACCTGAAGTTCTATGCTGCTCTGCAGGGCGTTCTTTGCTTCCTGGGTGGACCATTTGGAGCAAGGAGATGCTTATGATGCTGAAGCAGCTTAAAGCAAAGGCTGTGAGCTGGGTAGGTCCTACTGCAGCAGAGGTGTAGGTGGGTCTCGTCCCATGCTCAGCAGTTGGCTTCCCGTAGGTTTTATGCATTTCACAACGAAGATTGACTTCTGAGCTGTCACTGCTTCCTACAGATCTGTGTATCTGCGGGTAAAAAATGGATTTGTGAATAAATTCGTCTGGGCTGCATGCTGAGCTGAAGAGATGCTGCTGGCAGGAAACCAAGATGGGCTTCTTTAGAAATCTGTGTTTGGAGAAGGGGGCAGAGAGCACCTCAAAGGTCCCTCCGAGATGAATTTCACTCCGGTTCAGATATTGTTGCGATCCTGTAGCTGCTGAGTTCACGTTCTGACATTCTCATCAGTATTACGAAGCGTTTGGTTAATAATGAATAAGGATTTTTCAGTCTGCCCATCTGGGCTCGCTCCCCAGAGGAGGAGCGCCCTGAAAATGTCAGGTATTGCTGAGCTGTGCTCACTAAGGCATTTGCATCTAGCAGTGGTGGGGTGATAGGACAGGAGGGGGAAAGAGAGGCGATTTATCAGACATCTCATCTGTTGGGCAGCACAGTGGGAGTGCTGCATCTCAACCATGGGTACCATTCCTGGATCCTGATCCCATTGTGGCTCTGTTTCCTCAAATAGGACGAACACTGCAAAAGGAAGGAAACGTTGGCACTCATTGTGTGGTTCATTCTGAGTGTGATGGGTGAGAAACCTAAGCAGTAACTGTGTCGTGGAACGGCATGGCTGCCTTCCTGGGTTACGTCTCCAGGGCACCAGGGGCTGGGCTGGCTGCTCAGATGGGCCTTGTTGGAGACTGGGTACCTAATGGGATGGGAGAGGTGTGTGCTGTGGTTCTGGGGAAAAATAGACGTGGCACAGAAGATGTGTTAACATTGAAACTGAAATCTGTTTGGTTTACGGCCCAGGCTGGTAGAGGGAGAACGTGTCGTGAAGGGTTGAAAGGAATTGTGGAACTATTGGAAGAAAGAAACTGGAAGCACTGATCAGAAGACAGCTAGAGGGGAATTCAGTGCTGCCAGCTCCCACAGTGTTAGTTAGGATAGCGGGACAGGGGGCTTGGAAGCATTGGCTTCTGATGGCCTGAGATCAGGTGGGGCTCTCCACTCTTATTTTAGGAGCAGCAAGAGTTTCACCTTTGTGGTTGTGAAGAAAAGCCCAGCAATGGCCTGAATGTTCCCATTAACTTGAAACCAAGTGTAGAATCATAAAGTGGTTTGGGTTGGAAAGGACCTCAAGGATCCTCCCATTCCAACCCCCCCCTGCCCCAGCCAAGTAACTTAGTGTGTGAATAACTCCCCTCCCCATGCATGCTCCCACTCCACGTGCCTCCTTTTTGCCATCTTGTTTAAATCATAGGATTTTAAAGCCAGTTTCAAGGCCATTAGGAACCTGAGAGAGCCCCTCGTCTGCCATTGTGGTGCATTCCTGTCGCAGAGGTTTTCTCCTTCAGCTGTCTTTAGAATTACAGAGTCATCTCCAAGATTGAAAGAGAGCTCTAAGATCTAAGTCCAACCGTCCTACTTGTGTGGTTTTATAACAGGGATGCATTCAAATAATTGCATTTTGGGGCACGTTTCCTTTTCTGACACGTATTGTGCTTTGGCGGATCAGAATTGTCACCTGTAGGTGAGATTGGGAACCTTTCTAACAGATCTCTTTGATGTTTGCTGTGCTTAAAAACACTCACCATCATGTTCCCCCAAACAGGAGCCCTCAGTGAGGAGCTGGAGGTGTGCTGCTCTGCCTCAGGAGCACACAGTTTGCGGTGGGCTGTGTGCAGTGCTGCTGCTCTCCTGCATTTCTGCTCCACGCGGCTCTGAGCCCCGTCTGCCTCACAGGCATTCCTGCTGCTCCTCACCCTGCTTGTCAGGGAATTCAGATTTAGAGCTGAAAGAATACGGGGTCAGCGTGATGCTACCGCCGAGGTATTTTTCATGATGTTCCGAGAGCTTTGTGTGCTCCCTGTGATTTATGGCAGCTTCAGGCTTGAAACAGAAATAGGTTTACCTGTTTAATCTCTGTTTTTAATAGGATTGGTGATATGACTTAAAGCAGTGCTTGGTTTTTCCCCTCTGTGTGAGACCACTGTTGTAAGAGAAGGTAAGAGAGAGAAAGCTGGGGTCTGAGCTCCAGCTTTGAGTGGGGCTGAAGAGCTCTCCTCTCTCCATGTGCACTCCTTCCTCTTACCTTGGACATCTCCAACATAACACAACAAGTTTTATCTTAGATTTCTGTATATCCCTATAATGGAGGTGGTGGAGTCTCCTTCTGTGGGTATTCCAGACCCATCTGGGTGCTGATCTGCACGACCTGTTCCTGTGACTTCGGAGGGCCACATTCTAAAGTTCTCCACAGATAATTTTGAGTTCAGGTCTTGAACTGTTATTTTTTTAATGGAACAAAATCCCTATTTCCTTCTTGAGGTTTATCCTAAATCTCTACCTGTAATTAATACGATAACCACTGTTCATCATCAAGTGACGGCCATAGAAGACTGCTTTTTCCTACTGTTCCATCTGCAGCATGAGCAGAAACATTAACATTTTCCAGGCATGATCTCTGCCTCGAGGAGAATTGGATGGGATGGCAAAAATCCCTTTGTGTGTGTAACTGGAGACACATGCACCTGAAGCTCTCGTGCTCTGGGGTGCAGCCCGGCTTGCAGCTACAGGAGAAATTATGTTGATTTCCTGTAAATATGTGACATTGCATAGCAAAGTGCAGCACCGGGTGCATCACTCTTTTTGGAGAGTGCTGTTCTCTGTGCACAGCCCTGCAGCCTTTCCCAGCTGCACTCCAGCACGTCCCATAACCCAGTGAGGCCCAGGTGAGGCTCAGGCCAAAGAGATCTGCTCTCAGCAAATTGCTCCAAGCAGTTTGCTCTGATGTTTCCGAGGTCATCAGTTTATCTTTCCCAGATCTAGATGATCTCTAGAGGTCCCTTCCAACCCCTTCAGTTCTGTGATTCTGTGATCTGGTTTTGTGTCCTTCTGTTTAAAGATGGGACCCCCCTAAGAGATTTTGCAGCAGCGTCAGAAGAACTTTTGGTTTCATCTATAACCTTCGCATTGAAGAAAAGTTTCCTCTGTCATCTCCATCAGTGTGACAGCCACCACGTCACCTGGTTTGCACCCTGAGGACACAAGGACCTCAAGTATGGGGTTCCTATGGGTGCTGCTGCAGCCCCTTTGGCACTTGGCACCATTCGGTGCAGTACAGGATTGTGGGCTTTAAGAAGGGCAACAGTAGGTTGAGGCAGAACCTCGAGGGTTTTGGACCTCATGGGGTCTTTCCTGGCAGCAGGAGATGAGGTGAGAGCCCTCCAGTCATCGCTGGCTCAGAAAGGGATTCAGAGTAGCTCAGCAGCTTTCGTTCCTAGGTGGATGTGTGGGTATTTTATTAGTGTCCACATACACACGTATACACCCATGGCGATGTCTGGAAATGAAATGAGGATTTCCCCACCCAGGAAGTGTGGGTAATTGTATGTGAACGTTGCAATCTTTTGCCCCTCTGAGCATCACACCAGGATGTGCTGCTGGTGGGAGCTTCCCAACTGCACAGCACTGATTTCTGTGCCCAGGACGAGCTCAGCTCTCAGGGTTGTGCTGCTGTTTCCTCTCCTGGGGGTTGAGCTCTGCGTGCTGGTTCACTCTTCTGCCTTCCAAACCAAATCAGAATTATTTTGCTTTAAACTAACTCATCAGGTCCACAGAGCAGGCTGCACAGCAGCATTTGTGCCATCCTGGGCAGCTTGGGGTGTGAATTCATCCCCGGGGAGCACTCCTGAACATCTGACTCAATTAAGAGTTTGCACTTAACACAGCCACAGTGTAGAATGGTGAAAATGATGTTTAGAACAAACACATATTGAGAATTAGAAAGGGGACTAGCAGGGTTTGTTATTTTTTTCCCTCTTCATTTAGAGAAAGCTTACTTTGACCCAAAGTTATTTTGGCTTTTACCCTCAGTTTGGTGTATTGGAGATCTTGGCTGCTGACCTTTCTCTGCTAAGGTTAATGAGCAATAGGCTGAGGGTTCTGAAATGGATGTTCTGTCAGTGGGACATAGCGGGCACAGCACTGCAGCCCGGGCTGTTCCAACAGAGGTTTTGTAGTTGAAAATGTACTTATCATTGTTGGCAGCCAAAGAAACCTGTGAGCGTCTGTCTTGGTTTTATCTTGGCTTGTCCCATTGAAGTGTCAGTGTGTTTACCTGACAGGAGTGGATGTCTGAATGCCAACAAGCAGATGCAGTTCTCATCAGCTGCATGTGTTGGTTTCAGATCTCAGAATGTGTTGCGAAGAGCTGAATTTTGGGGCACCAATGAACTGTATGGACGGCAGGCACAACGTCCTGAGAGAAAAAGGGAGAAAAGGTGGAGGTCAAAATCTTAACCAGCTCCATTGGGATGGATGCAGAGTGGACATTTCTTTTAGATCTTCCTGGTTTTGGGTGATGAGTTGGTGGCTTTACAAAGAAGTGGTTATTGTATCATTGTAAAGCTCAGTGTGGGGTGGGCAGTGATGAAGGAGCGCATCCCGTGCTCTGAGAGGGACCATGGTGGGATGTGCACCACCAACACGAGGCTGCAGAGCCATGTGGCTGTGCCCAGGGCCAGAAATTAGCAGAGAGTTTGGCCTTGGCTTGGTATTTACCATGGGTTAAGTGTAAGTGACGCATTTCAGGGGATTTATGAGATAAATATTTGCAAGTCTACCTACGCACACACCCGGGGCTTAGGAAGAGTCAGGATGAAGCTGAATGTCAGGATTCTGAATGGCAGTGCAGTCTACATGATTGTGAGTTATGTGTTAATATATCAGCAGCCCTGCTCCGTGCAAGGGCAGTGCAAGGGGAAAAGGATGGGCTGCACATAAAGCATCCCAAACCCAGCACGAATCACATCACTGCGTTCAGGTTCTGAGCTGAACCAACCCAGAGGAGCAGTTGTTGGTGGGAGGCAGGTGGGGGTTCTGTCTGTGCAGCGTCTCGTTGTCAGACAGTCTTTATAAATCATATTTTGTAAGGTTGTGTATGTCTGAGAGCGCCGTCTGGAAAGGTTGTGGCTGTGATGCAAATTAAAAGGTACGAGCAGCGCTGATAACGGATCGTCCTTAATTGTTTCTGGGGTTGTGTGCTCTAACGCAGCACTGCACATCATTTTTAATACTCTCTGTAATTACAAACGGCTTTGAGCAGGATGAACCCAAACGTTCTTGCAGAAGTAGTGAGCAGAAACAGTGTCATTGAATGCAATTTCATCTCTGATTTATGGGGATGCGGAACACGTTTTTCAGCTGCGGTGCTGCACAGCACTGTGTGTGCAAGCACTTCTTCCTCCCATGCTCATTCTGTTTGTGATTCCTTCCTTTAAGCCACTTTGACGAGCTACTCCGAAAATGTGGAGCGCACGAAGTACGGAGGGGAAAGCAGCAAGGAGCTGGGCTCGGGTGGCAACCTGAAGCCTTGGCAGTCCCAGAAGTCCAGCATGGACTCATGCCTGTACCGCGTGGATGAGAACATGACGGCCTCCACCTACAGCCTGAACAAGATCCCGGAGAGGAACCTGGAGACGGTGCTGTCCCAATCAGTGCAGTCCATCCCGCTGTACCTCATGCCACGGCCCAACTCAGTCGCAGGTAAGAGCACGATGGTTTTGCCTTCAGGTTGGATTATAGCTGGAGGTGCAGCCCTTACGTAGCACAGCCCTTGTTGTGTACTCTTCGTCTCCTGTCTGTAGTCATCATCGTTTAGTGGGATAAAAACTGTTCTTCCCATGTGCCTTAGTACTTGTAAATGGAAACTCTGGTGGGGAGAGCTGTTCCTGTTGTTCCGTGGTTATTTTGGCCGTCTGTGATGTCATTTTCACAAAGCTGTACAGCAGTGAGATTATTGGCAAGGAGATCTGAAAAGCAAGAAGTATTTTCTTCCTGTCTTACAATACATGACCTGAGATGGATCCCACATCTGCCACTTTCTGTCTTCCAAAGGGAAAAGCCAAGTGCCCGAGGTTCCCTGCTGAGCCTCGCAGCCTCATAGTGAAACCAATTAGGATAAAAGTGTCTAATGAAAATTGCTGTGGGTCCCCTCTCTCTCAGTGGGGCTTTACCCTGGGTGCATTAGCACACACGTCTGCCTGCACTGCTTCCACTGTGGCAGCATCCAAGATTGGCCACTTCTTTTGTTTTGGCATAGCTTCAAAACTCCATTTCATTTCGGATGGAAAGGTTCTTAAGTGATGCGGCGACCGATCTGCTGAGGTCAGCCCTCAAGTTGGTAGCAGAGCAGCAGCAAGAGGGAGGATTAGGAATGCTAGAGCTTTACTGAAAAGCTTCTTGCTTGGAATTATTCTTTCTTGCGTTGCTGCTTTGCGTTTTTTTCTTGCTGGGTGACTTCTCCGGGCTTGCACATGCGTGAACCTTATGGGTCTGATCCTGTAAAGATCACATGATGATGTCTGCATGTCTGTCTGTGTAGACACGTGGGAAAGTATGGCCTTGGTCTGTATGTAGTCCAGAATCTGGACTGAGATAGAGTCTGTTAAAGCAGCAGTACTTCTCCATCCAGGCTGCATTGCATAACTGGATTACATGGCTTTTTTAATCCCACTCCGGATAATCAGAGGCCCAAAAGCAGTGTCGTGAGTTCATCATCAGTGCTGAAATACAGAGTGTGGTGGTACAACATCTGCCACGCATCTGAGAGGCTAAAAGCCTGGGATTTCAGCATGGAAAGAAGTGTCAGAAAAGAAAGTGGGAACTCCAGCTGCAGAGCCGCATCACAAAGGTTTGGGGTTCACTTCTTGTAGGTGAACCCTCACCAGCACAGTCAGAGGAACAGTCAGAGGCTGCTTTACTGCACGTTAACACACTGCATTGGTTGGATTGCCTTTGGGAGGGATTGACTTGCACAGTACAGTCATTTTCAGAGGAACCCATCCAGCAGAGTTGGGGATCACCCCTTCTTTCTTGTTTTTGTGCTCTTTGCAATATTCAGCCAACACACACATTTCAGGATAAAGTGGAGTGGGAATAATGATGGAAAAGGACGTTGAGGCTTGGATGAATTTTTGATCATGTAGTGGTCAGATGGTTTCTTCCTACAAGTTGGTGCAGTGCAATGTTACGTTTTCTAGCTGTTACAATGCCAGGAGAGAGAACCCAGCTCAGAGCTGCATGGTTGGCTGCAGCCTATCTGCAAGGCATCCTGCCTGCAAGCCACCTCCTTGCACCAGCATTGCACACTTTGCAGCCAGCTGGTAAACCAGCTCAGTGTGCTCACTGGGCTGGAAATGAACCCTCCAGATGTTCATCTTGAGGCACGGGTTGGTTGGTGAGCGTGGAGCAGGGCACTTGGCCGTGCTGTCTTTTAGCAGTATTCCACACATGCAGCTAAGCACACCTTTGCTAACACACACTGTTCTTGGCTCTTTTTTGGTTTGTTCTGTGATGCTGCTGAATGTGAGCGCCAGCAGTCTGTTTACACACAAACAATCTGTTCTAGGGACACAGTGCATGGCACCTCTCACACCTCGTGGCTCTGTGATGTATTTGTCCTTGCATAGCCTCCAGAATGGCACCAGGCTGTTTGTTTTTACACCAGACTAACGATCCATGCCATGCAGCTCATCCCTTCAGTCACCTCCAGCCCATGGACTGGAGCTGTTCTTCCAACATGTATTGATCCAGCCTGGCATAAAACATCTTCCGAAGCAATTAAAAGCAATTTGTTGGGAACGCTTCTCTTGAAAGACCACAGGAGAGAACCTTGGAATGCCAAAGTGGGCCGTGCAGTGTGGTGAAGTGTTTAGTAGTTCACGTGGATTCATGGCTTACTGTTCGTTGTGGGAATAGTGGGAGCACTTTCTCTCTCATGGGTCCAGGGGGAGGGAAGCACAGGGCAGCTCTGCGTCCAGGAGGGCTCAGCTCTGCAGTCTTTGTTTGGTATAGAAAGGTATTTTTTATTTCCTTAGTGAAGAGCTCCTCACTGAGTTAGCATTTGTCTCTTGTGCTCTCCTCTCATGGGTTGCTGGACCTGAAATCCCTCCATCCTCTTTTTGCTCATCTCTCCATAATTCCAAGGCTGGTTTTGTTCCCTATGGTACTTTCTAGTTTTTATATTTCTTCTTCTTCTTTCCTCACCATCTCTTTGACAAGGAAAACTCTTTCTGGGATGCATTCCTCTTAGCTTTGGATATTGCCACAGCAAGCCCAGAAAATATAGAACTCCATCCTCTAAACCACATAGAAACAGCTGCAGTGCACTGCCTTTGGAAATAAAGAGGTTAAGGGAATTCTCTCACTCCCCATATCAGTGACACAGGGGGCATTTTTTTGGGGGGGGGAGGGTGGCATTTACAATGTGTAATTGAATCTTCACCAGTTCTAATTAAAATCCCAACCTCAAAGCCAAGAAGAGAAAATAAAAGAAGGAAATGGAAAGGAGCAAAGAAATGGACACAGAGCTGGTTGGGCGATTCCTGGTGATCGCAGCAGAGGTGGTTATAATTCCCTGTGTCATTCCCTGTTCTGTGAAGTGGTCTTTGCTTTTGAGCTGTGCGGAGACGGAGCACTCTCTGTTCTACTGCTGGAAACCAGAGCTGCAAGCGTCCAGAGGTTGGATCCAAGAAAAACACCTATAAAAGTAATCCCAGGTCGTCCAGCAGTTCTTTAAAGTTCAGTTTTGCAGCTCAGAGCCATGTGAATGCATTGGCTTTGCTGTTATACTCTTTTATTGTTCGCGGAAACTGAAAGCTGTAATGGTTTTTACTTTCTTCCTACCCCATCCTGGGCAAACTCACGCAGGAATTCACTGTGCATTCTTCCAGCGTGTCTCACAGCCATCAGCAGAAGGCACTTGGCACCAGGGCTGGGCATTCAGGCCTTTGGATGAGCACAGATGCAGACATGGACCCAGCAATGGCCCCAGGTGGGAGCAGCACGGGAGCTGTGTAAGAACGTGTTCTGCTTTGCCCAAAGGGAAGAGAGTCGGTGCCAGCCAGGCACAGAAGGTGTGATGTTCAAGGAACCATGCTGCAGTTTGGGGAAAGGAAGCACCGATTCCCTCTTCTGCAGTGGGTTTGCTTTCTTCCAGCCCCACGTTGTGCTGCAGAGCAGCAGGAACTGTTCTCTTCTTGCTTTTTTTCTTGGGGATGGCCAAGCCCTGAGTTAGAGAAAACCACTCATAGAAATCATACCAAAGAGGGAGACACAACAGAGGTGTTTTACATATGACCCAAAGCGTAGCGTTATCCTCATTGAGCTTGGCTGCTTCTTGCTCACTTGGAGCAGACATCCAGCTCAGCATGATGTCATTAAATCTAAAGCATATTAATTAATACGCTGAACTGGGGTGCATGGGGAAGATCTCACCTTGCAGCAGTGCATTCTGCCACAAGCAAACCGAGCCCACATGTCTGGCTGCTGCATAGCAGCTCAGCATCAGGGCCTCCTGTTCAGTCTTGGGAGTTCACTGAGACCTTGGAAGGATTGCAGCAGATAATGTTTTTGAGGGCAGACTTGTTCCTCCCATGTATTTTATCTGCGGCTGCGGTGTCTTGGTGCACAGAATAAACCTCACCATTGAGGGGAAGCTTTCATGAGTTTCATAGTATATTTCATAAGGTAATAGATCTTGTATAATTTCTGAAGTACTGCAGCATATTCCCAGCAAAAAGAAATTATCTGGCTGGAGGCCTCTTTAATTATTCCTCAGTTCTAAATGGGAAAGATAAATCTCAGTTGGTGAATGGGGACACTGCAGGGATTCTCTGTGACAGTGCTGGACGTGGTGGTGGGAGCAGGAGGTGGTGCTGGGAGCAGCTCCCATCACAAAAGTTGGAATTGTAGAAGCATAGAATCCTAAAAGTTGGGAGGGACCTCTGAGGGCCAATCTAGCCCAACTCCCTGCAGTGCACAGGGACACCACAGCTTGATCAGGTTGGTCCAGACCCACAGGTCTTTTTTGTCAGGGCTGCTCTCCATCCTTTCATCCCCCAGTTTGTATTGGTAGTGGGGTTTTCCGTGACCCAGGTGCAAGCCTTTGCACTTGGCTTTGTTGAACCTCATGAGGTTCACCTGGGCCCACTGTCTAGGTCCATTTGGATGGCATTGCATCCCTCTGTTGTGTCACCGCACCCCACTGCTTGCTGTCATCAGCAAACTGCTGAGGGCGCACTCTACTCCACTGTCATGTCACTGATGAAGATATGAAAAAGTATTGGGCCCAGCACTGTGACCTCTGGGGGTACACCAGTCATCACAGATCTCCATCCAGACATGGGGCCACTGACCACTGCTCTTTGGATTCATTCCTGCAGCCAGTTCTTCATCCATCAAACAGTCCACCCATCAAATCCATCTCCCTAGTTTGGAGAAGTTGTAGGGCACAGTGTCAGAGGCCTTACTGAAGTCCAGATAGATGAGATTAGTGTCTCTTCCCTTGTCCATTGAGGCAGTGACACCATCACAGAAGGCCACTAGGTTGGGTAAGCAGGATTTGCCCTTGGGAAAGCCACGCTGGTTCTCTTGTATCAGCTCCCTGCCTTAGCATCACTTCCAGGAGGATCTGCTCATGGCCACACAGAGTGGTTATAGGTAGGATTTTCATGGTGTGCCCATGAGGGTGGAGACTACAGTTAAAAATAGGTTAGTAATCATGTTATAACATCAGTACTCTGCTCAAGGAATAGTGGGAATTTTCAAAAGGAATGCAAGTTGTTTTGTTTTGTTTTGTTTTTTATGTTGATGGATAACTGCTGAGAAAATGATTGTTGGGTTTAAGCTGTTATATAAATTGGCAACAGGGAGCTTCTGTCTGTGTTGCTGCATTGAATGGTGGTGGATGAAGAAATGGAATTACTCTGACGTTGGATGTCTCTGGTTATCCGTGATGAGAGTCCAGAGAATTAATTGAGCCCGAAGTGGGGCTGAGTGCGGGACATCTCTCTTGGAAATGATTATCTTGGAGATCTCTCAGTCTCACCTAATTTTTGGCTGCCACGAGGTCTTGGAAAGGTCTGTGCATGTCCATTAAGTGCCAGATGGAAGGAATGCTCCTTTTCACTCTGAAATTCTCTGCTTTTCACATTGTGACGTTGTTGCATCCCGTGCTGTGGGACAGGAGGAAGGACCCAGCAGAGCTCTGCCCAAATATTCACTCATTCCACAGCAAAGAATTGAAGTCGCCTTTGCCATCAGTTCTTGAAGAAGTCATTTGATTAGTTAGTTCAATTTGCAGTCTTGTCGTGGTATGTGAGCAGATAGTAGTGAGTAGAATATAAAAGGCACTTGGTTCCGTTGTCATTCACTTACTCCCTCTCGAGACCTTCTTTATGCCACAGCATTGCAGTGGACACATCAGCAGGGGGAGGCAGGCATGGTGCAGAGCAGCTGGGTGCTGGGCAGGCACCATTGCATGGTCACTGGGAGTTCTGGATGGGGCTGTCAGGAAGATGCACGGGTGAGCATGTGTGTGAGGGGTGGGCAGATGCCAATAAATCCATCTAATATTGTACAGAACTCTTCATTCTGTGAAGAAATGATTTTGGAACAGTGAAGTTATCTTCTTCAGTTCAGATAATGTTTTTCCCATTTAGCTGCATGTTTTTAGTGGTCTGTTGAAGGTTTAGTTTTTTCTGCCACGCATTCTAGCATCGTGAGCACCCAAATGTTCAAATCCAAACTGAGCAGCTCTTACAGACTTGACGGATTGTGGAGTTCAGCATGAAATCTCATCATCGTGAGGGCTGGAAAAGTCCACTCAGATCTGCAAGCCCAACCCCAACCCACTCCCACCAAGTCCACCGACCACATCTCTCAGTGCTGTCCTCACATTCCCTGCACACCTCCAGGGATGGTGACCCCACCACGTCCCTTCGCCAGTGCATCACCACTCTTTGGGCTCAGTTGTTCCTAATATCCAAACTGCAGAGCTTTATTGAGTTGTCTTCTACGCAGTAGGAAATGCTGACTGTCAGAGCCCGTGTGTGTGCGGTTGAGTGAGTTTTGTAGCGGGAGATATCAGGTACAAGTGTCTCCATTTGTCTTTGTTGTCTGTGAACGTGAGACAGGGGAGCAGCCCGGAGCAAACACCACCAGGGCACGAGAAACCCTTAAACCGAAACGCTTCTCGTTTCCTAGCTGCGTGAAATCAGCCTTGCTTCATCTCAGCTTTGTTGACTCGTTGTACTTACACCTGCATGTTTTGTTGGCAAAAGGAAACGGGAGCTAAGATGGGCTCTGCTCTCTCCGGCAGCCACCAGCTCGGCCCACCTGGAGGACCTGGCGTACCTGGACGAGCAGCGGCACACCCCCCTGCGCACCTCCCTCCGCATGCCCAGGCAGAGCGTGGCCGGAGCCCGCGCGCAGCAGGACCTGCGAGGTAGGAGGAGGACCTCCACAGCCCTCGGGTGTGCTGTGTGTGTGCTCTGTGTCGCTGTGCTGTACAGGTGCTGAGTGGTGATGCGATCCCGATCCGGAGCTCTGCTCCACGCACCCGCTGCTGCGTTGTGTGTGGTGCCCGAGCTCCTCTCCCTGCTTGTTCCCTCAACGTCCCTCTGTCTCTGAGCGCTGGGTTCATTCAGAGCGTTGGGAGTTTTCCCCGTGCTCGCTTTGGGGGCTGCAGTCTCTCACAGTGGTGGCATTCAGGCATCCTTCTCACTGCTCAAAGGCCTTTGGAGGGGGGAAGCTGGTGTGCTTCTTCCTGGCAAGCCCACATAAGGATGTCAGCAATGAGAAGAAGCACCAGGGCTGGCAGTTCCACCTTTTATTTACTTCCAGACAGTCGCAGTTAGGTTTGATACTGCCATAACACTGTGTCCGTGGGCCTTCCATCCCTCATTACTTTTTAGCTTCCAGTAGCTCTGGGAGCAGTGGCAGCCCTGCAACTGCAGCACATCCCCGAGTTGGTGCTTTGTTCCCATTGCCAAGTGAGCAAACAGCCAGAGGGCTCTGAGCTCCCTGCAGTGCACGGGAGCTCCTTTGGCTTCTGCTTCTCTGAGGGTGACGCAGTAAAAATTCCCATTCCTGCTGTGAGAATGTTGCTTTGGGATCTGTACAAAGCACACGTGCCCCCAACTGTGGGAAGAACAGGTTGCTTGTGGATGCTCCATCCCTGGAGGCATTCAAGGCAAGGCTGGATGTGGCTCTGGGCAGCCTGCTCTAGTAGTTAGTGACCCTACCCACAGCAGGGTGTTGAAACTACATCATCTTTGAGGTCCCTTTCAACCCAGGCCGTTCTGTGATTCTATGAAGGAGCACATTTGTGTTGTGCTGGATCGCAGTCTGTCATGGACACATCTTGGCTGGTGAGGCTGTTCCAGAAACGGATTAGATGGCAGTAAGTGAAGAAAGCAAACTTTGACAGACAAAATTTCCATATGTTTGAGCAGAGCAGCTTGCCAAGCCTTCGTAATTTGCAGTGATTGCGTCCAAAACATGAAAGTTTATTGTAGGAACAGAATGAAGTTGTTTCCCAGACACACTTTTGAGAACTGTGTAGCACGGCGTATTTTCTTTCTTCTCTTCCTCTGTGTGTTTTCCCTTTTTGTTACTGTTGCATGGGAAGAGCAGCAGTGTTTGGGTTTTTGGAACCTGTTTCTGATTGTCATCGAGAAGGAGATGTGCTATTTTTAAAAAGAGGAGGGGAGAGAAGACGGTGTGAAAGAATCAAGCCGCCAGCATTTGGAAATATGTTCATTTCAATGAATATATGTTATTTGGGGTCGGGTTTTTTTACCCTGAAAATAGGAAGGGGCCCAGATATTGCTGTGAGGTTGTGTTGAGTTGCAGTGCTGCAGTCTCCAGATGGAGGTTGTTCCAACTAGAAGTGCTCAGTTTCAGCTTCACTGCCTCCACTTCTGGCTTCATGTTGGGGCAATGGATCTGTGGGTGCAGCAGCATCCATTGCAGCCCGCTTATTTTGGTCCCAGTCTTTGAGAATCCCTGTGCAGAGAAATGAAATGGGGACTGTCCCAGCTATTACTCTGTGCTGCTAAGTCAGTGATTTTAACCAGAAGAGCAACTTTGCAGTGTAATCCCCGAGGCTAAGAGCATTACAATATCTGTACTGTGGCAAGTTTTTAATAGGATGGTGAACGCTCTTTTTGGCGTTGCTATTTTGAGCCAGCACAATTGGAAGCCATTCTGGGTTTCTGTAACCTAGAATAGAACCGCAGAGTGGTTGGGTTGGAAGGGACCTTAAAGATCCCCCCCTGTTCCAACCCTCTGCCAAGGGCTGGTGGCATTCAGTAGGTTCAGGCTGCCCAGGGCCCCTTCCAGCCCAAAGTGCAGAGTGATGGTTGGGACATACCGTGGCGCAGGTGACACCCAAATGGTGTTGGAGCACCCCAGCTGGTGTCAGCAGGACTTATTTTCCTCCCAGAATGACCTCACCAGTGCTGGTGCAGTGGGAGAGGAACCTCATTGGGTTAAGGAGAATGATGGGGGATGGAGGCTGCTGACCATAGAATCATAGAGTCACAAAGGTTGGGAAAGACCACTAAGGTCATCCAGTCCATCCATCAACCCATCAAGTAGGGTTGCCCAGACTCAGTGCTGCAATGGATCGGGGCTGTTGGCCAATGGAGACCATTGGCAGTTGTTTCCCTTAAACTCTCTTCTGTAATTTTCAGTTTTTTTCCCTCTTGATATCTGTTTCATGCTGCAGCCTTTTGGATATGTTACAGCACAGTTCAGCACTTCCATGCACGCAGTCCATGAAAAATGGACAAAGGTTTCATAGTGATGGATGGAGGCACTTAAGATGACACTTGAAAGAAGCTGCAGTCTGAAGCAAGGAAAGGAAATAAACTCAACATTTGGCTAATTTATGGGCTCCTATTACCAAAGGACACAGTAGATGCTGATAGATACTGCGTTATTCAGAACCACATTTCATTGTGATAAATATTAAAGTGCTTCTTACCCGGGCTTCATCTCAAGATGTTGGCAGTATCCACGCCATGCATCTCAGCCCGATGCGGGCTTCCTTTGGACAGCAAGATTCATTTCCATTGGGAGCTCAAACACTTCTGGAGCAAAATAGCAAGCAAATAACAAGCTGCGGGCACTGATTGCCAGACTGAGAAAACAAGTGGTTTCTGAAAAGGATTTTAAGGTTCTTTTGGCAAAGTAAGGTCGCTACAAACTCACACGGAGCAGCAGAGGATGCTGTGCGTGGTGGAGCAGGTTCCTGCTCGTTGGCAGCCCAGTGGGTTTTGTTCACCTGTGTGTGTTGTACAACCGCTTCACTTGGATTTAGTTGATATTTTCAGGAGCAGAAAAGAGCCAGGAGAGATGTGGCAGGCAGTGCTTCAGCTTGGGGTTGAATATATTCCTCAAGTTTTACTGAAGCTTGCACAGTATTTCATCGACGCTGTTATCCTGCCGTGAAAATTTGATGCTGCCAGGCTTGTCATTGTCCTGCTCTGATATCCGTGAGGGTACAGGTTTAAGTTATGTTAAGATATTATCAGAAGTTCTGGGTGTTTCTAGCCTGAGTTCTGCAAGATAGAAACAAACAAACCAAGCATTTGTCAACGTTTTAGGGATGGAAAGTGCAGGTTATTCACAAGGGCTGAAGTCAGGTGGCTAAAGCTGTTCATCCCAAATGTGTGCACACATCCTCATCCAACATCTCTGAGCCTTCTTATCTGCTTTTTTGGAGTTCTTTGCATTGCTTTATCCTTTAATGAATTTCTGCCCCAAGCATCAAAGCTGCGGCGCTGCCTTCCCTCTCCCTGCTTTCCCTTACCTTGTGATTTATTGCTTCACCAGCCTTTACATTTGTTCATTCTGAGAGCAAGAATTGGTGGTGGTTCTGCAGAAAGGAGCTGGTGGAGCCTGCAGCTGTGGCTCAGCAGAGCCCTGCAGCACCTGGAGCCTGGTCCTCTGCACAGGACTTGCTGGCTTGCTCTGCTGTGACCCTTGGGGGCTGGTAGGGCTGCAAGATTGGGTCTTGGCAGATAAGTGGGCACATCTCCATTGGGGTCATGTTGTGCCTTCTTTAGGACTGCACGTACTGTTCCCAAGTGACACAGTGTGTATATTCATGTCCAGTTTTAGGATGGCCTTTGCCTGTGTAGGATGTAGCAGTTGGCAGTGCTCTTAACCACATCCCCATCCTCAACTCTGGAAGGAAATGGGGATTAAATCTGTCTCCCCCTCCGTGTAGAGCAGAGTTCCCTGTGTCCCTCAGGTTTAATCAATGACATCTCTTCATGAGCTCCTGGGGCTGTTTGGTAGCTGTTGGTGTGGTTCACACCTTGTTGGCTCCATGCAGCTTTCAGGAGAGCGTGGCCATTCATTCCCTCTCACACATACCATAGGCATGTGCAGGGGCACAAAGCTGGAGCTTATCAACCCCCATTCTGAACTCAGTGTTTTAAAACTAAAGCAGTCACCTGCTGTCTTCATGGCCACTTCCTGAAAGTTTCTCCTTAAGAAATCATCTCAGCAATGCAGTGTGAAGGAGCAGCAGCTATCTCTGCCAGCACAAAGTGCTTCTATCTGTTTCTTTTCTGGGTTTATTCGTATCATCTCCCAGTTCCAGACCTTCCAGGCAGAACGAGCTGTGTGCGTTGATCCTTCTGTTCCCAGGTTGGCACCAGGTTGGTGTGGAGTTCCTGCTTTTTTTAGGCCTGCATTCCCTAGATAGCTTGCACTGAGTGGAAGGAACCGCAGATACCTTCTCCCTCCGCCCCCAAATGTTCCTGCAAAGGTTTCGAGACTGGTTTAGTTTTGGTTATTCACTTGATAATAATCCAAAAGTGGTACAAATGCCAAGCTAAGAGCACGGCAGCAGCAGGAGCCATGTCCCGTGCCACTCCAGAGTTCCCATGTCTTTGGGATCCTGAGCATCACGAGGGAACAACATGCAGCCACAGCATGGTTGGGTTGGAGGGGACCTTAAAGATCAGCTGGTTGCAACACCCTGCCATGGGCTGGCGTTGCAAGCAAGCCGTGCTTCAGATTGGTGATGCTGAATTGTCGGCCTGGGATGGCTTTGTGGTTTTGATGCAGAGCAGGTGGGCAAAGGGTCCTGGGAAGCAGCTCTGTGCTTCACTGCTGGGGCTGGAAGAGAGGGCAGGGTGACAGCTGGCAGCCCCATTGCTGCCTCTTCCACGCTGCTGCTAACACCTGGATGGCCCTTATGTGCAATCCCAGGTTTCACATTTCAGCAAACTGTCATTTGTTTTACTTCTTGACATCGCATACTTCCAGTTTTTGAGGCTGAGAGAGGTCCTGCAGCCTGGCATGGGCAGGAGGTCATGAAGAGGGGGCAGTTCCAGGACACAGACCTGAGGGCACTGTCCCTGGCTGCCTTGATTCTGGCAGCCCATAGCATCTCGAGAAACAAATGATGGTATTAATTTCATCATAGAAACAAACTCTAGCAACAGCCAAGTTGTTAGGTAAAAGCAAAATACAGCAGGCTGCTTTTTTGGTGCTTCGTGCCTCTTTTAAATAGAGATGAAAAGATTCCAGATGCAATGAAGCCATTTGTAGCCCTCTTTCATTACCTTCAGAGGAATTAATTAACCCACAAACACTTCTGATTTTCCCTTGATTGCCAAGGGGATGCACTTGAATTTCTCCTCCCTCCCCCTGCTAGGCTCTGAGGCCCTTTTCAAAAGATGGGCTTGCGTACAGAAGAGGGAAAATGAGCCCAGCCAGCTCCTGCATTTCTGGCTGTTGGTGCTGCACGGTGCGTGTGGCAGGTCGGGGCTGCTTCCTGTGCTCCTTGCTAATGCCAGGATGCCTGCAGCACTGCTCGGATGCTGGGATGTCCCAGGGATGGGCAGAGCTATGCACCCCCTGGGGCAGTGCCTTTGCTTGCTGTGCCCTGGAATGCAGGATTTCCTTTCTCCAGCTCCACTTTCCCCACCTGTAAACTGCTCCCTGCTGTCAAACTCCCTGAGCTCCTGCGTGGAGCAGTGGAGGAGCCATTGCTTGGACCAAGAAACCCACGGGTAGCAAACAAGCTTGCATTCTTTTCCCCTTCCACAACGAGAAGACAGCCAGCAGCACTCAGCTCAGTAGTTGTGCTCAGCTGGCGTTAACGCAGCTCTCTCCTGGTATCCTTCACAGTGCGCTTCGCACCCTACCGACCTCCCGACATCTCCCTGAAGCCGCTGCTCTTCGAGGTGCCCAGCATCACCACTGAGTCCGTCTTCGTCGGCCGGGATTGGGTGTTCCACGAGATCGACGCGCAGCTGCAGAGCTCCAACGCCAGCGTGAACCGCGGAGTGGTGATCGTGGGGAACATCGGCTTTGGGAAGACGGCCATCATCTCCAGGCTGGTTGCACTCAGCTGCCACGGCACTCGCATGAGGCAGATCGCTTCCGACAGCCCGCACGCCTCGCCCAAACGTAAGTGCAGCACTGTGCAGCTCTTCAAAGCCCAGAGGCCGTGTCCGTCCGCTTCTGTGATGTTTTTAGTGGCGAAGATTCCGTTCTCCTTCAGTTCAGTCTTTGTTGCAGAGCAAAGGAAGCAGCTGCCAGGAATGTTTGTGCTGCTTGTGATCCGGATCTGCTTTGTGAAGGGTCAGAATAGCTGTCTCTTCATTCCCTGACTTAGAAACGTCACGGGTTTTCTCCCATCAGAAAGATTCAGTGCTGTTCATGAGCATTCTGCGATTACAAGTCCTCCATGAGGATTTTTTTTCAGGACCAGATTGGATGGGGCCCTGGGCAGGCTGGTCCAGTTCCAGATCTGGAGGTTGGTGGCCCTGCCTGTGGCAGGGGTGGGTTGACACCTGGTGATCCTTGGGGTCCCTTCCAACCCAAGCCATTCTATGACTTTGTTACCCTCCTCCTTTCCCATACAGACTCAGTGTGTTGTGGTGTGGGAGCACAGGGTATGTCAGAGCCCATATGGGCTTGGAAGCTGGGGCTGCTCTGCTTCCAGGTCCCATCCAGTCCCACCACTGCCCCACATCATTTGCTGGGGGTAGCAGGTAGGAATGGCAGCATTTTCCAACCAACTACTGCTCCTAGTGAGCGAACAAGATGGGACTAAAAATACCAGGTTATGTACCTCACGGTATCTTCAAGGATCTAGGTCACTGTATTTGAGAGACACTGTAGTTAAATCTGTTTACTGGAATCCAGTGCTCTGAGCCATGGAGAAATATCTGAAATGTCACTGTTCAGTGCCTTGTTGAGGAGCGTCACTTGTCAGTGCTAACCCAGCAATGTGGGGTGAAAGGCAAACTGTGTTTCTATATTTTACCCGTAACCCCGCAGAGCACCAGCTGCACGTCTCCCCAGTCTGCTGGGAAGGATTGTGGGGATTAAAAGACTGTACTGCACTGAACTGTTTCATGGCTAAAAGTGTAATTATGTGATCTGAGAAAGAGCCCCATACCTTTCGTACGCAAAGGTCAGAGATCTTTGCTCACCCAACACAGCCCTTGAGTTCACACTCAGGTGTGCCCATGAGGTTAAAGCTGAGTGGTTCCTCAGTGTCATTTGCTGGGGTGAGGACTTCAGGGTCGCTCAGCTGATGGGTTTTATTTCCTACAGCCTCCGCAAGCTCCAGTGTAGCTCTAGAAGATAATAACTGTTCTTCAGATTTCTCAGGCTGAAAGAAGTTCGTAACGCTCTGTTACATCTGTCTTTAGCAGTGAATGCTAATTGGGTGCCCTGACTGTGCTGCAGCACTTGTGTTATCAGCATTAGCAAACTGGAATAAATGCAGCCTCATCCCATTAATTCCTGGCTCAGAAAAGCAGTGGGGATGCACAATTTGAGACTGTGCATCTTTGCTTGCACAGAATTCACTTGTGTAGGCAGCAGCCGTCCTCCTTCGTTGTTTGCCATTAAGTGGGTCATTGTTTCCATTATGATTCAGGTTGAACTCAAGGATGCAGTGCAGCAATCCATCCGGGCCAGTCCTCTGCCAGCACAGTCGGTGCTTCTAGACTGCTGCTTTTAAAGCATTCCTATAATAAATCAATCAGTAATTAGGCATCACCAAGTTCTGCATGTCTTAATGTCATAATACTCTGAGTACCTATGGGCATAAAAACTAGTGGTTTGGAAATGCCAGGTGAGTGGACTGTTGTGCTGGTGAAGCTGAGTTCTGCTTTGCTAAAATGTAATAGAAAATGGCTTAAATGCAATGAGAAGCAGCTCACATCTGGCAGAGATTATTCCAATATAATTCATTATTTGCTTGCAAACCCTGTCCAGACTGTGGTGCTGCTCTTGCTTCTCTCCCTCTGATTGCACTGGTGGCCTTCAGGGGAAACTTTGGCTCTGGCACACCGTTGATGTGTGCTATAAAACTGGCACATCGTTCAGAAAAATTGTCTGTCTCCATTGAAGAAAGACCCAGAACTAAAGGAACTAAAGGATGGGTCATAATGAAGGGAGACCAATTAGAAGTGCAGAGCAGGGAGAGCTCTGAGATACCCCGAACTCATACTTCCACGGATGTACAGTTCACTCAGTTATTGTGATTTACATCTGTGAAGTTACAGTGGAGGAGATGAGTTAAGACGATCTTAAAGCTTTATTTTCGTCCTTCACATTCAGCTTCCAAAAGAAAGCTCCCCAGGAGCTCTGTGCTGGCTTGGAGGTGTCACCTCCTGCTGCCCCTAATGCCGAGCAGAGCATTGGTGGACGGTACCACTGCCAGGAACGGGCTGCTAGGAAGCACCACGTGTGATGACTGTTGGCTGTGCTCATCCCTCAGCAATTCCTAACCTCTTTCCTTGGGACAGATGTGGATGCAAACAGGGAGCTGCCCTTAACCCAGCCGCCTTCTGCTCATTCCTCCATCGCCAGTGGGAGCTGCCCGGGGACACCTGAGATGCGCCGGCGCCAGGAGGAGGCCATGAGGAGGCTTGCTTCCCAGGTATGGCAATATATGGGGTGTCTGCAGGCCTTGGGAACCTGTCTGTGGTCATGGGATCTCTTGGAAGCTCTCCTGTCCTGAATTGCTTTGGGAGCTGGGAAAAGTGCTCGTTCAAATGTGGACTGGGAGAGCAGAGAGGAAGAACTCCTGGAAGGAGTTTTATTGCCCTCAGGAAGTTAGATCTGTAGGAGGGAATTCCCATGACATTGAGTGTGCTCGCTTCTAACTCTGAGGCTTTTATCTTTTCCAGCCACTATTACAGTAGTGGATGCATTATGGGATGGCACAGCTGCCAGAATTACCATTGCTTTTCTTCAGCAATGGAAAGCAGATTGCTTTATGGACAGTGCTTCCCTTTGAAGGGAGTGGGTTTCAAACAGCAGTGAAGGAGCAGGCTGCTCGTGGTGCATATGGGCGATGCAAACCAGATCACAGCCTTTCTTGAGCAATAGACAAATGCTTTGCTGTTCTGATAAGAGTGGGATGTATGTAACGGTGCTTCTTAGCGTGGGTGAGCTCTGCAGATCGTGCTCTGTTGCAGTCCTGGGATTGAGCCCTATTTTGTGATGGTGGGAAGGTGCCACTGTGTTGCTGTGAAATCCAAGGGGCCTGCTCCTCCCCCAGGGTTGGGAGGACGTGAGCAGTTGATGCTTTCCTGTTGCCTGTTCCCCTTTGGAGAGGAAAATAGCGAGCAAAGTCTTTGCTCTCCGTTACCACCAGGACGTGTTTTGCTTGGCTTTCAGAGCCAGATACTCTCTTGTGCTGTCTGCTTTCTGCTGCACCCAGATGGCAAAGGCAGAGAGAGTGCGATTGCTGTGTAAATAAATATTGGGACTTGATATTCTCCTCTTCCACATGGAGCTCTTGAAAGGAATGCAGCGGCCAGCTCTGCTTTCGTTCAGAGCGTGTTAGTCATCGTGCTTCTTGTCAATCTTCAGCATTACAGACTGCCAGAAAGGCAGTAATGCGTTCTATCTCTGCCTCAAGCACCTAATCCATCCAGACTTTCTTCCCCCGAGTGCTTCAGTAATCCTGCTGGATACATAACTGATAAATGGATACAGTTTTAGCATCGGTTTCCTACTGAGAAAGTTGAGGGACGTGGCTTTTTCAAGCTGTGTGTCATAGCCAGAGCACAAAAGATGCACTGAAGCTTTTCTGCATCTCTGGTCGCTGGTTGAAAGAGTAAGATACAATCTTTGTAGCCAAAACCTAAAGTGAAAAGAGCTTGGCTCACACCCCTTTAGGAAGGGGTTTTAAAGCCCCATTCGTCCCATGGCCATAGGTTTTTTTTTTTTGTGAAACAAATCCACTGTTTTGTGTCAAAACATAACTGATGAGTTGGGGAGATGTGCCACCTCCAGTGCTCGCAGTGGGGCTGCAGCTTTTCGCTGCGATTCTTCATTTCCCAATCAATCTCCACTACTGTAAATGCAGACAGGTTCCAGAAATAACTGCCACTGCTTCCTTCCAACGTGAGGCCGCCCTGAGCAGATGGATGCCAGGGCTCATGAGCTGACCTGGAGGGTTCTGGGAATGTCTTCTTGTGCTCAGGTGGCTTGATGCATCACACGGGAGCTTGGGGAGGTTCCATAGTGCCACTTTGGGGTGAGTCAGAGCAGTGCTCAGACCTCAGGTTTGTTCCCAGTGCTGCCATGAGCCTCACCAAGCTCCTTGAAGCCTGCTCTGCTTCCCTGCTGTTGGCAGAGAAGTGATCCATGCAGCCAGTCCCTCTGCGTCTGATGTTGGGAAGGATATAGAATGAGTGATTGGTTGTCTTCCAGGTTGTGCTTCAGTGGCACGGAGTCATCGAGTGGCTTTGGTTGGAAAGGAGCTTGAAGTTCATCAGGCTCCAACCCCTGGCCGTACACAGGCTTTTATAGAGCCACTGCAGTTCAGCATGTGCTCATATCCTGATTCATAGCATCACGTCCTGTTGCAGACATTCTGCTGAATGCACAGCAGGCTTTGGGGTTTGGTTTTTCGGAATGGTTCCGTACCAAAAGCAGCAGTTCTGGTTTTATTGCATCAGACCAGTCCAGCGTGTCACGGGCAGTAAGCCTGATAGATTGGCAAGCCTCAGGAAGGGAAATGGAGGCAGATGAAGTGGGTCAGGATGGTTATAAGAGGGTTGGCTGGGTGTCCTGGTGCACTCCCAGTAATACCCGGAGCAGAGCTCAGCACTGCTGCTGATAGATGCGTGTTGTCAGCAGCAGACAAATGCATTTGCTCAGAAGGAGTTGTGCTGTGCAGTGTCCTCCCAAATCAAACAAACACTGCCTGTTCCTCCCCAGCTGTGGGTTTTGAAGTCTCTGAGTGACACCGGGAGGAAAAGGACTACTGACCTGGCAACGTAATTGAAAATCCATTAAAATAACAGTTCTGAGCTCTTTGCTCTGTGTGCAGTCCCCTCGTTCGGAAACTCGGTCACGCGTGTCTAAGTTGCCTTTGAGAAGTCATGAACATGTGTTGGTTGCTTGAGGCTTTGAAGGTGCTGGAATCTGAAACAGAGCAAATGCCCCTAATGGCCTCGGTCAGCAGTAGTGCTGCATAGTGGTTAAAGGCATCTGAGGGTCTGATGCCACATGCTGCAGCAGGCAGGGCAGGAAAGCCCTCACATCACTGAGCTCAACTCTGTGCCCAGAGTCTCATCTATAAAAGAAATGGGGAAATCCTTTGGTTCAGGAGAAGGGAAAGCAGAGCGTGTTCCTGCATCAGTAGCTGAGGACTGAAATGCTGATTCCTGGCACCCTGAATAAACCAGTTGTTGTTCTACTGGCTGGAGGAAGAAGGGTACCCCTCTGGCTGATCTGTTGGAAGAGCAGTTCTTCGACACATGTTCTGTAGTTGTTTTAATGCAACAGGTCAGAATCGAAGAGGGAAAGAAAGTGCTGACAGTGACAGACAGCCACAATTGGCCAGGAGTATTTTAGGAGACAGAAACCGTATGCGAGGGGTTGGATAACAGTGTGCACACTTCCCTCCTCTGCTTCCCAAGTTGTGCAGTGGTCATCGTGCTGGAGAAATGCAGGTGGTTATGGAGGGGATTACTGATGTTCTGGGTGGCTGAAGGAACTGTGTGCTGGTGGGGAGCTCTCTTCCTATTGAAAATGTCACCTACCCCAAACTCAAGGGCTGTTCCCTTCTGGTGGCACAAGGAGAAGGTTGCTTTTCCTCCTCTGGATTGCTCAGGGTGGGATTTGGCTGTTTTTCATGCAGCGAATTTTTTGGGATGAGGGTTGCTCATTGCTCTCGTTGTCAGAGATGAGCAGATGATTGTGTGCACTGCTCAGGCTCCTCTCTGTCTCTGTGCCATGCTGGAAAAGAGCATTATTTTGTTGTATCCTCCAGTTTGGTGTTCACCAGCAAACTTAACAGAGGAGCAAAATGCTTAGGATGTACAAAACCAGTACTGGATGCTTTCCACCCTGCACTGGGAAACAAGGCCACCCCAACTCAGTCAGGGGTCATTTGAAGTTCTTCCCAATGGTTCCTAGGAGGAAAAAAGCCATCACGAGCAGTGGGGCAAGTCCTATCCCTCGCAGCCCTACTGGGAGCTGTTGGGTTCGTGGCCCTGCTGCCTTCTCTCTGATCAGAAATGAGTTCTTCTTTGTGTGAACAGTGATCGTGGTAGGAAGAGTTGGATGTACTCCGTGGGCTGCAGCAGTTTCTCTTGAAAGAATGAAGGAAAGCGAGCAGCTTAGAACTGAGATTGCTCTGTTCCTTTTGTCATCTCTCCTCCTCCTGAGATGCTGTAAGTGGAAGCGGTGTGTTACCGCCCTGAGGGATTAGTGTGGAAAATACTGGAAGTGCAGCGATGGTGTGGGGTGAGAGCTGCAGCCTGGTGCTGCTGGGACTCACAGGGAGTGCTTAGGGAGGATGTTTTCAAACAGGAAAGCTCCGAGTGCTGCTGCTGTCCTGGCGTTGTGGGCTGTGGTTGGCGTTGAGTTGGGTGCTGCAGTATGGAGAGGGATGGAGAAGTGCACCAGGAGGAGAGGAACACTAAGAGCAAGACAGCTCACCTCCCATTTCATAGCAATATTACATGAATGGGAGCGTTAATTGCTTCCTAACAGTTCTGTGAATCGGTTTCCCACTGTATTTTTTAAAGGCAGTGTTAATCCTCTTGCTGGGAACTGAGCTGGCACAAAGCCCTTTTTCCCCTCCAGCCCCAGAGGAGCGGAGGCAGCGGAGCCGTGGACATCCCCCGCTCATGGAGGTGTTGTAGGCACAGAGTGCTTGGCAGCTCCTGCCTGCAAAGTTCCTCTTCCACCTCCTCTCCATCCCTGCCCTCTGCAGCGCTCCGTACCTTGGAGAGGGATGGTTTGTCTTGCCAGATCTGGCAGGCTCACAGAAGCCGTGAGTAAAACTTCTCGACTTGCAGCACCCACCCTGACACTTGCACATGAAACATGAGCATTCCTGGCAGCGTGCTTGGTTGGCCTTTTGTTCATATATGTATGCACACATTATGGAAATAAGTTTACACGGCTGCTGAATGTATTTGAAGGCGGCCCTCTGCCACGGAGCAGCTGCCAGATCTCAGCAGTGCCAGGGAGGCAGCCTGGGCTGGGCTCCTCCTCCTGGAGATGTTCGGGTGAGCTGAACACAGCAGAGCAGAGCTCTGTGTCACTGTTGAGCTCATCTGGGTTCCTTGGTTCCTGTAAACATATTGCCTGATAGCATGGAGCAACTGTAAGGTGCTTTTAAACCCCAGATGTGCTCCACACCTCTGCTGTTTCGTACCTTTTTCTTCCTATTTTTTTACTCTTTCCTCCACTGCAGCACATTCAGAGTTCACTTCCTCCATGTGGGGTGTGTGAGTGGTGTGGCTCAGTCCCTGCCGTGCAGCCTCCCCATCCCCAAAAGTTCCTGGGTTACGTTCAGCTGATGCTTCAGCTCAGCACAGTGAGTCCAGCAGTGTCTGAGCAGTGCAGAGCTGTGTCCCAGTGACCTCTGCATCTCAGTGAGGGCTGACAGCCGTGGTGTGATGGGTTCAGCTCGGGGGGGGGAGAAGCGTGGCCACGTCCCCTGTGGTTAGGATCACTTCCCCACTGTCCCTGAAGGTGTTGTCCTTTATTTGCACAGGATTGTTAATGGGTTCAGTACGTGGTTTAAATAAAAATAAAAGCCATCTTCACTGGATTTCTAACTGCTTGTGGGAGCAGTGCTTAAACAAATGAACCTGAAAGGCAGCACAGCACTAATGGATTATCTCATATGCAGAGTGGCTGCTGGAGAGCCGTGCTTTCATTGTGTTAGCTCGCTCTGCTGGTGCTGAGCAGGCTGCTGACATCCTTCCTCACCCTTCCAGCCGTAAGCCAAAGCATCACTACCATTGCTGCGGGCGTATGGAAAGAAAGGAGCCCTCCCACCTCATGCAGAGGTGGAAGGATCTGTTCCTCTGAGCCACAGTGCACTGCGACACTAATGAGTTTCAGAGGGCATTTGTTGGTGAACTCAGCTGTGGAAAAGTAATGAGCCTTCCCCATAAAGTGGGTCACCCCATCCACGCACGGTGGTGTGCTGTGAGTAGAACACAGCTGCACTGATCTCCATTTCCATGATGACAACCAACGTTCTGAACTGCAGGCAGCCTTGGGCAGGTGAAAGCACCACGCTGCGTTGACTCTGAGCTATTTTGTGTGGGTCAAAAAGAGATAAATCCCATTAGGGGCAGAGGTGTGGTTAGAACGCAGTGCTGAAGCTGTTGGTTGGGAGCAGGGGAGCACTAGGTGGGATTGCTGTGGGTGCAGGGAGTTGAGGTTTGTCCCTTCAGGCACATGAGGGCTGGAGGAGGATGGAGGTACCGTCAGGATGGAGCTGAGTGTGATGGCAAAGGAGCACTTCTGAAGGGGGAGATATTGCTCTTCACAAATAGTGCCAGAGAATTCCTTTGAATTAACCTGTCCTATTAAGTAAAAATAATTTTTCCCCTGAGCCATCTCAGCCCCTTTCTCCTTTGATGTGTGCTGCCCTCCCAGCCCTGTGCTCCCACTCCTGGCCTGTCCCCAGCTCACTCTCTTTGCTCCTCTGTGTTCCATAGGTGATGCACAATCCCCTCTGTGCCCTCTCTGCCCTCTTCCTGCTGTTTTCCCATAGCTTTCCCTCCTGTTCCAGCAGCATCTTCTGTTACTCTCAGAATAGCTGTGCTGCTTTTAACGTGTGTTGTCCTTTTCTTCAAATAGCTGTTCTCATAGATCCAATCTATATGAAGAAGTCTCCTTTTTATTTTTCCTCGTTGCATGCAATTCTTTCTCAGCTGAGCCAAAATCCCCTTTTGGGTTCAGCAAAGCTAAATACCCATGCAGATGAAATGGGGAGCACAGCCCCTGCCAGCAGCTTGCAGGGCTGAGGGGCAGGGAGAGCTGCAGGAAGGACAGACAGCTTCTGCTGGGCCAGGTTGGACACTGAGCACAGCATCCAGGAAAGGGGGAGAGAGGGTGGAGCGAAGCAGGGCAGAGGAAAGGCAGTCTGGATTGTGATGGGTGCAGGAGTTTGGGTAGAGGAAGACATGGGAAACGTTGTGGTGGGGAGAACAGCATGGCTGGTGTTGGAAAAGCAGGGACAGAAGCTCTGGATTTAATGCTTGAAGAGTATATGGATAATTCACTTCTGAATTCTGCATTCACAATTAGGAAGATGAGTCAGCGTGTCTCTCCTGAGGAAGGGAGAGTTCAGGTGCTCCTTGACCCCACATCAGGAGGTGTGGGGTCATTTTATACCCATAAGTTGGCCACGGTCCACCTTCCCCGTGTCTGGTGTTTCTCAATCCTTATATCACATCATTAAGATAAAAAAAAAATGCTCATGATAAGTGTGTTTCTTTGGTGTGTGGCCAACTCACTAGGCTGCAGATAATTCTAGGAAAGTTGCCCTTGCAGACCAAAAGTCCTCACTTGCTTTCCTTGTGCCTTTTCCCATTCAGAGCAGTAGAATCAGATTTTGTTCAGCAGAGATGGAGCTCCGTCCTCAGCTCCCACGTACGATGGGAAGCCCCATACAGTGTGATGTCTCCTTCCCAACTTGGAGTGTTTTACACATTTGCCAGCTCTGGAGAAGGTCTGGCTGCTGGGTTCCCCCACACGGGGAAGGATTTGGGGTGAAATGTGTCTGGTACATTGTTTTGAAGCTCTTTTGAAAGAAAGGGAAGAAATGTACCTTTTGGATTCGGTATGTAATAGAAGTGACCACACAGCTTGGTTGCTCAGTGAGAAGTCATTCATAGCCAGAATTGCATTCCCAGCCCTTACAGACATGGCATACACGTATACTGAACGGTTCTCTTGGTTTACTTGTCACTTTTCCCATTTCTTGTAGTAATCCACTTCTTTTGCAGTAGATTTCCTCTTGGGCACTGTATACTCAGTGTCTGAGGCAGTGATTCGAGCAGGGAACTTCTCAGCTCCCAACGTGGTAAACATCATTCACCAAAGGCGATGGCTGAAGCAAAGATCTCAGCTCTTGGGAAACCCAATTTAATGTTCACAGAGCTTCACGCTCTGTGTTTGAACTGAAACCATAATTAAACAAATTATGCCTTAAATTGTATCCGACAGAAGCGAGTGTTTCCTGGTGGCAGTGTGCAGACAGGCGGTGTCTTTGGGAGAGCAGGCTGTTCCCCAGTGACTTCCTTTGTTGTAATGCTTCCCAGAGAAAACAAATTGTTTGTCTTGGGGTTTTTGTTTGTGATGAGAGCTTCTCAGCAGTTCAGCAAAGGTTTTTTTACAGCAAAGAAATGAGATTTCTGGAAAACGAATCTTGTGTCACTGGGTTGTTCGCTTCCAGGCTAGGCAGGTTCTTGGTTTTAGTTCTTGGATGTGCTTGTGGCTTGTCCAGATGAGTGAGGCTGTTGTTACAGTCAGAATTACAGCCAGAGGAGCGTTGGATAGGAGCTGGATGAACCTCTGGCTGTCATCTCCCATGTCATAGCAGAGTACCCTGAGCACTGGAGGTGGTGTTAAAGGCATTCAGCTGTTAATGGGGAGGGAGAAAGAGGTGCGAGCCCTTTCCAGAATAGCCCAAGTTACCCTGAGGTATCAACCTTTGTTTTTCCATGTAAAACCTGATCTCATTCTCAAAGGTGGAGCAGGGCAACATTCCGAAAGCTTTGGGGGTTTGCAGGATGAGAGAGCTGCTTGGCAGCCAGCTGTGAGATAGGCAAGGAGCCTGCTTCCCAGCAGCACGCTCAGCTCACAGCTCTTGCTTTTGGCAGTCTCTTTTGGTTTTGAAAACGGAGAAAATGTCACAGAGAATAAATACCATGGAGATGACATTGCGCAGTTGTGCTTCTGAGAGCATCATAGTGCTTTTCCTGTAGGGCCCTTCTGAAGTCCTCCCTGCCCACCAGTGCGCCTTCAGGTCCATCCCTTGAGCACTGCATTAATCTTACAGGCGTCATCAATACGCTGATAATTCCATCCTGAGTGTTGGGAGTGGATATAACACATTCCCATGAACTGTGCTGTAACAGGAGAAGGAAATATGTCCCCACGTTTAGCACTGACTGTTCCCTCCAAGAACAGTTCTGTCCCCTTTCCCATGACGTGGCTCTTGGAGGCTCCTGGATAAAGTTAATGAGCCTCTCGTAACGAAGGGGCCTTCTTTCTTGGGTCTGTGTCATACTGTGCTGGAAGTGAGGGCTCTGCATGTAGGAGTTTGGTTTCTGTTATCAGGAACGTGGCATCAAGGGAGGGCATCTCATGACCTTTGTACTGCAGGAATCACAGTTACAATCCGCAAACAAATGGGATTCTTCAGAAGAAATCACCACCTTTATTACCATTTGATGCAGTGGATACATGATGCTTTAGCTGGCTGACAGCAAAAATTCAGCAGTGAGGTATCCAGTAAAGCTTAGGAAGAAGTGTTTGGGTATGATGCTCAAAGGAACAGCCTGGTGGATTGTGAAGAGTGGGAAAATCAGTTGGCCTAGAAGAGGAAAGTTTCTTCTCTTTTATCCCTTCGTGTTCTGAACAAGGAGCTGCGTAGCAGCAGATGGGTAAAGCAAGGATAGGTTGTTCGTAGGATCCATCACTTGCAGCTGCCACCATGCACCGTGCTCTGCTCCACCAGGAGCCACGTGGCTGCTTCCCAGTGCCCAGCTCTGCAGAGCAGCCAGCAAGAAGTGGAAGAAAGCAGTCACGAGTCGTTACCACCAGGTGCTGTGCAGAGCTGGGAGCGCTGTCAGCACCTGTCCCAGGGAACAGTGCTGGCAGAACCTCATTGCTCCCCACGTGGCAGCTCCGGTTGTCCTCAGGATCAGTGCCCGTTTGCACCCAGCAGATCTGGATCCTTGTCACGGACGCTTAACGCTGGGCACCGTCAAAGACCTCACCTTCCAGAACGCGTCAGAATCACACAGCTCAGCCCGGCTCTGGCAGAGGTGCATTCACCCTTCCTTCCCTCTCTCGCAGGTCGTCGCCTACCACTACTGCCAGGCAGACAATGCCTACACCTGCCTGGTGCCCGAGTTCGTGCACAACGTGGCCGCGCTGCTCTGCCGCTCGCCCCAGTTCGTCGCCTACCGGGAGCAGCTGCTGCGTGAGCCCCACCTGCAGAGCATGCTGAGCCTCCGCTCCTGCGTGCAGGACCCCATGGCCTCATTCCGCAGGGGGATCCTGGAGCCCCTGGAGAACCTGCACAAAGGTACGGGGACGGCACTCCCTATGCTTTCCCTTTGCTCCCTGCCACTGTTTTGTTTGGTTGTTTTGAAATGCTTTCTTGAGTCTGTGTGCTTAAACCAAGCAGTGGGTCCATCCCTCTGTGGGTAGGAGGTGAGACCTGGGGGAGCTGAGATTGTCTCCATGCTTATCTGCAAGGTTGGCAGCCCCTCCTCTCCTGGGGTGCAGTTCAGGGCCAAAAGTGAAACTCTGATGGCAGCATGTGTCTGACTTTGTGTTCTTGGTTTCTTCCCCATCCATAGTCATACAATCAACAACAATCCTGGGTTAAAAAGGACCTCAGAGATTGTGTCGTTGCCATGCCCTGCTGTGGGCAGGGTCTCCAACCACTAGAGCAGGCTGCCCAGAGCCACATCCTCCAGTGAATGCCTCCAGGGATGGGGCATCCACAGCCTCTCTGGGCAACCCATTCCAGTGCATCACCACCCTCTGGGTGATACACTTCCTCCTAATATCCAACCCCAATCTCCTGTCCCAGTTGAAAAACATTCCCCCTTGTCATATCACTGTCAGCCCACGTGTAAGTGTGGCCTCAAAGCTCTGAAGTGAAAACACCCAACAGTTTCCATGCACAGCTGTGCTCATGACAATGTATTTTGATTTATTTTTTGGGGGAGTAGTGTTTTTCCCTCTCCTTTTCTTTGTTTAATGGGCTCGTGAGAATTGGAGGCTTTCAGCAGGACTGATACCACAGAAGTCTGTGGACATCCTGTCTGAAGCACCTAGGGCAGCTGCTAACAGGCCAGATCCCAACTGCTAATCTCAGAGCTTTCCCAAAGCAGCATTGATTTTGTCTCCTTTTCTTTCCTCCTCGTGCAAGATGTCACTAACTCATCGTGACAGTCACTGTGCTGAAGATCTTTGCTGGTTGTCATGAAAACTGTCAGAGCAACACGGAGTTCAGGGCTCTGTTGTCCTGCAAAATGGTGTCTATTGTTGTCAGCTTCACAAGTAGTCCGCATTAGTTTGTGTTCTGACCTTCTGTATCACCACGTCCAAGCCAACGTGACAGATGCAGCTGGATGCACGGCCTCAGTGCTCCTGGCACACACAAATGTCACCGGAGGAGGAGCGGGGCTGCTCCTTCCTCCCAGCACTCCTGGGTTGGGAGCCTCTGCAGGAAAACGAGCTGGGTAACTCCCTGGGAGGTATTTCAGCTCTTGGGGCATTTCGGAGGATGCTCGTTTCTCTTGCCGAGCAGGTTGACCCCCAGCTGGTCCCAAGCTCTTGGGAGGGTGGAAATATTTTATATGAAAGTTTAGTTTCTGATGGAATCACTTTGCTGATGGAGAGTGCTGGCAGGCTGATTGCTGCCCAGAGCTCTGCAACAAAATGAGCAGTGTCTGGAAATTAGTTTTAAGACGCGTAACGTTTAAGGCACTGTAAATGTATCAGCAGATCTTTTACAAGGTGCAGATGAAGTTTTAATGATGACGGGGCAAAATTATTGCATAACGGTTAATGGTGAATATCACTGAAACTTAGATTCATGTTTCTCCAATTCACATATATATATATATACTTAATCTCAAGGAATTTAAGTAATATGTGGAGAACAAAGTAGGGATTCTTCCCTTCTTGCTGCTTTCTCCTCTCTCCTTTGGGCTTTATGAGAAACATGAGATGCAGATACAGAGCTCAGGCTCCATGATTTCGGAGTCATAAAGTGTGCTTCCAAGTTCATCCACTGAGCTTACTGGGGGGTCAACTGAAAAAGGATCTCTGGTGACTTTAATGCAAAATAGGTGTTATTCATATGGATATTAGTGGTACGTTCAAAACTGAATGCAACTTGGTAACATCAGCCCAGGACAGAATGGGATTCCACTGATCTCCCTGGAGCACTGCAGTGTGTTGGCAGTGAGTGTTCATTCATTAAACACTTGCTTTCTGAGATGGAAGTTGAGTATGCATGGACCTACCTATGAGTGTGTGCGCGATTCGTGTATCATAAAATACATGCTGTCACTGTATCTTCTTTCTTCTTTACTCTTAAAGCACGCCGTGCTTGGCCTCCAAAGTAAATGCATTCTTCTTGTCTTTGCATCTCAGAGAGGAAGATCCCCGATGAAGATTTTATCATATTAATTGATGGTCTAAACGAGGCTGAATTTCACAAGCCAGATTATGGTGACACCATAGTATCATTCCTGAGCAAAATGATTGGAAAATTCCCTTCCTGGCTGAAGCTGGTTGTGACCGTCAGGACGAGTCTACAGGTACAGAGTCTCAGAGCTCTGGTAATTGCTGGGGCTTTGATAAAGCATATCTTAGTGTGTATCAGGATTTGCTGGTGGTAGCTAAGCTGCATCCCTAGGAGTCACATTGCTCATTTAAATCGAGCTCTTGCAAGCCTGTTGTCTTTACTGCGAGCTTTGGTTTTGCACCACCATTTTGGAGATGTGTCTGCTTCTCCTCAAACCACATTGTCCAGCTCTGCTGTGTCATTTCCCCCCACTTCGCAGTGACAGAACCTACAACACAAGAACTCTGTTGGAAAAGCCATTAATGATTTTGGGTTTTGCTCTGTAAGAGCACTGGCGAGCTTAGCAGATGAGAGATTCCCTGGCCACAGTATCCAGTATCCATCATTGTGTGGAAACAGTGGAACATCCTCCCTGTGACCCGCCCTGCTGCTTGGTGCAGATCTCTGCTGATAGCAGCAGTGAGATTTCTCTGATCTGTCACCTACATGTCCTCCCCTCCCAGGGGCTGAGATGACAGCAGGAGGGGTGGCACGTTGCTGTTTGGTTGGGCTGGGGTAGGGATAACAAGGGCACTGCTCCATGCCAGTTTTCCAGTCCTTCTCACAGTTGCTATGTTCAGAACCACGTCCTGCATTTTTATTTCAGTCATGTCTCGCACAGAAACTGTTTGATTATAGATGAGGTTGCGAAGCCCTGAGGGCATAAACCGCCTTCTCATGTGCTTTCTCTGATGGAAAAGGTCTTAAAGGAGTCTCAGAGGTGCTATTGTAATACAAATCAGGTTTACTTAATGAATAATAAGCGTTCCCAGAATGAATATACTTCTTTTTCTTTCTTTGCAGGAAATAATTAAGCTGTTGCCCTTCCACAGAATATTTTTGGATAGGCTGGAAGAGAACGAAGCCATAGACCAGGACCTGCAGGCATACATCCTTCACCGGATACACAGCAGCTCGGAGATCCAGAACAACATCTCTCTGAACGGCAAAATGGACAACACCACCTTTGGCAAACTCAGTTCTCACCTCAAGACCTTGAGCCAAGGCTCCTACCTGTACCTGAAACTCACTTTTGATCTCATAGAGAAAGGATATCTAGTACTAAAAAGCTCCAGCTACAAAGTAGTCCCAGTGTCTCTGTCAGAAGTTTACCTATTGCAGTGCAATATGAAGTTCCCAACGCAGTCTTCCTTTGATCGGGTTATGCCTCTCTTGAATGTGGCAGTGGCATCTCTGCATCCTTTAACAGATGAGCATATTTTTCAGGCCATTAATGCAGGTAACATTGAGGGCACTTTGGAGTGGGATGACTTTCAGCAGAGGATGGAGAACCTTTCTATGTTTCTTATCAAACGTAGAGACATGACGAGAATGTTTGTTCATCCCTCTTTCCGAGAATGGCTTATTTGGAGAGAAGAAGGTGAAAAGACCAAGTTTCTTTGTGATCCTAGGTAAGCAGATGCTCTGAGAAATCAGTTTACGGATGTGTTTGTCTGAAGGCACTCTGTTCTGTTACCTGGATTGCTTCATCGGTTGAGGTCACGCATGGGATGAGATTGATCTCACTCAGCCTTCGTCTGTCCACACTGTGTGTCTACATCTGTGCTGGTCTTTGTATTGGTGATGGAGAGAAGTGCATGCTCCCTGGGCATACAGCTGAGCTGGCAAATGCAGGAGTTATGTGAGCTGAGCCCTGGAAGGTCCACGCTCAGCAGCTCAGAGGTGTGGCTGTGGCACTGCAGAGGGGGCTGCACTGACATCCCCACCTCTGTCTGGAGGGAAAATCCTCCTCTGTTCCCTCCCAGGTATTCCAACCATGGGAAGTGAGGGATGTGGAGATGAAGGATGTGCGGCTTGGATTAGTCTTTTGAAGCTGGCTTTCTTTTGAAGTCTTGTTCCTTGTAGTCCTACTAATGCCTTTTGGAGAGCAGAATAAGGAAAAGAGTCAGGCTGTAGCAATTTTGGACTGTAAGTGCGTGTGTAATCTCTGTTCTTGCAGCAACAGAGTCCCTGGCTTAGCTCAACGGAGAACAGAATTTAATCACGGTTAGATTTATATTCTCTAAGCCCAATGATCACTATTAACAGTGTTATCTTTGTTTTTACTGGAGAGTGGAAACAGACGCCGTAACTGTAATTCTGGTCGCTGATCCCCGTAAGCTCTGCTCCCTTTTGCCTGCCCATCTCCAAAAATACAATTACAAAAATCAGGGAAATCGATTCTGGGCCTTCCTGGGGCATCTCTGGGCCCCACAGTCAGGCTGACAAAGGGCAGCACTGTCTGCCTGCTGGAACCAGACCCCCCTGTCTGATCAAAGCAGCCATAGCTGGCGTCCTCAGCATGATTTACTGCTTTAAATTTCGTGGCAAACAGGCTGCAGTAGAAAAATATCACATAGCTCCTCCCAATGGGAATCCGGCATCCTTTAATGGGTTCTGCATAATGCTCCTATCGAGTGAACCCTTTGGAAAGCACCTTACAGCAGCAAGTGCCTTTGTATCAATCAGTGTTAGCTATTTGATATCCTTCCTTTGGAGTCATTAAGTGCTTGTCACTGGGCAGTTCTTTTCAACCCTCTTTGTAGTGTGTGCGTGTCCGTGATGCCCGTTGAGCTGAGAGCTGTTCCCCTTCCTGGCTGAGGACAGGCTGGGAGCAGCACTTGCCACGGCAGGAGAAATTCAGGCAGTTCTGTGCCATCCTTTGTTGCCAGGAAAAGAAAACACTCCTGCAGAACACCCCCCTGGTGCTGGACACCCCTATGTGTGGCATTCTGGACATGCCAGCCTGTCACGCAGCTGGGTATCCAGGTGCTTCAGTTCCCTGAGCTCTCCTGGTGCTTACAGAGGTAGCCAGGGGCTTCCCATTCTCTACAGTGGCAGGACGAGAGGTGATGGCTTCTGGTTGCACCGGGGGGGGTTTAGGTTGGATGTTCAAAAAGAGTGGGGAGGCACTGGCATGGGCTGCCCAGGGGGTGGTGGTCACCGTCCCTGGAGGTGTTCAGTAACCATGGAGATGTGGCACTCAAGGGGGTGGGTTGGGGCTGGCATCACTTGAGTGCCACTTATTGTAGAATCATAGAATGGTTTGTGTTGGAGGGGACCTTTAAGATCATCTAGTTCCAACCCTCTGCTATAGGCAGGGATACCTCCTGCTGGACCAGGTTGCTCACATCCCCATCCAACCTGGCCTTGAGTGCTTGCAGGGGGGGGGACATCCACAGCCTCACTGGGCAACCTGTGCTGGTGTCTCACCACCCTCACAGTAAAGAAGTTCTTCCTGATATCTAGTTTAATAAATCTGTCCTCTTCAAGTGTAAAGCCATTTTCCTGCATCCTTTTGCTGCACGGACATTTAAAAAGTGGCACCCTACTACTCAGGTGGTAAATACATGGAGACTTCAGCATATGTGGGCATCTACAGGGCCCTATGGAATTCCCAGCACTCAGCAGACCCAGTGCCTTGGCAGGGGAAGGAAGAAGTTACATGGCATTATAACGGGCTGCCAGTGCCTTGAGTGCAAATCTATGCATACTGAAGGGCCAGTAAATTTCTCTAATGCATAATGCACACTAAGTGCATCACACTGATGGTAGATAACGAAGCAGGATACATTTTGGTGATTAATAGGAAAGACCCCCTGAGATTCTGCTGTTGTGCTCCTCAGAACCCTCCTGTCCAGCTCTCGGGGAAGAGCTAATATTGAGAAGTTGAGTTCAGGGCATGGTAAACCCTTAGCACCAATGAAGGCAAATAATGATTTTTCATTTTATTTCTCCACAAGAAGAGCAGCTTGCCCCTGACTGAGCTACCAGGAGCAGCCTGTGAAGATCTGGCAGCACCTTTGATTTCTTTTTGCCTCGGATGGGACTTAGTGCATTGTCACCAGGGCAGGAGCGTGCTATTAGCACAGAGCTCACTGACCTCTCCGTGTCAGTGCAGTGAGGAATGAAGCTGCTGAGGCTGATGTTTCTCGGAAGAGCTTTGAAGTGAAATGTGGTTTTGTGAGGCTGCTCTGAACTGATGTACCCTGGCGGAGTGTTGGGGTGTGAGGAAACTGCAAAGAAAAATGGGGATAATGGGCTTTGGGGCCGTGGCACCACCAGTGGGGAATCTTTCTCGTGTTAAAGAGCGTGTTCCTGTCTTCTTGGAAACAAGGGAAGAGGAAGGACACGATGTCCAGAAATCACCACGTTCTTTAGGCTTCTGGGAAGCAGCACATCTCCAGCCTCCAGGTTTTGTGTTGGCCCATGGAGCTGCTGACCACGGGGCTCACTGTGAGTGAGGGCTCTTTGGCATCGAAGGGAATGCAGTGGCTGTGCCTCTCCCATCAGGGACCCCCAGCATTTGTGGCTGTTGGTAGTAGAGCACCAGAAAGCGTTTGTCAGGGCTCAAGCAGCATCGCAGTAATGAATTCCCCTGCCTGTCTGCGTGGCACCGTTAATTAAGTGTCGTAGTTGACAAATGACATAAAGCATCATAGGGAAAGACCCAATCCATTGTGACCAGAGCACGGAAAAAGTGGTGATTATTATGCTTTCACTCTGACACTTGCATTTCTTAACCTAAATCCTATAACGCCGTTCCGTGTTTTGCCTTTGTCAGAATCTTCCACTCAATTACTTTGCACGCTTTTGCAGTGCTTAGAAAATGAAATATTTTATCTCTGCTGCTGCTGCTGATGGGACTGAGGGAGATGGGGGGAAGTGGTTTGTGCTGGTGAGACAATAGAAGAGCTGCAGTCAGATACAGACCCCTGAAGTGAAATTAGTGTGTCCAGATTGAAGTATCACCGTTGGAGTTCCATGTCTAGACTTGCTTTATAGTCAGAGGGGAGAACTAAGGGTAATTGATTCCATCGTGGGCTGAAAGGCTGCAGGGGGGCTGATGCAGAGTGCCATGGGGGTCTGCAAAGGAGTGTGGAGTGATGGGCTCACTGGGAGCCTCCTCCAGCACTGGCAGATAAAACCAGGTGAGGTGGACCCTGTGCTGTCCTCTCTCCTTTCCAGTATGCAGCTTTAGGGGTGGATTTCAGTTGTTCTTTTGCATTGGGGTGGCTGTGGAGGAGAGTGGCTCCTCCTGGAAACCCTGGGAGGAATATCCTGCTGTGAGCAGCGTGTTTCCACAGCACAGGGGTGCAGATCCATCCTCACATCTCAGGTTGTGGTGTTAATCTGAAATCCCAAGCGCCCGGGGTTGGGTTTTCAGAAGAAGGATGAAGAAAGCCCCTGCAGCATCTGGTATCGTTCAGAATCCAATTGCTGGTGCCCAGCCCAGGAACTGCTGTGGCACTGCGGAGCTGTTTGGGTCTGAAACCAGACCCAGAAATGCTGCCTGGGGAATCAATATTCTGTGGTAAGCATTCTGTGTGCACCAAGAATTGATCAGGTGTTAGAAGATAACTAGTAATGTCAGGATCTCGGTAAAGAAATGCTATCTCCAGAGGTGAGAGTGAGGGCAGCTCCTCACCCATTCCCTGTGGTTCCACAGCATAAAGCAATCCTGCTCCATCTCCACAGCCCTCAGTGCGGGCTGGATCAGCAGCAGCAGTGATAACCCGCTCAGTTGCCATGGTTTCAAGAGGAGCTGTCTTGTAACACAATGCAGTGGAGGTGTTTTGCATTTTCTTTTCTCTCTCGGGAGGCAAGCTGCAAGGGGAGGCTTGGTCCTCCTCCAGGTTGCGTTTTTACCTCTTACCCAGCAGGATGATGGAGAATGAATTAGAAGCAAACGAGTGTCTTCTTGTGTTTGATGGAAAGCCTGATCTGACCAGCAGTCTCCAGTCGGTAGATAATTGGTTTGGGAAGTGTGTAGGAAAAGAATGCGGTGCCGATTTTATCTGCAGAAGTCCAGTTAGACAACAAATGCTGAAATGGGAGGAGGGCACATGGCAGAATCACAGGATGCTTGGGTTGGAGGTGACCTTAAATGTCGTCTGGTTCCACCCCCTTGCCATGGGCTGTGTTGCACATCAGCTGCTTAAAACTGGTCCACAGATAGCTCCTAGCTGTCATAGAGTCACAGAATGGTTTGGGTTGGAAGATACCTTTAAGATCATTCAATTCCAATCTCTCTGCTGTAGGCAGGGACACCTCCAGGTTGCTCACAGCCCCATCCAGCCTGGCTTTCCAAATGCTTTTCCATTTTGGACCTGAAAAACTGAAAGAAATTGATTTCAAATGAAGCAGAAAACTTCTACCCAGCTTTGCCATTACATCGCGTGGTTAGTTGGCTTTTTTTTCCCCCTTTTATATTCTAAGATTCTGGAAATCTCTTAGAGTATGCTCAACTTTATTTATCAGTAGTTGAAATGATGGAGAGTTCTCCAAAACTTGGGGTAGGTCTCACATGGGATGCTTTCTGTTCCGGGAAACAGATGCCAATTTGAGCTCAAGGTGAGGCAAAAGAATGTGTTTTGTATTGAATCCTTTACGTAGTTGGGCAGTTGGTGGCTGTGCCGTGGTCTGGCTGTGTGCCTGCTGTCCTGGTGTCTGCTCAGAGCCCGTGCTGAGAGCTGTAATGAATTAGCAGATCACCACGGGGTTTGGTGGTTGGCGGTCATTCCTTCAGCTCTCATTTGGTTGTGTTGGAAGCAGTGGTTTACCCTTGGTTTGGGGCAGGGATCCCTCTGTACCCATTGTCTGTACGACAATGAAGTGTTCCTTATCAAGAGAAACGCAGCTGAGCACTGTATTTTTGGAACACGATGATAAATCAGTCCATCCTGGAGCCCTCGTGATCATTGAACAGGCAAACACAATCTGTCCACCAAGCAGAGTGGACCTACACCAGGAACACAGCTTCTCGGCTTCCTCTGCCACTTCCAGAATAAAGATGTCTGATTCCATGACTTGTAACTGGTTCTGCAGTGTGGAAGGAATGGGCTATAACTCCATACGGTGAATGCTGGAGACCTCATGTGAGCATCACAGTGACTGGCGTTTCTAGGTGCTGGCTGTGATCTCATGGAGTAGTACAGAGCTGGGAAAGGAGTGGTTAAAGCCATTGGGGATAAGTCAGGCAGCTGTGATGGGGACTTCTGTGAGCAGGAGAAATGGGTGTTTGTGTAATGCCTGGTTCAGGATGGGGGGTAGGTCTGGGTGGGTGCAGAGGGAGGGGAAACTTCAGCTCATTCCCATGGCTCCGTGTGTGACAGAGCACTCACGGATTGTCCCCACACTTGGATGGAGCTGCATCTGCACTGTCAGTTGGAAGAGGAGGAAAGGGAGACATTGCAAATCATTGATGAGATGAGATGAAGAGCAGATGTGATTGCTCCCACCTCAAAGGACATCAGCCGAGCAGCTTGTTCTGCTGGCTCATTAGTCATGCAACCGTAGCATTCAGATGGAGAAGCTTTCTGGAATATGTTTTGTCTTGAGTTACTGTCCTCATAAAATCTCCTTTTTTTTTTTTTTATTTCCTTCTTGTTTTCTGGATGGCAAACTTGTGCATGCTGTCCCACTTTTACATCTAAAGAAAGAAGAAATATTCACTGAAGAAATATCGACTGAGTAATCCGCTCGGTGGCACTGAGCCACCAAAGAGAGGGAAGTGGAATTAATTGGAGGCAATACGAGTGCTTACTGAAGAAAGAAATGTGGCTTAATTTGCTCTTGTTATTGCGTCCCTCCAGTCCTCACTGAGCAGAGCCGTGCAGAGGTTTGCTGAGAGCAGCCCCGACTTGGTTCCACATCACTCCCAGGCAAAGGGAAGTGAAGCACTTCCAAGTCGCATCCCCCGCTCTGTTCCAATCCTGCGTATGAGGAATTGCAGCAGGTGAGATGAGGACAGATGAAGTGTGTTGCTGCTTTTCTTCTCAGTGCTCCTTGCGTTCGGTCACCGCAGAGCTCACGGAGAGGTGGTTTGGCCCATTCAGCCCACCCAGCGTGGTCATTACCTTATGCCAGCAGTCAATTCACCATGTTCTCAGACGTCACTTATTTACCCCGAATACGAAGTAATCTGCTCCTGGCAGCCAGCAGGACGTCGGTAAAGCTTTATGAGCTGAGCGGAGACGGCAGAACTTCACCTTTCCTTTCTGGATCCGTGGTTTTAAACCTCGTTAAATCAGGCTCTGCAGGTGTTCTGAAATGCTTTTCTCTCTTTCATTCCTTCTTGTTCTGTATTTTTTAAATCATTGTTTTGGTACCGTAGGGTCCCACTTGTTTTTCCTCCTCACTGCCCCTCCAGCATTGCCCAGCACCCCGGGCTGCTCTCCCATGTAACACAGAGGGGAGGGCTCTCTGGGATCAGCTCCTGATTAGGATTTGGGTGTGTTATCCTACAGATGAGCTCTTTCTGCTGTGTCACACCATCTGGGCACGTACTTCCCATACTTGATAACACATGGATGTGGCACAGTCTGTACCCAGCAGCGTTGGAGGCTCCGTTCCCCAGCCCCATTCCCTCAGTGTGCACAATGCTGTGCACGTGGAACCAGTTTCCCCAGTGCTCAGTCCCAACCCAGCGATGAGAAGACATCCATGAGCCCACCAGCGCCGCAGCACTGCTTCTTACATCATGGCTTCAGGTCTAGGATAGTTGAGCAGTTTCATTTCTGCTCTTCCCAGTGCTCACAGAGCAGTCCGTGCAGTTCTTCAGCTCTCCTTAATGCCACGCACAGCTCTGCTGCTTGTGGTGCTCTGCGACCCACGACGTGCTGGGGATGGCAGTGATGCAGCAGGTGATGGGCTGGTGCCCGGGTGCAGGCATTTCTTGTGGTGTTTTGCCTTTGCTGAACCAGAGAGCACCCATAGAGTGTATGCAGAAGTGTTGGAATGAGGTGTCCAAAGGAGCAGTGTCCGTGATGGAGGTGCTCTGGGGTTGGGGTGCTCGTGGTGCTCATTCCTGTCCCGTGAAAAATGGAGCTGAGATGTCCACCGGTGGCTCCTTTCAGCCTGGAAATGCCAAGTGGAGCACCTGAGATGGGAGGTGTGAGAACATTAGGCTCCTGCTGTATAACAAATGGCCCGTGGTGGCTGTGGTGTGGGTAGATCTGTGGGTAAGACAACAACCTGAAGCCGCAGTGGTGGAATTACCCCTTCTGCTGAGCCCTGTCCCACTGATGGGAGTATCCCCGTGGTACTGTGCAGCAGCAGGAACTGGGTGCTGCCACTGTGCCCCAGGTACCCATGGGAGGTGATGCTTTCTGACCTGGTGCTTTGCTGTTTGTCTCTCTGCAGTGGTACCCTAAGGAATGGGGCAGTCCTTCCTTGGCTTCGAGCTCTGCCATCCCTGTGAGCTTGGCAAATTAAAGCAGTGTTTAATTCTGTAGGAAATAACACGGCATGTTTAAGAACGTTCCCTGTTCAGAACTGTTGCTTTTGTAACTCTGCGTACTGCTAATTCCTTCTGAGTGAACTGACAATTATAACATCAGAGGGAAGCTACGCTCCTGAGCTCAATAAATCATTGAGTTTGGGCTCAGGTAGGGCCAGAAGTGGAAGGGACTGATTCTCACTGAGCTTTGGGGTCTCTCCATCTCTCTGTGCCCATCCTCATGTGCAGCCCTCGCCGGTCGGGCTCCGGCTCTGCCGCACGCGATCTGCAGCAGCCAACAAAGGCTCCCAGAGCTGAGCTGGCAGCGCTATTAATTTTTCACAAGAAGAAATCTCGCATTAAAAATAGAAAATCTCTGATGACAAACTCTGCAGTGGCGAAATTCAAAGCAGATCGTTTCGCTGAGCTCCTTGATGTAGAAATCATTACTGCCATCCGCTGCTCTGTTAGAGGAGGAAAAAAAGTAGGAGGAAAAAAAAGGAAGAAAGAAAGGCTGTGCTGTTGGAGTCTGCTTTAGCATGCAATTAGCACTGACAGAGCAAGTGACTGCAAGGATTTATCAACCAGCCCAGAGCTGAGGTCTGGGAAGCATTGCAGGGGTAATGCATTACTCATGAACGCCGTGCTGTATTCTGGAGGAGCTCGTACATGCCGTATTCCTAATAGCTGTGCACATGATCAGCTTTGGGTCGATGCCCACCAGCTGCAATGGAGCAGTGCTGGAGCAGAGCGGGGACCCCGGGCTGGTGTGTCAGCACAGAGCTGCTCATCATCACGCTGCAAAGAGGTGGCATGGCAGAACTTTCTGGATCTTCAGCTCCTCCTTAGCATTGTTGCAGTCCCAGCTCTGCTCACATCCTTCCCAAGTGTTTCCAAAGAGTTCTCGATCGGCCGTGCTCCAACAAGTGCCGTTATTTCCTTTTTTGCAATGGGCAAAGTGGAAGAAAAAACACGTGCCAGTTTCCAGCCCAGTGCAGTGCTCCCTGCAGCAAGGAGATGAGTTGATGTCTCTGCACAGGCATGTACCAGCAACCTTATAGCAGAGGTAACATGGGCTGATGTCTGGAGCTGAAGCAGAGCGACGCAGGGCCGATGAGCTGCAGATGTACGGGGTGTACTGGGGTGGTGGGAGGTTTTAATCATCTGGCTGAATGGGGACGGGTGTGGCATAGCAGTTCTGCACTCCCCATCTCGCAGCACTCAAGCTGCAGTGCATGGTTCTTTATTTTTGTCTCTGCTTGGGCCTTCGTAGAGGTCCATCAGTGCAGTGAGCAAAGGGCATTTGTCTCTTTCCAAAGGGCATGAACTGGAAGGGGTGGGGGACTCCCTCCTGCTCCAAACGTGGGGAACAAAGGTGGAAACAGCAACAAGAGGGAAATGCAATGAGCCACGGATGGCTCAGGGTCCTGCAGCCACGTCCAGCCCTTCTATTCTACCAGCTTTCCTTTTGTCCCTTCTGTTGCTGCTGTGTAGTGAGTTCTGACAGCAGTGCCACGTGCAGGCAGTAGCTGGGCTCTGCTGCAGGAATCCCAGCAGCATCAGGCCAGGAGGGATGCTCAGCAGTGCTGGGTAGGGGCATTGCCAAACTCCTGGCTGTGCCATGCAGCTCTCCCACTCTCATTCCATACTGCAGCAGCAGCAGGAGCCTGGCATTCCTCAGGGATGGGCTTGGTGTTCTCTCTGGACAGAGACATGCAGATAAATCCCTGCTGCAATGTTTGCTGCCTTTGGGCCAGGCGAAGTGCTTTTTGCTTTACCCAGACAGTGATGAGCTAATAACATTCCCTGTCCTTAAAAGCCCTTCTGAAGCCACAGCTTATATCATGTTTGGTTTTGTTTGGCTCGAGGGAGTATGGTTGCTTTTGTATGGAGTCACATTTTTATTTATTTCCAGGAATTAAATGGGTTAAAAAGGGCCCCCTTGAGAGTACCCAGGGGCTTATGGAAGAATCTGAACTTCTTCTATGACCTCAGTGTTAAGGCATGGAGCCACTTTGCTTATGGTGTGCATATTTGGCCACAGCTGAATTGTTTCTCTTTTTCTGATCAGATAACACTTGGGAGACTTTGGAAAAGCCTCACTTGCTCCCAGTCCTTTGCAGGCCGTGGCAGTGTCTGCAGTAGTGATCTGCATCTCCAGATTGAGAAGGCCTGGGTTGCTTTCTTTAGCAAATACAGTTTGTGGAGAGGTTCACAAAGAGAGTATCTGTCAGCCAACCCGAGAACCCTGCAGCTCTGGAGCACTGAGGTCCGAGCCCAGAACATAGTGGCTTTACAGAACCTCCAGCAGTTGCCTCCCCACCGATGAGTGCTGTTCTCACCTCAAAATGCTCAGCAGCACTTCACTTTTTTGCACCGTGTTCTCCATGCCCTAACAGAAAATCAGTCCCCCAAATCTCTGAGAAGACATTGCCATCTTCCAGTGCCCTGAGCAGGATGTTTGGGCATGGAGAAAGGTCAGCAAAGGCAAATGAGCAAAGGGAGCTGGTGTCTCATACTGTGTTTTGTATTATAGGGGCACTGTGTGATGCTCAGTCTGTGTGTTTGGGTTGTTGGTCTGGCAGGTCCTGTGCCAGAGCCTCTTAGCTACTTCAAAAATTGAGGTGGTGTTAAAAAGAAGTTTAGTGAAAGCAAAGTTGCATCAGACTGCACAGGAGAAGTCGCACAGCGGGGAATGCAGCTGTCATTTAAAGGCCATTTTTCAAAGTGTGGATGTCTTGAATGTGTCATTTTCTAATGGCTTCCATTGGTAGCATGCTTTTCAAATTAAGGTCATATAAAACAGCACCGTGGCTTTTGTGAGATTGTTCCTTCAATGTTGCTATATTTCTGTCTGCTCACAGAGAAAGCATTGTTGCATTTATCTTCTGATGATCTGATTTCCATTATAATTGGTTGCCAATAATTTAAAAAGTTGGTGGACTCCAGATGAGAACAAGTCGAGCTCTGTCTCCCAGAGGCTTTGCAGGAGCAGAAATGGCTCCCAGAAGCCCTTCTGTTGGTACGAGATGCAAATACTGACGTGCTCCTTCTTCTCTTCCCAGGAGTGGCCACACACTGCTTGCCTTCTGGTTTTCCCGTCAAGAAGGAAAACTGAATCGACAGCAAACTATCGAACTGGGACATCACATCCTCAAAGCACATATTTTTAAGGTAACAATAAGGAAAGCAAAGGTTTGTGCCCTCCCAGTCGAATGCAGTCCACCAACACTGATGACGTTTAGTCTCTCTTTGTCTTTGGGCTTCCATAAGAGACGTGCAGGATTTAGGTTTACAGAATTGGCAGCAGCATATAAGAAATTCTTCAAATTAAACCATCCTTCAGAGCATGAATTCATGGGAGAGCCTCTTACCAGATTCTCTCCCCTCCCCTGAGAGGTTTCTTACCATCTGAGATGAGCTCCTGTAACAACACCTGGAAAACAAATAAATCTACACAAAAACTCTGAGGTTTTGAAGGATGCAGACCCTGCCCACAGCAGTGGGGTTGAAACTTTGAGGTCTTTGAGGTCTTTTTCAGCCCAGGCCATCCTTCTGTGATTCCATGACTTGCCCACGTGTCCTCACCATTGCTTCAGTGATGCCAATGGTGTTGGGTGTTTTAAGTCCCTAAAGGATGAATGTCATCTTCTGTGTATTGCATTAATATCTAAACATACACGATTGACCGTGGTTGGGATTTCTGTGGTGTGATGATGTGGTTACCTTCAGATGGCTGTTCAGAAGACATGCACTCACTCCTCCCATCCTCGTGGTGACTCAAACAGCTTATTTATGGTTCAACAGTTTTATAACTATTTTTGGGTTGTTTCAGCCAGTCATTGTAAAGTTATTTTCCATTCTTCCAATGGCACTAGGCTGAGTTCGCTGTGGTGCACTGTGCCATCTCAAAAGCTTAATGGTTGCTGAAATTCTTCATTGCTTTTTCTACCTTGAGCTGAAGCACCTATTTCCCTCTCTTTAATTCCCTGAATTTTGAAGAAAAGAAGCTCATCACCAAGGTCTGTAATTAAGGTGGGGATCTGGCTCTGAGCATCCTTCCTGGGATGGAACAGACCCCACTGTCTGCTGATGGCACTCGTCCCGCAGTCACACACTGTAAAGGGGTACAGAGGGCTTCCAAAACAACAATAAATAGAATAAATGACCCTATGGCGTGCTAAGGAAGCAGAAATCAGGACTTGTGTATCGTGGCAGAACTAGAGATGGCTGTACAGTTTCCATGGAAACAGCAGAGTTAATGGTAATTCAGTGGCAGAACAGCACCGTGCTGGGTGTACCTGCAGCACACAGCACTGCTGGACACTGCTGTCCCTGTGCTGGGGCTGCACACACATCCCTCTGTCGTGGATCGAGCTGTCTGCTGGCACGTTGGCTGCAAAGCAGTTGTCCCCTTGGTGGAAGAGGAGAGGCTTTGCTTATGAGTGCTCACACATGCCAGCGGGGTGGGTTGGAGGCAGTCTGGTGTTGGGTATGGAAATGTTAAGGCTTCCTTAATTTATCCTGTTGGTGAGCACTTATTGTCATCAAGTTTAAGCGTATGAATCATAAGGAAACTCTGTGAATCAGTTCTGCCCAAATAAGACGTGCTTTATGCAAAAAGAAGAATAGAAACGTGGTGTGCTCCTCAGCACAGCATTGTCTGGGGGAGGTGAGCGGGTTTGGGCTGCTCGCAGCTTCATCCTGCCTTGCACAGACCTTGCAGATGGCTGCAGCAGCTTTACAGGTTATTTCCTACAAAAGCTGGTTGGTTCATCCCAAAGGGCAGATGTGCATTGACACATCTTGTGTCATGAAACTGCTCCAAGTCCTTATGCCCAGGAGGATCAGCGTGATGTGGTTCGGGGTACATGGAAGCAGCTCCCGTGCAGAGCTGGAGGATTATGGTTAAATCGGAGCAAGTCTGGTTACTGAATTAATCCTGGTCTGACAGACAGGGTTTGTGCTGTATGAAGGGCTTGGAGCTATGCCATCTTTTCTTTCTTGTAGGGGCTGAGTAAAAAAGTTGGGGTGTCATCCTCCATCCTGCAAGGGCTTTGGATCTCCTACAGCACTGAAGGTCTTTCCATGGCTTTGGCATCACTGAGAAACCTCTACACCCCAAACATCAAGGTACTGCAGGGAGAGGAGAGCTGGAGGGGCTGCAGAGCTCCAATGAGGAGCTTCCACCACCCCACAGCACCAGGAGCAGGGTGTTCCTGGCTTTGATGGATCTGCTTAGGAGCATGCAAAGGGCTCTGGTTTCAATTCTTGCCCTGACAGTAAACTCAATTTCCATTTACAACCCTCAGCTAACAGGTCCTTTCCTTCTGCTCTGCAGGTCAGTCGCCTGCTGATTCTGGGAGGTGCCAACGTGAATTACAGGACTGAAGTTCTGAACAACGCCCCAATTCTGTGCGTGCAATCTCACCTGGGTTACACGGAGATGGTGGCTTTGCTCCTGGAGTTCGGTGCCAACGTCGACGCTGCTTCTGAGAGCGGCCTGACCCCCCTTGGGTATGCTGCTGCTGCTGGGTTCCTGAGCATTGTTGTGCTGCTGTGCAAGAAACGGGCCAAGGTACGGTGACTCCGTTCCTCCTGCAGCTGCCTTATGGTGTTCCACACTCAGTGCATGAGCTGCAGGCAGGAGACGTCCCCCTTGCTAAAGGACGTCCCCTATCAGCTGAACACAGCATGCTGCTGCAGAGGGATTGCTCGTTAAAATGTACTGTCTGTCCAAATGTCACCTCAGCACCAAAGGCAAGCAGCTCCAGGCAGTCTGTAATGGGTGCAGGTCTGGTGCGGGAGCTGCCTAATTGCGCTGCACTAATGGGCTGCTGAGGTTCTGCTGTGGAAAAGCCCTTGAACCTCACAGTGCAAAAATGGCAGTGTTGCTTCTGCAGCACGGAGTGTTCTTCAAATACCTCATTGAGACTCATCTTCCACAAGCTTCTGTTGGACTTGTCCTAGGAAAGTACCCTTTGTTCAGCTCTGTGGCGAGCATTCGGAGTTTTAATTGGATGTAATGAGTCACGTTTGTGTACTTGATTAGAGAAGAAAGTTGTGCTGATATCTGAAGTGAAACCTCCTGGAAACAATTAGTGGTTTCCCTTTATGGTCAGCTTCAGTTCAGAAAGCAAAATGTGGCTTTGTGTCACTGTGGTATGAATGTCAGGAGGACTGAGGGACTTTTCAGACCTTGCCCTGTTGTCTGTTGTAATGTGAGGACAGGATGAAGGAAAAATAATGTCGCTACTGTTAGGATGTTTTGAGAGTCTGGTGAACCCCTGGCACTTATTGGGGGATCTACTCCTGTGCTGAGAAAAGAAATTTGGGGGATACAGTGCAAAACCCTTGCCCAAGCTTTCCTTGAGTGTCCCTGAGTGTGTTGAGTAAATCCCAGCTGGTGTGTTCCAGCACCAAGTGAGAACTGTGCCCCATCCTGAGCAGCCAAGCAGAGGAGTTCCTGCAGGGCTGCCAAGTGAAATCTGTTTCCTATTGACTTCTGCTCGCATCAGGTTCACATCAGGGTGTCAGGCTGCAGCTGAGGCACTTCTGTGTCCCTTGAAAGAATCCTGAGAGATGGTATCTGGGAAACAAGCTGCTTTCCTTTGTGGATCTGGGGAAGGGAGACGACAGCGTGTGTATGATCTCCAGAAAACACTATTTCTGTATTTCAGGACACAGAGGGAAAGTAGTTTGCAGCCTTTGAGTCTGAAGAAAAAGGAAGCTAAAAAAAAACACAAAACACCCATAGTAGAATGGCAGTTTGGCCAAAGCAAACACTTGTGGCCAAGAGGATGCCTCAGTCTGGGGCAGAGTATCTTTGGGAAGAGCTGCTGTCTGCTCATGGAAGGGAACGCTACCAGAAGAATGCACATTCTGCACACGTGGCATGATTTTGAAAGCAGGGCAGGAAACTCGGAAGGAAGGAAGATGCTTCGCCCGAGGTTTGGCTTCACTGCATTTTGCCATCTTCTCTTTTCCAGGTGGATCACTTGGACAAGAACGGTCAGTGCGCGCTGGTCCACGCCGCCCTCCGAGGACACCTGGAAGTGGTGAAGTTCCTGATCCAGTGCGACTGGAGCATGGCTGGGCAGCAGCAGGGGGTGTTCAAGAAGAGCCACGCCATCCAGCAGGCCCTGATTGCTGCAGCCAGCATGGGCTACACAGAGGTAAGGCTCCCAGCCCACCGCTCTCCATGGGACACCAAAGGTTAACCAAAGTATCGAGCAGGGGGGGGGCTGGGAGGTGAAGCCATCATTAACTTGACTTCAGATTTTGCTTTTGTTCAGTATAATCCATAAAAACATAGATAACGTGCTCAGATCAGAGGAGCTAATTAAAGAAAGCTGGGTAATTGCCATTAGCTTAAGTGAGTGTGAGTTGAGCCAATTAGAAGCAGATGTGACTTCAAAACCGTACGAATCTGCGCGCTGACATCATTTGTAACAGGGCACAGAACTTTGCAAATGAGAATTTTCCCCCAAACCATAGCGGTCACCTTTGTAACTTACAAAAGCAATTTCATGTTTGCTATACCCTAAATGCGTGTGACTGCTTACAGAAAATACTGCAGGTCCCTGATGGGAGATGCTTGCAGGCACAGCTATAAGCTGACGATGAACTTGCTGAGTTTTCCAAGTTTGGTGGTGGAACAAGTGTTCTGTGTGTTTCTAATTGATCCTGATGACTGCTGGAGCCACACCAGAGTCCTTGGTGGGATCATGCTCCAGTGCAGTCAGCCTTAGGCAGGCAACACAAGTGTTCACCAAGAAGCACGGCCTTCTGCCACGTCCCTGTCCCCTTTATCCTTCCTCATGTCCAATGAGGAGCTTATAGATCCTGGATGTAACCTCATTTGACTGCAGCTTTACATAAGGAGGAGGCAAATAACTCTAACTCTGCCACTCCATCCTGTGCTGTGACTCAGTTTCCCCAGCATTCAAGGCAATGATCAGACTCCTCTCTCCCCACCAGGTGAGAGACAGTCCCAATACCACGAAGCATTTGTTTGCTTAGCACCATGTGCTGTGCTTCTGCAGCAGAACAGCACAGGGACTGGGAACTGGAATTGCAAAGGCCATGCTCGGTCCCTTAGAGACATATGGGATTCTTGCCTTTATGGGTCAGTGAGTTAGGGGATGGATCTACTCAAGCTGAGAGTGCCAGGCAGAGAATCGGTGCCTTCTCCTCAGTGTATTCAGAGCAGCTCCTGTTAAAGTGTCAGCAGTTTATTTATAACGCACCGAGGTTTGTGAGCTGACATGTCGTTTTGTTTTAGATTGTCTCCTACCTGCTCGATCTTCCAGAAAAAGATGAAGAGGAGGTGGAGCGAGCACAGATCAACAGCTTTGACAGTCTTTGGGGAGAGACAGGTGATTTCTGCAGATCTGTAGCTTCTCCTGCATGTTTGTGTTTGTATTTACGGGCTCCTGGTACACCCCTGATCCCCACTTTGCTCTGATGAGGTCTTTGAGGTCTTGGGTTCCCATCCTCTGATTTCATTTCAGGTGATTTACAGATGCCAAGGTGTTCAGGTAGAGAGTTGGGCTTTGGGAAATCCTGAGCTCCTGCTGCTGCTGCTGCTGGGTTGGGGCATAAGGCACGCAGCAGCTCTGACAGCCAGGCCACTGCTTTCTGAAACATCCCACGTGAAGTCAGATGGATGCACACTGCTGCTCATTTTCTCTTTGCTCCTTTGCGTATTTACCCAAAGCATCTCCGTTCCGCTCTCCCCTTCCCTGTAACACGCAGCACTGATTGTTGAGCTATCCATTATTTAACACCTGCTAGTTAAAATGAAGTCCTTTTCCACAGTGCCCTTCTTGATGCTCACAGCCTAACACAGAAACCCTTCTTTCCTCACTTCCCCCAAAACAAAAACCAGCCATTCACCCCTTCGTCCTCGCACACACACAAGTCACGCTGTCATCTCCGTTTCCTGAGCTGTTCAAACTTAGACTTGTTGGCTTTTGACTCTGGTGACCTCCTAAATGTTACCCGCTGTCTCCTGCACTCAGGTCACCTATCCACTTGCATCAGTGCTCCTGTCGAGCTGATGCTCCGCAGCGCGGTCCCTGTCTGGGTGAGAGAGCTCTGCCTCCGACTCCATCAGCTTTGTTTAGCAGTGACATGCTCTGGGGTGCAGGCACTGCTGTGCTGGGCTCAGGTTGGCTGGAATTTGAAGGGGAAAGAGCTGGGTTACATTCTGAGCTGATGGGTACTCTGTACTTCTGAAAGCACTGATACGGTGCTGTAATGGACGGAGCCTGCTGGGAGATATTTCCTCTGAGCAAGCTCTGCTTTAAATGTCAGAAGGAGAGGATTGAGGTGTCCCAGCATGGAGCAGAGCATGGGGAAAAGCACCAGCTCACTGCACCCACAGCCACAGAGCAGCAAGGGCATGCTGCCTTTATTGGTGGAAATAATGCCACAAGTGTGCAAATAAACAATTTAGAAGTGCCCCAAGGGCATCACAGAGCAAAAGAGGAATTGGATATAGAATTCTTCAAATGAAATGATGGAGTATTGGCAGTTAGTTAGAGGACAGTGGCATTTTTATCAGCAAGCCAGGTTGTAACCCCAGGCCAGAGATGGCTCATCCAGAACATGCGCTGCTGTTGGGCTGCTGAGCAGTAGTCCTGCTGCAGAACAGCAGAAGAATGGTAGAGGATAGAAGGTGGTCCAGGTGGCTTCAGAGTTTGATTAGAAGTGACAGAGATGCGTCCCTGCAACGTGCCCTCAGAAGCAGCATCAGGTAATGCAGATGCTCTTCTTGGGTTAGGATAGTCCTGGTTGTCTTGATAAGCTGGCAAAGCCTGGTGGAGAGCCCTACAGCTTTCCCAGCTGTTGTGTGGCTCTGCTTTTTCCTACAGCTCTGCTTTTACAGGTCACAACCCTCCTGTCTTTCTGCTCCAAGCACTTTGCTGCATGCTCTTCTCCCTGCACAGTCCCAGCTCTTCTCTTCCCTCACATCCAGGCAGTTGTGCTGTTCCCATCCCCTGTGTTGCCTCAAGGTCTCCAGCAGAAACCTTTCCCCCACTGTCACCTTCCTCCCATACCTCTCCTCTCCAATGCCAAAAGCTGGGCTCATATTTAGAAGGGACAGCTGGCAGTGCAGACTGCTGATGTGCAAGTAGCACACAAATTGGGAAGCTGTTAGAAATGAATTCCCACTTACCCATTGCAACCGCTGTGGGCAAGGTAGGAAGTGGAGCAAAACTGAGTCAAGCTCCAAAATGGCAGCAGTGTTTCCTTCCATCACAGGTAAGACAAGTTCATATGGATCACAAGACTCCCTCACACGTTGTTTTATTTTTATTTTCCCGAGAAGAAATAGTGAGTTCAGTTTGCACTTGAAGAGAGTTGCTGCTTTCAACCTAAAAATAGTGTTGTGCTCTGAAAATCCAAGTGGTGTCTCTTCTGTTTTTTGATACTTGTTGCTCGTGTGTCTGATGTGCCATAGAGCAGAGCCGAGCTCCCAGCTTGGTGATGTCAGCCTGATATCATCCCACAGCACTGCCAAGTTACATCATGAGGTTAGGAACTGCTGACAGCACAACTCCAGATGGATCCTGTACCCCTGGGACGAGGCTCCTATCAGACCCAGCACAAAAGCGCCTGAGTCACTTGTAACAGCTCCATCAGGGCTGGAGGTGCAAGAGCAGCAGTACTGCCTGTATTTGTCCTGCTGCCAACCCCTGAAACAGATCCTTGCGCCGTATCGGAGCCCACTGCAATTAAACAGTTTCTTCTGCAGATAAACTTATTTTTCTGTAAGAAAACAGGCATGCTTTGCACTGCAGGTCGCGTCCTGCAGCGAATCCCTTCTGCTGGGGACCCGATGGGGACCTGACATCCTCGTGATGGAGGGCGGATGGAGTCGTCCTGGATTTTGTTGGCTGTGTTTTGGGATCTGCAGCAACTGTTTCACAGCATCCATGCCAAGCGTTGGTTATTGCAGGGTGTGATAGCATGGCATTCCGTTCTCTTGGAAGAGCTGCAGTGTAAACGCTGCCATTTTCAGGCACCGATCTCTTGCTGGCTGGGCTCGCTGTGCTCACTTCTTCACAATGAGCCATCAGTTCTCAGGCAGCAGAACTTCCAAGCAAACCGTTTCCCTTCCTGGTCCTTCCCAGTCTTGGTGCAGCAGAGGAGAAGCCGTGCCTCGTGCTCAGGGTTCTGTGGTGGCTCCTGCAGGCACGTCGGTGTGCGTGAGGATGTCAGCAGGTGGATATGTGCACCTGAGGAGGGCTAAAAGCTTAAGGAAGGTTCTTGCAGGAGTCTTGAAGTGGTTTAATTGAGCCTTTAAACTGGGTGAACAGAAGTGCTGCCTCAGTGCTGCAGGACGGAGGTGTCCAGCAGAGCAGAGAAGGGTATGGCAATAAATCCAGTCATCCTGTTCCAGTAAAGTCTGCTCCAAAGTACATTCTGTGGTGTGTGCGGGCTGTGTAGCTGATGTACATAAATCATTTTGATGTGAAATACCTGAAATTAACCCACAGATTTCAAGGTTCAGAAATAGAACCCCAGAGCCCCGTGTGCTGATCCCTCTGCTGCGTGCATTAGGCACAGTCCTCCCTCTATATTGGTAGCTTACGTTTAAAACCCACATGGATCTGATTATAGATGCTGCAGTATGTTCTGCTTGTGGTAAAGGGATGATTTTTCTTTTTAACTCTTGCTGTCTCTCAACTCCGAGCGAAGAGAACTCGAGCATAATGTGGAACAGAAGAGAGAATTAATTAAATCCCCCACCATTAACAGCGTTGCAGTTGGAAACCCATCAACACCTCGTAATCAGCCGTCCCACAGAAATGTACTTCAGAGAAAAAAACAGGCGACGTCAGTTAGAAATAGACTCCCACCTTCTGCTCCAACTCCCACCGGAGGCAGCACTGAAGTGCACGGAGAGTGGGGGGAGAGAGAGGGAGGATCTGAAAAGTCTAAAATTAATACCAAAGACGAGTCAAAGGCAGGTCCTGCACTTGGGACTATTTTCGGATTGAATGTGTCTTTTCAAACCCAGCCGTGGTTTTTGGGTTGGCAGAGCAAAGTTTGACAGGGAGGGGGGTGAGGCATCGGCTGTTCCTTCCCTGCCCACTGAAGCTGCGAGATGATTTGGTTTTCTGCACAAAGACCGTTGCAGGTGGGGTTGGTCCTGCCCAGAAGGAGCAGCCAAAATGAGCGTTTTGCGTGGAGAACACCTGACACTCCTGCATTCCATGCCCCATCCCAACAGCACTGCAACAGAGGAGAGCCCAGAGCTCGCTGCCCTGCTATCAGGAAGCTGTCCCTTATCCATCCCCATTCCTCAGTTGCCATTACCCATTGGGGGCTGAGGTTGGGGGTCCACGGGGCACCATGGGGCCGGGGTGGCTGCTCCTCTCACTGCCCCCTCTCTCCGCAGCACTGACAGCAGCAGCAGGCCGGGGGAAGCTGGATGTGTGCAGGCTGCTGCTGGAGCAGGGAGCTGCCGTGGCACAGCCCAACCGGCGCGGTGTGGTGCCGCTCTTCAGCGCTGTCCGGCAGGGCCACTGGCAGGTGAGCAGCTCGTCCCACCTCTGCCTGGGAGCTTGGGCTCTAATCTCAATGTGCAGCTGGGGGGGCTGAGATTTCGTACTGTCATGGAGTCGTTAAGGTTGGAAATGCCCTCTCAGGTTCCCCCAGGCCCAACCCCAACCCACCCCACTGTGCCCATAACCACATCCTTCAGTGCCACGTTTCCAGGGATGGGGAACCCCCCAACCTCCTTGGGCAGCCTGTGCCAGCACATCGTCACTCTTTTGGAGAAGAAATTGTCCCTAATACTCCTCCCATGGTTCAACTTAAGGCCATTATTTCTCATCCTCTCACTGTTAGCTGGGAGCAGAGACCAACCCCCTCTTCATTACAACCTCCTGTCAGGTTGTTGTAGAGCATCAGATCAACCCCCACTGCCCAGCTTGCTTTCCAGGAAAGTTTGCAAAACCTTTAACGATTTCAAGATGCAGAGACTGCTGTGGACCTTCTGAACTCCCGTCTCCTCCCAGCAGCTCCTCCAGGTGTGCCCTCACTTTGTGTGTTGCAGATCGTGGACCTGCTGCTCACCCACGGTGCCGATGTGAACATGGCAGACAAGCAGGGCCGGACGCCGCTGATGATGGCTGCATCCGAGGGACACCTGGGAACGGTGGAGTTCCTGCTTTCACAAGGTCAGAGCACGGGCTTGGAGCACGTTGGGGTCTGCCCACAGCAAGTCCCCTCCCAGAACCTTCTGCATTTCCTTGGGGATGAGGGGTTGTGACCCCATCACTGGATGGGGCAGTGGGAGAAGATCCCGACACCTTACCCAGCTTTTGGAGAGCACGGGTAGAGTGGTTGGGGTACTCGTCTTGGCTTTCCGTTTTGCTTTCTGTGTTTGACACTCGTGGCCTCCAAACCACCTATATGTGTAGGAATTAATGTGCCAGCAGGGCCAGGGGTTGGGACACATTAACACTTCCATTTTCAATGCTGGCATTGCTACCCACCATTTTGACACCCACACCAACAGGAGGGTAAGGCCCCGATGTGGGAAAAGATTTGGTGTGTTGGGTGTTCTGAAAACAGTCTGCTGTTTGAGTCCAGTGCTCACAGATTCACCTTGCTCAGTGCTTTTAGTGTCTGATAATTCTGCTACGCCTGGAGTCGTTTGGTTACCAAGAGTGTATTTCAGTTTCACTCGTTTCTGGTGTCACGTTTGAGGTGATTCGGAGCAGCACGCTGCCTGCACAGACACTGCTGTTTCTGTCCTTCCTTATATACAGGCCAGTGGGACTCATGCTTCCCAGTGCTGTGCCCTACACGGGGCTGTGACAGTGATCATGAAGCTGAGGGGCCAAGAAATCAAAGGCATGAAATCCTTTTGTACTTGAAAGGGACCATTCTTCTAAATAGCTTGTTAAACTCCACTAAATCTGCCATAACACATGGGCCTGAAAAGTTAGCTCCAGCCTGGGCAGAGTACAGTGATATATGGGGTATGTTAATTAAAATAGCTTTAACAATCCTGTTTAATGATTCATTAAAATCAAAGTGTGTGAATCATAAGCCATAAGCAGTAATTAGCGTGTTGCAAAGCAAGTCTCATCTGACTGTACTTGATGAACGCACTCAGCGTTTGTACACACTTTTTATTAACCGAGTCGCACTCCTCAATCAACCTGAAATCCAGATATTGGTGGAGTTACCTGCTGCTCAGTGAGCACCAGGAGGAGCAGAGCTGTGAACCGTGAATTAAACCTCCCTGGTTGTACCTCTGCCAGAAGGGATATCTGTCTGACGAAACCTTTCCCACCACAGCAGGGATAGGTCGCACCTGAAGCCACTTCCCCTCCAAACTTTCTGCTTGTTCCATGTCTGACTGATTAATGCTGAGTGGGTCAGGGACACCTGGGGAGTGCAGGATGCATTAAGAAGGAACAGAGAGGCACACAGAGGTTCTGCTGGCAGCCTGGCTCTCCTGTGGCACTGCTCGCTGGGACCGTCAGCATTTATCACTGCATCGGTGCCCATTCCATTGTGTGTTGGCTCTTCCCTTGGACTGGGGAAGGAATGGGAAGGTTGGGTGATGTGCAGCTTTCCAGCCTTCCCTCTTCCTGCAGGAGCCTTCTCTCCTGCTCCAAAAGTCAGGGAAAAAACAAACAGGAGAATCATAAAATATCCCGAGTTGGGAGGGACCCACAGGGATCGCTGAGTGCAACTCATGGCTCCACATGGGACCGCCCAACAACAAAGGACTTCGTTTAACTGCAAGAAAGAAACTGTTACAAATGAGAAGGAATGAAATGAGGTTTATCCTCTTTAGCAGGGCAGCAGTTGGCCTCAGCTAGCTGAGGGTCACCTCGAGAGCTTTCACAGAAGGGTTCATGGGTGCATTACAGAGGGATGAAGGAGGTGAGGAGCAGTGTTGCCAGCAGCATGCCACCCCAGCACATCAGATTGCCCCAGCCATGATGTGCACACAGCAGGCACAGTGCTGGGGCTGTGCTGAGAGCTCTGGCTGCAGGTTTCTGAATATAATCTCCAGCACATACTCACGTTGTTTTGCTCCTCCACAAACAAGTTGTGCGAGCTGGAAGAGACATAGCAGCCCGCTGTCATCTGGGCAATGTGTGCTACCCAGGGACGTGTCAGCTGGGATGAATGGGAAGTTCAGGATGTTCACGTTCCTCCCCCACTTGCTAAGCTTTCTGGAGCCAGGGAGAAACACATGCTGTGGGTGCTTGAGAGTTTACCTACAGGAGAAAAACACTTGCAGCAGCGATTCACACCAGCCTGCTGGCAGGAGCATCCTGCAGGTAGGCACAGCTCCTCGGAGCAGCAGAGCTGATGCAGATCTCTTCTGCACGCTGAAAAACGAGAGCCATGCGTGTGCCATGGCAACAGGAGCTGTCTTCGTGCCACGCAGAGGAGTGTTCACTTAATGCTGCTGTTCAAATCTCGTATGCGGATCCATATGCTGTGTGAAGCAATGCTGACCCGTTGGTATGGCAGCGCAATTTCTGCATCCAAGAAAATGTCAAGTTCCCCCCTCCTTGGCTTGCAGTTGGCAGTAGTTTATCCCACAGCCTTGTATTTATATTGGGTAAAGTTCAGGGAGAAATACTGCTGGAAATTGTGTCGATTTGGGTAAGAGGGAGGAGAGTGAGGAGGGGGAAATGTGCCCTTTCGGGGAAGAATGGAGATGATTTAGTTCCCCTGGTACGCCGCGACCTGCTGAAACAGCAAAATGGTCCTCATCTCTGACTCACCCAGGCTGGATTAAAGAAAAACAACACCAAAAAACAGTTAAAAGGAAAGATTGACATCTCAGCAGAGGGATGTCACATCCACCCTGCTGCTCAGACAGGGTTTTCCGGGGGGTGGGGGGGGGGATCTGCGGAGCTAAGTGTGAACAAGTTTGCAGCTTGGCACAAATAAACCTGCTTGCACAGCTCCTATCAACACATTTGGAGTTGTGACGGAGGGTGGGCTACAGAAATGCTAATACAGTAATTAATAATTACACGTATCACTCTCTAAAAACAAGCTGTCGTCACCGTGTGCACTGTTTGTGACGGTTTGTTGTCACAGAGCCCTTCAAGTGAGCTGCCACTTGTCCTTCCAGGTGCCTCCATTTCTCTGATGGACAAGGAGGGCTTGACAGCCCTCAGCTGGGCTTGCCTGAAGGGCCACCTGGCCGTGGTGAGGGCCCTGGTGGAGAACGGGGCGGCCACCGACCACGCCGACAAAAATGGGCGCACACCACTGGACCTGGCAGCGTTCTATGGCGACGCGGAGGTGGTGAGTGGCAGAACCAAAAAGGGCAGCTTGCCTTAACCCCTCCAAGAAGTACAACACGTCTTGGCGTGGATAGCGTGGCTTGGTGTAGCATCACATGGTCATAGAGTGGTTTGGGTTGGAGGGGATCTTAGAGGTGCTGGAACCGTGTGGAATGGCAGCACAGTTGAGTTGGAAGGGACCTTGAAGATTGTAGAAACGTGGAGTGGTTGAGTTGGGTTCGAAGGGACCTTGAAGGCGATAGACTCAGAGAACCACAGCACAGTTGGATTGGAAGGGACGTTGAAGACCATAGACCCATAGAACCACATCACAGTTGGACTGGAAGTGACCCCAAAGCCCCCCTTATCTCATCCCCTGCCGTAGGCTGGCTGCCCTCCACCAGCTCTGGCTACCTAGAGTACATCTGTAGCCTTGGACACCTCCAGGGATGGGGCACCCCCAGCTCTGGGCAGTGTCAGGGGCTCACCATCCTCTGGGTAAAGATACTCCTCCCAACACATGGCCTAGATCTCCCCTCTTTTAGCCAGAGCTGAGCAAGCTGTTGCTGGATGTCCTTCCCCAGCAAGCTGACCGCTGGTTTACCATTGCAGGTTCAGTTCCTGGTGGACCACGGGGCCATGATCGAGCATGTTGACTACAGCGGGATGCGTCCCCTCGACAGGGCGGTGGGGTGCCGCAACACCTCGGTGGTCGTCACCCTCCTGAAGAAAGGAGCAAAGATAGGTAGGGCCTGGGGGGACGCGCGGTCAGCGCTGCGTGCGGGCACTCGGATCGAGCTCCTGGTGAACAGAACCCAGAGGCAGCCTCAGCCCCACTGCTTCTTGGTACCCCAAAAGCAGCCCCGAGTCAGGACTGCCTTGTTGTCTGGTTAAATTGGGATGTTCTGTTGCTGTCGTGTCACTTAGAGAAAGTGAATAAACAAGAGTTTCTTTGGCAAGGTCTTTCCTCCGGTAATGCTTTTTCTATCTCTACTAGTCCGAGTCGACAGGCGTACTGTGTCCATGCATTGCTGTGAGCTGCTGCCTCCACTGCTCTGTATACGCTTCAGACCTCAGTGTTACCTGCACTGCTCCACGCAGCCGCTCACGTTGCGTTTTCCTGTGAAAGGGGATTTTGCTGGTGCATTGGCTTCTTTGCTGCCTGCCTCTCACAGCTGCTTTTTTCCTTTCTTTTTTTTTTCTTCTTTTTTTTTTTTTTTTTCACCTTCATCCATTTTTTTCCCCTCTCTCCTACAACTTTTTGTTTTCTCCTTTCTTTGAAGGTTGTCAGACGTTACCGAGTCGCCCACGAGGTATATCTCATTGCTGTCAGCATCAGCCTCGATCTGATAGCTTTGTCAGCCTTGCTTTCTCCTGTTTGATTTAGCCTGCATGCGTCCCCAACACCTCTAATCTTTTAATTTACCTCACCTTCGAATAATTTTTTTAAATGACTGTTGCAGAGAATAACTTGAACTTAAAAACTAACCCGCTTCCCCCCAAAATGTACTGAATCTACTTATAGAAATACCGGTGACTTATTCTTCCCCCACACTAATGAGCTGTCCCCGGATTTCTCCACCCCTGCCTCCCAGATTCAGTCAGACAGCGATGCTCTGCACTGGGTCCACTGTGCTGTCCTGCAGCACTTCCCAGCACAGAGCATCCCCAGCCCAGCACTAGTTTTTAGCTAGGATTAGCTAGCACACCCATACACATGTATATTAATTCACAAATAAATAATTACGTACTGTTACTCTTGATGTATCCGCTTGGATTTTCCCTTTAAACACTGCTCACTCCCCCCACACTTTGCCCCCACCCCACTTCTGCAAACAGCACTGCCCTCTCGTGGAGATGGCTCCTGGCATTTCCCCGCGTGGCCGTGCTGATTAGTGCCAGCGTTAATGACTGACTGCCAAGGAAAAAAACATTGCAGTGTGGATGCTGTTAATTTTATTAAGTGCAAGAAGAATTGTCAGCTCAATAATTGGGAGCTCTCTGCTCTTTGACCACGCCACAAGTTGTTCTCTCCAGCAGAAATTCCCACCCCAGGATATTTTTTCCACCCAGCTTCCTACCACCCTTGCATTGTATGAGTTTTTTACCCATCATGCATCCTGTACACTGCAGGTCCAGCAACATGGGCGATGGCCACCTCCAAACCAGACATCATGATCATCCTGTTGAGCAAGCTGATGGAGGAAGGAGACATGTTTTATAAGGTGAGAAAGGTTTTCTCTGGGAGATGGGGAAAACACAGCTTGCTGCATGTGTTTGCACCAAGTTTTGTTCCTCCTTTGGTAGCTCAGTGAGCAGTGCTGCTGCCTTAAAGCCTGCAGGATTCCTTGTGCTTCAAACTGGCTTTGGTTAGTGGGGTTGTTGGGGGGGGGCAGGTTGAATGCCAAAGTCCATAACAAGGCTGAAGCAAAGCCAAGGCTGTCTGCATTCGAGGCTTGAGCCAGCACTTCATTTCCTCCTTGAAAACACCAGAACCCAAGTGTTTTCCAGAGGTTCTCAGTGCTGATGTCACGTCATTAGATCTGGCAGTGTTGTTACCTAGCAGCTCTGTGCTGTGAGCAAGGCAACGGGGCAGTATGCCCCAGAGAAACCTGTGAGAGAAAGGAAACTTGTTGTGATGAAAGCAGATCGTCAGGGTGCAGGTTGCTTTGCCATTGTCCTTCAGCCCGTGGGATGTGTTTCACCATTACAGTTACCTTTACAGCTCCTTGTGTATTAAGACCTGGAGACCTGCACACACACACACACACAAAAAGTGCAAGTACAACAGTGATTCACTGTTAGGCTCCAAGGGTAAAGCAGAAAATATGCAAAGCTGGCATTGCAACAGCAGTTATCTGCCAGAGATACGTGATACAACTCCAAAACTTGACTCTGAGAGGTTTTAAAGCTTTACTGCTCATAGCTGCAGAACTTCAGTCTGGGTCATCATGAATCGCGTGCGTCCCAGATCCTGTTTTGCCCTCTTTCTCTCACCCCAGCTGCTGTGGCTGCCCCCCTTCAGGGCACAGATCATCCCATCCCAAAAACAGATAACCAGAATAGCAAAGATGAGTCACCTTTTGAAGGTGACTGCTGCATCCCAGTAGCGATAAAAGGAACCCATCTGACAGGCTTAGTTGTAGACACCTAATTTCTAGGCATCTGAAGTCCAGGGGATGAGTCCCAATCCATTTGTCCAGGGTCAGAACCACATCAGTGCTGTAACACTTTGCTATTGCTATTGCACTCAAAGACCAATGCTTTCTGTTTCTTACCCTCCCCAGTGCTTGCTGAGGTTCAAGTCAGGAGTGTTGTGAAGGCTCATTGCTTGAGTCCTTCTCCTCAGCATGGTGGAGTTGCACTGGACGTGTGCTGCGTGGCTGCTGAGGTGCACAGCCCCTGAGTTGTTAGCAGGGTGCCAGGAGTGCATCCTCTCATGGGAGGGATGTATAGGGTTCTCTGCAGAGCTGGGTTACTGGTCGCCCAGCTCAGAAGTCCATTTGTCCACAGTTCAGATGGAGTTGGATCAAATTATTAAAGCAGTTCTCAGTGAGTTTCCCACTGTGTCAGAGTGGGAGAGCTCAACTTGCACAGGGCATCTGCATATCCAGATCAAATACTGGACAAGCAGTCAGGCTTTCATTTCTAGAAAACAGCTAAATAATGAGATCGTGTTACCCTCACCGCCAGAACACCCGTGGGTCTGGCAGTGCTCTGCAGAAAGCCCCTCCAAAGGATTTGCTTTGACATGTTCTCCTTCTATCAGAAAGGTAAAGTGAAGGAGGCTGCCCAGCGCTACCAGTACGCTCTGAAGAAGTTCCCCAGGGAAGGCTTTGGGGAAGACCTGAAAACCTTCCGTGAGCTGAAGGTGTCTCTCCTTCTCAACCTCTCCCGATGTCGAAGGAAAATGAATGTAAGTCCCCCACTCTTGGGAGCAAGCAGCAGCATCCTGCCCCTGTGCAGAGCCACGTCCCTCCTGCATCCATGCCCCGACCTCTGTGCTCTCCTCTGTGTGCCATGGTTGTCCTTCGCAGGGCACGGGCAGTTTATAATTCCAAAGTAATCATTTCATATACATCCCCGGTGATTAAATATTCATGGCCGTGTTTATAGCTTTTTGAATTTTTTATCACTCCCTTTTGATGATGATGTGGGTTTGGGGGGTGGAGGCATTTTTCACATTTCTAGGGCAGTAGTGAGGGAGGAGCCAGGAGATGTGCTCCTTGGAATGCTAATTAATTTAAAATGAAGGAGCATATGCTTAGGGGGCTAACGCTTCCCCAGGGCAGTGACTCATCCACAGACACCCCCACATGCTCCCCCTCCTCCCAGCACTGCCGTATCACTGTCACTCCCTGCTCCAATCCAGCAGCATCTAGTGACAAGCCTCGGCAGTGCTTCTGTTCTCCAGCACGCTGCCGTCTCCCCGTTGCTCTCAGACTTTCACCTCCACAACTTTTCAAGTCTCTGTAGACTCCAAAAGTGATATCTCCGCCAGCACCGCGAGCCAACGATGACTGCACGGGAAGGGAGGGTGGGATTTTGTGACACCTTCATGGCTTTGAGCTAGGAGGGAGACAGATGAAAAGCACAGAGAAGAAAATCTCAGTGCTGGGGAACAAACAGAGCAGTTTTCAGAAGTGTGAACGTTCTCCTGAAGCAAGCCAGCCCCCTGCTAAGCCTGCACGTTCAGGACAAGATTCCCAGCTACTGTTCATTTGGTTTATGATAGGAACTGGGCAGTTGTAAACAGTTCTGCAGTTGTTGCACCTGTAGCTTAGACCATGAGGGTAACTGCCTCTTGCCTGCACGCCTGGTTTGGTCTGTTAGGCTGTATCTGTTAGGCAGTATTTCTTCAGTAACTGCTGCTGAAGGTACAAACAAAAGTATTTGCCTACAGACCAGACTTCAAATTGTTCCCCTGTAGGTTCAGAAGTAGAAATCTTATTGAGGATTTTTGCTCTGGCCTGTGCCTGAGAATCTGACAGACCCACCCTGAGATGAGGCAGGCACTGCTCTGTGGACTCTTTGCTCAGGTGAATCGCAGTGTGGGCTTCTCCCAGCAGGGTGTCCCCACAGCAAACCCCAGCATGGGCACCTTGGGAAAGATTCAACCTCACCCTGAGTTTCTTAGGGTACGTGGCCTTACCTGTACCTGCACAGCTGCTTGGTGCGAGGCAGGAGGTCGCGATGTGCTTAGAAACTTCGTTTCTAGCAGAGTGAAGTTTTCTTACTGAGTTCTTGGACCTATAAGAGGTATTCTTGGGTGCTTTCTGCTAAGGGTTAGAGCCTAAGTGAAGCATTCAGTTGGAGGAGATTCCCTTCACACCTGAGCTCAGCGCTGAAGATGAGGGAGGACAGGCAGCAGGGTGTGAGCTGATATCATGGCATTGCCACTCAGCATCACATCTCCATCCCTCACTGTCATGCTCTTCCTCCCCACTCCCAACAAGGTAACACACAGGGAGAGGCAAGGGGACAGTGAAACTGTGGCCCAGGTAAGAGACCTTTGCCAGGCAGGTCCTGTTTGTAGCTCCCAAGGTACTGCCAGTCCCTTCCTTCATGCACAGCTTTATTCAGCCCCTTGCAAGTATGTCAGTGTTTCAGAAGTGGGAAGCTGAGGGCGTGGGAAAGGTTTCCTATCGCTTTCGACTGTGGAAAAAGAATCCTTCATGAGATTACATTCCAGGCTCCCAGAGACCAGATGTTTCCTCAGGACTGTAGGTTGTTGGACAGGGATTGCATATTCTTGTTGGGGACACAATGAGAATGGAGCCGGTGGCACGCCAGCCTCCAGTGGGTGCTGACAGCATCCAGCATGGAAAGCTGAGTCCCTGGATGTGCCAGCAGAACGCTCTGGTTGTAAGTGATATGGAATCCGTGTGAAACATTCCAGTACTGTCAGGTTTTCAGAGCTAACGTGTGAAGTATGTCCATAACAAGTTTGTTTTCTCCCCAGTGTGTGTACATTATTTATTTTTCTATCTATTCAATGACTCACCCACCTATTGTAATGACAGGACTTCGGAATGGCGGAGGAATTTGCTACTAAAGCACTGGAGCTGAAACCGAAATCGTATGAAGCTTACTATGCAAGAGCAAGGGCCAAACGCAGCAGCAGGTGAGGACATAGAGAGAGCTGAGAGGGTCTGGTCCCTTCCTGCAGGTGTCCACCATGCAGCACTGTGTGAGTGTCCCCACGTGAAGAAGTGGCAAAGGAGCATTCCTTCATGAGATGACAAAACTGAGCGTAAATGTTTTTGAGCTGTTGGTCTTTGCTGAACTTTGCCTGAACGCCTTACTGCACTGGGAGCCTTTACACCAAGGCTGGGCGTTCTTTTAAAAACACACTTCAATTCAACCACAGATTGGACTCAAAGCAAAATGTCATTCACTGTATGCAAAAGGGCAGGCTCCAGTTCATCACAGTGCTTTCGTCTGACCTTAAATCCCCGACTTGCTGCCCTGCAGCACTCCTTGCAGGGCAGGAGCTGGTGCTGAGTCGTGCAGTGACTGTGCCAGCTGTTGTGCTTGCGGCCCTCAGAGCACTGGGCCGTGTAGCATGGCCTTTCTGTGCATCTGGAGCCCAGGGCATTCCCTTGGTCACCTCCTGGAAGGCTGAATGATGGGAGATAAGATTCATTTAAACCCAATTCGTACATAGAGGGCTTGCTTTTGAGTCCTGCACTGAAGGGCTGTGCGTACTGTCATTGCATGAGTCTCAGTTGTAAATACCATGCAGGGCAGTGTGGAGCATCACCAGTTGCTGGACGTATGTGGAGTCCACCTGTGTAAATAACACAGCTCAGTGCTGTGGTTTGGCCTTCCACACCAGCAGGGACTTACAGGGCTGTGTGCTCCTCCTGCACTCCATGTGGGCGGTGCAGTCCTGACCTTGTGTTCTGCAGAGGAGCCCTTCAGCTGAGCCACGCTGACCTCGTGCCTTTCCTTTAGTGGCTTTCCTCTCCATTGTTTCCGGAATGCTTTAAGGAAACTTAAGAACTGGGTTCCAGATTGTATCAGCCCCCAGGCATCCTTTTCTCCCCAGGTTTTTCCAACAGTAACCATGATCACTTCAGCCCTCGTTTGTTTCCCTGTTTGTGCAGCACCCCTGAGGTCAGCTCAGCCCAGGGAATGAGGGTTTTCTTCCTTGCACCTGAATTTCAGTGGTCTGTGCAGAAGCTCATACTACTGGGAGGTGCTGGGGAGTTTTTCTCTCTCTGTGATAGAGCAACAAACTGGGGTGTTGGCATGTCCAGCCTGGAGACTTTGATCATCCCCCAGATCACAGTCATGGTCAGATGGATGGTTTTGCTCCAATGTGAATGATGTCCCTGTAAATGACAACCCACCTCCCCAGACCCCACATCTCGTTACTCCTCACAGCCTTGCCATTGCTAAGCCAGCCCAGGGGGGCTGCAGGCTTACTAACATTGCTCAGACCTTTCATTCTGCAGAAGTTAGCCAGATCCCTTGCAAAATCAGAGAGCCAGCTAAGCCTCAAGTGCTGCCCCTGGGAGCCCCTGGGTCCCACTGCCAGCTTTGACGTTGTGTGTGCTTAGCAGTGGGCAGGAGCAGCGTTTTCACTGGCGTAAGCAGCTGCAATTCCATCAGAGCTGCACTTGTTTACGGCTACAGTGAGCTCAGCTGCTTTGGCTGTGCCTTTGCTAGCACAGGGCAGGGCTCATGGCGGTGCTGTGAGTAATCAGTCAGCCCATAATACATGCTGCGGAGGACAGGTGTTCTGCTAGGCTGCTTTGTGCCATGTCAGGACCTTATTTTCCCTTCTTCCCAGAATGGCTGGCAGTATTTACCTTCAGTCGGGATAAAATAAATCCCAGGGAGGAACATAGGGCAGCAGCCAGCAGCAGCGGTCACAGTAAGCCAGACAAAGCCACTTAACCCCCAGTTGCCTCCAAGAATGGCTCCGTACGAATGCAGAATAACTTCAGTTCTTCTCTCTGTCCCTTTGTCAAGCAGGCAGTTCGCAGCAGCCCTGGAGGACCTGAACGAGGCCATCAAGCTGTGCCCCAACAACCGTGAGATCCAGCGGCTGCTGCTGCGGGTGGAGGAGGAGTGCCGGCAGGTGCAGCAGCAACAGCAACAGCAGCAGCAGCAGCAGCAGCAGCAGCAGCAGCCACCCCCACTGCCAGCAGAGCCCGAGCCCGAAGCTCAGCACGAAGAGCTGTATTCTGTGCAAGACATCTTTGAGGAGGAGTACCTTGAGCAGGATGTCGAGAACGTTTCCATTGGCTTGCAGACAGAGTCCAGGCCAAACCAAGGGCTTCCCATCATCCAGAGCCCACCCCCATCCCCGGCTCACCGGGACTCGGCCTATATTTCTGGCTCACCCCTCGGCTCCCATCAGGTCTTTGATTTCAGGTCCAACAGCTCCGTGGGCTCGCCCACCAGGCAGGGCTACCAGTCCACATCTCCCACTCTATCTCCGACACACCAGAACTCCCATTACCGGCCCAGTCCTCCGCACACCTCTCCTGCCCACCAGGGCTCCTCGTACCGCTTCAGCCCACCTCCCGTTGGGAGCCAGGGGAAGGAATATCAGAGCCCACCGCCTTCTCCTCTTCGCAGAGGCCCTCAGTACCGCGCCAGCCCCCCCGCAGATGGCATGAGCGTGTACAGGTCGCAGTCGGGCTCCCCAGTTCGCTATCAGCAAGAACCCAGTGCCGTCAGCCCGCTCCCCGGCAGGCCCAAGTCCCCGCTGTCCAAAATGTCGCAGCGCTCCTTCCAGATGCCCCAGCTGCCTGTGGCCGTGCCGCAGCAGGCTCTGAGGCTGCAGCCTGCAAAAGCACAGATCGTGAGGAGCAACCAGCCCAGCTCAGCCGTGCACTCCAGCACCGTCATCCCCACCGGGGCGTACAGCCAGGTGGCCCACTCGATGGCCAGCAAGTACCAGGCGGCGGCGGGGGAGATGGGGGTCAGCCAGAGCAGGCTGGTGTACCAGGGCTCCATCGGGGGGATCGTAGGGGACAGCCGGCCCGTGCAGCACGTGCAGGCCAGCCTCAGTGCGGGGGCCATCTGCCAGCACGGAGGGTTGGCCAAGGAAGATCTCCCGCAGAGGCCGTCCTCTGCATACAGAGGGGGCATGAGGTACAGCCAGACACCGCAGATCGGCCGCAGCCAGTCGGCTTCCTACTACCCCGTGTGCCACTCCAAGCTGGACCTGGAGCGTTCATCCATGCCTTCTGGACAGCTCGGCTCTCCGGACGTGTCCCACCTCATCCGGAGGCCCATCAGCGTTAATCCCAGCGAAATCAAGCCTCACCCGCCGACCCCGAGGCCGCTGCTCCATTCGCAGAGCGTCGGCCTGCGCTTCTCTCCCTCCAGCAATAGCATCTCATCCACCTCCAACCTGACGCCCAACTTCCGTCCCTCCGCCTCGATCCAGCAAATGGAGATCCCTCTCAAGCCGGCCTACGACAGGGCATGCGACGAGCTGTCCCCGGTGTCCCCCACACAGGGGGGGTACCCCAGCGAGCCAGCCCGTTCCCGGACCACGCCGTTCATGGGAATCATTGATAAAACGGCTCGGACTCAGCAGTACCCCCATCTCCATCAGCAGAACCGGACCTGGGCCGTGTCGTCAGTGGACACTGTAATTAGCCCTACGTCTCCTGGCAATCTCCCCCAGCCGGAATCGTTTAGCCCGCCTTCTTCAATCAGCAACATTGCCTTTTATAACAAAACCAACAATGCACAGAACGGCCATTTGCTAGAGGAAGACTATTACAGCCCCCACGGGATGCTGGCCAATGGGTCCCGGGGAGACCTCCTGGAGAGGGTCACCCAAGCGTCCTCGTACCCCGATGTGAAGGTGGCGAGGACGCTGCCGGTGGCACAGGCCTACCAGGACAACCTGTACAGGCAGCTCTCCCGGGACTCCCGGCAAGGGCAGACATCCCCAATCAAACCAAAGAGACCATTTGTGGAGTCTAATGTGTAAGAGACGCTTGTTGGAGTGAGACCCTTATGTTTGCAGCACACACTTTCAAGCTTGATTTCCATGCATATTATTATTAATTATTATTATTATTATTATTTTTATTTCTCTTTGGTAGCGACATGACCACGTTTCTCCGGTACTTGGTGCGGTGGTCAGACACCATGCACGCTCTCCAGCCCTTCCATCCCCCAGCTGACTCTGAAGCCACCATCAGCCAAGCAGTACATTGCCCAATTCCAGCTGAGCTCCCTCTCTTGGCAGCTGCCAGCCAGGATATCCCAGTGTGCGGTACGGGGTAGGCCAGGAACAACCCCTGCGCTGCGGGAGGTAACCACGTCTTTTTCCAGGAGGCATTCGCATCCGATTTCCATTAGTTTCTTTTTGAAGTCTCAATGAGCTCTTACTGATGACAGTTTCCAGTGGGAACAGAGCAGGAGTCCCAGGAGCCTTTTCTGAGGCTGCATCTGCAGGCCGCCACGCAGCCGGGCCGTTCCCTGCCAGGCTCTCTCTTTGCTCACACAGAGCATCGTCTGTAGCTATGCACAGCATCCATCCTGCTTGCCCGGTGTGCAGAATTGCAATTGGAAATGTATTTCTTTAATTGCCGCTGGAAGGTCACCAGGTGCTTTGCTGCTTTGCCATCCAGGTGCCCTGATGTTGGTTTTGCGGGTGCTCAGAGATCGCATGTTCGTGGGCTGAGGGAACTGGGTTAGGAGTGGGAGCGCAGCTCCATCTCCCTGTTAGAAGGTGGTTGAGTCTCACACGTGGCACCACGTGTATCAGCAGGACAGCTGAACGTTGGGGTTTTCATTTGTTTCGGGGCTTTTTATGGTGTTCTGTCTTTTCAGCTAAGAAGGGGGGAAGAATTAGGAAGAATCCAAAGAGGAAACCCACAGTTTGTTTCTTGGATGGGATGCGTAACGTGGCACTGTGGCTCTGGGATGGGATGAGTCTGGTGACAAAAGCCACTCCAGGGTTGCAGGATCCATCTCAAAATCTTGGAAAGCGATTGCTCTGTTCTCTACCTATAGATGGAAGAGATGGTGCTTTGCTCTTTAAAGACCATCAGTTAAAAGAGAGAGATTTGTCATTTATTTGTGCTCTGTTTCGAGACATTTTTTGTGGTTTGGTTGTTTTCCTCTTATTTTTTGTAAATGAAACACAAGTCACATCAAGGCAGTGTGAAGAGCAGAGGACACTTCCAGAAACCTTTTTACTGAGTTTTTCAGTTGTTCCCTGGCATTTTGGGGGATGGACGGAGGGAGTTGTTTCCCAATGCTTCACTTAGTGCTGCTTGCTTAGTAATTTGCCTTTCCATTACCAAGGGCGATTGGTTGGACGAGTGATAAACCTGGAGCTTGTTTTAAAGCAAAAATAGTGCCTGCTGCCCACCACCAAGCCTCACTCATAGCAGCTCTTAACAGCAGTCATAGGACCGTGGGGTGGTTGGGTTGGAAGGGGCTTAACATCTCACCCTGCCACCAGCTCAGGTGCCCAGGGCCCCAGCTCTGGCTTTATGGGGCAAGAAAAGGATCTGGTGCTGAGCAGGAAGAGTGAGCGCAACCTCTTGATGTTTCCAAAGGGCTCCCCAAATCTGGATGTAGCTTGCAAAATGCCTTGAATCGAAATGCAGCGTGGGTTTGGAGCCAGGCTGTCCCCAGCAGTGGGCATGGAGCACCTCAGCCCAGGCTGGGCAGGGCAGGACCTTGTGTGTCACAGACACACCGAGAGCATCCTGGGCTTTTCCTCTGTGAGCTGTAGAAGCACTTGTGCTGTTGTATATTTGTCCAGGGCAGTGTTTGCATTGATGTTGGCTTGTTGCTTCTCAAGCACTGCTCAGCCCCGACCTTTGCTTTCTCACAGAGCTGGGGGAGCACCGCTTCTCTCCTTGAAAGCATCATGCTGCTGGGTGTCCCTCTTTTGGAAGCGGTTCTGCTTCGTAAGGAGAAAACCCCTTCCCCTCAGCGTTCCCGAGCAAGCAGCTTTCTGCCTTCAGTTGCTTCCTCCAATGGGAAAAGGAACCGAGCTCAGCCCCACTCCTCTGCCCAGCAGAGCACGCCCTTGGAGAGCTGCATGCACTGCACTGCGCTGCCCCGTGTCCCCCAGTGTCACCTCGGGTTTGTGAAGGTATCCTAAGGGAAAAAGAAAGCAGTTCTCCCCATAACCACACGCACGGAGGCAGCACTGGTGTAATGCAGCGCGCGGGTTTGTCACGATAGCGACTGTTGTGTTTTCACGGGATCCTTGCACTGATGCTTTTCCATCTGTCCTCTCTGTACGTGGGTGCACTTTACCGTTCAAATTCGTCCCTCTGATAAATACTGGATGTGTAAGCGTTGAGTTGTGTCCTCGTTAGGAAACAGCGAAGCAGCTCTCGTCTCTTGGTGTATTTTTCAAAAAAAAAAAAAAAAAAAAGAGAAAAAAAAACCAACACCAACCAACGAATTGTCATATTTCCAGCACAAGAACTGACTCTTGTACATAAGCATCGACAGGCAGAGGTGCTTTCAGACATAATGTCCTTTGCAGTGGCTTCAAGGCGCTTCCCCAGCAGTCCTCATCGGGGCGAGGAGCTGCCTCCTCCTGCCCACATCCCTGCTCACACAGGAGCAGAGGTCTGTGCACATTCGCAGTCCCATTGTGAAGTGCCCTCGTTGCTCTCATCCCTCTCTGCTGTGTCTTTGCTGCAGACCGCCGCGCTGCACTGTGCCTTCAGCTTCTTTTAGTAATCCCCATCCGGGCTCCTCGCATTGTGGGGTCCTTCAGGTGCACCGGGATCGTTGGCAGCCATCAAACCCTCCAGATTTGGCTTTCAGAGTGCGTTGGGTCAGCGGTGTGTGAGCACACACCTGTATTGAGCTGCAGCACCAGCAGATGTCCCTCGCACTCCGTGGAGCCGTGTTGCAGAGCTGCAAGCTCAGTGTGAGGCTGCTGCACCGCGCTCACGGTTCTGGTTTGTGCCCCAGTGTAGGTTCACACAGTTCTGGTTTGTGCCCTGGTTTGGAATCACACGGTTCTGGTTTGTGCCCCAGTGTAGGTTCACACAGTTCTGGTTTGTGCCCTGGTGTGGAATCACACGGTTCTGGTTTGTGCCCCAGTGTAGGTTCACATGGTTCTGGTTTGTGCCCTGGTGTGGAATTACACAGTTCTGGTTTGTGCCCTGGTTTGGAATGACATGGATCTGGTTTGTGCCCCAGTGTAGGTTCACACAGTTCTGGTTCATGCCCTGATGTGGAATCACACAGTTCTGGTTTGTGCCCCAGTGTAGGTTCACACAGTACTGGTTTGTACCCCAGTGTGCAGTCACACGGTTCTTTCTGTGCCCTGGGATGAAGGATGCTGCAGCGTGAGGTGGGGATAACTGCATCATGGGGTCGTGCTGTGCCCCTCCATGCTGGGCTTGACATTGGAGGGCTCTGACGGCCGTGAAGGACCGATGGAAGTGGTTTGGCAGAGGGAACGTGTTCCAAAGCTGAGGTCCTTGGGCCGCTGCCCACCCCGCGCCGCTTCACCCGCAGGGCTGAACTTTGTTAACAGGTTTTTTTTTTTGTCGTTTTTCTTTTCACAATCTCACGTGGCTGTAAAGAAAACCGCTTCGCTTAACAGTGTGTGTGCATAACGCCTGAGCCATATCTATTGGGGTTAAGGTCCTGAAAGCGGGGTGGTACGGAACGGCGATGCAGTCCCCTCGTACAAAAGCAGATGCGAATTCAGGGTTACCCAGAAGAAGTCTAGCTGAACCCAAGTGCCAGCTCCGCCTTACCTAGAGAAAAACAAGCAAGCCGCCGTGCCTGTTGGTTGCAGAGGAGGTCCTGGCTCACCCGGCGCGGCTCCTCGGTGGCTTCGGGCTCGGATTTGTCTTCGGGGTCTCCGATGACTCCCGGCCGCGATTCACGGTGTTCTGAGAAGGGCTGAGGGCACAGCAGAGCTCTGCAGAGAACGCCTTCGCTCCCGGCTGGTTGCGCTCCCCAACGCCTCTGGGGTGCGTTTGGACACAAAGCACAATGGTGAAAGTCAGTCTGCTTTTTTTTTTCTTTTTTTTTCCCAGATTCGTTTGAATAATTGCTGGATTTTCATTCAATCAAACTCTTTTTTCTAATCTAAAACCACTAAGGGCTCAATTCTTTAGCAAAGATGCGTTCGTGTCCAAACTCCTGACGGCAGCTGGATCTCACTGGAACTGCTACAGATCCAACCCGAGAGAAAACCAAGCTCACGGCGATCGTCACCGCCGCAGTGAACGGACACCGATGGGATCCGCCGCGTCCTCCCCTCCCGGCCACCGCCACGTCCCGCTCTCAGTGCCACGCCAGCTTTGCAAGAAGGACTTTTATCCCTCCTGGGAGAGCCCCACGGGAGGGCAGGTGGGCGCCGGGTCCCGGTGGGGCCGGGCTGGGTGGGCACCTCGGGGCCCAGGAGAGGCGGTGGCTTCGCCTTCGCTCCTCGCTGACCTACGGACTGGTGTGGACTTCCAGCGCCGCTCCTGCCCGGCGTTCCCTTTCCCATAGTGTTTGCATTCAGCGTTTTGTCTCTGTTTTCTGTCTTCACTTCCGAGAGGATCCGAGTTGGTACAGACCTGTACAGTTATGCACATTTTGTGATTTGTACAATCCCCTGGTTGCCATCCTTCGAGACACTTGCTGGGAAGATCTTTAAGACACTTAATTTTCCTTTAGCTTTTCTATAATTCCGATGTAAAGGACTTTTCTCTGTACAGTATATTATTCAGTGCATGTTCTGTTCTCTCTACCGATGATATATTGAACACCACACAGTTGTGACATTGTGCAGTGGGGAGAACAACCCCTGCGGACAGCGGAGGCCTTCGCCTCTCATGTATAAGGAAAGAAGAAAACATATTTTTTCCTTTGCTGTATTTGCTTGAGCAGAGTTTTCTTGTCTGTACATGTGAGCTGTGAGATAGATGTGAAAAGTTCAAAAGAATGCATTTCCCCCCTCACCCCGATGTATACAGATTGTAATCTGTACAATGAAAACTGTATGTATGAAAAAAAAAAACAAAACAAAACAAAAAATGTACTTATTTATAAATGGTTAACACTTGGAAACTTTGGACTGATGGTTCTTCACAACCTGACATGGATGATTCCCAAATGGCATTAGGCGTGGGTAGGACCAACCTAGCTCTGCCCATCCCGGGGCAATGGGAAGTGGTTTGGGGTACCCGAAATGAGTGCTGGTGGGAGGCGAGGTTAGCTGCAAGTATTTATTAAGGCGACACATTGCACAAGAGGGGAGAACATCTCGAACACGACGACGTCACATCGCACCCACGTGGCGTTGCTCGGAGGGAACTTTGGTGGGCGCAGCCCTGCAGGGTGCGGGGTGAGAGCACAGAGATGTTGGTGATGGGACACTCCAATCTGCTGTCTGCACGGAGCTGGGAGTGGGCTTTGGATGTTGGCAGTGGAGAAACGCTGAGGTCGGGCTGAGCCTGGGGACACTGTATGCAGTGGCACCTCTGTCCACATGTAAAACAGGGGATGCAGAGGGAGCTCTGCTCACCAACACTGGGCACGGAGCTGGGGCACACGGACATCCAACATCCACCAGGACCAGGTAGCTGGGGGCATGGCTGGGGGCCTCACTGGCTGCCCCTGGGGCTCTCACTCTCCGTGAGGGTCTTGAAGTCCATGGAGAGGGCCATCTCCTCCGCCAGCGGCGCCCGCTTCCAGTCATCCCGTGTCAGCACGTAGCCCACCACCAACCCAAAGGCCACCAGCAGCAGCCCCAGCGTGTTGGCCAGGACTCCCTCGGGGACAAAGTGGCTGTAGGAGTCCCTGTGGGTGCAGACAGGGACACTCGAGTTTTGTGGCATGGGTGACCATCCCTACCAGGGCTGGAACCTCCCTCATCATCATTTTCCTCTTCCTGGAGGAAGCTGAGGTGGCCCCACAGCCGGGTACAGGCACTGGGAAGGGTCCTTTGTCCCCAAATCAGAGCAAGGAGTGAGGCTGCTTTGCATAGAGACCCTACAGGCAGCCTGGCCCCGCAGCTGGGTGGGCTTGGAGCTTTCAGGGACATAGGGCATCCCTGCATCCTCCCAGCAAGTGGGCAGAGAGGTTTTCGGGGGAAACCTGAGCTTCCTAGGGAGGTTATGCATGCAGCTGGCTGCACAGTGGTCGCACTGATTGTATTCCCCATGAGGACCAAAGGAAAAAAACTGCGGCAGGATCCCAGCCCCTATTAAACAGCATCTGGGAAGTGACTCAGCAGCTCCACAACTCAAACCCTCAGGAGATGATTCACAGCCACAGAACCACAGCCTGGGCAGGGGCCCCATGGGCTGGGGCAGAGCAGCCCTTCGTGGAGGTCTGTGGGCTACAACCCGCCCATCACACACCTGATGTTGAAGAGCAGCATCTCGGTGATGCCCAAGAGACAGGTGGCGATGGAGAAGGCAAAGAGGGCGATGCCAAAGAAGACGTGATGGGGTTTGTAACGGCCACGCAGCGAGAAGGACACGCCAGGCACCAGGAAGAAGCTGCAGCCCAGGAGCCACTGCAGGTTATAGGGGCATCAGAGGGTGCTCAGCCCTACAGGCAACCAACCCAGAGCTCCCCATGGGCTGCCAGCACTCACCTGCAGGAGGTAGAGCACAAAGGCAGCCATCCCGCACCAGCTGTGCAGGCTGTACATGTTGGAGATGCCCTTGGCACGGTGCGACTCAAAGACGGCCACGAGGCCTAAGGAGAGGAGCCCATCAGCACTGGGGTGGGGGCCCCATTCATCGCCCCCACCCTCAGCACCCACCAACGAGGGCGATGAGCAGTGCCAGGCCGTGCAGCAGTGCGTGCAGCGCTTTGGTCGAGCGCCTGGCCTCGTTCCTGAACACCCGGTACACCAGGAGAGCTGATGGAGAGAGCGCGGTGAGCAGCGGGGTCATGTCCATGGGCCCCCACCTCCCTGGGACCCCCCCACATCCTTGGGCCCACCCTGTATCTCCCTGAGACTCCCACATGTCCCTGGGACCCCCCACATCCTTGAGCCCACCTGGGGGGCTCCCCCAACTCGCTGGGACCCCCATACCTCCCTGAGACCTCCATGTGTCCCTGGAATCCCCCCCATCCTTGGGCCCACCCTGTATCTCCCCCACATGTCCCTGGGATCCGCCACCTCCATGGGATCCCCACATCCCTGGACACACTCCATAACTCCCTGGGATCCCCACCTCCTTCTCACACTCATACATCTCTGCCCACCCCCCCCCCCCCCACTCCGTGGGATCCCCACATCTCCCTGGGTCCCCCCCACATCCCTGGGAACCCCAACCTCCCCAAGGATACCCACCTCCCTAGGACCCCCCACATCCCCACATGCCACTGGGCCCACCCCATATCTCCCTGGGACCCCCCACATCTCTCTGGGTCCCCCCCACATCCCTGGGAGCCCCAACCTCTCCAAAGCCCCCCACCCCGTCTTGTTCTCCCCCACATCCCTGAGACCCCCTCCCACATTTCCCTAGATCTTCCCACCCACTCAATCAGCCATCCTGGTGGCACTGGGGGGCTTCCACCCTTGGGGGCTCTGGATGCCGACACAGCCCCCACTCACCGTCCCCCTGCAGGAACACCATGCCCAGCACCATGCAGAGCGGATGGGCGTTGAACTGCAGCGGGCTCTGCCAGGACACACCACCCCGGTAGCGACCCAGCCACGCTCCCGTGGCCGCCAGCAGCGTCAGACCCAGCAGCTGTGACACTGCCACGTAGGCTGAGAGCCCAGCGGGGCTGGAGGATGGCAGGGCACCGTCCATGGTGGTCTGCGGGGACACAGCGAGGGCAGCCAGGCCCCGACGGGGCCCACCCTGCCACGGGACCTGGATGCTTCCTGGAGCCACCACGTCACCTGCAAAGGGTGGCACCCAGCTGCCACGACACGCCCAGCCCTGCTGGCTCCGGTCCCCACTGTGTTCCTGTCCCCATGCTCCCATCCCCGAACTCCCCACCCCAAGTTCCTGACCCCTCTGTGCTCCTGACCCCAAGCTCCTGACCCCTCTGTGCTCCTGTCCCCATCCTGTCCCCAAACTCCTCACCCAAGCTCCTGATCCTGCTGTTCTCCCCTCCCCATTCTCCTGACCCCTCTGTGCTTCTGACCTTTCTGTTCACCTGTCCCCACTCTGCTCCTTACCCCATGCTCCTGATCCTGCTGTTCACCTGACCCTGAGCCCCTGACCCCACTCTGCTCCTGTCCCCAGGATCCCATCCCTTAACTCCTGTCCCCTCTCTGTCCTCCTTCCTCTGCTTCGTCTCCTCCCCATGCATCTGTTCCTGTTCTGCATTAGAAGGAAGTTTTTCACTCTAAGATAGGTGATGCACTGGATCAGGTTGCCCAGAGAGGCTGTGGATGCTCCATCCCTGGAGGCATTCAAAGCCAGGCTGGATGTGGCTCTGGGCAGCTCTTTTGTTTGGTGACCCTGCCTACAGCAGAGGGTTGAAACTGCATCATCTTTGAGGTCCTTTTCAACCCAAACCATTCTATGATTCCACGATTCTCCTGTTCTCTCCACCCTGCCCCCACCTCAGCCCTCCTGTCCCTGTATGTCTGCTGCTGCCTCCAGCCCTCACACCACGTCTGTTCTGCCCCATTTCTCCTGCCCCAGCCCTTCAGCTACATCCACTCTCCCACCCCATCCTTCCGTCCCAATTCCTCCCCTTCTCACTCCCTCCCAATCCCCATCCCCTTCTCCATCCCTCCACGCCACCTTCCGCATCCCTCCCCACCACATCCCACCTTCTCACCCCCACCCCACAGCACCCCAGAAAAAATGAAAGCAGTTCAGGGATGAGTGATGCTACTCGGGGTCCCCACTGCACTGAGTGGCCAAAGCAGACGACATTGGGGACAGGGACTGGGGGGGACACACCACACTGATCATGCTCGCAGCCCTTGAGACCCACCTGCAGCCGTTTTGTGCCGGGTTATCAGAAGGGATCCACCAGCACAGCCACTGCTCTGCTCCCCAAGTCACAGCCCCAGGGCCACCTCTGTCCCTGCCCGTTCTGCGCAGCGTCTGGGGCCGGGCTGTGACAGACAGACCAACAGTGCTGCCAGGACCGGGGGGGGGAGGGAGGGGGACAGGAGGGGGGTATGCATTAAGACCACGCACACACTTTATTCCCAGCCACCTTTATTGGATCAGCCGGATAAGTGGGTTAAGGGAATTGGTTTATCCCATTAGGTTTCACTGCAAATGTCGCCTGCCCGCATCCAGCCTCAGCGCCCGGGGCCATGGAGGCTCTGGGGGATGCAATGGGGACAGGGTGAGGGGGTAGGAGAGGCAGCAAGATCTTCTCTCCACCACGCAAAGCCCCCCCAGAACCCTGGGAACTGCCTCAAATTGACACCTACAGAATCCTGTCCTCCCCCATTTGGCCTCAAGGTTGTCAAAAAAAAAAAACCAAAACACCGAGATGTCATCATTCAGAACTCAAACGCCAGCTGCAAACATCTGGGCGTGAGGGGGCAGCCTGGTCCCCAAACACCATCAGATCTGCAGGTGGCCCCTTAGCCATGGAAAGAACAAGTTTACAGCCACCACCCAGCACTGGGGTGACAAGCACCCCCACAGCAGAGCAGCAGGTCAGGCAAATCAGTCCCCCCTGCAAATATTACCCCCCCCCCCCCCCGAAATGGTGGAGTTTCCCCCTGCCACTATGTCCTTCCAGCATCTCCCAATCCCCCCCCCACCCCAGGCAAACCTGGTGTCATTCAGAGCAGGGGAGGTTCTTTGCTTATCCCCCTCCACGTGCTGTGCTGGGGGGGTATGTGTGCACCTCCTCACCATGGCCTCTGCCCAGAAGTCCCCCCAAATCCCTGGGGAGGGTTTGGGGTTCCCTTGGGGGATCCCTGGGGCTACAGGTTCACACTGCACGATGCATTTCCCCTCCCTCCCCCATGCCCCCCTGCTCTTACCTGCGGGTGCAGCCAGCACCAGGCCCAGCGGTGGCAACGTCTGAGCTAGGGACAAGGCCACTGCGTTGGCAAGGCAACGGCGCGATGGCAAGGCGAGGGGGGGCTGCAACCCCCCAGCATCACTGCAGACCGAGGGTGCCATGGCAGCAGGCGGGGAGGTGGCAAAATGGGGTGGGAGGGGGGATCTGTCACAGCGTAGGGACAGCCCCCAAGGCTGTACATCACCACAGTGTGACCCCCCCAAACTGCCAGCCCCTGTCCCTCCCCCACTACCACTGCTCCCAGGGGACACAGTAACACCCCCGGGTTCACCCCCACCCAGAGCTGCCCCAACCCCACACACAGCCCCGGTACAGAGGACACCACATCTTCATGGCTTGTTTTTCATTCGAGCAGTGCTGATGAGGGACGTGCGTGGGTTTAACGTAATTACCTCCTGCTAATCACCCGCACCCATATCAGCAGCACCAGGGGATGTTTTGGCAGGGCTGATGGTAAGGGTGGGTGTGAGGGCTGATGTGGGGGGGCACATCCCTGTGTCACCCTCCCAGGGTCCCCACGTTTGTGTGGTGTCCATCGCACAGTGCCACTAGATGTCACCAGGAGCTCGCAGTACGCAGCATCCCCACGCCCCAAGGGACCTGCAGCACCCTCTGGTGCCGTGGGACCCGGAGCACCCAGTGACACGGGGCACTATGGGACCTGAAGGACCTGGTGGGATCTGGAGCACACAAGGACTTGTGGGATCTGGTGGGACCTGCTGGGATCTGGAGCACCCGAGGACCTGATGGGACCTGGGGCACCCAAGCAGCTGGAGGACCCGGTGAGACCTGGTGAGAACTGGAGCACCCAAAGGAGCTGATGGGACTTGGTGGAACGTGGTGAGACCTGGGAGCAGCTGAAGACCTGAAGGACCTGGTGACACCGAGTGGGACCTACTGGGACCAGTAGCACTTTCCACCTGCTGCTGTGCTGTGGGGAGCACACCCCGGAGGTTCAACAGAGCTGACGTCCCCATTCCCAGTGGAAACTCATCACCCTAAAAGCAAAGCCTGCTCCCTGCTCCAGGGCAGAGCCTCATGTGCTGCAGCCCTGAGCTCTCATCCCTGTGAGAATGACTGCAACCCTGGGCACGGGGACACTGCAGCTTGCAGCAGCATTATCTCTGCAAAGCAATTGAAAACATGTCAGTAGTTCTGCTGGAAGTTCAGCAAATCTGCCTGCCCAGCCACTAGCAGTTACAGTGGGATGCTGAGGTCATCTTCCAAGTGCCTCCTGAATGCAGAGTTGTGGGTACCAGCTGCCTCACAGGAGCCCTGTGCCAGTGTCTGACCACACTCAGGATAAAAACGTTTCTCCTACAGCCCCATGTGAGCATCCCCTGGCACAGCTGTATGCTGTTCCCACTCATTGTGCCACTGGTGACCAGGGAGCAGAGACCAGGCAGCCCAAGGGCCTCCCACCCAGAGGTGTTGAACACATCCAGCCCTATAGTGCAGCCTTGGGAGCATCACAGATCCTCACTCACTGCAAACCCTGAGGCTCTTCCACTGAACCCTCTGACATGCAGCAAACTGCCATAGCAAACACCCCCCCCACACACTTCCATGAGCCCACGTTGGCTGTGACAACAGCTTTGCTCTCTGAGTGCCTTCCACCGTCCCCAGAACACCTTCCCCACGAGTTCCCCGCCTGGCAGGGCTACAGCTCCCAGTAGCAGATGGTGGGGATAACACTGGCTGGCATCCAGCTGGCAGGAGCCTCTCCAGACCTTTGGTAAATTGTTTGGGTAAATGGTTTACCAGAGATAAACTCAGCCATAAAACCCACCATAAAACGCAAACCTTTAGCCACTGGGCTGCCACTGGTGGCAGGGGTCAGCAGGGCTTTGGGACAGAGCTGAAGGAGGGTTTCCTCTCCCGTGGATGGGCTGAGACCTTTGGAAGTGCCTGGAAAGGGAAGAGAGCTGGGGGCTTCCTTCAGGAGAGCTGGAAAGATGGGATGGGATGCTCCACCTTCCTGCTAAGAGCAGCAGTGTTTTAATATGGAATCATGGAATCACAGTGGGCTTGGCTTGGAGGGGACCCTCGAGCCAGGTGTCCCTCACCAGATCAAACTGCCCAGTGCCTCATCCACAGCCTTGAGCACCTCCAGGCAACACAGCAGAGCATCCTCACAGGTGTTCATAGCCACGCAGCAGCCCACAGCCCTGCAGAGCTGAACGTGCATGGCTGCTCATCTCATCCACACACTGGGGACAGACCTGAGGCCATCGGTCCCTTGCACCCATCAGGAACGGGGGACACAGTGGTGGCAATGTGGGGACAGCCCAGCCCCTGCCACCACCCCTGCAGGCTGTTTGTAACAGGCTCTTTAATTAGCGACGGGGACATCATGGCTTTATTAAATCTGCCTGTAATGAAACCATCCCTGTGCTGCTGGAGTGACACTGTCCCCAGTGGTCCCCTCCGTGCTTGGGTCCCAAGGACCACCAGGAGCCCCTCAGATCAATACCTTGTGTTGAAATCAGCACTTCCCCCCCCCCCCCCCCCCCCGCTGCCCCCTCCTCTCTTCCCTCCACCTGAGATTATCCAACTACCGTTTTGCTGATCTAACGCATCACTGGTGGGTTGTTTCATGATTTTCTCCCCCTAAATCAACTTTTCATCGCTTCAGAAATGCTAATGGGCAGGATGCATCCCCGAGGAGCAGCTGCAGGAGCACAGCTGCCGAGATTGGGTTTGTCATTTAACGCGAGGGGAGAAAAAATGCTGTTTCAAGGGGTGGTTGGGTGCAAATCCAATGGGTTTTGGGATCTGGGAGCTCAGAACCCCTCCAGCACATGGAACCCCTGCACTGACTGCCTCTATAAACCCCCCATTTCCAGGGGTCCCATCGATTCCCATTGGGATTCTGCTCCCCCCCAACCTGGGGCTCAGAGCGAAGGGCACAGATACCCGTTTTGTTGCCAGCAGCAATTAAACCTCCTTCTCCTCACCGGGAGCACAGTGCTGTGATAAGATCTGTGCAGCAAGGCACTCACACTCCATCTCTTTCAGGAGAGGCTGAAGGCTCGTTTATAGGGATTTTAATAGCTGCCTGGATAAACAGCGGCGATAACCCTCACCGGACGCACAGCAGATGATTAATGCTCCCGCAGCAGTCACGCTCACTTGCCTTGTGGCTAGGATTGTTTTGTGTTATTAAGGAACAGGGGGTGGGGAGAGGAAAAAATGTGGACTCTGCCACATTTTATTGGGTTGATGCATAGGTGTGGAGGGAACACAGAGATCTCCTCCATCACACTCCGCCTCAGTGCTTGGCCAGTGGGGAATGGGGATGGAGGGTGAGGGATGAGGGATGGAAGTTGAACGATGGAGGACAAGAGATGAGGAATAGATGACAAGGGATGAGGGATGGAGGACACTGGATGAGGAACAGAGGACAAGGGACAAAGAGTAGATGATTTCTGGCTCTCAGTTCTTGCCCCATAGTGCTCCCACGGAGCTGCCTGTTAGGGTCTAGCATTGATGGACAGCTCTCCCAGGCTGTTGTCATCATTCATGGGCTTTCATGCCCTCTGCGTGCTGCCTTCTGGGGGGACCTGCAATGTCACAGTCTCAGGTTGTTGGGGCTGGTCCCAGCCCAGGGGATCGAGCTGGAGGAGCTCCCATAGTGGAACCAACATGTGCACCTCCTTCTCATCTCCACCCATCCCCACCAGGCTGTTTGGTGCCACAAAGGCAGGTGAGCACGTGGTCGCTCTGGTGTGTCCCCTCTCATGCCACCAGCCATAAACATGTGTCCTATGGCCAACACGAGACAGGAGGCGTTGTCAAAGGCAGGGCTGAAATCTTGCTGATGTGGAGCATTTCTGCTGTGTTCAGCCCCAACAAATGCTGACTGTGCTCTTCTGGTGTTATGGGGTGGCTGTTTTGATGACAGAGCAAGCTCACTGCCAAGCACCACACCCCAAAACAGGGGAGAGGGGGTACTCTGTGTTTTAAATAGGCCTCCTAGCCTGGAAATGGCCAAAAACCCCTCAGCCAAGATATTTTGCTGATGTCCAACAGTGCTCTGATGTCCCTGCCAACCTGCCCCCAAGCCTAGCTGACACATCAGGACTGCACAACCTGAGCCATCCCGTAATGCCAGAAGTGCTCAAATCCTTCTGGACCAGGATTGCAGTCACTGCTGTTCTTAGCTTGCATCGGCTGCAGTGCTTGTCCCCATGGTTTGTCATCATTTTAGCACATGCAAGTCCAAAACAAACTGCAAAAAGACGTGCTGCCACGTTTCGTATTTTGCAGGATGATAAAAGAGCTGTTGAGACGAAGAACTTGGAGCAGTGATGTTTTCCCTCTCCCTCACAGCGACGTCACAGCTTCTGGAAAAGCAGCTTAGCGAATTATGCGCTCTGATAATTGATTGAATTCATCAGTAAATAAAGCAGCATCATTTAAAGCCACGGTTTGGAGCAGTAGGAAGAATTCTCCAGGCAGGGTTCCCACCATCCATGGTGCCCACAAAACCACAGTGGTGAGGGAAATGAACACACGAGGGTGCACACCCAAAATAAAGGTCTTTTTTCAGGTCAACCCCACAGCAAACCCATTCCCTCCTTCCCAGAAGCACTGAAATTGCTCAAGGGTTGGGATGGATCAGATGGGAGTTCTGAATGCTCTGAGAAATGTGATGGGAAAGACAAAACGGAGATTTTAATGACAGAAAAGGAAGATGGGATTGGTCATCCCTGGATGGAGACCATAGGGTGGGTGTACATCCACCACAATCCCCAGATCTCCCCATCCAGCACTGGGGACATCCCTAAATTCCTCCTCTTTCGCACACCTCCCACCACATGGCTATCAGTGCTGATTCCTTACAGATCTCCTAAGAAATTTTTGCTTTCAGACTCCTTATTTCTTACTTCTGTGGGTCTCCAGGCCAGGAGCTCATTTCCCATCACTGCCCCTCTCTCCCCAGGGCCGCGTGTTGGGAGGTTAGGTGAGTCAGGCAGCCAAAGAGCTCACTGAAGAGGATGAAAGCAAACAGTCCTCCCTCCCCAGCAGCATCCTGCCCGGGGCAACATGCTGAGGGGATATCTGAGATGTGGGATATCTGAGATTTGGGGGGATACCTGAGCCATTCTCATCCCGTTTCCTCCATCAGTCCTCCCCAGGGCTCTGTGCCCGGCACCAGAAACCGCTGCCCGTAGGTGCCTCCACCAGCACACACATGTCCACACACACGTGCTGTAGGGAGGGGGAGGCTGCTGGTTGCAGCTTTTGATGGAAATGTGAGCGGATGGGAAGCATCCTCCCAACTGGAGCAGCCGTCGGGGACATGGCATCTCACCCAGGAGCCCACGTCACCCCGCAGCCCCGCGGCTGCTCGCGGTCCAGCATCCGTCTCCGTGGCAACACATCGTGTGCATCCTTCAATGTCCCTCCAGTCCACGTCTCAAACAGCCCTGGGTACCCCATAAATTGGGGTCCGAATGAGTCCCTTATCATCCATTCCAGCACCACCCAGATTGCAATGGGTGTGGGGGTCCCTCTGCACCCATGGGTGTCCTGTGGCAGCACTGAGGCACTGACTCACATCTCCAGACTCGCATCCATCCCGTTCGCTTTCCTGGATCACAGCTCCTTCCAGCACTGCCCCGTGTCTGATTTAGCTGGTGATCTTTAGGATGGGATGTCACCAAGTTGGGGAATGCAGTCACACTGCCCAACACAGCATCCCATAGCAGCAGCAGCACTCAGAAGGATCTTGAGTACATCGATCACCGCAAGCTCTTCCCCATGGAAAAAGGCTCCAAACTGCCCCTGTTGGAGTCAACCATACTATGGAGAGGTTGCAGAGCCCATTTCAGCCCCAGTCCTGGCCCAGCAGCTGGGAAAACCCCTCCCCGGTGTGGCAGGGAACAGGGGGCCGGCACTTCTCAGGAAATCTCCATTCATCAGCGTTTGGTCATCAGCCAAATTGGAGCCCAACCAACCATTTCCCCAACTTCCCAGGGAAGTTTCCAGGGACACACGGCCGACTGGGAGAAGGGAGGGCAAGGGAGGGGCAGGTGGGTGTCGTGGTGTCCGGGCTGCAGGCACTGCTGATCCCACTGGAGGACCCAGGACCAGTGGAGGCGATGAAGGTTTTGTGGATGCTCACATCAGGATGTGGTGTGGTCGGGAAGCTGTGATTCTTGGAAGGGGTTTATTGATGTCAGGGGCTTGTGGACTCCTGAATTCCTTCTTTCTCTTTTGGAAGTGGTCCTCTGCATCCCATAGATGCCCAGTAAGAGGATTCGTCCCTTGACAAATTGCTGTGATGTCTCCATTGGATCACCATGGCTGTGTTCAGAGTGCAGAGAGGTCAAGTCAAAGAGTTGCCCCCATTCCCTCACTTAAAATCTTCCCCCTCCGTGATGGGTGTCCACAGGGAGGTGATGTGGTCAGTGGGATGTGGTCAAACCAGGGCCAGAGCTCAGCCCGGGCACAGCTCCCAGGGCTGGGACCAGACCTCAGGGAAAAGGGATTTATTTAATTACAAAAAATAAAAATAAAAATAAATCAATAAAATAAATAAATAAAAACCAAAGAAACGAACAAAACAAAAAGAAAAAGAAAAAACAAACCACACGAAACATGCTATCAAGCTCACAAAAACGGATCTGGTTTCCATTTGGAAAGAACTTTTTGTTACTCATTTGTCATCAGCTTAATTCCCCGAATCCAAACACTCGGGATGGGATGGGATTTCCTACACAGGCAGAAGAAACACTGCTTTGCTCAGAAAAAAATGAGGTTAGGCCCAGGGGAGCCGGGCTGAGAAGCTGTGGGTCACTCTGGGATGTCCACGGTGGGGTTCCTATGCCACCGTGGTGGGAGAGGCCGGGGGACAGAGCCAGAATGGGACAGACCCCGCAGCCTCCCACCCCGCTCTCCCAGCCTTCCTCCTGCTTTATTTTCATTCCCACCCTTCCCTCAATTCTTCTCCCTCTTCCCTTCCGACCCCTTCCCCTTCCCTTTGGCACGGCCGGGAGCCGAGGGGACTTTGCACCCCAAGGGCAGCTCTGTCACCCCCGCCGCTGTGCAGCCCAAGGGCGAGAGCAAAAATGCTCGCTTCTTATCGGCGAGGAGAGGCAGGCACGGTGGGCAGGGTTAAGGCTGGCTTATAAGCAGGCGGCAGCGTTGGGAAGCTCCCTCGCAAGGCTCCAGGCTCAGCTCCCACCACGATGCCCGCAGCTCTGGGGCTGCTGCTGCTGCCGTGGCTCAGCTCGGTGGGTGCCCTGCAGCCGGGGCTGGAACCCCCCCAGCTCGACCCCACCGAGGCTGGGGCCGTTCTCTTTGCCGATGCCTACAACAGCACAGCGGAGATCGTCCTCTTCCGAAGCGTGTCGGCCAGCTGGGAGTACAACACCAACCTGACGGCTGCCAACGCTGCCCTGCAGGTGGGTGGTGGGATGGGGACATCGGGGGGGGGGGGGGGATGCTGCTGGCTGGGGGTCCCCTTTCACCCCCCCCCCCCCCTTTTCCTTCCCATAGGTTTCTTAGTGCCCCCAAGGTGCAGGCTCAAAGCCTGGGGATTGCAAGGTTTTACCCCAAAACTGTCCCTCTGGAGAGCCCGCAACACCACAGCCCTGATCCCTCGGCAGCCTGGGTTTATTTTTAGAGGTGTTTCCCTATTCTCAGCACCTTTCACTTTCCTGCCCCCCCCCCCCCCTCCCCTCCCACCCCCCCCTGTCCTTCCCAAACCGGGGTCGGGTGTCAAATGTCCCTGTCCCTACCCCTTCCTCCATGTCCCTGGCACCGTGCTGTGCCAGAGCCCCGAGCGTGAACACACAGCAGGATGGCAGGGGGCATCATCCTGTCAGCCCTGTCCCATGGGGGCAAAGCTGGCTTTGGGGACACACTCCAAATGTGGGAAATGCGACATGTGCCCAGCTGGTGCTGGCAGATCCTTATGGGTTCCCTGCAGGTGTGGCTGGGGGGGGGGGGGGGGGGTTGACATGCACTGGAGCTGGGACATGGAGCTGCACGGCTGTGCCTGGCGTCCTGCTCTGCGTGGGCATTCCCCTAAATGTTGTCGGATGAGGGGACCCACTGTGGCCACAGTGCGGGGACACAGACGTGGCATGGGGACAGGGACACGATGTCACAGCCACAGCACAGAGCTACACGTGTCACCCCATACAGCAAATTGGACACGGGGTCAGCACAACCCATACGTGACCAACTTGTGTTTGGGGACCTGAGTGTCACCTCTACGCTGTCACATAGTCCCAAGTCCACCCGGCAGCCTGTGGGGCAGGGACATACACCATGTGCTGCTTTGTCAGTCTTTACAGGGCACAGCAGGGATGGGATGGGGATAAACGTTACCAGAACTGCTGCCAGGTTGGCAGGAAACCCCGAGTGCCCCCTCCGACCTCTTTGGGTGAGCTGACGTGAGGTCTGGTGTTAATAAATACCTGAGGATCATAGCTGGGCACTCGCTGTGATGTCAGTGCACCTTGAGCCAGCCCAGCTCCCTTCCCAGCTGCTCCCAGATGGTTTTGGGGGTGAGAGGGGGAGACAGGGAGAACTTTGCTGGCTGCTGTGCCCAAAGTTGTGTCCTCCATGGGAGATGCTCTCAGTAACTTGCAAAGTACCCTGCACACTGCTTGCCCAATTCCAGTGCAGCATTACCCAAGGCAGAGATGGAGAGGAGGGGATCTAGCCCCTGATAACAGCCCATCAAAGGGACAGCAGGGACGTGAGGCGTGTGACTGGGAGACTGAGCACCAAAGGGTTCACAGGGTGACCCAAAGGCTGAATGTAAGGGGGATCTGGTGAACCCTTGGGCCAGGTAATCCCCACTCAGCCATGAGCACAGAGGGGCTGAGCCAGGTGTGGGCTCCCCCAGGACCTGGAGCCAAAGACGTGAGATGGCCCAGGGAACAAAGTGACACTGGGGAGCAGCAGCCTTTGGCCATGCAGGGATGAGCAGAGGGATCCTGGAAGAACAGAGGGGTCTGTGGGTGTAAGAGCCTGCAGCCTCAGCTTGCTCTGCTGGAGCTGTCAGGAGAGTTTAGGGCATGATTCCTCTGACCAAACACAGGCAGCTGCTCAAGAAGATGAAACACAGCTGGGCTCTGTCTTCTGGCTCAGAAACAGGGTGCAGGAAGGGATCAGATCTCCCTCGTGAGCCTCCACATGTAGTGGGGTAACTCCCGTGGCTGAAGGGCTCTCGCTGCAAGGTGTCCCCAGGGCTGACGAGTCCCAGAGTGGTGTCCCCAGAGTAAGGCTGCAGGCACTGGAATGTCTCAAGGATGGCACCTGGGTCAGCTTCAGGCATCTCCCTCCCTGACCCAGGCCACCTCCAGCCCAGCCATGCTGCAACTCCCATGCCTGCAACTGCAACTTCCATTCTCCCAAAGGAATGCGGAGATTAAACATAAACAACCCAGGCTTGTTGGAGCCAGGCTGGAAATGCCACAAGTAACAGCTAATGAGCTCCAAAAATCACTCTGGGATGGCACAGGACAGGCGTTTTGCATGTTCTTATTGCTCACTGCCCAGGCTGGGGTGCTCCCCAAAAAATCGGTGTTTGCAGGCTGGATTCATGGATGTTACTGCCTGCAATGTGCCTCTTCCCAGAAGTGTGGCTGCAGCTCCAGCTGCCTAAATAAATCCCACAGTGAAGGAGCTCCTGCTGTCCCACGGCCTGGGAAGGGAGGTTGGGGCTGGCAGGGCTGGAGGTTGGAGATGGTGGAAGCCCCAGTGGTTGTCCACGTGGCATAGACACCCCATCTCTGTGCCCCCATCCCATCCAAGCCACTACAACACCTCCAAAACAGCCTCAAAAGCCACCTCCTCTTCTGCAGCTGTGGATTCAGCTGGAAACTGCTGTCTCTTTCTATAAATGTCACTTGGGGATGTCTCTGTCTGTCCCCACATGTCCTGTGCCCTCTGGCTCGCACAAACCCTCGTGACACTGCATGTGGTGGCACGTCCCTCTCTGTGCAGGTTGAGGCATCGCTGGAGGAGCAAAACTTCACAGAGGCATGGGGGAAGAAAGCCAAAGAGCTGTATGGCAACATCTGGAGCAATTTCAGTGACCAGCAGCTGAAGAAAATCATTGGCTCCATCCAGACCCTGGGGCCCTCCAACCTGCCCCTGGACAAACGGCAGCGGGTAGGTGATGCATTGGTGAACCCCTAGAGATGCTTGCATGCTGCCAAGCCCTCTGAAAGCACTTTTTCCCTGAGCATCCAGACCCCTCTGCTGGCCCTTCGTTGTGATTTGGAGGGATGTTTCAAAGCGGGGAAGTGATGGAGGGGACTGATAGGATCTGTGGTTCCCCCTCCTTGGGGAAGCACATGGCTGGTATCAGTCCCTACCATCAGTGCAGAGCTACCTGCAAGGAGGAGCTGGAGATTTCCTGCTTACACTGAGCAGATGTGGGTGTGCCCTGGATACCATCCAACCCATGCCCATGGCTGGGGGCCAGCTGGCTCAGCTGGACACAGCCCAGCACCAGGGACATCAGGATTGCCTGAGCCTTCGCTAGTCCTGAGCTTGCAGCTTAAATGCAAGTAAAATTCTCCGCGTGCAATATCTGTGCATCTCTGCTGGCTCTTGGGTCACCCCTCCACTGCAACACCACTTGGTTTGCAAGCCCACTGATACAAACTCCATAGGAGCAGCTTTGGCCCCGGTTCCTTCCTGGAAATCTATCCCTGATAACAGAAAGCATCACATCTCCCCACACATCATCCGCATTTCCCCCTGCCCGCGCCCGCTGCCGTCATCCAACACCACCCCCCCCACCCTCCCTGAGCAGAGGAATGGGGGCAGAGAGAGGGACGGAATTTCCTTCCCTGGGAATGAGCTCCCTGGGCAGGTTCCAGGAAACCTCCCGTCGCTATTGTTTGCTGTTCTTGAAGTTTGGAGAAATAAATACCCTTTCCTCCTCCGGCTCCTTTTCTTTTTTTTTTTTTTTTTTTTTTTTTTTTGCCCATTCTGATTAACAGTCCGTTCTGTCTGATGAAGGGCGTTATAAATAGTCACGCTCTGAGACGTGGAGAGGCTCTGCAAGCAGCTGTGTATGGGCTGTCTGTCCCAGAGAGCCTCCACACAATGGGTGCAGAAATGATGCTCACCTCCCCCAAAATTCTGTAGTACAAACGCACTGGGTCCTCTTCTGGACACACTCGTGTACTCCAGAGGTGGGAATTCTTTGTACATCCCTTCTGTGAAGCCGTTCTCATCCCCTTCCATCCCCAATGCCTTTTCCTTCCCCACAGTACAACACCATCCTGAGTGACATGGACAAAATTTACTCCACGGCCAAGGTGTGCCTTGACAATGGGACCTGCTGGGATCTGGAGCCAGGTACAGATCTTCCTCATCCCTGTCCCCTGCCTTCCAATGAGCACACCCAGTGTGCTCTGATCCCCAAATCCCCGGTGGGCTGTGCTTGAGAGGGTCCTGGTTCATGTTCATGGGGTTGCCCTGGGATGAGGAAGCTTTGAGCACAAGTCTGGAGCACTGTGACATGGTGGTGCTGGGTTGATGGTTGGACTAAATGACCTTATACGTAGTTTCCAACCTTAATGATCCTATGAGTGGGCACGGCAGGGATGGGTTGGTGGTTGGACTTGATGACCTTTGTATGATTCTGTGATCTGGATCCAACACAATGGTGGTGGCACCAAACAGACCTGAGATGTGCCCTGCTCCTTCCCCCCTCCTTTCCGCGGGGCTCTCACGTCCTCCTTGTCCTCTCTGTCCCAGACATCTCAGACATCATGGCCACCTCCCGCAGCTACAAGAAGCTCCTCTACGCCTGGGAGGGATGGCACAATGCTGCAGGCAACCCACTACGTGCCAAGTACCAGGAGTTCGTGACACTGAGCAACGAGGCGTACCAGATGGACGGTGCGAGTGGGATGAGGGATATGGGGTGGGAATCAGGGCAACGTGGTGTCCCACTCTCCCCATGCATTGTGCATAGAGTTCTTGCTTCTCCCCTGTCCAGATGTTGACAACTTGGGGAAGGGGTGAAAATCCCACTGATGCTCAACAGTCCCAGCTCTTGGGGCTGGATGTGGGGGCAGCCCCTTGGGGTTGAAGCCAGGGCTCATCACTGCCTCCCTGCAGGATTTGAGGACACAGGCAGCTACTGGCGATCCTGGTACGACTCCACCACCTTCGAGGATGACCTGGAGCACCTCTACAACCAGCTGGAGCCACTCTACCTCAACCTGCATGCCTTTGTCCGGAGAAAGCTCTATGACCGCTATGGCCCCAAATACATTAATTTGAAGGGCCCCATCCCTGCTCACCTCCTCGGTAAGGGCCAGGGGTGCTGGGAGGACTGGAGAGCCGTAACAGGACTGGGGCGCCCCAACTATTGCTGTGTTTCTCTTCCTTTTGATCCATCTCTGGCACCACTCTTGGTGTTTTCTACTTTCAGGCAACATGTGGGCTCAGCAGTGGAATAACATCTATGATCTAATGGTCCCCTACCCTGATAAACCCAACCTGGATGTCACAAACACCATGGTGAATCAGGTACAGGGCTGAGGGACTTGTTAGTGGAACCAGTTGGAAAAAAAAGGGGGAGGTATTGGCCAGGGCTTGCCTGTGAAACTGAATCTATGGGGGTGGTTGCCCATTTCTGCATATGAAACAGCAGAAAAGCCATTTTTGGGGAGGGTCAGGAACACAGAAATGACCCCACTCCCCCTGCAGTGATGGTCAAAGAGGCAGTGGGTGAGAAAAGAGGCATGATGATGCAGTGGGGCCAGTTTCTGGGGGCTGCATCCATACCATCCCACATATCCCACCAGGGCTGGAATGCCACCCACATGTTCCGGGTCTCGGAGGAGTTCTTCACCTCTCTGGGGCTGCTGGAGATGCCACCTGAGTTCTGGGATAAATCCATGCTGGAGAAGCCAACAGATGGACGGGAAGTGGTGTGTCATGCCTCAGCATGGGACTTCTACAACCGCAAGGACTTCAGGTGTGTGGGGGCATGTAGGGTCCGCAGAACAAGACCCTCCTCATTCTCCCATGCTGATCATCATTTGCGTACCCCCAGCCATATTTTTCCCTTGCTGGGATAGGTTTTTAAGGTACCACACTGCTTTTGCTCTCCCCTCTACTGCGATTTCATTTTCCACATGGGTTTCTGCCACCCTATCATGGATCCTGAGAATTTGTTCCCATCAAGAGGTGCATGGGCAGACTTGGATCTCTCACCCAGCTCAGTCAATTCTGCTTTCACCCGTCAGGATCAAGCAGTGCACAACAGTGACCATGGAGCAGCTGTTCACAGTGCACCATGAGATGGGTCACGTGCAGTACTACTTGCAGTACAAGGACCAGCCTGTCTCCTTCCGTGGCGGAGCCAACCCTGGCTTCCACGAGGCCATCGGAGATGTCCTGTCCCTGTCCGTCTCCACTCCCAACCACCTTCAGAAAATCGGGCTCCTCAGCAGTGCCGTTGAGGATGAAGGTACGGCAGTTGCCCTGCAAACCTGGAGGGTTCAAACACTGCCCATGGCATCAGGAAGGGAGGGGGATGTGCCAGGGTAGGCTGTGTCTGGCAAAACAGCTCAGAGAAGAAATGGCCCCGTGCCTTTCACTCATGCCTATTTACAAGCACCAATCTCTTCTTGGTTCTGTGGATCTATGCATGGACTCCTTCTTGGCTCCATAGACAACTCCTTCTTGGCTCCATAGACAACCCCTTCTTGATTCATGACTCCATGGACACCTGCTCATCTCCATAAGCAACCCCCTCCTGACTCCCCTCTTTTCACCACCAAGAACAGCAGTGATGCTCCCCAGACACTGTCTGTTCCCTTTCCCAACAGTCCCAAACCTGACAGCAGCATGTTTGCTCTTTATCAGCTTCAGTCTTTCCAGTGTTTCCCCTCCTCTCCCCAAGGAGCTCCCAGGAGCCCCCTGAGCATCTCTGCAGAGGTGGCACTGAGAGCTCACGTGCTCAGTCACGAGGACAATCAGCGGGTGACATGTCTGCCTGCCAGGCAGTGCAGCAGAGGAGGACTTGTCGCTGCAGGATACTGCCCAGCTTGGCAAGGATCTCCTCCCTGCAGCCAACATGTCAAAGCAGACGGCAGCGGAGAAAACCGAGTGCTCACAGCCTCCTGCTGCAGGCAGCTGCTTTGCGGAGGAGGGACAGTCCCGGGTCCTCCTGCCTTGTCATTAAATCAGTTTCATGAAGGGGAAGCCATCATAACACACAAGAGCGCCAGGCCCACACTGTACAAACAGCAAGGAGCAGATGGTCCCTGCCTCCAGGCATCAGTGTCTGACTAACAGGTCCTTGGCGGCCACGCCAGTGCTGCAATGGCAGCCAGAAGCCCTTTAGGGCACTGCTGCCAACCCTTCCCAACCCCACAGCTTCAGCTGGCTCTCCAGCTGGTCCTCCTTCAACCTGCCTTTGCTGGGTTTCACCAGGGAGCAGGGGAAAGCAGATGTCACCACCCCCTGTGCTGATGGTGGTTACTGTCCCAGGTTTGACCCCAGTTCTGGATCCAAACTGTGGCATCTTCTGCTTTGCCATGCCAGCCCTGGGGAACAAACCTGAAGACCTCATAGAATGAACTTGTGCATTAGAGTTACCTTCATCAGAGACTTTTTCATGCTGAGAGCCAGCCTGAGGGGAAGGGGACACTGGGTTTGTCACTTCCATTGTTCCCACTCAGTTAGAAGGCCCGAGTTACCCCAGGTAGGAGCTGCAGCTAGAAAAACCTCCTGTGTCCCATGCAAGATTCACTTGAGAGCAAAACCACATTTGAAATGCTGATCCAACTGCCCATCCAGCTTCCTCACCCTACAGCCAACAAAAAGTGTGGTGACCTTAGTGCTGTTCACCCAGGCTCCTTCCCAACCCCATCTGAGCTCTGTTTCCTGCAGAGAGCAACATCAACTACCTGCTGAAGATGGCTTTGGAGAAGATTGCCTTCCTTCCCTTCGGTTACCTCATCGACCAGTGGCGCTGGAATGTGTTTAATGGCCGCACACCCCCGACCCGTTACAACTACGACTGGTGGTACCTGAGGTAGGGGTCATCACAGAGGATGGGTGTGTGCATGGAGGCTGAGGATGTGCAGGGAGGGGAAAAGTGGCCATGGAAATGGCTGGAGGATGGGTGGATGGATGGATGGATGGATGGATGGATGGATGGATGGATGGATGGATGGATGGATGGATGGATGGTTAGCACTGTGTCTTCTTTTCCTATCTCTCCTTTGGTTCATCTGGCTTCCCCTTTCCAGTTTGTATTCTTTTCCTCTGTTGTCTACAGAACCAAATACCAGGGTATTTGTGCTCCAGTTTCAAGGAATGAAAGCAACTTTGACCCTGGAGCAAAGTACCACATCCCTGGGAACACCCCTTACATCAGGTAGAGGACATGCTGGGAAGGGGATGGGGGTTTGTGGGGGGTGCAGGGATCCCAACTCTTCAGATAGAGACTGGGATGCACTGCTCCTGCTCAAGACACAGAAATCATCCAACGCTTGGGTGCAAAAACAATGGGGAGCAGAGGTGTGGCAAGGTGCCTTCAGCCCTGAGACACATCTGCTTCCCTTTGTCCCCAGTGCTCACCTTCACGGGCTTCCTCGGCAGGTACTTTGTGAGTTTCATCCTCCAGTTCCAGTTTCACAAGGCGCTGTGCCAGGCGGCCAACCACACCGGTCCCCTGCACACCTGTGACATCTACATGTCCAAAGAGGCTGGAGACAAACTCAGGTGGGGACAGAGGAGGGTCGGGACAATCGCCACGGGCAGATGTGTGCGTGGAAGCTGATGGTGTGCAAGGAAGAAAGGAAGGAAAGAAGAAAGGAAGGAAGGAAAAAGTGGCCATGGAGATGGCTGGAGAAATAGCTTTCAGATGGATGGATGGATAGATGGAAATTCATGGAAGCACTGGGGTGGGGTGAGTGGTTCTCACCAGAGTCCTGCTATTATCCCTGTCACTAGCTCCACCCAGACGAGAGGTCACTGAAGCATGTTTGGTTCCCATTGACGCCCTGGGTGTCAATGAATGCATGAGAATGTGACGGAGAGTTTTCAGCCCCCAAGCACAGGCTAGCTGGGGGGGCTTGAGGCAGTTTCCAGGTTTGTGTCCCTCTCAGGAATAGTATCTTCAATCCTTATGGTGTCGAGATTCCACCACTGCTTTTCTCCCACCCATGCCTTGATCTCACGCCAGTTGTTACTGTCCCGCTCCATTGCAGGGAGGTGTTGAAGGCCGGGTCTTCCAAGTCATGGCAGGAAATCCTGTTCAACCTCACTGGCACGGAGAAGATGGACGCTGGGGCACTCCTGGAGTACTTCAGCCCTGTCACCACCTGGTTGCAGGAGCAGAACAACAAGACGAATGAGGTGCTGGGCTGGCCTGAGTTTGACTGGCGTCCCCCTGTCCCCGAAGGCTACCCTGAAGGCATTGGTAAGTCTGGGGCTGGGAGAGGCCAAGGGAAATCACTAAATCTTAGGCAAGACAAGGAGGTTTCTGCTGCAGATGAGTAAGGTCTCCTTACCAGGAAAGAGGGAAATACCCAGCCTAAGGGTTTTGTTTCCTGGGTGGTTTCACCTTCCAGTGATGCAGACGCAATTACTCTGCCCAAGTGGGTCTAGAATATGAAGCTTGTCCTGAAATCCCACCCCCTGTCCCATGGGACACTTCTGTCTTTGGTCTGCTCCCGGGTTGTTGCATCTTTCAGTAGACCTGCAGCTGTGGGAAAAGTTCAAGCATGGTTTTTCCGTGGAATGATGCTCTTGTAAACAGGACTTCCTCTCTCTTCCCTCATTAATCTCTTCCTCTAGACAAAATAGTAGATGAAGCACAAGCTAAAGAGTTCTTGTCTGAGTACAACAGCACGGCTGAAGTGGTGTGGAATGCTTACACTGAGGCATCTTGGGACTACAACACCAACCTCACTGAGCACAACAAAGAAATCATGGTAGGGAAACAACCCTGGGACAGTGAGAGAAGAACATGTGGGAGGCTATGGGATGCTGGCAGTGGTGCTTCTGGGGATGGCCTGTCTCAGGGATCTCCTTCAGGTAACTCCTTTCCTGTCTCATCCTGCTTTTACAGCTGGAGAAGAACTTGGCCATGTCCAAGCACACCATTGAGTATGGCATGAGAGCCAGGCAGTTCGACCCTTCGGACTTCCAGGACGAAACTGTCACCCGCATCCTCAATAAGCTGAGTGTCCTTGAGAGGGCAGCCCTGCCAGAGGATGAGCTGAAGGAGGTGAGCTGCAAGGGGACAGAGCAGGACTGGGTGTCCTTTGCCATTTTTTTGTGTGAAGACACAGGCTTCTCCCAGCTTTTAGGAAACGACACTGGGCAGCTGCCCCTGCCCCTGCAGAAAGTGATGGTTTGAGACCTTCTATACAAAGGCAAGATTATTGCCTGTGGGGTTTCCCATCCAAATACTGTCAATCCCAGCTGCTTGGATGGCAACAGCACTTTGCATGCTGGCCTAATACTTTTCATACTGACTCATCTTTGCCTCCTTCTGGGCTCACGCAGCCTTCCAGGACAGTGTGGAAGGGGACAGAGGAAAACACCAAGGGGCTTGTCCCCCCTAGAGCAGGAGCAAGGACAAGCAGCTCACATAATGCAATCTCCTTTGCAGTACAACAGCCTCCTCTCAGACATGGAGACCACGTACAGCTTAGCCAAGGTCTGCAGGGAGAACGACATCTGCCAACCCTTGGATCCTGGTAAGATCTGGTGGGGAGTTCAGTGGTTCTTCTGCAGCAGCCCTGGGCAGGAGGGATTCTCCACAGTGGCACAGAGAAGGGTCATGAAGGGGCCCTTCCACCTTCTCTGCAGTGTCCCCTGAACAGTGCTTTGGGTCTAGCATCATTGCAGCAGGCCAACCCACCCAACACCATCAGTCTGCCTTCATTGCTCTCTCTTTAGATCTCACGGACATCCTGGCTACTTCACGGGACTATGATGAGCTCCTCTTTGTCTGGAAGGGCTGGCGGGATGCTTCTGGGGCAAAAATCAAGGACAAATACAAGCGATACGTGGAACTGAGCAACAAGGCAGCTGTGCTCAATGGTCAGTGTCCTGTTCCTTCAGACACCCACCATGACCTTGGAACCCTGTGTGCAGGGAACTGAGCTGATCATCCAGATCAGAGCCAACATCTTGAGGGCAGGGAGATCCCACCAGCTCTCGTTAGGTCCACTGTCTCATGGGGGGAAACCTGAGGCCCAAGACTTGCCCAAGAAGGGAACTGACAGCTTCTGCTCTTGCCCTTCCACAGGATACTCAGACAATGGGGCTTTCTGGAGATCCCTGTATGAAACACCCACTTTTGAAGAAGATCTGGAGAGGCTGTACCTGCAGCTGCAGCCCTTGTACCTCAACCTACATGCCTACGTACGTCGTGCCCTGTACAACAAGTACGGAGCAGAGCACATAAACCTGAGGGGTCCCATCCCTGCTCACTTGCTGGGTAAGGGCTTTGCTGAGCAGAGCTGTGTCTCCCAGAAGGAAGAGATAACTACTACACCATTCCTGTGCAGAAGCTGAGAGTAACTGGTTGCCTTTTCTTTCCCTGTCTCCCTCTTGCACTTCCCAGGCAACATGTGGGCCCAGTCGTGGTCCAACATTTTTGACCTGATGATGCCTTTCCCAGATGCCACCAAGGTGGATGCCACCCCAGCCATGAAACAGCAGGTTAGTGCCTTCACAGCCTGCTCAGCCCCCTGGGACCCTCTGGTCACTGCCAACACCAACACTGCTGAATTCTTTGATGCTACCAAAAACTTCTATGACACATCTCTGTTCTGTCCCCATCTGGATGTACCCAGCTCTAATTGCCACCTACAGACCTACCCTCCCCAGAGGGACAAGACTGTCCCCAGCCTCCCTCCAGCAACCCCAGGAGTCTCCATTGCCCCTCACTGGACCCTCTGTCTGCTTCTCCCCAGGGCTGGACAGCCAAGAGGATGTTTGAGGAGTCAGACCGTTTCTTTACCTCCCTGGGCCTCATCCCCATGCCGCAGGAGTTCTGGGACAAGTCCATGATTGAGAAGCCAGCAGATGGGCGGGAGGTGGTGTGCCATGCCTCAGCCTGGGACTTCTACAACCGCAAGGACTTCAGGTAGGACAAGAGCATGTAGCCTGAAGCCACCACATTGCCTCTTCTCTTGTGGCTGTGGCAGCCCCACTGGTACCCAAGATGCTGGCATGGCTGGCAGGAGCTCCCACGGCAGATGGGGGGCCATCAACGCCTAGCCTGACTTGCCCTGGAGGGTGAAAAAGGCAACAAACACCAACAGGGAATGGACAGGGAAGGCAGGAGAGGCAGGAAGACAGACAGAAACCAATCTAGTAGCAGGACTAGCCCAGGCTGGCATCAGACCTGGAGAGGGGATATGTGGAAAGAGACCAAATTGAAAATTAGCTTAACAGGGTATGGACATCCCTGAAGAATTTCACCCCAGCAGTGCCCTCTGTTCTCTCCCCATCCCACTTGTCCTCATCCAGGATCAAGCAGTGCACCGTGGTGAACATGGATGACCTAATCACAGTGCACCACGAGATGGGCCACGTGCAGTACTTCCTGCAGTACATGGACCAACCCATCTCATTCCGTGATGGAGCCAACCCTGGCTTCCACGAGGCCATCGGGGATGTCATGGCCTTGTCTGTCTCCACCCCAAAACACCTGCACAGCATCAACCTGCTGGACCAAGTGACAGAAAACAAAGGTGAGCTGGCATGGGAACACCACGCAGCACAGTGCTTGGGGAGGCAGCTGGAAATGCAGAGGGGCAGGGCAGAAGGTACCAGGGACATGCACAGTGTCTGTGTATCGATGGAAGGGACAAGATCCAACAGGGACACTCTGCCATTGGGCGGAATGATCCACACAAGGTGGAGAGGTGGCTGCCCTACTGCCTTGTTCACATCTTCCCACTCTGGGCAGAAAGTGACATTAACTACCTGATGAGCGTCGCCCTGGACAAAATTGCCTTCCTGCCCTTTGGATACCTCATGGACAAGTGGCGCTGGAAGGTGTTTGATGGGCAGATCAAGGAGGATGAATACAACCAGCAGTGGTGGAACCTCAGGTATGCTCACATTCAGACATTTCTTCAGTGCTTGGCCATCATCTTTCTTGTTGTTTTGTCCCTGTGGCCCATTTGGCTGCAATTGGGATGTGATGGGATACATAACCCCTCACCCTGTCCTTGCATCCCTCCGTAACCCCTCCCAAGCTGGACTCATTCTCCCTCTCTGGCTCAGGCTGAAGTACCAGGGCTTGTGCCCACCAGTACCGAGGTCTGAAGACGACTTCGACCCAGGGGCAAAGTTTCACATCCCTGCCAATGTTCCCTACATCAGGTGAGCAAGCAGATCATGGTCGGGGGACACCTCTTGGGTGAATGAGCCCGCACAGAAGCAGGGACCACCAATTTATGTGCAGCAATGCCACCTTATTTCATGTCTGGTGGGATACCAGGTGGTGCCCATCCTGACTGAGCCCCAGAGGGGAAGGCTGGATTTGGGAACTCTCCAACAAGGATGGGCTCACCCCTCCAGGCAGTCACAAGCACACATTAAAAGGAAAAGTGGCATTGACAGATTGGGTCAAATTGATGCAGGTGGAATTTCAAAGCTAGCGATGCTTCTCCAAGCTGAGATTCTGCAGTGACAGGAGGAGGGGAGAACATTCACTTCCTTCACAGCCACTAGCAGAATCTGTCCCCGTGTAACCTTCCAGGTACTTCGTCAGCTTTGTAATCCAGTTCCAGTTCCACGAGGCACTCTGCAAAGCAGCTGGGCACACGGGACCCCTGCACACATGTGACATCTACCAGTCCAAGGAGGCTGGGAAGCTCCTGGGGTAGGTGTGCGGGCAGGGCAGGGCAGGGCAGAGATTTTATGTGCAAATAGCTTAAAGTCAGGCCATAGCTCAGCAAGACAGGAGGCAGTGCAGCCCCTGGTGCCCCATCCCTTCCTTTTTCCAGCAATGTCCCTGTCTCTGAGCTGTGGGCAGGGGGACAGTGGGCTGGGTTCTGCAGCTGTGATTGCAAAAGCAGCCGCTAGATGGTAGCTGGGACCCTGGCAGGGGAAGGCTCACTTCCTCCTCCTCCTCCTCCTCCTCCTCCTCCTCCCCCGCAGTCCCCTGTTCCTTAGGGAAAACATCCCCCTCACTTCAAGGAAAGTGCCTGCAAAATTAACCCTTTCACCCATAAAGTGAGCTGCATCAGACTGAATTCACTGGAGGGTTTTACCCCAACATCCTACGTGCAAAACCTCTCTCTGTGCTCACAGCCCTGTGAGTGTCAGAAGGCACAGACTGTGCCCCAGGGCTGCTGGCACCAAGAATCCCAAGCCCTGGCGAAGATGAGGGCAACTGGATCCAATTTCTTCCCCCACAGGGATGCCATGAAGCTGGGTTTCAGCAAGCCGTGGCCTGAAGCCATGCAGCTCATCACGGGGCAGCCCAACATGTCAGCAGAGGCACTGATGAGCTACTTTGAACCCCTCATGACATGGCTGGTGAACGAGAACACGAAGAACGGGGAGGTGCTGGGCTGGCCCGAGTACAGCTGGACTCCTTACACAGGTACAGGTGGGAATGGGTTGGACATGGTCAGCCCACGATGGAAGCAGATTTTGGTCTTCACTGGAGTGGGCATGGGGCTCATGGCAGACATGGAGCTGCTCCAGTTCCCCTTGGCCACCCAAAAAACCACGGGGGGTTTGGATGTCTCCTGTTGACTTCCCAGCAAGCTGAGTCTCAAGCAGACAGGTCACCCAAGAGCCCAGCCAAGGGAGAGTATGTGACCCACCCAGCCCAGAGTCACCAGCACCGACCATGTTCCTCCTTTCTCTATTTTCCAGCCACTGAATCCCACGCTGCCTCTGACAAAACTGATTTTCTGGGCATGACTGTGGGCACCAAACAAGCCACTGCTGGTGCCTGGGTCCTGCTTGCACTGGCACTTGTCTTCCTGATCGCCACCATCATCTTGGGTGTCCAGTTGTTCTCCTCAAGGAGAAAGGCCTTCAAATCCAGCTCAGAAATGGAACTGAAATAAAGCAGCCACAGACGGGGGAGTGCAGACAGGGTGCGAGCGTGGGCACTTGGGCAGCTGTGTCAATGCTGCGGGCACTTCTGCCCACAAAGCCATGGGTTTCCACAGCCCAGGACTCCTCTCTCCAATCAGGTTGGACTTTTTTTCCCACTATGCAAGAGCCAAAGCTGAAAAGAGCTATTTATTTGCCAACATCTGCATAAAAGGAAGAGAAATTCAGGCACCGGCGGGCACGGAGCCATCAGGGACTGCTCCTGTGCCCAGGGGGGAGTGAATCTGGTATGGGCCCCCACCACCAATCTCCAGTCCCTGTGCCAGGATGGGAAAAGCCATGGGGGCTTCAATGATAGAGGGCACACTTGGGAAGGATGGAGCATGTTTCTGACCTCTGCCCATCCCTGGTTTGCCCACTGCTGGGCTGTTCATTTGCATGGATGAGAAATAAACCCATGTCTTGTTACCCCCAGCTCAGCAGCTCCGCTCTTTCTTGGGGGTGGGGTATCTCAATGGGATGCTCCAGCAGTGAATGATGCACACTTACGTAAGAGTCGGGGAGGGGGGGCTCCGAGGTCAGCGATCGCAGCACGCCCTCCAGCTCCGATTATCTTGGGATCAGCAGTGCTTGAGGCTTTTTTTTTCACCCCCATCTTTCTTCTGCTTCTGTAAATAAAACTTCGTATTTGTTCTGCAGTGATTAGGTGCAAAACTAATCCCAGGCCAGGGATTATTGCAGCCTTAAAGAGCTGTGATCTGCTGCAGCCCCGAGCAGGAGGGGAAATGAGGGGATGCAGGATGGATCCTGCTGTCACAGAATCACGGAATTGGAGGGGTTGGAAGGGACCTCTAGAGATCATCTAGTCCAACCCCCCTGCCAAAGCAGGCTCCCTCGTCATATGATTGCCTCCACTCTCAGCCCACTGTAAGTGGGAAACTGAGGCCCCAGAGGCACTCAAGAGGAGCAGAGGGCAGGTGTCTGCCCACCCTTGCTCACATTTGCTGTTGTTTGCTTCCAGCCCTCCTCCAGCCATACACAGGACACCCACAGGGAGGGTCCATCACCAGTCACACTTCTTCCCACCACATTCCCTGGGCTAGGGAAGCACCTTCCCTCATGCACTCATGCACACCCACCCCAGTGCAGCTGCCCTGTGTCCCAGCACACTGAGCAACATCCTTACCTGCCCATCCCAGCTACATGATGCTCACAAAGCATCATGCGTCATGTCCCATTGCAAGGTGAGAGCTGGTGTTAAGCCAGTCTTGTTTCCAGCCCCATAGGGAAGGCTGGTGCAGGTGAGCTCATTGCTCAGCTCATTGCTGGTAATTCTGAGCCCTGTGGCTTCTTTCTGCTCAATTAATGGAGGAATGAGATCTCCAAGATCATCAAGGTCCTACCAGAGTAATGAGAATTACTTTATGGAGAGAAGAAGAACCACACTGAACACTCTCATTCAAGGACTGCAATACAAACTCAACCCAAACTCAACATCAGAGGATCCACGAGGAGCTGAATGTCCTGGAAAAGGACATTGGACAGTGCCACAGTGGTGGGTGATGAGTGTACTGAGCTGTTGTCTCCTGATCAGAGAGGTAACACAAGATGTTCACCCAAGAGATGGAGGAACACACCACGTTACCTTCAGCACAGATCCAAGACCCTTCCAGGACATGAGGACACACATTATCTTCAAAACAGGTCCAAGATCCACCCAGGATGGGAGGATACTACATTACCTTCAACATAGGACCAAGATTTGGCTGCACAGTGGGACAGTACACCAGGTTTACTTCCAGCTCAGCTCAAGGTGGAGCAAAGTTCCCAACCAGAGCCTAAATGTAGTGTCTGGGCCATGGGTAGGGGAGAAGGTGAAGTTTTCAGGGCAATCAGTACTCGCTGATGCACTCAGGGCTCTGCTAACCCATCACCAGTGTCCTACAAGATACCATTAAAACAAGGATGATTTCCCTTCCCCGCTGTGATGACATCTGGAGAGATTTTGCCAGCTCCTGCACTGTGCTTCCTGATGAAACTGGCAAAGCTGCTCCCTGGGAAAAATAAATAGATAAACAGAAAAGAGTCAGAAAAAGAGGAGATTCCATCTCAATTCACGTAGCTCCAGTGAGGGGAGCTCAGAAAGCATCACCCCACACCTGCAGGGGCCGTGCTGGGGATGCCTGTGCACAAAGCTCGTGGAGGGCAAATCTGCATTAAAACCATTCCAATGGAAAGCGAAAACCACTCTGGCTTCCCTTTGCCAGCTGAAAATAAAAACATTTTCCTGTCTTTTTATGCTCACTATCTGTACTCATCGTGCTGCTGAAGGGGGGGGGACCCCACGTCCCTGGTGCTGGCGGGGGCCCGGCCAGGCTGGGTCTATTCTTAGCTGGTGGGTGGCCGGGAAGGGCGTGCAGGGCCGCGTTCCTCACATTCCCCTTCCCCGGGGACAAGGAGCGCCTGGAAACATGCAGCAGCAGCTTGGCAGCATCCGGCACCCAGGGGCCAGCAGCAGGGGACACCCTGGGTAGGGGTGTCAATGGGGCAATATGGCACAGGGTTAGGGTCACTGGGCCCCCTGTCCCAGGACCCTCATGCTCCCGATGTCCCCTCCATCAGCCCCTGGGCAAGGACAGGCTGCTTCGCCCAGAGTGGCTCCTGTGAGTGTTCCCCCAGCTCTGAGCTGCTGCTTTCTGTCCTTGTCCCCCCCAGGCAGCGGCAGTGCCACTCCTGTTTCCTTGGGCTGTCCCAGCAGTGGGACCCCAACAAGTCACCTCATCCTTGTGCCCACCATTCAGTGCACATGGGACAAAGTCCTCCTGCTTGAGCCAATATTTCCCCCCTCAGAGCAGAGAAGGAATTTCCATGAAGTAGAGGTGATGACAGTGTGTCACCGAGCCCGAGCATTGAGCTCTCCTCTCCCTCAGCCAAGGAGGATTCCAGCCAAGCAGACACACTGCAGCCACCAGCAGTCACCTCCCAGCAGCTGCGACATGTACCCACATCCTGCCCTTACCTGGACATCCCTGCAGCACTGCCTTGAGTTATTGCAGCCTCCTGCTCACCCCATCCATCCTCCTGTTCACCTCACCTGTCCTCCTGCTCACCCCATCCATCCTCCCAATCCCAAGGATAACGGGGGGAGTCACGATCCCGCCCTGTGCCTCAGTTTCTCCCTCCGTGCAGAGAGGACATGCAGAACGGTGGTGAACTGAGCACGTCACATCCTGGAGCTGAGCTTCCACATCTTTTCTGCTGCTTCCACGTGAGCGTTGGCCTCTGTTGGGGAACAACCCCCCATGATTTGTTTTAATGTCATCAAGTCCTCCCCATGTTCCCAGCCTCCCATTGAGCCTCCCCCTCCCCTGCCCATCCCTGGAGCATCTCCCAACAACCGAAGGCACAAACACTGCCAGGCAGGCAGGACACCCGTACCCACCGGGAGACAGCCCCGCTGTCTGCCAGCAGTCCTGTCTTTCTGTCCTCAGCCTCACTCTCTGGCTGTGTTTGCAGCCCAGCTCTAATTACAGCAATGTGGAAGAACACCAGCTCGCAGTTGGCAAACATTTCTCCCGGCAGGCGTCAGCCGGCAGCTGCAGCGTTGGGATTTGGGTGCTTGCCCATCCTCACCGAGCCCTGTGTCCCCATCCTGCCACACCGTACCCGACCCCATTCCCCCAACAAGATGCCTGCCCTGTGGCTGCAGGTGTGTTATACCTCCCCGCATAGTGCAAATATTTTATTTCCTGGTGTTATCCTGCAGAATCCCGCAGCTCGCTGCCTGCCGGGCAAACCAAACATGCCCTGATTGAACCCAGACTCTGCAGGAACAGATGGTTCGATGGGGATTGCTGGTGCAGGACCAGGAGGGGAGGGCACCCAGCACCTGGTTTTCCCTGGGAATTGGGAAGTTTCCCACTCGTTGCCTGGGGTGTGGGAAGGAAGAAAAGAAGGGGAAAGGAGTAAAACCTCAAAAAATGCTCTCTGAGGAGGAGGAAAGAAATGAGCGAAGGAGGAGGAGGAGAGCAGAGCAGGGAGAGAGGATTAATGCTCGGTTGAATTAGAGGGAGCCCTTCAGCTGCCTTGAACAGCAGGATAATTTGCCCAGAGACCCCAGTTCTTCCTATTTGGGATAGAATGTAAGCTCAGGATTAACTGCAAACATATGTTTAAGTCCCAAAGAAGCCCAGGGAATTGAAAGAAGGCCGTGTATAAAGCACTGCTGGGGGCATGGACCCACTGCCTCATGTGTGAACTGGTTCTTCAGGGATGGTATTGGAGACTGGGAGAGCCATGGGGGCAATGGGAGAGCCATGGAGGCAATGGGAGAGCCATGGGGGCAATGGGAGAGCTATAAAGGGCACTGGGAGAGCTATAAAGGGCACTGGGAGAACTATGGGGGACTGGGAGTGCTACAGGGACATTGAGAGGTTCCTGGAGCTAAGCTGAGAGGGAATGACAGAATCCATCTCCAGCTGCAAGGGCTGCATTGGAAGAGGTTTGGTAGAAGGCTCCTCCACCTTATGAGACCTCCTGACCAGAGAAATGAGGATCAAAGAGGCCCCACTGATGTGGCCAGAGGGGAACAAGGCTTCCTAGGCTGCCCCATAGACCCCAGACTGGGAGAGGGGAGGGGGATTCTGTCCTGGACTCCCTCCCATACCTAAAACCCCCCTGGTGCCTCCGCTCTCCCCTTTGTGCACCTGATCACCTCTGGGAAGGGCTGGGAGCTGACACGTGCTCGCATCATCGGGCACATCCACATCCACGTGATGTGTCCACGAACAGTCCGGGCTGATTTATGGGATGAGAGGAGGGCAGGAGGCCAACCTTAAATCCTGACTGTCCCATGATTAATAATCAGAATTATGATCATATTAGCCATAAAAATAATAGTTGTTGGTTTTGGGTTTTTTTTTTTCCCCTTGCAGAACTGGTCACCCAGGAATCTCAGAGCAGTTTCATAAGGCTGAGTGACCGACGTCCCTATTTTCTAGTGAGGAAATTGCAGCGCAGAGCTGTCTCCCTCGAGTCACCCAGTATATCAACAAGAAAACAGAGGAGGCAGGAGCCTGGACTCTGTGTCCCTCTCCCTCCCCCATGCTATTAAGCTGCATCTCTGTAATATAGAGCAAAATATCCTCCACGACTCGCAGTAAATCATGGCAGAGGCAGTGTGCAGAGTGGATGGGGGGGGGAAGATAATGGGTTTTTCACCCTCTTCAACAATGGAATAAGTTTTTCTCTGCTGGGGGAAGGCAGACTTCCGTGACAGGCAGAGATAAAAGCAGCAGCAGTGCTCTGAAATGGGCTTTCAGGGCATCTGGATGTGCCCAGGGACAAGAGAAGGCTCCGATGGGCACTGCTGTGGGTCGAGTGCCCCATGGCAGCCACCCAGTCCCCATGAGTACTCCTGAGGTGCTCTGGAATATTAATTGAAAAATCCCAGCAAAATAGTCCTGCTGATGATAATGGACCGTAATCCTCTTAGACCAATTTCATGCCTGAAAAACCGTGCATAGCAAAATAATAACAAAAAGCCCCTCAGTGGACACTGCCCTTAGCAGTGGGCCCAGGGGAAGAGGGCTGGCCAGGGGGGATTGCTCAGGAAGGGAAGGGCAGTGGTCCTCTTGGCCTTCTTGGCACAAAGAGAGGTGGGCAGGAGAAGTGCTGAGCTCAGGGCTCGGTCTGACGATCAGCTCTGGTAGGGCACGGTGGGATCCTGTGTCCCAGCTGAGTGCCTGTCGGGACCCTACAAACCCCATGGGGCCGGATGACCTGGGACCCAAGCGTAACCCCGGGATCTACTGCCTCACCCACATCCCACGGAGCCCCCTTGTTCCTCGTGTCTCCCAGAGGTCCTCCGTGCCCACGGAGCCCCGTACCAGGTCGGGCACCCCACGGGCAGAGCACCCCCATCCCATCAGCGAGACCCCCCCCGCTCCGCTCGGACCTTCAGCACCACACGAGTGGACAGCGCCTGGTGCGTGGCCCCGCCCGGAGTGAATCCCCCCTCCTCCCCCCCCCCCCCAAACCCCGGGACCCCCCCCAGAGAACGCCTGGGAATCCCCTACAGACCCCCCCACACCTCTTTCCTTTCATCCCCGGCCCCACAGCCCCTCCTCCAAGCCCTTGCAGCCTTGCCCCCCTTGTTCCCCCCCCCCCCCCCCGCTTTACACCTCATCCTCTGCACCCTGCACGCTTCGGCACTCCCCCCCCCCCCCCGCCCCGCCTCTGCACTCTTGCATCCCTGCATCTCCTCCTCTGCCCTCGCACTCCTTCCCGCACCTCCCCTGCACCTTGGCACGACCTGCACACCTTCCTCCACCCCCAGCACCCGCTCCTTTGCCACCCCCAGCACTCCAGAGCCCACCTCTGCTCCCTCCCCCACTGCCCCCTGCACCCCACCGCCACTGGCTTGCACCATCCCAGCATCCCCAGTATCTCCTCCTCCAGCACTGCCACGACACCCCCACCTCTAGCACGCTGTCCTGTGTCAATACCCCCGTCTCCCAGCATGTCCCTGCCTCAGCTTCTCAATTACACCCCTATCCCCTCAGCCCCAGCACCCCCAAGAACACCACCTCCAGCATCCCCAGTGCCCCACTGTCCAAGCACCCAAAGGATCCCTATCCAAAACCTCTAGCACCCCAAAACCCCACCTCCAATACTTCCAACACCCCAAGAACACCACGTCCAGCATCACAAGGATCTCAACTCCAACACCCCAAGGATCCACTTCCGTCAGAAGAATCCCACCCATATCACCTCTAATACCCTAAGAACCCCACCTCCATCATCCTCAGAACCCCAAAACCCATCCTCCAGCACCCCAAGGATCACTTCTGTCAGCTCCATCACCTCTAGCACACGAGGACCTCACCTCACCATCATTACTTTCAGCCCCACCTCCAGTACCTCCACCACTTCCACCATCTCTAACACCTCAAGGAATCTACCCCCATCACCCTGGCACATAAGAACCCCACCCCAAGGACCCCACCTCTGTCACCTCCAGCACCCCAAAAACCCCACCTCCAACACACCCAGCACCCCACTCTCCCACCATCCCAAAGACTCAATCACCCACAGCACCCAATGAACCCCAATTCCATCACCCCAAAGACATCACCTCCATCACCTCCACCACCCCAAAGACCTCACCACCCCAAAGACCCCACCTCCACCATCTCCTGGACCCCATTTCCATCACTCCAAGGACCCCACTTCCACCACCCCAAGTTCCTCACCTCCACCACCCCAAAGACCCCACCTCCACCCCCTCCATTTCCTTACCAACCCCACCTCCAGCATCCCCAGCACCCACCTGCTCCCCCACCCCTGCACTCCACCCCGGAGCCCTCCACACTCGTGGGACCAACGCCGGGAGGTGCGGGGGGGGGGGGTGTGGGGGGTGGGGTACCACGCGATCCCGAGGGACACGCGAGGTACACCGAGCTATTCCGGGGAGCTGGGAGAGCAGCCCCCCATCCTCCAGCTGTTGCTACACGAGCCACCCCGAGCCGGGACAGCGGTGACTAAGCACTTTGGGGATTTCTCCTCTCATTATTTTATTCTCTTCTTTTTCAAGCGGTGCCTCCTCCTTTCTCCCCCCCCCCCCCCCCCACTCCCTCCCTTCCCCCCCCACTCCCTCTCCCCCCCCCCTCCCCCCCGCTTTCCTCCTCTCCCCCCCTTCCCCCCCTTCCTCCCTCCCTCCCTCCATCCTCATCCTCCCCGGCCGCCCCCGCCCGGGGCCGGGCTGGCAGTGCGGGCGGAGGGGTTCCCCCTTCTGGCCGCCGGGAGCGCGGAGCCCCGGGCCGTGTGCTCCAGAGCTCGGCCAGCCCCGGGGTGAGGCGGAGCGGGGCCGCGCCGTGCCGGGCCGAGCCGTGCCGGGCAGCCCCCGAGGGGAGTTCCGCCGCTATCGGAGCGCGTCGGGGCGATGCCGGTGCGCCGGGGCCATGTGGCCCCGCAGAACACCTACCTGGATACCATCATCCGCAAATTTGAAGGGCAAAGTGAGTAGCGAACCCCCCCCAACCCCCCCAACCCCTTCCTCGCCTCCCCGCTCCCCCCCCCCCCTTCATCCTCCCCTTCCAGCGGTCCCCAAACTTCGGGCCGGGTGTCCCCGGGAGAATGAAGGCTCCTCCGTGACCTCCCCGGGGAAGAGGGGGGGGTGGGGGGAGTGGAAAGGGGTGGGGGGGGGGGGAGACAGCCACGCACTGTCCCCGTGGTATTTATAGACAGAGCGGCTCGAAGGGACGAACGGTCCCGGCCCGAGGGATGGGGGCACCGCGGGGAGTGCGGGTTTGGGGGGGTCCTGGGGCGGAGGGGAGGGGGCTCAACGCAGCCCGGATCGCTGCTGTTTGCTTTCAACTCCGCGCTGCTCCGCGGCGGCCGTCCCTGGTGAGACGTTGCCATTTGCTGTTGCTCGGAGTAATCCCTTTATATGAATTTTTTTTTTTTTTTGGGGGGGGGGCTGGTTTGCGCGTGGAACAGAGAGCAAAGAGTTCGTGCGCATCGGGGAGCGCTGCGGTTTGCATGGGGTTTTTTTTTGGGGGGGGGTGGGGAATGCTGCGCTCACCCTACCCAGGCACCCGGTGGGGCTGGTTTGTCCCTGTGTGTTTATCCTTACACAGCTGGGGACAAAGCAGCGGGGTCCCCCTGCAGCCCCCCTCCCCCCCCCCCCCCCCCACGTTCTGAAGTTATGGGGCTGCTCACCCCCCCCCCCCAGCACCCTGACCCCCAATGCTTTGTCCCAGTTTGCTGCCTGGGATCCCTGCGGGATCTGCGCTGCTGCTCTGGCAGTGAGTGACGTGACCCCGAGGAAGGGAAGCGAGAAAAACTGTGCCTGGTTCCTATCAGTCCCCGCTGGGGAGCGGCGGCTGCGGGGCAGCGGGGGCACACAGCGAGCTGTGCCAGCGGGGAGGCAGCCAGAGCCCTCCAAAACACATCCCCACGCTGCCCTGCTGGTGGAACAGGTATTGGGGGCACCCAGCTGAGCCCCCATCGTATCCCTGCCCGTGAGTGCAGCTCCTGTGGGTGCAGCAATGCTAATAAAAGCTGCAGAGCACAGTGCACCCTTCCCAGCACGATGGCATGGGTGAACCCACAGGTGTGGTCGAGGCTGGAAGAAAATCTGGGGCCGAAATCCCCGATAGGAGAGCTGGATGCTGTGCTCGTCCCCATGCTGGCCTTGGGCACATCCCCTGTGCCATAAATCCTGTCCTGCACCATCACAGCCCACGGGGGGAGATGCGTATCGCCCAGAAGTGGGGTTTGGGATCTCCTTGCCATCCTCGTGGAAGGATTTGGGACCACCTGGACATGGGGGTTTGTGCTGCTTGAGGTGAAAATGTGCACACCAACACGTGTCTGTCTTATGTGGGGAAGGAGGGGTACCAGGGATGGGAGCCCCCCCCCATGATGGCCCACTGAGGGCTGATGCAGGAGACTGTGGTGCTGTCAGCTCCTCAGCTCCAGGGACCCTGTGGAGACATTAGGGGGAGCCTCGATGTGTCGGGGGGGCCCCATTCCCCACCCTGCAGCCATTTCTCCACGTTGGAGCAAAGCCGGCGCTCAGCACGGGGCTCTGGAGCACAGATGCCATTCCTGGGTAATCCAGGAGATTAATTGGGGTCTGGGCTGGGAGGCGGCCTCCAAAGGGACCCTCTTTGCTGAGCTGCCTCCAGCTCCAGCCCAGAAGGGTGCCAAGGGCTTGGGGGGGGGTATTCTCAGCCCTTTACATCAGCATCCACAACCCCTCCACTGCTACAGCCCGTTCTGGTGCACGGCACACCCCAATCATAAAGAAGAACACACAAAAAAATAATAATTAAATATATATATGTATATATAAATCAAATCTGGATCTCCTGTAGGAAGAGGGTTCTCTCTGGGCTGGGCAGCCCAGGCTCAGCAGCTCTGTGAGACCCTGCAGCATGACACGAGCCCAGCGATGCGGGAGCACTGCTCCCTGCCTCAGTGTCCCCCTTCCCTCCACCTGAGCCCCAGACTTCTGCAGCACGTGGGCCACGTAGCTCAGCAGGGTCTGGGTTTCAGCTTCAGCCCGAAGGCACAATTATCCCATAAAACATTCGGAGAATCATTAGTGTGGCAGGTTTCAGCCCGGCTTCCCGCAGAAGCCGAGCTCACGCCTCCTCTCACCTCTTGCCTGACTTGAGTCAGATCAGAGCAGGGTGGGAAGCGACTGAGATGTCTCAGGTCCCTGATGAGCTCCTGGGTTGAGATGGGCTCTGCTGCTCTTCCCCATGCCCAGCAGGGATGGGTTTCCCATGCGTTAGACAGCAGTGAGCCCCTATGTGCGAGCAAAGGGAGAAGATTCGGGGCTGTGCAGTTTGGTATTTTAGCAAGCACCCTCATCTGAGGGTCTCCACCGTCTCCATTTCTCATCCTCCCACACCCCCCCCTTGGGATCAGCCCAGCACACGCCCTGGTCCTACCCATAGATCGGGTACCCCAATCTCTCCATGCCCACCCCCCGAGCCCCATGCTCTCCCGTGTCCCCGCAGACCGCAAGTTCCTGATCGCCAACGCTCAGATGGAGAACTGTGCCATCATCTACTGCAACGACGGCTTCTGCGAGATGTTCGGTTACTCACGTGTCGAGGTGATGCAGCGGCCCTGCACCTGCGACTTCCTCACCGGCCCCGACACCACCAAGAGCTCCATTGCACAGCTGACGCAGGCACTGCTGGGCTCCGAGGAGTGCAAGCTGGAGATCCTCTACTACCGCAAAGACAGTAAGGGATGCTTCTGGAACACGTGGGGCGAAGCGGAGGTGGGACGTGGGGAGGGTGGTCCTGGTGGGTGTCACCCGTCTTGGCTGGAAAGTGAATTGTTGAGTGGTTTGGGTTGGAAGGGACCCTAAATACAACCCCTTCCCATATGTGTGGAGTCCCAGCGCATCGCTGGGGACAGCAGCACTGCCCACCCTGCTCCGGGATACAACTAGAGCAGGTTGCCAGGGGTACCATCCAACCTGGCCTTAAGTACCTCCAGGAATGGGGCACCCACAGTGCTCCTGCTGTCTGGAGTTGGGCCATGGGGTCTGCTGTCACCAGGGCACTTGGATTGCACCCAGGGCTTTGCCCCCGAGGGGTGGGAGCAGGGGGACCTGCCGTGATTTGGGTGCTGGGACCTTAAGCAAGGGAAGGAGCCAGTGGGTTATTTGGGAATGGGGTTGCAGACCTTTAGCAGTGTCTGAGAGTGATGGGAACGCTCACAGTGTCCCTATGCCGTGAGTGAGGATCCCATGGGGTGCTGCCATGGAGGATCCTTGGATGTGGTCCCCTGATCTGTGCTCCATGGTGGGGTGGGATTGTCAGTTCCAGCCCAGAGCCGTCCGCAGGCGGGCATCGAGCGGGATGCGGCTGTGCGTGCACAGATGGAATTACACTAAGATGAAAATGAAGCTTTGATGGAAAATACTAGTGATTAGTTCTAATACTGCAGGAAGTTAAATAAATATTTAGTGCTTGACGTTGCCAAACAGCAGCGGCCAAGGCTGGCAGGGGTGTGGGGAACTCAGGAGATCAGACACTTGCTGGAAGTGAAAAACGTCAAGTATTTCCCTTTACTTCAACCTGTGGCACTTCATCACTTCAGACTGCGTTGCTGGGGGTGGGCTTGGAAAAGGGCTGCTGTCAGCTCCAAGCATGGGGGATGGAGGAGAAAGCACTGGGAAGGAATCACACAGCAGGAGCCGGGCTGCCGGCCCGTGCCCTATCTCTGGGCAGGGACCCGGCTGTCCTGGCCCTAATGCCAGTCCCTATCTCCTGGTGGGGCTGCGGGCTGGAGAGGGCTGGCCAGAGCCCAGCACAGCCAGGAAGGCATGAGGGGGATCAGGCACACGCAGTCCCCTCTTGCTCCCTGCAGCCAACGCGTGGCTGTGATGAGGACATCACCCGCAGCCCCGTGTCTGCTCGGAGCGAGAAAGGAGCCTCAGCAGATGTAAGCTGTGTCCCCTTCCCACCAGCACCCAACAGCTGGGGGTGATCCTGCCCCCGTGGCTGCTGCTGGCAGCTTCCCAAAGGATTTGGGACTGCATTCCATCCATCCCCCCGCTGGCAGCGCAATCCAGCTCCATCCTCCCCTGCTCAGAGTGCTCCCGACGTGGGATGCTCACCGCTCTGCTGCTCTTCCCCTAGGCCATAGGAAATGCTCAGAGCTGCTTTTCTTTTTTCTTTCTTTCTTTCCTTCTTTTTATTTTATAAAATATATTATAAAATAAAAGGGGACCAAAAAAAAAAAAAGAAAAAAAGAAACACGACGAAGCTCAGAAGAAAGCCCTTCGTGGCTATTTTTAAAACCCCACCAGCAATATGCTTTCCAATTGTCTCCCCCCAGCACTCAGCCTGCGCCCGCTCAGCCCATTATAAATGGGTCTTATCGGCAAAGAAAAGGCCTTTGCATTACAGGGAGCTGCTGCTTAATTAGACCGCGGAGGCTCCGAACCCGCCCGTCCTCCTTTTCAGCGCGGCAGCACCAATCTCCAGGCTCGACCTGCTGTTTATTACTGCGGTACTCCGGGCTCTGCAGCTCGCGTGGTTGTTTCCTGGCTTTTGTGATTGCCAGAGATGATGTTATCCCACAAAGCTGCCTGCCACGGTCCCCCCCCAGCAGCGCTAGGGAGGGATGAATGGAGGGGATGGGGGTCCCGGAGGGGGATGGGGTGCTGACTGTCAGGTGGGTTTCCATGTGGTGTTGCTTTGAGGTGATGCTTTGGGGTGTCCCAGCGCATCCCTGCTGCCCAACCTGCTCCAGGACACCCACGCTGTCATTAACCTGTCACTAATTATGAAAGATGGGATGGAGGCACTAAGTGCTGGTGGGGGAAGACAGGACCCTCCCCACCATAGCAAACCCCAAAACAGCTTTGGGAAGAAGGTAGAGGCCGGCTGCAGGCTGCAGTCTTCCAGCCAACACCAGCAGCTCAGCCCCAAGTTTATTTCCATGTGGGATGCTGCCCAGGGGTGCCCAAACCAGTGGGGTCAGGAATAGCCCCACAAAGAGCTGCCCTGGGTCAAGTCCCCACCATGGCTGGGGCTGAACTGGCACAGAAGGGTCAGGAAGGGATGTGGGAGCCCTCAGGGATCCCCTTGCAGGGCCAGTGGCCACAAAGTGCTGGGCACAGTGACATGGCACAGCCAGAGCAGCAGCAGCTGGCACCGAGCACTGTGCTGTTAATCTGTGTGGATGCTTATGAATATGGAAGGAGAGACGTGGGGACGAGACAGCTGCTGGGACAGCCACCTGCTAACAGCCCTGCTATCCCCATCCCTGTCCCTGTGGTCACTGTGGCCAGAGTCCAGGGCTCATCCTCTTCCAGCACTATTCGTGGCAGTCCCCTGTGGGTTTAGGATTTGGGATCGTCCAGTGGAATCCCTGCACTGTGCCACAGCTGGGATTTCTCTGGGGACACGGTATCCCCACTGAGGTGCCCTGCAGGTCCCTGTGTGGCTGGGGGCCAGGCAGGCATAGCTGTGGGGTGTCACTGCAGGTGCTGTGTCCCCATGGCATGGAGCAGGCAGGATCGAGGGGACCTCCCTCACAACGAACCACATCCCTATCCTTTTGCTTTTACCAAAACGTGTGGGTTTTGGGCCATGCCAGAGCTGTTTGCTCTGTGTTTCTTTAAGGGTCACTCTCAGCAGAGCTGAGCTGTGACCTCAGAAAGGGGACAGCCACCATAGCCCGACTCCAGATGGGGATATATAAACATCGCCGGTCCTGATGACAAACACTGCAGTCCTGGTGAGCTGGACATGTCCCTCTTGGCACAGCTCCTCCAGTTCTGTTTGGGGACAGCACAATCAGGGTTCAGAGCTGGAAGAGACACACATCCCATGCCTGCAGCTCCCTGGAGCGGACATCCCATGAACAGAAAGATGGACCCAGAGTATCCCCACTGCCTTCAGGGATGTGCTGCTCTTTGTGTTTCCCAAAGCTGATCTATCCCTGAGTAGTAGCAAGGCTCATCCCTCCTGCACATCCCAGGTGTTGGGACAGCTCCGTCCCCATCCTCATCCCCTCCATGCCCTTCCCACCCCTCTCTTCCGCTCCATTATATAATGCCACTATAGATTTAGCCACTCTGCCATGAGACCCTGCAGATTAAATCTGCTGGTCGGGGGAGGGAGGGACTCAGAGCTCCCAGGGCAGATTAATAGCTCGCTTTTTTAATATTTATAACAATACTGTTTTGTGTCCAGCTCTCGGAAACCCCCATATCCCGTTGATTAGTTTAATACCAGCGATAGAGACAAATGCATTAACCACTGGTGGCTGTGGAGGATAAGAGGGCCGGCGAGGGAGGGCTCCCACAATGACATTTTTAATGTTATTAAGTGCTTTTATCAAGGTCAGGAGACAGCATGGGTCAAGAAGTACAAAGCCTCCAACCGTGTGGCTTCAGGTTCTGGGGTGTTGTTGGGTCTGGGGTGTTGTTGGGTAAGGAGAGGTTCAATACCAGCCCAGGGGTTTGGGGAATGAGTTCATTTCCAGCCCAGAGAAACCCATCAGGAGTTGGAGGTTGAGGTGCTCCAAAGCAGCATCCTCAACTGCCAGACAGTGGATAAATCCTCATTTTCCAGCACAGCCCCTGCTCAGGGCCCGGGTACCACTTGGAAGGAGGATCCCAAGAGCCTGTGCTGGGGAAGGGAAAATCAATTCCAGTGGAGAATCAAAGGCCAGCACTCATTGCCCCAGTCCAACAGGAGCCCTCAGTCCCACTCCCATCCCGCTCCGGGAGCAGGCCGAGGCGTGGGCAGGTTGTGAATGCCCCCAGGACTCCTTCAGGAGATCATTTGGCAGCTAGATAAAATTAGACGGATGGAGACAGATTAGCTGAACAGCTGAAGGGAAGAGACAGGCAGATGGATGGGGACAGGTGATCGAGGAAAAGGGACAGCAGCTTGGGACAGGGGGCTCAGCCTACCCACCCCGGGCACCGCAAAAGGGTCGGGATGTGGGGTGCATGGTACCCCACGTCCCCACTACCCAAAGACCCCAACACTATGAGGATTTGGCTCTGGGTCAGGGAACGCACTGTGCTGTTCTCTCCATCCCCAACACCCTGTTCCGCCATTGCCACTATCCCTCATCCAGGTCCCAGCCAGGCACTGAGCTCCTAGCACGCAGGATGAATCCCAGCTCGGCTGGGGTGATTCCCCCAGTACCCACACTGGTTTGTGGGATCACACCAGGCTCCGGCTGTCTCCCAGCCCCAACCCCAGCCCCAGCCATGGCCCAGCTGCTCTTCACGTCCCCAGTTTTCAGCTGTTCGTTGTCAGCCTGAGGTTAACCCTTCCCATGCCAGGCATGGCTCTGGGTCTGTCTCCTCCTGGCACCACAGAGGAGCTTAGCAGGGAAAAGGGAAGCAGTGAAGGGATACAGCAGGACAGAGCACATCAGCCCAGAGCAGGATTGGGATGCCCTTGCTGATTAAAGCACAGAGCTGATGGCTGACAGGTGTCTGATCCTTGGGATGCTGCTGATGCTTCAATATTAAGTGCAGGGGAGAAAAAAAACCACTTATGTTGTAAGACAGCAAAGGGGAAAGCATCACACAGCCCTACCTGCCACAAGCAGAGCTGCAGCACCCCAGGGCTGGCACCGCATCCTGCTGCCAGGCCATGCCATCACTGTAGCACCACGCAGGATACCTGGGTACCCGCTTTCCTTTCAGACCCCATACAAATACCCACAAAAGGAGGGGACAGGCTGGCTCCTCTCCATCCCCATAAGGCACAGCGTCCCTCCGAAAGGGCTTTGTGTGCTGAAAACAACTCCCTCCTCCTCCCCACCTCCCTCTTCTAAGTGGATTTCCCCTCCGCGTGGTGAACAACGCCGAAATAAAGGAAGGAAGGAATAATCCCAGCTGCGGGGCCCTTTAAACGGATTGTGCCCTATCCATTTCTTTCCCTTTCTTGTGCGTGTGTGCATGTGTGTGTGTGTGTGTGTGTGTGTGTGTGCGCGCACCGCTGACGTCACGGCAGATTTGGAAGTTGCCCGATGTCGGCCATCTGCTCCTGATTACGGGAGGCCCTGAGCTCTTTAAAATTACACTCAGCAACGGCCCGAGCATGGCCATGTATCCCCACGCTGCCGGCCCCGCTAATCCCCCCCGACCCCGTTAATCACCGCGGGTGGAGGAAAGAGTGGGTTGATGCCACGGTTCACATGGCCCCAAATGCAGTTGGCAGGGTGAGGGTGCGATGCTGGAGCTGGGAGCTGCTGGGGCTCCATGGTTACCCCCGCTGTCCTGGTGCTTCTGGGAGGTTCTGGGGGGATTTTCAGGGGGATTTGGCCGTGGGGATGCAGTCAGTGCCAGCGCAACAGGAGGTGGCTCAGAGAAGGGCTCTGCATTGATTGCACTCTGGGGAGCAGCAGTTGGAGGATTTTCCGTTGGAATGAAGCTTGCAAGAGTGGGACAACCTCTCTGCACCCTCCTATTGCTCCCTGGGGAAGGGGCTGTGGGGGCTTTGGGGTTCCCCTTCTGCAAGCTGGCATCTGGCCACAGCTCAGGCAGGAGCATGGAGTTGAGCTGTGCATCCTGCATGGCCCCATGCACTGAAAACACCCTGGGGTCCTCCTGCCTCAGTTTCCCCACAGTGCCATCCACTGCCCGTGGAACGCAGCCCCCAAGCTGCTTGCTGATTGCAGGGCAATTAACAGCGGCTCGATTACAGTGTTTAATGAGGTTGAACTGCTACCTGGAAACTTTTGGAGTTCTTAATTACCCACTCCGTAATTGCTAGTCTAAAGTACATTAATATAAATGACTGTCTGGGATATAAAAAATAAGAGGCAGAATGCGACCCGTGGGAGCGGGGATGCAGGAGACGGAGCTTTGCACATCCTGCACACACTGGGTGCACACAGTGGGAGCTGAACCCACTCAAAAAGAATGTTCCAGCAAAGCTCTGTGGCACGGGGCCCTCTGTGCCACCCCCCTGAGCCCCTTTCTCTCCGTGACAGCCTCGTGTTTCCGATGCCTGGTGGACGTGGTGCCGGTGAAGAACGAGGAAGGCGTCGTCATCATGTTCATCCTCAACTTCGAGGACCTGGCTCAGCTCATCGCCAAGAGCTCCAGTCGCAGCCTCCATCACCGCCTGTCACAGAGCTGGCGTGCAGGTGGGTGCCAGCGGGACGTCATGAGGGACAATGGGGACAATGGTCAGGGGGGTGGCATCCTCAGAGAGCTGTGTTTCTGCAGGGTTGGGGAAGCGATGCACCTGAAAGGTTAAAAAAAGGCACAGTTTTAAGCCCTTGCCTCGCTGCCAGCCTCTCGCTGTGTGATGCTGGGAGGTTTTTGGCAACCCCTGCGGGCTCTGGGGCTGGGGAAGAAGGTCCTGGTGTGGGGCAGGCCACGTGTGGAGGTGGCTGGGGTGTATTTGGTGTCACTGACAGCGAGGCCGTGCTATGGGGATGACACTGCACAAGGATGGTTGTGCTGGGATGTCTCACTTCCTCGCCCATCCTGGGTTCCTCCAGGGCTTTGCAGGGCTGCTGGGGACAGTGGGAAACTCAATCCTTGTTTTGGGGAAGCAAAGAGAGAGCAGTGATGAGACTCCGCAGGGTACCAAAAGATGCAGATGTTGGACCTGATGATGGGAAAGAGGGGTGTAGCTCCTGAATACCCTCCTGCTGTATGCTCCTCTGTGCCCACCACCTATCTTTTAAAGATGGCATCTTACCCAGCTCTCCATGCAAACACTGGGGTTCAGGTCACCGCAGGGCAGCTGGAGTACAGCCGTGGGAGCAGCCACGTGGGGTGGCACAGCACGTCCACAGCGGGGCCACCAGGGAACTAAACGGGGACCGTTGCATTGGGACTGGGATGTGTTTTCATGCGTCCACGCTCGGTGCATGTGTGCAGCCCGGTGCCATGAAGGCGTCTGTGTGTGCAGCAGTGGGTGCAGTGCAGATGCTGTGTGTGGATTCGGGTTTTGTGCATCCTCAGCACGTGGGACATACAGAGCGACGCGCGTGTGCGTATGGATATCCCTCGTGGGTGTTGCTCGGACTGTGAAGGGATGAGGTTTATATTTTTTGGTGCATTGCTCCCATGCATGAACTGCTGAGGACGTTCTTAGCACCGGCACCGGTGTTGCCTTGCAGCCCCTCAGCTTTCATATGCTCTCGGCATATGATGCAGTCGCGTCCCATCGAACATACTCTGAGGTGTATGTTTGGTTGCAGAAGGTGCCCCAGGAGCAGTGGCAGCAATGTGCATCCCCGTGGAGCTGCGCTTGGAAAGGCTGGTGCCAGCCCGGACCGCTCTCTTGCATGGGTTTTCTGATGCTGAGCTGCTTGGCAGTGTATTGGGTTAAGTGAGGGGAAGCAAAATCTGCCAACAACGGTCAGCTCTGCAATATGCTGCTTTTTCCCAGAGGACGATGCTTTTCTGGAGCTGGTGTTGCATCCCACGTCCCTTCCCCGTGCCACCAAGAGCATTGCCACTGATGGAGCAGTGAGACATAGGGAAGCCAGCCAGAGGCTCGCCGAGCGGTTCGTTTAGGCTGCTGAATTGTTTGTGCAGGGGGAAGCCACGCTGGCCCAAGCCTTGGGATCAGCCCAGCTCCTGGCTCTGCTGCTGGGGATCGCCCAGGGAAGGCTTTGGCCACATCACAAGCACACTGAGCAGTGCAGAAGAGGTTGAGCAGTTTCATTCGGGGCATCATGCAGTGGAGGACATCGGGTCCCTCTTTGGGCGCTCCAATTCCAATCCTTTTTCCTCCTCTCTTCCCCTTTCGCTGCTCTCTGCAGCCCCCACTGATCTCACCCCAGCACCAGGCTCCATCGAGGTGGTGCTCTGCTTCCCAGGGGACACTTTGCTCCAGCACCACATCACCAGAGCTACATTTTCTAACGCTTTATTTCAGTTTGATATATTTTTTTCTCCCCCAAGTCCCACCGAGGAGATTTAGAGGCTCGATTTCCTCCAGGTCCAAATCCCTTAAGCAGCTTTAACCAGCTTAGAGATGCTCTGCACCTTTCCCATTGTGCACTCGTGGTGGCAGGGGTCCCTGCATCCCAGCCCTGCATTCTGCTGGCTCAGAGCACACAGCGCTGCGGGAAAAGCGAGCGTCCCCCACAGCCACCCCAAATCCTTCGCAGCTCATCCCCTGCCACCATCCCAACCCACCCCACTGCAGCCATCCGTGCAGCTAGGTTACATCTGTGTCTCTTGTGTTTTGTCTGTGTTTTTCTTTTTAACAAGGTGAAGGTAGGAGGTTGAAGTTTAGTCTCCCGTCCCTCCGGCGACTCAAAGTCCAGCGGAATTCTCTGCCCACCAGTGAGTTTGATGGAGTAGCCATTGACTATGGAAAGGTAACCGCAGCCTTTGTCTGATCTCAGCCTCAGGCTAGGTCCCAGCTCTTCCTCGCTCTCCCCACCCCGCTCCTCCTCTGCTGCTGTGGCTCTTGGGCCGTACCTGGCGGTGGGGGTCCGGTAATGGGCAGCACCGGCCCTGGTGGCACTGCTTCGGTGGCATGGGATGCAGGAGACGTGCCGAGCTGGCTGGCACCACTGCTGGAGCTGGGAGGAAGGGCTGGCTCCGCAGTGCAAGTTGTTGGGATGGTGGAGATCAGGGGACGTGTCCCCTCCTTGGAGCTGTTGGAGATAGTGTGGTGTGAGCAGGGAGCACGGCTGGCAGAGCTTGCAGGGAAAAAGTCCTCAAAATGGCACATTTCCCAATGTCTTCGTGGCTGGGAGCAGCTTGTGCAGCTCTGGCTTCTCAGCCCTCCAGCAAAAGGTGATGCTGTCATTGCTGATGTGATGAGATTGGTAAATATCAATGGAGCCTCTTTAGAGATTGCTGTCTCAGTGTCTTCTCGGTTGTCAGAAGTGCTCGAGGTACCTCTGGGCAAAGGCGTGGTGTTTTCTGAAAGCACAGGGCTGTGGCAGGAGGCTTTTGCTCTGCTAAGGCATCCCCAGGCACAAGGCTGTTGCTGTGCCAGTTGTATCCTGCATCCAGCTGCTTCCCCACGTTCCAGCTTGGATAAGGTGAAAGGTGCTGTTGTGCTTACAGCGAGTTGAAGGCATCCATAGCTTTGGCAGGTGCTCCAGTTGTGTTGATCCTACGTCCCCAGTGGGGTACCCCCACGTTGAAGCTGCACAGTGCACTGTAGCTTTTCAGGTGTACATGTGTGGACAATGCTCTGCTTCAGTGGAGCCTGCTCCATGTGGGGATAGCCCAGCAGGAGCAGGGACAGCCAGTCCTTCTGGACACCACCTCCTCAATAAAACCTTAAATGGCTCTTGGGGATGGTGGGAAATGCTGCAGTGTGCCCTGGGCATGCACACACAAAGCCCCAGTTCCTCCTGTGGGTATTGCTGCTTTGGCTGTAGACCCCCTCCCTCCAGGTTTCTGCCCCAGAAGGCAGTAGCTTTCTGCACCCACTGCAGAAGTTGATAAAGCCTGTAAGCTCCTTAGGTTTCTGGGGAAAGCATTGTATGATTCTATGAAAAAATGTTTTGCAATGGCCAAGGGTTGCTGTATGGACATGGTTTGGTGATAGGACTTGGTAGGTGAGGTCAGTGGTTGGACTTTGATGATCTTGAAGGTCTTTTCCAACCTTAGTGCTTCTATGATTTGCTGTGATTCCATCTCCACTGCTTCCTGGTGCAGAGCACATCATTTCCCACAGGCAGCAGCACAGGACCCTAGGCACCCACACCCCATGGTGACCTGAGCTCTGCCGAGGGGAGAGGAAAAGTCAGGTCCAGAGGTGGGATACAGGGACACTTAGGAAATGAGCAGCAAACCCATCCCTAAGGCGTCCCCTTCTCTTCTTGCTCTGGCTTCTCCCCAGCTGCTCAGCTACGCCTTGCAGCCCCCCCAGGGCCACCGGAGCTGCCATGTCCCCGAGGGCTCGGTCTCCCCTGCCACAAAGCAGCCTCGGTTCTGGTCCAAGCTGGAGCTGAACTGGGGAACCACAGCACGTCCCAGCCCCTGCCCTCCTCTTACCTCCCCAGCTCCCTCCTTCCCCCAGCACGCGAGGACTCCTTCTAATAAAACGCTTTCTCCCGGCTGTCTTAAAGCCTGGTGGTGACTCCCTGATTTTGAGGGACTTGAAGACATCGCCCAAGGAGAACTGTGTGCAGTCAGAGACCGAATCCCTCCTGGAAAAGGAGAGGAGGCCGAGCCTGGAGGCCGACCCCACCCTACAACACCCGATCCCGAAACAAGAGCCTCCCTCGCTGGGCCCTCGAGGGTCGTACTCTGCGTGGGGTTTCATTCGGTCTCGCCCCGGGGGCAGCTTCCACAGCCTCCGCAGGGTCTCCTCCTTGGACAACTTTGAGGCTGCGAGGTCTGAGTTCCAGAGAAAATTCAGGGAAAGGAGGGCAAACTCAGGTAGGGGAAAAAGCCCGGAGTTTTCGGTCCTACTGCGATGGGGAGCGATGGCACCAGGGGCCACCAGCACATCTTGGGGGGGGAGGTCTCTTATGCTGCACTGCTTTTTCCTCTGCAAACGGATGATGAAGTGGGGTTTTCCATCTCGAACCTGATGCTCTTGATGTGGTTTCCTGTGTAGGCAGATCCTGCTCGTTGGGTAGAGCCATTTGTGGTGTTGTGTGCGTGACGCAAGGCCGCATAAGGTTGTGTTTGGCCGTCCCAAATGAAGGCATTTTGGTGCCGTCCTCTTGTTCTTGTAGACATAATGATATACATAAGGTAGAGGTCATTGAAGAAAAGCCCCAATAAGTGGGATTGGAGAAGCATCAGTGTGCGGTGTTTGGCTGGAGAAAATGGGAGGCTGGGGGAGAATCATGATCCTCAAGTAGACCCAAGTTATGAACCCTTGGGGAGGGACACGATGTAGAGGGAGGGAAGAGTCTGAGTAGAAGGGAGAAGGGTGGTACATTAGGCACCTTCCCAATGTCTTCAGACACCTCCTGCCCACTACATCTCTTGGGTCAATGTCAGGATAAGGAATAGAAGGGGTAGAAAACTGCAAAAATAACCCAGCCCTGCCCAACAGGAGATAGAGGGGGTGAGACATGCTGGTTATGGTGTTTAAGGATGCTTCTGAGCCCCCAAGGGTGGGCATTACACATCACCAAGAGTCGGACCACAAGCTGGTGGTGACACTGGGTGGGATGCAGCCCTGTACCCAGCTCCACTGTGGCTCTTCTTTGTGCAAGATGCCTGGAGCCTGGGAGTGGGGATATATCTTGGTGGGGACACATCTTGATGGAGATGTCAAACTTCTGGTTCCATTGTGTGGCCAAGAACTCAGGCCCAGCTCATGAACTGTGCTGATCATGCTTGAGTATGCACAAGGAGGAGACCCATCTCCAAACTCAACTGCTTTCATGCATCCTTCCCCGGTGGGTCTCACTGGGACCAGTTCCTAACCCACCAGATTCTTCACAGGTAGCAAAGCTCATTGAGTGCCTCTGTATTTGGGCACCTACTCTGAGCCCCCTAAAGGAAGCTTAATGGTGAGAAGAGGTGTGCTGTGTCTGAAAGCTTTCCCCCTCTTGGATGTCTTGGGTTGGACATCCTCTATCAGAAGCCACCCTGAGGAATTATGGCCTGGTTGGTAGCATCTGGTAGCATCTCATGATTGTCCTGCACCATAAATCAGGTGCAGGAATAGGGTCAGGGCTCTGTGAGTCACCTCCCGCTCTCTCCACCCTCCTCAACGCTCCTCTCCATCCTATTTCAGAGGCTTCCCACGTGAAACCCAACCCTCCGAACTCCACCTCAGACTCGGACCTCATGAAGTACCGCACCATCAGCCAGATCCCCCAGTTCACACTGAACTTCGTGGAGTTCAACCTGGAGAAGCACCGCTCGGGCTCCACCACAGAGATCGAGATCATCGCACCCCACAAAGTGACGGAGCGCACCCAGAACGTCACCGAGAAGGTCACGCAGGTACGTGGTGATGGGATGCCACCAAGGCAGCGGTGCAGGTGCTGCCAGCAGGATGCAATCGTGGCTGTTCTTGTGGGTTTTGGAGGAGAGGGCGGTGATGCCTGCAGTTTCTTTCCCACTATCCCCAGTGCACCCAGTGGGGACCCCACTCTGGGAGCAGGAGTGGGCACGCCGAGGGCCACACGATCCCCTGGGAGACAGCAGGTGGCACTGCACTGTCACCAACATGTGTGGCACTGCACTGTCACTGCAGGGGATGCACATGACACTGTGCTGTCACCATGCTGTCATCAGGACTACGCTTCCTGATGGTCCTGGTGAGGGAAGCGGTGAGGACCAACCCTGACTTGTCACCTGCCACAGTGCCCATGACCTGGGAGCAGAGAGAGGACATTGCCCACAGCCACCTCCCCTCTTTCTAAGCATAGGAAGAGAAATATGTTGAAATTGCCATCGGAAAATAATGACTTGGATTCAGCATGTGAGTTTAAAGTCCATGGGAGATGCCAGGCTGGGATGTGAGCAGGGAGAGGGGCATCACAGTGTGTGTGCAAGGTGTTACTGCATCCCACGGTCCTGGCTGGGAGTTCCTACCAGTGGGGGAGCTGAGAAATGGGAAAGCCATGACATACAAGGTGTATTCAAGGGCACCTCCCATCATTGCCAGGAGCAGCTTGAAAATGCATCTATCTGAGCCCAAAAAAGCCTCTAAGTTTGGCAGCTGGCTTGCTCTGCAGGACTTTCCTCCCAGGAGCTATGCATCTCAGCTCTCCCCATGTAGCACAGGACAATTGTTTAGGCTTGTTCCCTCCCAGCTTGACCCCTTCAGCTCAAACCTTTTGATCTCAGGGATCAGTCCCAAATCCCACAGCAGGACAGCAAGTGGCCTCCATGTCCCCACCCTGGGGGACACCCGCACATCAGGGAGAGCTGGGATGATGCTGGCACGGCGGCACTGGCTGCTCGATGCAGGGTCATTAGCTGGCAGCGGGGTGACGGGATCGGAGCTGACGGGTCGTGGCTGCAGGCAGGCACAGGGTTTTGTGGTGCAGCCATGCAGCACCCAAAAAAGTCAATCTTCCCTTTGCTCATCTCCATGCAGGAGATGGGACGGGATGGCATGGGATGGCATGGAATAGGAGGGATCTCTCTTCCCCATTGCGTCTCCCCATGGCCCATCCTCACCCCAGTGTCCCCTGTGCCTCCCACCAAGCTGCAGCTCCTTGCTTCTGGCCACTAAATAATTCACAGTGAGGCAGAGACAGCAGCAAGACGCAGCGTCTAAAAATACTGTCTGGCAGCAGGGAGAGGCAGACAGTGGCTGATCTGGGCACAGCAAGTGGGAGGGAGGGCTGGCCACAAGTGCAATGAGTGTGCCAGGCTCAGCCTGGGGGCCAGAGGCTCTCAGGGATGCAGCAGGGTCAGTGCCACCAGGATTGGGTCCTGGCACCTCTCTGGGTTCCTCCAAGGTGCTGCAGGGATGGTGGAGGTGTGCAGGAGGGTGATGGTGGAGGATGATGAGCTGCATCAGGATTTGTGCTAAGAGGCAAACAGAAGGGAAGGCCAGTGCCTGCTTGCAACCAGGCTGCTTTACTTGAAGGTCTCGTGGTGACTCTGGCATGTCCCCCTCATCAGCACTATGTCCCCATCATCAGCACTATGTCCCTCTTGACATTCCCATCACGGGGCAATGGGAGGAGGAAGGGGTTTGGCAGTTCTGCCCTGAGCACCACTGGGTACCAGCAGTGAGCTGGGTCAGCCCGGGCGATCAGGGCCCCCATCCTCCATCACTCACAGCCCACACATTTCCTGTTCCCTCCTCCCTCTTCCTCTTCCTCCCTTCCATTACCACCTTGCTCACCCAGCAGCCCACACCATGAGCCTGTGGCTGCAGCTGAAAACAGTATGTGCAGGGGGAAGAGGAGAAGGGAAGGAGCAGCTGGCCGAGTTGCCATGGGGGTCAGTGCCAGTGCTGCCATGCACTGAGTCCCCAAACCACTGAGAGGTGCCACCTGCAGTCCCCCCAGGACAGTGCTGCAAGTGCTCCCTGCCTCTGAGCTGCTTTAGATGCACTTTTAGGGTTGCTTCTTTCCCCTTATCTGCCTCAAATCTTTGTGGTTGTAGGGTTTTTTTTTTTTACTGATTCTTGCTTGGAAAACAGCGGGCTTAAGCCCCTCTTGCTCCAGCTTTGGGAGCAGGGTGCTCGCATTTTCAAGGTGCTCACATTTGGGACTAGCCCCCAGCCAGGCAGGACAGGGTTCAGCTCCAAGGGTGAGAGCACTGCTGCATTTCCCAGACACAACGTGTAGGAACCCATCTCAGACCCACAGGACACACCTCAGTTTGGGGGCCACGCATTAAGTCCCTGCGAGATCCGCTCCCCAAGCCCACGCAGAGCCTCATTCCCCCACCACAACGATTGCATCTCAGTCACTTTTTCCTATCCCTCCCTCTCCGTCCGCCAGCGACGTCGGCGGTTCCCGCTGCCCCATTGGTGCTCTCATCCCCACGGGGGCCCCAGCATCGATTGGCTTTGATTAATCCACCCCGGGCTCCCAAATGCCCTTCGCAGCCGCATGCCTCCCGCCCGCCCGGCCGAGTGCGTGCGTGCCTACGCGGGTGATGCCGCGGTCCTGCACCCACCACGCCGGTCACTGCTTGGGCGCATGGGGCTGGGGACCCCCATGGGGGACAGCCGGGCTTCACGGAGGGTCAGCTGCCACCTGGGGCGCCGGGCAAGCCGCAGGAAGGTAGGAGCTGGGATTATCCTGAGGGTTGTGGGATAAAGGAGAGGTTGGTTGTGGTGGGATGAGGTGCTAGGTTCCAGTAGTGGGAGCCCTTGAAGGCTGGAAGGAGGTGGGTGTCAGTGCAGGAGGGGTCGAGCCCTTCTGGAGATGTTGCCGGTGTTGTGGCAGTGCCCGTCACCATGGTTTCAGGGCAGATAGGGCTGCAGATGGGTTGTGGGATGTGTATGGGTCCTTCTCCCTCCTCAGGGATAGCTATCACACCCATTTTACTTGGGGCTCGGTGCAGGGTTGCCTTTCACCCTTCTCTATTGGTGACATAGGTGGCTGGCACTATGGGGACACCCAGGGATGCAGAGTGACAGGGGCAGGGAGGGACCTGACTCCAAATAACCCTTTTCATGTCACTATCTCTCAGCATCCAAAGCAGAAAGACCCAGCCCTCCCAGTCCCCAGCACCTTGCCTTGTGTCCCCTCCCTGGGGACGCTCAGATGGGCACTGCCCAAGGCCAGGCTTCACTACCAGTGGCACCAGCTGTCTTCTCTGCTTGGAGGATGGCTGTCCCAGAGGGACATCAAGGGAAGGTCCATGCTGGGGCCAAGAAAGGCACTGTGCAGGGCTTGCAGGATCCCTAACATTCCGCCACCCTTGGGACCACAGCCATGAGACTGCATCTCCAGGTTTGTTGTCCCCAGATCCCTGTGGCAGGGACATTCAGCAGCTCCTGAGCTGGTGGCACAGAGGCTTGGCAGGTTGCATTGCCAGTGTGGTAAGGTCTGATGGTACAACATGGATAAACGCCTGCCCCAAGGGTGCTCCAGCCATCAGAGCTGGCCAGGGAGCTGGACACACCTTGGTGTCAGCCACAGTGGCCACTTCACCTTGTGGCCCAGGGGATAGACACTCATGAAGGTAACTGAAGTGAAGTAGTTGTAGAAAACCCTTTGCACAGTCTATGCTGCCTCAGTGGCACGTGGGAACACCTCATGTAGCTCCTGGCCTTGTCCAAGTTCCATTCTGATCTCCACATCCTTCTCATGCCCGTCTAGAGGGCCTCCTTTGGCAGGGAGGTTGGACTAGATAATCTCTAGAGTTCCCTTCCAGCCCCTACAATTCTGTGATTCTGTGGTCTCTTGGCAGGTGCTGTCCCTGGGGGCTGATGTCCTCCCCGAGTACAAGCTCCAGGCTCCACGCATCCACCGATGGACCATCCTGCACTACAGCCCCTTCAAGGCCGTGTGGGATTGGCTCATCCTGCTGCTGGTCATCTACACAGCTGTCTTCACCCCTTACTCGGCCGCCTTCCTGCTCAACGAGGAGCAGGTGGAGGAGAAGCACTGGAACTGCAGCTACTCCTGCGACCCACTCAACATCATCGACCTCATTGTGGACATCATGTTCATCGTGGACATTGTCATCAACTTCCGCACCACCTACGTCAACATCAACGACGAGGTGGTGAGCCACCCAGGCAAGATTGCCATCCACTACTTCAAGGGCTGGTTCCTCATCGATATGGTGGCTGCCATCCCCTTTGACCTGCTCATCTTCCGCTCCGGCTCTGACGAGGTCAGGAGAGGACTCATGGAGGGGTGGGGAGAGGGATTTATGGGAGAGAAGGAGGGGAGTATGCATGGGTTAATGCAAGCGGTGGATGCCTCCCTGCAAGGAAAGGGGTGGTTGTCAGAAGGATGGGCAAGAAAGTTATTACAGGTTTTTATTAAGTAGGTGGGATCCGGATTTTTATTTCCAAAGGTTTGGATAGACATACAGGTCTTACTACATGTGTTAAGACAGTGTCCAACTGTCCCTTACAGAGGAGACAGCCAGCACAGAAGGCTGGGAGCTCAGGGACTGGCCTACATGCCAGCAAGGAATTTTAGGTTATATTTCCAGCCAGGCTCAAAATTCAGGCAATGGAATGGGCTGTTGTTATCATGGTATCTGGAGGTTCCACCTCAGAGCACGTGGGATGGGGTGAAAGGCGATTGTTTTTGATGCAGTGCAAGGTGAGGACTTGTCAGGAAACGTGGGATTGGCCTTGTCTCCTCTCATTTGCTCACCTGTAGCCCCAGAGCTCACTTCCTTCACAGTCAGTGGAGGTAAACTTCCCATTCTGTGACATGATACATCTGGCCTATTCCAGGTGGCACCTCCAGGACGAGGTGATGCCCGCTCTTTTATCCTTAAGAGGCAGCAGGCCTAGACTGGAGACATTCCTTTGGCCAAACTGCTCCCTGAGGTTTCTCTCCTCTCCCTGCAGACCACCACCCTCATCGGTCTCCTAAAGACCGCCCGGCTGCTGCGCCTGGTCCGCGTGGCCCGCAAGCTGGACCGCTACTCCGAGTATGGAGCAGCTGTGCTCTTCCTGCTCATGTGCACCTTTGCCCTCATCGCCCACTGGCTGGCGTGCATCTGGTACGCCATCGGCAACGTGGAGCGACCCTACATGGAGCACAAAATCGGCTGGCTGGACAACCTGGGTGACCAGATCGGCAAGCGCTACAACGACAGCGACCTCTCCTCCGGGCCATCCATCAAGGATAAATACGTCACTGCCCTCTACTTCACCTTCAGCAGTCTCACCAGCGTGGGGTTTGGCAACGTTTCGCCCAATACCAACTCCGAGAAGATCTTCTCCATCTGCGTCATGCTCATCGGCTGTGAGTGCCCGGCCCTGGAGGTTGGAGGGGCAGCTGTGGGGACACCAGGCTGTCACACGTGGGGATTTAGATGTGGATCTCCCTCCATCTGTGCCTCTTCCGCACAGGCAAATGGATGAGGAGATAGATAGAAATGCAGGCTTTGGAAACCTGCTGGTTCCAGGTCCACGGTAGATATGGGTTTTGGAAATCTGCTGTTTGTAGGTCCGCGGTGGTTGGACATGCATCTCCCCACGTCCCTCTGAGTCCTGCCCTCTCGTTGTAGCTCTGATGTACGCCAGCATCTTCGGCAACGTCTCCGCCATCATCCAGCGCCTGTACTCGGGCACAGCCCGCTACCACACGCAGATGCTGCGGGTGAAGGAGTTCATCCGCTTCCACCAGATCCCAAACCCACTGCGCCAGCGCCTGGAGGAGTATTTCCAGCACGCCTGGTCCTACACCAACGGCATCGACATGAACGCGGTGAGTGTTGTGCAGGGAGGCCCCACATTTGTGTCCAACCTTGTCCTAAAGCTATAGAGTCCACCCAGATTTGTCTGCCCTTTTGACCAGGACGGACATGGGAGGCTGAAGAAGGTTTGTCAGCCCGTTCTCTCCTGTTTCCCCCTTTTCTCCTCCTCCCCTGTCTCACTATCCCTCCAGCCATTTCCTGGGACCATGAGAGTGTTTCTTGGCTGCTGGTGAGGAGCTCAGAGCCCCGTCGGCACCGAGCTCTTTCAGGACAGTGTCTGCCGGTGCCGCAGAGCCACGGAGCCGGGATCGATCCAGCTCCTCTCCACGCTGCCGGTTGCTAAGCAAAGTGCATCCCGCTCTCAGCATCAGGGAAAGGAGGGCATTTAAATAAACCTCGATCCATTTTAATTAGAGCCCGGAGAGGCAGCTGTTCGTTAGCAAAGAGGGGATCAATGGGGGAGCCGCGCTGGAGAGGCACGATGGCTCTGAGCGTAGCAGGGAGGGTTGGACAGAGGGTGTGGAGCTCAGGGTGGCAGTGGGGAAACAGGACTTATGGCCATGGGGTCCTATGCACAAAGGTGCTGTCTTGGCCAGCTGCAAGGCAGAGGGGGGTGAACACTAGATTTGCATGAATTCAGCCCCTGCTGCCTCAATAAACTGGGCAGCAGTGGGAGTATTGCTGCTGGAAGAGCTTGGGGCCACCCTTTGCCTGCAGGGGAGACACCCTGGGCTGGACATCCGTGGCAAAAACAGAAAGCAAAGCCACGGCACTCTGCCAAGCACAGGTTCTGGCTCAGTGCAAACCCAGGTCACAAATCCCCTGTGCTGAGCTAAGCCCGCAGCTTGGACGTGCCGCCGCTCACACCATGTTCCTGCTGGATGCTACTAAGACACAACACAGTCTGATCAATCATGCCACATCCCAATCGATGCGTTCGCCCCCGATTTCCCAGCAGGGAAATGAAGAGGGCCGTGCAGCACTGCCAGCAGATGTAATTGTGACAGAACGAAGAGCAGGCCACGCTCACCAGCCCCTGCCGGGCTGTCCCATGTTGTGAGTTTTACCTTGATCTCACCTTCAGGTTCAGCATTTGTTCAAGGAGAGGTATTTGCCATGGGTATATTTAGCTGTTGCTGCGCACAACTGGCCTGTGCTGCTTCTTGGCATTCAGGCAGGTGCTGTTTAATTAGGGCAGCACTTCGTTACCAGTTTGCACTCTCATTCAGCTGAGATGAGTGGGTGGAAAGATGAAAGGGGGATATGACCAGTGGGTATAATAGATTGATCTGGTTATTATTATTTATTGCTCGGGAGTGCTCTCATCCCTGGCCGCATGTGGTGATGAAGCAGGGACAGTCAAGCAGCAACCACCAAAGGAAGATCAGCTTTTGGATTCAGCTTCTTGGGCTTTGGGCTCCCCATTTGGCTGCACCACAGCACATGTCACCCATCCTGCCTGTGCCTCGGGGTAGCCAGGACTGTGGCAATCCATCCTGGGAACAGTGGTGTGACCACATCCCTCCCTTGCTCTCTGCAGGTGCTGAAGGGCTTCCCCGACTGCCTGCAGGCAGACATCTGCCTCCACCTCAACCGCACACTGCTGCAGAACTGCAAGGCTTTCCGAGGAGCCAGCAAAGGCTGCCTGCGTGCCCTGGCCATGAAGTTCAAGACGACGCACGCACCACCTGGAGACACCCTGGTGCACTACGGGGATGTCCTCACCACGCTCTACTTCATCTCCCGGGGCTCCATTGAGATCCTCAAGGAAGACATTGTGGTTGCCATCTTAGGTGGAAAAGTCCTTCCTTCTGGCAGGGCAAGGGGTGAAGGGTGATGGATGAAGGGCAGAGGGAAATGGACTGTGAGTGCTAGAGGGTGGCGGGTCAAGGGCGAAGTACTTCTCTAAGTCCCGGAGAAATTAAGATTGTTTGTTCCTCATCATCTCACTGGTCACCATTCCAGTGGACATGGGATGGAGGATTCTCTTTAAATGCTGGGAAAGACCCCAAAGGACTGAAGATAACAGGGCATGGTTCAGCAGTCCTCTGTGGTTACTGATGACCCGTTGCTCTGCTCAGTCTCCCCATCAGTGATGGCTTTCATGGTGGAATCTTCCACTCCACTGTCAGGGTTTCTATGCATCCACTTGTCCATGAGTCCCCACGTAAGGGCTCCTGGTCCAGTGGAGTTGGGATGGGCACGCACCTATCCCTAACAAGCTGTCTCTTTGCACAGGGAAGAACGACATCTTTGGGGAGCCCATCAGCCTCTATGCCCGTCCAGGGAAGTCAAACGCCGATGTGAGGGCCCTGACCTACTGCGACTTGCACAAGATCCAGCGGGAGGATCTGCTGGAGGTCTTGGACATGTACCCAGCCTTCTCTGACAACTTCTGGAGCAATTTAGAAATCACCTTCAACCTGCGAGATGTGAGTGCCGGAGTTGTCCCAGGGATGGATGTGGCAAGTGGGAGAGCTGAAATGAGGATGTCATTCTGTGCTCCTCACTCCATTTGGTGGTGAATTGGTCAACAGCCAAATTTCCTGACCCAGTCCACGAGTTTATGGTTTCCCATGGGCACCCCTGCCTTGCTGACCAGTTCCTCTGTCCCTCAGGCAGATAGTGTTCCCCGCACACCGCTCAGCGAGGAGTATGACTGCACCTACCGGCGTGTGCGCCGACGCAAGCACTCCCTTTGTCAGCCCAACAAGCCCGGTGAGTCCTCTCCTGCTTGTTTCACCTCCTCACCATCCCCCATCATTCCCAGCACCATGCCAGCCCCGCAAACCAAAGCATCAGCAGAGCTAAGGAGCACAACTGCCATTCATTCATTGCTCTGGCAGGCACCCCAAAGCAGTGCCTCTGTCCCTGGGACACCCACACTGCTATGCCTGCCTCTCTCCAGCCCTACAAGTACCCTTGAGGGAATGTGGACTGATTCTGTCATATGTGCTGTTCCCTGAATTAACCTGTTGTGCTGCCCCACAGACCCAGACACGGGCACCTCTGATGCAGAGCAGTATCACACCTACTCAGAGCTCACCAACCCGCAGGATCCGCTGAGTAAGGACCAGTGGGACGACGTGGGCAGCAGCACCACTCCCTGTTCCCAGACCAGCGACGATGAGGCCAAGCCTGGCAGCCCCACAAAAGCTGAGCCCTTCCCCTTATCCAAAAAGGATGACTTTGCCCTGCCAACGCTCAGCCTCATCACCGCCAGCGCCAGTGGCACAGAGGTCGGCAAGCAGGCAGCAGAGAGCAGCCAGTCCTATGCAGGTACCCACATCTGCAGCTGGTACGATGGGACTGAGGGATGCTTGGGCATGGTGGTCTTTGGATTCCAGGGTGATGGACTCTCCCATGTATGTCAGGGTGGTGGCTTTCCATGAGCATGTAGGGTGATAAACCCTGGACAGGGTGGGGATGCAAGTCAGAGGTGCTGAGGGGTCTTCTCTTCTTTCAGCCACCCCCCTGGACATCCCCAATATGTTCACCTTCTGGGAGGATCAAAGGCCCAACCATCACCCAGAGCCCCTGCAGCATGTCTCCTTGGTGCACAGCTCTCGGGACATCCCCCTGCACAGCGACTACAGACCCGGGCAGATCGAGTCCAGGCTGGAGCTCCTGCAGGCCCAGCTCAGCAGGTAGGCAGGTCCTTGGGATGCAGGGTTGGTGAGAACCCAGGAGGGCTCTGGGTCATCACCTTCTGCTCTTCAGGGGTGGCTGCACCAGACTCTGTGTGCAGCAGATGCCACCTCCAGACCCTCGGGACACTGTGCTCCTTGGGGTGGAGACTGGAGTGCTTTGCAAATGCTGCAGTGTCTCAAACTGCAAGTCTCACTGCAGCCAGGCACCTCATCTCTGCTGTCCCACCAGCCCAGGGATCTACTGTTGTTTTTGAACAAAAAGGAAGAGCCTGCACTGGAGAGACAGGTTTAAAGGCAGCACCCATGCAAATGGACAGCGCTGCATGTGTTAAACTCACTTCACCACTGTACCCACACGTGTATTCTGGTGTCTCACCAAGGTGCCAGCACCAGCAGGGGTGACCAGATCTCCCACCTACTCTGAAAGTGCTGCCAGGGCCATTGCCTGCAAGGAGGTCTAAGACCACTTCTTCCAGTTTCCCCTGAGGTTAGAACAAGGCAGAAGGAAAAGCACTTATTCATCTTTACATTTTCTTCTATTACAGAGTTCAGAAAGGTTGGCACCAGCCCATCTTGCTCCCATCTGTCAGCACAGACAGCTGGCCTGAAGAACTGGTCCAGGTTAAAACTAACCACTGCATTTTCCACATCTCCAGTGTAGTTTTCACTTTGCTCAGTTCCCTGCTCCAGATCTTGGTTTGGCAACACAAAAAATCAGGCAGGGAAAGACTGAGTGCAGCAGGAGAGAGGCAGTAGGTCTGAAAATATAAAGGTTTCCCCAAACAGCACCAGGCAAACCAGCATCACCCCCTGGCAGCCAAGTCAGCACCTCCTCCTGCTCAGGGTCTGGTTCTTGTGGGATGTAGCAGGATTCAGTGTGCTAACACCAAGCTGCTCTGTCCCCAGGCTGGAGTCCAGGATGTCGTCAGACATTAATATAATCCTCCAGCTCCTGCAGCGCCAGCTGTCCCAAGTGCCGCCCGCGTACAGCCCCATTTCACCATCCTCTCACAACCTCGCCATGTACGGCATCATCCCACGAAGCCTGGAGCCGCTCGTCCCCTGTGCACCCCTGGAGGATGAGCAGCAGACGGACCCAGGGAAGGTAAGGCCACTCCTTCTGGCTCAGCATCCTCCAGGCTTTCTTCTGCCCCCAGATGATGGGCCCTGGATGGTCCTCTGCAGCCTCCCTGTGTACAAAGCATAGCTGAGTTCCTTTGGGTCCAGGCAAAGCCCAGGAGTCTTGAAGCAGATGGTCTGCCTGGAGATGCTTCTGCCCATTGCAGCACTGATTGGTGGGCTCAGGTTGCACAGTCAGTAGGGAAGGGGATGGGTTTCTCTGCTCTGAGACTTCACAAGAAGAAAGATAACATTCAGGGGTGAGAAGATTGCTTGACTTCTTTGTTTTGCTGTTGTCATAACCTACCCGGTTCCTCCTTTCCTACCAGAGCCCAAGCTACACGGAGGTAGAAAAGTTCCACTTGAAATCCAGGGACTCCTTGTCAAGTGGGATGCACCTCACTGTGGCATCCGACGAAACCATGACAGTCTACTCCGAGCAGGAGCACCACTCCCCACCTCTTCCAAACCCAGAGCCTCCCCACCAAAGGGCACCAAACACCCAGGGACTCTTGCGGGGCTCTCGTTTCCCCTCCCTCCCTGAGCACTTGGAGGCATCTTCCGAGCACCAGGACATTCAGAGACACCTCTCCGACCCAGTGCTTCCTGGAAGTTAGAGACGTGGGGGCTGCAAAGCAAGTCAAGAGGAACCTCAACTGTGAGCTCGGTCAGTTGACGTTGATTTTGACTGCAGGGATAAGACAGAGGACAATGCCATTGGCTCAGGGGTATAATTTGTAACTGTCTTCTGCCACCGTGAAGGGAAGCATAGAGTGGCTGGCTTCCAAGATCAACATTTTCCAGCGGTTCCCATAGAGTAGATTTAATTTGCACATTCTAGTGAACCCAGAGCAGTTCTTTCTTATGGCCACCAACAGGCTGGCTAGGCCAAACAGCACCCACCACCTCTTCCTTGCCGAGGCTTCCTCTCGAGAACAGCACAAGCCCAGTGAGCCACAGCATCCGGAGGGGAGCAAATGCACAGCTTCCAGCTGCGAGGCCACTTTGCTGTCAGCTCTTGGGAGCAGGGACCATTGTGTTGGTACTGGGCTTAGCCCAGCAGAGCCCACGGGTGCTACAAAAGCGTAGACACCGGAGGAGGAGGAGATCTCCACAGTGTGGTACTGGGGAGAGTTGCAGGTGGGAAGCCCAGGGCAAGGACAGAAGCTCTCCCTGTCCTACCTGACGGCCACTGAGACACTAAGGGCCAACAACCCCTGCCACTTCAGCACGCTTCAGCACAAGTCCTAGGGAGCACTGACTTCTCCAGCAAGGCCAACCGCGCCTTGAAAACCCCAGCACACATCCCACAGATCCCCATACGAACCTAACTGGTCACTGACCTGGACGTAAAGCACAAAACTCAAAAGCACAATCCCAGAAAGCTGAAAAGCCCCAGATACTTCACGTCCAGTCCTTCTTCCCAGCTTCTCTCTTTTGATAAAGGTTTGATAGATGCTTCCTTCTCCTCAGCCCTCTCCCTGGCAGACTCCCGCAGCATCCCGTAGGAGAAACCCACTTAGCACTGCCGCCTTGCCGTTCGGTTAGATGCTGTGACAGTCCTAGGCCACCTGCTCAAGTAACATATTGAGCTCCCTTTGAGAGTAGTAAAACTGTGAGCATCTCTTTCTCTGGAGTTTTAGTGTACACTTTGCTAATAAAGATGTTTTTGGCACCTGATGTGGATTACAGCTGTGTTTGTGGGGAGGATCACCGATGGCAGTACAAAGCAAGCTGCTGGTCTGTAAAGATCCCTGAAAGTCATTGAGTATCCCAAGTTAGGACCCGTGAGGATCGTGGAGTCCAACCCTTGACCCCATGTAGCACCACGCAAAAGTCAGACCCAGTGAGAGTATTGTTCAGACACTTCTTGAAGCATCCAAAGCCCTGGGCAGCCTTTCCATGCCCACCACTTCTTGCAGAGAGCGTGGGACCAATGGGGCCCAAATGCAGACCAAGGACAGGGCTGGTTGGCCTTCAAGTTATCTCTTTCCCAACAGGACACAGCTCAGTCTCAGCAGCTGTCAGGAAAAGCTCTTTTACATCCACCAGCACGCTGCTGGTGCCCTGCACACCAGAAGCAATTGAGCGAGCACACCTCAAGCAGAGGTGGCCCCACCTGGCCTTGGAGCAGCGGGACCTGAGCACACAGCACTGCATGAGCCCCATCTCCATCTGAAGGAGACCCGGGGAGCCCCGAGGACAGCATCGTCCTCAGGCAGGGCGCAGATTTACCTCTCCCAGCTGGTCGCTGGCAGGGGGCTCCCCCAGCCCACAGCCCCTAGCCCACCAAAGCCACTATTTATATCCAGCCCGGCTCCTGCTACTCCTCAGCGCCGCTGCGTGCTATTAGGAATGAAACCCCATCATTAAACTTGATCTGATCGTAGAACAGCTCATCGCCATCCGCCACTTGGAGAAGGCGGGACTCGAACTCGCGGCCACGCTGACAGGCGGAGCGCTTCCCCTCGTCCGCCTCGGGCTCACGTGACTGACACCGCTTCCATCCAATCAGATATCAATAAGCGTCCAAAAGCCCGCCTCGCGCCACTGCGACCCCTGGGAGCCAATGAGGTGCCGAGGACGAGCGTAACCTCCCCCTCAGGCGGGATCGAACGCAACGATAGGTTATCCCGTCCAGAAGGCGGGCCCTATTTCAGAATGAAGGTCAAAGCCACCAATAGAAGACCGAATCGCGCCAAACGGAAGGGAGCAATACCCAATAGAACGCGCGACGTGCGTAACCGACATGCAACGCGGCCAATCCGCACGCAGAAGGCGGGGCTACTCGCGTGGCTTCCGCTCCCGTTGTGTGAGGGGCCGAATCGCGAACGGCCTCCGCGCTCCCGTCGCCGTCCCCGGGGTTGCGGAGCCGGGCCCGGGGCCTCCCCCGCTCCAGCCGCCCCTCCGGCCTCGCTCCCCTTCCCCTCGGCCCTTTCCGCCATCCCGCTCACCCCGGCCGTGCCTCAGCCTCGCTCCGAGCTCAGCCCGCCCCCCCCCCCCCCCCCCCCCCTCATTTCCTCGGCTGAATCTCTGCTCCCCTCAGCCCCCCCGCCCCCCCCCCCCGGGGCCCACCCGGCCGAGCCATGTCGCTGCACGGCAAGCGGAAGGAGATCTACAAATATGAGGCGCCCTGGACCGTGTATGCCATGAACTGGAGCGTGCGGCCGGACAAGCGGTTCCGCCTGGCGTTGGGCAGCTTCGTGGAGGAGTACAACAACAAGGTGGGCAGGGCCCGGGCCGAGCCGGGGTTGGGGGGGAGGTTGGGGGGGGGTCTCCCCCCCTCCGTGCCTGGGGATGGGAGGGCTGCAGGGAGCTGTTGGAGGCCGAGGGGTTGCGGTTGAGGGCGGCCCGCGGTGCTGCTCCTCGCGGGGGAGGCATCGTTGCTCGGGTGCGTGCGGCTTTTAATCAGCGAGGCAAAAAGCTTACGGCCTGGGCTCGGCTTTGTGCGTGTACAAGCTGCGTGAGGCTCTGTTGGTGGTGATGTACTCTCGTGGAGCACTCTGTAAGTCTGCAGGCCGCTTGCACCGACTCCTCGGTACCTTCGCTTTTCACTGAGAATAGAGTTGTCGTGGTGAGGTTGCGTCCGCAGTGTTGGATCGAAGCAGGGAGGCTTACATCGGAAGCAGAGGTGCTCATCCCTTCAGACACCTGAGCCGCCCTTCCTCACAGTCTTTAATGCACTCATCTGATGTGATGAGCGAGCGTGAGTGGAGGAAGGATGAGGAAACACGTAACTATACAGCTGTGAAGTCGGTGTGAGAGTAACCGTGTTGCCAAAGTAGCTTTGTACGTTTATATCGTCTGTGCTTTGCAGCTTTGTCAGGCTGCTGAATGAAGGAAATCGTTTCAGAAGTTGGTGTTGGGGTGATGCGCTGGGTCTGTGCGGGGTGTGTTGAGGTGAGGCGATGGTCAGGTAAGGGTGGCATCTCTTACAGGAGCAAAATGAGTGCACTCGCAGCAGCCCTGGACGTGATGCTCCTGTGTGAGGTGGTGAGCTGGCGAGGTGTGAACTGTTTTCTCTCGTGCTGATGAGCACTCTGTGGTTCTGGGAACGCTGTTTTCCAGGCAGGTTTGAGCTTGCAAACTTGTCACTTGTTTAAAGGCAAACCCTATGATGTTTTCTGTAGTGTATATTCTGAGGTAACAACCTTCCAAACATTTTTTGTGTGCGTGTGTGTGTGATTAGAAGCAGTCAAGCTTATTAATTAGGGGTACATTTCCTTTGCCTTTACATCCTTCTGTTTGGATTGGGTTGCTCCCAATACCAGTGTGATCAGGTCTGCTTTTCATTTCAGGCTTCAAGTATAAAGGCGGTTGAGTCAGCAACTCTGTTTTTATTTAAAAAGCAACAACAACAACACTCAGAGCAAAAACTTAATGCTCACAGTTGCTGCAAACAGAAATTGTCTAAGACTGCATAACTTCCAGCTGTTTGTAAATACTCCCCAGAGCTTCTCTTGGTCTCTGCTTCAGGAATTCTCTTGACTTCAGGTCCATGTAAGTGCCAAATGTTATGAGATTTAATTAGTGCATAAAGCAGGAAAGTAATTGTACGCGAATGAGATGCCAGCCTGGATGCTGCTGCTGCAGAAGTGAAGATGTCTCATTAAAAATTAAAGTTGTACAATAAATACAGTGAAACATGACCTTCGCTTTGCTGAGACGTTTTGCCACACCTCTGGTAATTCAAAGAGGGAGGGTTGTGTGGCTTTTTGTTGTTTGATGCTTTTCATGGTGCTTTCAGCACAGCCTTCTGTATTATGCTGGCAACTTCTGATATCAGAATACTTCTCGAAGTGCAAGTGGCACCAACTGAAAGGAAAATGGGAGAGATCATCGCAGCTCACTTCCACCCTAACTTTCTCTTTGCACTTTGAAGGCTTTTGACAAGCTCCAAACGCTGTTTCTGTTCTGTCATTGCAGTGTTTTGTCCCAAATAACTGACTTCTTTCCTTCCCCCTGCTACACAGAAAATCAGTTCAGAGTAGCGATTCTTAATTTCTTGATATCTAAAGCAATAGGTGGCTGCATCTCTTCCTCATTACTCTTCTGTGTGCTTTTTAAAGGCTCTCAGAAAAGATGTAGTGCGCTAATAGTTGCAGCAGGAGTTTCTGCTTATTTTTCTGTTCCTGTGGTAATTACCAGAGCTTGAAGTACTTATGGTTGTATACATAAAATGGCTGTTTACACCTCTGTTTTGGGTGTACGCAGTTCAGTCAGCTGCCAAGCCATGACTTACCACTGCCCCCAGCTCCCAGGCTCCTCGAACCTCTGTCAGCTCTCCACTAACAAGCTGTACGGTGTACAAAAAAGCTGATTGCCAAGATCACTTTGAACCCCAAAGGAGTTTTGTTTCAGCTGCTACACCTGTGCTGATCAAATCACTGGTACAGAAAGAGAGATGACTTTGCTCCAGGGGAAAGGACTAAAATTATTTAGGCTAGGTTTTCCTGAGCTTCTTGAGTCTGCAAACTGCTGTCGGCCTTCGGATGGATCACAGGCATAATGGGAGGGAGCTGAGGTGTTGGTAAGTTCTGCTGTTAAAGGCTCCTGCAAGCTTTGTGGGTCAGTAATGATTTGTGGAAAACAAGGAAAGGCTGATTTCAGGATCTGTGTGTAAGACAGAACTCAAGGCCGCTTCAGAAGGAAACAGTGCTGCACAGTTTGCTGCCACCACTGGAGCAGGCTGCTGGGTTACAGCTGCATGCTTCCCTCGTTGTCACCTTCTTCTGCACTGTGCCTCAAATCAGAGATCCTTTAGTGTGGTGGTTTGCCTGGGGAGCTGTTATTTTGTTTTGTTTTTTCCTATGAGGTTACAGTTGCAAAGAAAAACTCATTGAATATTGAGGTTTAGATGGTGCAGTGAGAGCTGTCTGATTGTATGTGACCATAAAATAAGTACAAAATGTCTTCTTTTGGATCACGTTGTGAAGTTTTTCAGAAGTTAAGGAATGCTGATGAAAGGCAGTTCTTCACTCATATGCACTGTTGCAAATCAACCTCAGGTTAATGAGGTTTCAATAGCGATAGGAAAATCCACCTCCAATTGCAGTGTGTGGGAGAAACAGATAATCATGTAGCATTTCTGGCTGCTGTCATGGCATAATTGCAAAGCCAAAGGAGATTGAACACCCTGGTTTTCCCAGCAGAATGAGTTACAGGTACGTTCAGATTGTATGCTGACTAACATTACTTTCCTTGGTGCTGTAGCTGCCAGCAAACCTTGCTTCACTTGCAGGAGGGAGACTCAGGGCTCTTGTATAATTAGCATCCTGAAAATAATTCCATCTCCCCATCTCCCTGCGTTCAGCCTGCACGGTGGGATGGATAAGAGGGATTCTGCAATCATTGCATGTGATCAGACCTTTGAATATACTGAGCTAGGAAGGAGCAGAACTGCTCCAGCAGTGTTTTCTGCTTCTGTCTCTGGGCAGACCAGTGTTTTCTGCTCACAGTTATCACAGGCTGATGTCGAGTCTGACAGTCAGCATCAGACAACTGATCTTCAGCAGTTGCCAAGGGATCTTGTGTCACATTTTTATTCTCTAACCTGGCCTGTGTTTAAAAAAAAGTCAGAGATGCTGGATTGCTACATAGTCATTGTCTTCTCTTGCTCTGAGAAGAGGTTAAACATGAATATGCAGAGCACGAGTGTATCAGTTCACGTCAACAAAAGTGAGTTCTCTGCTGCTTTAGATTTGCTTCTGGTTATGGCTGTGTTAATGGCTTTGCTCAGGTGTAGTACACTCATATTGAGCTGAAAACAGCATAAGCAAAGGAGAAGAAATGATTAGAAGTCAATTGTCTTCTGATTCTGACCTTGCCACAAGATTTTCTATGACCAAGGACAATTTGCTTCCTTTGTAAAATCTGCTTAGGATTTCTGATCCCTAAAGGAGTTAGAAAGCTTTTTGTCAGTCATTTGAGAAGGCTGGGACACCCTCGGCGGGTTCGTATTATAGTGTGAAGCATAATAAGGAGTAGCTGTAATGAAGAGAGTGCAGGGCAGGCATCCAGCTAAGCTTCTAAAAACAGCCTGCAAGTTTTCTAGGGGTCATTACAGCGTAAAAGATGGATCTTCAGTTTGACAAGGGGAGAAGGTTGGTATTTGTAAAGAGCATCTCTAAATGGACTTGCAACTGCTGATGTTACAGTGGAAGGTCTGCTGAAGGACTTGTGTTGGTGGGTACAGTAGATTTCCAGACTAGTTTAAACATATCGTTTATTAACCAAATTGCTTATGGGAGAATATTTAGCCATTGTCCAGATTAACATCTTACAGTAAGTCTATCAAGCCACAGTCTCCAGGAGGAAGCTGCTGCGTGGAAGATATTAGGAAGCTCTTACTGTGAGCAGCTCACAAACTAATTGTAGTGAGTTGTCTGTCCTCTCACTGTTTGTGTTTGGACAGCATTTAACACAGTGGGGCTTTCATCCTGTTTAGGTCTTGCAGTCACTGCTGGGGTAAATGTCTTCTCCCAGCCCACATTGTTCTCTGAACACTTTCTGACACGTCAATATTTTTCTAATAACATAATGTCTGGGACTTCAGGCATTACTTAGGTGTTGTCATGACCGAGCAGTGTGGAGATAGTTTCTTGTCTGCTCTGTCTTGCTTTGCTTTCACAACTGGGCATTATCACATTACTCTGTGAAGAAAACAAACACCTAATTTGGAGATCAGCTCCATAAAACCTGGCAGCAAACCTCCCTTCTTGGTCCTTCTCCCACAAAACATAGGAATAATTATGTAAGCGTTTTCTCCCTCCATTTTTCAAGTTTGAATTCTATTTACTTTCTGCCTTTGGAATGGAATTATTCTGTATTTTAGTTTTGTGCAGTTGTGACAACGTGTTTGTTAACGTGGTATTGAAAACAGCTTGGTAGCTAGCTGATGGTGATCTGTTGCAGTCTGTAGGGTTGTAGGTAAGAACACAAAGATACGGGCCTTCGTTGTTGGTCATTATACAAGCCATGTATAAAAAGAGAAGGGTGGTCTTTAGGGGACTGGGTTATGTTTCACTTATTATCATCACAGCACTTTACTTTGAAGAGATGATCTTCTGTAGTTCACTTTGATTATTCCTAGCTGGGGCAGGTAAGCAGAGCTTTTAATATTTCTCATTCCATTGACGTGATGGTCTTTTTTAATTGTCCTTGAGGTTACAAAAGGCATCCCTCTGAAATGCACTCAGTCTTCATGTCGTAATTACGTATTATTATTAAGATAAAAAATTCTTTCTTTTAAATATGGTTTCGTACAGGTGCAGCTTGTTGGTTTGGATGAGGAGAGTTCAGAGTTCATATGCAGGAACACCTTTGATCACCCTTACCCCACCACAAAGCTGATGTGGATCCCAGACACCAAGGGAGTGTATCCAGACCTGCTGGCAACCAGTGGTGACTATCTGCGTGTGTGGAGAGTGAGTAAATTCTGTTCTGTGATTCTGAGTTCCCCTTGGGAAGGCAAACTATGATATGAACTCATTTTCACTCGAGACCAGATTTTTCACTGTTCTTTCAGGATGTTTTGCACTTGCTGCAGTGTGAGGATTAAGACATAAAATGAAGCCAGAGCACCTGATAACTTACTATGTTTTTTTAACAGCAGTAATAATGTTATGAAATATGAAAGTTGTAGGAGCAACAGATGTATGATGACAGCTAAGTGAAGATAGAGGTGGCGATTGTGTTTTCCAGAGTTTTAAGTTGTAAAGCTGAGAGGATAGAAACCTGGGATTAATACCTTGTGTGTTAGGATTAATACCTCATGTGCTGGAAGTGCAAGTGGAACCAGTCACGTGCTGTTGCTATTTCAGTCAGATGCTTTGCTTTTTCTGTAGGTGGGTGAAACAGAGACGCGGCTGGAGTGCTTGCTGAACAATAACAAGAACTCTGACTTCTGTGCTCCACTAACATCGTTTGATTGGAATGAAGTGGATCCTTACCTCCTCGGTAAGGCTGGCAAAATGAATGAAGTCTGGTGAAATCCCAGTGTGATTGGTTTTTTGGCTTTAACTCGAGGCTTAAGGGATGGAGAAGTTCATCCCAGAGCTGCATCTTCCACACAGATTGAGGTAGATATAAACCATTTACACTGTACCTGTGTGAAAGACCATGTCTGCTGCTAAAAGGTTTGGGTCGTTTAAATGTGTGACAGACTGCTTGACATTCTTGTTCTTAAATGTGTGCTGTTCCTGTAGCTGTTTTGGTCTGTAGATGTCAGAAACTATTACTACTTAGTGTGTCAGTGTAATTAGTTAGAGCTGTGCTGATTTGCTTTTTTTTTTTTTTTTCCTAAAAGAAGTGCTTTTGTTTCAGGTACTTCTAGCATTGATACAACCTGCACTATTTGGGGTCTGGAGACAGGACAGGTTCTGGGAAGAGTAAATCTGGTCTCTGGCCATGTCAAGACACAGCTTATTGCACATGACAAAGAGGTGATGGCTATTTTTGGTTGTTTACATTGCATTGTTTGTTTTTTTTCTCAAGCCATAAAGGAACAGAGCTTTTGTTTTCCCCTTTTTTCTTGAGGAATCCAATCTTTCAAAAATCTGATGGTCCTAAATTAAGTTTTATGAGTTTTACATATATTAATTATAGGTAAGATACAGTCGACTGTATTACAAACTAATTAAAGCTGTTCTGTCAGCTAACAGAACTACTCTGCTTACTCATCATAGAATCTGGACTTGAATATTGACTTTAGAAGATTATGCTACAGAATATTTTAGAAGAATGAGATAAAACATCAAAATGGAGTTGTAATGAACTGTGTAGCAAAGGCAGTAAACAGCTTACAGGATTCTTTTATGTTAAAATGAAATCTGAATCCAGAAAGTAAATATGTTCTGTTTCAGTGAATAATCCTGTAATGACATAACTTGTTTTTTCCCCTCCCTTTGGCACATACAAGTAACTTGAGTTTCCTAAGTGAGTTCTTAAGCATCTGATGAGAAGTGCTACCACTATTTCTGCTGTCTACATGGAAAATCCATTTAGCTGTGAATTAGGAGGCAGTATGCTCACTAAAACTGAGGCTGTGTTTCTCTCTGTTTCGGTGTTGAGCAGGTGTATGACATCGCCTTCAGCCGTGCAGGTGGTGGGAGAGATATGTTCGCTTCGGTTGGCGCAGATGGCTCAGTGAGGATGTTTGATCTTCGTCATCTGGAACACAGCACCATAATTTATGAAGACCCACAGCACCATCCGTTGCTGCGCCTGTGCTGGAATAAGCAGGATCCCAACTATCTTGCCACAATGGCCATGGATGGCATGGAGGTAAGGCACTAGTTCCTCTGCAGAAGGAGCAAGGCGATTTGAGGGAGGTGGATTGGTCATTAATACTTCTTGAAATGAGGCTGCAGTGTCAGTATGTGGAATATGATAAGGGCCAATTCTTATTGCAGCAATTTCAGTAGGAGCTAGAAGTAAGTTTGGCATTATAAACGTGAAGGTCTCTGTGCCCCTTATGTATTTCAGCCAATTTTTGAGGGTTTTGTGAGCCAGCTGGGCAGCAGCTTTCACATAAAGTCATAAGTGCAGGCATTTTAGTCACCTTATTCTTTCTCAGCTCTGTACACAAGGCAGTGTACCTTAGATTTTTTTTTTTTTTTTACCTGTACTGCTTCAGGGAAGCATGAGTCATTTTCTTCATAACTCAAACCTCCTATGTGAAGTCTGACTGCTTGCACACAACATGCTGACCAGCTAGAAAGTATTCTTTGAGAACAGTGTGTGCTTGCCAAGTGCATCCTTTCAGAAGGTATTTAAAGCCATAGTTCAGAACTTTTAGTTTTCTGGAGGGGACGGGGAGGTGGAAATACAGTTTATTAACTTAGATTTTTGTTTCTGAAGGTTGTGATTCTGGATGTCAGAGTTCCCTGCACTCCTGTTGCCAGGTTAAACAACCACAGAGCATGTGTAAATGGAATTGCTTGGGCACCTCATTCTTCTTGCCACATTTGCACAGCAGGTAAGTGTGGAAAGAAATTCTGATCAATCTCTTGCTGTCTCTGCTGGTGAATTTCTGTGAGTCTTTCATTACACTTGAATTATCCTCTCTTCAAAAAAATTAATGCAGTTCTATCCTGCCTTTTTGCTAACGATTATTTGCAGTTTACAAGAACTTTGATAGTGCCTGTCCTAACATTTTTATGGATATAGACACCTACTAGGATTTATTAGGTGAAGGTAGTGAACCTAGTGCTCTAACTGTGCATCTCCTTTGGTTAAGCTATTTTATTTCAGTGCTGCATAACTTACTTTTCAATTTAGTTCTTAAATGTTTTCACTTTGAGTTCCACAGATTGTTTTTTAACTTTGTCCTGGATGACATAATTATCCGAACATGGGTACAAGTTTTTCTTGGAGAGCAATTCTGTCAGTGTATCTGTCTCAATTTCTTATCTGAACTGCAAGAGCTATATTGAAGCTAGCTTCCTTTACTGCACCCCTTTTAGTAGCCATGTATGGACATCTCGTTATACATTGAGCCTACTTAGGATTTTGTTTTCTTTTGTAGCGGATGACCATCAGGCTCTCATCTGGGACATCCAGCAAATGCCTCGTGCCATTGAGGACCCTATCTTGGCTTATACAGCAGAGGGAGAAATCAACAATGTACAGTGGGCATCAACTCAGCCAGACTGGATAGCTATCTGCTACAACAACTGCCTGGAGATTTTGAGAGTGTAACACTACTGCTTCATGCCTAATTGAGGCAGGGCTGTATTATTTCCCCACCCCTCTAAAGTAAGAACAACACAAGTCAAGTGGCCAGTATCTGTTGTTGCTTTGCATCTACTGTTCCAAGAAACTGTTACAAGAATCAATGGCAGGTGTCTCCTGTCTCTCCAAGACTTTAAAATGCAGAGACATGCTGAGCCTCTTGGACCTTTTGGGTTCTGGTTTTCTTTTTGTTTTTGTTTTTCCTCAGTTAAAGTTCTGTATATTTGTTTGTCGACTGTGTTAATAAGCTTGCAGGCTTTAAGTTGCTGCATATGTCCAAGTGTTTGTCAGCTAGTCGGGGCGGCACATCTAGCTAGTTTAATAGATGCAAGTGCAAAACAAGGTGGGGGAAAAAAGAGGATAATATTAACAGCCACCTTGGCAGGAATCTTTATCGTTCCTGTTGTTGCTGCCTCTAAACTGTTGAAACATTTGTATGTTTTTTATATATTGAGCTAACTTTCTATTGAGTAAGGCTTTTCTCCCGAATTCTTACTTTTGATATGTGATCCACTTCCATATACCCAAAGCAGGATATCTTTGTTGATACGAATTACAATAACACTGCAGGCTCCCTGGCAGTAGAGGCCTGCCAGAACTAACTGTTGCCTTGGCTCTCAATACCTGGTTACCTGGTGCTGTGAAGTACAAGTACTTGTTGCACAATTTCTTTACACTTTTCTGATGCTAGAGGCAGTTGCTACTATGGTAGGCCTTATTTTTAAATTAGAACTGAATTTACTGTGTGTCTCCTGCAGTTGTGTTAGCTAACAGAACGGTAATGGGTTTCAGACAGAAGGTACTTGCATGACTTGAGCTCCCTCTGAGGGAACTGACTTCAGAAAAAAAAAATGTTCTTTGTAATGGACTCTGGATTTGACGTTTCCAATGAAATGATTTCCCCTTAGAGGGCTTACTATCTGAACCAAAATAAAATGGTTTCACACTTTGCAGCTTGCTTGATTGGCAAATAATACGAGCAAGAACTTGTGGTTAACCTGTACCATGGAGCTTCTTCGCGTTTGATCTGTGTTCCTGGGAGTTCTTGAAAGGAGAATGCTTTTTTCTTAAATGTATTTGCTTTGTACTGTCAGGTCTTGTTGAGTGAGTGTAGATGAGTTGGAAGAACTCGTCCACTGTCCAAATGAAAGCTGTTTCTCTGAAAGAAATAATTCCCTAATGTAATGAGCAGAAAACAGATATCAAATGAAAGAAACAGTGCCACAGAGGCTGTGGTTTGGTACTTGTCATCCTTGTGTCTATTTGAGATGCATCCAAGGGCATCTGTTTCTGTTTTGAATAGTGGAATGCTCTACAGTAATACGTTGCAATCAAAGCTGAGTGGATTAGACAAGATAAAAATCTTTAGCGAAGTCTTAATATAACACAGCTATTCAGATAAAAGCTCCACAGTACTCTTCTTCCAATGAAGGCATGACAACTCTCGCTGGTCTGTGAGGGTATACCAGCTGAGTTTTGATGGGAATGTCAGAAACGATCAGCGTTGTCTTTCCACCTGATGTATATTCACCTACAACTGCAGGCAGCATTAAAAATAATAGGGCACAGCTCATGTGGGAAAGGCAAGTTGGGAGAAGTGATTGCAGGGAAACAGCAAAGCTGATGCAGAAAGCACTGACCAGTACAGAACGGACTCTGGAAAGTGATGTCGTTCTGGATGTAATATTCTCGCACAGATAACTTCTTGATGTAGAGCTCAGAAAAGCACTGCCTTGTGAATTAGTTTGCAGTTCAGTAGAGGCAGCGTTTCTGCATCACCTCTTCTAATATCAGAGCCAAGAACTCTTCATGGTTTGAGCTCGTGTTTTGGCAGTGGCATTCTGTGTTCAGATGTGGGATTTTTGACAGCAGGCTTCTCTTGGCTTGGCATTCAGGTTTTCATACTAGCTGTGTCTTCCACAGATAACCTGATCTAGATGTCAGAGCAGCATTAGCCAAATGGCATGGTGATAACTTTACAGTAGCACTTCATCTTAAATTGGAAAATACTTGAGCAGAATTAAGCGAAAATTCGGGTTTTCTTAGCAGCCACATATAATTACATTCACAGCTTCAGAAACTCATAAAAATACATCCGCTGACTTTATAATGCACTGTTTAATTACAAACAGTGGGCATTAATGTCCTGTGTCACTGAGGGAATTTAACTTCGGTTTGGAGTGCAAGCTGAGTTGTTATAGACAGAATTTAATTTGATTTGTGGACTGGGGGATGATGGGAACCACTAGAAGTCCTCTTCACGTTTCAAAGTCTCGCCCTGGTATAGGTGGCATTATTTAAAAATAAAAAAGAGGAACATGCCTGCTGCTTGGCAGCAGATTTGTTTTAAACAACTGTAGAGTTGTTCTTTAAAAAAGATATGAGCTAATTAATCAAAAGTGAAGTGGCTGAAAGACTCTATAGGCTATAATAAATGGCAGACAGTCTGTTCCTCCAGGAATTGAATCTCTGTTGTGCTGCGATGGCAAAAAAAAGTGTGTGCATGGAGGGGCTAGTCATGAAATAACCTGCCACGAGCCCAACGAGTATCAGTCCCTCCATTCATAAAACCAACTGAAGTTCACTCATGGAATTGAGTTCTCGTTCCAAACTACTCAAAGGCAAATGAAGGAATTTTGTGGACTCCAGTGGATTCTAAATAAAGCATGCATCGTGTTTGTTTAGCCGGTTGAGCTGCCTCTTAGATCTGTAGCATGTTGCTTTGGGCATAATCCGTTGTCATTCCTCGTATGAAATTACATTTGAAATCACTAGAGGCTGTTTTGGAGCAGGGAAATGCTACTTAAAATAGCTTCTTTGCAGAGATGTCGCCTGAAAGGTTAATGACTGAAGAGATATGGAAATCCTCATGGGTGAGATGTTCTCTAGTGGAAATGGCACTTCCATATAGAGAGGAAGTGAGAGACTTGGATGCCCTTCTGCCAGCACCTGCTGACACAGTGGCAGCAAGCTGACTGCTTGCTGGTTCCAGTTAGTTGCAAGATAAAATAAAAACCTTGAGACTTGTCACTGTAGCCTGTGAATCAGAAGATACAGTTTAGCTCACTTTATTGGCTTACCATTCTGTTCTGTTAGGTAGGAAACCTCCATAAGCATTACTTTTTTTTCCTCCCCCCTCAAAGTTCACTCATTAAAATACTTCAGTATTTGATCTTTTATTATTTTGTGCTCACTGGAGGATGCGGAGCAACTGCTCTCAACTGCCTCATATCCCCCGAGCACGAAGTAACGTGTCAGTGAGGTTAGAAAAACAGAGATTTGCTATTGTTGGTACGGGCATGGTTTTGATGCTTGGACAGAAATGTCACTTTTCTCTGACTTCCGTAGCTGTGCAGCGCTCCGTTTGATTGATTCCAGATATGCTATTGTCTGGTTGTTGTGTTCTGCTGGAACCAAGCTTTCCAGAGATGCGTGGGCAACCGGCAGGGCATCTCAATCATACCTCATTAGTGAGGCTGAAAACCTACAGACAACAAGATGGGTGTTGAATTAGTGCGTAGCGTGCTGACTCTTAATTGTCAAAATGGCCTATGGTCAGTTGCATCTACCGGACTTGTACTTCTGTGTGCAGGGATTTAAAAGGCAAGGATTTGAGTGCTTTGACAATCTATTTAGAAAGGAAGCGGCAGTTTCAAAGAGTGATATGAAAGGAGACTGTTAATACAAGTTGTTCCTTACGGAACCTTGAAATGTACTTAAAAGGGGAGGCATTGCCTCTCATAAGTCAAAGTTAATGATCCTTTCAAAACTTAGCTGTAATTACTCTCCTGAATGTTCTGGATAATAGTAAAAAAAGATCTATTTTTGCCTGGTGTCGCAGTGAGGAAAGCTGCATCAGTCTCAACTGCAGATCATTGCCTGCCAGGGTCTAGGTGAGGGGAGGAGTCCCAATATTTTGCAATTCACAGATGCTCTTGTGCTTGTTTTAAAATGTAAATTACAAAGCTGAGTGTGTCTGTTTTGTTCTCTTGCAGATGGCACTTTAACAAGTATATTTTTGGTAAGATTAGGAGGAGAGTCATCTTTTCCTCAGTCTTTTTATGGTAGCAGTTTGTGTTTTGTATAAAATATTAAATACAACAGTCACTGCAATCCTAAACTGGCTATGGTTGTCAGTATCTAGTGGACCCTTGTCTGTTTCTACTAAACACCAAAACAATGAGCACTTGACTGTACTCTTAACGTTAAACTGAAGCTTTCTAGTTAGAGAATGGCACAACCTTACAAGGTCAGCTTGTAATTCAGTGCTGCTTGTCTCCCTTTTGCTTTGCTCAGGAACTTGGCCGTGTCTGGAAATCTTCCTTGAGTTTGAAGATGAAGGCAGTAGTGCCAGATTAGTTGTGGACAGATGCAGTTGTGTTCTTCAGATAACATTTTGATGATAGAACGATTGCTGCTGACGGTAAATTGACACAATCTAGAATCTTGAGCCCGTTGGTTCCCTGTGTTTAATGGTGTTCTGTTTCAGGACATCCTTAGACGGATCAATGACAGTGGGGTCAGCTATTCCTGAGTACATTGCATCAAAATACTGAAATGGTTTGTCTTCCCATTGCTGCTGGGCAAAATGGTCCACCCTGTGTTATCCATTCTGTTAGCACAGGTTATCTCTGGTCCGTGCTGACTGCTTTCTGCTTTCAGACCAATATTCCAGCAGGACTGTATTTACTGTACAGTGGACATTCCAAATGAGGTTTTCAAAACCTGTTCTGGAATGGGCGAGGTACTGTTGGTTTGATCCCTGTTCCTCTTGACTTTTGCAGAGGTCAAGGTTTATTTGTAGGTGGCACTTAAAGAGCACTTACTCACGCTTAGAGAGGCAGCTGTATTGTCCTCTGCTTACCTGAGAAGAGTCAGAAGTGTTGTATTGTTGAGGTATGAGAGTGTAGTGTGCCCCTGACTCTTCTTCTTTCAGGAAGAGATCTCCAGAAGGTCTCACCATCACCATTCACCAGCACTAAAAAGCAGGAATAAATAGGAACGCACGTAAACACCAGTGACAAATGCTCACCCAGCAGTTCATGGCAGACTCCAGAGACAAAGGTGTTTATGAAACTTGCTCGCTGCTGTCTAGTTTCAGAAGGCAACTTTGCCAAGCATCTCGGTGGCCTTTTGTGCAGCCTTTGATACTCAGCATCAAGCTAGAATCTTCATACTCAGAATTTAAAAGAAGCAAAGAAATCCGTATGGCTTCCATCGAGTTCGTCCTTCTTCAGGAAATAACAAAGGTTATTCCCTGACAACTCTTGCTGCCCAGGGTGGCTGTTAGTGCAGCTCTCACCAATAGCCACAAGTCAGCATCCCTTGGAGTTTGCTTTCCTGGTAGTACAGCGTGGGGCTCTCAGGTCTCCCTTAGAGGTGATGGTTGGGTCTGTCACAACTGAACAAAGGCAGAAATGCGAGAACCAGAGAATGAAAGAGTCACAGTGCAGCTGTGAGGCAGTGCGTTGCTTTTTTTTGACAACCTGATGAACATGAATTACGAAATTGACTATTTAAAAATGACCTTGTTTTGTTTCGTTTCAAACTTGAGTTGCTAGCAGTGTACAATGTAATTTAAATCCGTTGCGCCGAAGCATTTTGGTTACCAATAGTCAGTAGGAGATGTTTACTTTTTGTGTGTTTTTTCCCTTCTGCTCTTTCCATTCACAGTCCCGTTGTGGTAATTTCCTGAAGGTGTAATCTTTGTAGCATGATTGTACAAACGTTCATATGAAATCCCCTGACTTCTTGTCCTCACTAAAATATGCTAAAGCAATAGTAGTTTTACTTCTGTCCTTCTTTTCTCCCCTTCCACGTTGAGATTTGCAACTTTGCTCCTGTACTGTCCTAGAGGAATCCTAGTATCCTGCTATCCAGCACACGTGTGTTGTTGACATGGATAACTGCAGTGTCTCTACTCCTTTATTTTTATGGAGAAAATACAAAAGGTTTTGTTACAATGGATTTTAACACCTGAGTCATGGAACCATGTTGTTGAAACTCTGTAAATTTTGAGGCAATTTTCTGAAATCGCTTGAAAGTGGAATGTTGCACCCTTTTATGCTGTTTCCTGCTTCCTATGTCGTTTTATTCAGATTTTTTAACCTTCTTTCTAAGTTTCAGCCTCCTGTGTATTAGGTACAGTATTTTCTGCCTTTCATACTTTGTAATAAAAATGGAACATTTGTAGATTGACTGCAGTTCACTGTGTGGTGAGTTAAAACTGGTCCCCGTGGGGCAAGCAGGGAAGTACTTCTCACAGGAGACATGAAGGCTGTTTCAAAGGTAGGGAGACTGCTTTATCTTGTCTCTGCTTTACAGAACTGGTTCAGTTTTGTATAACTCTTCCTCCTAATACCCAAACCAACTTGCTTATTCAAGCTACTCCTGAGTTGCAGGTTACTCCAAATCATTTAATTGTTAGGATGCAGGTCACAAACGAGCTTGAAGAGGCTAAAAATAAAAGTATGCCCACGTTGACTTTCTAAAAGCAAATTACCACATGTTCCCCTTACGCTAGTGCTGTCTGTGGTTCTGTTTTCTAACTTCCTTGTATAGTATTTCTCCCCTACAGAAGAAGAATGATAATTATCTGTCCTCGTGTTTTTTTTTATTTTGAAGATGATTGGAAGAGGGATTTTCTAATACAAATAATTGGTCTCTAAGGCTCTCTGAAAATGGGCAAATTAAAGACAAAGCAATTAGGCTCTTCTTTAGCTTCTACGTCTCCTGTGTGCCGATGACCTCTGTTAAAGGGTGTTTTCTTTACAGGCTTTGTCACTGTTGTCAGTGCTAGGACCGGGATCTAGAAGGCGAGTAGTGTAGCAGAACGTGAAAATCTGTCCTACCTTAGAGTCCGGTGAGCAAGACTGGTGGCTTCAGTAAGTATTTAGATTAGTTCAACTAAACTGCTGTCGGACATCTAGTGTACTTTCAGATTCTTCACTAATCCTTTGTGTACTGGCTTTGAAACGAAAGCTTTTTAAGCATCATGACCACAATGGAAAGAGTTGCCTGCAAAGATGCTGCACTGTTTTTTAAGCTATATATGGACTTTGGTCGACTAATCCATATTTGGATAAGATGCTTTCCTTCTACGAATTGTTTGTCTTTACCCTAGAAATGTGTTTACAAAATCCTAGATCTGTTTCATGGAGAATTCTGAAGCACAAATCCGAGGAAATTTTCTCATCTTTCACTCCAGTGGAGGAAAGCAAAGAAGTTAAATTGCTGTATACCAAATTCCAGCGACTGTTTTCAATATTGAGATGCACTGCATCAGCTTCCTGTTCGAGGGGACGTGTTCTCTTCATTGGAGATGTAAATCACAGCGTGCATTCAAATTGCATCACATTTGCATCTGCTTGAAGTCAGTTTTGAGTTCGTGCAGAAATCTCAAGCAGCAGATATTTAATGCCACAGTTCAAAGATGCTAAGCAGTAACTATTGTATTTTTGGTGACTTTAAGCTGACAAAAAATCTCTATCTCTGGGAGTAACTAAGCAGAAAAGCAGTATGCATTGTAAAGCCAAATCGCTCTTTGTTTTCTTGTGTTTTTTTAACTTTAAGCAAAGTTTAATTTAAATCTGTCCTTTCTGTTCCGCGTAAATGTTTGAAGTTTCTCCTTATCCAGCATGGGACTATGGAAAATGCAACAAAAATACTATCAGTGACTGCAGGGCATCCTCCAACAGAGGGGACTCAACCTGTCTTTCTCATTTGGTGATGATCTACCTGCCATGTTGTTGTTGTTGTCACTGATTTGCCATCTTTTCCCTTCATTAGGACCAGTAGGTTGCTACCGGGTGTCAGTTGGCTTGGATGTGGAAGCAAACTCAGCAGTAACCACTCAAACCCGCCTGTTCCTACAGGCACAGTCCCTTCAGCAATAAAGACTGGAGTCTATAATATACAGCTGGAAGCAGCCAGTTTGGGTCCTAATGAAGTCCTGTGGGAAAGACTACTGACAACTTCTGCAAATTGGACATACTGGTGCAAAAAATTCAGGAGCTGGTAGATGATGAGAGAAACAAACTGCTTGTCAGCGTAGCAAAATAAGTGTCATTAAGTCCTGGGGAGGAATATGTGTAGAAAAAGAAATAGCAAGAGGTTCTCTACTCTTTTCTGCCCTGAGGAACAACTGACATCTGGCATGGCTGGCTCTGACTTGCTGTGTGACCCTGGAAAAGGTACATCTCTTGACAGCTCTAAGTGAAAAGCCCTTAGTTAATCAGTGATCAGTAAGTGGCTTGAAAATTCTTGAAAATTAAAGATGACCTCAACAGTAACAGAATAGTTATAACACAGTGTGATTATAACAAGATTGTGCTTTAATCTTGTGCATTTTTTTTGTGCTGCTCCATATGTGGTCCAGATCGCCAGCTCCGAAGCAAGGCATAATTTAAAAGCACGCAGTATTTCTAACATCCTTCCTCTTCAGTTTTGCTCGCTCTGCAAGGAAGAGAATATCTCTTGTTTTTTAACGAGACAGCTTCAGAGCCCCCTCTGCTGGAGTGCTGGCAGCAGGCAGACAGACATAGCTCGGCCAGGAGAGCAGGACAGGTATGAGCTGCTCTTCTGGGGCTGGGGAAGGGAACCACTGGGCATGGTTTTTAAGCAAGAGTTTCGTGCAGATGTGCTCTGCTGGAGGTGACATTTAGCCAGCTTGCATTGTGTCTCCCTGTCCAGAAGTTGGGTTATGATGTCAGTTCTGTTGTTTTCCATTAGTACCACAGTCAGGATTTTCAGAGAGCTGCGAAACACCCAAGAGAGCGTTAACAAAATGAGAACTGCCTGAAACCAGTGAGGTGATTCTTCTCAGAACTTCAGAAGAGAGGGCCAAATGCTTTCCTGCGTCATCTGACCCTTTATGAAGGTTCCTTCTCTTCCTCCTCCACCAATTTATTCCCTTGCACAGCTCTCTGGCCGTGGAGATGTGCAATAAGGAAGTTTTGGCATGAGACAGCGCTCAGCCTGGAGACTGCTAAGCTCCCCAGGAAGGATGTGTGTACCTAAACAAGAAGGGGAACAGGAAGGAAAGAAGAAATAGTACATCTGATAGCGAGGAGAAGAGGCTTTTTGAGTCAGACAGGTATGCTTCAGAGAACGGAAGTGCTACCAGAATAGAAAATGTGATGGCACGGCGATTAAGAGCCTGGGAAAAGATGCCAGGAGCTAAATCCCAAAGGCCTACTCCAGTCTTCCTGTGTAACTTTTAACAAGTCGCTGGCTCTCTGCAGCGATCTTTAATCCCGAAAATAGGGATTACATTTCCTTTTCTTGCTTCGTGCAGTGTGACAGCACCAATTAGGCCTCTGTAAAATTCCTTTAAAATGAATGAGTTAACTATAAACATAGCTGCCCCTGGAGAGTCTGGGTGAACACCCATGCTGATGATGGTATGTAAAATACCTCCAAACAATCTGAATACCTTTACGATGTATTCTGTATGTTTTGTTGTTTACAGAAATGAAGCCTCTCTTCTGGAAAACAGCAGCTCTAAAAGGATGTGGGCAATCTGGGTGGAAAACCACAGCATATCAGTTTGTACTGTAGTCTTACTGTAAAATAACCTCATTCTTTTGCTCAAAACTGGCATAGCGTTGAGTGTAAAAGTGAAAAAGTTTTTTTTTTCTCCTGAAGATCTGTAAAACAGGGGCATCTGCTAAATTTTCATGATAGAACTGTGGCTGCAGTTCAGAAAAGGTATGGCAGCTTGTCTAGAAAAAACTGTGAGGAGGGAAGTCTGCAGTGCTCCCCCTCAAGAAGTCTGATGGCACTTGCATATAGACAGTTATGATAATGTCTCTAAAAAGAGAAGTGCAAAGCTGCAGTTTTTGCCTGGGTGTGTGAAGTAATAAACAATTAAAGACAAATCCATTTTCAAGGGAAGAAAAAAGCTGCTGTGAAATCCAGGCTTTCTGGGTAACTGGAGATGGAAGGAGCATATTTTACTGAGGTCTCCTGGCTCATTGGCACAAGCAGGAGCTAGCAAGTCTGGTATCTCTTCAAGTAAATCAGCTTACTACATGAAGGGCTTGCAGTGGGTTTTATGTAGCATGACTTCAGCTGAGCACTTCATCTGAAGTCAAACAATAACACTGAAGGGTAAAGTGACTATAGTGTGTTTTGACATCAGAGCTGATGCACTGGGGAATTAATAATGTGTTTCTCCAGCTCTAGTCTCACAATTAATCATTAAATCCTTTCTATGATGACCTTGGCACAAAAAGCAAGTATGATAATTAAGTTTGGTGATGAAAAAAACTGGGAAGCTTCAGTAATACTAGGGAACTAGAATATCTTAGAGAATTGATGGCTTTGAAGAATGAGAAACAGACAAGAGAAATGTAGCAGCAGAAAGTACGAAGCTGTGAATGCAGAGGTGAGGAGAAATTACTGGAAGGAAAGGATATTTGGAAGTTGGTGGGGAAAGGAAGCTTGGATTTAGTAGTTGTTAAAGGGTAGCAACGAGCCACTGTGAATCTGTGAAAATGCATTTAGAAAAAATTAGTCTAATGGCAATGATGGTGCTGTCATATAAGAGAGAAGAACTAAAATTAGGATAGAGGCCGAAAAAAGGATACCAGGAAGACACCGCAGAGATTGTATTATTAGAAGAATTAAAATGGCTTACTCACCTATTAAAATGGAACCTGAAAGGGGATATGATTATCATCTTGATGTATTTGGAGAGAAAACACCAGGGGAGAGGAAAGGGTAATTTAAGTGAAAGGATAGTCTTGGCATGAAAACAAATGGCTATAAGCTGGGCGTGAATAGACAGCAAAACTAGAAAGATCTTTCTAATTTTGGACCGATACAAGAGATACTAAAAAGAAGGCAGGATTAGGCTGTTTTTCAGATGGGAATTTCCAGGTGGGATGTGTGGAAGCCCTCAAGTCCAAAACCAAAAGCAGGGCTGAGGCAATTGGCTTTTTGTACAGCTTCTGGCTCTTGACAGGTCAGATCTGTTGATCTAAGCATTCCTTTGCTGATCGATTTGTCTCTCTGGCATGGCATAGCAAGATCTTTTCATTACCCCAAATAGGTTTTTAACAAGAATGCAGTGATAGCAGATAACGTCATCACGATTTTGTGATACCCTGAATTCCTCCTGGTCAGTGGGGTTCACGTTCCTGCACTCGTCCCCACTTTTGAGAAATTTTCCTTTCCAGTCCAGTTTTCTTTCCTGTGCTTTCCACTTGATGCAACCTCACTGACATTGCTGTGTTGCTTGTGAGCAAAAACACTTAGCTAACAACGCGCTTGCTGCTAGATGTCTGCCAGATTGAAAAGCAGCTGCTGAAGCCATCTGCTCGAGGTGGGTTTCCCAGCAGCAGGGTGGCCATCGTTGCATCAGGGAAGGAGAGCTGGACTTGTTCTTAGAAAAACAAAACCCATCCGCTGTGCCTTGTGCAGGAGAAAAAAAAAAAACACTGTCAAAATACATCCCCCAGGTGGAATGGAAGCAAAAGGAAGGGCAGAGCAGCTGAAGTCTGGGTGTTGTTTTTAGCAGATGAGTTGATTTATGAAGTTCGAGGTAGAGTTGCTAGGTTCGACTGGACAGTAGCACTACTTCTTCGCCCTCAAATGTGTGACAAATCTGTTGCATTGCACGTTTGTTTTGTTTTTTAGCAGGAATGTGCTCTGCTTTATGGACTGTCTGCTCCAGGGGAGGTGACAGCTGGGAATGCTAAAACTGGGAGGAAAAACATAGGCAGCAGGAGTCCATCAGCAGGTGAACGAATGAGGCAGGTGAGCAGTTCCACTTCTAACAACACAACCAACAATACAACCGCTTTCTCATTAATATAAACCCCTAAAAGAAAGGGAGGGCATAGCGAGCTCCAGCCTAAAGCTCATTGCAAAGGGTTAAGTGTGTGTGAATTTACTTTCACATTGAGTAACTCTAAGAAAGGCACTGTCTGATGACAGCACCTAGCAGCGCTGTGGTTGTGGAAAGTATGAAGCAGTGCTTTGGAAGGCTTAAAAAATGACAGCATTGTTTATTCTGTTCCTTGGACGCGTGTTGTCCCTTGGTGCAGCCTGCAGGGAGCTGTGCAAGGATGCTGATGGTAACGGGGCCTTTCTTTAGAACAGCCATGGGAAGCTGGCATCTCTTCCCACAGAGCCCGTGTGCTGTCTGGGGCGGCTGGATAATGCTTTCTCTGTCGAGGCTTGATTTCAGTGTGCTTTGGGCTCCTTTCTGCTCCGGAACTGCGGTTGTTATCTGTGTGTGTTGTTTTGTTTTTCATTTTCCCTCCTCCTGTCCGTTGAATAAACGAATTTCTTTTATAAAAAGGAAAAACCCTGCCCCGCGGCCATCGGTGGGGCAGGAGCTGCGTTCCCCCCCCCCCCCGAGAGCGGAGGGTCCCCGGGGTGGGCGCTAGGACCCTGCGCTGCAGCCCGGCCGGTGGGCGGGGACTCTCCGCCGCCCGTCATTCTGATTGGCAGCCTCCTGTGGGCCGGTCCCCTCCGTTGGCGGGCGAGGAGGCGGGGCCAACCCCCGCGAGCATCACGGCCCCCCGCGATTGGCGGGGCGACTCACCGAGCGGCGAACCCATTGGCGGGGCGGCGCCGTCCGGCGGCGCGGATTGGCTGCGGGCGGCGGGTCGGCCCCTGTGATTGGCAGGCGGCTGCGGCGGCGGCGGCGGGTGCGCGGCGGCCGCCGAGCGGTTTGTTTTGCTCGCGGCCCCGGGCGCTCCGCGGCGGCGGCGGGGAACGACCGGCACCGCCCGAGGGCCGCCCCGGCAACCCGCAGCCCCGCCGCCGCCGTGGGAGCCGCAGCGGGGCCGCCGGAAGGAGGCGGCGGCGGCGCGGGCCTGGGAATGTGGCGGCGGCTCTGAGCCCTCCCCCTCAGCCCGGCCGCCATGGAACCGCGGCGGTGACAGCGTTACCTCAGCGCGCCGCCGCCCGCCCGGCGCGGGGCCGCCGCCCGCCGCTATGGGTAAGAACGGCGGCCGAGCGGGTGCGGGGCCTGGGCCGCGTCGGGGGCGGGACGGGGACCGGGGCGTCGCCTGAGGGAGGGGGCCCGGGGAGGGGGGGGGGGTCAGGCGGCCCTGCGGCTTCGTGGGGTGTCCACGCATCGTGGGTGTTGGTGCGGGGTGGCCCCAGCGCGGGTTCCGCTGACGGCGGCGGATGGGGGCCCCGGGGGTCGGGGGGGGGGGGGGGTTGGTTATCTCCGATCGCGTCCCAGCGGTGGATCCGAATCGTTTCGTGCGGAGCGCGCTGTGCGTGAAGGGCTGCTTCGTTTTTTTTTTGGCTTTGGTTGTGTCGTTGTTGTTGCCCGGTTCCCTTTTTGTGTTTTTTTTTTTTTTTTTTTTTTGGCTTTACGGTGGTGTCTTTCGCGCGTCGGAACCTAAAAGAAATATAAAGACGTTTAGCGTTTCTGAAGCAGCGTTGAGTCAGACGTTGGCGGGGAGTTGCTGCTGCTGTTACCTGCGGTGCGGAGCTGCAGTGCTTTGTGGGCCGCAGCGCTGACTCTTCCTCCAAGTTTGGTGCCCTGGGACTCCCTCACTGTTCGGTCTTTTTATTTGTGCCGTAAACTGCATCGCAAACGTTGCTCAGATCGAACGCAGACTTGTTTCCTTTGAGACAATCCCGGCCGCAGAAGCACCTGCAAGAAATGTGTGACAGAGCTTTGGTTTTGTAAACACGAATACGGGCAGATCCGTATGCAGGCTCCTCTTCTTTAAAGGCAGAAGTGCTGCATGGTCCAGGCAGCGTCCCTTCTGCAGGAGCCAGCCTGATGCTGCATAACTCCCTGTAGCTGCCCAGGAAGGAGCAGGGCTTCCGTGGAAGTGCCTTCTCGGGGCTGTTGGATTCCTCTCTGTAAACACGTGAGCACGGGGTGAAGAAGAGCAGTTCCACGGAGCACTGCAGCACAGTGTTGCAACTGCAGTACACGTTGATAGGAGAGGTCCAGGCTCGTTAGGCTGTTGCCATCAGACCTTTGGAAGATGATTGGGCTGCGTGAGTTTTCTCCCACCTTGTTTCTCATGACCCTAGCAAGCACTACTGATGAGAGGTCAGCGCTGCAGGTTGCTGGCAGCGGATCTCAGGCACTTCACGGGAAAGGCTACAGCGGTTATTTCCAAACCTGTGCTTTCCAAAGGCGGTTGCTCTGCAGCAGTGGGGCACTTGCTTCTAATAGAGAAATGTGCACCTCTGTGGGGAGCAGAGGGCAGAGCCGTGTTCAGGCCCAGAGCAAAGTGCTCCTTGCAGGCCCACTGCCACCAAGGCTCTCCCTGGCCTGCTCTGCTTTCCTGCCTGTGTCACTTCCTTCCCTTGGCTCTCATTGCCCAGCACAGCTCTGGTGCAGCGTGGTGACAGCCCCCACTGCCAGGGGGAGGGAGGGGGCTGAGCCCAGGGTCGGTCGGTGCCGGCTGAAATCCACACCTTTGGAGGGGAATTCCTCAATGAGAAGAGAAACCTCGAGTATGTATCGCAGGTTCATAGGGATGCTCCGATTTTTCTTCTAAATCTGCAGGCCAAGTCACTTCCTAAAGACAACAGAGCAGGGATTTGTTACCACTGACGCTGTCACAAAGCAGTTTCGCTCAGTTGTTGTGAAGGGCTCAGAGCTCAGCTTTTCCAAAAGGCTGCTTGCAGAGCTTTTAAACAGATTCCCTTTTAAAATACGTTCTCGTTGTCCCGGGTTCTGCTGGCAGAGTGAGCAGGCAGCCCTGCTGTTGTTGGTGGCAGACAGCAAACACGTGTCTGTTTGCTTTTGTCAAACGACTGCAGCGTCGTCCCTCCTATTATCGTGCTGTATAAAATAGCATCCTGGTTTATAGAGGTTTGCAGGCTTCCTGTTTTTGCCAGTCTGCAGATGGCTTTGAGTTGGGGATTTTTTAACCCTATTTCTATTTTGTGCCATTGCCGACCTGCTTGGAGCTGGGGAGCAAACCATTTATCGGCTGAAATAAATGCTTGATGCGGGTGAAGGGTTTTCTCTGTGAGCAGCAAGTTCTCCTTTATCGATGTTATAAAAATCCTTGAGTGTAGTTTTTAAAACATGAAAAGCATTTCCTGGACAACATCTTTCCGCACAAAGCAGAGCTGTGTTTCCCAGACCTACTGGAGACCGAGCAGAACAGGGTCCCTCAGTGAGCTTCCAAAATTGCTTATTTTTCATTTGTAATAGCTTTTGCATTGTGTGATTAATGTGATGCTGCTGCAGATACTTCCTTAAAGCCGATCTACAGAAATCCTCCCTTTTGATGGAAGGAGAGAAGCATTCATGCTTGGCAGCGTTAAGTCCATCGCTGCGTTGTCCTAAATGGAAGCATTTCTTCCTTACGCAAATTCAAATCCATATTTTATGTCGGTTTTGTGTTAACAAATGGGAAATACTCTATTTGCTGCTGAACCAGCATAGGGATGAATTGTATTGTGTATACTGTTAGGTGAGGGAGCTGGTAGACCATTGTGTGATGACTGAAATCACATAAGCTCCCAATCCACCTGCTGCTGCCTGGTGCTGTGTGGCTGCATGCTGTAAAGTCATAGCAGTAGTACTTCCCTGCAGGTGCAGCCTTTGCCACTCACGTGGGGTTCCAGTGCTCCCCAGGTGCTGCCCTGGAGGGTTTCACGTCTCAGAGTAGTGTAAATCCACAAGATAGCCCACTAGGTAAGTTCTCTGCACGGCCAAGGTGCAGCCTGCAGCAGGAGACAGATAACTGCTCACATCCGTGTCCTCTCTGCCCATTTCCTCCAGCAAATGGGAGACTTTGGAAATGAGCTGAGGCAGACGCAGCCTGGGCTTTGGCACCGACAGCGTGTGAGTGCATCCTAAGTGTTGCTCCTTATTTTGGAGTGAGGTGCCGCAGCGCTCAGGCGCAGTTTCTCATTCATAGACGTGTTCTTTGATTGACTTGATTCCGTGTCATGGGCGCTCAGTTCGAAGCTGTTTTCATAGCTGTTTTGCTTGCCCAAAGGAACCCGGACCATCTGCCAAGACAAGCTCTTCTTCATCCTCCTGGTAGCTGGCCAAACCCAGACTGTGCTGTAGTGGAAAACTTGCATCCCTGCTCCTCGCAGCGTGCCCTGGGTGCTGGGTGCTCAGCTCCATCGTTGTCACTCTGTAGCGTGGAGGGACGGCCCCTGTTGGCTGCCTCACTCAAAGATTACCCTTCATACCAAACAAGAGGAAAGAATGAGAGCGAGCTGGAGATGCTCCAGCGAGGTAAAAGGTGAAGCGTTCAGATGTAAAGTTGGAAACAATTAAAAAAATAATAAAAAAAAAAAGAAGAGCAAATTGTGCAGCCCACTACCTGGAATACTGACTTCGTTCACAGCCGTTCTGTCACGTTTTCCTCCCACGAGGGGTTACTGAGTGCTGAGATGGATCCTAGCAGTTATTTCCTTTGGCTGATGTGCTCTTCAAAAGCAGCTTCTTGCTTTGGTTGCGTTACTTACACCCCTAGTGTAAGAGACAGTGTAGTTATTGTCCCATCTGGCTTGTCTTGGAAAGCAGCAGTTTGGGGGGGGGGGTTGATTTTGGTTTTGTTTTTATTCCCAAGGATCTTTGTTTGCTGTGCTCTGCTTTCTTTCTTTCTTTTTTTATTAGACTTTTATTCTAATTTAACACCTCCTGCAGATGGCTTGGGAGACTTCTTCCCGGTCCCCGTCTCCAGCCTGGCCTGGCTGACATTTCTGCTTTGATGACAGCCCATCTTGGAATTTAAATAACCTGCTCGGTTTGGTATCTTAAGAAATCACGCAGTGCCTTTATGAAATCCTAACAGCCTTTTTCTCAGTGATGCTGAGAGCAAATGTGGTGAATGCAGGATTTCAGAACGTGGACTCCACAGCTCTGAGGAGCGCTGTGTTGCGTTTGTTGATTCCTGATGCTGTCAGGATCATCGGAATAATGAATTTGTTTGTTAGAGGTCCCCAGAAGCACCACTGCTGAGTAACCGTGGCATTTGGGCTTCTCTACGTGGAGAGGTTCCAGTGAATGAGCTCGGACACGTTGCTTGGATTGAAAATGCCTCCAGTTGTTGGCCTGGTATCCCTTCAGTGTCAAAGCAGTATCAAGCTCTAATGCTGTTGAGAAGGCTGGGTTTAAATTAACTCGAAGAGGTACAGTGCTGTTTTTTTAATGGTTAAACAATAGCTCTTGCCTCTGGGGGATGAATAAAGCTGCCTTTCAGGAAGAGTAAAGCAGAGGAGAGCTTGCGTTGCCTTACAGCACATGCTAAAGTGGAAGTTCCTCTGCTCCTCAGTCCTGGGCAGGAACTGCAGAGCACATCAGTGTGGCTTCTGTTCTGACTGGGACTGGTTTAGGTGTTACCCCCTTACAGACACATCTGTTTTCTTCCTTTTTGCCACTACATGTTGGTAGTGTTCATTCCCTGTGTACATCTGTCATCTTCAAGCACTGCAGAATCTAATTTGCTGTGCAGACATCATTTAATTCTGAATGCAGTCTTCCGCATAAAACATAAGCTGTCATGAACAAAATTACACGAAATTGAAGGAACGGTTCCTTCAGATGAGCCCCATTCACAGGGAAATGCAGATGCAAGCCAGCCTGCCATTGATTGTCCAGCAGCTGCTCCCAGGGCACCTCTTTACCCACCCAAATCAGTGTTGTGAATTGTGAATAGATAGGTAGCCTAAAAATATTTCAGTTCACACATGTCAAACGGATGTGCTTGAGGACCTTGGAGAGGTAGGGGTGTCATCTGTGCCTTTGTTGTTTCACGTCACTTTCAGTCACTGTCCCCTCAGTCTTTGCACCCAAAGCTGCTGGTGAAGTGCAGCCAGGCTTTGGAAAGGGCAGCTTGTCCTCCAGGCCATGCTCGTGTCCTCCAGACCTGATCTGCTCACAGATTTCATGCATCAGCTGTGCCTCAATGAAGATTTTCCCTGGGCTTGTTATTTGCCACCAGAACAGCACTTTATTCCCAAAAACACCACATCTCTGTGTGTGAGACAGCCCAGTGATGGAGCAGGCACGAGTGTGCCTAGTGACACATCAGCTCCGTGGCAGCGTCGGATGCTGCTTTGTTGCACACATGGCACAGTGCCCAGGAGCAAAGTGACAAGTCCTGTCCCATTAGGACCAAACTTCACGTGCCAAAGTTTGTTTTTTTCCCTCCCTTTTGCGCAGCATCAAGTGATTCAGGATTGTTATGCTTGCAAAAGCAGAGGGTTATTTTCAGTACCTTTCTTCATGGTGGCATCCACCACATCTCCTATGCATTTTGCAAAGGAAGAACTCCTCAAATTGTTTACATCGGGAATCTTAGCATCCAAAGTTAAATTTCACACTGTAGTGTAAATAGGAATATCTCTGCACGTTTTTGTTTTCTTGCATTTGCAGGAGGCCCTGAATTGAACTTTCAGCAGGCACTGTTCTTGGTGATGTGCAGTTTGAATCTGTTCAGTAGATCTTGGAGTCTTATAAGAAACTTTGAACTTCTTTCCATCAGTTTCTTCTGGGGAAGGAGAGAACCGTTTTGAGGGTATCAGTGCAGATGGAGTTGAATTGAGATATTTTATTCTGTTTGTCCAGATTCTCTTTTTCTTCCTACTGGCCGTAGTCGGTCACACTGGCAAGCAGGAATTCCAAGGTAACAGGATATACAGCTGGAGGGAAGAGATTCTTACTGGGTTTTCCTTGGCAGAAGCACATCAGATTGCCCTTCCTAAATGACCCGTGATGATCTAGCAGATCTGTCCAAGTGGGACTGTTTGTTCCAAAGTCAGAACCAGGGGCCTGGGGGTATTTGATTCTGATATTTGTTCTGAATCTTAGCATGTCAGATCCTCTTGTGGCATTGGACTTCTGTCTGTTTATTACTCCAGGATCTTAGGTTGTGTTTTTTTTTTGTATGACTAAATGAAATTACGGTGTTTGCTAAGATCTCTGAAATAAGAGTTGTCTTTCAGTGAGCCAGCAGAAAACAAGTGCACAAGTGTTACAGTTGATGCTCACGCAGGCAGCTCACCATTGAAATTCCTGTGCCCCACAGACGAACAAGAGGCCTTGAACTCCATCATGAAGGACCTGGTAGCACTCCAGATGAGCCGACGTCACAGACTGACTGGATTTGATACCATGAAGAATAAAGACACCGCTCACTCCAACAAACAGGTAACAGAATTTAAAGAGTGCTTGGAATTGGCACCTGGAGGCAGAAGGGACAGAGCAGGCTGATGGTGAGCCTGCTGCCTGCATTCTGCCACGTGCTTCCAGCCTGGCAGCTGAGGCATTCCAGGTGAATGATCCCTGTTCTTGTTCTGGTGTTACCAACATGATTGCTTTGTTCGTTTATTTTTACCTTCATGAGCTAAGGAAGGTACAGTTTGGATGTTTTGCAACATCTTAGCATTCTGTCTTCCACCCACATGTATTTCTGATGGGTTTTGAACTATGTAGATTAGCTGAAAGGTTTAACAAGTGGTTTTCTTGTTTTGTGGTCTCTCCTGCCTTTTATTTAAATGACTTCTCTCCTTATTCTTAAAGAAAAAACACAATGCCAGCAGTCCACCCGTCTTGAGCAGCCCTGCAATAACTAACCAGTGTGCCTCTGCAGTGGAAGAAAAAAAAATCCCGGTGAGAAAGTTTGCTTCCTATTCACAATTAGTGATTGTAAATGAGGAACATGTTTTAAAATTGTGTGTGGCAAACTCTGCAGGATTCACTTCAGCAGATGGTGAGGGCCAGGAGAGCTTTACTGACTCTGCCATGATGTAGTAGTAGCATGTGGTTCTCCCTGTAGTGGAAATACTTAAACTTAGAGGGAAGCAGAGAACTGAGAAGCAGTAATGATAAAAAGGAAACAAGTATTTAAACTTGTGATTCAACAGAGGGTCACTGCAGGTTAAAGCTGCATAAAGCAATCCGTTGGATAATGAACTAATGTCTCATCTTCACATGAGTCAGACTGCATGTGAATACAGAATGAAGAGCCTGATAAAAGTGAGTCAGACTGAAGTTGGTTCAAGAACAGCAAAGGGGATTCTCTGAGAGGTCTGGCTTCAGTTAAAGTGTAATAAATCTTGCCTCTGTGAAAAAAGAAGCAGCTCTTCACAGGTGTCTCAGTAGAGACAGCATTCTCCTTGATGGGCAGGATTGGCTGGAGTTATCCAGACATGTGTCACACGAAGGAAGAAGTGAAAGTAGCCCTTATTTGAGTATGGGGATGCAAAATCCATTTTCCAAATGTAATACTTTCTCCAAAGTAAGAAGTGGCAGCGTCAATAATTCAAAGCTTCTCTAGATTTATTTTACTTTTCTCTACAAAAAAAAGTCTCTAGTAAGCTATTATTTTTCTGGTAGAAAAGACAAGACAGACTAGTCCAGCTCTGGCACTGCTTATCATCTGAATGAAATACTTCAATTTAAAAATCAGTGGTTTTAGTCGAGAAGTATTTGTCCAGTAGTGTCTTAAAGAATTAAGTCAAGTTAACTGCAGTTGGATTGAGGTGAACACAAGAAGCTGCCTGTGTCAGTAAAATTACTGTTTCCAGTTACATGCTTATTACAGGCTTAGGCTTGCTGGAGTGGGCTGCAGAGTACGTGTCTGTCTCTTCCTTGTGCTTTGTCTGCTCATAATCTTCTCGTTCAGCTGAGATCTGGGATTTCTTTGAGTGTGCTGGACAAATCCTTACAGTAGCACAGAGCCCTTTCCAAATCATGTTGAAATGTAAATTCAGAGAAGTCTTCAATCAAAATCTGTAATTGGTTTTTACGATACCACATCACAGAACTGGAATCCTAAAACCCCAAGCTTGGATTTGTTTTCTTACTCATCTCTCACGCGAGTCACTTCAAAAAGCAGTTTGTGTAGGTGATAGGTTCCCCATGCTTTCAAAGGGAATGCAGAGTGCTAGATGTTTAACTCTTCTAGGTTCTCCCTGAAAGGTAAACACTACCATCACTTTGAATTCCTTTCCTTAGATCTTTGAAAAGTAAACACAATTGGCCAGCATGTGATCCTTCTGAAAAAAAAAAAAAATGCTCAGGAGAAAGAGTCCAAATTTTGTCAGTGCCCATTATTACTTTTCTCCCCTTCCCTTTGTTACAGGTTACAAGTTTGAAAGGGTGCAGTGGAGGTGAGAAAGGTATTTTAGTTTGTTCAGGTGCCTGCAAGCTGGCAAATGGTTTCTGTACAGCCCTGAAGATCTTTTAGTGCTGCCTAATTTTAACTAGAGAGAACTTTGTCATTTTGCTATTTCGTAACCTGAAACTCATCTCGAGGACAGAAATTTAATCTATAAAATGGCCATCGTCTGATTTCATCCCTACGGATCCATTCAGTTCACTTTGACCCGACTACTTCAAATAGTGCAGAGAAAAATCTAGAGCCTTCCTTCCCAGATAACGTAAAGAGATCATTCCTTCCTCCAAAAAAGAATGTTCTGTCATCAGTTGACTGCTGGACATCATTTATGGCTTATTATTCCTACGCTGTTTGCTGCATTTTTCCTCTACTGTCCAATTATAAAATGACTTCTCTAAAACATGCTTCATCTTGCTGTCTTCCCGGAGTAGATTCTTCCCACAGCTGAAAAAAGCATCTCTGGTAATGCTGATGTGCAAATGAGCCACCTGCAGATTATCATTGCCGTGATTGGGAAGCTCATTTGTCACCATCAGTTACGTACCTATGGTGCTGCAGGAATGCTGTGTACTGGCAGTGATTGCATAGGTCCCTTTGAACTGCATTCTTGACCACTAGGCCTGCCAGATATTTCCTCTCGCTGAAGAGCATTTCCTGGCCACGTTTTTTTTGAAGTTCCTAGATGTGTGATTGCCTATTGTCTGAGGCTTTCACAGATGGCTTCATCCACCCCAGTAACACAACTTGTGCGGCAGAAATTATGGAGTGTTATCAGAGCAGATTTTTTCCCTTTTATTTTTATCTTGGCGACCTAAATTTGGGATCTGAACTTGGAGTTGAAAGTTCAGCATGTTGACTCTTCCGTGTCACACAGCATCTTCTGAGTTTACAGGGTGATGCACGGGTTGTGCAGTCGGTGCTTTTAACCATCTGCCAGGGAAGAGTGATATCCCCTTTGCACTTTCAGAGGTGACACGTGGTTTGCTTCTTCGTAGCATCACTGAGTCCAGGAGCTGAGTTTTCACAAAAGCAGAGACTGTGACTGCAGTGTGAAGAATGTCGTGTGTTCCCTATATGTCTCTTTTCTGTCATGACAAAAGGCAACATGCATTGAGACTTCACAGGGCAAATTACCTTCAGTGAATGTGCACTTGGATCCCATTTCATGCTTTTATCACGCAGCGTTAAAGATATTTTAACAGCAAGGAAAATTAATCTAGATTTGAGTCTTCCATATGACAATTAATACAAATTGCAACTGAGTTTTTACCCCTTTCCTTCTCTTCTTTCTATTACTCACAGTGCTCTGTTCACATTTCATCCTCTTGGTTGTCCACCATCTCCTCCAGCTTCCATGGAGAAAGTGATCACATTTGCTGTGCTCTGGTTTGCTTTCTGAGGAGTCCATCCCTACTGCTATTGCAGAACTGCTTTGTGCTGGGGCCTTAAAACCTTCCTGTGGGCCATTTGTTTGCTCTTCTTTTTGTTGGTCACTTTCCTTGTGAACTAACCTTTAGTTCTTTCTTTTATACAGAATGATGTAAGGATAAAGTTTGAATATAACGGGGAAAGACGGTAAGTCTGTCTTCACTCCTGTCCTTGTTTCCTTGTTATTTCCTCAGATACTTGGTTCTGAGATACTTTATTTTATATATATATATCTAAGATAAAAGGAATTGACTAAGTTATCACTTTTTCTGTTTACAGAATTGCTTCTAGTGAGTAAAATTCAGTTCCCTGTGGTTGCACATGAGGTTTTCTTGGTGAAGCATGAAGGGATGTTCCTGATTGAGCTCAGCAAGTTAAACCTTGACTGCTGTTCAGTGTTAGGAAACAAAAACAAAGCCATAAACGCAGTGTTAAGAAGCACTTAAAGCTTTCCTCTGTTGTTTGTAGCATGTTGTTCACAGTCAGCCTTCGCTTTGAAGCCTTCTCCTTGACGAGTGCAGTTTGGAGCACGATGCCAGAGCTTGTTAAAGCTCACTGCATTGGAGCAGGCGATGGAGTGCACATGTAATTATATCAGTGGGAATTCTGTGAAGATTCAGTGGTCACCTGGAAGTTTCAGAAGTTGGCCTCAGAAAGTCACTTACTTGTGCTCTATTGGAGAAGAGCTTCATCAGATGTAGGGATTTTTCTTAAAACAGGAAAGCAGAGGCATTTTTTTTTTTGTGAATAAAGCACAGTAAGGAGCAATGTGTAAACTTTTCCTCAAAAATAGAGTGTAATGAGTTCTGTGGCTTTAAAAAAAAGAAAAAGCAAAACAGATTTTTGGTGCTGGAGAGGAGAATTTTAAGACAGTCATAGCTGGGAGCTGGGGCTGCCTTTGTCAGCCTTCTCAGCACTGCACCGTGTGCCGTGGCACAGCTTCCCGTGCTGGCGTGTTGTGACAAGGCAGCTCGGAAACAAACTCTTGTCACCATCGTCCTGTCATCTTCCGTGTCTTCTGCCAGCGTGCATTTAAGACTGCTCAGAGCTCAGGGGAGAAGAAAGCTTTTTTCTTGAAGTAATGCTAAAATGAAAAGGTTGATTGTGCATTAGTCTAATTATGCAGTTACGCTTGCCTGAATTCCCCATTCCCAAAGTGGTATGCAGTTACAGACAGCAAGCTTGCACTGAGAATGTGAGTGTGTGTGCTTGGTTTCAGAGGGGCTGCCAGATCTAACCACAAATATTTAAGGTGGTCAGGCAGGAATGGGCTCCTTAAACCCTGCAGTCCAGGATTTTGTGTTAGAAGAGCGCACGGAGTTTTTTAAACTAATAGAATTTGTGGCACCTGAGAACAGCTCTGCTTTTTAATGCGTCCAATGTAGAATGGAAGCCTTTATAAGGGACTCCAGTTCAGCTGAGAGCTAAATTACAGTGCCAGATTACTGTAATTTCATGGATAGGTTTCTTAGTAATATGTAGAAAATGTTATTGTGGGCTGCTTTTTTAATAAGGACAATTATTTCTAGATTGCTGAATGTTGTAGGTCTGGTAGCAAGATGAGCCCTTCCTGGGAAGTGGCTGGGGAAGCCAAGTAACACTCCAGCTATTTAGAACAAAAGCTGCATGCAGTGTGAGGATACTGAGTGCTGACGAAGCGTGGATGTTCTGGAAATGAAACGTTTTGGAAGGAGATGGTGAGGAGCTTGCTTGTAGGAGCTCCGAGGCAGAAGAGCTGACAACCATCTGGGTTTCATGCAGGGACTAATTAATAATAAGGTTTGCTGGAATGAGGTCTGATGAGTTGTAAGCTGGAGTTTACCATTGAATCCTCCAGTTCTTGACCCAGCGTGTTTTATTTACTGACTGTTCTTCTAAGAGAGAGAAAAAAAATCTTTCTGTGTCTGTCAAGGTAGCAGCTTTCTGAGTACTTGGCAACTTCCTACAGCAGAACATTCCAGCAAAATAATCATTTTTAGATGCTTTCCTGGAACTTCATTTTACTACTTAGCCTAAAGCATTATAGTTTTTATTCCTTTGTAGGCAAAACAGAAATCACAGAATCACCAAGGTTGGAAAAGACCTACAAGAGCATCCAGTCCAACCATCCACCTATCACCAATAGCTCTCAAATAAATACCTCGTCAAGGAATTAAATGCCTAGCTAAGAAAGCTCTAGAACTGTTTTCTGCAAAGCATGCCTGTGCCATGGTGTTCATCTGGGTTCCTTAGGGCAGCTCTGCCTGTTGCAATTGTGGATTCCTTGAGCCTGCTGGTGTATGTGGATTAGGACATGGTGCCATTCAGGTGGCTGGGAAATGGCTGCGTGTGAGGATTAGGATGTTAGTAGGTCGCAAGGTCAGGGCTCAGAGAGAGTGATCAGGGAATTTATGCCTCTTGAAATTGTCAGTCAGTTGGTGAGTGTGCCCAGTGATGCATTACATGTAAGTGCACAAGGAAAACACTCAAATACAAATACGTTTCTCCTCTAGTGAAGCTGGGGAGGAAGCATGGCAGTGTGAGACTGATCTCTCTTACAGGGACACTCAGACCTGCTGTAAGTCAGCTGGTGCTAACAGTTGAAGCAGGGCCAAAGTTTGGATTCATTGGGCTACCATTAAAAAAAAATGAAAAAAAGAAAGAAGGAAAGAAAGAAAGAAAGGAAAATTAAAACTTAAAAACAACAAAAAAAGCCACGAGTGTTGAACACTTGCACAGTGAGATAGAGCTGACATCCCTGACCACCTCTGTGAATGAGGACGTTCAGATGCCTCTGTATCCTCCTGCTGATGCCTTCCATCAGGAGCTAAGGACTGACTTGCTGTGGGAAAGTTTGTTGAAACCTTTCAGTTGGAACGTGTTTTGGAAAATATTAGGAAGTGTTTTTAGTTCAGGTATCAGAGTATTTAAATCAAAACATTCTTTCGGGTTTTTGGGCCCTCTGCTGCTTTTATTTCGAATCTCTCTAAATTTATTTGCTTGTGTTTACTGCTTGAGGCAGTATTCTTTAAGCCAACACACATAGCACGTTTGTATCCTCTTCCATGGGTGAAATGTATTTAGTAAAGGATATTTGTCTGTGCAGGAACAAAGGCATTCAGTTACAAATGTTCAGTTGAATAAATCTGAGATTGAATATTGTGTTTTGACAAACCAATTGCAAATGCACCAGAGGTCAGGAATCCCTTGACAATTAACATCAGCTCAAGAATTCCTTGATAAATAATATCAATTCAAGTTAGAAAAAACGATTACTCACTTGAGGAAGAAGCATTCAAATGTGTTTGTTTGTTTGAATGAATGATTCAGCCATCTAATTGGATTACGTTGTCAGAAATGTCTGATTTCAGTGAGTGGTTTTCCTGTTGTTCTTTCAGAATTATCCTGTTTGTCCGTCCCGTGCGCTATGAAGATGTGCAACAGAAAGTGAAAACGGCCTTTGGCCAACCTCTGGACCTCCACTACATGAACAATGAGGTACAGAGCATCCTTGTCAGTGCTGAAAACTTGCAGCAGTCTCTCTAGGTGACATCTCCTCTTTCCATCCCGAGTTCTGTGCTCTTAAACTGAATTTTGATTTTTTTTTCCCCTCTAATACAAACCATAAGTTAATCACTGTGCTCCACAAGGAAGATATGCTGCTACTGACAGAGCATCTCACTGATGTCTGTGGTGTACAAACATCAGCATCTCACTTCTTCTTGCTGGGGTTATTTTGGAGATGTCTGTGGGGAGTGTGCATTTGTCTCTGAGGAACTGGTGCTGATAAGCTGAAGTATTTTAGGCTTTCTCACTCTCTTCCTTATTTTTTTGTTGCGGTGCTGCCCTTGCATTGTTAGAAGCTAAGAGAAACCAAAGAGACGCCAAACTGCATTCACCAGTAGAAGCTGGACAAAAATAAAAGTGGTTCTTCAGTATTAACAGCATCCACATTTTGAGTTGTGAGGGGGGTGAGAACTGAAGGTGTCTGAGGAAAATTTCGTGGGATTTTACTAACAAGCTTTACATTCCTCTTTGATTCCCTCTTTCAGAGTCTGCATTTTCCCTGTTTGTTGAATTCTTGTTATGGAAGTTGATTCATTTTTGCTGTCCTTTCTAATGTTGTTTTTGTTTGTTTTGCAGCTATCTATTCCTTTGAAAAATCAAGATGACCTGGATAAAGCAGTAGATCTCTTAGACCGAAGCTCTAATGTGAAAAGCCTTAGAATATTACTGCTTTCTCAGGACAGAAACCATGTAGGTAACAACTTCTATAACTGCGACAAAATGAAGGGTTTTACCCTTAAGTGTTACTCCTAGTTAAGAGTAATAGGAATTGCTAAGATTGCTTTGATTTACAGATATAGATGTGAATATATTTATTCTCTTTGTTTTGATTTACCTCTAGGGTTTGTTCTCTGAGTTTTTTGTTCTTTTTTTCTGCTACCCACAGTGGGTGTTTAGGGACTGAAACACTGAAAGGAGATTTTTCAAGCTGTAATTATGAAGGGCATTTTATTCGGAGTACCCAGTGACTGTATGCAAAAAAACTCATTATGAGTCTGGTTCATAGATAAGGGTTTTTTTTTAGTTTTGATTAATGACACAATGTCACAACTTCACATAATTAGCTTGTCTTATGAAGGCACAAGTTGTTCTTGATGACAAGCTATTAGCACTTCTATTATGGATGGGAAGTCTCCTGATGATTTTTTAGCTCTGTAGCTTACTGCTTTCAATCCAGTTTTACTGTGTACAAGCTGAGTTGCCTTTAAGCTCATGATAGCACATATAATGATGAATTTGATTGTGTCTTGCTTCACTGTCTTGGATCTCAGTGCTGTGGCAGTGAGTTTCAGTGTCGTTTGCACTTTTTAGCAGAAAAAAACATAACATGAGAAGGAGGAGTAGAAATGTTTAGGTTTGTTTGTTTTTTCTTCTTGTTAAAGTTAATATACAGCTTTTAAGGCCAAAGACCCTGATAACATAGATTTTTTATTTGCAAATTACTAAATTCTTTTGCACAGCATGACACAAGAAGCTACGCTGTCTTGAAAGCTCTGCTGGTTGTAGCTTGTCAATCTAGAATGTACATCTCTGGGATTGCAGGCTGTCGGCTCAGGCTCTTGGAATAATCACACCTGTAATTCTTAGAGCTGTCAGGAGAATAAATCTATTTCTTGCTAGTTTTGAAATTGGCAATCCGTGTTAATAGATAAATAAGTGCCTTCAGGTATATTAACAGCAATCTCTCAAGAGTCCCAAGTGCCAGAATCTGGAAGGGGATGTGGGGGCGATGCTCTTCTTTGTCTTGTGCCCTTTCCCTGAGCATTTGTTTCTGGCTGCTCCAAGGACAATGCTTGGCAAGAAGACCTTTGATCTGACCTGGTGTAGTCAGACTGTTCTGTGTTGTCAGGAAACGCTCTGTGAGAGCTGGCCTTCACTTTTGGTATTACACAGTGAAACGATTTTCTTTTACAGACCTCTTAATTTCAGTATCTTGAGGCTGCAAACCAGATGTTATGTGATATTTTAAACTTCACATAAGCCACCAAAACCTTCTTACAGTAAATGCTCAGCAAGTCTCATCCCTACACGAGCCAGTGTTGTGCTGGTGTCCTTTCATTAGCTGTTTTTTCCTCTTTGGCTCAAAGCAGAAGCAAACAGCAAAGCCTTCACTGAGTGCCACTGTTTCCCCCCTCTCCTCCGACTTCCTTTTCGTCTCTTAGCTGTCTGACAGGAGAGTCCTCCATGCGATAAAGCAAAAGCCCACAAGCCTGAAGGAGGTTTCTTGGCTGCATGATCTCACTGAGGGAGCGGGAAGCATTATTTTTCCTGAAGTACAGGATGCAGATTTTGTTTTGGTTGTGCTCTTTTTCTTTTTCTGGGGATGGAAAGGTAATGCCGTGACTTTGGCACTAATACGTGTATAAACCAACTTACAACTTTACAGCAGTAGCTGTGTGACTTGTACTGAGAGCCTGTGTTTGTGAATATTGTTTACATTAATTTCCTTGTGCCTCTTGCTGTGGCTCACGTGTGCTCTTTCTTTTATCAAGAAACTCAATCCTTTGTCCTTTCTCTGTTTGGAAACTAATGGGAAGTACTGGCTGAGTTGAACACCTAACGCACTAAAGCCACACTGTCCACATAAAGTGACCTGTGCACCCCTTATTCAGTTCACATGAATGTATTCATGACAAGTTTCTGCTTTTTAAACCAGACTCCCTCCTTACTAGGTGCAGTGGGTTTTGCTTTTTGAATGAGCAGCAATTCAGTGCTTGGACTTTTTTTGATGTATGGGCTCACAGTTCTTTTGCCAGTCCTATTCAAATATGTCTCCTTTCACTGCTATTTCTGTTTTGAATGAAATGAAGGCACCGTGGAAAAAGGACCTTTGATTACATTATGGCTGTGTAGTTTCAGAGAGGGATGAAAAAAGCATTCAGCTTGGTGTCTTCACATTCTTTCTGCTCTTAAATTCTAGCACTTTTTCTTAGGCTCTCTGAGTAGTTCCTGCACTTTTAAAAATCAAAGGGCATCAAGTTGGTAGCTAACTGCTTTTGAAAGAGTGCAGGATTCCCAGTTTATCTATGCTGGCTGAAGTGGCTGACAGAAATTGTAGATCTGACCATGATCTGAGCCCCTTTCCCATTGCATTCACAGAGAGCTGCTAATGGGACACAGTACTGAGACCTGTAATCCTGCTCCTGGTTTGAGGCTGGAGGATTGTATGCTCTAGTTGTTCGACTCCTGTTTCACAAAATAATTGCAGAGCTTCCTCTTCTGCTGCCTTTCTTGTTTGTGTCCTGTGAAGTGATGTGAAGTAATAAGACGTCAGGCTCTAGGACTGATTTTCAGCTACTTTCTTGATACTAAATGTAATGATGTTTTAAACTGTAGCCAGACTGCTTGAGCACCGCAGTATCATTTTATTTTGTTTTCATTTTACCCAACAGACCAGTTCTTCACCCCATTCTGGACTGCCCAAACAAGTCAGGATTAAAACCTCCCAATCTGTGGGGGATGTGAACACACCCTATCAGCAGCCAGAGCCCCGAAGCAGGCACCTTTCTGTCAGTGAGTATTTTTTGCCACTTTTTTTTTTGTGTGTGTGAAAATGATCTTTTGGACAGTAGTATTTACAGTATGGAGTTGATGAAAGCCATGAGAAAATGAAAGGTTATTCCAGGACGAGGGAGTTCACGTTCAAAAGCTCTTAATGCATTTGTAATAGAAAGTTTCTGAGTTCCTTGCTAAGCTGTTGAACAGCTGAGGAGCTGCTAAAGGGGGTGTGCTAAAGCCAGATTCATTGAGGTTAGAAATTTGGAAAGCTTATGTGAATCCATTAAGCTTTTGTATTTAGATTGGCAGTTTCTCTTCATGAAATCTAGATTTGATTTTTCTTTCTTTTTTTTTTTTTTCGGAACCTGTTCTTGTTCCTGGAATGAAGTATTTTACTGGTAGCACAGGAACTGCCACTGCAAATGTCACTGCCCTCCCTGCTGCGTTCCCTTACCTTCCACTTGTAATTAATACATCAGCAGAGCACAGGGCAGATAGGACAGGTGACTGGGACAGCTGCACAAAAGAGAGTGAAAAAAGTCAGTAATACGTAATTCTGTCTCATCTCCTTTGTGTTTGGTAGCTTAGTGAGCCCACACTCAGTGGGAAGATCCATGTAAGACTCCTGTAATGTAGATCTCAACCTGCAAGTTGACAAGTGTTAGCCATTCTCATAACTGTGCGCATGATTTTACAGGGAGAACTTTCTGACTGTGTGTGTACACCTTACAAAACATAGGGTACACCGTATAGAGCATTGTTTAGAGCAGCCATAAGCATGCATTTTTATTTCCATGGGTTCTACCTGTGGTAGATTTGGCTGAGCTGCCTGATTTCTCTGTGCTATCTCCCTGTATAACTATGAAGTACTATTCAAATCTGTGGTTGAAAGATGCTCAAAGCTATGAGGGTTTTATATGAAAAACTAAAATGCTTGAAAAGCTCCTGAAAATATTTTTTTTGTCCAAAAAGAAGAAAAATAAAAGCGACTTCATGGTTTAGAATTGCTGTATGAGACCTCAGTGAGCTGTGAAAGACCAAGAAGAAAGTGAGCAATAGCAGGGATCTGAAGGCTAGAGCCTGAGGTGGTAGTCTGTGGAAATGGCTTTTACCTTGGAAGTGAGAAAAGCTGAAGTTTGCTGGAAGCAGAAGCAGAGCGTGGTTGCATTTGTCATTTGTTAGAAGAGCTATTTTAGGGCTTGTCAGACCCAGTGCTGCAGATGACAGGTGCTGCAAATCACGAGGGCAGTACTCGGAGCTGGGAATGTCAGAGTTGTTTTCTTTCCAAGTTTCTAAACCAGATCTATGGAAGGGGAGTACTTCAGTTTAATTAACTGTAACCTTGAGGCATGGTCTTAACTGGATTTTGGATTGATGTTTGTGAAGTAATTGTACTGTCAAGTAACAAATGCAATTAAATTGGAGACAACAGTTTCCATAGTGGCAGCTCTGAACTCAAGTCGGATCCATGCTGTTTTGACCAAACCATTCTGGAGTGGAAGCTCAGTGCAGAAGGGCTTAAGACAAGCAGTAGTTCTCTGTACTAGACCTGTCTAGCAAGAATTCTTCTGTCTTGTCTGGAGTCTGCTGGTCCCCTTTTATCCAGTTCCCTCTTAAGAAGTAGCAAACAAAAGAAAGTAGTGCTGAAATGATCAGAAATATTTCTGAAACTGGTACAGAAAGGGTTTTCCCATCCATTATAGGCTGATGTTAATATGCATAAAAAGAGCAGCATTCCTTGCTCCTATAAGGAAAGCAGTGGTATCCATGCTTGTCTGAACACCATGTTTCTTTTTTCAGACAGATTCAGTGCCAAAAACATTTCATTTTAAAAAATCTTTCTCTTTTGTTGGCATGCTAAGGTATCCAAACAGAGAGGCCAAAGCTAACAGACCATTCTCAGTGTCTGTCATGGGTAAATGGCATAGTAATAAGGGGCCTCTTCTGTATCCCTGTTGCTCTCTCCTCTTATGCCAGCTTATGGACACTTTCTGTTTAGCCTGTCATCGATTAAGAAGGCATTGGTTTTATTTTCTGAACATGTCAAAAGTTTCAGACTGCTACCTTACTGTGAGCTCCAGGAGGGTTCCAGTTCTGTTGGAGGTCTGGTAGTAATTTGGCAATGCCTTATGTCGGTTCCCTCTTCCTTCTCTTTTCCTATCTTTAATTTTGGAGAAAGAAGGTGCTCCTGTTTTGTAGCATTTCAAACGCAGATAATTCTCTATTCATAACACATTGTGAAATGAAAGCTGAAAGCAGCATTCAGCTCTCTGTTTGCATGCAGGGAATACATCTGTGTAGTTCCTGTCTTCTGAAGTGGACAGGCCTCAAGCCTGCTGTCACCAATTCAGGGGAAGTAAAGATAAGTTTTATTATGAAAAAGAAAAAAGAGAGAAAAAATAGTTGCTAAGCATTCTGGCAGCGCTTGTGTTTTTTCCACTCGCTTCCTTTGATATACATTGATTTAGTGCCGACTTCCTTTTCCTGCCCAGGGATGGTGGCCTTTCCACAATAGTGCCTGGGCTGGTGCCAGTGGGACGTGGGCTTCCTTTGGCATTGGGTCGGAAGGAGTGAAAGTACGCTCCCGTGACTCAGTGCAGCCACACAGCACGCTCTCTTGTTTCTCTCCCCTCCAGTTGGTTTGTACTGCCACGTGAGCTCTGCAGAGCTACTGGCGAGACCAGGTGATGGCTCCAAGCAATAGATTGTCTTTTTGTATGCAGGCCACCTTCCCCTCGTACACTCAAAGCCATGCCAGTGTGCTTTTCTTTTCATCCTGCAGCCCTTTGAAAGGTGTGCGCACGGTTTTCAGTTTGCTGCTGCCAGTGTTTGCCTTCACTCTTGATTATAATAATTTCTGCCGAAAATATTTTTCTTGGGAGAGTGTTTGCTGATCTTTACCCATCTTTCACAGCACCTGAGTACACACGCTTTAATTAAAGACAGTGTTGTAAAGAGCACAGCTTGAGAGCTGATCTTCAAACTCTGCCTCTGACTTCATGGGTGACCTTGAGTAGGTTGGCTGGACCACAGTGTTTCTTGGAGCTCAAAGCTGAACTTGGTGGGAGCTGCAGGTGGATAGGTCGCTGCAGAAGAGGATTTTATATTCCTTCCTGTTTCTAGTGTGTCATCTTCTTTGAGATCCACAAGGGAAAAACAAGCCCCAGGTGTTATCTTCCTCTCACAACAGAAACTCCTTAGGCAGCACCAAAACAGATGAGTAAAACATTTTTCTCATCTTCTGGCCACTAAACACACACACACTGTCTTATCTAGCTATCTCATCTGATAAATGGAAAAGGTAGAGTTGATCTCCCACCAAAGCTAGTCATACTGCTTTAATTTCACACAATAAAACCCCAATGTTAGGGTTGTTTACAAAGTGGATAGTCCTCCCAGGGGCATTTAAGTTTACAATATTGGTATAATTAGCTCAGCTGATGATAACTAGGAGAGATAGTACTGACACTCAAGGTAGGTGATGAAGTTATAGGCAAGACAAAAGGTTTGTTACTCTGACAAGTGATTTGTCAAAGTGATTTGTTCATGCCCCTGTTGGAAAGCCAGGAATTCCTGAAGTCCTCTGCGTTCCCTGAGATACTGAAATTATGCCTGGAGTGTTGAGCAGGAGAGTGTCATCTCAGTTCGGCGATCACCGATGTCAAAGATGTCCTTCTTTCTGGCTCAGGTTCCCAGAACACAGGCCGGAGTTCACCACCTCCTGGGTACGTTCCCGAGAGGCAGCAGCGCATTGCCCGGCAGGGCTCCTACACCAGCATCAATAGTGAGGGCGAATTCATCCCCGAAACCAACGAACAGTGTGTGAGTATGAACGTCAGGGTAAAGAAAAGTAAATCCAGCTGCTGCTCTCTGGGCTCTCATTCTTAGAAATGTTTCCTTGTTCGTTTATTGGTGACATGGGTAGTGGGATTGAGTGCGCCCGCCATCCATGGGACATGGACAGACTTGAAAATCCCACATGAACCAAATGAGGTTCAACAAAGCCAAGTGCAAAGTGTTCTGCCTGGGGAAGAGAAGGCTCCAGGAGACCTTACTGCAGCCTTCCAGTACTTAAAGGGAGCTTGTAAACAGGAGGGAGAGTGATTTTTGACACAGAGTGATAGTGATACTGCAAAAGGGAATGGTTTTAAACTAAAAGAGGGAAGATTTGGGTTAGATGCTAAGAGGGTTTTCTTTTCCCCAGTGTGTGGCAAGGAGCTGGAACAGGTTGCTCTAGAAAAGTTGTGCCATCCCTAGAGGTGTTAATTGGATGGGGCTCTGGTGGTGGCAGCCAGCTCGCTGCAGGAGGCTGGAACTGGATGATCTTTAATGTCCCTTCCAACCCAAGCCATTCTGTGATTTACCATTATGTCAAACTTGTTTTTAGATGTGTACATTCAGTGCCTTTGTTGAGCTGCCAGAAGCAGTTGTCATGCATATTGGTCATTGTTTCCCCACCTCTGAGTGAACCCTGCAGTTCTGGTGTGTGCTCAGGTTTCCTATGATCAGGCCGGTGTTGACCCTCTTGCATTTGAAACTGCAGTTTCCATTCAGAAAAGTAGGAAGTAAGGCCAAAGGGCAGCTTGCAGGTGGAGACAGCAATGCAGTAGCACCAGCTGAGGCTCTCTGTTCCTGAAGTCACTTGGGATGAAACCCAGCTCACCAGTTGATTTGCTTTCACTTTCACAGCACAGTACTTTGTCACCTAAAGCAAAGCAGTGGCTCAAATTTGGTACGTGCTTAACAGTTTCTGGGGGTGACACAGGAAAAACGTTCATTCTAAATAGCTTTAGAATTCTCTCTTCAATTGGACATCCTCCAGGCAAGCAGCAGTACTCTAATCATCTTGCACAGCCTCTCTTAGGCATTAGACTCACATTGCTGTGTGACTTCTTTATGTTGCAGATGCTTGACCCTTTGAGCAGTGCTGAGAACTCGGTGTCAGGAAGCTGTCAGTCCTTGGACAGGTCAGCAGACAGGTACAAATGTACAGGCTGGTGGGAATGTTTGTGCTTGAAATCAGAGTGCCAGTTGTACCTACGCACAAGTTTGTTTTCCATCTCAAATTTTCTTGGGGAGATCTAGGAAATTATTTCCTACTTCCAGCCCAAAATATTTTTTAAGAAGAATTAACTGCATTTTAAGGTGGGTTTATTTTCTGGCTAAAACATATCCCAACAAACCGGTGCTTCAGTAGCTCTGTGTTATAAATACAGAGTTCTGAAGTGTGGAGTGTGGGCTCAGAGAACATCTGGCTTCAGGGTGTTTAAATCATTCAGACAAGGCTCTACTTGTTTATTAAAAAAACAACAACAACACAACAACCTATTCTGAGGTTACACAAATCTATCATTGCATTGGATTCCAGTGTTCTGCAAGATACTGTATTAATTCCAAAGATAAATGGGGAGTCTCTTTGCTGCTGCTGATAGTCTGATGATCTAGATCTTTCTCTTACTTTCCTTTGCTGTTGCTGGTGCCCATCTCATGCAGGTATTAGGGATAGTGCTGCCTTTGAATATTTAAAGCGTGTATGAGAAAGGGTATGAATTTTCAAGTGCTTTGCATGTAAAATTAATGATTTGAAATTCATAAACTGAAATGTCCTATTTATGTTTATATATGGACCCTCCTAAGAGAAGTGTTCTGTTACAAAGACAAGTCCTTTTCTCAGTTTAGGGAATCTTAAAATCTACAAAATTGTATTTTTCCTCCTGCAGCCTTTGATTTTGTAAGGGGAGGAAGGGCACACACAACTTAAGATGTTGGTGAACAGCCATAGGTCCCATTAACTTGAATATTAACTGTGGCTTTCCAGCACATGTGATTTAGGACTACAGCAAGTTTTTACGATTTCCCCAAGCTGATTCCTGTAGGTAGTGTGTGCCTTTATGTTGAATGCTTGAGGTTTGGTTTTGTATCCGTCCACATCCTCCCCATGGTTTATGGAGTCACAAAGAAGTAGTTACAGTGTGTGAAGGGAAGAAAGTTTCCTGGTTATTCCTTGTTGGTGTGGGTATCATCTGGGGAAGCTGCTGTTTTCCTTTGTGTAGTTGGAAAGGAATCTCATGCGGGAGTCTAAAAGCTGTATAAGGCTCACTCCATTTGCACAAATGATGCAGATAACGTGGCTCTGGCATGGATTCGGTTTGTGTCATCTCTTAAGGGGTATGTTAAAAGCCTGCAGCCAAACAAGGAGCCGTACTTAGGCTTGCCTTGAGGAGTCCTCCTAATTAAGGAGAAGCATGAGGGATCAGTATTATAAGCAGTGTTTGTGGTTAGGCTCATCTGCTGCTGGTAGAGAGAAAAGTGAACAGAAGTTTGCACGACAGGAACTCTTACCCATCCTGTAAACCTCTTAGGACAGCAGTCCCCATTCTCCACTGCCCCATGAGCAGTGTGCTGCAACCAGCATGCTGCATAAGTGGCACAGAGAGGATGACTGCCTACCTTGGGAAATAGTCAGGGGGGTTAGCCCGACTTCATTGTAGCATGGAATTATTGCAGGGACACCAATTTGAGAATCACCATTACCAACGTGCTTGTGTTTTAAAGTCCTTGTAGGATTCTCTCCAGTAGCTAGCAAAACTTACTCTTGCCTTCTTTCTTTAATAGTCCTTCTTTTCGGAAGTCACGGATGTCAAGGGCACAAAGCTTTCCTGATAATAGACAGGAGTTCTCAGGTATGTCAGTGTCCAGTATAAAGAGTACTTGATCCAGACATGTTCTGTTTGCTGGGATGATAAAAATGGAAGAACTGGGGATATGTTGATCAGAAAACTCTTGAGGTTATTTATTTTCTACCAAAAAAATTTGCTGTCTCAGGAAATTTCTGTCCTTAGTGCGTTTTGAAAGAGCCTCACTTCTCTTTTTGCATCTCCTTTCAGACCGTGAGAATCAGATCTATGACAAAGCAGGGAAAGGTGGGACCTACCCTCGGCGCTACAATGTCTCCATGCAGCACAAAGATTACAACGATGGTGAGTTGTTTTCAGACCTTCTGTTCCAGCCTTGAAAAAGAAACTGGAGCAGTGACAGCCTCCAGGGATGGGCACAACTCCTAGCTGAAGAGCCCTCGGAGTGCCCTGGCGCTTGCTGCAGGTACTGCTGGAGTTATTGCAGCCGTGCACGATGCCTCATTTGCAAAGACAAGATTTCTTTGTTCCCTTTGTGCTTACTCCTGCCATCCAGGCTGATCACTGAGTGGCAGGGTTGAGCAGTGCACATGTTTATTCCTACCTCAAGGATTCATTATGCTTGCTAGTTCACAGTGCAGACTTGCTTCTGAGTCTTTAAAAAGAAGATATCAGTGCCTTAGAGTCACATCTCTGCTAGTCCGTTGGTTTTATGGAAAATAATTTCTTTAGGTTCTGTGAGAGGCACAAGTTCTCACAGTCTGTGTCTACATTTTTTATTTGCAAGTCCAGGCATCTTGTCTAGAAAGTCATTCTGTGTGTGTGGTTGTTAGCAAGCCTTGGAGATTGTATGGTTGCCTGTAAACCAGTTTTTTTCTGTGGAAGGCAAGTTCTATTCAGGTCTTGCTAAGGCTGTTTGGAACCAGTACTGCACTGAATTTGTTATAAGATGTCTCCCTTCTGCTTTGGGGGAGTGGTTCAAAGCAGTGCTGAATGTCAGACCCGTTGGATTTATATGTGTTGTCTTATCAGCAGTAGATTCTACTTCATGGGAAAAGAGCTCTTTATCTCCTTACCTTCTGGCCGTTACTATCCAGTTGTAAGGACGTTATTTGGAAATGGTTCTGTTTTTCTCCAGGTCGACGGACGTTTCCCCGGATACGGCGTCACCAGGGGAATCTCTTCACTTTGGTACCTTCAAGTCGTTCCTTAAGCACCAATGGGGAAAACCTGGGCCTGGCATTGCAGTACCTGGACTCCCGGGGGCGCCTGCGGAGTGCTGACAGCGAGAACGCCCTTGCTGTGCAGGAGAGGAACATCCCCACTAAATGTAAGTGATCACCAGGCAAGAAAGTCTGTTAGAGATGAACCTACAGATCCAGTTTGATCACAGCTGGATTTTTAAGAAGCTGTTCCAGAACACATAGTCGTGTGGCTCTGTTTCAAGACCGCTCTGACTCACCTGTGAGAGGTCCTTATTTTTTCCTCAGTTGAGTTCATTTAGAAGCTGGGTGATAATCTTTAGTCTAGCAGTGGTCCAGGAAGGCAAGTACTGCTATTAGAGCATCTAGATCTGCATAACCAAGCTGTTTTCTACTACCTCCTACTTTGGTTGTAAGAGTTAATGAGTCGTATTAGAGCCCACAGTAAGATGACCGTGTAAGAAAGATATTAGGAGTTTATTGTGCTTGAAATAGTTCAGTAGTTGTCAAGTAGGAATACTTGCACTGGGAACTGACCTTTCCTTTAGAAAACACTGGAAATTCAGCTAAGAGATAAAAAGCTGTAAGCTGATTGATCTGGATGTCATGCAGGTTTCTTAAAACTGCCAGACAAACTTATTTTCTGAATGCATTAACATTTATAGTCAAGCTTGCATGTTGCAGTTACTTCACTAGTTAAGGACTGTATTTATTTCACTTGCTCCTTGGTGAAAAGATTTGCTTCTGTGTTAATAACGTGCCTGAGTTGCTTTCTGGGGACCTTCATGTTATTACAAAAATAAAAGAAAGAAATAGAGCATAAGTCATTACTAATGAACTTCAGCCTTTCCATACAGTAATTTAGGGATCAAAATAAAGACATTAAGCTGGCAGAGTAAGCAACATACTTAAACACTGACTGGCAGTAAATCTAATTAAATTAGACATGGCAGAGCTAATCTCTGAGCTCTTCTGTGTTTTCACACCATCCAGATGGTTGGTTCCTGTTTTTGTTTTTACAATTTCTTGTTACATACAAAATAATTGGATGCATTGCTCTGCATGTGCCCGGTAGAGCCATTTTCAATGTTAGTTAAAGCAGTAGTCTTTGAATGATATGCTTTGTTATCAAGAGCAGTCTGGAAAACTGGGCTCAAGACTTTCTGGGTCAGGAGATTGCCCCTTCTGCAGTACTGGGCACTACACTAAACAGTGAGAGCTCATAATTCCCTGCTGGCAGCCTCCTGCTGGGGGTGTTAGAGGTGGCTGCTTTAGATGGTTCCCTTGTATATTGTTTAGTCTTAATTGTTCAGCAGGTGATGAGGGTACCTGCAGTGTCCTTACGTTATGGTCCCTTCCATAGCAGTTTCCAGTAGGGAATTCTGACTTGTAATTTTTCTGCTCCAGCCTTGCAATAAAATCCTTCATGCAGGAGAAGGAACCTCAGACTAAGCACTAATTGGCAAAGAACTCAGAAATGATGTCCTTCAAGTTGTCCCAGAAGCTTAACAGCCCTTCTTAGCTGGATGGGATTGATGGGATGAGGCTGATCCAGTTCTTCTCATCTAATGCATGTAGTAACTACAGATCACGGGTCGGAAGGTCCAGTTTAGTTGCTGCTCCATCTCTTGAGATTGTGATGTAGAATCCATCCTGCTGGCGGAATGAATTTTCGTGTTCATGTTCATATTCATTTACTGAATAACGTGCACTTGTAGTGTGTTTAAATAAAATGTTTCACCATTTCTTCTTAATGGGACATGGGGGCCTGGGAATCTGAGTTTGGAGTTCTGCCACTCAGGTCCTGGGAGAATCCTTTTTATGTCCACTTCTTCATCTGCAAAATATGTGTTTCAGGCTCTCTAAAGTGGGGGATACATCTTTGAAGGGCTCACTGTTATCTTCAAATAGCATAGCCAAAAAGAAGAAGTGTTCCTGCTCTTTTTCAGCTCCAAGTGCTCCGATAAACTGGCGACGAGGAAAACTGCTGGGCCAGGGTGCCTTTGGTCGTGTGTATTTGTGCTATGATGTGGACACGGGCAGAGAGCTTGCAGCTAAGCAGGTCCAGTTTGACCCAGAGAGTCCTGAAACGAGCAAGGTAATTCTCTTTGCAGCTGCTAAACTTTGCTGTGCAGACTTTGTAATGTGCCTATGTCTATCTGTCCTCGAAAGCTGCCATCATTACTTAGTTGGTGCTAGTGTTTCAAGTCATGTGAAGGGGAATAGGAGTCATTTAAAAATTACTTTTCCGTATTATTAACTTCAGCTTGAAACTAAAATCCATTTTCTGGCTTTGCTTTTGGCTCCCCGTTCTCAGCTTTTTGGTTTGATGCCAGGTTACTTGAGGAATACTAGACTGCCCTGTGTTCCTGGTTGGACATGGATGTGAGTGAAAGTAAATCCAGAAAGAATAGGATTTTTTCTCTTTATTAAATGATAATAATTTATCAAAAAGCTGCATGTGCTTAGAAAACCCATTTCCTGGGTATGTGGTAGGCCCTTTATCAGTTGCACTGATTAAGAAGTGCCTGTTTCCACGACTGAGTTCTCCTTATCCTCAAAATAAACTGTACTGTGGTGTGTAAACTGGTAAGAACATAATATGACAACGCAGTAGAAACAGTGGGGATGATGAGAAAGGGCACCTTGAGATCTGTACTCTAGCAAACTGATTTTGCACAGTGAATACAAATGAGTTGGCTGTTACGTTCTTCTGTAGCGTTGTACAACATACCAGTTTCCCCATGTTAAATAAATCCACTTTGAGTTGAAATAACTTGTCCATGAAGATTTAATTATTCTGGTTTTGCGTGGGGTATTGGTGCCAAGAGAAGGCCTAACTTGATGCATTGTAAGTTATATGTGTCTCTGCTGTAAATCTGTCAGTAAATCTGAGCCAAGGAAGAACAGGCTGGAATATATTTTCACTGAAACTCCAAACTTTTAAAGTATCAGTTGGCCCCTTTAAGCTACTTCCTCTGGTTCCATGCATCTCTGCAGCAGCCAGGTCCTTGCTCTTGAAGAGCTGTATCCTCTCCTATAGTGAGAGAAGTGATTCTGGCAGCTTTTAGTGACACGGGAGTGGAGAGAGTTAAATGGGACTAATTTGGGGAGAACCATCATTCCTTTCTCCATAAATCCTCCTGCTCCAGCACCTTTGATGTACAGCCTGTTCATTCCCTGGATTCAGCAAGAACCTGATACTTTTCCTGGGCAACAAACATCTCTGATTCAGTCTGAAATTGTTGGATAGCCTTTTTTGCCTTTTGCATTATAATTCCCTGTTGTGTGTGGCAAGAATAAAGCAGAGAATTAGTTTCATGTGCATGGCTGCAGGCTCTTTGAAGTAAATAAGAGAGGAAGAAGTTTCTAAGGTCGATTCAAATAAAATCATCAGCATAAATCAGAGCTAGGTGAGAAAAGAAGTTAGGAGCTTTTAGCACCCATAATCTAGATATCTAATGGGTTCAGGTTCACACAGAAGGATTCCTGTCCATTCTCTAATGATTTGGACCTTTTTCATAACTGAAATTAGAGCTCCCTACCACCAGCTCAGTGCTGAGGACTGAGGTTATTTCTGTACTGTCCCTGAAGAATGCTTTCTGTCAGCTTGCCTAAAGCCATTCAGTAAACAGCTGGCAGATTCAAGACAACAAACAAAGTTTTTTTTACTGGTAGTAAATTCAAACATGATCCTGCCTCTGTGCTATTTCTGCACTACTTCTGCCAGCTACTTCTGCACTATTTCTACCACTACTTCTACATGTAACAAACATGGTAAAGGTTACCATGAAGCACTGGTATTGTTTGCCTTTCCCGTGAGCTAGGTGAACCAATGTCACTGAATTGACTGCATCGCTGTAGTAGTGGTCTCATCCTGCCAGTGACGTGGATGGGTTTATTAGGATGAAATATTTCCTGGGGCTGGAACTTTATTTTCTCCTCCAACGTCCATAGGAAGTGAGTGCCCTGGAGTGTGAAATTCAGCTGCTGAAGAACCTCCAGCACGAACGTATTGTTCAGTATTACGGATGCCTGCGGGATCGAGCAGAGAAGACCTTGACCATCTTCATGGAGTACATGCCAGGGGTAAGAGCTGACACAAAGGGAGATGAGTGGTTTTGTTGGTTGGAACTAAACTTTTGCTTAAACTGTGTGGTCCAATGTGTGTCTTGTACTTGAAATGCGTTCTCTTTGTTAATCACTAAAGCCAGTTATTTCCCTTCAGTGTAAATTTGTTCTGCCAAAGTACTTGGAAGAACTTGGGCCAATGTGTAAATCGGGGTAACTGATCTTGCAGAATCATGCAGTGCAGCAAGCTAGCATAAAACTGACCCTGCAAAAGGGAAACCTTCGACCTGGATCTGTCTGCTGAGCTAGTTTATTGCTCATGTCCACAGACGTTTGTACCAGCACAGCTAAAGGATGCAGAAAGTGCACAAACTCCTGAAGATATTTTGCTGTAAAGCAGTGTCCTTGCTTTTCTCACAAGGATCTTCACAGGGCAAGAAGTTCTGAGAGCCTCACAAAAAAGGCTTTAGAAAAGGCCAGAATTCATGACTGCATTGGTTGGGTATATAACATGGCTTCAGCTCTGGGAATTGAATGGAGACTGCGAGATTCGTGGTATGTCATTTCTTTACCAGTCTGTTCTGCTTGGTTTTGGCACAGGGGTCAGTGAAGGACCAGCTGAAGGCATATGGTGCTCTCACGGAAAATGTAACCCGGAAATACACTCGCCAGATTCTCGAGGGAGTCTCGTACCTTCACAGCAACATGATTGTGCACAGGGACATAAAGGGTGAGATCAGCTGGTGATGTATGGATATTCCACTTGCTAAAGGAGCTCTGTGAAAAAGAAGCCAAATGTTAAGGATTCGTTATTCTGGTTCGGACTTCTTATCATTGCTTTGCTCGATATCCATTTGTCTTGTATCCTGAGCAGACCTTAGGGAAGGGGGTATTGTGGGCTGGGTGAAGGAAGTTGGGTTGTTTCCTGTACAGAACCTGAGAGTGTGGCAGTTGGTGTTTATGGTAAAGAAGACTGCAAATCTCTAATGCATTCTTAGGACTGCTCAGCTGTAACTCCTCATCCTTCTCTGACACCTCAGCCAAATGAGGTTGAGCTGCCTCCTGACTTTCACTGCCCTCATAACACATTTGTTTCTTTGTGGATTCCCTTCTAATTTCCTTTCTGACCGAAGCACTGTTTCTCAGCTGGTAAACATACCAATTGCTGCAAGAGCCCTGTGACTTCTCTTGTAAGTCTTGCTTACCTCAGACTCTTGTGATTTTTCCTTCCTGCTCTGTGTAAGAGACCTCTGTAACCTTGTAGATATTGTGTGGTTAGACTTTAGTCTTCCTCTTCCCAGCATAACCCCATGGAGCCAGGCAGTCTCCTTAAGAGTTAATGTCAACAGATGTGGCAGGCACCACACAATTTTTTTTCTGTGCTCTGGAGGGACAGGAGCATTGCTTGCTGCAAGAAAAATATCATCTTGTTCCTGCCTATAAATCTTCATTGCCTCCCCTCTAGGGCTGGCAAAGGGAAATGAGCCTCTGATTCTTGAATAACACCTTGTATACTGCTCACGTGGTGCTCTATACCAAGTGATTTCCTACCAATGGATTATTCACTAGTATGCACCTATCTTCCAAACCAAACTATTAATTTGTCTTCAGAGTGCTGGATGGAAAGCGTTGTTACTTTGAATTCAGCTCTCCCAGTGGGAAAGTGAAGTGGTAAAGCCATCAAAGAGCACAAATTTTACTGGAGGGCAGGAAGAGTTCACATAGGCATATACCATATAATGGCAAGAAAGAGTTCTTGGTCCTATTGCAGCTTTGAAGGGAGGTTTGTTGTGTGTATGTGTTTAAGACGTAGCTTGTATCCACATGTAAGGTATCCTCTAAGTTTGCTTTTTTTCCCTGTTTCATGTTCAGGACCTCTGACCAAGTAAAGTGGAGATTGACTTGTTTATTGTAAGAGTTCAAAGTGATTTAATTAGATACATCTGTTAACCGTTGCTTTCTGGTCAGCTGGGTATATTCACCAAAGCAGTATCCAAATAAAATCCTTTTCTACACAGCTATGTACTATCTAAGCCATTGGCCTAGGGGCCCTGTATAGTCTGTCTGAACTGTTTACAGGCAGTGTAACAATGACAGTGCTGACTCAGCTCTCATTTCCCCTCCTCCTTTGCTTCCTTGTGTTTTTCCCCTGAAGTTTTTCCCATTTGCAGCTATTAACAGTTGGCTTGTCTACAGCCTGAAATAAAGAAATGATGTTTAGCAGGTCACCTGGGGCTTAACAGGGAGAAAGCCATACCATGAGCGTGGGTATTTCTGGGTTAGATACTCACTCTGTAGGCTGCAGATCCAACAGCTGGATTGCGTGAAAACAGCTGTCTCTATTCTTTTTTTTTCTTCTTCTTCTTCTTGTCCAGGAGCCAATATTCTCCGTGACTCTGCTGGGAATGTGAAGCTTGGGGACTTTGGGGCCAGCAAACGGCTGCAGACAATCTGTATGTCTGGAACAGGCATCCGCTCTGTCACTGGCACACCATATTGGATGAGCCCAGAGGTGATCAGCGGAGAAGGCTATGGAAGAAAAGCAGACGTATGGTGAGGGTTTAATTTTCTGCCTATGGATCCTTTTCCAGCTTTTCTGGACGCTTGCTTTCTGTTAACTGTACGTCCAAGTTCAGATTTAGTCTGGATCAAAAGCAGTTTAAGGTGAACTGAAGTAGTTGGTTTGAACTTAAGGCAAGATCTGCTGCAGGCTGTGCTTTGCAACACCACTGCTCAGTGTCTAGGTAAAAATTTCCATTCGTTCCTCCCTCAAGCTGATAGCTGATAGTCTTACTTTCTGTGTGAGGTTTCCACCCTTCTTATGTCCCTTATGTTGATAAGAGACTGAAGATTGTTTGGGGAGGGTCCATTCATTTTGTTTTAAAATGAGAGGTATGCTTGTAACACTGGAAATGAAAGGAACAGAATTTGAGTATGTTGACAAAGCTTTAAAGGAAAGATGCCCGAACCTGGAATAACACAGAAGATACAGGCCAGACCAGAGGTGATCAAAAATATGCATGAATGGAAACTGGAGCTATGCTATTATTGGCATAGCTGAGAAATATCCTCTATCAAAAGGAAAAAGCAAAATTGTCCTGTGTCAAAATGTTAGTTTTGGAGGCCTCAGGAAGGTAAGATTATAAAACCAAGCTGAACGACAACAGCATAAAGTGTGTTTGTGTCTGCACAGTGAAGCAAGGCCTACGCAGTTTCCCACACAAGCAGTGAATAGAGGCATAGCTGAAATGTGTAACTTGTGTGCAAAGGGTTAAGTTCTTCAGAGTCTCCCAGTTGGGATTCTTCGGGAGAGAGTGGAGCACGTGCCCTTCTCCCTGGATTGATAGAGTTGTGGATTTCCTCTTGGTGCTGACAGTCCATTCCCATCAAAGAGACGCAGCCGTTGGCTGGGTTCCAGTTCCTACAATCCCAATCGTTATTTAGTGAGGGGGGGGGGGGTCAGAATTTTCCAGTGCAACTTTAGTCCCAGGGTGGAAGTGCGTGGCCAAGAGGCTCAAAGACGTAACAGATCTCTCCACCTGGCTTCCCGCCACTGCTGCAGGCCCCTCTCCAATTTTCTTTTTCCTAAACAGCAGAATATGTGAGCTATTTGTTATTGCTGGAGTGACTTGACATGAAAAACATTCCTGCTGTTTGCTGAATATCTTAAAGAAACCGGATCTGCTTAAACGGTATAAATCAGTCTAAACAATAATATATCCCTGCCTGCTCTTGTGCAAACCCCCGGCACTTCAGCACACATGGTTTGCATTTTCTGTACTCTCTTCTAGTAAGTCTTAAATGGCTGAAAATCAGTGTAAAAATTTCACGTTGGATTTTAAATGTTGTCAAGAAGTCATTTCTTGCATATTCATTGGATTTAATTCCTTTCGTCTCTTGTCTTGGCAAGTGATGCAAGCCTGCCTCTGAGAATGTCTTTTCCTTGCATTTCACTTCAAAAGAGGGTTTAGTTCAAAGAGAGAAGCAGCAGACCTGCTTTTTTAAATGGACCGATGTGATCAGAACACAAAAGTGGATGGTGGAAGTTTATTATCTGCCTTCGCTTAATCTGTGGCCTCAAGGAAGCAAGTAATCCCTTTTGAGCAGAATACAGTCACTGCTGTACTACAGAAACCCATCTTTCTTGTGAAAGTATTGTGTCACACTTGCTGCACAAAGGTGGCTCTACCATACCCATCCTCACAGTCGTGTTTTTGCCTTGAATTACCCTGCAGAGCCCCTCCAGCTCCACTGGGAGTTTTGCCTTCACGTAACGATGCATCCGCTCTCTGACTGAGAGCAGAACTTGAGCTAAGGAGAGCTGGGCAGGTGGCATTTCACAGTTTTCTCAGTGCAGTGAGAACCACAGTGGAAGCCAGCCTCCCTGTCTCAGCACTTTATTGCTAGTAAAAGCAGCAATGTTGGCAGATCTGGCTCAGAATCTGTGCACACATGGCATTCGCTGAGCACGAAGCCATTTTAGAGCTGTTTTCCGAGCAGAGCTCTACCTTGATGTTGGCTGCTTGCAGGCTCTCTCTGAACACTGTGTGTTACTGTATGAGTCGGTTCTCACTTCTTTTTTTTTTTTTGCCTGTCTGCTTTTCCAGGAGCCTCGCTTGTACTGTCGTGGAAATGCTGACAGAGAAACCACCCTGGGCAGAGTACGAAGCCATGGCAGCCATTTTCAAAATTGCCACCCAGCCAACCAACCCCCAGCTCCCTTCCCACATATCAGAACACTGCCGGGACTTCCTAAAGCAAATCTTTGTGGAAGCCAGGCACAGACCCTCTGCTGAAGAGCTGCTCAGACATCAGTTTGCACAGCTCCAGTACTGAATTACCTCCCTTGCTAGCAGCTCCTGCTGGGCTCTCAGTGCTCCGTCTGGTCTAGTTGCAACTGCCCATTGTGGTGCTGCATCTTCAAAATGCCAACTCAGCTGTCCTAGTCCTTTGGGGAAGTTATACCAAGGAACCTAGGGTCTGCCCTTGTGCCTGATACCTTTGTTTGCTGGACTAATGTTTATTCTACCGACAGCTGTCCAAACAGAGCTGCGTTTTGCCCTAGTTACCTTGATGTGAAATTGTAGCTGGCTGTGTGTTCTCTGCTGGCCCAAGAGTGGGAATGTAAGAAGTGTCTCGCTGGTTGGATCGAGAAGAAATCTGAACCGGTGTGGGAAGTGGAAGAGCCACACTCTCCATAACAGAAACGTGCTGCAGCTTTCAAGATCAGCTTTTTTACAAGTGGTTACTCGTGTGGGTCACTGTTTTCCAGACTTCTAGGGCTTTAGAGACACCTGTAGCACATGAATCCAGCAAAAAGCCATGTGTCATTGAGCATGCGCTCGCTATATTATATATTTTTCTTCTTAAGTATTCAGCATCTGAAGGTGTTCAGAAAATATTGATTCAAAAGTATGTGAATAGTGTTATTTTATAATGAAACCATGGATTTTGGGGTGGGGGTGAGGGAGGTCTTTCTAGCTAAACGTCAGGATAATCAGTGATGTTTCAGCAGAATGCAATCACTCTAGAGCCTGAGATAAGGGCTCTCCCACTGACATTAGAGAATCCAGAGCTTGATTTCCAAGGCTTGATCTGTCCCAGCATTAAAGCAGCGTTGGTTAGCTTGTGCCAACCAACATGTGTGTGCTCCTGGTTCATCTCCCCGAGGCTGCTGGGTCTAAACAAAACCCTGCTGGAAGGGAGACATGCAGAACAGCTTTTTGTTGCACCTCTCATTTTGGCTGGTAACTTTTCGCTATCCTTTAAACCAAAGATAGTTTACCCGGTGCCTGGGAATTTACTTTGGGAAAAGCTTAGGTGTTCCTTTGGTGGCCTGGCCTAGTGGAAAGTTAAGAAAGTGGATTGCCTTTTTTTCATGTGGAGCATTTGCTGGACACCAATGTGCACAGTAAGTTAGGGTTAAGCTCCTCTCCTCACTGCTTGCACTGTGTTTTAACGTGTGCAGGTGTTCATTTTAAGGTTCCCATCAAATGTTTTGACCCTATTTAAATATGCTTTTGTACAAATTATGTCCGTGGAACAAAGAGAACACTTGTAGTGCTAGCAGATGTCCAGAGCTGTCTGACCAAGAGGACAGTTGCAGGGTATATACAGACAGATATATCCAAGTCATTCTCCATTTGATGTGTACCATATCTGTGACAACAGAGTTCCTGATGGCTTATTGGCCTCAAATACTGCACTGGGAGACCCAGTAATCCTTATTTCATGCAGATGAGCGTCAGCTTTTAAGTGCTGGGGGTTCGTGAGTTAATTAAAAGTGTTCTGCGTGAAATGAGATTAAGAGAAGCAGGCACATTACCAGCTAAAGTATTGCTTCCTAGAGCAGTGCTGAAGGTGTTCTACTCTTGTGTTGGGAACCATTTTAATGGTCCACATGCCCTTCTTTCCCCACAAAAAAAAAAAACTTGAAAGTTGCTTCATAATGCAGTAAAATCAATAGGAATTAATTTTAAGCTCATGACAGGGTAAAGCAAGCTTTAATGTGACCAAGCTCCTCGAACACAGTGTGTATAATAATGTGTTGAGCTAGAAGAGGGGGGAAAAAAAGAAAAACACCCTGAAAGGGTTTAACAATCTGAAGTGGTTTTTCTGTGCCATACTCAGAGGAATATGTAATGGGTGGAAGCAAGCTTGTGTTGGTTTCACTTTCAGGCTCTCCTGCACTACTACAAGGATGCACTGTTTCAGTTGCAGGCACTTAGGGGGATCTTATTTTTATGAAAGCCCTTGTTCCATAATTTATTTAGTGAGAGCACTTGTTGATCTCCTTAAAGCCTGGATCTTGACTCCAAACTGTCCAGCCACGTGGCCTGACTTTCAGCTGCACTTCACCATTGCTTGCACCAGAGGGAAGTGAGGGCATGACACCACTGTTCTGTTCTGTTCTAGGGAGCATTTGACACCACTTCGCTGCAGTGTAAACATCCACAGGGGGTTGTTAAGTCCTTCTGTAGCCATGGCAGAAGTGGGGTGGCCAGCACTCCCGTGGGGCACCCTTCAAGTCTTGCAACTAGGAATATACCAAAGATTGGAATCTTTAACTATCCCACTCGGACCTGCAGACGTACAGTGTTGACTGCAGTGATCCTTTCTGCATAGATTTCTCTCTTCCCTTGGCTCATCCTCACCAAATCGAGACCCCCTTCCATGGTCTTTTTTCCTTGCTGTCCCACACATTGTGTTTTGGGAGAATAGGGCATGAGGAAATGGTGTAACTTTTAATATTTCAAAGCAACGAAATCCTCAGGATCTGTTGTGGCTTTTACCTCACACACATCATGGAAGGCTGTTCCAGAGCAAAGCAAAGAGCATCACGGACTGATGGGCTCAGTCCTTCCCCTGCCAGAGCTTCTGGTCCTTCCCACCACCTATGCTGAAATGTGCCTACTCTGTGTATACACTTGTATTCCAGTCTGTATTAATGAAAGTAAATAGCAATTGTACAGTGACAGAGAACATGGGGTGCCAGCTTGGACTTGTTGTATTCCAGTCCCTGACCCAAAGCCACCCGTTCGGCACAGGAACAAGCCAAAGCATTACTTGTATGTTTGGAGATGCACTTTTATGAATGTAGTTTATATCGCTCTTTTTTAGCTCTTTTTACATCATGTAAACGGTGATGCCTCATACTTTTTTTTTTTTTTTTTTTTAATTTATATCGTAAAAGATCATATTTGGTGATTTTTATATATATCGACTCGACTGTTATGGGGTAAGGGGGGGGGAGGATGGGAAATAAATCTGACGCCTTTATGAATTTAAAAAGGAAAAAAAAAGCAGCTGGTTTTGCAGAGAATTTGCTGATGGTTTATAACGAGTAGAGCCAAGCCAAAATGCCACCTCTGTTTCCTCACTGCCATCTTGATTGTGGAAGAGGGAAGATCTGAGTTCCTGAGTCCACTGCTACAGCAAATTAACCTGAGGTTGGCGAAGAAATCTCAGTCAGGCATAAATGTAATGATACCCCTGAATTGAATTACATCTGACCTCTTGATCTTGACAGAATTGGGAAAAAATAGAAGTAAAAGTATTCAGAGAAGAGCAGCCAGGCTAACAGTACATTGCTGTGTCCATTCCAAATGCCATTTTGTGTTTCCAGCTGTTCCCTCCCCGGGAGGGATATAGAGTGAGTATTTAATATGGGATTCTTGATGGAAAACGCTGCAGAAGTGGAGAATATTCTTTTCACAAATTATAAGAGTACTGTTATCCTGAAGCTTTGAGCTCCCATCAGTGAGGAGCTGGGGGGAGCAGAGGGTTTGGTGATCTGTGAGCTTGTTAGGAAGCAGAGTGTTGGCATTTTGGTCTTGGCATGACGATTCTGTGCATTCCAGGTTAGGGGCTTCTTCTCCACTGAGATCTAATATTTGCCTGTTGTAATTACTGCAATTTGGATTTCTTTTTCCCATTTTTGGAGTAGTATTCCAGAGGGTTTGAAGACGCTCCAAAGGAGTTCCCTTGGCCATTAATTACCAAAACAAATTGACCGAGAGGGAAGCTGGCACCCGCTCAGGTGATGCAGGTTATTTCCAAGTGCCAAGAGAGCAACAATCGTCCGTGAAAGTTGGGCAAGTGCATATCCCTGCTGCCTCCCCTGGTTGGCAAAGCCCAGCCATTCAAAACCCTACAGGGAGGGGGCTGAATCAGACCCCTGTGATGGGTGCTTAGGTGGAAAGATCTTTGTGTGTTTGAGTATCTTCGGTACCCGCCCTTGGGGCTGGGAGAATTCACTTCATATTCTGTGGGTTAATGGTATTTGGGCTTCAGGTTTTTCAACCCCAACCTTGTTCAGGAGCAAACTGACCAGCAGCTCTAAATTCCCCAGTTAGAAAACGCCTGGGAGGTGGTTTAGAAAAGTGGAAGAGGACATTGTTGCCCATCAATGCTTGCCTGACATAAATTGTGCAGAGCAGGGAGAAGTTGCTTTAACCTGGATTGTGCAGAAGACCTTGAACCAGTAGTCTATATATACCGACCGGGGGCTTGCAGTGCAAAGCCAGGCCAATGTATCGTTTTATTTACAATAAAATTATCATTTATATGAAAGCCTTTCTGGTAGCTGTTTGCTGTGTAGCATCCGTTACCCCCTGTGTAAATTATGCTTCTGGATATGTGGGTGGGACAGCTAGTTTTAACCAAGCACCTTAACCAAAGTGTGTTCCTTTCAGGGATTTATTTTTTGGGACAGGTGGAGAAGTGTCCTGTTTGTGAAGCATTGCTGCTCAGATCAGGTAAGCATGTCCCCTTCCCTCAGGAGAAGGTCACATTCATCCATTCTCACTCCTCCAAGAGGTAGAATGGCTCTAAGTTTTATTTTTTTTTTTCACTGCTGCTGCTTTTACAGTGTAAAAATAGCAGTGTCTTCATTTCACCTTGCAGGAGATAGCTGGACTGCTTCACGTGGACTGTCTGCGGGTGGAGAGCAGAAACTGAGCTGTAGTAAGTTCTTTAGTCCAGATATGGGTCTATAAGTGGTCCTAATTTCACCAGTGCCTGCAGATGGGATTGTCATCAGGCAGGCCTGGGCAGCAAGACCACGAGGAGATGGTCTGTGTGATGGGGACTGCCCTGACTGGGATGCTGTGCTTCAGCTGGGAGCTCGTGGGAGTCATTCCCAGTTGAGTGGATAACTGCAGCTCTAACTCGGGAAGCTCAGCCTGCTTGAAAACATTGATTCAAAATACCTGGAAACTGTTCCTGAATTGTTTCTCCTCTGGCTGCATTGTTAGGTCGTTTTATAAAGCAGAAACGTGGAGAAGTGAGGCCTCAGGACTTCAGGCAAAGGGGAGATAGCACGAGCTCTGCTGCCAGAATTGATGCCGACCCACAAAGGGGAACTCTTGCATGGAGTGTGCTCAGGGTAAGCTTAGCCGCCCTGAAGCAGGGCAAGGAAATGGGTGCCCATATTTCCAAGTATTTTCAAGCTTTATTTTTTTTTTCCATCACGCTATCTTAGGAAAGGACAGAGATAGTGTTCCTGTAAAAGCTGCTCTACAGTTCTTGCTCAGATACTCATTTTTTCCTGGTACTGTTCTGTGTTTAAGAGCAAGTCTTCAGTGCCATTGTCACTTGAGCAGCGGATTGGGTGCCAGTGTGGTACCTGGAGATGCTGGGCCAGAGCCAGAACTTTCCCTGCAGTCTCCTTTTCCTAGATCAGAGTACAGTTAGCTGCTATGTCTGTTAAATGCAGAAATATTCGTTCATGTAATACGTGAACAACCAAGAATGAATGGGTTAATAGGCTGATGCAATAGGAACCCTTGCACATGAAACACATGCGTGGCACTTGTGTGCTCTTCCAGAACTGATGAGAACCAGAAAACAAGCTGCCTCAGAACAGAAATGTCCTGTGGATCCAGACGTAGCCATCTCCTGTTACTTCCTGACACTCTCTCTTTGTGTCAGACCCTGAAATTCCCACTCATGCCACAGGACAAGCTTAGAAGCTCACAGGCTCTGAAAGCTATTTGTGTTTACTGTAGGACACCCTTCCCAAAGCTGAGGCTTTCACTCTCCTTCCTGCTCTGTATGATCATTTGCTTTAAGAATGAACATGAGATTCACGTCTCAGGGCTGCAGGATGGCCTGTTCCCTCCGGGGCTGCCCTCTCAGGAGCACTGTGCTCCACAGAACTGTTCCATGAGTGCAGTGTGTGGTCCTGCCTTGCATCTTCCCCACACCTCTTCTTGGGTGGTTTGGAGCAGGGGGTGGGAGAGGAAAGTGCAAGCTTGGGTTGGAGGTGGGAATGATCCGCCACAAGCACTGACCAATGCACAAAAGGAATGAACCTAAAAACCTCAAATGCTTTTTTTTTTCCCCCTGTAAATGGTGTTATATTTGTAATGTGGCTCAAGGGAAGGTGACTTAAGGTAAGTTTTCTCTTTAAATCCAATGCTATACAGTTCTGAAGCAAATGTAATTTCAGGTTGGTTATGTTAGACCGCTGTGGCTGTTTCTGTTAGCGTAGTAACGTCTTAACTAGGAACAATGTCTTCTGGATGCAGTACCATGTGGGTGTACTGCACTACATCCAGGAAATGCTGGCATGGTTTGCTCATGTGTCCCTTGTTCTGCTGGCGTGGAGCTCTGCCTAGTGCTCCCTTTGTAGCTTCAGTGCAAGACCACATCTCTGCAGTGGAGGAGAGGAAATGCAGGTGGCACTGTGGCATTGCTGTGCTACATGTAAGCACAAGTGTGTACGAGCTCCTGCAGCTCCACACCCAGCTCTCCCTCCCCCTCCCAAAGGCTGCGGGTTGCCCTCTGAACCCAGCAGTGCAGTTTCTGCCCTGCATTGCTCCAAAGCATCTGTCCCAGCTACACGGTGCTGCCGAGCCACGCCAGAGGGAGCACAGAATGCTTCTCCAAGCTGGTGGCCAGCTCCTGGCAGCTAGGAAACTTCCAATAAAAGCTGGGATGGTGTTTGGCAGCCGTGCCTGCTGGGAGCCTCCGCTGCTTCTCTTTTCCTTGGGTACTTATGCTGTTAAGCCTTACTCTGGCCAGCTGTGGGGTCTGAGCATCCTGAATCACAGGAAGTCATGCATACAGCACCAGCAGATCGCTGCTGGCAGCCAGAAGGATGGAGGATTCCAAATGAGGTTTCTAGTCCCAGGGAATGAGACTCTCATCCTAAAATCAGCTGAATTTCACGGAAACATTAGGGGCAAGGAGTACTTTTGGCCCACCCTTAATCTTCGTCTTACAAAAAACCTCACAGCTGGAGGAGCTTTAAGCTCAGGGTCTTGTTCTGCTGCTGCTTTTGGGTGTGTTGTGTGTGTTGTCACTGCTGCAGAACTCCATCCTTCAGGCACATCAGATAAGCTCAGTGACACCTTCCCATGCACACTCCCACTAGGGTTTCCCTGTGCACGGAGCCTGCTGTGTTAATCTGGGAAGCAGAGTTTGCCAGCAGGTGGGGACAGACACGTCTCTCCATGTGTGAATGCGATGCTCATCAGGTTCACTTTTGCTCCCCGTGAGAAGGGGGCATAAGAAAGCGAGGTAGCAGAGAACAGGGATTGCTTCTGCCATCAGGAAAATCCCACACTGCAGTTTTCAGAACGGAAGGAGGGAGGCAAGCGGATCAGCATTGCTTGAACCTTTCTTTAACAATAATTGGAAGCCTTTTTTTCTCCCTTCCCAACCCTAAAAATGATCCGTGTGAGTTTAAAATTCCTTGTGTACGATTTCCTCGCTGTGCAGAACAGAGCAGCAGCCTGCCAGTGTGAGAACGGGGAAGTGAAGCCAGCAAGAAACAGGAAGCGAAACCCAAGAGCCTGCTTTCATTTTCTAAGCCAAGGAAGGGACCGGAACCTGAACGGGGTCACAGGGCCCCGCTGCAGAGCAGCATTTGCACTGCAATATTAATCTTGCAGGGCTGGGCAGGATGCAGCTTTTGTTGTGGTGTCAGGAGCCAGCACACCTGTGTGATGGGCAGGCAGAGCACTCTGTGAGGGTGACACTCACCCATCTGCGTGTGCAGTCCTTGCTGTGCACTGGGTATCCTCACACGTGCCTTTGAGGAACCTCAGAATGAACAAGGGAAGGGTGATGTCCAGCAGGAGGGACACCAAGCTCTGGGGGTCACCCATCCCTCTGTGGTCATACATACGGACAGCCCTTACCGTGGAAGAGAGGAAGGTTATCAGAAGCAGTCACCGTGGATTCACCAAGGGGAAACTGTGCCTGGCCAACCTGCTCACCATCTGTCATGCCATGACCCACTGGGCAGATGAGAGTCACAGATCGTGCGTGTGGAGGGAGGAGGTAAACAATCACTAAAAACACACCCGCCTGGATTCGCTGCGTTACATCTCATTAGGCTCATTAATTAGCGTGGACTCTCCCATCCGAACACCACAGCTCAGCAGCTGGAGCTGATGGACACCAGCCCGGCTCAGAGCTGGCTGTGCCTGCCTGCTGGGGCACGGAGGGAAGCAAGTAAGCCACCACGTGCACACAGCCAAAAGGGAAGCTGAACTGTGGGTACAGCTGTGGGTGTGCAATGTGAACTCCTGGCTTTGTTCCCCAGATAACATCTCCCTCAGTCCCAGCATCACACGTGCATCCCCCAGGGATGGTTTCTCAGCCCTGTGTGGGCAGAGGCTCTTTGTACAGTGATGTGCTGCAACCTGAGTGCTGCTCCCACCTCCCTGCGTCCCTGGAAGCACAGGACAAGACAGGGAAGGCTTGGAAACCTTGTATTACAAAAATAAAAGAGCGGTGTCACGCGTGGAGCCGCTGCACCCGGCTCCAGTGCAGAACGTACCAATGGAAGGCAAATATAAAAAACACACACTGTTAAAACAGTCGCAGGGCAACATCCTTAAGGCTGAACAATCCCAACTGAACTGAGCTGATGTAAACCAAAGACCCTCCTTATTCGGAGCCCCAGCAAGGCAGGATTGGTACCGGGAGCTCTGCTCTGACTTACAGGCTGGGCTGGGGCTCTCGGAGCCCTTAGGTCTCCTTTCCCATGGCAGCAGGCCTGGAATGTGTGCACAGGGCTGGGATTTCACAGGGGGCAAGCACTTCTGGTCTGAACTCATCGGGGAGAAAGGGCTCTGGCTTTGGGGGCTGCACCCCACTCACCGCTGCCCCATCCTTACAGTCTATAGGACCCCTCCATACATCCTCCAGAGGTTCCAAGGAGGGCTGGGCTGCCTCCATTCCCTACTGCTCGGGTCCCCCTTTGCTTTACATCAGCTCAGTCAGCACCGGCTCAGCACTGCTGTCTCCGCTGGGCTCCAGGGAAGGGTGGGCCGTGCCCTGCTCATGCCGACTTGGTCCCGCTCTCCACTTCCTTGTGCACCCACAGCTCCTTGTGCTGCTTGCGCCCAAAGCCCTCGTCGTAGTTGCCTTTACTCTTGAAGAGCTGCTGGAAGTGGGGCTTGCAGTAGAACTCCCCGTGGAGCGCCGCGTAGCTGCCCAGGCTGGGGAAGGAGACGGGTTAGTGGGGCTCAGCAAAGGCTCAGGAGCACAGAGAGAGGGGTGGAAGGAGGAAGGAACGTGCAAGTGGCCCTCAGAAGAAAAGGGACTGAGGGTCCTCTGCTGCCCTCCAAGAGGAAGGCTGTGATGGGCAGGATGGGTGACCCACATGGAAGAGCCTCCCCACACCCCATAACTGCCAGCAAACACCACGGCAGAAGCAGCATGGCTCACCTGAGCTTGGCGTGGCAGTGCTTGCAGCAGAAGCAGGAGTTGTGGAAGACAAATTTATCCGCCACCAGCCGCTCCATGGGATAGACGGTTTTCTGACAGGCACTGCACATCTCCTTCACTTGTGCCTTCAGGCTGAAGGACTGGGCAAGGGGAAACCAAAGGGAGAGAGGGTGAGGGAAGGGGGTTGGAGACCCTGAGCCCATCTCTGTCCTTCCCCCCCTCCTCACACAGCAGTGGGGTGCAGGAGAGTTGCAGTACCTTGGAGCGCTGCACTGTGCTGCCTCCTGAGTTGTTCTTTGCCTCCTAAGGAGAGAAAGAGAAACTGAAATGAGAGTGAGGGACTGGCAGGTGAGGCACTGAGCTGTGTTTGGCAACCGCTGATGGCCTCTGAAATCTGCACCATGAAGGCACAGGGCTTCTCTGGGGTCAGGGCACAGAGCAGCCAGCTCTGCCATCGTGTGCACTGCTTGCTGCACGTCATGGCTCTGCTTCTGTGACAAGGCGAAGCAGCACTAAAAAAGGTTGCTTTTTTAGTGGAGGTGGCACATGAGCACAGACCCCGGGGTCACGCAGCTCTCACCATCTGCAGGCAGTGCTCCCTGTCCTCAACTACCCACCAAAGCTCCAGGGCTGACATCAGTGGGACACCTGACACATCCCTGCTTCAGCATCCCTTGGGTCTTTGCAGAGTGGCTGCAGCAGAACCCCGGGCACAGCCCTCTCTGTGACCTACCCCGGCAGATCAGCACGCACTGCCTTGTGAGTTTTTATTAACTCTATCTTGGCACGAGATGCTGCTCACAGCTCCTTCTGGCCAACATTTATCCCATGCAACGCTTGGGGGCTCTGCAGTTCCTCCACACTGTACCTGGGATGCCCCTCGCTCCGATGCAGCATGCAGTGCTGGCTGCCCCTCACCAGATGTTCTGAGTTCCCCTGTTAGCAGCCAGCTGTGCTCTCGTGCTGCACAGGAAACACCCGCGCACCAGAAAGCTTTCAAGAGTCCCCACAGACTGTGTGCATAGAGGGGAGCGTGGGGTTAAGGATGTGCCCAGCATCACTCAGAGCCCTCAGCTGTGAGAGGAGCAGATGCAGACACTGAGGTGCCCAAATCTCTGCCCTAAGGTCCCAGTGCACCCTTAGAGGGGTCCCATCAGGCAGTGACCCCGCAGCATCACCCCGTGCATCCCTGCCCTTCCCCTGCTGCTGCTGCTTCAGCTCTGCTTGGGCAGCACAGCCCCAGTTCTGCCTTCAGGGTGAGCTCCCACCCCCACTCCTCCTGCCTCGTCCTTCCCCAGCATTTCTCCTTTGTATTTTTGGAAGCAGTTTGTCTAAGAGACGCTCAGGAAGCTCTCACTTCACCGAGCTGCCTCTCCAGACGCTTCCCAGCTGCTCCCACCGCCTGAGGTCGGGGCTGTGATTTCCCTCTCCCTCCCACTTTTGCACAGGGCTGAACAGAAAGCCAAAGTCAACAGAGCAGCGCGGGCAGCGAGGAGACTCAGGCTGTGTAAAACCAGTCGCATCCCTCGGCACTGGCAAAGCAACCACAGGTGCCCTGCTGGGGTTGGGGTTAACGGGCTCTCTCCGGGCTCAGCTCATCAGCACTGGGGAAGATGCTGCTGCCTCAGAGCTGCCCGACATCCGCTCCCAAGGCCACAGTGCTCTGCCACCGCTCGTCACTTCTCGGCAGCCTCCTGGCTCCCACCAGGCACGCTATCTATTTCGTGTCCGAGATATCCTCCCTCGGGGAAGGGCCATATCCTGTCCCAGCAGGGGATGTTCTCGAGCCTTTATGTTTTTCCATCTCCGATCCCTCCGATCCTAAGCAGCTCGCATGCTCACGATTGTGATCACGGAAAGCCATGGAAACACAAACAAACAGAGAGCAACCCGAGCTGAGAGGGGTGAGCAGTGCTGGACGGAGCCCGGACAACGTGCTCAGCAATGTGCTCAGCAGACAGCACCTTCTGCTGGAACCTTCCCACCCCCAGCTCCTGCTGTTTGAGCAGCAGCAGCCGTGCCTTCGGTCGCCCCTAAAACACAACCTCCAATCTTTGAGAACAGACCCAAATGGGCTCTGGAATTCCCACACCAACTGCAAGGGACACGACGTACATGAGATGGGGTTGTGCTGGCGGCTTCCGAAGCCTGGAACATGGTTCTGTCCCCTCCTCCGACGGTTTAACCCTGAGCTTGAAGTCTGTGGGCAGATGTCCCCAGGGAGGTGTTGAAGGTGGTCGTCTTGCAACACCTGGAAAGGAAATGTCAGCGGGAGCGTGGCAGGTTTCATCACCCCAACCCCACAGCCACGCAGCTCTGCGGGAGCTGGTGAGTGATACTGGCTCCCTTGTGGGATCCAAGACATCTAAGCATGCCAGAGCTGGGGCTCAGTGTCAGGAGCTGAGGTGGGGCTAGCATGCAGCTCCGAGACTTTCCCATACAAAGATACTGGGCTTGGATGGGAGAAGGAGAGGAGGCAAAGTGGCAGCTGCTGTAAGCATCCTCCAAAGCACACGTGGAAGAAAGTCAGCGGGCAATGGCAAGCTGTCAGCAGGCAGCTACAGCCTCCAGCCAGGGCTGCTGACCTGCTGAGGCAGCACGCCCAGACTGTCACTGGTGCAGCCACCAAAGGATGGGTGATGCTGGATTTTAGTCTCATTTCAGCCCAGAGAAGCCTCTGCTGATCAGAGCAGCTCACAGCTCAGCAGAGCGAGTGATGGAAACTTTGTCTTTCCTCAGGAGCTCACACTGCCCTTAGGGGTGAGTTCAACCCCCCTCCCAGCACAGCTCTAATGCAGCACAGGAAGAAAAAGAAGTCACTGAAACACAACAACAACAACAAAAAAACCCACCCCGTTTGGTAAAAGTCAGATGAAAAGGTACCAGCAGATCCGCGGGGTTTTCCCCATCGTGCTTTACCTTCAAAACACCCATAAAAGGCCAGGGTTGATGAGCCCTGTTTTGCACATGTGAAACAGGCAGAGGGCTGAGCTCATGGTGCAGAGGGAAGAGCAGAGCAGGGACACTCAGCCATGGCCTCGGTCCCTGAGCACACCACACTGCCCTGGCTGCAAATGGGAGCAGAGGGGCAGCTCTGCAGTGACAGTGATGTGCTGCCACAATCCAGCCTCCCGGTGACATCTACAAACACGATTTGGGTTTGGGGAACTCTCAGGTCCCCAGAAAGCTCCGACACCCAGCAGCTGCCATCAGGTCGAGCTGCTGCAGCAGAACACCCCAAATGAGCGACTGCTTTCAGAGTTCAGCGACCTGTGTGCTGGGTCCTGGGCAGTGCAGCCAGGCTTCCAGACCAGTGAAAAACCCTTCCGAGCCCGAGCTGAGAACACAACTCCAATTTTACCTAAATCATTTCCCGTCCTCCCTGCGGTCTGCTTGTTATTTCCTGCTCGCGAGTGGGGCGGAGGCAATGCACGCATGCAGCTGATGCTGGGGGCCAAGCAGAACCCCCCCACCATCCCCATCCCCTGGAGCAGCACCGTCCCTCCCACACCTCCAGGGTCTGCATGGTGCACAGACCCCACGGGGGACCCGAAGAACCCACAGAACCCCTCCAGTCCATACCCCTCGTGTACCTCTAGTGCAGATGCACAGCCCTTGCCCTCCTCACCTCCTTTCACCTCTCCCCGCCTGTCCCTCCAACATCTCTCCTCCCCTTCCTCTTCCCCTCGCAGCTCATCTTCCTCCCCTTACCCCAGCTGCCTCAGTTTCCCCAGTTCCTCCAGCCCCCCCTCCCCACAATCCCTGGCTCCTTCTGCTTCTGTTTTTCCCTTCACCTCTTTCTCTGCACACAGCAGCTCCCTATTCCCATTGCCTTCAACACCACTGCAGTTATCCCAACCCGTATCTCAATGCTCTCCATCCAGACCCCCCTACACACACACACACACATACCCTTCTGCAGTCCCGTGCCCACTCTCTCCCAAGTCTGTTTCAAATATGAGAGGTGTAGGTGCCCTACAGACAAGGAGATGTTGCTAAATGTCCTTCCTGTCCAAGGACAGGAGTAGAAACCTCAAAGGGGAAGGGTGTGCTGAAGCGATAAGGGAAACAGAGCATGTTAGAGACCGCAGGAGTGTTTCTAAGAGGCTTCCAGTTGCTGCCATCGTTGTTTCAAGGAGGCATTAGCCTGCACAGAGGGGATCTGAGCCCAGAGCAGCGCACAGAGGAGCCCCTGTGGCACAGGCTTTGCTTAAGGACACTTTGTCACATTGATGCTAGGACTGCTGGTGCTGGAAGGGCTCGCTGATTTCACAAAGACCACAGGGGATGTCTGTGACAAAGGAAGCCCAGCCAGGCCTCCATGGTGGATGCTGGCATCACAGCTGCTAGCCCTGATTTCTCCAGACCTCCGTTCTTAATCTCCTTCACCATCTACACAACCCAAGAAGAGGAGGGCTGAGCACTGACTTCTTATCACACAGCTCAGGATGGGACAAGGACCCCTTCACCCCACACATGCTACAGCTTCTGCCCTTCTTTGGAAGCATCTGATGGCCCTCCAAGGGAACTGGGTGTGAGCCCAAAGAGGTGGAGCTCCTCTGGGGGCTCCTTGGTGACCTCAGCAAGCTCTCTTTGACCCAGGACCTTGGGGCTGGAGCTCACCTGCAGGGCACACATGCTTGCTGCCATGGGAAGACAGCAGGAGGAGTACTACTGCTCTGTCTTGTGGCACTGACCAAGGAGCAGTTCGGGCTGAGGAAGGTAGCATCCAGCCCAGAAACTGCTCAGTCACAAAGCATTGATCTCACAGCCTCTCCTGTCTCCTCACACCTGCCTGGCCCCGGGGACAGACGTAAGGACAGGGAAGCACCTGGAGTGGCCCTCTACATAAAACCATGACAAACACGCAGCATTTCCACCTTCTCCTCCCCAGCCGTGCTGCCCTCGCTGCCCACCAGCCCCATCTCCCTGGGCCCCAGCCCCGAGCAGCCTGCTGCTGGCTCAGAGCCTCTCTGAAAGCTGATGATGGTTTTCCGGCACAGGAAAGCAGCAAAGGGTGAGAGGCCCCTCTCCACCATATGGTTCCCATTAGCGGCCCTGTGAAGTCAGTGTTTACTGCTGGGATCACTGTGCCATGGCCAGAGGCTTTCCCAAAGACCAAGCACAGCATGGGGGGAATCCAACCCCCATCCCAAGAAGATGCTGTGCCCCCAGCAGCATGGCATCGGCTCCACTACTCAGAGGGGCTACCAGGCATCTCCCCCATTAAATTCGGTACTGCTGACACACCATGACCACATGGCTGGTGTTTGCATTAATCCTACAAGGCAAATCCATGCCATGAAATAAAGCATGCTGTAGCATCAGCATCAAACAGGCCAGCACCAGCCCAGGGACACGGCATCCCCAGTGCTGCTGCAGCTCCTCAGGCATGGAAAGGGACAGCAAGTCACAAGCACGGCGGACCTCAAGTCACAGTGGTGATGCGTTGGCAGTTGGATTTGATGGCCAGAGTGGTCTTTTCCAGCCTTAATGATCCCGTGATTATAAGTCAGCTTCAGATCCGGGCTCCCTGCGTAGCTCCAAGCCAACACCGGTGCACAGACCCAGCTCAGGTTCCTGCTGCTGTGATGCAGAACAGAGGGCTCTGGGGGAAAACAACTGGGCCACTTCTGTGGCCACCACGGCCCTACTCAGCCCCACCACGGCCCTACTCAGCCCCACCACGGCCCTACTCAGCCCCACCACGCAGGGCTGCCCCTCTCATCCACTTTCCATCCACGTTCTGCGCCCGAGCCATCTCTTGAAAGGCTGCCAGCGTGCAGGAAATCTACAGCCGAAATGCTGAGGGATGCTGACAAGGAATAGCTGTGGGGAGGAACAGGGCTGCCTTTGTCAGGGCAACAATGGGGGACCCACACAAGGCAGAAGAAGCCCCTGCCCAGCTGCTCTGCTCTCCCACCTTCAGCCCTGGGAGCGTCAGGTCCAGCCCTGCCCTGAGCTGCAGGAGGATGCTGCTGGGATCCATCCGCCTTCCAGCAGTGGGAATTGAAGCACGGAGTAGCCCATCCCTTGGACTAGAGCCACATTTTATGGCATCCATTAAGCATCGTGAAGGGAATCTCTGCTCCCTGGGTTCTGCTATCTCATACGGAGTTCAGAGAGAGCACAAATGCAGCGGGGAGCTGCTGGGTGGAGAAGAGCTTCTCCAGGCAAAGAAATCTCTCTCATTAGTGCCAGATGATAGAACAGTCAGAATCAGAGGTTGGAAGGTTCAGGTTGGGCATTAGGCACAAATGCTTCATAAGAAGGAAGACCTGGAAGCTCTGCAGCACAGCACTAATGAAGTGCACCACACAGGCACAGCAGGCAGACAGCAGCTATGCCCCTTCCATCCCCTTCTCAGTTTTTCCTTAGCCTTAGAAGACTCCCCATGTTCTACCCAGAGACTCCACCTCCCAGTTTCCTACCAACACGTTTATCCCTTCACTGTTATCCTGGAATCTTGCTCCCAGTTTGCACACTGCCTCCCAAAAGCCCTCACAGAGGGTGTGTGCCTATCAGCCTTCTCTTTCTCGGCCAGGAGAAGCCAATCCCCTTAATCTGTTCCTATAAGATGAGTTCTCCATCCCTGCTGCTACACTGGAGGAAGGCTCAGACCTTTGCACCCCGCTTGGAACCCTTCCCTGGCAGCACACATCCGTGCTGATGTGCTCTTCCTCTGCCACCTCTGCAGTAATCCCAAGTGCTCATTCTCCTGCAGTGCCCTCCGCTCGCTGGCCATATGGAGTGGGCTGTGGGCACGCCAGAGGAGTGAGAAATACACCGTGTATTTAACGACTGCAATAATCCCTTTCACCCAGATTTCACGTTTTCCATCCCAGAGCTTTGCTGATAGCTAGGTAAGCTCTGCCACGCTCCCAGATGGCAGATAAAAAACAAAATAATGACTGAACTGGAAAGCAAAAGGCGGACACGTCCAGCCAGGAACGTGGCAGCTGCCTGACAATGGGCTGCAGGAGCTGAGGATGGGCAAAAAGGAAAACCCCTCACAGCTGAGGTCCGAAGGGGCTGCTTGTAGGCTCCCAGACCTGCAGGAGGAAACCACAAGTGGAACTCCCTTCCCTACCGAGAAGTCTCATGGGACTTCTGAGGACCAAAAAAAGGCCAGCACTTCTGTTGTGAGCCTTAATAAAACGAAGATGCACGCGGTCACCACGCACCCCACGCTGAGATGGGCCCTCGCTGCTCACCTGGGAGCTCTGCTGCCTGCAGGACCCCACGGGGAGAGGATGGCAGCACCGAGGCTGTTTCAGACCACACTCCATCACTTACCCTGCCATTATTTTTTAATCTGCATTTAATTGTGCTGCAGGCACGCGTTCCCCAGCCCTAAATAACACAGCAGCTCAGCCGGGAGAGCCCTCGTGTGATGCTTTCAGTGCACAAAGCCCCATTTCTAAAGCACAACGCAGGCTGCCACACAACCACAGCGTTCCAAAACATATGCCCACCCCATCAACAGAAAGCAGTAGAAAACCATTAAAAAAATATATCATCTACGTGGTACCTTCGCTGGTCTGAGTGATCCAAAGGGATTACAGGGATCAGATCATTCTCTTACCACGTTGGGAGCCCTGGGGCCGATCCTGGCTGTAGTTTTTGGGTGATGCTGAACACAACATTTTGTTGTTGGGTTTTTTCTTCCCCCCCCCCCCCCCCCCATCCCCTTTTCCTCTGCTTCCCTTTGTGAAGCCCTGAGGGGGTCCCCAGCTGCTCAGGGCAGCGTCAGAGCTGGGAGCGTATTCATGCTGGGATCAAATCTCACAGCCGTGCTACAGCCTCCCGAGGGGAGGATGGAAGACCTGTGGCTTGGAGGGATGTAAAGCAGGGCTGGATGGGTGCTGGGAGACACAGCACCGAGAGTCGGCAGGCAGCGGCTGGGGTGGGGGGAATAGGGGAGCAGGGATCTAACAGGTTTTCTTCTAGCTCTGCCCTTTCTGATCAGCTTAAGGAAAACGGATCTGTCCAACCCCACCACACCCCCGAGCACGGGATGCAGCACACAACAAAGAAGGAGCTCAGCACAGCTGGGGAGCCCCAAAATGCTGCATCCCCCCCCCCCCAAAACCACACTCCCAGACCCTATTTGCTCCCCACCCCACTAAGTACCAGGTGCGGGCCCCAACCCCCTACCCCACTTCAGGCATGGAGCGCTCCCCCTGCCCCCCCAGCAGCATCCCAACCCCAATAACCACCCCGTGCCCAGACAGCATCCCCCTGAGTGCTCCCCCACGTTAAAGTCCCTCGACCGAGCCACCCCAACGAGCAGAAGCCCCTGCCTTGGGGGGGGGGGGGGGACCTCCCTTGGGGGAGGAAGAATACATTTATGGTGGAAGGGGGAATGAAACCCACCTGCTGCGCGGCCCCGGCTCTGAGCGCACCCCATCCTCAGCTCTCCCTTCTCTCCATCTCCCCCTCTCCCAATCCCCCCCCCCCCCTCAACACTCCGTGCTCCCCAAAGCCCCGAGCTCCCCCCCCCCCCCTCCCACCTCCATCGCTCCCCACAAACCCAGACCCACCATACCCCCCCGGGGCTCCGCCGCAGAGCAGCAGAAGGGGCTCAGCCCTCACCGCGCTCCGTCCGCTCCGTCCGCTCCGTCCCTTCCGCGCTCGGGCGCGCTCCGTGCGCGCTCCCCACCCCCCCCCCCCCCCCAACCTCAGCCCCTTTTATCGCGCGGCCGCCGCACTGATTGGTTCCCTGCGCGGTGCGGCTCCGAGCACCGCTCCTTTGTGTGCAACCGCCTCTCCCTCACCCGGCCCTAAACCCCCCCGAGCCCCCCCGGCCGTGGCCGCGGAGTGGGGGTCCCCCCCCCCCCCCCCGGCTCTGCACGGCCGCCCCTTGAAGCGAACGGAGCCGCGATGGCTTCGGGCGCTTTGTCGCGCGGTGGAGCGGTGGATGGGGTTTTGTTTGGGGTCGGGGTTCCGCCTGGAAAAGGGCGAAGGGCGGCGGGGGGGGGAGGGGTGCTCGTGCACCTGGACGCTCGTGTGCGCGCCTGCAGGTGCTCGCACGCTCGCGAGTGCAGAGAGGCGCGCTCTCGCGCACAGACAGCGGTGCACGCGCGCTCCACGCGGTTGCTATGGCGACGCGCGAGGTCCCGGCGGAGGGGGATGGGCGCTCCTCTCTGCGCGCTCCCCGCCTGCAGGGGGCGCGCTCCCCCGCCCCGCCCCCACGCGTCCGGAGTCCTCCCCGCCAGCAGGGGGCGCTGCGCCGCGCTCGAGCCGCTCTCGGAGGCGCTCTATCCGGCGGCGCAAGATGGCGGAGGAGGGTTCGGTGTGCGGCTTCGTCTTCAAGAAACGCGGCCCGGGCGCGGGTCGGGGCCGGCGGAAGCGGCCCAGCAGCGACCAGGAGCGGGGTGAGCGCCGTGGGGACTGCGGGGGGGCGGCGCGCCCGGAGCCGGCTCGTTGCGGTGCCCGAGGGAAGGCCGAGTGCCGCCCCGGGTGGTGTTCCCGCGCGGCGGGCCGGGCCCTCAGGCGCTGAGCTGTCCCGGGCTCCGCTGCCCTTCGCGCCCCGCGTTGCGGTGCCTCAGCGCCCTGAGCCCCGCGCTGTGCCCCGCAGAGAGCAGCGGCGAGGAGGGCAGCACGGTGGTGCGGAAGGAGCGGCGGCGGGAGACCCCCAACCCCATGATCCAGAAGGTGAGGGGTCCGCGCTGTGCGGGGCTCGGGCCGGGGGCTGTGCTGGGCCCACCCGTCCCTCACAGCCGCTGTGTGTTGGTCCTTCAGACACGGAGGTGCGTGAAGGAGCGGCCCTCGTACGCGCTGAGCAGCAGCGACGATGAGGATCCGTCGAAGGGGATCGGAGTCACGTACAAATCAACGCGGTCGGCGGTAAGGAATGAGCCCAGATGTGCTTCTGGGGCGGGGTCGGGTGGGACTGGCTGGTCTCATACTCGATAATCTGCTTCTGCAAATGTGGAATCAGCTCTTATTGTTTTTTACCCGTAGATGCACCTCCCCGTCCCTTCCCTTCTAACATACAAGCATTCTGTGCTAGGTTTATTCTTCTGATACTCTGCATCCTCAGGAGTTCAGCTGAGGTTGGTCTTTCCCTCTCAGAGGTGGGAATTAAAACCCCGATGTGTGACTAGGCTTGCCTAACACTAAGAAGAAGGTGAATCATCCTGAATCAGATCTGCTCAGTTACTGGGCTCATGTTTTCAGCTTCAGAGCACCTTCCTCCGTGACGTGGTCATGTAACAAAGGAGGCACTCCCATCTTTATTCTTGTGAGCAGCGATAGGGTAAAAGCTGCAGAGAGAGGTCAGTGTTTTCTTAGGATGGATGGGAGAGGAAACCTGAGGGTCCTGTAAACAGTTGGAGTGGAGAGAAATGAGTTTTGAAGTTTGGGACACGGCTATAAAATGCTCTTCCCGTTGTATTTTTCTCAGATGCTCCTCTTCATCCAGTGAAATTGTGTGTATCAATAAAAGTCGGGTCAAGATATGTATAGGATTAAAAGCAAGTAACAGCATTTACTGTGTTGATGCTTTTTTTCCTCTGCAGACCTGCTTCCTTACTCTCTGTGTCCCTTTTTTTTGTGTGTGTGTAAAATGGGAATAGCATCCAGCCATCCTCAGTCAAAGATGCAGGATCAGACTGAGGTCTCATTTGAGAGATTAATATGAAGACTCATCTGTAATGAGGGAGCCAAGGGAGGGCAGCGTGTTCTTACAAGGAGGCTTTGGGGCTCTAGAAGCTTTTGGCCTGTAAGCTGGATTTGTTTTTAATTCAGGCTGGCTGTAATTATTCTTTGGTTTCTGTGCAGCTGTTCCTGAAAAGCTGACAAAACCTAGGAAGAGGTGTCTGTTCCCTGTGTTCAAGAGGAACAAAAACCAGATTGCTGAATTAAAACTGCACGTGGGTGGGGTGGTCTCATGATTGAAGTGTTGAACGTGGGGGACCTGAGATCAGTTTCCAGTTAAGACAAGGTTAAGCTTGAAGGAGTAGAGCGGGGACCAGTGTGTGCTGACTTTGCAGTCTAAAACGTGGAAGCAGTAAGTAATTAGCATCCTTTCTTCCACAAGTGCTGGGCTGGATTCCTGCTGGCAGCTGCTCAGAGAAGTTAGAAACCACTGGAGGATGAAGCAGGCCGTGCCCAGTACTTATTCAGTGACTGACCCTCCAGGTCACCGAGGGGCTCTCTGTCTCACACATGCTTTCTCTTTGCTGTTTGTCACAAGTTGTTCTTGCTTTTCAGAAACCCGTTGGCCCAGAGGACATGGGGGCCACAGCAGTGTATGAACTGGACACGGAGAAAGATAAAGATGCCCAGGCCATCTTTGAGCGCAGCCAGAAAATCCAAGAGGTCAGTCATCCTCACCTGTAAGAGTTAATGGTGTGCAGAAGGAGTGTGTGTGCTTACTCATCCCCTTTTGCGTGCCAGGAGTTTGAGTCTTTTCTTCCCTGCAAATTTGAGAGGCCAGATGTGTTGCCCGTGTAAATAGGGGAACTTCCTGGTGTTACTGATTTGGCATGGCCAGGGAGGGAGGTTGGTATTGAGGAGATGAAAGCTGACTTGAGACATGAAGCTCTTCTGGCCCTTAATTGCCTTTCTTTTTCCGTTTGTAGGAACTGAGGGGAAAAGAAGATGATAAAATTTACCGTGGTATTAACAACTACCAGAAGTATGTGAAGCCCAAAGACACATCAATGGGAAACGCCTCTTCAGGAATGGTCAGGTAGGTTGGGAGGAGCCTGGGGTGGGGGAGAGAGTTTCAGATGTCCACAGAGGCGGTTGTCTTGGGCTGAAACGTTGCTGTTCTTGCCAGCTTATTCCTACCTAATGAGTCTGGTCCTTCTCTCACCCTTTCAGGAAAGGACCCATCCGTGCCCCAGAGCATTTGAGGGCCACGGTGCGATGGGACTACCAACCAGACATCTGTAAGGACTACAAAGAAACGGGGTTCTGCGGCTTTGGAGGTGAGTGGATCTTGCCTGCAGGTGAGTATGTACTGCACCTGATCTGCAAAGGAATCCAATCTGGCTGGTGACCCCAAGTTTGTGGCACTAAGATGCACACTTACTAATTCGCAGGCCCTTGTTTGCTCAGTTAGTATTCCCTGTGGGGGATGGGATTTCATGTTTCTTATCCCACTGCCCGTGTGGGTAAGTGCTAGAGCTCTCGTTGTGGCATCCAGAGCACGATGCTTGTGGCCTGTTGATCCTGAGAGGGAAATACGGCCTGCTTGGCCCTGCCCTGGAGCACATGAGGGTGGAGAAGCCATCGGGTTTCACCTTGTGCTGGGCGAAGCTCAGGCTGCCCCTGAGTGAGGTGTCCTGTGAGCAGCTTGGCAATGGGGGAAGAGTGTTCACCCCTCCTCCTTTGTGCTTTTCAGACAGCTGCAAATTCCTCCACGACCGCTCAGACTACAAACACGGATGGCAGATAGAACGGGAACTGGATGAAGGCCGGTACGGAGTCAACGGTACGACACAGCCACAGCTCTCCTGCTCCCTAAGCTAATGTGCTGTGAGGCCACAAGGTTCTGCCTTCTCTCGCACTGTAGAGTGGGTGCGTCTCACAGACTTTGCTGTCTCAAACTGCAGTGGGTTGATGAGGTAGAAAGAACTCATTCCACAGAGCTGTGGAATTGTGCAGAATTTCCTTAGCACCAGTAACCACTGCCAGATTATCACTGGCTGCTACCAGGGAGGACTACTTGCTCTGTGTGTCTGTACAGGGTACAGCATTCTGCTGTTGTGTGAATCCCAGTGAGCAGTGTGGAGCTGGGGAGGTGGATAGAGCCACCACAAATGCCCAGGAGCTAGAAGGCTTTCAGGCTGCATCACATCATTATTTCTCACTCACTATCTGTATCTGTGGCCCGAGAATGCAGCTGAGTGTTGTTTGTGCAGTCTGCTTGTTCCCTGTGCAGTCGCAGGGAAGGGAATGTTCTCTGAGTTGGAGCTGAAGAGTTTAGTAGCAGCTGTTTTGGAAAAAAAAAAAAAAAGAGGGGACTGGAGGATATGTCTCTTTATAGCAGCACGTGGGCGTAGCAGAAAATTTGCTCCTGTGAGATGAGCAACAAGCACACTGGCTCATTAGACCTAATTATATCTCAGTCCCACGCATTACTGCCATCAGTGACACGCAGATGCTAGAACTCTATTGTTTCCAGCAGAGATTCAGTCCCACCTGCTGTACTTTCTCCATGTTCCACGCCCCGTGTATCAGCTGGCCTGGCTGCTTCTGCTCTTCTTCCACTCTGGTTAACTTTCTCTTGTGCAGATGAAGAAAACTATGAGGTGAGCAGCGATGAGGAGGACATGCCTTTCAAATGTTTCATCTGCAGAAGTTCCTTCAAGAACCCCGTGGTCACCAAGTAAGTGAGGGAGCCAAAACACCTGGAGTGGATTGCATCCACTGCTCATCCATCCGTTCATTCACTGTGGTAGCAAACACTGCCACTGTCCACGTGGTGGAAGGTGGAACGTGCTCACTCTGCTTTTCTGGTGGGTGAGGAAAGCCTCTGATATCCAGAGAGTCTCACAGCCACCTCAGGCATCTCCTTGGTCGGCCTTTGTTGTCCAAGCACCTTCTGATTTCCACAGACGCTGCCTGGTTGGTCACCTTGCAGCAGCCACACTGCTGTGCTGACAGCTGCCTGCTGTCTTCCCCCAGGGAATACCACAGCCTGTCTGGAAGAGCTCTCTGATGGCTGTGTGCATTCAGCCTCAGCAAAGCAATGCTTCTGTAAGGACAGCAGGCAACACGGGGACAGTGCTGTGCATCCAGCTTGCTTTTGCATCCCTCAGGGCTCAGCAGTTACTTCCTGGATGCAGCGGGTGCATCTCATGTCTGCCAGTGCCATCTGTTTCTCCGTACAGGTGTAGGCATTACTTCTGTGAGAGCTGTGCCCTCCAGCACTACCGCAAATCCCAGCGCTGTTACGTGTGTGACAAGCAAACCAACGGAGTCTTCAACCCAGCAAAAGGTGACTGTCACCTGTGGGAAAGGGGGGGCTGATGCTGCTGCATGCACGCCGTGTTTGACCTGGCTGCAGGTTGGAGCTCACAGGCAGAACTTCTCACAGCGTTTGGAGGGTCCAAGTCAGGGCCTGGGTGTCTTCGTAGGTGTAAAAAGAGCATTTGTGTTTGCCCAGATGAGGAACTTGGGGAGGCTGATTTCTGGTGAGGGTGTTGGGAGTGAAGGCAGCATTTTCAGTGCTGTTGTTTGCAGGTCAGTAATCCACTGACAGAGCCTGTAACTGTAGCACCTGGAGCCCCGGGCTCAGTGAATGGTGGTGGTTCCTGGCTCAGCCTTTGTGTAGGCAGGTGATTTTTGGTAGGGGCTTTAGTTCTCGGAGGGAGGTGTGTTGGAAACTGGTCCTGGGCACCCGGCATTGCTGTTGGACTGAAGTCTCATGGTGCCTCTTCCTGCTTTTCAGAGCTCATGGCAAAATTGGAAAAACACAAAGGGGAGGAGGAGGAGGAGGAGGAAGAGGAGTCGAATCACTCAGACCACGGAGAAGACCCACACTAGCTGAGCACCCTGTTTTGTACGTAGCTGAATAAAGTTTTCATGGGAAGAATGCACTGATTGCAGCCTTCAGGCCAGCAGCTGCAGCCACTGATAGCTCATCCAACACTGCTGGCTCAGATGGGGGCACAAGGGGTGCCAGTCGTCATGTGCTGCTGTGTGAAAGCACAGGACAGTGGGTAAGCTGAGAGTTGTCCTCTGTGCCATCAGCAGGACCACAATAGGGGGGAAAAAGCAGGGAGAAGGAGGGGTTGAACTCTGTTCAGTTACTTTTGACAAGGTGTTGTTATTTATTTCACTCCTACCTTGGCATCCTGCTCGTGCCCTGCCAGCTGGCACAAAAATCTACCCTGAAGTTACAGGGGGCAATCTCCATCCTAAAATTTGAAGTCCATATTAAATTGGATCACACTGAATGCTGAAAGCAGGGAGAGGAATGAAAACTATGCTGCACCAGGTTTGTCACCTTGGAAATGTGAACTCTTTGGGAAGTAAGCCAGACTTCTGCAGTTGGATGTGATTTATTTGCAGCTCAGAGGAGTGTATTCTCTCCCATCTTTTTTGCTGCCTTTTGGTTTCTGGAAGTCAAGAGCTAAAAGTCACATCAAGCAGGCTTTAGCACTTCAGTGGGTAATACCACTGTGGAATTATCCTTCAGGAAGTAAGCCAGCAGCTGCAGCACGTCCCCAACACAATCCCAAAGGTTTTATGCTTTGTTTCATGATTATTTTTTCCTTGCTGCAAGTAGCAGTAACCAGCTCTGCCCAGGCTGCTCGGGATAAGAATGGAGCAAGAAGCAAGCAAGCTTCATCGCGGGCTGAACTGCAAGATGCAGCCTCCTAAGTACAGAACTGAGCAGAGCATGAGGCTGCAGCAGCATCACAGCTGTGAGCTGCACCTCTGTCACCTTGCAGAAACTGCAGACTTAAAAACTTCAGAAATATTTTATTTGTTTTGGCAAAAAAAAAAAAACAACACTAGAGTAACAAACTGTGTCTGGGTTCAAGTAGTCTACAAACAGAAGAAGGACCTGTTGCCAGCACCACTGCTCCCCTCAACCACGCTTACAGGACTGGAGTCTCAGTGCTTCATTTGAGAGTGGAAAGACCTCCAGCACCAGTGGTCCTTGGAAAGGTCACACAGAAATCCTTAAACACATCTCCAAAACCAAATACTGTGGAAGGGGGGAGAGCTGCCACAGCCAGGAATCGAGAGCAGCATGTGAAAAGCAAGCCAAGGGCTGTCGTTTTTAAATCTGTCGTTCAGGGATGATGGAACAGCAGTGGCAATAGAGGGCTTAAAATCATTCTGTACATAATGTTCACAGAGGTGTTGTGAATAAGAGGATTGCGTGTGAAAATTCCTTCTCCTCCATGCCAAGTCACTAAGAACATGCTGGTACGAATATTCCGTGCTGTGGGAGGTTAAAAAAACCTGGTACATTGCACAGAAGTACACAGTAAAATGTGTTGAGCCAGGCAGCCATGGGAGGAGGGGCTGGAGCTCAGAGCACACAGCCTCAAATGGAGACGTCAAAAGCTCTCTGCAGGACAGGAACAGAACTCAGTGCTGCAGAGGAACTCCGGGTGCAGAACGTGCCCAGAACAGCATGGGGTTATCTTCTGTTCTTCATTTCCCACTTAAGAAGCACTCCTTTCCCCACCCTCAGAAGTTACACAGTAACAACACTGTATCACGAACCTGACCAGCTCTAAGAAAACGCCAGAACTAAGAGCTGCCTCCCTCCCCTTCTTAACTCCAAGGCACCCTTTGAAAAATAGAAAAATAGGGTCATGCAGCCTTCACCTGTGATACAAGGAAGCCAGTGATTTTTAGAAACACAGGAAAAGAGACTGTAACTGAACAAATTCACTCATGCTGTTCTAGAGTTCTGCTAGTGCTCAGCTGCAAGGACTGGGATTTTGGGCACTGCACCAAACTGGAATACCTCACAGCTCTGGTCTGCCCATTTGGTTCCAGGCTTCCAAGTAAACAGGCAGCTGAAGCTCCTTCCCAAGGACCTGTAAACTCTTCTATGTATAACATTCATCACCTTTTATGAACAGGAACAATAAATTACAGTGTCCAGAAAGCTCCTCCAGAACCAGTGTGTTTTATCTAGAATTCCCAGTCATCCACATCTAGCTGCTCCAGGTTTGATACCAGCCCAAAAATGCCACTGGGGTCCTGGGGCCGCGTTCCTTCGAAGTTGGTGATTGGTGTGACAGGGCGCAGCAGCTCAGGCAGTGCTTCAGAAGCACGGCGTTTGATCTGCGTGGAAGAGAGCTCAGCTGCTGAAATGCTTCTTCCCACGGGCAGGCAGCAAGGGGGACAAGCACCTTGCTATCTGCACTGGGAGATACACAATCTGCATCTTCTGCACGCAGTCGTTCCAGTGACGCTTGTGTGATCAGGGAGGAAGAGAAGCTCGAGTGTCACAGGGTAGGGAGCTGCTGGAAGAGCCACCTCAGGCTCCCAGGAAACAGCCCACCCACCTTCCTGGAGAATGCAAGGATCGCTAACCTGCACTACTGCTCATCACCAAGCTAACTTAATCCCTTCAACATTCCAGATAACACAGCAGCTCATAATTCCCACCCTCAGCTTTACAGACACAGTAAGTTGATGACTGCAGAAAAGCCACTGCTCTGTATCTGTGCATTAAATGATCTCCTTACCTGCTTGAAAAAGGGATGATTAAGCAGAGCACCTGCACTCGGCCTGCAGAAGGGATTCAAACAAAATCAAAGAAGAAAACTAGTTAGTACACTTCGACCTTTCAAGATGCCCACGTGTTTCTCTTAGCAGTTCACCCTCACAACCCAGTCCCACCCATCCCCTCCTGTGCACCAGTTCTGGCACATTCTGTGAAGATTCAACACAGTGTGTTGAACTAACCACCCAGCAGGAAAAAAATGCTCCTAACAGCTTACGGGGTGATCTGATGAGCACAAAAGACGGTGTAAGGACAGGGCAGGGACATTGCTTCCCAGAAAAGGTTGCAAATTGTAGCTAGAAACTGTGAAACTCTTCAGGGTCACTTAAGAAAAGTGCCTCAAGACATTAACGCTGCTTCTGTTGCACGTACTGACATGTTCTCAACATACAGAGCACATCCTCGTTCAGCTGTGGTTTTGGTAAAACAGAACAACCTTCACTGGCTCTCCTGGTTCACTAAGTACAAAAACTGTGCTCGTGACAGGCCTGTGAAGAGCAGCTCTGGCCTGGCTTTACCTGAAGTCTGGGTTCCGCTGGAGGCACTGCCCGACGAAGTTATGGAAGCAGGTGGAGAAGGTGCGAAGATAAGGGTGCAGGGCTGACTCTCCGTTGGCCGCTCTCACGTTGCTAACAGCCATGCTCTCACCCAGCCCATAGTTTGCACTTGAACGAGAGGTTTTCATGGTCAGCTCATCAGCAGGAATCGTGGTGGTGTCTAGCAGGCAGGGAACAGTTCCATTCAGCTTTTCCAAGAGCATCTGGAAGTGAAGGACATCAACATCCCACATAAGCACACACCATTAAAACTTCTCAGTAGATTTCTCACACCCTCAGCATTTGGACATAACCCTTCTGACACTAAAGCCTCAATACGGGAGCACAGCAGTTCTGTAGAAAAAGCAGCAATAAGAAGGGAACTCAGGACACCCCTGTCTTCACAACCCAGAGCTGCAAGGCAGTTCTGCATGTTGAGATAAAAGAAAGATGTGCCTTCAAACCTTACCTGAGTGGAAGGCATGTCTTTAAATGGTACGTGTCCATTTGCCAGCTCACAAGCTGTTATCCCTATGCTGTAAATGTCAGATTTTGCATCATATCCCTGAAGATTCTAGAAGAAAAGGAGAACAAGAACTGTAGACCTGCAGTGCAGAACAGGTGATGCCCATGATTTGCTATGTAGAACAAACTCAAATGATTTCAGCAGAAATCAGACAACCCACACATAGGATTGGTCTGCTGTTATAAGTAGTTTTAAGGTAAAAAGTACAGAATTGAGATGTTCATCAAGAGAAAAAGCAGCACTGGGGCTGTTTGGTTTACTTCTCTCAGAACATACCCTAAAGCCTCAGAAAGTTATGCAGAGATATTACGTAGAGCACAAGCAGTAGTTGGTTTTTAAACACACCTGCTGCAAGACTTCAGGACTGAGCCAAGGTAGGACTTTGATGCTGTATTTGGGAAAGTCATGAACAACTTTGAGGCGCTGCCCGTGGTTAATCATACTCAGGTTACTTCTCAGGCCAGAGAGGTACACCTTCCCATCTACAGAAATCAGGATATGGCTGGCTTTCACACTCCTTAAAAGAACAATGAAGATCAGTCAGGTTCTCTGTCCCCAAAGGTTTATTCATTACATTATTCATTACAGCATCCCTAGGAACACAGCTAGTGTAGAAGTTCTCTACAAAGGATTCAAGGCAGGAACACTTACCTGACCAACTTGAAAGCACTGACCACTAATAGCCTAGGACATTCAGCACTTAAAATTGAGTTTTTCAACAGAAGGGGAATATCAGAGGAAAGGAAAAATATGCCGAAGGGTGGAAACAGTAATCTAAGGAAGAGATTTTTAAAGGATTCAACCTTAACGAGCACCTAATGAAAGACTGAAAGCTTATTAGGAGACAGAATCCTAATGGCTATTCTGCATACTGTGCAAATTACATACACAAGAATCAGCAGGACTCAATTCACCCCCTTTGCTTTTCCCACAAGGAATGTTTGCGTGGCAAGGAGAAATACAGGACTGGAGGCTGTGGACTCAGGACAAACCTCCCCACACTGTCAGTCTCAATTCAAAAACAATATACAGCACCTGAAGAAAGCCTTAGCAGGTCTGCATGCCAACAGGACTGTCATGACTTCAGACAGACAGTGGCCTTCAGGATACAGAGGTAAGCTTGTTTCAGTGACACTTTTATTTCCATTGCTTTTACCTATGTACGTAGCCCATGTGGTGGATGTAGTCAAGTGCTTTCAATACTCCTTGGAGGATATATGCAATAGCCAATTCACTCATCCCATCCATGAAATGAGTGCAGATTAGATCTTTTGCAGAACCTAAAAAGAAACAAAACATTTCGTCAGTGCTCAGAAAAACAACGTTGTTTCAATAAAGACGTAACACCTCTTAAACTTCATTCAACAAGGTATGGCAGTCAGACAAAAACATACCCTCTTCACTTACCATAGGCCATGAAAGATGTCACTACCCACAGCTCATTGTCAGCTATGAACGTTGCTTTGTATGGCACAATGTTAGGGTGGTTGAAGAGCTTGGAAACATGAAGTTCCCCCTGAAAGCCAAAAAGATATTTAGATTCAATACAGTAAAAACAAAAATATCAATACAGTACTGATAAGCACTGTTCTTGTCATCTGGTTCTCTCCTGAACTCACACTACGGTATTACAAGGTTCGTGTTACCTGCAAGAACGTGACCATTTCATTGGTGCAGGCTTCCAGGTTAACTCTTCTGACAGTGACGTACTCCCCTGAGGGTTTATACCTGGCTAGGTTTACAACCATCAAGTCTTCAAAGCCTCTGCCTGAAATAAAAGGCGTTCAAGCTTCAGCAAGATTTCTGCAAGCACACAAGTCTGAAGAACTCCTCCAATCCTTGCCCCTTAAATAACCTTTGCACATTTATTCCAACTATTTATGGCCTTACGAGTGAAAGAAAGTAATTGTTCCATCAGAAGTCATCTCCCTTAGCACGTATCCCGTTGATCCTAGCCAGTAGGTTAATGTTATCCAGTCTTTCAAGCTCACAACTAAGCAGAATAAAATGATTCAGACACAGCCCCTCCAAGGACAGGGAGAAAATTCAGGGCCCTTCTGCTGACTTTGTACTTCATACTCAGTACCATTAACTCACTGCACACCTCCTTCAGTTCAAACCTTTAGGGTAAGCATCTCAGTTTTATCAAAGTGATTTTAAAATCAAAGAGGAATCACAGAACCACAGAATTGAAGGGACCTCCAGAGATCATCCAGTCCAACCCTCCTACCATAGCAGGCTCCCTAGACCAGGGAGAAGAGTGTTCTAATGTTAAAAAACAAAAAACTAATCAAGACAAGGCCAATAAATCTGCAGCTTTTCTTCCTGTAAAGCAGAATTCCAGTCCTGCAGCCCACCAGTAATATTACCTATGATGGTGAGCAACTCATAACAGCTGCTGTCTGGCAGGAAGTTGCTCATGGTGTCCCTCTTAGGGGAAGAAGCTATCGACTCGGAGCTCGCCTCATTTGTCTGGGGGGGAAAAATGAAGTCAGGTCAAACACGTGCTAATAAAATCATCTGCTCCTTATGTTATCGTACACACTCAATAAAACAACTGAAACAAGAACAGACAATTGAACTGCTGTTAAAATAATATTAAATAGTTAAATGTCAATTGAAATCCAGGAGATGCCTCATTTCAGAAGATCCAGACATCTGTGTTTTAAACATGTAACCTTCAGAAATATTTGGACAAAGCCAATTACTGTCCCCTAGAACAGTTGAAGCACTGCTCTGCAGCAGCCATCTGTCTGCAGTTATTTACAAACTTCAGTGCCACCTGAGCAAAGGCCACAGAAGCACAGCTTGTCCCCAGCACGCTGCCCTGTGGCAGTCAGTACCCGGCCTGCTGCGGGGGCTTCACTGCTTGCTGCAGGAGACCAGCACAGCTGAAGCTCCTGAGCTGAATGTGGAAGTGATGAACCACCTCAGAGAAGGTACCAAGGTCAGACACGCATGAAAAATAAAACTCCAAATGAAAGCAAGAATTCAGCTGCGAAGAATCAGTGCTTACAGGAGGGAAAAAAAAGAAAAAGACCTCACACCACACAGGGAATCAGCATTCCCAAACCTGACAGCTTTTCTTAGCCACTTCTAACATGAAGCTATCTGCTTTATTTACGCACATCTTTTCAAGCAGCATTCTGCATGAGACAAACTGCAGAGCTCTTGCAAGTTCCTCTACACCTTGCAGCTCCCTTGAATCCCCAAAGTCACAAGGAGTGCATCCTAATGCGGATCTAAATTGATCTGGTGTCTAACAGCAGATTTAGTTATCTCAAATTTCCGGCACATTTAACTCCTCCTGGCATTTGGAGGCTCAGCTCATTTCTTCCACCTCATTCTTCATCAATTGCAAATGCCCTTTATCAGACCTTTTCTCATGGCACGTGGAATAGAAAGGGCTCATACATTTTCCTACAGTGTCTGAATATTAGTAATGTATCCTATTCCACATTCAGGCAAGGGTAAATGCACTGCAACAAGCACAGGCGTTGTTTACCATAAATTACATTGGTTCAGTCTGAGGATTCAGCTCCTGAGGAGCTTCCTAAGTTCCAGCTTTGCAGCTGATTTTGAATAACATACGTTTTACCTCTCTCTGTCTACCTTAAAAATAAGGTATCATTTTTGGTTGTGGGAAAAGGTAAAACTCAGTTTTGTGAACAGTGCTGTGATGCATTTTCAGCTCAAACAGCTGTAGCACAGCAACTTAGCTGGTGTCTGTTTCAGAGTAACTAACCCCTCCAATCTCAACAGGTCTAAAACCTTCATCCCACAGCGTCACAGAGCACTGCAGCTCTGCTGAGGACACTGAATGGAAAGTTACTGCCTGCTTCAAACTTGTGGCAAAGCTGCTCGCTGATTCTGACTTTGCATTACTAATTATTTCTTCCATCAATTTCACACAGTCCTGTCAACGTCAAGACAGGAGAGGCACACAGGCAGATGGAAACCTCTGAAGCAGAAAGGCAGCACCAAGGAAGTGAAAGCAGACAGCCCTGATAGCAGCGTTATGGAGCAATGGCAGCTGGTGAAACACTCAGCACTACGTAAGTGGTTTGCTTTATTCAAGTCCACTCCAGACAGAGCATAAGCCAACAAAACAGATGCAAAAATCAAATAAACCTTATTCATGGTTCAGGCTGTTTCAACAGTAATGGAAAAAAAAAGAATGCAAACTCTTTTTTAAGAAGTCTCCATCAGAGGTCTTCACTCACCTGTCTTCATGTTAGCAGTGACTGATTACTGAGTTAATGCAAAAGGAGCTCCACCAGAAAGTTACCAACATAAACTGAAATGTCACTTATGAAATACTGCAAAAAAAAACAAAACCACTCCTTGGTGGTTTCACACAGGACAGCTTTTGGTGTATGGTTCAAAGCAAAAGCAGCTGCGAAATGAAGTCCCATGGGGCTTGCTTTATGGCGTGACTTTCACGAATAGGCAGCTTTCAGCCTCGTTGATCAGATTTTAATTGGAAATAGGGTTAATGAAACTGATCTAAGGTAACTATTATTATAAATGCCATAAGAAAATGAGTTACGTGATGCTAGCAAAGATCTGCTTTTGCCAAATCACATTTATCTGAAGCAGGAAGGGGGAAAGTTGTTTTTGTTCTGCTGCCTCTCATCACCTCCTTATTCCTTCACCTCAACACAAGCAACAAAAATTTTCCTTCAGCCCCTTCCCCAATTGTTTGCCGTTCTGTATAACCACGTGAGAAAAAGTGAGCTTTCATTGAGCTGTAAAATTAAGTCACCCATACCCCTGCTTTGTCCAAAAATCGGAGTACTTTAACAAAAACAATACAGATGCTAATCTCAGTGTTCTGTCAGTATAGCACAAGGTGTGAATTTACTTGACTTTATATGAAGCATTCCATACGTGCTGTGTATTTTCAGCTTTGTTTGTTCCAGTAAATTATAGACAGTGGCAAAAAAATCAATTATCAGCAGCTTGAACTGACACAGTTAGAATCAAATCACACCTAATTCCTCTTAGAAATTAGCTTAAACTAAAGCAACACATGCACGCAGAAATGCTTCAACGTGGTGTGAGCAGGTGGGGAATAATTTAGAGAGCTATCCTGTCATAAAGTGTGTTGTTCTCTGAGCACTGCTCATCATGAACCGTGCTGTGTGTCATCAGGGCCTGCAGAACAAAAAGCAAAGGCAGAATTCTCAACTGCTTCGTTCTGGCTGTATGGCTTTGAGCACAAATTCCACATCCACAAGTGACTTTAGTTTTTAAGAGGCAAAGTTCTCCAAGCGTGCAGAGAATTGGCTCTGAAGAAGATCAGACAACAGGGGATCAAGTCACCTCAGACTGAAAGTTACACTGTATTCTGTTGTCGGAGCCTCTCATGTAAGTGCTCTTCAGAGAAAAGAAAGGAAATAAAAATCAATGTGTTCAGAAGGGAACAGAAGTTTAGAATGGCCAAAATAAATATAATTCAGGGCTGTTTTCAGAAGTCGTGCAGTCTAACTTCTCCCCTTTATTCTAAAACAGTTCAGAGATTAGCATCATTCAAAACTCAGATCTTAATAATGTCAAAACAGAGATTCTTGGGCGGGTGGGGGACCAACCCCATACCACGAACCCAAGAGATGAAGTCCCACCTTCAGACCAGTCACAGAGTTTGCAAACCATACACCAAGACCTCCGTGCCAGGGCGAAACCCGTCTCCACACTCGTAGAGCGAGGTGTAGAGATGAAGTAATATAACTAAAGGTAAAAAGAAAAAATCAAACTTCCACAAGGATCATCTCCATGCAATGAACCACAGCACCACAGCCTGCAAACGCCACTTACTTTTCTCCGAGAGTCACCCGGAGGCTGCTCTGGAGTAAAGAAATGAATTGTTCACCAAAGTTGTGTTCAACAGACACCCGTTACAAATACAGTTTGGAACACAGAGATGAAAACCGAGCGCACGACCCCACACGATACTCCCCGACACCAAAGAGCTACAGATATGTTTTTCTGTACAAACGTTTCGTTTAAATTACAAATAATCAAACTGTGAATGGGAATCGAAGGGATTCGGTAGTGCTACTGTTTATATTCAACATTAAAGTAAACTGATGCTTAAGAAACGATGAACATACTTGGCTTGAATACACAAGAAATAATCTAGTGCCTATTTATTTGGAGCAGAAGCTCAAAGATCTACACATACAAGTCAACGATCAAGACTCCTGCACTCTGGCAGAACATTCTGCCTATTGCACACTGCAAAGCAGTGCAGAAAACAATCAGCTATCACACAGGCAGCGCTGAGGAAGCTGCTGTAACAGTTTCAAACTGCATTTTTACCCATGAATGATAATCCACCTTCTCAAACTGTCTGAAAGCAGCACTGCCATCAACGTGAAACTGATTTCCGAACGGCTTGTTGGATGTTTCTGTTAACTCCACACAGCTAGTCAGCCTGAGCAACCGTATTTGGTGCTACAACCAGACGTATCCATCTCTTTTCCCACTAGATGTCTATTTTCAACCAAGTTAACAGGCCTTGAGGCTACAACAAAGCAATTTTAGCAAGGTCACTTAATGAGAGGAAAGCTTACCTCCAAATAGTTCGAACTCCCTTAAGCCCTCAACAATGAACTTCTCGGACACCCACCGCTAAGAGAAAAAATAAACCCCCCCCCAACAATCAGTTACTTCCTTTAGAGACAAACTGCTCCCCTTTCCTCCCACACCCCGAAATAAAAGCAGAATCATAACACTTCACTGAGTTACTGTGGTCTGCAACCCATCAGCAACAGCCACCTCACTACGGACATGAATATACGTAATTTTTGCCACTATGAGGGCACGCATGCAGCAAGCACACAGGTATTACTGCTTCTCCTGAGCGGCATGCACTTGCGATAAGGTAAATTTTAGGTTTCACACATGCACACAGAGCAAAACCTATGAGCATGCTATGCTCCCTTCCATAAACACACCAAAGTTCGTTTGGGTGCAAAACTCAGTGCTTTTATAGAGACAACATCTTCGAGAACTCGAAGCATTTTGGCTACGCAGTAATTAGGTGCAAAATTAAAACATGTACTGCCAAAGCGTTGTTCCCTTCCAGAACTCATGCTCAAAAGCAAGCACAGAGCTGCACTTCGACCATTCTATTCGACACTGCGATCCAAAGAAACGTGGAACAGACAGCAGAAGGTGCAGCCTGAGGCTCGCGGGGCTGCATCAAACAATCACAAACGACAAAACAACGGCAGAACAGACTGCGCCGTTCCGTGCAAGCGAGGGCGGTCCCGGAAAGCACCGCCCCGTGGGTGACAGTGACCGTACATCGCCGCGTTGGAAGCCATCAGGAGTGCTTTTCTCGCGTGAAACCCATCGCTTCGGCGCTTGAAAACGTCGCCGTTTGTCATCGCAAGCGTTCGGTTCTGAGAAGCGGCGGGAGGTGCCCCCCCTCCCCCAGCTCCCCCTCGTCCCGAGCAGCGCGGCTTTAAGGCGGCTCTCAGCGAGGTCCCCGTGACCCCGGGCGCGGTGCTTTCCAGGCGGCCCCGAGCAGGCCGCGGCCCGGTTTACCGGCTGAGGGGAGCTGGACGCCGTTTAACACTCACCCTAATCCGTTCGGGTTTACTTACAAGAAAAGACATGGACTCCGCGATCGCGCTACCTCACGCAGCTCACGGAACGAAGGGCAACCTAAGGGACGAGAGCGGTGGGTTCGCCCGCCCGGCCCCGCCCGCTCCCCCGCCGCCCCGGCCCTCACCTCCCCCTCAGGCTGCGGCCGCCTCGCGCCGGTGGAGACGCTGCGTGTGACGTCAGCGCGCCAGTCACGTGACGCAAAGGCGTCGCGGCGCGCGTGTATGACGCCTCTCGTAGTCCCGCGCGCGCGAAAGGCGGGAAGCGGGCGGCGCCGCCATGTTGCTTCTCCTCAGGGAGCGGCCGGACCGCTCCTCCCGCGTGGATGCTCCACGAGGACAGCGGCTGCCCGTGCTCCAAGAGGCAAACCCTCCATTTATCCCATCTCCGTTCACCTTGCTCTGACCGCGGTCCCGGCTCCACCACCGCCCCTCCACCCCCCTACCCCCCACAGGCTGATTTACATCGCTGCCCCCACGTCACAGCTGAGGTAACACGAGTCGAAGCGCCTGGAAAAAAAACAGTATTTAAACAGAGAATGTGCACTGAGCCCTCCCCGTGGCACCTGAGGCTTTGGGATGCCGTGAGCTGAGAGGAACATGGAGTCCAAAGCAAAGAAGACAGGGGGAGTGTTTCAAGGATCCTTTACTCTTCCGTAGGTAGTTCACTGAGTGTTCATATTACAAAATTAGCTGCCGTGGGACTCGGGGGAAGCGGTCCGCTTCCAGGGAGCACAAACCAGCATTTCTTTTCAAAGTACTTTCTGAAACAAGTTCATACTGAATCTTTAAATAGTGCTAAAATTTCACAGTCTACATCAGTTTTGGTTTTAAATAAACGTCACCAACCATTATAAAATCTAACACAGATCAGGTTACAGACTTCTGCATTCAAATCCACGTGAAGAACCCCACGCAGGAACAAGAGCTCTAAGCAACTGCTGTTTCAGCAACAGCTTTTATCGCCTAAGAACAATGCGCACAAATCATCGAGCAAGAAAATGCAAGACGCTGTTTCCCCACAAAACCGAATGAAGTCTGTCACAGCAACAAGGTAATGCCTTCTGGACTGGAAGCATTTATAAAATGCAGAGCTCTCTCAGTGAAGTGCCTGCACAAGGGCATTCACTTCCCCACAGTTATACTCTGGAATGACCGCTTATCAGACAAGAGCAGGCGTCCCCTGGAACGTTTTCACTTTCTTGGGGAAATTGGCAATTGCAGATGCTTCACTGAATCTAGCTTCGTGCTGGAGACGAGAAGCAGCTGCTAAGACCAGGAGAAACGTTCTTGAGGCAAGTTTTTACAGTTAAAAGTCAAAGGAGGCGAGTTGAAGCTGCTTAACTCACCATGCACTCTCGCTCCTAAGGAAACAACACACTGACATTACAACTTTACACTGTATCAACGCCGTAGCATTCAAAACCACAAGTGGGAAAGGATGCTCACAGTCTCCATTCCCTGGTATGTAACCATCTATGTGTTTTACACATACGTCAATCACGCCTAATGAACTACTGTTTCAGTACCTTGTTTCTAAAGAAAAGAAAAATAATTTCTGTTCTACTGGGCTTAAATCCCTGAAGTATCCATATTGTGTATGGAAGGCTTTAAGTTTTGTGCCTTTAAAAGCTTGATGCAAATAAACGCACAGTAAATGCTTATTGTGCAGTTTTCCTCCCCTTAATTTAAGTAATTCTCCCTTCCTTCCTAATAGCTAAAACCAAAGTTTAAAACCAAAGCATTAATGTTACCAGCACACATGGACGTGTTTACAATCTCAGGTTTTTGAAGGATAAATGACAAAGAGCATTCAAGAATATTGCTTTTTTTTTTTTTTTCCTCCAGACAAGTAGCGAAAACTCATACCATAAAACTGCTGAGACAAAGCTCTGTACATAAACCTGCAGTGTTGCTGTAATACTTCAATACGTAACACCAATGCAAGGAACATTCCCCTTAATGGCTAGTAGTGTTCAAAGAATTGTAGGGCTATGGAGTTAAGTAGGTCTTTGCACCCTCTGAATTCAAATCTTGCAGGTGGTGATGAGACAGGCTTCTCACAGTGGAGTCACATAGCTTTCACTTTGATTTGCTTCATCTTCATCTGCTTCTTCTCAAGCTTCTTCTGCTCACGCCGCAATGCAGCCTCCTGGAGGAATGGGTACAGAGATCCCAGTGAGCATCAGTGATCTATTCCAAGAACAAGCTCGCTGTTTCAGAAAAGCAGAACAAAGAAGGCTGTGCTTGGGGTCACATCTCTGACCAGGTGAGCTGGTTCCCCACTGACAACCTTCACGTGTTTCAGAAAGAGAGCATACACAGAACAGAATAAGAAATTAAGTCAGGTGCTGCTGGTGTTATGCCTACAGGCAGCCCTGGAGATACTGAAGAAGTATGCCAGCAGTTTGAAGCAGTCTGAATCCCCCTCACCTCCAGTCGACGCTGTTTTTCTGGATCCTCCTCGTTCATGATCCGCTCCTTCTCTGCTCGTTTCTTCTCCTCTCGACGGGACTGGGCAGCTTCCTGTCTCTGCACGTGAGTCAGTTTAAGGAAGTTCTCTTCCACACGGGCCCTGTTCTTATCAGCTTTCTGCTTACCCTTTCCACAGAGAAAAGCAAAGGCAGTTAACAGAGATTAGCAGAGCGAAGTACCTGTGGTAGTTACATTGGAAAGATAAGACTCCTAGCTTTAAGATTAAGGATCCAATGTTAACTTCTGGAATTTATACAATATTCAGAAGGCACAAAGCATACACCACTTACTTCTCTGTTCAGACGGAACTTCTTTGCTTTGTCAATACAGTAGATAACCATGCTCATCAGTGGCAGCAAAGATTCCATATCCTTTGGGGAAGTGTTGCCTGAACCAGGCACTGAAATAGAGAGTTCTCTTTTAACAAAGAGAGACTGGCAGGTTTTTTCTATTGGTTGTAATTCTCTTGATTGTTCAAGCCATTAACGAAACAGATATTCTAATCCACTGCCTTCTATTTACTGGTTAGTCAGATCCTGATCACACGCAGTGAAATCATTTCTAACACTGCCTTCTACAGGTGGAAATCCTTGAGCATACGACTTGCACAGAGATAAAGCACACTACCACCCAGACACACAACTCACATACACCAGTTCTCTTACCATTAAATGTAAACAAAAGTGTCTTTTTAGTTTCGGGCAGTTTCGTAAGCTGACCCTCCCTGGCAGGAAAGAAAAAAAGTGGCTGAAATGAGTGAAGAATAACAAGGGCACACAAAATATCTGACACGGTCAGGAATCTCATCAAGAAACAAGAGACACTTGCAAACTACACAAGATTGAAATAAACATATTTAAGCTTCATAATATTCAGAATCCTGAACTGTTTTACTCAGTTCAGGATTCTAATGCAACAAAATCAAGCCTACATTTCACACAGCCTTCAAAGCCATTTCAGCACAAGACACTGTTTTGTCTTATAAAAAAATCACACTGCGTTCCTTTTTCAGAGGGCAGTTTCAAGTTTTGATACACATCATTTATTTATGTGCCTGTGAGCACATCCCACCCTAAAGCCCACGTGGTGATTAAGATGTAGGATAAAGCACCACTACTTGACAATTCTGAGGCAGCAGTGGAAAGTACCTCAAGACAAAGCTTTGTGAAACAAAAAATACTGCATCTGTGTAATTCAGAAACATATCTGAGAATTAACTGGAACAGCAGTACCTAAGCAGCTTTTTTGGTGCTTTTTTTTCCCCTTTTACACTGCAGACTTTGCTCAAACTGAGTTCTCAGTGCATTCAGATGAACGTGTGCTTTTTCAACCACTCCTCCTGCAACCTTATTTACTGCCTCCTGAACTCCTGTACACCTTTAGAGGGATTACTCAATTGTTTTTCAGGGAGTTGTGTACACTGTAACAGTCAGGTGTTATCAAAGACTGGGAGCTGCCCAAACCATAGAGTAACCAGCACACAAAGATAAATACTCCAGGCAATACAACACCTTACACTTCCAAATTAATGCAGCATTGGAAGCACTGGGAGCGTATTTATTCAGCTGTTCCACCTTTGCTCACAGTTAAAGTGCACTCCATCCAGCAGCACGCTGCAGACGAGTTTGTCAGCCTCTACTTTGCTCTGTGTTACAACAGAAGAAGAGATCTAGCTTTATACGTACTCTTGCATAAGTTTTGGACCGGAGAACTGGTCCGAGAATTGGACGGACTCGATCTTGTCAGCATAGTGCGTGAGGAAATGTATCATCTAAAAGAGAAACTGGGGTTAGTTTTTCTTATCACCAACACCTTCATCCGCCTGTACACTCTATATTGCTTTGCCAGTTGTGCCCACATACCACTCAGAAAATCTGCGTGCTCTGCTTGCCACAACGACACTGCAATTTAAAACTGTCAGGTTTTTTGGCCATTGCTAGAATAAGCCTCAGTGTCTGGAATCAACGTGAGCAACTCCGGAGTTACTAGATACTTAACTCTCATTTGGGTTTTGCCATTTCATTTGATAACAGAATTTATCACTGAGGGCTCACGGACAGACTAACGCCCTGCTTTCATCTGGCTGTTGAGCTCACTTGCAAGCTTTGAAAGGAAGCTTCCAGTCCTCAGTTCATATTTCAGACTAACAGTTGCTATGTAAAAACAAAGAACTGACAACGACATCCTTCTTCCAGCCCTTAATTTTCTTTAAGGTCTTGATTTTTCTGAATGGCCCCAGTGAGATCTAGATCTGTTGTGATTTTTAAAGGAGATTAAGATTAGAATTTTTGTACAGGCTGCAAGTGCTGGAAGCACCGAGGAGTATTGGTACTACTTCACTCAAGATTACCTTTGCGTCCATCATTCCCTCTGTGACCTCCCCCATCTCTGACAAGATAGCCAGGGAATCTGGAAGCCCGTACTTTGCACCAGACTTGGGTTTATCACTGCAGAACTCACTCTAATGCAAACAGAGGAAAAAAATAACAACACAACCATGCAAGCTGCTTATCTCACCAAACTGTTCGATCAGAATCAGACCCCTAGAAGTACCCAGTAAGAAACAACAAGAAATGGATTAACTCAGGCACTCCACCTGGCTGAGGACATTTCAAGCACAAAGTAAAGCCTGCAGTATCAGTGCACGTAGTCTAAGTTAATATTTCCCTTCAAAAGTGAGTGCTTCAGGAAAAACAGAACAATTGTAATACATCCACACCAAAACACCTGAAGTGGATTAATGTATTTTGCCTATTTCCTTTGATGAACTACTGGTGTACTGCCAACCACACTTCAGTGTTGTTGTTTGGGACTTTAAGAGAGATTTGCAAATCAATGGCTATTAGTGGATTCTTTGCAAGCTCTGGAGCTTGCACATTCAGAAAGTTTCTTGATTTCAGACTAGGCAAAAACATGACCCAAAATCTGCCATGTCAAACATCACTCATTAAGTTTACTTCTGAATCCTTAACTAAGTCATTTGTGCAAATTACATGAGGTGAAACAAGACATGCATGTATCCTGACAGCGTGCTCCAACCTCCTCCTAAAGAAACAGATTAAAAGAATGGGACATAAGAACATCTTATTCCAGTGTGAGCACACATACCAGGTCCTGCATCTCCTTCTGAAGTCGCACCAGCGCTTTTCTCGTTCCGACAGCAAACACGTAAGTGTCCATATCTTCATCATTCATTGTTACCTTTATTTGCTGCAGGGCAGAAAGTAATTCACCTTCATCAGACTTCTAAACGTACTTTGTCTTCAGACTACCAGGCAAAAGGAGACCCACGCCTCCACTTCTGCTCCTTCAGTGTTCGATTGATGTCTTATTTCATAACCACAATGAACGAAGTGAGAGCAAGGCCACACACAGCTGAGATAAAGCTTGTTAAATTAAAACTTCTTGGTGTGTCTTAGGGAAAGGTAACTTTTCATTTGTTCTGAGCATTCAGCTCAGCATCCAATTATAATGCCACATCACAATGACAGTGATTTCACAGAGGAGTTGTAAGCCTCCTCTGCAGAGCTCATTGCTTATGAGCATCTGCCCATAGCTAAATTCAGTTCTTTTAATGAATAGAAGTAAATACAATTATAAATACACAGAAAAAGCATTCACTGCACACAACACTACTGTTAGAGCAAAACGTAATCTCTCTTGGCATTTCTGTGGTTAGAAATTCCCCTCATCTCCAAGAGCAAAGGACAAAGCAAACAGTGACTTCACAAAGCAGAACGTGCACGCCAGTGTATGCACATTCAAACAGCTCCGTCTGGCTGACTGAACAGACAAAGGAACAATTATTTCAGATCATAAAACCACATTTTTATCAAGATGAGGCCTTTGGAGCACTATGCAAACTGCTCAGTAAAATCCAGAGATAAAACACTGTCATCACCACTCTGCATTTTATCAGCAGAAAAGAACCATGAATAATTCTTGCAGATACTGAACTGTAAGGTGTAGAATACTGCACAAAGACACCCAGCAGTGCACTTGTGGCCGTGCTGCTTTTTGTTGTCTTTATAACCCTCAACAAAGGAAAGCAACCATTCACCACAGCTAATCTAAAGGGTTCAGTACATACCACTTGGTCACAAGCTGGCCTCATCATGCGTGCAAGAACATTCAAAAGGTCTTGTCTCTTCAGAAACTAGAAACACAAGATTTTCAACTCAGAATACTGATAGATATACTTAGAATAAAGGTCTTCATTGGCGTATACTAGCAGAACTTAAGGAAAAACAGAGCAGTTTTGAATTTCATTTATTTATTTTTAACAGAAGAACACCTCTGATGAACACTCTGAAAGCCACTCACATTGCTTGAGAACAGGCCTACTTTTTGCATTTGATTGAGTTGCTCAGGGCCCTGTTCTCTCTAATTATGAGCTGAACTAATACGTGGGACTGTGTCCCTGGTGCAGGATACTGTCTTCGTCAGACCTCACTGAAACACCTGCTGGTCCATTCCTCTGCTTAAGTCCCTTTGAATGGCAGCTGGACTCTTCAGTACGCACTGTCTATATTTCCTGTTTTCTACACTCTGTAAGCATTCACTCTGACCCACTTTGGAGGGCAGAATACAGGACTGCCTGACCACCTTCCCCTGCACACATGCATATTCAAGACCCTGCTTCAATCTGAGACAGACCAGAGCTGGGCCGTCCTCACTGCTCACACTGGAAACAGGCAACAACTGAGCAGTGGGACAAACTCACTCATCCCTACCTTCAGCTGGATGAGCATTCCTTCGCAGCACACCCTTCCAGAGCACCACAAGTTATATATGTGTTCATTTTCTTGATTTAGTTTCCCAGTGCTTGTAGCTTCTTTATTAGTGCCATCATCCCCTAAAGAAAACAGAAACTGCAGTCCAAAACCCACACGTTTATACACCAAGTGGCATCAACAGACTTAGAAATTGGTTCTCCTGGATTACTTCAGTATTGCCACAGTGTTTCTGAATAACACACACTCCTACACCATCATCTAATTTCAGCACTGGGAGACTGGCATATCCACATCCAGAGCTGCCACTGGTGCTATCATGCAGCTCTAATGAAACAAACTGAAAATCCATCCTGATCACCTCAGAACTTACCAACAAGAGCAAAATTGCTCTCCAGCAGCTCCCTGTGAGTATTGAACCACGCGTGAGCCAAACGGTTGTTTTTGTTCTTCCCAATGATGTAATTCATGATATAAGCAAGAAGACCTGTTACCATCAGGATCTCCATGTAATAACTCTCCCAGCTGTTTTGAAGGTGAGCAGGGACCTAGAGAAAGTAAATGAGAAATGATTCTTAGTGCTCGTACAACAGTAACCTTACTGACATGCTGCCATAAACAATTAAGTGATGAGGTAACACACAGAAAAAGCATGAAAATTTACACCTACGTTAACTATTGTTATGGGGTCTTTATTTTTGCTAGGAGATGCATCTGGTTTCTCTTCGTAGCCTTCAAACTCCTCATCATCATAGGGTTCACTCTCAGTATCACCTTCCTGAAGGAAAAAAAAAAGCAGCGAGCATTGTGAGGATCCAAGGCCTGGCAATCACAAGCCAGAAACACACAGCAAGAAAGCATGGTTCCGAGATACCATCAGGGAGTGCACAGGGGAGGGAGATCACCTGTGCATCAGTGTCAAAGTCTTCCTGATTCTCATCCTGGCCTTCAAGCTCTACAGTGGCTTCTTCTTCATCGTCTTCTGTAGTGATGATCCTCTGAGGAGACTCTGTGACTGCATCTTCATTAACATCTTCAAATTCAGCAAAGTCATTATCATCATATTCCATAATGTCATCCCCATCTTCAAAGTCATCGTACTTCGCCAAAGAAAAACACCACGGGATGAGCAGGACAGCAACAAAAATATATAAATTCTTCATTTTCACTGCAAAAAGGAAAAAACCCAAAGAAATCAAAAACATTACATAAAACCCTCACGCTAGGAGATACCAGTTACATTACACCTCCAGTGACACCCAGCTCCCGCAGCTTCAAAACACTGCTGGGGTCAGGCCAGCACGCCAGCCATCAAACTGCCTCGCCTTGCCATCTTCTCTATAAAGAAAGCAAATACTCTCAGAAGAAAACTTGGATGGTGAGGTACGAGACCCTCTGCAGGAGCAGCTGAGGCAGCAGTGAGTTTGCATCTGGCCAAGCTGCTGAGATGAGCGAGTTCCAGAAGCAGAGACGTGCTGCTATAAAACCCCTCTCCAAGAGCGCCTCGAAGTCGCCAAGCCACTTCAGAGAACACACACTGTGTCCCGAGCTGCCATTAATCGGCATTTGGACGCAGTCAGATAAGTGCACGTGCTGCAGCAGCAGTACATCTTAAATGTGCCTAATCCATTTACTTTAAGCAGCAGCGTTCTGGTGGCCTCTGATAATTTAAACTACTCATCTGTGATCTTTCCAGATTGCTTGCCTGGAATCAGGTCCCAGAGCATCCCACTGCTACTCCTGCTCAGACACAGAGACTTTTTCTTGAACAACCAAAGAAAAAAAAAAGTGGAAGGAGGACGGATATTGCACTGGACCCCAAAATAACAACAGAAGGGCTCATGAGAGCACAGCTCTCTCCTTATCTGCCAGGAACACACAGAGATTTGTTGGGGGTTCTTTTTGGTGGCTTTGCTTCTTTTGCCCTCAGCTTCCTACGTCTTTTTGCTTAAGCCTGAAGCAGCCCCAGGCTCTCGCTCAGAGTGCACACCACCAGCTCTACACCACTGAGGTCCAACCTAAAGGGTCTCAGAAGGCGATGAGAACCCTGCTCCTGCATTTCCCAAGCTCTCATGGATGATCAGCTGCAAAGGCTCAGCTGTAAGATTCTCTCTGCTCCCTTCTGCAACCAGATCTGAGTGGGAACTCGCATGTTAGCGAGACTGTTCCCTTAAAAGCTCAAAATAGATGCTTCTAAATTTGACTGGCACTCCTTTGAGCACCACACACTCACTGCCGTGAATGACAAGGACAGCTAAAAATCGACTCCTGTGCTTTCAATTCGAGCAAAAACCCAAACGGAGCACGTTCACAAGAGTGCAAATCAAGGTCCAGCAAAGCAGAGCTGAGGAATCCAGCACGCTGTTTGTGCCACGATGTCATGCGAATTTAAACGGTAGAACAAAGATCGATTTGCTTTGATCTTTACGACAGAATTGGTATTCCGAGGTTACGAACACCTGGACAACCAGGCCACCTCCTCAGCCCAACCCCTGCAGTTTCACAGGGAGAGCTCTGACCCCAAAGCACCCCACGAAGCTTCATACAGAAGCAAGCCCTCAGCAACGCGTGGGCACGAACACAGCCCGCAACACAGCCGCCTTCCTCGCAGCACAGAACGCGGCCTTCCCAACCAGGGCTGCCGCCGGGCCGGCCCCACGCCCAGAGCCGTGACCCCACGGGCCCCAAGCTCACACCGTGCCGGTGCCACAACCCCCGGGGACACGAGGAGAGCGAGGCTTCAAGCAGCCCTCGCTACCCACAGCCGCGCTCACCTTCTCCCCTCTCCCTCAACTCATCCAAACTGCCCGAGAGCCCCAGCCCCGCCGCCCTCAGAGCCGAGCTGCCCGTGCCGAGGGCACAGCGGTGCCGGCAGCGGAGAGGGATCGAGGGGAGAGCAGAAACCGAGCCCACGCGGGACCGCGTTACCTGAGTCACGCGGCGCCGCACCGCACAGGCCCTGCCCGCCGCCACGGCCGTAAACAGCGCAGCGCTACGTGCTTCACGTAGCGAGAGCGGAGCATGCGCAACACGCGCTGCCGGCGGAGCTCCCGCTGCCCGGCCCCACCGCCCTCCTCCTGCGGCTTCACCCGCCGCCAGCGCGCATGCTCGACAGACCACGCTGCCCTCAGAGCGGCACGCACGACGTACCGACGCACGCGCGCACGCACGTCGGTGCGGCGCTCCATTCCGTCTCCACCCCCCCCTCCCCCCGCCCCCGGTAACCGGGGAAGTGGCGGTCGGCGGCTGCGCTTCCCGCGCGGTGAGTGAGGGGCGCGGGGGCGGGCGGGGTGGGCTGGGCAGCTCGGTAGCCCCTCCCCCGGTACATCCCCGCGGGCGCCGCGGGGCTGAGGCCTAGCGCGGCGGCGGGCGGCCTGGGCCCGGCCCGCACAAAGGGTCCGCCCCCGCGGGCGGGAAGGGCCGTGAGGGACCCGGTGCTGCGGGGGAGGGCGGGCGGTGCCCCGCTCCTCGCCTTGTGCTGGAGCACGGTGCTCCGGGTCCTCCACGGCGGCTCCGGTTCCGGTGGTCCGGGCAGGGGCTCCCGGCATGCCCTTCCCGGGGCGGGGGGGCGAAGCCCCGCGTTGCTGCACGGTCTTTTCTGCGCCCCTTTGCCGTCCCGGGTGACGCTCCGTGCGCAGTGACCCGTCTGGGAGCGTGACACATCCAACGGGCGGTTCTTGTCTCTCTGGGGTTGGTACAGCGAGGAAGAGACCCTAAATTTAGACGTTGTAACTTAAAAGATCGCCCGCTGTGCTGTCAGCGGCACAAGTGCGGCATGCCGGCTTTCAGCCGTCCCTACGTTCCTATAGAGCTCCTATGGATGCTGCGCACACGGGTGGACAAGCTGCAGGCAGAGCGAGGTAGGACAGTGAGCAGCTGCCGTGGGGAACTGAGAAGCAGTTTGCCCTGAAGTGAGCCCTGTGTTCTGGGCTCGAGATTTACCAAGCAAGCCCCGAGCTGCTACACGTTCTGCACAGGGTACAGCAGCCACTATTTATTCCCACATTATTTTAAACCTATTTCTTTTGCCATTGTGGTTCCCACTGAATGTGAGGATCTCTGTAATAAGGCTTGTAGCTGCTGGGCCATCCCGTTCCAGAGCACTAGAAAGCAGTGGGGTCATACTTCTTTTGGCAGCCTTCAGGGGATGACTTACCTGATCACACAAACAAAATAACTGAATCACTTTAAATGGAAGGTGTTGTTTGTCCTGCGTTGCAGGTTCCAGCTTTGGGTTTGTTTGTCTTAAATGGCAAAAGTGAAAAATGTAAAACAAACAAGACAACCGGGTTTGTTTAAGTAGTATTTGAGGAACGCAGTCTGATTTAGAAGTGAACTGCTTTGCTTTATTCTTCAGGTTGTAGATACGTTTAAACTTACGTGAAAAGAACAAAGGCCAAATCCTTTTTGGGGAGCAAATCAGCGCTTTGTCAGCTTTAGTTCCCAGGTTTCTCTGTCATGAGCACAGTAACCTACTTTCAAGAAGAGTCATGACAATTGGCAATGCCTGCCTAAAGCACAAAAGCATCAGCTTATCTGTTCTGATTTTAACAGATCTATTGAGGGCACCATGAATTGGAATAAAGGTGGACCTGGTACGAAGAGAGGCTTTGGTTTTGGTGGATTTGCCATAACCCCTGGAAAGAAAGAGGAGCCTAAGCTTTCTCAGCAGTCTCACAGTGCTTTTGGAACAGCTGGTTCTTCTGCTGCTTTTTCCAAATCGGGACCTCCACAACTGCCTTCTTTCTACAAAATTGGGTCAAAGCGTGCAAATTTCGATGAAGAAAATGCGTAAGTAGGGTTATTTCTTGCATTTCTCTAGTCCAGCACTTTGGTCTTTTGCAGTTCCTAAGATCAGTGGAAGTATTTGTAACATCTGTGAGGTTTCGGTATTTAGGAAAGCCCGCTCAAAAGTAAATACCGTGACACAGAAATAATATCAAAGAAACCTGAGTGGTCACCTGCAGCAAAGCCCTGTGTGGGCACTGACTTTTATTATCCTTTTCTGCATGGGAAACCTGACTCAGAAACTGAAAGACAGTGCATTGCTATGGGCTCTGTGCTGACTGGGCTGCTGTCTGCTACTTCTCAGGTACTTTGAGGATGAAGAGGAAGATAACAGCAATGTGGACTTGCCATACATTCCTGCAGAGAATTCCCCTACTCGTCAGCAGTTTAATTCCAAATCGGCAGACTCTGACAGCGATGATGATCCTCTGGAGGCATTCATGGCTGAAGTGGAGGCAAGACCCAGCTTATGAAATGTTTATTAACTCACGTGGCAGTACTTCTCTCCAGTCAGGAGCAGCAAAAGCCAGTCGTGGCTTTGACAGCTGTCTTCAGAATATCACTTAGCTTTTGTTTTTTTATGTGAGATGCTGCTAATTAGAACTCAAAGGTGAATTAAATGGGGAGGTAGTTGATACAATTTCCAGTAGCTTATCTACGTGTTATGGGCATGCTAAGACTACACAACATCTTTGTGCACCTCTGAGTACAGCACTGAGGATTTGTGTGTCTTTCACAGCCTTAGCTGCAGTTCTTAACTGGATTCTGTCAGTGTTTTCCAGAGGAGTGTAGAGTATGTATTTTTTCAACAACACTGCCACAAAATTATTCTTAGGAGAATTTGTTTAATGAAGTTGGATATGGGAAAAGGTCTAGTTGAGAAAGTATTGTCTCTGTGGCATGGTGGTCTATTTACATAGGAACAATTTTTCCTCCCTGTTTTTTATCGTCTTGTTATCTTTTTAATGTCTCACAATTTTATAACCTGTTAGGATCAAGCTGCTCGAGACATGAAGAGGCTGGAGGATAAAGACAAGGAAAAAAAGAATGCTAAGTAAGTTCTTCGCTGTAATTCCCGTGCCTAACTATGTCTTGTGTGGTGCTAAGAAAATTCCAGTGCATTTTGTTGACGTTCACTGTTCTGTAGATAACCTGAAACAGTATTGCTGTACCGTAGTACTGGAGATACTGGAGATTCCTCCAGACTTGAGCTAGGTTTTAAGATGTTCCCTGTAAGGTGCTGCATTAGGTAATGTGTAACAATTGGGATACTAAATTTGGAGTTTAAGCAGTTTACGTTTTTGCAGCTTATCTATCTGTTTTGACCAAGGTAAATAATTATGCTGATGGTTCTTGATGTAAATGTCAGAAACATTGGTAGGACTTGCATTGCGTTGCATGGGGTTGATCAGATTATACATGGTCCTGAAACAGAACACCGGATCCAAATCACCACGTGGGGAAGTTCTGAACCGGATTTGCACTTCCTGGCTCATATTCCTCTTCAGTTATGGGACATCTGATAGCATCGAGAGCTTAGACCAGGATGATCTTTGATGTGGCTTCTACTGGGAAGACGGAATCCTAATCTTTCAGTCTCATTAATAGAAGTAAAATGAAGTCTTTGCAGGGTCACTGTTATGGTTGACACTAAAGATGAAAAATCCATGGGTTGGGATTATAAATGTTACTGAGTTGTTAGTGTTGTGTCTTCCACAAAATATGGAGCTCAGCACTAATCAATTGAAAGTATGGAGCTGAGTATGTGGAACACTTGCAGGGAAGTTTTTTTTTCTCCGCTTGTTTTTCCAGGGGTATTCGAGATGACATTGAAGAGGAAGATGACCAAGTGAGTTCCTATGCAGTCTTTCTATCTTCTTATTTGTTTTTTATCTTCCCTCCCCAAATACATAACTACTAGGTACAAACAAAACTCAAGTGTCATGCACAGTACCCGGACAATTCAGCAGGAAGCTCTAGGGGCTGCCCTGCTGCCTCCACTCTTCTAGGTGTTTCATTAAAAAAAGAAGAATACTAGGAGACAACCTTTTTTTTTTTTTACTTTGTTTGAGAAGATTTTTTTCAGCCAATTTGTATTTCAGCTTCCTGTACAGCAGATATATTTTTTTTTTAAGCTGAGGGTCTCATCAAGTTTGAGATGAGCTGAATCAACTAATACGGAGCACCACTGTGGAAGCTGTTTGCAGTGAAATTTTGTGTCTGTTGAGGGCAAGAATCAGGCTTTCTGCTCTTTGTTTTCAGCGTGGCTCCAGTTCTGTTTGAGGATTGTAGGTGTTACTGTAACAGAACAATAAGCAAAAAGGAAGTACTTCATTTCAAACTGCACCTTCTTACCAAGCTGTAGTTAATCACAGTACTTTTAGTAATGCAGAGGATGGAAGGCTTGCTACCAATTTGGTGAGTGTAGCCATGCTACAAGCATGGCTCAAGCACAAGCTACAGTAACTTATACCTGCAGACAGCTGCTGAGCAAATACATTGTATGCATATTCCAGTGTCTGAGTGGCAGCTGGACATGTGAATGAAAAAGCCAGATGGTGGTGTGCATTCCTTCGTAATTGAGCCTTGCTTTAATAGTCTGATCCTAAATCGTTGCTTGAAGAAAGTCCATTGAGTCTGGTGATTCTGCATGAGAATGTCTTGATGTGCCAGTAAGACATAAATGGGATTCTGTGAGTTCTGAGCTGTGAGGATGGCATGTGACAGCAACTTCTAACCTGGGCATGTGTCAAAGGAGTCCTGAAATAGTTTCTTTCCCATTTGCTGTTGACTTTTCATTTCTTGAGTGTAATTAGGGGAAGAGGAGAAACTTTAGCGTAGTTGGTTTATGTAAATGAGGTAAACACAGGGTAACCTACAGCGTTTGTATTTTGTCCATGTGGAGATGAGAATAGATTCTTCTATTACTAAAGCATTACAAGTTTTGGTGGAAGAAACTTTTAAGCAGACCTGTAAGAGAAAAAGGTTGTTTGTTGGGTTTTTTTGTTGTTGTTGTTGTTGTTTTTTCTTTTTTAAAAAAGCATTTTGTGGTCTAACTGAACGTTGTAGTTATTTCCTTTGTTTCTTCTTGTCTTTTTTTTCTGGGCATAACTGTCGATATTTATTAGAAGAACCAGTCCTAGTGAACGTTCTGTTTCTCAGTGATGTGTGTGAAAACAAACAGCCATCTAGCGATTACACTGTAAAACAAATGTTGTGTTTTTGCATCCTATTGTATGCAATTTTACTGGTATGTTTTGCTGCAGGAAGCTTATTTTCGCTACATGGCTGAAAACCCCACTGCTGGTGTGGTCCAAGAAGAGGAAGAGGATAACCTGGAGTATGACAGTGATGGGAATCCAATTGCACCGTCCAAAAAAATCATTGATCCTCTTCCACCTATTGACCATTCAGAGGTAGGAGGTTATTTTCCATTCTGTTCTGTCTGAGGGATTGTAGAAAGCAGGAGCTAAGAGTGAAATATGTTCCCTTTCATGTGTATCAGTGACATTTCACTGTTGTGCCTCTCGAGTCTGACTAAAAATCCTTAGAATTACTTCATAATAAACCAGTGATATTGCAGACAATTAACTTTTTCTCAAAGCTTTCCCTCCAAAAGAGGGAATCTTGAGACTTGGATTAACTGAGTAATTACTCTTCCAGATCGAATATCCCCCCTTTGAGAAAAATTTCTATGATGAGCACGAAGAGATCACCAGTCTCACCCCACAGCAGGTGGTGGAGTTACGGCACAAGCTAAATCTGCGGGTAAGCATGTCACAGAGCCATCTTCCTGGGGTCTTTCTGCTTCCATTCTTTCAAACTGCCCTAGTAGTTTTAATTAATGGTTCTGAATGCCAAGCCTCTCTACTCCTTCAATGACTTTGATATGAAAGAGCTTGGTTTTCCTCAGCAGTTCTTGAAAGTTGTCTCTGAGCTTCTCTGGGCTTTCAAGATTGCCAGTTATATAGGTGCACTTTTGCTAGAGAACCACAGAGCTAAGAACTGAAACTGGGAAAAATAAGCAAGAGTTGGGTATTCTTCCCATTTGAGACACATTAGTGTGTTGACTTCTTGTGAAGGGAACTATCTGGGGAGGAAGGAGACCAGTTATAAAAGGAGGTAGGTGTGATTTTTAGTAGTTTGTGTTCACTGGCAATTTGTGTTTGTTTGTTTTTTAATATCTGGAAGTCCTGTTTGCACAACACGTAGGGAATTTGCACCAAGTTAAACTTAATTCTACTCAAAAAATAAAAAATATCTGAGGCAAAGATACCTTTTCTCATTTCTGTACAGATGTATTTGTTTTTTGTCTTACTGTTTTCTATGAACAGTGTTTCTGTTTTTAAGGTCTCTGGTGCTGCTCCTCCAAGACCAGGCAGTAGCTTTGCTCATTTTGGATTTGATGAGCAGCTTATGCATCAAATCAGAAAATCTGAGTATACCCAGCCCACGCCTATCCAGTGTCAGGTGAGTATTGTTACTCCCTAACATTTTAAATGCAGCTAATATGTACAAAGGTGCATAGTGCATATGAGGTTGTATACAATTCTAGTTTCCAGTCTGTCACGGAGAAGAAAATGTTTTATTTTTCTAGGGAACTAGCTTTGTGTATTTCTATTTTTTTACTTTTTTTCCTAAAAACTTGAGAGGCCCTTATAGCAGCAGTAGGGATGAACTGCACTCTTCATCACTCAGAGCGGTTACTGCAAGGATAGGCTTGGAGAACTCTGGTTTAGCATTCTTACAGCAGGACAGGACACATAAACATATCCATAGGATGTTGTAGTGTGCCCAAACATTTGCTTTTCAGCCTTTGAAACGAGCTAATCTGAATTTGGCAATACAGCTGTATATGAATCCACATATGTTGCTGTGAGTCCCCTGTAACATGCTTTTCTTTTTTATTTGAGTTATTAATGTAAAACAAGGTAGAATGTGGGTTTAAAATGTTCTTATTTTTAGGGTGTTCCAGTTGCACTGAGTGGCAGAGATATGATTGGGATAGCTAAGACTGGAAGTGGAAAAACAGCAGCCTTCATCTGGCCAATGTTGATTCACATCATGGATCAAAAGGAGCTCGAACCAGGAGATGGCCCCATTGCAGTGATTGTATGCCCAACCAGAGAGCTTTGCCAACAGGTGTGTGCCTAGAAAGCGTGTATGTGCCACACAGCATTCCTACAGCAGGCAAAATCCTGTGCAGAAGTTGACAGAGAATATCAGTGATGTATTTGAAAGAAGTTACTCTGCACGTGCCTCCAGTGTCAGCTTACAGTCCTCTCTTAAGCTGCTTTTTCTCAAAAGATCATGACAAATTTTAAATTGGTGTTAATTTTACACAGTCACCCCAAATTATTCCTAAGTACTGAGTGTACTGTGGGTCTGTTGCCACAAGCTTTATGTGTGGAAGGATAGAGCCTGTAGCTTACAATGCAGCTGGATGGCTAAATACATTTCCCCAGTATGGGAATTGTCCACAAATACTGGAGTGTTGAGCCCTGAAGATTTCTGAGTAATTTCATGAGCTGAAAAGTGGACCTCGGCAGCTGGGCTCTGTTGTTAAGGTAGGTGTATTTTCTCAGATCCGTGTAACACGAACTGTGATGTGTTCTGTTTAAAATCCTCAGATCCATTCTGAATGTAAGCGCTTTGGCAAGGCGTACAATCTGCGCTCAGTAGCTGTCTATGGAGGAGGGAGTATGTGGGAGCAAGCCAAAGCCCTCCAGGAGGGGGCAGAGATTGTCGTTTGCACTCCAGTAAGTACCTTTATAGCAACAGTACAGTTGTCCTGTTGTTTTCTTAATCGAAGCTGAAACGTTGAATCAGAATGGGTGCTCGTTCTGAACCACTGATTTGAATGAGGACTGTTCTCAAATGACCTTGCTTATTGCAAAAGCTGGTTGCAAACCTGTGCAAAACTGTGTGCCTGCTGTTGGGGGGAAGTTTTATTGTGGCTGTTTGCCAGGATACTGGGCAAAAAATGCAGTGTGAATAACTCCTGCACCAAAAAACTTGAGGTTTCAATAGTCAGTTCCCAGTTGAAGTGTAATTGATGTGAAGAGCAGTCAATTTTTGGATCTCAGCACCGCTGCCCTTCAAAAAACTGGCTTTAAAGTTCAGTTTGGGCAATGTAGTTGATGAGAGATATAGTTATTTATTTCTAAGCCTTGAAAGTTGATGCTTCCTGAGGTGTTTCCTGTTCTGTGTCTCTGGTGAGGATAAAAGTTAGGTGCTCTAAGGTTGAGTATTTTAACATTTTGTTACTGTGCTTACAAACTGGCTTTCATTTTTCCACCCCTCCCAACAGGGTCGTTTGATTGATCACGTGAAAAAGAAAGCTACAAACCTTCAACGAGTCACTTACCTTGTGTTTGATGAAGCAGACAGAATGTTTGATATGGGGTTTGGTACGTTCTGAACAGAAGTCACTGTTTTGGAAAGCAGTGGTGTGTGTTTCTCTCCTGTGTGTGTGACTGTAACTCCTGTAGTGGTGTATACTGTGTTGTAAAGTTCATTTAGGAAATATTTTACATGAAAATCTCGTATTTAAAGATCTAATTTTGGCATTCATTCATTCTAATGCTGTTTGTTAGACGAAGTAGCGAAGCTGCACATTGAGTTATTCCACTAATTAACGAGCATACAGCGTTGATTGGAGTGTGTTCCTTTTTTTTCAGAGTACCAGGTCAGGTCAATTGCAAGCCACGTGCGTCCGGACAGACAGAGTGAGTATGAGCATGTTTCAGGTTAAAATACTGGGAGCTGAAGGAGGCTGCGTGGTGGGCTGCCAGTTAAGAATCTGGAACAAATTTTGCATGGCTGTGTCGAGAACAGAAAATCCAGTGAGACTTCTGCAAGGCTCCAGTGGTGGAGCTCTCTTTGTGAGCTGCTGGGAGAGGTTGCTTGTGAAGTGTGAGCATTTAATCAGATCGTTCATCCGCCTGTAATCCCCCTGCAGCCTTTACTCAGAGGAAAGATGATCAGCTGAATTAATATTCACATAGTTTGAGATCCCATGTTCTAAATGGAGATAAAAGGAGGCTCACAGCGTGCCATGTATTATTCACATCTTGTTTCAAACACCGTGAAATGTGTTTCCACTTTGAGGAATTCTCATAGTGCGAGTTCTGATTTTCCTTAGAACTGAGAGAGACCGTAGCTTTGGATCGTTGACATACAGAGCAGTCATACAGGTTCATAACATGTGTGCAGTGTTTTCACAGTTGTGAAAGAGTTATTTTTCAAGGAGTTGAAATACTGTTTGGTTTTTGTTTTCCTTTTAGCCCTTCTGTTCAGTGCCACCTTCCGTAAGAAGATTGAGAAACTGGCCCGAGATATTCTGATTGATCCAATTCGAGTGGTGCAGGGAGACATTGGAGAGGTAATCATGCTTTGCAGGCAATCACAGAAATGAGTCATACCATTGTCTGGAATTTATGTTAAAGTGCAGTAGTCATCTCATAAATTTAGAAGGAAATGCTTCGTGTTTAGCAAAGAATTGGTCGATTGCTTGTGCTGTTCTTTTGTTGTTTTCTTTTACTTTATTGAGCTTTTTGCCAGCACGTTTTCTTGCGGTGATGGAAGAATTTCGTCATGCAGTGAAACAACATTAATGCAGTGATTGATTTGTTTGCTAGGCTGAATCAGTGGGTATATCCTTTTGCTTTGTCTCACAAGTATAAATAAAACAGCGACAGCTTTTGCAGTGGAGGATTTGAAACTTTAATACCTTTCAGCTGGTTTACCCAGGAGTGTGGATTCTATACTTGCCTGACATAGCAAGGGAACTGTCAGCAGACTTATTACCACAGTGAAGTGGGTGGGTGTGCGCTTGCTGTGAGGAGACTTTGTGCTGTTGCAAAGTTTCACAAGATGCTTTCTGATCATTCTGTTTCCAGCACATTCTCTGCATTTTTTGTCCCCGTGAGATATCCCTTAATAACAAAAAACGAGTAGCTACCTGAAGCCTTGTCTTTCTAGGAAACTGTCTTTCTTAAACATCGCTTAAGAGAAGGAGCAGCTCACCTTGTTCAGTCAGTTTCTGTTCTTTGATCTAAATTACTAGTCTGAGAACTTAGTGCTCACGACAATTAGCACTTGGATGTGTAGAAATCATATCTTCCCTAGAAACTTCAGGTAGTGCTTTTTGCCCCACTTTCATTATTTCAGTGGAGTGTGTAGGGAGTCTGTTTATACCTCCTTTCTTTGTGATGCTGTGGACAGTCACAGCTCACAGACGTACTTTATCTGACCACCATCTGAATACCTTTCACTGACGAGCACCCTCTCCACCTCAAACCTTGCTCTTGCACATTGGTAGCATCTGTCACAAGAGCATCTAAATTGTAAGTGCCCATCTTCAGGTGAACCCGATGTTAAATTGCATCACATCAACAACTGCAGTTTGCCTCTCAGGTTTTTCAAAGAGTAGCCCTCCTACCCTGCCTTCTCTGTGTTGTGAAGGTAAAGAGGTCAGCTGTTAAGTGAGCAGGAGACAGCTCACTGGCACAGAATGCCAGTTCCCTGCTTATGGTCTCTTTATTCTCAAAACTGGTTTAAATTCCCAATTTTTACTCTGCTGTCAGTGTTTGCAATGCTGCCTGCATCACTGCGTATTTCTCTCCTTAGGCAAATGAAGATGTTACTCAGATAGTGGAGATTTTCCCCTCTGGCCCCAGCAAGTGGAACTGGCTGACACGGCGCCTCGTGGAGTTCACATCTTCTGGGAGTGTTCTGCTGTTTGTCACTAAGAAGGCAAATGCTGAAGAGCTGGCCAACAACCTCAAGCAGGAGGATCATAACCTGGGGCTCCTTCATGGTGACATGGACCAGAGCGAGAGGAATAAAGTCATTTCAGAGTTTAAGAAAAAGGGGATCCCAATACTGGTGGCTACTGATGTAGCAGGTATGTGAATTGATAAGAAACTGCAGCTCGTGCAAGTGGTGGGTATCAGCTGAAAAGGTAGCAGAGTTCAGTGGGAGACAAGGTTGACAGATACGGATATTTTAATGTACACAAAGTCAGTAAGCTGCTTCTGAAGGAAATAGTTGCTGCTAATTAATCAGCTGACAGATTTCTTCATGCTTATATGAAGAGGAGGTGGGAACACTTGAAGCCTTCTCTAGAGCAGCATTTGTACCCAGATGTTTAGCTGGACAAAGAATGAATATCAAGGTCCTTTATTAAAAGACCTCTTTCTCTCTTGAAGTAACAGTTATTTGAAGTGATATCTTCCATCTCCAGTCCTGTGAGCTTGGTGATGAATGATACTGCTGCACTTAAGATAACAAAGCGTTTTAACCTACAAAGGATCAGTTCTTGTGGAAACTTTTCATAATGCTGGGGCAGAATGATGTGCTGGTATGGATGGCATTGCTGTGAGTCGTTTCAGGGTAATGATTCTTACCACTGTATTGCTCTTTATTACAGCTCGTGGGTTAGATATTCCTTCCATTAAGACTGTGATCAATTATGATGTGGCCCGGGACATAGACACACACACCCACAGGATCGGTCGTACCGGCAGGGCAGGGGAGAAGGGAGTTGCCTACACCCTGCTGACTCCCAAGGACAGCAACTTCGCTGGGGATCTTGTCAGGAATCTGGAAGGTGCTAATCAACACGTTTCCAAAGAGCTGCTGGATCTAGCAATGCAGGTACAGAGCAGAACTTTGTGAGGAAAGTTGCTCATCGTTAGCTGACAGAGAAAATCAGGCACTCAGAGGCTTGTTTTGGGTTCCATCGTACATTCTCAGTGTCCTTTTGGCAACTTGTGTTGTTTTTAAGTAGGCTTGGTAGTGTTTTTGTTTTTTTTATATCACTTATGAAAGAAAGGGAGATGCAGTGATTTTGGACTGCAGTGTGTAACCTACTCTGGTATCTCATTGCGGTCAGATTTTTGCTCTGCGTTTATGGCAGGTACCTGGAAGATGTAAGTTAGCTGAAAGCTAAACTAGAAAATGATTACACGTTCATTCACTCTGAGCTGGTTGTTGCTCGGCAGTGCTGCAAGACAGGCTTGCTAAGTGTAGGTATGACTGTACTTGCACCACAGTGCTTGTCAGCTCCTGAAGTTGCTGGCCATGTAGCTTCAGGGGAGCAAAAGCTTTTTGGTAATGTCCACCTTCAGAGATGCATTGCACAGTTCTGACTTCATCACCAAGCAGCTCGGACGCGAGCTGCTAGAAGTGAAAGTTTTATTTCTCACATACAGAGGCAGTGTTTTCAGAAGCAACACAATTTGTGATGCACAGCTTGCATCAGCTTGGGTCAGAACAAACTACCAGGCACGAGGAAAGATGTAGCTAACCATTATTCAAAAACCTGGCAATGGGAGGCCTGGTTGGGCTGTTCTCTCCTGGCCATTGATGGTTGCAGGGAGTTTCATTGCAGAACTTCCATTTCTTAGCCAGCCAATGGGCTAAATCTATTCAACCCAGCTATGAGTAAATACAGACCTCTCAAGTGAATGACATTAGAAATGGTATTTATTCCTGGGTTTAGAAGAAGCAAGCCAACAAAACTTCAATGTAGATAAGAGCTCAGGATGTAAAATCAGTCTTCTTTAGGAGCATTGGTAGGAAAAGCTTTGAAGCTGTGTGACCAGAATGTCTACAGCTTAGTTACCAGGCAGTGTAGTCTGCCCTGTCCCATCTCCTTGCAACAGCTGTGTTGTGGATTGGGAAACTGTGCTTCACATTTCTCATTCAGAATGCTCAAAATCCTTCTTTTTGGAGTTTAATTGCCCGTGTTCATCGAGCTTCTTATTCCCTGTGTTATTCCCCTTTGCTTTTCTTTTGTACAGAACCCATGGTTCCGGAAATCCCGTTTCAAAGGAGGAAAAGGCAAGAAGCTGAACATTGGTGGTGGTGGCTTGGGATATCGTGAGCGTCCTGGTCTGGGATCAGAAAGTTCTGTAAGTAGAGGTGCTGAAGTAGTACTAGAGTACAACCTCTGCTTTCCCTAATTGTCATAGGTCTGTCCATACTAGGGAAACATTGCCAACACTTACAGGAGCAGAGTCAAACTGCAGACATGTCGGGAATGCATCATGCTCACTGTTATTCCAGAAATCACAGCTGAAGTCTTGTTCACACTTTGTCATGCTTGTGACATCTGTGAACGCCACCATCTGATTGCGTTCTGCTTTTACTGCAGGGAGCTGGTAAATGTGGTTGGACTGTTGAGTAGTGAGTTGCGTAGACCTCCTGCACCTTTGCTTTTCTGTTTCCTTAAGATCACAGGGCAGACTGTGCTGCTGCTCAGTGCTCTCTGAAGGTCTGTGATCCTCAGTGGATGTATTCCTCAAGTGCAGAGTGAAGAATAGGTTTGGAAAAATGTATTTGATGTATTTCTGCTGGATAGATCTCTCCAGTTGTCCTTTGTCGTTCTGATTAGGACCGTGGCAACAACAACAGTGTGATGAGTAACTACGAAGCATACAAGCCATCATCTGGAGCAATGGGAGACAGACTCACAGCAATGAAAGCAGCTTTTCAGGTTGGTTCAATCCAAGTTCTAACTCAAGAGGAAAGGAAATAAGGTGGAAAACATTTATTGCTGATAGTTCCAGACAATTTTTTGCTCCCTAGAAAGTGCAGAAACCCTGCTGACTTTGGGGAAATTGAGTCTGGTAGGTGCAGCCACATCTCATTCATTTGGGGCGTAGACTGAAGTGGAAGAATTAGCATGCAGGCTGGCCTGAACATATTTGCACAACACTCATTTGCCAAATTTATTTTGTGTTCTGCTGCCTATTTGCTCTTTTTCCCTTCTGGATTCTGTTTGTGATTATGCCTGATCCTGTTGGGCTGCATAGCACCGACAGTGTAACTGCAGTCAGAAGAGGCAGGGAACAGGGAATCCTTCCTCTTGAGCATAAAAATTAGCCCCGCAATACAGAAGTTCCCTTGTTTCTGTGGTCAGGTAGCAGATATAAACTCATTCTGTGCTGATAGGCACAGCAGGGATGTAATCATTCCAAGACTGGCTGTTTAGAAACTCTCTCCTGCAGCCATCCCAAAGACAGATTTGTGCATGCGTGGTGACTGTGTGCTCTGTGCTGCAGCGTAGAGCCAAACATGCTCTTTTTATCTCTGCATCTCTTCCTGGCAGTCTCAGTACAAGAGCCACTTCGTTGCTGCAAGCTTAAATAACCAAAAGACTGGAAGCTCTGCTGCTGGTGCTAGTGGCTGGACGAGCGCTGGGAGCTTGAACTCAGTACCCACAAGTTCAGCGCAGCAAAACGCCGCCCATCCCGACGGCCCCATCGCAGCCACCGCGGCAGCAAAGGGCGTCCCAGGCTTCACCAGCACCGCCACTCTGAGCAGCGTTCCCCCCTTCCCCAGCGCCGGAGCGCAGGGCTACAACAGCAGCTCAAATCCCAGCCCCAATAGCCGGGAAGGCCTCAGCAGCGCTCCTCGTGGCGGCGGTGGCATCGTTAGGGAACGCTATGACAACAACAGGAACAGTCGGCACAACGAGGTCCCGCGCCGTGGAGATGGAGGTGGTCGCTACAACGACGTGCAGCACCATGGAGAAGGAGGCGGTCGCTACAGTGACATGCAGCACCATGGAGAGGGAGGTGGTCGCTACAGCGACATGCAGCACCATGGAGAGGGAGGTGGTCGCTACAGTGATATGCAGCACCATGGAGAAGGAGGTGGTCGCTATAGTGATGTGCAGCACCATGGAGAAGGAGGTGGTCGCTACAGTGATGTGCAGCATCATGGAGAAGGAGGTGGTCGCTATAGTGACGTGCAGCACCATGGAGAGGGAGGTGGTCGCTACAGTGACATGCAGCACCATGGAGAGGGAGGTGGTCGCTACAGTGACATGCAGCACCATGGAGAAGGAGGTGGTCGCTACAGCGACATGCAGCACCATGGAGAGGGAGGTGGTCGCTACAGTGACGCTTATCGCCACGGGGAGGGCCGACACGGGGACAGCCATCGCCACGCAGACAGCCGGCATTTCACCGACACCGGCGGCGGCGGCGGTCGCAATAACGTTGACAGCAGGAACGTCGGTGAAGGGAGGAACAACGAGAGCAGGAACGGGGAGAGCAGGAAGGATGCCAACAGCCGAGACAACAAGACAGATGGTTTTGCTGTCCCAGAGCCCCCAAAACGTAAGAAGAGCAGATGGGACAGTTAAAAAGGTGGTGCTCCGCGGCCTGGAATTCCTGCAGGTAGTGTTTGTTTGGTTTTTTTTCCAGAGGATTTCTTGGGTTTGTTTTTTTTTTGGTAACTGGTTGTTGAGCAGCTGGGGGAGGAGAAGAAGGCCACGCAAACTCCCTGTGCACGTCTGCGCCGGTACATCTGCAGACATTCACTCAATGATGTGTACATGCAACGCTTAGTCAAAAAGAAATCATTTTGATAAAGCTTACCCGGGTTCTGCATTTAAATATTCAGTGCTCAAATAACTCTGCTGGATTTAAACAGATCTTCTTGACAAGAAAGAAGCTGTTTCATGTCCTTGGAACAATAAGGAACTGTTTCAGGTTGTCTTTTCTTAACCAGTGTACCCACTTAGAAACCAGTCCATCTAGAGATGCTCAGGACCCACCTGATTAACCCCTCAGCAGTTTGTTTGGTATGGTGAGCTCTTCTCCAGTTTCTTCTTTTCACACCATCTTTTATCCCCAAATAAATTCTGGCCTCCAGGTTGCCCCTTCCATCTCTCCCTGTCACTTAAGAATGTTTCAGTTTTCACTGTTTTAAGTGGGATGGAGCAAGTTGAATTTTCTTTCCTTTGGTTTCATACGAAAGTTGTTCAAGGATCCTTCTCCAGCCCAATTAACCACACTTTCCCAAGTGGAGGGTGGACGCCCTGCTTTGTCTGTGGTCAGTACAGCAATCCTATTGCCCAGGTATCCTTTTTCCCTGGTAAAGAACCTCTTTTTGTGTTGTTTTTATTTTCCCAATAACCTTCATTTCATGGAAGCCTGCATAGCAAACATGTCTCTCTGCTGTGCCTATGCACCCTCTGTTATGAGAGGGCTGATTGCTTTCTTCAAAGTAAGAACGAAGAAAAAAGGGGAAAAAAAAAATGTAGATGTGCCCACAGCAATCAAAATCTGGTGTCCCCCCCCATGAAATGAAGCTAAATGAAGGGGCTTCGTTCCAAAATTCAGGGACCTGCTGCTCAGAAGCCTCTAGGGAGAACCTGGAAATCAATTGATGGAGTGGAACAGCTCAGATATCACCCCATATTGGACACGTGTAGTTACAACTGTAAAATCTTGCTTGACCGTTTTTAACTCATTGTGTGTATTATCCGTTTTTTAACTTCTTTTTTGTTTGCACCATGAAGGTAAGGAGGAGCTCTTGTGTTGAAGCACAATCCGTGCTCACCTCTGTTTTGTTTCTACTGGGAGAAGTATCAGAAGCTGTCAGGTTTTTGTGACGTTGTGACGTTTTCTTTATCCGCTGTGCATTTGCTTTCTGCTTGCTTTAGTAAATGTTTTATTACTGGGACAAAACACCTAGCATGTGCTTTTCATTCTCCACTTTTCCCTTTGGCTCTTCTGGCTTTGGGATAGAGATTGGTCCGATTGGAGATCTGACTGCATCCCTTTCTTTCACCAGAAGGTTGGGTTGTAGTTGAGAAAATAATCCCATGGTTTTTTCCCTCACCATCTTTTACCTCCAGCAGTTTTGAAAGCCATATTTTTGCTCAAAGCCTTCTGGGGATTAGGTATCTTCTCCAAGTGGTCCAGAGCACGTTGCTTATTATCCCAACCTTTCAGAGTGATTGTTGGGCTGGAAAGAGAACTCAGCACCACTCCTGTAATCTGACTTGCATTGCAGATGTCCTAGATTCAGTTAAGACAGCAGCCTGACTCTTTGGGCCCCCTCATAACCAGCTCTAATGCAATCTGAAAACAGGTTCCACTTGAATTATCCTGTCACTTTTTGCACTGGTTTGAGCTCTGGAAGATGGAAGAGATGGTTTAGTATTCAGTATTAGGATGGGGGTGATCTCCTGTGGCAGGTGTTCCGTGGCCTCTGTTGGATTCCCCTTTCCTTATCACACATGGTGTTTATCACAATTAAAGATTGGACTTCAAAAAATAGCTCTGTACTCTAAAGCTGCCATCTGCTCCCTCCCTCCTTGGGTTTCAGGTTGCTGCCTCTGGGAACTGGCCTGTCTGGAGCATTTGCTTCTTCCCCTTCTTTTACATGCATCCCTCTGCTGCTTTGATAGGATTACTGAAATTCCTCACCCCTCTCTCAGCTCCCAGGAGCTCCCGGAGACTTGAACGAGTAAATATTGATCAGTGGCAGAGAGCTATAAATGTCAGCTCACAGGTCCGTGTTAGATGGATAACAGGGCTGATTCCTTTCACACAGAACAAGGTAGCAGTGTGAGCTGCATGCCAACTCCCCTGAAAAAGAGTCTGTCTCCTTGCAGTGGCAGGCTGTGCTTTCTTCTAAAGAGATAGCAGCACAAATCAGCTGAGCAAATCAGCTACAAGAAGCTCAGGGTTGTCTGCAAAGTGTAATCCTGCTCCTGCCTCTGTGCTTAAGCATCAGTCACCCCCAGGAGCAAAAAAAGGGCTGTGAATCCGCACAATTCTTCACATGTTCTCTGGCACTATTTTTATTGGGAAATTATTGTCTTGAGGGTCTCATTAGAACAAGTATATCCCCACTCCCTACAGCATTTTAATTCTCCCACCCATCAGCCTGGGCAGGGCATCACAGTTCTCTCAGGAGTGTCTTTACCCAGCAGAGCTGGTGCTGAGGTTTCCCAGCAAGTCAGCACTGCCTTGCAGGGTGGGCAGCGTGGAGCTGGGGCTGCCTTGTGCCCCAGGAATGAGCAGGGAGGACAGAGCTGTGCAGCTGTGATGCTGGCTGGGCTCCCAGCCCTGCACACCCTCTGCTGTCCTCCTGTAACCCGTGGCTGTACGAGGATGGAGGTGAGGGCAGGGTGAGCTGCTCTGCCCCTCTCACACTGCCAACCCCGGGCCGTACAACAGGGATGGGTGCTGAATGGGGGAGTCAGACTGAATGATGCAGTCTCATTGGCTCAGCTCTGTGTGCACTGGAGCTAAAGTCACTTTCCAGACCATCACATTGTGGCACTGAGCCTGGAGAACTGTTTCCTGTGATGATTCAAGGCTTTGCATGCAGACATCGCTTACAACAATCACCTGCACGTGGAAGCAAATGAGGTTTTGGTCATTTTTAGGCCAGGCAGGTACAAGAAGTAGCAAGAGCACGTGGTCCTTTGGCACATCAGCTTTGAGGAGAAGGGGCAGTGAGTTGACTCAGCTGCTCTCCCCTGCCCCAGCAAGCACAGAAATCGTCCGTAACGCAAAGACCAGTCCAGCTGGGAGGTTCAGTGTTAACTTCATAGTTTCGTCTCCAGCTCTCTGTTCAGGTTGGGGTGACTCTGCTCCAGATCTTTTAAGCCCACAGTGTTTTCCCTGCAGGTTTTCTGGCTCATCTCCCGCGTCAGATGGGGCAGGAGGGCCGCAGCACAGGAGCTGGGGGTGCAGCCTGGCAGACAACCACGGGCAGGGGGGAGCAGCCCCCGGGGCTGTGTGCCCCCCAGCCCTCTCCCCGCCAGGCTCACGCTGAAGCTCGTGGTGCCGTGGGACACCAGCCCACCGTAGCAGCAGCTCCCCGCTGCGCTGCTGGCACGTGCCTTCTGCTTCAAGTCCAGGGCCAGGCTTCTCCGAAAATGGGCTTTTTTAATCTCTGCCTGCACCTATGGGGAGAGATCAGAGCTGCTGCTGCTGCTCAGAGCCAGCAAGGCAGTATTCCCAAGTCTTGAGTTTTCCCTCTGGTTGTCCCGTGCTCAGGGGTGCTGTCCCTCACTTACCTCCCCGTTGCAAAAGCAGTAGATAAAAGCCACAAAGAAACCCTGACAAAAGAGACGGAGGAGTTTGAGTGCCTGAGCTTGGGTTCCCAGGTGAGCGTCGCTGCGCTTGGAGCATCGTACCTGAGAGGAGTTGAAGAGCATCTCGTAGTGCATCTGGATCTGCCACAGGACCCCGGAGACTTCGGTGTAGGGCATGGCCATGAACACCACGTAGTGGACTCCGAAAAGCGGCATCAGCACCAGCGTGGACTTCAGCAGCTTTCTGGGAGCAGAAATCAGGCGGTGAGCTGAGACCTGCTCTGCCAGCCATCCCTGCACCTCACAGCCCTGCAGGGAACCATCCCCATGAAACAGGAGAAGGAACCGGGCTGGGGCACAGCTCTGCTTGCCTGTACTGCTGCCGGGGATCCAGCTTCCCCGTGTTCGTCTCCCAGAGTTTGGAGGCCAGCACCCGCACGATGTTGAGGAAGAGGAAGAAGTTCACCTGCCAACAGCCACCCAGGGTGGGTTTGTTGCCTTCAGGGACCCGGCCCTGTGACTTACAGCAAACAGCCCCGGGTCCCTCCCAGTCCCCCGTTTCCCCAGAAAGGATTGCTGATTTCCTACCACGACAGCAGCCAAGATGGGGACCTGGTAAATCCACTTCATGTTCCCTGCACTGAGGTCCCAGCACCTGAAGAGAACAGGGAGGACACACTGAAGAGATACCTGAAATCCTGGTGGCAGCCGATGGCTCCGTGTCCCCTCAGCACCCTCCCATCTCCTTCCTCCCACCTTCCCCTCCTCACGTCCCAGAGCGTGTGGCTGGGAGAAGTTTGGGGGTTTGGGTAAATCATCTTGGCACCATCGCTCTGTGGTGCACCCAGCTTCCTTCCACAAGCAGGACAAAGACCCAGTCTCAATTACTGCCACTTTTATGAACGAGCCTTGTGTGTTTGTGGACTCCTCTTGTTCTTCTTGGAAATCTTCCCTTTTCTGAAGCTCTGGTCCCCACAGATTTCTCACTAGCTTTTGCAACCCCAAAGAACTGCTGGAGGAGATGGATCTACGTACTGTGTGTCTGCCAGGGAGGCCCTGACGCTGGCCCAGATGGACACAAACACAGCAGGGAGACCTGGAGGGATGGAACACAGGAGGAGCGTGGCTGAGATTGGTGTTTGCAGCCCAAACCAGTTCATGCTTTAAGTTCCCCTGCCCTCACGGGTTCTGCTTGGCGATGCCCCAGCTCCTTGGGGTCCAAACTCACCCCAGCCAATGATGACGAGGACCCACAGGTAGCTCCTGTTGGAAAGGAAGGCCATGAAGATCAGGCTGTGCAGGTAGAGCCCTTCCACCAGGATCCAGTAGTGGTTGGTGGCCAGGAAGTAGAGGAAGAGAGTCACCACCACCTTGCAGCCAACCTGCAGCGTGGGTCAGAGAGGCGACCGCATCAATCCTCCCCCAGAGCTACGTGTCCTCTGGGTTTGCCCAACAGAAGGGCATCAGCACGAGGAGAACACAGCCAGGCTACATTTGTCCCATCCCTCCCCGAGTAACACAGCCCACATCCCCTCACACCCGAGTTCCTAAATCCCCTTTTCCCCTCATCCTGCCCCTGTGCCCCGCTACCAGGTGGCTGCGTTGGCCCGGTGGAGGGCCCAGCTCTGCCCTGAGGTCCTCCTCCCTCAGCTTTGCCTCGCTGCCCAGCGCTCCCGAGTAGAGCACCGCATCCTTCAGGAAGATGCTCGCCGCCCGGCAGATGAAGGAGGTGAAGAGATGCACGTGGATGTAGTTGCGAGTGCAGTGCAGGCGCCTATGGAGAAGGGTATGACGTGAGCCCGGCCCCAGCTGCCCTACAGCTCGTTCCGTGGGGGCCTGGACGTCAGCTCCAAGGTGTCAGCCCCCAGGAGGTACGCCTGGGAGAGAGTGGGACTTCAGCACCTTCAAGAGCGGGGTAAGGGGGAGCTGGTTGTGTTGGGGAGCCAACGAGACGGGGTGCCTGGGGGCTTTGGGAATGGCCTGGAGTGGTTCCTGTTCCCCCAGGGGCTGCTGCACATGGGCAGTGGGGAGGTTCCCCATGCACATGGGGACAGGAGAGCAGCTCCTACTTACTTGAAGTAGGAGAGGATGCAGACGGCCACGATGAGGGAGGCCAAGGAGATGGAGTAGCCGATGGTGTACATCAAGTGCAGGCGGTCAAACACCTCCTGGAAGAGAAGGGCTCTGCTCCAGACCTCCCGCAGCCTGTGACCCTTCTGCCTTTGGGCTGAGAGCACGGGGAGAACTGGGAGCCCTGCTCCCATCCCAGCCCCAGAACCTTCGAGTCACCTTCTCACGGCTCCGGCTCTCGGAGGAGAAGAGCAGAGCGCATTCGGTGTAATTGGCCCAGGTCTTGTTGAGGCTGAGGGCCACTTCCCAGGTCCCGTAGGCACTGCAGTACCTATAGGCACGGCCTGGGGACAGAAGGGGGCTGTGAGAGCTACAGGACCCTACAGGACCCCCAGCAGTGCCCTCAAGGTGATTCCTGAGGTACTGCTCAGCTGTGAGGGCTCACCTTTATGGTTGAAGTCGTAGATGTAATCGGGGCAAGGCACGGCCACCTCCTGGCTGGGAGAGCCCTTGGGCCAGCAAATGATCCCATCCCATTCTGGGAGGCAGCTGGTGTCTGACCAGGGGGCAAAGACACTGCGCCTCGTGTCCCAATGATACAGCATCCATCCCATCCCATCCCATTCCATCCCATCCCATCCCATCCCATCCCATCCCATCCCATCCCATCCCATCCCATCCCATCCCATCCCATGCATCCCATCAAATCCCAGGTCTCCAACCCTGTCCGCGTCCCATCCTAATCCATGCCATGCATCCCATCCCCATCCCCCCCATGTCCTGCTGGCATTGGAGGGTACGCAGCCAGGTCCCCCAGGCCCACCCACGTGCAGGACCGGGCACTACCTTTGATCTTCTCCAGCTGAGCTTTGATGTCTCTCTGACATTTCTCCCTGGCTTCCACCAGGAGGTAAATCTGCTCTTCCTTAGTGAGAACATCATCAGGGTCCACCTGCCCAACAGAGATGGGGGGAAGGACACAGTGGGGCCACTGCTCTCCAAGGGCTGCTTGGATCTGCTCTGTGCACACTGTGCTGCACTGCTGGAGCAAACAAAGGCTGCAGCCCCACAGCACTGTGCCCTCCCTGGGAGTCACAGGATCGCAGAGAACCATTTGGGAACACCAAGGAAGAGCAGAGCAATGAGGGATGCAATCTGTGGCTGGGATGGGCGAATCAGCAGCACCAGCAATGGAAGGAGCCAAGATGTGGTGTACGCAGAGTGGTGTGGGGCTGCACTGCCCCATCAGCATCCCCAGCACTGCTGAAAAGCCATTAATGGGAGCACAGAGCCATGAGATCCCCAACCAGCACGGGTTAGCAATTAGCAATCCGTAATTAAAGCCAACAGAGCAGAGAGACCGAAAGAGCCGGTGCACACTTACCAGAGCCCAGGCAGAGCCCAGCAGGCAGCAGCAGAGCAGAGCAGCCACAATGCTACCCCCACTCACAGCCCCCATGGGACAGAGCCAGCGAGGGACGGGAGCCGTGTCCGCAGCGCTGCAGGCTATGGGGTGAGCTGGGGTGTGGGGCGATGCGCAGCGTCCTCGGGGAGCACCATCCCAAACCCGGTCCCCATCGAGGCGAGGTGTCAGTGGGGCAGAGCTATGGGGATGGAGGCTTGCACAGGGCTGCCGTGCCTGCTCCTGTCGGGTGCTGGCGTCTCGCTGGCTTTAAGCTGCTCCTGGAGAGTGTGCAAACAGTTCCCGGTGGGATGGGGATGGCAGAGGTCTGTTGGCTCAGCCCTAGGTGCTAAAATCCTCTTCACTCGAGGCAGATTCCTCCTTTCAGAACGTTTCTTGCTGCCCAGCAGCTCATTTTTCAGCTGTCACACATTCCCCCATCACCCCAGTCTCCAGACTGGTCCTGAGGAACCCAGGGAATGGGAGTGCAGCTGGAGGTGGGGAGGCAGAGGGTTCGACACGTGAGCATCTCTATGCACCGATGCCACACTCAGGCAGTGCTTTAACCCTTTTCCTTCTCTTGGGATCGAGGATCAGCCCCACTCCCCCCAGGGCTTCCTGCAGCATCTCTCTGCAGGGCTGCACAGGCACACCCCAGCATCAGGTCCACCACCATCCCCATCCCCGTGGCCCCTTATCACCCACATCCCTATGGGGAAGCCCATCATTTTGGGATCGTGCCCACACCCAGCTCACTCCCTCCACCCCCGTTGGCTTGAACACTTTGTGTCCACCCAAAATGCAGCCCCTGAAAAATGGGGCTCAAAGCCAGGGCATCCTCAGCCCTGAGCAGAGTGACCTCAGTGGGGTGGGGCCAAAATCTGAAGCCTTGGTACAAAACCCCAGGAACTGCAGGACCCCAAACTGTGGCTGAGTGTGCCCGTAAATGGCAAAATCCTGCACAGGGCAGAGCTGGGGGCCTCCCCACTGCTGTGTATTCCAGGCAGAGCTCTGGTCCTGACCAGGGGCCAGCACGGAGGAGACTGGGCTCTGCAGGGCTCTGTCAGAGGGCTGAGGCAGCAAAGCAGATCCCGGGAGCTGCTGCTGCTCGCTCTGATTGAACCAGAGAGGAAAACTGCAACGGGATGCAGCTGTAACCCACAGAGGGAGCGGGGCAGAGCCGGCAGCTGCCCCTCACCCCAGCCCTATTTAGACCCCTACCCTGAGCGTGCTCTGGGAGCTCATGGAGGAGGTTATGGGGCTTTTAAGACAGGGAAAGGGATAAGTGTGTGTGGCAGGAGTGGTGTTTTGGGTGCTGGTTTCTGCCCAAGGAGCTCCTGCTGAGCAGGGCTGGAGGTGGGGGAGGTCACTGGAGCTCCATGGGCTGATGTTGAGGGAGGAGGTGATCACGTTCCCTCTGCAGGTGAAACCTGACCCAGACCTGGAGTTTGCAGCGAGCAAAACATGTTGTTTTCTGCCAAACTGCTTGCTGTATTACACCGAAATCAGGGCAGCAATCACGGTAAAGTGACGCCCACCGACCCCATCACGCGGCCCCCACAATCCGTGCTGGCAATCACCGCACGATGGCACGCAGCAAATTTCCCTCCTCCTGAAGGACCCCCATGACCCCACCGGTGCCACGCTGGGCACCTTGGCACAGAAAGGACACTGAGCTGCCGGAGCAGGTCCTAAGAAGGGCAGCAAGGCTGGGGAAGGGCTTGGAGAATATGGCCTATGAGAGACTGAAGGATCCGGGGCTGCGTGGTCTGGGGAAGAGGAGGTGAGGGGAGACCTCTCTTCAAACACCTGAAAGGTGACAGCAGTGAGAGCGGGGCTGGCCTCTTCTCACTGGTGACAGTGACAACACGAGGGGACGTGGCCCCTCGTGGACACCCCATGAGGGCACACGCTCCTGCAGATGCACTTCGTACACTCGTGCACGCAGCCCAACAGCGTCACATCTCAGACCGAGCGCGTGTCCTGCGGGACCCGTTCCACGCTGTATCGGATGGAGCATCCCAGGAGGTGCTCCCGACCCCTCCCGAAGGTTTGGCCCCCTTAATTTCTGCTACCCCACTCTCAGAGCCGGTGTCCTCCACCCGCTGTACTTGTGATGCGTTAGGGTGCCGTGCTTTGATCCTCGCGCTGTGTTTCAGGGCTGCTGAGCCCCACGGATCCTTCCTCCCCCTTTGCAGGAGTTTCCCGGCTCCATTTATCTCCCCAAACCCCTTCGGGAAAACCTCCCATCCCCAGGTAGCACCCACAGCAGCACGTCCAGCACCCAAAGGGGACGGCAAGGGGGGGAAGAACCCCACTCAATCACCCGAGGTTTGAACGCCTGCAGCCCCTCCTGAGCCGCTCCCACGCTGCCGTGTCTCTGCAGGCTCAGAGCACGGCCCCACGCAGGGCAGGTGCCGCGTGGGGAAAGCTCTCAGGATCTCAGAGCTCTCAAGAGAGCCCGGAGCATCCCGAGCGGTTTTCCCCCCAGCGATGACAATGGGCAATTGTGGAGTTGGGGCCCCTCTCGTTTGAGTTTTCTTCCTTTTATAGTAAGTAGCGGCTGCTCCAGCAGCCGGCCTGCCCCTGCGGGGTGAGGACAGGGCTGGCTTTATAACGGAGCCTGCAGCCCCCGCCTCGAATCGCTCCGCCGGGCAGGAGGGTCTCATCCCCAGCGCCATGCCGCTCAAGAAACCCGAGCCCAAAAAGGACGCTCCCAAAGCGGCCGCAGCCCCAGAAACGATCCGGGATTTCGCCTTCGACCCCAAGAGCGTGAAGGTGAGAACGGGGACGGCGGCATCGAGAGGGCAGTGCCCGAGCCGGGGGGAGGGAGGGGAGCATCGCTCCGGCGGTGATGCTGCGCGGTGCTGAGCTGAGGATGCCGCGCTGGTTCCGATGCTCCGCGGCTCCGGGAGATCCCAGCAGCATCCGAGAACACTGCTGCTGCCCGCTGCCTCCATCCTAAGGCGTTCCCCCCCGCCCCGCATCGCCTCCTCCGTGTGACAGCATCTTTTGTGCGAGTCCGCACATTTTGTGCTTCCCCAGGAGACGGTTCCATTTTGAAGCCTCGGCTGAGGGTTGTTCGTAGCGGGCTCAGCACAGAGGCTGTTTGATCCCTGGAAATGGGATTCCAACGCAGACCGAGGGCTGAGCATCCTCGCTGAGCTCTCCGTGGGGGACTGTGGCTTTGTGGGAAGGGTGGGAGCATCCCTGGGCACAGCCCAGAGCGGGCTGCAGAGCCGAGAGGGGATGCTCGAGGGCTGGGCAGAGCCCTTCAGTCCCCCAGCACCGTCCCCATGCTCTGTTTTCTCTTCCCCTGACAGATCGAGTTCGCTGCGGAGCAGATTGAAGGTAAGTGCAGGCATCGCCTTCCCCCACGGGTGGTATTTCATGCGGGGATTTTTCTGCAGCAGGAGGTGGGAAAGAGGCAGGGGAGTGGTGCAGAGATGCTGATATCAGGGACAGCCCTCTGAGCCCACCCCAGCTGTCACCATCAGTGATAAAAGCATTGTGAGGTCAATGAGAGCTCAGGGATGCAGAGCTCCATAGCACTGATTCAGAGGATGGTGACGTTCAGCAGAAGACACAAAGATGCCAAGTAGAAAACCCAAAGCCCCAGGCAAGAATTCCCAGCAAACCCTAAGAAATATCCTCCAACCCATCGGGTCTCCAGCACCACATGGGGACCGTGGCCACCCCATCCCACCCAGCAGCTATTGCTGGGCATCACCAAGGACCTGGAGCTCGTTAATGCCACGGCCGTTAAGCTCTGAGTGTCCACGTGGAAGGGCTGACGACACACACTTGTCCCACTTGGCCAACCCAGGAGTGCCACATCAAGGAGGAAAGCAATCCTAATTTAGGTTTCCGCCCTCCAGGTAAAAGGCAGCACGCTCTGAAGGTGATCGTTTGAGCTTGGAAATGGATCTCCTGCATCCTTCCAAGCGGGGATGTGATGTGGTCTGCAGGGCCGGGTGGAGATGGTGACCCCGCAGCAGCAGTGCCACGCAGTGCCTGCTTGGTTGGGGCTGGTGGAGCTGATGGGGAACTGCAGGCATCAGTGGGGAGTGGAGGAAGGGTCGAGTGGTCTGCAGGGGCCTGAGTCGAGGAGGGGAAGACTGAAGGGGACGTTCTGCAGCAGGGACAGCATCCTGCAGCTGATGCTGGTGCGGAAAGCCCAGCAGGATTCACCCATCCAGCTCCTTGGGGGTGGCAAAACCTGCTCAGGAAGCCAAGCGAGTTGTTGAAGGAGTCCGTCGAGCTTGGCTGCTCGCTGCCAGTGCTGGTGCAGCAGCAACGGGCGCAGAGGGCACCCACCATGCACACGTCCCTCCCTCTCCCCCCACTCTGCTCCTGGTGGGGTGGGAGTGGGGTGGCCGTGGGTAAGGGGCAGCTGAGCTTTTCCTCCTTGCAGAATTCAAGGAAGCCTTCAGCCTGTTCGACCGGACGCCCACGGGAGCCATGCAGATCACCTACGCGCAGTGCGGGGATGTCCTACGGGCTCTGGGTCACAACCCCACCAACGCTGAGGTCCTGAAGGTGCTGGGCAAGCCCAAACCAGAAGGTGACGGCACACTGGGGCTGCTGGGGTGGGGTGGGACACGGAAAAAGCCCTGACAGCCACTGAAGGATCGCAGTGAGCCCGGTGAGGTGAAGGAGCTGGGAAAGGAGTGACGCAGTGAGGCTTCATTCCTGTGTGACTCCTTCCCATCCACACCTGCACCACGACTGACCTGAGGGACAGGCTGTCCCCAGTGGGGATGGTGGCAGGGATGCGAGCAGACAGGATCCTGAGCTGGTGCAAACCAGAGTCACCCAGTTCCAGCACAGTGACAGCTTGGTGACAGAGCACTCAGTGGTTTTCATTTTCAGCAGTCCTCAGGTTATAGTTATGCTTTATATGGATCTCCCCATCTTATTGATGTACCAAAGGTCCCATCTCCTTGCGAGCCTTCTCTCCCCATCCTCAGATGGAACTGAGACCCAGAAGGGTCCCCTCGGAGACCGACCTCAGCCTAACGAGTTTTATCTCTGACCCCATCTCCTCCTCCGCTTTCAGACATGAACACAAAGATGTTGGACTTCGAGACCTTCCTCCCCATCCTGCAGCACTTCACCCGCAACAGAGAGCAGGGCACCTTCGAGGACTTCGTGGAAGGGCTGCGCGTCTTCGACAAGGAGGGCAACGGGATGGTGATGGGGGCAGAGCTGCGCCATGTGCTGGTCACACTGGGTACGGCTGCCCTCCCCTCATCACCTCCCCCCATTGAGCTCTTTTACTCCATTCTTTGTAGAATTCTTGGGCTGCTCCCAAAGGTGTGGCTTTTCCCATGTTAAGCCATGGCTTCATGTGTTAACGAGGGAGATGGAGAATCCGCATCACCCGGAGCCATCAGCAGATGGTTGCATTTTGGTTCTCCATCCACAGTCTCCCCAGCTCGTAGCAGTGCTAACTCCTTTTTAACCCCTTTCCAACTCCCTTTTCCTCTTTCTGGTGGCTTTGGCCGTCAGGAAGAAGGACAGGAGGGTCGCAGTAGGGCGAGAGCCTTCCCCTCACCTCTCCATCCTCCTCCTCCTCCAGGGGAGAAGATGACAGAGAGCGAGGTGGAGCAGCTCATGGCAGGACAAGAAGATGCCAACGGCTGCATCAACTACGAAGGTACAGCCCAGGCACAGTGCTCCTGTCCTGGAGTACAAAATGAGGAAGGTGGGGACCCATCATCCGAGGACAGCTGTGATGTGTCACCCAGAGTGGGAATGTGGTGACTGTGGCAGTGGTGTCAGGAAAGGCTGTGGATGACAGCATGTTTCCAAGGGTTTGGGGACTGCTGTATCCCTGCCCCTGGCGGTGTTTTGCTTTAAGCTGTCAAAAATTAACAAAGCCAGCACCTTTCACGGCAGGAGATAATCAGGAACATTTGGAGACACAGATTGCTCGTGGCTCCGAGAAGGTGAAAATCTGGCGTGAAGTCTGGGAACCCCTACAGTTGGAGAGCACTGAGGAAAAGAGGGTTATCTGTTCCCTGCAGCCTCAAAAAAAAAACAGGGATGGTGGGACTGGTTTATCTCCAGGAGGGGTTGGGGGTGTGGGATGGCACATGAAAGGTGGGAGCAGAAAGAGACATCCCGGCCCTGGTGGAGTCCCCTTCGTCCCTGGGCGGCCCTGAGCACAGCTCGCAGCATGTCTGAGAGCCCGTTTCTCATTCCTCCCCAGCTTTTGTCAAGCACATCATGTCTGGCTGAGCCGAGGAACTTCAGGTGGGTCACTTGGGGTCTCCCCCGTTGGCTGTGAGGCTGAAAGAGCTGCAGGGGCACCGAACCCAGACCCTCAGGCAGCCCTGCAGTGGGGCAGCTGGTGCAGCAGCAGTCCCCAAAAGCTGTGTCTGTGGCAGTGCCCAACGCAGACAGAAGTCTGAGCTTTGGAGGTCCGGCACTCGGTTTATTTTGGTTTGAAGCTGTTTCTCCCCCCCTCCCATTCATTGGGGTGGACACAGGGGTGGTTGGGTGGCAGATGCTGCTGGGGAGGTTTAATTCTACACAAAACTATTTGTACGGATCTGGGTTTTTTTTTGTTCATTTAATGGTGTGGAGTTATAGTGTCCATAAGCTTTGGGTTCAGCTGGGAAGTGGTGCTCCCATCGCAATGGCTCACTGCATTAATCCCTCTCGTGCTTTCCCCCCAGGTTCTTGGAGGTGATGGAATCCATCTGAGCACCACAAACCACCAGATTCCTACATCCACGTCCCCCCTTTCCCAGATGTCCCCCGTGGGCAGAGCCATCCCACGAGCACACATTCCGCCTCCACGAACGTGCCCCAGTGGGTACACAATGGGACCAGTCTGCACCTTGGTTCTAAGCCTTAAATTATTCTTTTCAGGTTTTTCCTGTGCCATTTGCATCATTAAACCTCATTCCATCCTCCCTTACGTGGTCTCTCTGCTTTGGCTTTGGGCTGGTCAGTGAAGCAGTGGGTGGAGAGCTCAGGCCTCAGCAGTCAGAGGAGGCAGGATGCTCTCACAGCATGGGAAGAAAGGGAAAAGAGCGGGTTTGGTGGCCTCCAGATGGGAGGGAGGAGCTCAGGCATGGCATGAGGGTCTCTGCTCATTGTCCTGCCCTTGCTGTGGGTTGAGGGTCTTGCAGCTGGGGGAAGGAAGGCTTGGAGCAAAGTGAGCACGAGGGATGGCTGCATCCACACTTTTTGGGACACGTCTTAAAATCTTTTGGATCCGTAGCCCCTCTGCCCTACAGCACGCTGCCCTGTGAGCATTCCCTGCAGGTCTGAGCTGAAGGACACTGTGCAGCAAAGAGAGATGTGCTTGGCTCTGCTGCTGTGTGGTTAGCATCCTATATCCCAGCCAGGACCATGCCCCCGGGATGGCTTTGGAGCAACCACTGTGATGCATGAGTAGCATCCCATGGAGCCCAGACAGGCAGTGCTCCCACACACTGCAGCCAGGAGCCATCTAGAGCTGAGCAATGCGAGCTGGCAGCTCCCTTCCTACCTGCAAAAATCGTGCTAGCATCCTTGGACGTGGTGAATAATTCATGACAGATAACTCAGCCCTCCCATCAGCGCAGCACCTGGGAGCAGATAATGCTTTGCTTTGTTCCTTATTCCAGTGCCCTCGCTCCATCACTCGGGCTGGCGGTGTAAAGCACTTTTCTTCTTCACCGTGGCTGACTTCAGCCTCCACTCACTCATTTCTGCACAGCACCCGAGCAACAGCTGCTCCCAATTCCCTTGGCTCCATACGAATGCTCATAAAAAAGCAACGCGAGCTGTTTATAGATGCGAGAGCAGATTCTTAGCTTCTGTCTGTGGCATTTCTACAGCTTCCACTTGGGAGAATCGGGGCAGTTCGTGCCTTTAATGCGCTGTCTGTCATTTAAGCTGGTAAAGGACCGTGGTGACAAGGCACAATAGGACAGCACTTGCTGCGCTTTGGGGTCACGGTGGCCACGACACCGCTGTGGCATTGCTCCTGCGGAGGATCATGCTGTTACAGATGGGAATGGAGGAGAGAAGTGAAGGATCTGCCTGAACCCGCAGAGGAAATGTGCAGCAGGGGCTGGGGGCCCCACTGGCTGTGATGTTCCTGCCCCAGCAATCAGAGGCCGTGCTTCTGCTCCTGCACACACAGTGCTTTCCAGCCTCCAGCTCCTGTGCAGTGAGGAATGACACTGTAAATCAAAAGCAAAGAGGTTCTTGCGAGCCAGCAGGCAAAGAGCAGTGGAAAAGGATAGGGAGGACTACGGAAGAATGTGAGGGCTGATAACTCCAGCTTCTGCAGCAGCCACGCTGGGGATCTGCTCTGCCTCTCTGGGGCAATGAAAGCTTCATACTGGGGCAGGCTGGAATGATGTGCTTGGGCAGCAGCAGCACACAGCTCTGTATCTGCATAGCTGTCAGTCTCCATGCACCCGGCCTCCTGCAGAGAGCTCGGGATGCTGAGGAGTGGTTTCAGTCCCACGGACACTGACACAGAGCATCCATTGACCTCAAACACAGAACTGCACGGCCGGAGGAGACCCTGTAGATGGAGACACCCAGAGCCAAAGTTCAGGCTGCCGCCCTTTCACAGTTCAAACACTTCACTGGAAGCCCAGGAGATTCCAAGAAGTAAAAAAAATAAACAACCTCCCACTCCAGGGAGAGCCTGTGGCTGTATCTCCTCAGCCTGAGATAAGCAGAGGCTCATACCAAAGATGGGTATCCCTGTGTGCAACGGGAGGTGGGCAGAGCTTCCATCCCAGGGGATCTCAGCGTGCACAGGAGCAGAGATTGGGGGTGAGGATGATGGAAACAGAGCAGGCTCTTTGGAACGTGGCTGCACGCACGCACATGTACGCACGCACTGCCATCGCGTATGGGAAGGTTCTGCTGAGTTCGGGGTGAAATGGCGCAGGAGATGGAGTCAGGGATCCCTATGGGTTAAGAGCTGGTTGGCTGGTTGTGTCAGTGCTTCTGTGTCTGGTACGGGACAAAGCCAGGTATTCATACAGAATTGGGGAGCAATCCTGGAGAGCAGCCCTGCAGAGAAGGACTTGGGGGTCCTGGGGGATGAGAAGCAGCACATAACAGTGCAGAGGACCAACGATATCGTGGGCTGCATTAAAAAAGGGGTGGTCAGCAGGGAGAGGGAGGGGATTGTCCCCCTCTGCTCAGCTCCTGTGAGGCCCCATCTGCAGTACTGCATCCAGCCCAGGGATCCCAGCACAGGAAAGAGGAATGGGTCCAGAGGAGGAACACGAAAACGATCAGAGGGAGCACCTCTCCTATGAGGAAAGGTTGAGGGAATGGAGATTGTTCAGCGTGGAGAAGGGTCTGGGGAGATCTCATTGTGGCCTTCCAGTACTTGAAGGGAGCGTGCAAACAGGAGGGGGAACGGCGGTCCACATGGGTTGGTGGTGATAGGACAAGGGGGAATGGTTTTGAACAGAGACAGAGCACACTGAGGATGGATGTCGGGAGGAAGTTATCACTCCGAGGGCGGTGATGCACTGGAATGGGGTGCCCAGAGATGCTGTGGGTGCCCCATCCCTCAGTGCCAGGCTGGATGCGGCTCTGGGCAGCCTGCTCCGGCGGTTAACGCTTTTGTGGGTGGATAAGGAACGGCTTTGTACGGTTTAAGGACGGATAACACGGATGCCATCATTACAACGCTGTGGGCACAGCATCCTCCGCGCTCGGGCACCCACAGCCCTCACCCACCCGCGAGGGGCTGTGGGGTTTCCTCAGGAACTTCGAAGTCCCATCTTTTCGTCTAAAAAAAAAAAAGAAAGCGAGTTTTTATTTCACGTCGGCACACAGGAGCTCCGAGGGCACGCTCGGCTCTTTCCGCCAGCGCTCGGCTCTTTCCGCCAGCGCTCGGCTCTTTCCGCCCAGCTCTTCAGTTCTTTCCTCCCGGCTCTTCGGCTTTTTCCGCCCATCTCTTCGGCTCTTTCCGCCCTGCTCTTCGGCTCTTTCCGCCCTGCTCTTCGGCTCTTTCCGCCCATCTCTTCGGCTCTTTCCGCCCTGCTCTTCGGCTCTTTCCGCCTCGCTCTTCGGGTGTTTCCGGCAGCGGCTTCGGGTATTTCCGGCAGCGGCTTCGGGCGGACTCGGCGCTTGGCCCACCTCGTTCGTTCCCTCCCCGCCGCCCGCCCGGTAACGGTCGCTGCGAGTTTAAATGAGCGGGGGCCGGGCCGCGCCGCGCCGCCGCCGGGACGCGCACTGAAGGCGGGGCCGGGGCCGCCCCGCTCCGTGCTCGGCGAGGAGGAGCAGGAGGCGGAGGAGGCCGAGGGGAGCAGGATGACGGTGCTGCAGGAACCCGTCCAGGTACCGACCCCCGGGCGGACGGGCTCGGGCCGCCGCCGCCGCGCTCAGGCCCCGCGGCCCGGCCTAGCTCGCAGCCGGCGCCGCCCGCTCCGCGGGGCCCGAGGCCGAGAGAGGGCCCTCTCCGCTCGGGCCGCTCCCGGACGGAGCTCTCGGTGTCCCTTCCTCGGCTGCCGGGCCCTCCCGGGGGCCCTCGGCCGTCCGCTGCCCCGCACGGGCCGCCGCTGCTGCCCGGTGCCCGCTGCTGTCCCCTTCGCTCGGCGGACGGCCCAGGGCCGCTCCTTTCCCCCCTCATCTCCCCGGGGGAACCTGTTGAGCCCTCTCGCTCACCTCTTGGCTGCTGTCTCATTTCGAAACGTGCTCGGCTCCGCGTTGCTTTCCCCCCCCCCACCACCCCCCCCCCCCCCAGGAGTTGGCGTGGAGGTGTCAGGCTTCCCCCAGTCTGTATCTCTGGAGAGCTGGGAGGAAAGAAAAAATAATAACGTCATAGCGTTTTTCTGCCGTTTTTCGAGTCGTGCCTCGGTGGGCATCCTGCTCTCGTTCGTCTCATTGCAGAGATGTAAGTTGCGGAATGAGAGTTGGCTGTTTCTTTCTGTTTTTTCCCATCCGTGCCTTGCTCCAGTTCTGTAATTTTCTGTTAACGGTGTCATAATCTCATTCACGTTCTCTTTTTTTATTTTCAGCTGCTTCACGCGTTTGTTTTTCTCGTTACGTTTGGAACCCCTTTCCGTAAACATCTCGGTAGCGCAGGAGTGATTTTCTGTAATGAGCATAACGAGAAGTCTGGCTTTGTTCTTCCTCGAAGGAAAAGAGGATGAGGAGAAGAAGGAAGGTGGAAGACCACCACCCTGCTGGTCTGACCCTGCCTGTGCGAGATGGTGGCAGCAATAGCACTCCTGCAGACCAAGGCCTCGTGTTTGTGGTGCTGCTGTTGTGTTCCTCTGCTTGGAGAGTGAGGGTTTTGGCTGTGGGGCACCTCTCCTTCAGCAGTGCTGCAACCTTTGGGTTCGTGCTGTTGTTTTTTAGCAGCTGGTGGTTCTAGGAAAGCACGGGCTTATGTTAGACAAGGAAGCAAGGATGCCTTTCCTAGGGAAGGACAGGAAACAATATGTAACACTTCCATGGCTGTGCTAATCAGACCGAGCCAGTGGAAAGTAGTTGCTGTTCTGAGAGTTCCCTGGTAGCAATGTGTGGCCCTGCTTTTATTTTTCGTGAAGGTGAAGCTCTCTCTAATGCTGTTCTCAAGCTTTTATCAGCTTGGAAGTTTTGATAGGGCTTTGCTATATCGGATGAACCTATTTAGGTTCTTTAAATGCCAAAGAACTTTTTAGTCAGCAGTTTTGCTGCTGTTCCCTGCTCACAGCAACGCTGATAAGTTTAGGATTTGTTGCTTCTTGTGGCCTTGGCTGTACCGTTGGTTTTCGAGATAGACAAGTTGCCATTGCAACCATCCAGAGCAAGGCTGGCGTTTGGTTCTGCCTGGATCTGCTGTTGCTCTCTGTGCCGTGCTGTGAGCACTGTGCTGAGAAGCTTTCTGTACCAGCTCACGCTTCTTTTTGCACTCATATTGCGTGGCCAGTGGTCAGACTCCATTTTGCAACTCGAATGAGGTTTAACTGTGCTTTTGAGTTCCCCCTTTAGCTGCAGTCTGTGCATTTCTCTCTGGTTTTCTATTTATTTGCACCTTTTTTTATAGTGTGCTTGAACAAGTAGGTGCTACTTCTCATTTTTATAACTGCAGAGGTGTTCTGTCTGCTCCCAGTTTCTCAGGTGCCTACAAGGTTGATATTCCAGGGCAAACTCATCCTCATGATACACAAAGTCTGGTGGATAAATGCTAGAGATCTGTTTCTGTGTTGCCTTCGAATGGCAACATTTTAATTCTATAAAATTAATGTCCTGAAAGGCATCAAAAGGGCTGGGTTAGGTTTCTGTTGGCATATTGGTTCTCTTAAAGCACTGAACGATGCTTGAACTCCAAGACTGCTGCCATGGCTGGAAGTGTGTGATACCAGGAACTGTCTGATTACTGAACAGAGTCTCTGTAGCTAGCAAATATAGCCGTGTCTGTCACTGGAAACTCTCTCTTCCCTTCTCCTCACCTTGGCCAAATGTTAAAATGTGGTGGGATGTGATTGCTCGGCGTGCAGCTGTAACTGTCAGAAGTGTGGGCTGATCCTTGAAGAGCTTTGGGGGCTAGGACGTGGAGTGATGCTTGGGTGGTGCACAGGGTCTTCTGGGTTGAAGGCAGATGTGTCTGAACTGGCTTTTATTTTCTTTCTTTCGACTCTGGGGATGCTTTGCTGTAGAGCTGTAGCTTGCATGGTTCTGCATTTACAAATTCATGTGTATTCAGGAGGCTGAGTGACTAGAGAACCTGGAGACTTAGCTCTTCTGGAAGCATGATCCACTCTGAAGCACTTCAGGCTTCCCTGCTGTCCATTATTTGTCTGCAGCTCGGAGAACAGACACAGCCACAGTGCCTCAGCTGCTTCCCAGCCCCGAGGAGATGGCTTCTTCGGGTCCCAGTGGGCACAGTCCATGTGAAGTTTAATCACTGCTGCACAGAAGAAAGTAAGATGGGTTGTCCTGCCCCAAAGCCTTGCAGGACTGAGTGGTTTTTATTGGATAAATGCCCCCCTGGAGTTTTTTTTTTTCTGCAGACCACTCTTCTGGTATGATTTAAGCAATCATTGTGTGCCACTGCTGTGGTGTGAATGTGTTGATTCTCTGCTAGGAAAAATGAAACTACTGCTCTGCTAAGATAGCGATGCTCCGGTCCAAAGCTTGCTTCCTAAAGGATATGGTAGAAATACTCTTTTTTTTTTTTTGGTAGTTTGTCTAAACTAGAGCTTCATTTCACCTGCTGTTCCTGTAGGAAATCAGTGCTGCACAGGTGTGGCTGATCCCTGCCCCCATAGGCAGTGTGTGTGAGGATCCAGTCTTCAGAATTAGCCCATTGAAGGCACAATTCCAACTGCACCTTTTGAGTTGCAAAATGATCGTGATTACATAAGAGGGGTTCTGCCAGCTGGCTTTCTGCTTTCAGTGGGACTCTGCTCAGCAAGGCTTGTTCTCTGAGCCAGTGCGTAGCATCCCTTGTATAACGTGGCTGTGATTTAGCCAAGAATGACTTGGGTCCCCTCTCAGCCTTTGGCAAGGTTTTCTGGCAGTTTGCTCTTGTTTGAAAAAGCAGATGACATTTATTATTTTCTTTGCCACCACCACCCACACACCTTTGTTTTATGAGCGTGCAGAGATGGTGTGTTTAACTTCAGGACAGCATCACCTGTGGCTCGGTGAAGGAAGAGCTGCTCTGGAGAGCAGGAGAAAAAGGAGACCTTGAGCTGCCATAACCTGGGTTTAGTCTGGAAGGCTTTAATGCCCTCCTTCTGCTCAGTACTTCTTGGGGCACGTAGCAGTGTACAGCCTTGGAGCTTCTCAAGGTAAAAACAGTAATCCCTCGTGCAGGCAGTGTGGCTGAAGTAATCTGAAGCGTGGAACGGAGAGAAATAATGTCTTTGCATGATTACAATCAGAATGAAGTACTTTCACATTGGCTTACAGTACCTGTTGCTTTTGTGCACAGCTGGGACCTGCTGACCCAAGAGTAAATACCTCTGTAGAGGTGATGTATAAAATACCTATATAGTAATTGGGAACTCTGGGGTGCTCTGTTCATGGAGACTGTGTGGGCTTCCCTGAAGAACTCGCACATTTTTTTCACACCCTGAGTTTGTCAAGTTTGTGTTGGAAGGAGTAGCATATGGTGCATGTAACTGTTTGTGATGTTTGGGGGGGAAGAAGTGAAATCAGCACTTACTTTTCCTGCTGGAGACAGCATCCGTTATTTCTTTCTCTCTGGGAGTTTAATTTTAGTTTTGGATGTCTGTGGTGTTGGGATCTGGGTTCTGTTCGTGTTTGCAGCTGCGTATAAATACTGAAGGAGTATTAGACCACAGAGCCTTGAGTTCCTGAGTTCAGCTCTTGTATGGATCAGTAATAACAAAGCTACTGCACAACAGCAGTTAGCTGGCCTGTGGGAAACTGCTCTGCATCTGGAGCTGTGGTCCTGGTACCAGCCTGTCCCACTTCCAAGCACAAACCCTCAGAAGCACACATCCTGCAGCTGGTAACGATGGGAGGAGGACTGAGCAGGTGTTACGAGAGATCCTTTTTTCCTTCTCACTCCTTTCCTGAAGATATTTTAACCTGATCCAAAGGGAATTGTCTGGGTGCTGTAACTAAGTTGACATACCCCAGTGCTCTCCGTCCTCTTACTGGGCAGCTCTTGCTGTTAGCTCAGCTGATAGCAACACAGTGCAGGTCGTTATGGCAGCTATTCCAATGGCACATGTGGTTCATGCACCTGTGTCTGCGTTTGATTTGCATTTCCCTGGAGTAATGTCACCCTTGAAGACTGAGTGCTGTCCACTCCATGTGCTGTGGTGAAAAAGCTGTGGTGAAAAAGGAGTGTTAGCAGATAGTTATGTTTGACCCAGTGTGCGTACAGAAGCACAGTGCAGAAGATAAGCAGCCTTCGTGTGTCTGAATGGATCTGTTTGTCCACCTGACTGCATTGCACGCATTCCTGTGTGATACCTCAGCCCTCATCAGTGGCAGTAAAGCGGTGGCTGGTGAGCCAGGACTGAACCAAATGGCAGCAGCAAGCAGTGGGTTGCTCAAACCAACATCTGATCAAGGAGAGTGCTGAGTACTTAATATGCTTAACCAGCAGCAGGTTTGTATTGACAACCTCACAGCCTGATGTGCTTCCTAGTCCTGTTGGTTTTCAGTTTGTCATGCCTCAAGGTGAGATGGTTTTATGCACAGTGCATTAAAATGGGTTGGGCTCCCTTGATTATTATTTTTTTCGCCTTCTTTCTTAGGCTAAGGGCAGAATAATGCTGTGCTGGCCCGCTGGGGGCTGGGCTTCTTCTTTCTGACTGTATTATTTGGTGGTCTGCAGTAATCCATTCTCCCTTAGGCACAAGGCTAAAACTGTAATGAGTGGAGGTGTGCTCTGGTTGAGGCTTACAGATGGCTGTGTATGCCAACTAGTGAGAAAATGTTGTGCTTGTAGATAGGGCTGTGCTATCAGTGCTGAGATGGTTGTCTTATTTTTAATCTCCTTGCTGCTAATAGCTGGAGTAACTAAAGGCTGTGCATTACTCCTTGAAATTCCTTATGAGTCCAGTGGAACAAAGCTGAGCTGTTCCTCCTGACAGCAGGAGCTAAGGAGTTGTGCATTCTTAAATTTCTCTCTAAATGTAGGCTGTGTTTTCTTGTCTTGCAGGCTGCTATATGGCAAGCACTTAACCACTACGCGTACCGCGATGCGGTGTTCCTCGCAGAGAGGTTATATGCAGAAGGTACGTACTGCAATGTGAATGTGATCTTCCTAATTTAAGACTTTGAGCCTCTGGTCTCGTTTTGTCCTACTCCAGCCATCATAACCAGGCTTAACTTTTTTTAACTTTACCCTGAGCACAGAGGAAAATAGAGACAGTGATCATTAGGACTAGAAATACACAGCTCCTGTGGAGCTCCTAAGTGTAGTGCTGTCAGTTCTGGATGCTCTGTGCCCTGGGCAGGCAGCGGCAGCACAAATCCATGCTTTTCCTTGGTCCTTCAGAGACCAACTTCTTTCTTTTCTGTTTTCTTCCTTATCTTTTACTCTGTGACCTCAGAGTGCTCTCCGCTTCTTTCTCTTTGATACTGGTATTCAGTTTTCTTTATTTTGGAAGTTATTGTCCCTTAATCACTAACACAAACAAGAAAACAGGAAAAAAACACCAACATTAAGTTTAAAACGAAATAACAGACATCTGATTTTTTTTCAGGCTAAGCAAAACTTGAGCTTAGGTTGTAACCAGATCACATAACCTGTTCCATGCTCTGTTTTCTCATGTCTTGCATTCGATGTGCCCACAGTGTGCTTCTTGTCATTTGTTTTGAGAATTGGAAATGTTTTTCCACTTGTCAAGATTACCCGTGGAATATTGGCTCTTCCTTCTGGTGCTCAGATGAGAAGCATTGCATCGTGAACTTTCACATTGGAGTAAAGGTGTACAGGGAGCAAACAGCTTTTAGAGGTGGCACGTCTCCCCTGAACGCTGCACGTTCTGGGATGCAGGAAGATGCTAGATGGATTGCCAGGAAATGAGGAGAGTCCACTTTGTGTCAGTACACTGCTGTGTATTTTCTTGGCTGCTGCAAAGTCTCTGCAGAATGGTACTCTTGTAGGGTACTTCAGGCAGCGTTTCTCAATGACCAGCAGTGCAGAGAGAGAGCAGCTTGCTGTCCCTTGATTCAGGCAATTAACTGCTACTGAAACATCTCACTTCTGGTTACAGTAAGTAATTATGCTGCAGAGTAAAAGCTGCTGAGCTCGAGTTCACTGACTCCATAACGACAGTGGGGTTTTTACCCTGAGAAGAGGTTTAAGTTCTCCTGCTCTTACTGTGGTTGTGGGACCAGCTGTGGCTTGGTACTAGCTCAGGATGCTTGAAGTGTGTGAAGTTAGTGGATGAAGTGATTGATTTAACTTATAATTACCAAAAAGATCTCCTGGAGTTTTTAGCATAAGATGAATGAAATTTTCTTCTCCCTTTGGGCCTTCAGTTTCTCTTGTTGCTGTCCAGGTGATGACATACTCAAATCCTATGCTCCACTGAATGCTATTTGAAGTGTAAGTCGCCCAAAATGGTTTCTGCAGGATGCTCCTACTGATTTTTGTAAAGGGTTCCATGAAAGTTTTCAGTGCTGAATTCCATCTGCTTGTTAATGTGTTCCGGAAGGTGTAAAGGAAAATCTGTTTTAATTAATTGGAGATTTGAGAGAGTCGCCTTTGTAGGTGGCCTTTCTTTGATGTGAGATACTTTGTGGCTTAGTGCTGAAGAAAGAATAGGGCTCAACCCCTTAAAAGCTGGAAAAGGGAATGGGAGGTGAGGATGCACAGATACTTCACACAGTCACAGCTTACTGCTCAAGTGAACATTAGAGCATGGCAGTGCTTGCTGCCACCTCACGGATGTGTGTTCTCTGGTGTTTTAAGTTTCAGCTGACAATTATACAGTAAGGTTTCAAAGTTACTCTGGGGATTAGCTGCTCTGTCCTTTATGCTGCAAGTGCAAGTACAATCAGCAAGTCTGACCTCAGCCTTTTAAACCTGGATGCCAGCTCTTTGAATAGAGCATTCTCAGGGCAGTACGTAATACAACTCTGCAGTAGAAGTGTTGGAGCAGACATGATTCATTCTAAACAATTCTGGTTTCTGTCATAGAAAGTGCTATTGTGTCTCGATCACTCCAGCATCCTGTTCTGATAGAGATTTTGTCCTGAAGCTTGACTGGTTCTTTAGGATTAAAAAACATGTCACAACTCTTCTTTAGGAAGACGGTTTAGGGGGGAGTTTGTCCCTGCCATGAGGCAAATAAAGCATCTGAATGGTAACTTGTAAGCCACGATCACAATGAAATAATTACAGGCAGTGAAAAGGACAAGATTTAATGTTGAAAGCAGGTAACTGGTAACTGATCTATTTTAAAGATCTGTTTAAGTGATCTGAGAAGACAGAGTCAAGGGCTTCAGGAAAGTAGCAGAAGTCGTATTACAAATAGAGAAAGTTCAATCCTGTAATTTGGATTAAAACCATAATTAGGCTGCTTAAGCTGAGGTTGGCTTTCCTTACGGGAAGGTCTTCCTGACTGCTATGACTGTGCCAGTGTTTGTGTGCAGCTCAGCAGTCTGCAGAATGGTCCTGGTAGGTGTTTGGTGACACTCAGAGCCAAAACTTGCCGTGGCCAACAGGTTAAAGCACTTTTGCTCTACTAGAAGTGACTGCTCTGCTTGGCTTGCTGTTGTTTCTACAGCAGCTGGCTAATGCTCATTTAAATTGGGTAGCCAGAAGGATCGAAGTTCTCTTCTGACACTAGATGTTGAGTTGGTATGACTGTGCAAGAAAGCAGCACGTGGAGGCTGTTTATGTGCTGACAAATAAAGAAATGCACTTCAGAGGGTAATGAATTTCTCTAATGTTAGTACTTCCTTTCTCGTGTTTGGTTCCTGGCTGTGTTCTGCTCCCACCGGTTCCCTGTATGGAAGTGGTAAACGACCAACTGATGGTTTTCATTTTATTTCTCTTAGTACATTCAGAAGAAGCACTGTTTTTACTGGCAACGTGTTACTACCGCTCAGGAAAGGCATATAAAGCATACAGGCTCCTCAAGGGACACAGCTGTACTACTCCACAGTGTAAATACCTGCTTGCAAAATGTTGTGTTGACCTCAGCAAGTAAGTGAACCCTCTGTGTTCTGTTCCAGGGTTACAAATGCATTTCTTCGTTTTAATTTCTCCTTGATAGCTGTCAGAGTGCACGGGCTAGAGATTCATTGGCCTTTCAGCTCTAAAGATGATTTTAAGTTCAGTGTATTTTGCTTCCAGATGTGGATCCTAATGAGCATTAGCCCACATTCGAGACCTTCTAGAGGTTTCTGCAGTAACTTTGTGAAGGAGTTTTAAAGGGGAGGGGAGAGAGGATTGGTTACTGATATGGCTCAGCAGATCTGGGAAGTGTTTGTTTTGCTTTTGTGTTCCTCTGATGCTCTGGCTTATTTCATTAAGTGTTTCCTGTGTGGATTTAATGGACGGGCCACTTCCCTCAAACAGTGAGCTTGCTCCTGTTACCCAGTTAATGCTGGGGGTGGAGAGGGAGAGAAGATGGCAGACAAAATAAATCTCTTCTAAAAACAGGCAAATGAAACAGCTGGATAGCATTCCAGAGAATGCTATATTTGACCAAAAAAAAATAACCTTAATGAGGCATAAGCAGGGAAATACCTTGCTCTTGCTGTTACACTTCAGAAAGCAGTAGCATATAGACAAAAGAGCTCAAGCTACAGCTCCTAATGCCCAGAGAGTTTGTTACTGGGGTTTGTTTTTTTTTTATTTTTTGCTTCTGGGTAGACTTTCCAGGCTATTGCAGCTCAAATGTAGGAAACAGTATGTGGCTGAGGTGCAGAATGAAGAGAATAAAGCTCCAAAGGAGGGAGAAACCTTTGTTCAAGGGCCTTTTAATACTGCTGGGTTCTTTGCAAAAGGTGTTTGGGGTTTTTTTTCCCTACGAGGCAGCTTGTTTGGTGACAGGGTTTGGGTGTGAGTTTATGGGTTTTTTCTCTTATTTTTAATGGCCCTCTTCTCAGTTACTCCCCCCACCCCCCCAAAAAAGGTAAATTTCTTTAGTGGGTGGTGAAAGGTGTAGTTTGATGTAGCTGTGATTGTTTTGTGGTTGTCATGACTCTAACTGCAGCATGCAACCAAAACCCAGGTCTCTTGCAAAAGCTCTTTCTTCTTTGATGCTTTCTTTAGCAGGCAACTCTTCTGACTTGCTAAGAGTAGCAGGGAAGTCTTGACTTACTGCATTTCTTTTGATGCTGTTTTAGCGCTTTTGAAGCTATTGGGATACAGGCTTCTTTGTGCCTTCTGTTGAGGGGGAAATCGTGTTAATGCTGTGCTTGGGAAGGTCCCCATACAGTAAATCTGAAGCTGATTGTTCTCTCCCTTGCTTTTACTAAGCCCGGATGTGTATAACATCACTATCTGAGCTGATTTCAGTTAGGTAGGAGGGATTTCTTGAAGAGTCTTGAGGATGTTATGTTTAACTGACACTGCTATACTTATAGATATGTGCCTTATTGGCTTGGGGGAATGGTCTGAACTGATAAGAGCATCTACAAACAATTGTGATCTCACCTGAAGGCAAGGGGAGATGATACAAGAATCAGAGGCATTCAGGTGCTACGTGTGCCATATCCCAGTGCTGGATCTTAGGAACTGGAAGCCTGGAGCCTTACAACTTGCTTTTCACAGCTGAGAAAGCCAAGCGAGTGTTTGGGTTTTTTTTTAGGTAAAAAACCTTCAAAAATGAAGCACCTGGAAGACTGCTTCTTCCTTAGTGCTCTACTAAGAGCAGGCTCTTTTGGGGAAGTCATGTTGTACTAGCTACCTCTGTTTTTGAAGTGATGTGGGATTTTTCTTCTTCTCCCTAGTGGAAATGTCAGGCTTCCAAGTACTGCATCCTCCACATTGCTGGAGAAATCAATTATTTAATGTTAATTAGCAGGAACTAGTTTTGTATGTTGTTTGAAACTTGTGACCGCTGACAGTGGATTTCTGTTTTTGTTTGCAGCAGGGTGAAAACACTGGACTGCCAGTGCTGTGAGCCTTGTAACCCCTTTAAACCTCTTGTTTTTTAAAAAGGCTTGCAGAAGGAGAGCAGATCTTATCTGGTGGAGTGTTGAATAAACAGAAAAGCCATGATGACATTGTCACGGAGTTCGGTGACTCTGCGTGCTTTACGCTCTCCTTACTGGGACATGTCTACTGGTAATGCTGCTTTGTTCATTTTGCCTTCTGGAGCTGAGGCTTTGGGTGGTGGTAGTGCTGGGGTTTTGGTTTTGATTCCATCGAGTGTTGGGGAAAGAAATATTCGGCTGACATAGGGTATAGCTGTGTGGGTTGTGGGGTCAGGCTGTGTTGGAGGAATGATGGATGCAGGCAGTTAGGGAGACCATCTAGCTCAGGGGTAGACATGGTTTGTCTTTTACCCAGAGCTTCTGACTGCCCCAAAACAATCTCCTGTCTTGTATGTTCAACGTGTACTGAAGTGTTATGTTCTTACAGCTTAGGTTTTGGTCTGTGATATTCCTGAAGAGAAGCTCTCAAGGTCCAGTTTGCAGTATTACCACTTTGATTTCTCTGAACTGAACTGCAAAGTATCCAAAACTTGAAAAATGCTTAACTGTTAGCAAGAACAGCCCCTCTCTAAGAATGAAAGCTATCCAACTGTACTGGTAATGATTCTGAGGACTGTGATGAGCTTCCACCTGTGCATTAACTATGCCAAGCAACTCTAAGAACTCAGTATTGCTCTGTTTCCATGGCTTGGAAAAAATGAGAAATGTTGCTGGGACTCTTAATGTTGTTTTGTTTTTTTCAGTTCTTCTCCTGGAGAGCTATTGAACAAAAGTTCTGTTCTTAAGTTTCCTTATAAACTGTTGCATTCTTTTTGCAGCAAGACAGACCGGCTTGCCAAAGGATCAGAATGTTACCAAAAGAGCCTTAGTTTAAATCCTTTCCTCTGGTCCCCTTTTGAGTCGCTGTGTGAAATAGGTAGGTCTGCAGAGCTGTCTTCCTGATGAAGATGTTTTCTATGTTTCTGGCTAAGTCAGATTTTCCAATTTGCTGTCACCATACAACAGCATGCATTTTTTTACTCCCTGTCCAAAACGAGTTAGGAAAATGCCAGCAGAATTCTTCTGGCTTTTTTTCTGTGAGTAAGAATGGATTTAAAGTGCTTCTGTCTCACGTTCTTCTATCTTCACAACCTTTACACTTTGGATTTTGCAGTACCACAGCTTGGTACCCATAGTGAGGATACCCTGAGAAACCACACTTCTGAGAATAACTTCAGTTGAATAGGACAAAACTGATTGTCCAGGGTTTTGCAGTGGCAATACACTTCTGATTTTGTGTAAGGGGTTTGGAAATAACAAAATAAGAACACGCTTTTCCTAAAATACACTGTCCCCTCCATACTCCTTGTTTCATCCTGAATCTTCAGCTCTGTTCAAATCTCCTTCCAATCTTACAGGTGAAAAACCAGACCCCGACCAAACGTTTAAATTAACGTCTTTACAGAACTTCAGCAGCTGTCTGCCTAACACTTGCACAACGTTGGTGTCCAATCACAACATATCCCATAGGCAGCCTGAGACTGTCCTGATGGAAACACCGCAGGACACAATTGTGAGTTTTTGCTGTGATCGCTGTGTTCCAGCACTCCTTCCTGCTTGACTTTAAATTACTCGTGAGAAAATGCACTGCATGGGTAACTAAAAGCTGCTTTTTGTTTATTTATTTATTAGGAGTTGAACAGGATCAACCTGGAATCCTCCAATGCAAAATATTCCTCCTTGAACACAGATTCCTCTATGTCTTACATCGACTCGGCTGTAATTTCACCAGATGCTGTCCCTCTTGGGTCAGGAACTGCCATCTTGTCTAAACAGGCTCAAAATAAACCAAAAACCGGGCGAAGTTTACTGGGAGGACCTGCTGCTTTGAGCCCCCTGACTCCAAGGTGAGTCTCTCAGGGATTGTTTCTGCAGTTAACTGCTCTTCTGCTGGGCTTGGTTTGCATTGCACAGCACAAGACTTGCTGATAGAGCATTATGAACAATGCTGCAGAAGCAAAAGCAAAACAACTTCAGCGACTGCTCTTGTCATCTCTTCTGTTCTTTAAACAAGCAGCTGGTGTTTTATGATTAGAAGGAGAAAGAGCTCTTGATTCACTGTTTCTTATTGCATTCACACTGGGGGAAGTCTTTATTCCAGAGTAGATAGGTGTTCTTTTAAACTATCACAAAAAGCTGCTCTTGGATCTTTCCTTGAGAAGTATCTCTTTCTTCTAAGAGCTTGTAAATATAGGCATTTTCCTATTTGCTGCCTTAATTACAGAAAGCACTGTTAATACTTGGATGATCTGTATTTATTACTTGCTTTTGCAGGGAGGCAAAGTCTTGTGTTCTTAAACTTCAGAGATAAGAATACAGATGAGAATAGTTTAAGATACTGGGGGACTAACCTGAATCAATAAAGTGTTTCTGAAGTGGAAGCTGATGATCTGGGTCTGTGCTTTGGCCACAGAATTGGGCTGATTCTCATGGCCTACTATTTGGACTTAAACATTTGCTCTTCGTTTTGTTCTCAGCTTTGGAATTTTGCCACTAGAAACCCCAAGCCCTGGAGATGGATCCTATTTGCAAAACTACACAAACTCTTCTTCTGTAATTGATGTGCCAACCACAGGAGCACCTTCAAAGAAGGTACTTTGTGTTCCAGGGAGCAATTGCTGTTCTAAATGTGTACTTTAAAAGAGGAATCCATTATACAGACTCGAAAAGAGCCCACCAAAAGTCAAACACACTGTAAAGGAGTTCTTCACATTGGCTGCAGCTGGTTGGTTATCTCCCTGGCAAAAGTCTGTAGACTTTAGGAAGTGTCAGTTGAAATGAAACCTGCTGTAAAGTAGGCTGTTTTGAAGTAATGACAGTTTCACAGTTCCCAAAGCCTCAACAAAACCTTTTTTTTTTTTTTTTTTTTTTTTTTTTTTTTTTTTTTTTTTTGCTTTGAAAATCTTCTTCTCAGCTGAGCAAATAGGGCAGTAAGGGAGAAAATGCTGCATTTCAAGCAGTGTTTGTGTTGTGAATATTTTCAGCTCATCCCATCGCTTCCTTTGGTAGGAAAACAGATTTTGTTGTTATCCCAGAGTTGTGTAAAGACAGACAAGAGTCCTTTCTTCCTAGTAAAAGTAAGCCCTCCCTCCTGTCCCTGTGTCTGCAGGCTGTCTTGCTGGCATTGCTTGGCAGACCTGAGGGGCAACCTGGGGCAGATGCCATCGCTCCTGTCCTCCTGCAGCCCAGCAGGAATGTACAAACAATAACAACTGAACTGTGAAGGGTTTGAAGCTTAAGTGTAAGCTGGAGTCTGAGACCAGTCAGAACTTGAGGCTCTCACTTTAATTTCTTTCTTTAATGTGGGTATCTTCAGGGATAAGTTCAAATAATACTTGAAGCTTCAGGTCAGCTTGCAAGCAGTTCCTGAGTTTTGGTTTACAGCAGATCTAATGAAAGTGCTGCTGGTGGTCCATGGGGAGCTGACTGATAGGTGGTGTTTTGTTTGGCTAAGTCTTGTCTAGAAGAAACTAAAAATTATCTTTTTTATTCAGTAAGAAATTGCCATCGTTGCCATAGTGACAAATGAGGTGGAATGTTGACAGCAGTTAAGGAACCATTTTTTCCTTTCTAAAAACAAAAACTGAGGCTATTTCCACATATTCTTAGGTTCAGAAGTTGCTGTGCCTTTTTGCTGTAGCACTCCCCTGCATTTAATCTCACTTGTGCTGTGTGATAGATGCAAGGCTTCAGGATCTCAGGTCCTACTTGCTCCTTCATTACTTTCCTAGGTGTGGCACAAGAGCACCGTGGTGTGAATTTTGCTGATCTCTGCAAATGCTCTTTGCCCAGATGGATCTCTGCTAGCCCTAAAAACACTTAATAAATTTATTGAATAGCTTAGAATTCTGATGTGTGCTTTGTCCAACGTATATAATTACTTGGCCACTTTCACTTCCAATTGCCAAGTTTGAAAACACTCTAGTGTAGCTGTGGCTGGAGTGTGTGTGACTTAATGGAGGCAGTTTCCTAGGAAACAGCCACGTAAGTGAATGAAGCATTAGGATTGATCCAGAGGCTTCCTGTCTGAGTGGGCAAGCTGGCATGCTGGCTGCTCCAGCTGTCCTCTGATAACAAGGCATCAAGAAGGAAGGAAGGGACAGAACCTTTGCAAGTCAGTGCATCAGACAGTGAACTTCTGTGTGAACTTGCTCCTGAGAACTCGGGTTCAGCTCTAAGTCCCCATGTGGTGAATGTGCCAGGGAAGGCATCAGAGCACACTTCTTTGTTTGCAGAAGTCATCAGAAAATACAGCGTGATGTTTTGGTGTTAGGTCATGTTATGTGCTTCTTACCTGTGGCAAATTAAAGGGGAGAAAGGAGTGCATGTGGACACTAAGCACTGCTTAGCTGCTGTGCAGTACCTTGCTGTCGTACCCACTTGAGTGCAGGTCTCTTTTCTATCCTGAATTACACGGGTCCCTTCTTGAACCAAAACACTTTCTGTACCTGGCCCAAAGACTAATGCATTAATGGTTTATTCTGTGAACAGGTGTGCTAAACTGGCACTGCAAATTATTCCAGAGTCTTCAGGGGAGCAGCAGGCTTAGATGGTATTCTGTAAGCCACCATGATATGTTGATGGTGGATGACTTCTGGCTGTGAGTGTAAGGCAGGAGTTCTGTGACTGTTTTATTTATAACTTTCTTCCTGCTGACGAGGAACTTAACATGATGGTTTTTAGTTCCTTTTCGTTCTTGCACAAACACTTAATGTAGTTTCTTGCCACTAGATGGAGATTTCGTGTCTTTCAGATAGTGTGTATGAAGCTTTGGGAAGCTGTGTTACTGGCAGCATCTTCAGACAGAATGAGGAATACTTCAGGAGCTCCTTATGACTCGGGGGGGGGCAACCCTTTGTGGAAATGCTATTTCTCCTCCGTGCAGTGTTCAGTAGGCAGAAGAGAATTGAGACTTCTTAGTGACATAATAACAAACCTGTAGAAACTTCGTGTTGTGCAGGCGGTCACCAGGATAAGCCAGGCTGGAACAAAGTCGGTCTTCTCCCAGAGTGGAAATAGCAGAGAGGTCACTCCAATCCTCGTTGCACAAACACAGAGCTCTGGTCCACAGACAAGGTAAAAAAAAGAATCCCTCAACTTGCTGTTACCTTTCCCATTGCTTTTCTGGAGGGTTCAGGGTTGTTTTTTCCTTTTTCCAACCTATAAGGACAGCCCTGCAGAGAGTTCTGGTTTGGAGGAGGAAGTCTCTCTTCTGTTGGAGAGTGACTCCAGTGGGTAGAAAGGTTGTGTGGTGGGAGTTTTGTTTTCAATCTCTTTGGCAGTTAAAAAATGTCACCAATAGACGATAAGGTTGGCAAGAATTTATGCTCATGTTCTTAACACACAACAGGCAGATTTGTTTTCCACCCCTTTGAGGTAGAAGTACTTGCCTTCAGCGTGTGAGCGTTTTTCTTTAAAAGAACAGAGTCAGTTGGTTTTTATTGAAAAGGAATGGAAAAATAGCTTGAATGTGCTGTTTGTTTTCAGTACAACACCTCAGGTATTGAGCCCAACAATTGCTGCTCCACCAAACTCACTGCCTCGAAGAAGCTCTCGCCTTTTCACTAGTGATAGCTCCACAACAAAGGTAACAGAATCCATGGTTGGTTTTTTATCCAGACTTCAGGGGCTTTCCTTACCTATGCCACTGCCTAATGATTTCCCCATCTGTACATCAATTGTAGCAGTTTGGGAACAAGCTCTGTCACGAGCAGAACTTAAGAAATATCAGTCTGTATAAAACATGTCTCGATGCCATATGTTACTTTTCATTCTCAATAGTGCTCCACTAAGAGTGGGAAGAAGGGCATCATGAACAGAAACAAAGATGTGCACTGGGATGACGAGTGCAGTGGTGCTGCTAGCTGTCAGCCCATTTGACAAGAGGCTGCGTTGTGTGGATATATTTATTTAAAAGCTGCCTTGGTTGGATGCTTTTCTTCTCTAAAAGCAGGCTGTACTTTTTTTTTTTTTTGTCTGTTTTCTGCTCTTTAAACAGTGGAGCAGGACTTCAAAGCACTGTTAGTATATTGAAAGTTTGCTGTTTAAAAATAAACAAAGCGTTCAGTGGAGTTAGGAGGTTTCTGTGTAAGCAAGTTCAAAAGTAAAACAGCTGGGAACTGTTGTGCAAGCTGTGAAGAGGCATATTTAAGCCTTTTACTTAATGAACTTGGGAGTTTAGTCAGTTGAATTGATTTCTTTCATATAAGTAACTTCTGCTCTTTTTACTTGCAGGAAAATAGCAAAAAACTAAAAATGAAGTTTCCACCTAAGATTGCAAACAGGAAAACAAAAAGTAAAACAAACAAGGGAGGGATAACTCAGCCAAACATAAATGATAGCTTGGAAATTACCAAGCTGGACTCTTCCATCATTTCAGAAGGGAAAATATCCACTGTTACACCACAGATCCAGGCTTTTACGCTACAGAAGGCAGCAGCAGGTCTGTTTGAATGCTCTCAGACTTCCGTAAGGTCAGACTTTGTGTATCTATGGTTTTTAATCGTAGGATTGTAGAATGGTTGTGTTGAAGGGACCTAAAAAGCCCACTTAGCTCCAACCCTCGGCTGTGGGCTGCCTGCCCCAGCAGCTTGGGCAGCCCAGGCCCCATCTGGGGCCTTGGACATCTCCAGGGATGGAGCACCCACAGCTCTGGGCAGCAGAGGGCCTCATCTCCCTGGTAGAGAATTTCCCCCTCCCGTCTGACTTAAATTTCACCTCTTTTAGCTTAAAGCCGTTTCCCCTTGTCCTAGCACTGTCTGCTGTGTAAAAAGTTATTCTCCCTCCTGTTTATAAGCTCCCTTTAGTGGGTGGGGGGAATTCCTTTAGTTCTGTTAGTCATTTCAGGCAACCTGCAGCTAGCGCCTTTCTATAACTGTCAAGGCAGATTGAATTCTGCGTGCTCCAGGTAACTTACAAAGAACAGGTGAAGTGGTAGGATGCAAAAAAGTGTCTGTGAGGAAATCTGACTCTGGTCCTTATTGGTGTTTAAGATGTTTTCAAGTGAGAACCCTGGAAACTGATTCAAAGGAACTATGAGTAATTGAATCATCTTCCCTCAAAATTGGGTTAATGTTGTCTATTCTCCTTATTTGTTTAAGCTCTTTGTCCAGTTTGACAGCAAAATCCTGCACAAACTGCTGAATTCCTCTCTTTCGGCTCCTTAAAGTTTCCAGGCAGTAAGCAGATGTATCCCTGGATACCAGACACATGGAAACTGTTTGAGGCCTCAAAAAAAATAAAAATGTTGGAGTTGTTGTAAGTGCAGGAATCCACTTCTCCTGAGCTTCAACATTTCTCTGTTCCTGAGCGTTCCGTTGCTGGCTTAAGAAGCTGTCAATACCTGGCTTCCATTGCTGCTGAGAATGTTGTGTTGTGAATTAGGAGTGTATAAGCCTGTTTAAGGACTCTTGGAAGATACTAAATGCAAAACTGGGAGTAGAGCTGCAATGAAAAGCTTATGGGGATTAGCAGTTTCAAGTAAATAAACTTCAGCTGTCCCTTTTCCATTTGTACTTACTGTGTTCTTCTCCTAGAAGGTTTGATGAGCCTCCTTCGTGACATGGGGAAAGGTTATTTAGCCTTGTGTTCATACAACTGCAAAGAAGCAATCAATATTTTAAGCCATTTGCCATCTCACCACTACAACACTGGCTGGGTGCTGTGCCAAATTGGGAGAGCTTACTTTGAACTCGCAGAATACATGCAGGTAGGAGCTGCGTGTGGTTGGGTTTGAAGCTGGGTCAGTAGTTCTTCTTTTCCTGAAGAAGCTGAGTTATGCTTTAGGCTTATTTTAATGCTCAAGCTGGTTCTTCTTGCCTCCACATCCAGTCCTGGGGGTCTCCCCTTCCCTCTCCCCACGTTCACCCACAGCTGTGCTGATGCAGCTGTTGGAACTGCATTGCTGTGGATAAGACCACTGAAACAATTTGGGTTCCAAAACCAGGTGTTCTTTCCCCCCCTTCCCCCGTGCAGTTTCACAGTTTCCCCCCCTCCCCCTGTGCAGTTTCACTCTCCTTCTCTCTGTTGCCCTGGTAGTTGGTGTCTTCACTTCTTGCAGGAGTCACAGGCAGGCAGGAGGGCAGCTGGAGTTCTGCTTGGCCTAACTGTGTTGGAACGTGGTCATCTCCTTTGTTTGGAGGGGAGGATAAAAACACAGCAGGACTTGTAGCTCTGCATCGTGTGTGCATAGCAAAGAATTCTCACTCTGGACACCTGAGGCTGTGTGCTGTGCTTGGGTGGGTGGGATTGTTGTAAATTTCATTTCTGATTTCCTTTTTTAGGCTGAAAGGATATTTTCAGAAGTAAGGAGGATTGAAAACTACAGAGTAGAAGGCATGGAGATCTACTCAACTACACTGTGGCATCTGCAGAAAGATGTTGCTCTTTCTGTTCTTTCGAAGGATTTAACAGACATGGATAAAAACTCTCCAGAGGTACAGGATGCTGTGATGCTCTGTGAGATGAGTGACTGCACGTGGCACCACCGGTGACAGGGAGCAGAACTGGACTGCAGCTCGATTAGAATGTCATTCTCCCTGGTGGTGCAACCAGAGAGGGAGGTGGCAGGATTGCCTGTTGAACTGATGCAGCCTGGAATGGCTGCTTGGCATTAGAACATCAGCTTATATGGGGCAGGTTGAAACCTTTTATCTGTTAATGGTTATTTAAATTCGTGTTGGCATCGCTGTTCTGGGAAGATCATGGGTTGGTCAATCACTCCTATTAATGCCAGGATGTGAAGATAGGGAACACTCTTGTTTTCTTATACCAGCTTCTAAGTGCTGTAATTAATTCCCTGGCACATATATTTCCTGTACAACTTGTGCAACGTTGTTGGAAAATATTTTTATGCTGAAGTCCATTGAACTGCAGAGTGTATGGTGGTAACAGCATATACGTGATATGCAGACAGGCTGGCAATTTAACACATGCCACAGCACAAGCAGTGTGTGTGTGTGTGTGTGTGGAGGGCTTATAAATCTGCTCTTAATAGAGTAGAGAAAACTGTGGAGTTTATTGGGATTTTTTGATGGAGAGAAACCTGCTGAGGTCATCCTGTTGTCTTACACAGGAGGAAAGAAAACCTGAAGCAGCTGGTCAGTACTGTTAAAACTGTATTGTAATCTATCAGGAAGTGAGATACAATGGCAGAGCTGTTGAGCTCAAACTTAGTCATTGTGTACCTTGTAAAAGGAAACTGTCTGCTGACTTTGGAATGCTGTTTTCACTAGGCATGGTGTGCTGCAGGGAACTGCTTCAGCTTGCAGCGAGAGCATGACATTGCAATCAAGTTCTTCCAGAGGGCCATTCAAGTTGATCCAAACTATGCTTACGCCTACACCCTTTTGGGGCACGAATTTGTGTTAACAGAAGAGCTAGACAAAGCACTAGCTTGCTTTAGAAATGCAATCAGAGTCAACCCCAGACACTATAATGCATGGTAAGTCTTGCTTCGTCCCCCTTCTCTTGTGTGTGATATGGAACGCCTTTTGGAGAAACAAGTTGCATATGCTGCCATGAATTTTGTGCCAAGTTTTCTCTCATTGAGTCACTTCTTACCCTTGGTAAGAAATGGTCTGTGTGCCACTCCTACCAGTTTGTACTGGCTGTCAGTTTACTTAGGACCCACTCTTAACAGAACTGTTTTTCTTTTTTTGCAGGTATGGGTTGGGAATGATTTATTACAAACAGGAAAAATTCAGTTTAGCAGAAATGCATTTCCAGAAAGCACTTGATATCAATCCTCAGAGCTCAGTCTTACTGTGTCACATTGGAGTAGTAAGTAGATTGCACTCAGCTCTCTCCTTGTTGTGTTTTAATCTGCCTCTGTACTTCAGCTGCAGTCTTCCTGAACTTTAAGTGCAAAAACAAACAAAACAAAGTTCAGGTGACCTATGAGAGGATCTTATCGTGTGAATGAATAACCATGGGGTTGTGTCAGAAAGTAAATCCTCTTCTCTCCTTCCCCCAGTTGCTTTTAGCCAGTGTTGAAATGACTTGTCAACACAACCTGATAGCATGAGCTTGCCTGTAAGAAAGCTTGGTTTCCTTAAGACTTGGTAGAAACAGGTTGTAAGTAAATGTAGCAGCTTTTCTACCAGTAAAATGCATTTTATTCTTTTCCCCTCTTAAAAATTTTCTTCCTGTTCTGTTTTAGGTCCAACATGCACTGAAAAAATCTGAAAAGGCTTTGGATACTCTCAACAAAGCAATCAACATTGACCCCAAGAACCCACTATGCAAATTCCATAGAGCTTCTGTATTGTTTGCAAATGAAAAATACAAGGTAAGATTTGATGCGTGCAGACAACCTTAAATTATCTTTCAGCTGCTACAGCAGTGAATGAGGATGCACCCAAGGCTTGCAGCACGAGCAGGAAGAGCCTGGGACAGAGCAGCTAACAAAGCATTTGTTTTGATAAGTGACGCCTTCACTGAGGGGGAGATGCATTTAAGTTTTTTAATGGCCATAAAACCTGAAGACAACAGATGTGCTGGGTTTTTTTGGGGTCCTAACAGGTTGTAGCAATAAGAACCCACTGCTTCAAAGGCTGTATCATCGAGTAGCAAACAGGAGGCCTTACAGGTTGTGCTGATCCCTCTGCTGACTTGTTTCTGTTGGCCACAGTACAACTTTGGTAGTGTGTTCTCTGAAACCTTGCTTCAGGAGCGTGTGTGCACATGTTCTGGGTAAAGTTTTCCCTTCGCATGTTTTGAAAATTCATAACTTAACCAATAAATTTAAGGATTAGGGTTAAGGACTAAGCAAAGTGCTCACTTGTTTGTTTTTAAAAGTGAAAAGCAGACAATAAATGTGAGCAGGAAAGAAGACAACATTAGGAGATCAAAGCCCAGCATATGTGCTCTGCTCCTATAATAACTGGGCCATAATGTGCTATAGTCTTTGAATGAGGAACTGATGTGAAAGACACTTTTGGTGAGACCGTACTGTTGCTCTTGGTGGAGTGCTGTAGGTTGTAGGTGAGCTTCCAGGTTCCCATCAGCACTAACTCACAGTTCAGTGATGCTGTAACTGGTTGCAGATTGCCAGCTTGTGCTTAATTTATTTTTTCTTCCCTTTTCAGTCTGCTTTACAAGAACTTGAAGAGCTGAAACAGATTGTTCCCAAAGAGTCTCTTGTTTACTTCTTAATAGGAAAGGTAGGTGAAACTTCACTGTGTGTGGAAGTACTTTGTTTTGCTTCGTTGCAGAAATGTCTGCTTAATGAGGAAATTTGGTGCCTGATGCCAAGCTGTTTACATTTGGGGCAGTGCTCTATAAATTCACAGAGCCTTAAATAAAACCCACTGCATGCAGTCTCACAGCGTATCTGCTTTTCAGCCTCAAAGGACTGGAGCAACCTCAAACTATTTTGATAAGCACCCAAGGAAAAAACAGCCCAAGCTCCTGGCATTTTCTTTACCTCTGAGTAAAAGGAATTCCTTTTAGAAAGTGAGAAGTAGATCTTGACTCAGGTCTTTACTGGATGTGGTGCAGTGGTGAGAACAACTTCCCGAGCTGGTCTGTCCATCAGTCAGCTGTGGTGGTGATTTGGGCCTCGAGGTATTAAGGTGTTGCACTACTCTCAGATTTCTTAATGCTCAATAAATATCTGTGGAGTGTTTCCCCTCCTCCATCGATAGCCTCAGTGTCTGTTTCAGCTGATGGCCTTCCCCAGAGGGTTATGGAAGGTGATATCCTCCTGTCCCACTTTGGGAAGTGGGAGATCTTAATGAGGCTGTAGGAGTTGCAAAGCTTAAATTATATCTGAGTGCCACTTCCTTATGTTCTTGAATCTGTCAGCTGCTAATTTTGTTTGATCATTTAAATTTGGGCACTTATGTAGAAACACTCGTGCAGTTTTTCTGCACTCTTCTGCTGTTTCCCTTTGGACTCATGTAATAAATCTGATGGAATCTACTCCACTGCTTTTCACAAGATGTGAGTTAGCTGTGGCTTACTAAGCTTGTTGTCCAGCCTTTCAAGCAGCAACTTGTAAATGTTGCATTTCATGCTTTTCTTTTAGGTGTATAAAAAGCTGGGTCAGACTCATTTGGCCCTAATGAATTTCTCGTGGGCAATGGACTTAGATCCCAAAGGAGCCAACAACCAAATTAAAGAGGCCATCGATAAGCGTTACCTTCCAGATGATGAGGAACCAATAACTCAAGAAGAGCAAATCAGCGAATGTTATCCCTACGAATCAGGTTTGTGTTTTGCAACCCTTCCTCACTCAGTGAGATATTTCCCCTGAGGTGTCAGCTGGTGTCTGGAGGTGGGTAGAACCTCCAGCTCTGCAGAGCTCTGAGGGTTCTCTGTTCTTTGTGGAACTGAAATATCCATAGAGGCTTTGGGAGAGGCTGGGTGTTAGTCCAGAAGCTCTGGATGTATATCCTAGTAATTCTTAACAATCCCACGTGTGTTGTGCTTGTCCTGCAGTGCTTTTCCCCTTGCTGTTGTAGTTGGATTACCCTGCTGCCCTCACACTGACCGTGGGCTGAGAGTTTCTCACCAGGAGATGGAGACAGAGTACTTGAACTTCTCAGCGATAATCGCATCACAGACCAGTGGGGGGGGGAGGAAAGGCCCCACAGCTTAATCTGTCCAATAAACAGAAATGAAAGTCTCCCGGTGTCCATCTTTTAGCTAAAATACATTTTGATCATAAGCGGAGTGGTTGTGATGCACTGATGTGGTGGGTAACAAGAGTGGGCACCCATTGAAGAAAGCAGAATGACAGGGTTTTTTTTTTTTATCACTTGTTCCTAATTCCTTTCTAAATGCATTTATTTTGACTTGATTGAGCTGTCTGGGGTCAACTTCTTGCAAGGAAGAAGCCCTGTGGTTCTGAAGTGTTTGGGGGGAGGGGGATGAAAGCAGTACTCCATTTCGTGTTGCTGATGAAGTAGCAGCACACTGCTGCTGTGTGTTGGAGCTGGCTGTGGAAGAACTTGGTGAAGCAGCCCAGCACTGTTCTGACTGCTTTTGTTTTCTTTCCAAAGTTGGCACAGACGAATCCCAAGAGAGCAGCATGACGGATGCAGATGACACACAGCTCCATGCAGTGGAAAGCGATGAGTTTTAACCTCCCAAAGCCAGAATAGGGCTTGAGTGTGTGACTGGTACTGTTGTGTTCTCCCCTTCCTTCGCGTCCTGGGTCTTCACATCACTGAGCCAGCACTGTCATGATTCTCCACTGACACCACGAGTACACCACTCAGACTGTGCACAGAATTAATGGCAGTGCAGTATTTGGCTGCTGCTGAGTCTGACTAGTTGGCTCTTACGCATTTATGAAAGTGACTGAGGAGGAAATGCTATTTCTGGACTCCCCTTTGCTGGAAAAATATCGTGGAAGAGAGACTTGTGGTTTGCTGTACCGAAGCCAGTAGATGTGGGGACAGTACTAATGAAGCAGTGTCTTGTTCTTTCCCCCAGGAATGTGTCTTAGTTTGGTTCTTCCTTGGTAAGCAGAGTGCTGAACTTCATTTCCGAGCTCTTCGAGGACGGTGTTGACAGATGCAGGCTGTTGAAGACTTTTGCATATTGTAGTGTAACTTAAATGCCAGGGAATGTAAAATGACCTTAAAGCTGCAGCGTCTCCAGTGAACAAACAGAGCACACACGTGCTCAGGACTGGGACTGTCAGACCACGAGAGATAACCCCATGAGAGTGCAAACCTGCAGGGGTGGAAACGTAGCAAGAGAATCGCAGTGCAGAACCACAGCTTTCACAGAATGCTTTCATGTCCTAACCAGGAATTAATTTATTCACCTAGTTTCTAAAACGTGTTTCCTTTGTACGTGGAAGGAGCAAGTCAGCAGCGCAGCGCTTCATTGATCCCTTTTTTTTTTCCCCCCCCCCATATACCCCTTGACTTGTTCTTCCCAGTGTGAGAATAAATGCTAACAAAGGGCAAAACCAAGAGAGAAACGCAGGCAGGACGTGGAAGCACGGAGCCCTTTCCCTGCAGTGACCTCGTGCTGCTCTGCACGTCGTGGGGAGGACCACGGAAGCCTTAATGCAGTCACAACCTTACAGTCAAACACATCAGATTAATGCCTGAGATCGTATCCTTTTTAAAGCCCCTTTTGTAACGTGTGGTCCAAGCAGAGTGCAGAGCTGTGCAATTCTCTCTTTTGTTGTTTGTTTTTCTTTTTTTTTTTTTTTAAGCTGTTCTTTAAGGTTGGTGGAGTACTTTCTCACCGTAGGAACGTAGACCCCTCTCCTCCTCCCAGAGGCTGTTTCTGTGAGAAGAAAGCTGTGCCACACGGAGCCCAAACTGATCTTTCTCTGTAGTGTTTTGCAGCAACAATTGGTGCCCTTTATGCAGTGACGATAAAGAAAGTGTATGATAAAAAGCAGTTTTAAAGAGCAATTTATGCATAATAAATTGGGAATGATATAAATTTCATAGCAACACACTTGTTGTCGTCGGTGTTGATCTTTCTGTTGCTTTTTCTTTTCCCAGATGTTTCTTTGTGGGGGTTGTGTGGTTCAGAAGCTGTGCGTGGAGCTGCAGCCTTGCTTTGCACAGTGCCCTTCTCAGCTCCTCGCTGTCGTGAGTCACAGGGATGATTTTTATTGTGAGAAATAACCTGCAAGCGCAGCTCACGGTGCCTCTGTGTGCTCTTTGGAAGTCAGGGGATAAGCAGAGGAGGGTGACCTGAACCCCCCAGCAGCATTAAAGCCCTGAAACGTGCTGGGATGCAGCAGCAGAGCTCTGTGCTGTGCTGGGTGCTGACTGCAGCTCCTGCTGTGGTTCAGGTGGATCTGCACAGTTCTGTGCTGAGGCAGTGGGGCAGCGTGGGGTTCTCATTCCCCATCTCTGAGCCCGCAGTGAGGTGTGCACGAGCTCTGTGGCCGCTGCCACCCTCCGTGTCTGGAGGCAGCACCTGTGCCTGCACTGCTGTGATGCATGATGTCTTCCTCTTGTTCCCAACCCATTTTTTTCCAGGCAAAAAAATAACGAGCTCCATCCCTGGGCGCTCCTCAGCTGCAGCTGGAGAGTTTTCCTGTGTCTCTCAAGGAACACTTCCAGCTTCCAGGATGGCACGCTCCTTGTTCTGTCTCCTTCTCAGCCTTAAAGTGGCCTCCCCTCTGCCCTGCTGCTCGTTAGCTGGGGGCTGCAGGCTTAGAGGGCTGGGGAAGCTGTGAACAGTGACACAGCGGTCACAAACTCAGTGGGGATATCGGATCCTGCAGCTTTAACACTTGAATCTATCCCTACCTTCATGTGTACATCCTATGGTTGAAATGAGCTCTTTTAAGGGGTCCCATTTCAGCCCTCCTCCTAAATAGTTATGTGCAATTAGTGCTTGATTGGTGAGGGTTTGTTACTCTGTGTGTGCTGGGGCAGCAGAGTCTGAGCGTTTGTGTTCATGGGGTGGAATTGGGGGAACTGTCACTTTCTTACAGCGGAACTGTGGAGAAATGTGATGTGTATTCCTTGCGTTGAAACAATGTCATTTGTCTTTCTTTTTTTTGCTTTCTATTTGTGAAGTGGTGATGGGGAGGGGGGAAGAAGTCTTTTCCTGTTAATATATTTTTTTGATTCATTAAAGGAGGTGGAAACCCAAGGGCAGATGTTGGCAGCAGTGTTCTGCCCCTATGAAACCACTTTGTCCCAGGGTTGTGTCTGAGCTGTCCCAGCACCAATGTGTCTCTTTGTAAGGGCAGCTCCATGTGCTGTGTGCAGAGGAAGGGCCGCAGTTGTGCTGTCCTTGGACTAAAGCTGTTGGCACTCAGTCCATCCTATCAGCCCCATCCAGGTGTGTTCTGCCTTCAGCTGCGAAAGCTGCACTGAAATCGAGCCCTCTCATTTCTGTCTCTCTCAGCCCTCAGGATCAACAGTTCTGCTGCTCTCTGTGTGCCCTGCCCCGCTCCTGTGCTGGGGCTGCACGCTTCCCAGCAGTGCTGTGGAGCTCTCAGTGCCCAGCTGGGCTCCAGCTGACCCCAGGGAGAAGCTCTGTGTGCTGGAATCCCATTTCCACGCTGCACTGCTCCTTCCTGAGCTGTGCTGGGGCTCAGCAGCACCTCAGGGCTCCCAGCTCACGTGTTACTGCTTTGTGGGCACGTACAGCTTCGTGCTGGAGCAGTGGGTGCTGTTATTTCTTCCCTCCCCTCTGTTGGGGTTGGGGGCTTGATTTCAAATAACCTCATGGTGCAAATGGGGGAGTGCAGGAGGGCCCCATGTGTCAGAGTGCTTTAACAGCTTTGGGACAGGCTGGGAAGCCACATCCCCAGCTGACCTTTGTCATCTTAAGGTGTTTTATCAGCTGGCCATCTCCATTGTAAGAAATCCAGCAGTTCCCAACAGCAGCTGGGGGGCAGCAAGAGGAACTTGGGGTGTTTGAACCACAGCAGTGGGAGGAGGGGTTGTCTGCTCTGCTCTGATCCCACTCAGTTCCCTCTGAAATTCATTTGTTGTAGTGCTGTGGGTGTGATATCCCTTTGCATTAGCACCACACACACAGCTCCCGGTGTCACTGTGTCCGTCCATCCCGCAGCATCATCCCAGGGCTGGGGCAGGAGGTGCCTGGCACAGCTCTGCTGCTGCTCCCCATCCCCAGAGGTGCCCACAGCCACGGGTGGGCTCTGGGCAGCCTGAGCTGGTGGGTGGGACGGGGGGGTGGGCTTCGAGGCCCCTTCCACCATAACAGTGAACGTGGCTTCACGAAGTTTGGCTCTGCGTTCAGACAGACCGAACGTTCTGGGTTTTGTCCCCTGCTGAGTTTCTGGAGGTGCAGTGGGTGCTCCTGTTGCCCTTGCAGGGATGGCTGCGCTGCCCACAGCCCCCACCTTTAACTCCACGCAGGTGGAGGCTGCATGATAAAAGAAATGAAGCAACTGGAGCCCGTGGGAGCAGAGCGTGGTGCTGGACTGCTCAGGGCACACACACACAGTGCCTTCCATCCCACAGCTGATGTCACAGCCACTGCCCCACTCTGTCCCCAGCCCCACTGAGCCCCTCTGCTGTGTCCTGAGGGCGTGGGATGTGGGCTCGGTGTCACCTACAGGAGGTGGCTGTGGTGTCTCCTATGGGACGTGGCGTGGGGGGTGCTGGAGGGGATGTGGGCTGCGTGTCCACTGTTGTACGTGGGCTCGGCGTCACTCGTGAGACCTGGGCTGCGTGACACGGTATGAACTGTGGGATCCAGGCCTGGTGTCACCCGTGGGGTGTGGGCTCAGTGTCATCCGTGCGCTGTGGACCTGGTGTCACCTGCTGGGACGTGGGCTCCGTGTCACCCGCGTGGGGTGGGACCCGAGCGTAAGTGGGCCTGGTGCCACGTGCCGCACACGGGCTCAGTGTCACCGATGGGACGTGGATGCGGCACCACTCGCGTGCAGTTCGTGGGCCTGGAGCAGCGTGCCGCCGTCCGCGGGACGTGACCGCGCCGCTCCCCGTGGGCCCGGTGCCGCCGATCACGCAGGAATCCCGCGTCCCTCCGCCGCGGGGCCCGGGGCCGGCCGTACCACGGAGCACCGGCCTGCCGTCCCCGGCGGGACACGGGCACGCCGCCTCCCACGGCGCGGCCCCGCCGTCCCCTCCACGCCGTACCCCGCGCCCGCGGTCCCCGCTGCCCCGAGCCCCCCCGCGGACCCCCGCCCGGCTCCGGGCCGCCCCTCGGCGGGGGAAGGCCGGGACCCCCCCCCCCCCCCCAACTCGGGCCGAGGTCGGCTCTGCCCCGGAGCGCGGGGCGGGGGGGGGGGGGAGCGGGGCGGGGGGGGTCGGAGGGCTCCGGGCGGGGGCGCCGTCGGGGGTCCCGGCCCCCGCGGCGGGGGGCGAGCGGCGGCCCCGCATCAATCACCGTCCTGCCCCCGCCCCCTCGGCGCTGATTGACGCGGCGAGAACCAATGGGACGGGCGCATGCCCCGCGCTCAGCCAATGAGGGCGGGGGAGGGCGGAAGGTCCCCACTTCAAGGCTGGTTGAGCGGCGCAGGTAGGTGCGGGCGAGGCGCTGCCGGTGCGGGGCGGCGGGGCCGGGATGGGGGCGGCGGGGCCGGGATGGTGCGGGCCCCGAGGGCCGGGGGAGGGCTCACGGCCTCGGGCCGCCGCCGTCCCGCAACTTGGCTGCGGGGAGCGGGCCGCGGCGGGGAGGGGAAGAACGCGGGGGGGGGGGGGTGCGGGGGGGGGGGGCGGGACAGAAGGGGCTGTAGGGCCCGGGATGGGCTCTGTGCTGCGGGGGGACGGGGGGGGGAGGGGCAGCGTGCGGGGGTCCCCTCCCCATAGGGCCTTCATTGCAGCCCCCGGAGCGCGGCCCCGGCGCATCCCGCGCCCGTTGGTGGAGGGGTGGGGTGGGGTGGGATGGAAGGCGGTGGGCTCGGGGGTGTTGGGTCTGAGGGTCCCCCCCCCCCCGCCCGCACCCAGCGTCCCCGCGGTGCCCCCGGGCTCGGTGCGGCCCGGCGCGGGGTGGGCCTGGGCTGCGGGGTCGGTGCGGGTCCGCCGGGTCCTTAACGCTGAGCGCGGCCCCTTTTCCCCGCAGCTCCCGGATCTCCCATCCCCTCTCCTTAGTCGGTAACTCACGGAGCGGACGAAGCCCGGAGCGGCGCTGAGGATGGGCCCCGCCGGCATGGGCTGCCAGGTACGGCCGCACCTCCGCGTGGGGATGGGGGGGGATGGGGGTGGGGGCAGCGGCCGTTCCGGGCCGGTCCCCGCTGGGGTGCGGTGCCCCCGAAGCCCCGCACCGCTTCCTTCCGAATCGCTTTGATTTGGAAGCGGGGTGTGACGTGGGTCCGTGCGTGCTGCTCTGCCCCGACGGCCGTGTGCGGCTCACGGGGTCAGCACAGCACCCGTGGGTGCCCCGTCCGGGATGGGGCAGATCCACACCGCGTCCTTACACGATCCTCTCGGCTCCTCGGATCCTCTCGGTTCTCTGCTAGTGTGTGTTACTGATAGCCCGAGTTCTGTGCTGGGAGCGCTTGTGGGTTCAGCTTTTTCCCGTGGAAGCTGTGGCCTTACTGTGGGTTTTCTTGCGTGGATGGATCCGCTCACCGATCTGCGGCTCTGGGAATGGGAAGCCACGAGGGTTTCCCGATGCTCGCTTTGAGATGTCACCTGTTAGCTCACGAGCGTTCGTATGGGGTGAGAGATGTGTCCCAAGCAGTCACATAACGTGAATCTGAGTCAATCCTCCAGGGCAACGCTGGATGGAGAAATTCTTTTGCTACAGATAAAGCGAAAATCTTTACTCAGTCCTTTCTCTGGGACATCAGACAAACCTGGTGTCTGACCTCCGCTGGCTGACACAGCGCTGAAGGCCATGAATGTGTGTGTACGTATAGGAAATAACCACGAGCCGTCGCGTGGGCCTGGAGGAAGGAAGCCTCGAGTGCTCTGAGTTTTGGAGACTGAAGTCCTCAGAAGTTTGTGTTGCTGTGGTTCCTGGGAGCAGCTCTGGGATCAGCCCTCGCTCGCAGCGTGCTGCTGGGGTGAGCTGCGTGGAGTTTGATGCTGCTGTGGCCCTCAGGATGCTGTGTGCCCCTTGATTTGACGGGCGAAGGTCAGCGGCAGCTGGAAGTGGCGTGGGTCTGTGCAGCCAAGCATTGAGATTCCCACTGTGAGCTCTGGTGGGAGCCGGGGGGAAGGAGGACATCCTGGGGGGGGTCTGTGATGATGGCTGTGTCTGCTCGGTGTCTGGAGGCACTCGGATGGAGCTTTGTTGCTGTGAATGCGTGAGTGGCTTCTGTTTCTGTGCCAGCAGCGTTGTGGCTTTGCCTAGGAAGTGTTCAAACGCTTCTGCACCCTGTATTCCTGGGGTGTGCTCAAACTCCGGCACCCAGTGCTGCTGTTGCAGTCTGCAGGTCTTTTTTCACCGCAGGAGAAAGCAGCTCTGCTGTAAGCCTGTAGGTTCTCACACAGCTCTTTGCCTGCAGCTCCTCGGAGGGAAGGGAGGGTTCCTGGGAGCGGAGGAGCAGATCTGCTGTATCTGTTTGCTCCTTCACCTCTCTCAGCAGTGGGAGGAGAGCTGCTCTGCTGCCTTCCCCGTGCTGGGGGTCTCACTGCTGTGCTCCCCTCGCAGCCTTGCTGTGGGAAATACCCTCAATAAGAAGAGTGTGCAGGGGGCTGACTCCTTCCACTGGAGATGTCCGACATTCCCTGCGTGGCTGAGGGTTTGAAGGCAGGTTTATTGGGCTTGCAGAGCACTGGGACCCGGGGCTGAAAGACCTGGCTGTTATCTCTGGGCCAGAAGCCCTCAGGGTGCAGCAGAGTGAGGCCTGAGCGTGGCCAAAGGAGTCAGTAATCGAAGATAGAGGCTGCTGGCTGTGCTCTGCTCTGGCAAAACTGCTGCAACAGTTGGGGATTAAACTGAATCATGAGCAGCCAGCAGTGGCAGGGAATGCTTTTCCCCGAGCCTGGAAATCTAAACAGCGATAGAAATAGAAACGAATTCTGCTGTTAGCCAAACTGGGAAAGACTGCATGGAATAATAAAAAAAAAAAAAGGACTACAGCATGAATTGCAAATGGATGCTTAAAGCCAGTGTAAATCTCGCTTGTGGCAGAGGGAGAGCCTGGTGGAGCAGTGTTGGTGGCTGCAGGAAGGGTTGGGAGTCACGGATGAGCTGTGGGCTCCCAGGAGGACGTGTGAGTGCAGTGTTGGTGCAAGACAGTTCCATGGAGGCATTCTGTGAGCCTGAAACGTGGCTTGGGGGTTTCCTCGCTTGGGATAAAGGGACATACGTTAAGAACTTGCAAGTGGAAGGGATTGGGGCTGAGCTGCACAGCAGGCATGGAGCCGTTCCTCGTAACCAGCAGATGCTGTGCTTGCTGGGGATTGCTGGGGTTCAGTGTTCCCCTTTGCTGGTTGTTCTGGTTTATTTTTTCACGTGAAAACTCCCAGCTCTGTTTGTCCACAGTGGAGTGATGCTGAATATCACTCCTCAGTGGGAATGCAAATGTGAGTACTGAGATTTGCAAGCACTGTCCCCACAGCTCCTGGATTCGCAAGGTCACATTTCCCTGCCCTTTCTTCTTTATTTTTCCTTTCTCTCTCCCGCGACATATAACATCCGTCGCATCACTGAGAGATACAGAATGGAGTGACATAATTCAGTCTCTGGGGTACATTGTGATTTCCATAACTTGGAACCTGCTTTGGTGGGAGGGTTGGATTTGGTGATCTCCAGAGGTCCCTTCCAGCCCCTGATGGCCTTAATTTCTGCCACCACAGTGTTTCTTAAGGAAATATCCAAGACAAGGGATGGGACCTGAGGCTTGCTCTTGCCCCTTTTGTGCAGTTTTATGTTTTGAATGGATCTAAGCCAACATGATAACACTGTTAGCAACTTAAAGGAGCCGTAAGTGATAAGGGGTCACAACTTCAGGTGTGGATGCTTTGCCATCTGCAAGCCAATGAAACCTGGCTGCCTGGTCCCCAGCTGGACTAACAACTGAAATTCAGGGTTCTCTTCTGTGAGTGACGTTCATCTTTGGAAAGTACTTCACTGTGTTCCTTAAATGGGTAAAAATAGAGCTCCCCATGAGGGCTTTCAGAAGTACAGGCTTTCCTGTACAGCGTGCATGGGTCTGGAGCAGCAGTGTGGAGTATCTAGCAGCTTTTGGCAGGATGGAACCGAGGTCTCTGGCAGGGAGTTAGTGGTGAAGTTAGTTAGTTACCTTCACTAAGTAGTCCTGCCTTCCCAGGTCCCCCCATCCCCATGGAAACCACATAAATACATTTGCACAAACCACAGAAATGCAGTTGCAACAGTAACTGGTTCAAAATACCCTATTCCTGTGACAGTAGCAGTACCTGTACCTTCACAAATCCATTCTCCCCAGCACAAGAAGCAGTAGAAATGTGACCTGGAGAGGTGACCCTGCCCTGCGAAGGAGACTCCAATGCGAGAACAGCCAAGGCATGTCATCCCTGCAATTATGAGCATCTGCACCAAGTGACTCAACTGTTAATGTGGTTTTCAAACAAGTCATGCTACTTCTTACGTGGATCAGAGCAGCATGTTCACGTCCTGCTTGTTTCAGGCACGTTAAAGCAGCCGTTGACCTATGACAGAGGGAATGGAGGTTTGTAGCTCAGGAGCTGTTAGTGGGACAGGAAGGTCCCTGAGCTTTTCCAGCCTCGGTACTAATTACCTGCATGTGGCTCAGTTTAAGGGCTTTGCTCTTTCCCTGCCCCTTTCTGGCAAGCATTTGCAGAATAATCACCAGCTGGGAAGTTCTGTCTGTCACAGCTGAGCAGTGCCTTTGTTACCATGACTGGACACTTTCCCTAATGCTAAAGAGGGATATTAAGAAGGGCAGTGAACACAGCAAAGGTCTCTTATTGTCACAGCTTGTCTGGTTTAAAGCTAAAAATAGGTGTGTGTAGAGATGAGTCTTTTATCTTCTGAAGCCTCAGTGGCCACTGATGTTTGGGATTTCTGCTTTTGGGATACGTAGTGAAGCTGCAAACCAGGATGTGAAAGAAATGCAGGGAGCGTTATCAGCAGGGGGCTCGTGCTGCTGTGTCTCGTGGTGGCCACTGCTTTCATGACGTTTGCCAAGCTGGTCTCAAGTTTTTGCGTGCTCAGAAGTCTCCCTTTGTGTGCTCCAGCATCTTTGTTCGTGCGTGTGCTGTTGTGTGTAGGCAGTTGTGCCTGCCTTAGGAATTCAGAGCAGATGCTGAGGTCTAATAGAGGGAATGAACGTGTGAGTTGAGTGTGGGGAAAAAACAATCAGGTACAGGTTTATAACAGTTGCTGTGTGTAGAGCTCTGTGGCTGCTGTGTGCTCTTTAGAACAGAGGAGATCTTCAGAGAGGTTTACAGCACAGTGCTCTAGAACACTGGAACCATCACTGAGATCTTGTTTACGTGGGGCAGCTCAGAGGCAGCAGTGGCACTGTTTGAGGCCGTTCAGCTGGAGGAGCTGGGCTGGGGCCGTGTGCCAAAAGCCTGCAGGGACCGTGTGAGCTGGGCCACGAGCCGGGGTGCAGGTCTGAGCCCGCTGGGAGCAGCTGGGTGACACAGGGCGGTGCTATTTTTGAATGGAAAACGAAATCTGGAAGGGCTATAAAAAGAGACGTGGCGAGGGCCGCAGAAATTTTTTTGCTACGTCATCTCCAGATCGGGGTGGCTGATGAAAGCTGTCCGTTCTGCGAGGAGATCTACATCTGTTGCAGGCTGTCAGGGGTAGAGGTCTCTGCTCCTGGTTAGGCGTTCCTTGGTCAGCAGAAACCTGCAATGCAGCATCAGGAGAAGAGGAGAAACTTTATTGCGCGGGAATCTTTTGAACTTCTTCCACATCTGATTGCCAAAGCCTTTCCCTCCCTCTTCCAGCATCCGGATGGATGCACGTGCTGCTTACTCTTCTTTTCAGCTGAGCTGAATTCTAGGCAGGCTTCAAAAAGCAGAGGCGTCCGTGCCCTTGTAGCATCCTGACTTCCTAAGGAGCTGCCCAGGTGGGGTGAAGGCTGTGGGGTTCACTTTTTCCAACAAAGGTACTTCTTTGGGGTGTAAGAACAGAGCTGATCCTGTGCTGGGCTGCTGGTAATGTGCTGTCCTGATGCCCTTCTTGGCACTGTCTCCTCGTTCACCTGAAGACTGATTGCTCCAAGGTGCTGCGTGGAGCTGCTGGGACAGGAGAGCTGGGATGGGGGTGTCCGGTGAGGGACAGAGCAGGGCGTGCTGAGGCACAGAGAGCACAGCACGGCTCTGCTGCCCGGAGCTGGGCACTGTTCCTTGGGGGCCGTGCTTCGTGCAGTCAGGAGGCAGCGCCTGGCTGCTTGGCGCAGGAATCCGAGGCAAAAGGAGGGGAAAAAAAACCCCAACAAGTCGCCAGGACGTGCGGGTGTGGCCGTGCACAACGCGGCTCTGCCCAACTCTGCAGCAGAGCAGCGCAGCGCTGGCTCCCTGTGCTATAAGCCAGCCTACACTTCCCATCAGCCCCCGCGGCCCCGCTCTGCGCATGCGCGCGGGGCGGAGGGGCGCGGCGCCTCGAGCGCCCCCTGCCGGCGGGAGGAGCGCGGCGGGCGGACAATGGGCGCCACGCCCCGCCCCCTCCCGCACTGCAGCGCCCCCTCCCGCAGTGCAGCGCGCGGCTCTGCGGGGCCCCCTGGCTGCGGGAGCGCGGGCGGTGCGATGCGCACTGCGGCCGCAGGGGGCGCTGCGGCGCGCGTTGCCTCCTCCCCCCCCCCACACCCCCCCCCCCCCCCCCGCTCCCTCCTCCCTCCCTCCCTCCGTGCATTCTCCGGTTGAAGGGAGGGGGAGGGCAGAGAAAGCGCCCGGCCGCCATTTTCCGAAGCCGCACCGCCGCCGCCGCGCTCTCCCGGAGCGGGGGGGGAAAGGAAGGAAAGCACCGCAGCGCCCGCACCGCTCCGCGCCGGGCCCGCCCCGCAGCCAGCCCGGCGCGCCCCGAACCGGGGGTGGGGGGGCTCGTGTCGCGTGTCCCCCCCCCACCCCCCCCCCCCCCACGCCCCGCGGCACCGCCGGTTCCCGGTTCGGAGCGCGGCCGCCGCTCTGCGCCCGCACCGAGGGAGCGCGCCGAGCCCATCCCCCCTCCGCCGCCGCCGCCGGGGCGGACCCGAGCGGGCGGGTGGGCGGGGGGGGCGCCGGGGCTGGCGGTGCCCGTGGCGGCTGCGGCACCGCACTGCCCCCCCCCCCCTCGTTGCCGCCGCCGCCGCCGCCGCCGCTTTGCAAACTGCGCCCATTTTGCGCGGGGTCGGCCCGCGCCCGCCGCCCGTCACGTGGTAAGTGCCGCTCCGCGCCCGCGCCGCTGCCCCGCGCCTCCCCCGCCGCTGCCCCTTTGTTAGCGCCGCCGCGCCCCGCCGCCACCCGCGGCCCCCGCGCCGCCCCCGCCCCAACTTCTACCCCCCCCCCCCCCATCCCTTCTCCCCCTCCCCCCCCCCCCCCTCGCGGCTCCGCTCCCCGCACGGTGCCGGGCGCCGCCGTCGGGTAAAGTGCGCGGGGGTCACGGCGGGGGAGGGGGAGGGGGGGGCGGCGGCGGGAGGGTGGGGACGTGGGGGGTGGGGGGGAGGGGGGGGGGAGGTGTCCCGGTGGTGTCCTCATGTGGGTGTGGGGGGGGGGGTTGGGGGGGAGGGGGGGTTGCAGGGGGGCGGCGGGGGGGGGGGGGGGGGAAGGAGAAGTTTGTAAAAGTAAACAGATTTAAAAAAAAAGAAAAAAAAAAGGGGGGGGGTTGGGGGGGGGAGGAAGAGGAGAAATTGCATAACCGCGGAGCTTGCAACACGCGCCGTGCGGGCCGGGGGGGGCCGGGGGGGCTGCGCTGCTGACAGCGGAGCGCGGGGCCCCGCGCTGCCCCGCTCCGGCGGCCGCACAATGGCGAAGGGCTGCGGGGCTCTGCCGCGCCGCTCTGTTTACTTTCCGGCTGTTGCGGGGTTGGGTTGGGGTTGGGGTTGGGGGGGGTGGGGGGGGTTCTTTTCTCTTTTTATTCCCCTCGATCGCTGCTCCGGTAATTCCTTCCCCCGGCGGCGCGGGGCAGCTCTGCGCGGCTGTTTACTTCCATCACGGGATCAGCATCGCCCGCTGCGCGGTTCCGTCCCGCGGGGCCGCGATCCCCCTCCGAGCGGCTCCGTTCCCCCCCCGCACATCCCTCGGAGCAGCTCTGTTCCCCCCCTCCGACCCCGGGGCTGTGCCCCCTGCCCGCTGATCCCGTTGGCGTACAGGTGGAGCGGAGCGCGGGCTCCGGCTCGCACCGCCTGTTATGTAAAACGCACTTGAATGACAAAACTGTAGTTTTCCACGGAGCCGGGCAGGACGTGGGAGGAACTGCAGGGCTGCCGCTCCGAGCCGGACCGTGCGGTGCCGCGTTACATCACGTCAGCCCCCAGACAGCGGGAGGTGAGCGCCGGGCTGGGGCACTGCGTTCCCTTTAAACCGCATTTGTCCTTTTTATAGCCTTTGTTTTCACGGAGGAGCTCCCGCTTCGCTTCGGCATCTCCTCCTGATTTGATTTTGGTTTTTTTTTCCTCGATGCGGGGCCGTCATTCCGCCTGGAATCGGGAGGGCTGATGGAGGAGGTTCTCCGTGGGTTCTCCGTGCGCTTTTGGCGCGGAGGAGCGGGGCTGAGCGAGGCCGGGAACGGTTCATTGTGGAACTCAGCAACGGGGATGAGTTGCGTTGAGAAAGGGGCGGATGAGGCTGCTGGAGTGCCCCACGTTGGGGGGGTGGGGGGGGGGGGGGATGGAGGGAAGTGCTTCTCTTTGACCAAAGTCACTTCCTTCTGCCCTGTTTCTGACTGTTATTTTTGCGAGCGCAACTGCCATTATCTAATGGAGGCTCCGAACAAAGAATGTCTCCGGAGTTTGGGCACCCCACCCTCCTCCGTCCGAGGGCTCTTCCAGGCAGGGCAGGAACCCGCGTGCAGCGGGCAGAGATAAGGCTGGGGGCTGCCGAGGAGGAGGAGGAGGGCTCGAAGCTTCACGCAGCACAGCGATGCTGGTTTTTTGATCTTCTAAGCAGATCCTGAGCCCGCTGAGCTTTAGAGGGGAGCTCGGCGGGGTGGAAGCATCTCAGGTGGGTTGCACACGGGTGGGACTGGACGAGGTGGGACCTGTGCTCGGGCAGCAGGTGATCTGAGCGCTGCTGCGTGTTCTGAACGCGGCCACGGCCCCGCTCAAAACTTCCAGGAATACAATGTCTGTCTGGAACAAATCGCCGCGTGGTTTTCTTTCCCACCCTGCGAGTGGGAAGAAATGCTTTGCGGGGGATGGAGGCTCTCTGCTTCTTCTCGGCTGTGATCTGTGAGTCCTGCTGCTGCAGCGCTGCAGTAAACATCCTTCCATTGAACCCCATGCCCTCCTCAGCCCGGGTTCGGGTGTGGGTAAGTCCCCAACTTGGGAAACAAGTGCCTCATTTCCTTGGGAGCCCTCGTAGAGGATGAGGATGTTCCCAAGTGGAACTCTTGTTTGGAGATGGAGGGGAATGGTGAAATGAGCCGCGCTCGTGGGCTCCGTTCCTGGGGAGGGTTGAGAGAGCACTGTTTGGGTTTAGGGGTGGAAAGGTGCTGTTTGGCTGATGAAATAAACAGGGGGAGGATAACAGCTGCATCTGAAGGAAGCAGGGTCGCTGTCAGGCCGGGCAGGCCGCGGTGCTGTCTGGTGCTCAGACCTCTGCTGTGAACTTTTCCAAAGTAGAAAGCCAGATGGTTGTTTTTTTTTTTTCTTTAAAAAAACACCCCAACTACTTAGAAAACCCGAGTTCGATCGCAGTCTGTAGCATTCAGAGCTTGTGGTTGGTTTTTATTTTTATTTTTTTTTTTGTGAGTGGGACCTGAGTGCCTTCTCATGTGCAGCTCTATCCAACCTCACGGTCTCTGCTGTGAGATCTTTCTGGCTTCCTGTCGAGGGCTGCGGCGATGGGAGGGGCCCTGTCAGATGCTCGGGGCTGTAATTGTGCCCCATAAGAAGGAGCTCGTGCTGTGTGACAGCAGCATCTCCTCCTGGACTCGATACCATCTCAGTTTCACTGCTGCGTGGTGGTCCTTGCGGGCTGCTCTCTGCCCTGAGATCCGGGCAGCGATGAAAGCTGGGACCTGCAGAGGAGCTCCATCTGCAGTGAGGTGTATTTAGGGAGGCCAGGCCCGCCAGCCCGGGCTGATGGAGCATCCAGAGGTGCTCAGGGTGCTGGCCCTGCAGGGATAGAGCACGGCGATGCTTTTGAGCCCAGGTGGCCAAACAGCACCTGGAGAGTGGAAGCACGGAGAGGCAGCTCTGTTTTTTTTTTGTTGAACTTGCTCTCTGAGCCCCCGAGTTCAGGTTTTCATATTTCCTGGGCAGCTCGCCCAGATTACACGAAAGAAAAACAAAATCTCTCCGATACTGGCTGAGGGGGGAAGACCCAGGTTTCATCATTGCAGCTCGGTTTTTTTGTCTTTGGGAGTGCTGTCACGCTGCTGCTTTCTGCAGACGTCCCTTTATTTTCTTACACCGTGCTGCTGTTTGTTTGAGTGTGGCAGGCAACTTTGCTTGGAAGCGTAGCTCTAAAGCAGCAAATGTTTTATCTCCAGGTGCTTTATTTACCTGGTGAAGCCGTTCTTGCTTGCGATTATTTGACTTTCCAGGCTTCTGAGGTGACAGCCAAGCCTTGCTTTGTGGCTTTATTTTTTCTCCTTTTAGTGACATCAGACTGATAAAACCTTCTCCACTCATGGCATCGATTGGTTTTATTTCTATCCCATAAGAATTTGAATGTAATACCTGAAACCTCACGTCACCAAAAGACCCCACAGCTTCTGTAGGCCAGCAAGGGAAGGTGCATGTTTTGGATGCAGATGTTTCTGAAGCATGGGGTGTCAGCTTGGGTGGAGTCCCCGTGTTTCTCTGGATGTAGAGGTGTCTTTCAGTGTCAGAATGAGGCGTTAAGGGGTTTTGTTCCCTTTCTTTCTCCCCATTCCTGGCACAAGGTGTAGGAAAAGGGGCTATTGCTGCCTGGGTTTGGATGGAGGAGTGTGGGAGCACGGGGCTGTGAGCTCTCCATGGGAGCCATCCCAGCGCCGTTTGGCACATGATGAAACCAGCCTGGAATTTCACATACAGGTGTCGGGGGCTGAACCTCGATGGAGAATTGAGTTCTACAGAAATTCAGGGAATAGAGCTCCAGGAGGAGTTCTGCAGAGGGCAGGTGTGGCCATTGGTGTGGGGGCTGAGGGCCGTGGAGTGATGCCCATGGGCTCTGGACCCAACAGAGGTCCCCAGCGCTGCTGTCCCAGTGCTGGGAGCTCTCCCAGTCTCCCTGGGGCCTTCTGCCAGCACAGGTCCCTGGTCCTTCCTCCTGAAGCTCCTCTCACAGTTTCCCTTGCTCTCTGTGGGCCCTCATCCCGAGGTGCTGCACACCATCGTGTGCTCGGAAAGCCAGCTCTCCTATCAGGGCTGGCTTCTGAAATCGAGTTTCAGACACAGATGCTCTCTTAAGTCAGCGAGGGAGGAGTGTTCTGGGGCATCATGACCTGGTGTTGTGCCGGGCGTGAGGACTGGCCCTCCTCCTGCCTCTCCAAACACCCCAGCGTTGCTTGGCTCCCCTTGTGAAAGGCAAGGCAGTGGGAAATGCAGGTGGAGGTGATGTGGATCTGTGGGTGAGGACACCTGTCCCGAGGGCTCCGCTCCCTCGGTGTCCACGTGGGGTTCCTGAGAAGCGAGGGCAGCCAGGCGAGCTGCCGTTCCCCCGCTCCTGGCTGCTTGCTGCAGCCTTTCATCTTCCCTCTGTTAATTAATGCTAACCGCTTTGGCGGTGCTCTAGTTTTAAATAATAATAATAAAATAAAAAAATGGAGGACGTGCTGGTGGATTTTGGAGGTGCCGCGGTGAGCTCCGGCCGCCCCGTTCCTGGTGGACGTCTGCAGTGGGACTCGTGGCTTCTGCTGAGCATCCCAGCAGTGGTCCCTTGGGTGTGGGGTGGTGGGAAGGGGCCTGCAGGGTGGGCTCTCCAGTGCTGTCGGAGTCCCAGGGCAGACAGGAGGTTCAGAACAGTCGGGTTGTAGTTCTCAGAACGACCGTCAGAACGCTCTCAGAGTTCCCCAGAGCTGTGTCCGTGCTCGTGTGACCCTCTCTCTCTGTTCCTCCTCGTCCCCTCGGTCCTCCTGGAACGAAATACCTGGTGCTTTGATGGGGCTTTAATAACAAACACCTCGCTCTGCTTATAGGCTTCGGGGGAAAGCGTGGTCCCAAATGATGGTTAGCGTTTCTTGCGAGGGCTGTTCATAATTCAGAGCTTCTTTCCAGGGACTTAAATAAAACGAACATACACGCAGTACCTTTTGGAGGTCATCTTTAAGCTACCAGAACAAAGGCTTACTAAGGGAGCCTTTCCAGGCTTCGGAATTAGAAATGCCATCCTCAGAAGGACGAGGGGAGGGAGCCCTGCGCTGGCATGGTGGGAGGGTTTTCTTTTTAAAGCGGTTTGCTAACCCAGAGGAAGAGGCAGCGTGAAAGTTTTGCTTCCGTTTTCTGCTTCCCTTAACACAGCTGAAGTCGGTGACCTACAAACTCGCTCCGAAATAACTCCGCCAGCTCGAAGTGGGCCGTGTCGGTGAGCAGGGCCACACTGCACCGGGCTGTTCTGCTGCTGGGCAGTGTGGGTGTTTCCTGAGCTGCTCACCTTATCTTGCCATGTCACGGTGGCAAAGAGCACTGATGCAGGACCTCCCTTTGGAGGGGTGGAAGTGACGCTCCCTGCGTAGGGCACTGAAGTGGGGAAGTCCTTTTATCCCTCCTGTCCCAAGGGCGTCTTAGCTACAAGTGGGAAGTTCCCTGCAGGTTCCTGTTTGTTTTCTGCTCTGGAGAGTTATGGCCATTCTTTATCGAGGGACACAAATGGTGATGTAAAAAAAAAACACTACACTCAGTGCGGTGTGTATTAAACTTCGAGGTATGCGGTGTTCTTGTTCGGAGAGGATGAGGTGTGTTGATTACAAAGTAGGCAAGGTTCTGTTGGCAGGGGACTTTGGGGCCTGAACTCACGCCTGGCATCTCTGTGTTGCGGTGCCAATAGCTTCGAATCTTAGCTTATCAGTTCCTCTGAGCGTGTCCTTTCTCCCCTGTCTTCTTGGTCCCTGTCGCGTATCTGTGGTCTGTGCAGTTGGAGGAGGTCTGAGATGTGGCCCTGGTGAGTCTCAGTGGCATAACTGAAAGTGATTTAATCTCTGCTGGTCTTTAATGGGAGGTGGAGCCCAGCCCTGCGTGCTGGAGGGTTGGGCTTTCTCTGGGGTTGGTCAGGCCTGACTTGAGAGCAGCACTCGGTTCCTACTTGGAGGAGGACAGTGCCCGTCCACCCAGCTCTCAAAGGTCCGAGAGGAGCGGGATGGAAAGGGCAGAGAAGCAGAGACAAATAGGATTTAGATGTGGCTCCTTTGGCTGGCCTGCAGACTCTTGGGAGCAGCCCTGCTGCAGCTGAATGAGGCCCAAAGCAAACCCACTCGCTAAGTTTTGCTCATTCACCATCTTTAAACTTCAGACAGTCCTCACTTAGGCTATAAAAAGGTATGTTAATTTGGTCATTGGGCTGCCTTAACGAGCAGCTACAACAAGCTTATGCAAATTTATGTGAAATGAGAGGATTGGCATATCGGGCAAGGCATCAGTGCAATTCCTTATTGTTAAATTGACATTGAAATAGCTCGTGTAAGTGCTACTCAACTTCTGCAGCAAAAGGAGAATGAAGTGAGTGCTGTACTGATGGAACAGCCTGTCCTGTGGGCAAGCAGAAGCAAAAAGGCATTCAGAGGGCTGTCACTCCTCGGTGGTAAGGAGGATGGGTGAATGACCAAGAACTCGCTATCTGGAGGAAAAAAGAAAGCAGCGTGTATGTGAATGTCTTTGGTTGTTTTTCATAACGGATGTGATGGAGCTGAGTTAAGTCGGTGGCTTTCTGTTACAGTCAGTGCAGGATTGCTCTGCCGTGGCGTGCGTTAATCTTTATCCATCTTTTTGAAAGAGAAGTAGGAATTCCTGACACTGGAAGTCACCTGGCCTGCTCGGGAATGAACTTCTGGGAAAAGTAGGCTTCGTTCACACCGGGGAGCTGACCTCCTTGAAATCCAAGGCTTTCCTGTCGTGGGTCTGCCAGCCGACGTGGGGTTGTGGGGTTTCTTTAGCCGCTGGGAGTTGGAGCAGATGGAGATTTGTTCCCCTCAAGGCCTTTCTCTTAGTTACAATTCTCGTTTGTCACTCCTTCTACCTGAATTGGCAGTACTAGTAGCGAACGGTGTTTTACAGATGTAGCTCAAGGATTTTAAAGAGAAATGGGTGAGCTGGGGGCTGGGCAATGGTACCCGGGGCTGATCCGTTCCTGAAGGCCTGGAAGGACGTGGGCCTGCTCTGTGGATGCTCTGTGGGATCCTTGGGGCCAGCCCGCCTGCTGCCACCTCTTTCTCCACCTGGTGCAGAGCTGCTGGTGGTGGCACGGGGAGGATGCTCTGTGCGCAGTGCTTCCAACCGGGGCGTGGGGTCTGTGTTGCTGTCACCGTGCTTATTGCACTTTCTCCAAGATGCACGGCTTAACTTTTCTCTTTCTCCTTCCCTTCCTGCAGGCTGTCCTCGGGAGAGGCAGTGGGAGGCAGTGGAGCTGGCCTCGGCACCGGGAGAGGCTGGACTTCCCGTCTCTCTGTGCTGAATGGCTGCGATGGCGCCCGCTCTCACTGACGCAGCAGCTGAAGCTCACCACATCCGATTCAAGCTGGCTCCCCCGTCCTCCACCTTGTCACCTGGCAGTGCCGAGAGCAACGGCAACGCCAACAGCATCCTCCTGGCTGCCAACGGCACCAAAAGGAAAGCCATTGCCCCGGAGGATCCCAGTTTAGATTTCCGAAGCAACCCCACGAAGGAAGAGCTGGGCAAGCTGCAGCCGCTAGTGGCCTCTTATCTCTGCTCGGATGTAACATCTGTCTCTTCAAAAGAGCCTCTGAAGCTGCAAGGAGTCTTCAACAAGCAGACAGTCCTTAAATCTCACTCTCTCTTATCTCAGTCCTTCTTGAAAACGAGTGATCTGTTGGGGAGGCAACCGGTGTTGGAATTTACTTTGGAGAATCTAAAAACCATGAGTACTAATAGCCAGCCACCTCTCCCGCAAGCGCCTGTCAATGGCTTGGCCAAGAAATTGGCCAAAACTACCAATTCAGACCACGAAAACCCTAGTGCTCTGAACGGTGGGAAGTGTGCTCCTCCTGCTGCTGCCCTCCAGGGCGTTGACTATAACGCAGGAGGTTCCGAATTGGGGGACTTGAAGACCGGGTTGACCAATTGCACTCTTCCACACAGAAGCCTTGATGCAGAACGCACGACTCCTTTTAGCAATAATAGCACTGCAAACAAATCTTCCCTTAATTCCACCGAGCAGCAGCAGCAGCAGGTGCTCGAGGGGGGCAGCGGGGAGATGAGGTTGCCTGGGGTTGGCAGTCACTCGGACTTTGGGAAGTTGGAGGAGCAGAAACCTCCTCTGTCGGCCGCTCATCACAGCGCTCTCGACTCCGAGATGAGGACGAGGGCGTTGCTGCGACGGCAGGCAGACATTGAGAGCCGTGCTCGCAGGCTGCAGAAACGTTTGCAGGTGGTGCAGGCCAAGCAGGTGGAGAGACACATCCAGCAGCAGCTGGGGGGCTTCTTGGAGAAAACTCTGAGCAAGCTTCCCACTTTGGACCCTGTGAGGCATCGGAGCCAGCTGATGTTGACCAGAAAAGCGGAAGCGGCTTTGAGAAAAGCTGCGAGCGAGACAGTAACTTCAGAAGGCCTCAGCAGCTTCTTGAAGAGCGATTCGATATCGGAAGAACTGGAGAGATTCACGGCCAGTGGCATGGCCAACCTGAGATCCAGCGAACAGGCGTTTGACTCGGATGTCACTGACAGCAGCTCAGGAGGAGAATCTGACGTTGAAGAGGAGGAACTGACCAAAGCAGATCCAGAGCAGCCCCACATACCGCTGTGAGTAGCAGTCGTGCTTTGCTTACTTCTGGCAGGGTGAGAGCGAGGTGAAAGGTGGCAGGTGGAAAGCCTGGCCGTCACAGGGATACGCTGTGATCGGCTTAGATCGAAGCAGTAAAGGTTAAAACTGGAGTGCTGTGACTTGCGGCCTGCTTCCTAGCTCTGAAGACAGACGTTCTTCGTGTGCCCGCCGTTGTTGGTGTTTTTGCAGGGCAGCAGCTCAAGCAGCAGACCCAAAATGCTGTAACCAGTTTCGTCTGGTTGCTTGCCTGTGCGTTGGGCCTGTCCCCTGAATCGTTTGTCTTTTCACAATGAGAAGCTTTGTTGTAAACCAGTAAGGCCAGTCGGAGTCTTTGACGGCAGAGTTCTGTTTTATTTTGTGTTTGGCTGCTATTGGGGAGAGAAAAGTCTGAAAGGATTTGTTCCGAGTGCTGGTGGAAGCGTGGAGCGAGTGTGTTGTCTTCCTTCATCTCTGAGAGGTTGCTGGTGGGAATCTTCTTATTTGCGAGAGGCATTAGCTGATGACAGCAGCCTAATGTGCTGTTAACTGGATGCTGTTTGCATAAGTATTAGCTGTGAGTTTGTGTGTGGAGGAGGAAAATCATCGTCAAGGAGAGAGGCCTTGACAGGTCAGGGAACGTGAGAAATCCTTCTTCCAAAGAAGAGCGTTTTTCCCCTGGAGAGCTTATCACAGTGTGTGGAACTGAGCTCCAGAAAGGCCCTGTTCTGTGTCTGGGCTGTGTGAAATGGTGCTTGCAGGGCTGGACGATGTGCTCTGTGCTGGCTGAGCTCAGCACTCAGCTTCTGAAGCATGGCTATGGTTGAGTGAAAGCTCTCTGCAGTCCGAGCAGTCCTCTCTGCAGCGGGGACCTTACTGGCATCCCCACCCTATTGGGGTGTGCTCAGATCTCTGTGGACAAATAATTGGGGCCCGGTTGTCCAAAGTGATGCTTGAGCTTGGTCTGTGCCGTGAGCAGTTCTGCAGGAGGATGCAGGAACGTCAGCATCCCCCACAAACCCACTCGTGGAGGACTGCTCATAGACACGTTGCGTGTTACAGCTCTCAGATACTGAATTGTAGCTGAACTTGGTATTCTGGGATGTTAGCACAGCTGGTTGCTGTCTGCCCTCGTGCTGTTGGAGGTGAGTTTGGTAGTGTTACTCCTGTTTTGTGATGCCTGCAAACCATTGGGGTCAGTAGCACAACGAAGTTTATTACTATTGCAGTTACGAGAGGCGGCGTTTGATGAAGTTTTCTGTCCGAGGTAATATTAAATTCCACATATAATGGGTTTCATGGGTTCGTGTGTTGTCTGGCAAAGTGAAATCTCCTTGCCACTCATATTAATCCCAAGAGGAAGCGCCGCATTCAGAGACGCGATGCGTGAAATCCTTCGCTGACTTCTCTGCCCTTTGTGTTAGTCATGCCTGTACGTTCCCCGGCCCTCTTTAAAAACCAGAGATTTTAAAGCCAATAAAGAGTGCTCCTTCCGTTGTGTGGCCGTGTCAGGAGCTGCTGTGTGTGTGTGCTGGCATCTAGGGCAGGCCCACCAGAGCTCGGTTGAAGTTGACGCCTGTGGGTGTTTAGTGATCGGGCTCTGCAGCATCGATCCTGCTGGCACAAGTGCTTTGACGTTGGGTCTCGTGAGCTCTGGTGCTGTTGAGGCTCAGTGCACGTTTGTGCTCGTAACTGGAACTCCTGAAGTCAGCCCCAGGAGCTGGTGCATCCCGGCACAGCTGAACAGCCTTCTTCTCAAAGTAGTACGAGACAGGAAGGGGAAGAGCTGACTTTTTCCACTGGGAAGCTGCCTTGGGCAGCTCCTCGTATGTACAGAAGCATTGTTCCACGTTTGCACGAGCACAGACAGCCAAGCCTTGTTGCAGGGCTGCTCAAGTACGGCTGGATTTTGCAGCTTGCTGAATTTCCTTATTAGAGGGAAGATTTCTTGCTATGCCTATTCACAATTCCTATAGTGAGGCAGTATATCTTGGTGGTGCCTAAAAACTTCTGCCTCATCCCTTGGTTCTCTTCCTGGCTGTTCCTTTCTTCCCCCAAGAAACTCCTTGCTGGCTCGGAGCTCCCTAGGGAGAGCGATGCTGGGGCTGCTGCTCCTTGCCTGTGGGGTCCGAGTAAGAAGCATGCAAAAAGAAACAAAGACCTGTTTACATCGTGCTTTGATAAGAGCTGACCTTTGAGTTTTTCTGGCACGGTGGCATTCCAGAAACGGCATCTGGTCAAGGACAGGCTCGAAGCATTTGCCCTGCTGCAGCCTGCCTGGTCCTGCCCACGGAGCAGGGATTGCATCCTTCCAGCAGAGCTCGGTGGGTCCTTCTGGAGCTCTCCCAGCAGTGCATAAACAAAGCAGGGAGGGATTTGTTACACCGTTTTGGGAAGCCCTGGTTAATAACGCGCTCCTGGGTCTCACGCAGCTAATGCTTTGCAAAGAGGGCCCATGCAGCTCGGGTTGCATTCAGTCTGAGGTGGATCAGGGACCAACACGGCGTTTCCTTTGCTCCCAGGTTGATGCTGTGCAACTTGTTGCACGTGTGTCTGTAGCAGCTGCCTTCCTCAGCCTGGTTCCTTTGTCTCGCGTTTGGTTGCGGGTGAGTTTCATCAGAACTCTGCAGCTATTGACCTGTGCCGAGGGGTCATTAGCGACTTTACACTCCAACCTCAGGCTGAGAATCGTGGAAAATATCCCCGAGGAGGTGATGGAAACAGATGTTTGGTGCAGGCTCGGGCAGTGCCCCGGTGCGGCCGTGGTGGTTGCGGTGCCCGAGGTCAGGATGCCGGAGCGTGCTTCCTAATTATCCCGTGTCACAGTGGGAAATCCGAGCACCTTCTGCACTGCAGTGTTGCAATGAATCACTGCACAGCCCCGGAGCTGGTGTGCTGGCTCCTCCCTGTGCTGCCTGGGTGGATGGGGGTTGCTGGGCTCGGAGGATTAACGAAGGCTTTTTGCTGGTAGGTGCTTTGGTCAGCGCTGGTTTTGGGGTCCTGCACCCAACCGGGGCTGTTTGAGGGGAGCGTGGGGTCGGTGCATCGGTTGGCTGAGCAATGAGAGTTCCCCACTTCTGGTTTTTCTCCCTTCCTTTTGTTTTTCACGTGCCTGTGTGATAAGGTGGCCTCTATCTCGTGGCCTATAAATAACATCTCTGTGTCAGAGGCGTGGGGCATATCCCACGCTGCAGAGTGAGGAAGCTTTCCCTACGGATCAGCAACTTATTTTGCTCTCAGTTATGCAGAACGATCGTAAGTTCATCTCCTTATGACATCTTTTTCAGTTCCTTGCTTGCGCACACGTGGTGTTTTTCCTATCCTGGACTTCCAGCTGTGTTTGTAGGTCCCGACTGCAGCTCTGCTCCTGCCCCATCTGTGAGCATCTCTGTGTCAGACCTGAATTACTACTTGCAGTCGTTGGGTGATGCCCCTCAAACGACTTTCATCAGAGGAAGGAGAGAAAGAGAGCAGATCCTAAGCATGTGCTTGCTTTGCATGTGAAAGCAGAAGAGCAGAGCTCGCTTCATTGTTCAAAAACGCTTAATCAGGTATCCAGAGTAAGTAGGGCACTCTGCAGAGTCCCTGTTGCTTTTAAGAAAAAGAGGGCACGGGAGAACGCTGCTTGGAGAAGATGCTGAGAAATACGAGTGCAGAAATCATGGCCGTGCACACCTTGTAGAGGTGTGGGGGATGCTGAGCACGCTGCTTGACTTTATCCCTGCTTGATCCCTGCTGGAGTATGCGGGGGGGTGTGGGGGTAGGGGTTAGGATTCTCCTCAGTGCTCACGTTGCCATCTGCAGAGCTCGTTACGGTAGTGCTGGCTTCCATCCTGGAGGGAGTTTGATGCCTTGGGTTAAATATATCTTTCTGGGCTGAAGTTGTGCCACGGGGGGAGGTCAGAGGCAGAGGGTGCCGCGCTCAGCCGGGCTGTGGGGTGTTTGGGTCCTGCAGAGCTGCAGCTGCTCACCGCTGTGTTTTGTTGTGTGGAAGCTCCGGCAGCAAGAGTGAGTGCACGTGGTTCATCTCACGATGGAACTCTTCTTGCCTTGCTGGGTTTTGGCTTCTGCCACAGGTTGCATCTCTGTCTGTGCTCGTGTGCGGAAGGTAATGCAGGGAGCTGGAACTCATTTGGGGTCGGGCATCACCCGTACGTGATGCTTTGTCTTCGCAGCCCTGACCCAGTGAAGCAGCGAGGAGGAACGGGCTCTCCCATCAGGCGTGGGTGATGCTTCGGATAGGTCTGAATCAATATTTACTTGACTTGTCATTGGAAGAAGTCCACGGTGGCATCTGCAGGAGCAGAACAATGTTTGTGAACGCGAACCGGTGTTTCAGGACTGGCGTGGCAGCTCGTCTGCTTTCCCAGAGCCCCCTGTGAAGCTGCAGTTAGCATTGGAGCAAGGGGAAGAGGCCCTGTTTAGAGCTGATCCTGACTCTTGCTCTCTGAAGCACCCATCTGGGGGGTGGGGAGCAGGCTTGTGTTGCGTTACACCGCATCTGTGAGCGGCTGCGGTGCTGAGATGCATTTTCACCCTCTCTGATGCGGATCCAAGATGAAAAGTGTCTGTGCCTGACATAAAAAGTGGAGGAATGGCAGACGTGGGCTTCCTTAAAGAGATCGCAGAGGTGCGCTTCGCAGATGTGCTTTCTCTCCCTGCAAGACTTTGGCTTTCATTATGCAGCAGCGTTGGCTTCTTTCCCCCTCCTTTGTTCTCCCTTCCAGCAGCTCCGTTCCAGTTGTGCTCGCTCAGCAGCCGGGGGAAAGCGTTTCCCTTGCTCGTCTGGCACTGTCCCCCCCCTCCCTGAATTTTCCACGCAGTGTGTTTTGGGCACACCCTGGCTGAGTGTCTCCTTTCCAAGGCTTGGAGAGCTGGGCCTTCCTTGGAGACACCAGGTGGAACTTGCAGCACCGACCCGACTTCGCCTTGCTGTGTTTCTCAATGAGAGGACGGATGGACACGTGCCTTGGCCTGCTCGTGGTGTCACTGGCTGGTGATTCAGCCAGGAGGCAGAAACAAACTGCAGTTGCCACTGGGTCGGTTGGAGTTGCCCGTCTGGAGCCAGCTGGGTCCTGCCCTGCTGCTGGTTCCGCTCTCCAGCCCGAGCTGTGGTTCTGTACCTTTGCATCAGTAAGTCTTATGCACGGAACAAAGTGTTTTTCTCGAGTAACATCCAGCTCTTCTTTCCCCCCTGACCTTCTCTGCACTGAGGTTGCCTTTTGGAATGCCTGCTGCTGCAGTGAGCGAGCTATTTCCAGGAGTACCTGGCACAGGCACACCAAGCCGAGGCTTCACACGGCCCCCCCAGCACTGGGGGGCTGCCCTGCTCCAAGAGCATTTGTTCCAACCAGGGCAAATGCAGAGCTGTGCTGCTCAGAGCTTTCATCCGCTGCTTGCATTAGGAGCTGCATCGAGAGCGGCCCCACTGCCCCTACAACGCATGCAGCAGCATCTCGTGGGGCTGCGGTGCTTGGGGGGGGGGGATGGGGGATGGGGGATGGGGGGGTTAGTGCAGGTGAGCAGCTTGGCAGATGGCTGCGTGCTCGCTCCCCGGCCCTCATGTGCAACCATGATGCGGGAGCTGCAATACGAGATGTTCCCTGCGATAATGGTGGCGGAGCTGGGCCAGCACAGCTCGTGACGCCGCTGCTGGAGCGGATTAATCGCTGCTGTCTTATGAATGGCCGAGCCTGCTCCGTCCTCCAGCACTCGGTTCTGCAGCATGTTTTGTCTGCTTTCAACAGCTCGAGCTCGGTTCGTCTGTTACGTGCATGCATCCCTGCACCGCAAGGTGCACTTTGGGTTCTCTCCTTGCATAGAGCTGCAGCACCAAGCAGCACTGTCAGAGCTCTGAGTGTCACTGCCCTTCTGGAAGTGCCTCCCAGCACACCGAGCTTTCCTTGGGAGCTGTGACTTCATTGGGCTGCTTGCTCAGCCCAGTAACTTAGAGCAGCTCACCTGCACTGCAGCAGTGACTTTCTCTCGCTCAGAGCGTTTGGTCACCAAATTAAAGAGGGAAATAAGGAGGATCGAGGTGTTCCTGATGCAGCAGAGCTGTAGGCTTGCACGTGTGACTTTTTTTTTCAGTTTCCATAGTAACACATAATGATGTAGAAAATGTTGCAGGACTTTATTTGTACGAGGCAGGACTTTATTAATGGAGGACTGCAAACTCGGAGAGGGGGGGTGGGGGGGTTGAGGGCCAATTGTTCTGCTGTCATTCATTGTCCAACGTTGGTTGGGCAGAGCGTATCTCAGCGGTGCTTTTTCAGCCCGTGTGCAGCTGGAGCTGGCTCCCATCTCTTAGGATACCGGGTTAAATATGTGGAGCTGTTACCCCCGTTGTGTTCGTGGGGTTTTCTCTGTGCTTAGAGCTGGGATGGCTCCATTTGGATGTCTTCACAGCAGAGGAGCTCGTAGGGCTTTGCAGGCACTCAGCATTCAGTGAATTCCCTGGTGGCTCCTATTTAATGACCAAGATTGAGCTTTTGCTGCTTCAGGGCTGATGATGTTACACTGCGTTACCAAATCCAATCCACTCTGGAGTAGGAAAGCAAGGTCAGGTTGGGTTATTTTTTTCCCTTATTTGTTTTTTTTTTTGGGGGGGGGGGGGGGAGTTAATAGAAATCTCAAAAATGGATTCTTGGAGGAAAAGAGCTCACAGAGAAGGGAGCTTGTGCTTGTGTGTGTGCTTCATGGATTTGGGTTGGAGCTGTGCAGTCCCTGCCCAGCTGGGAGCGGAGGGCAGCAAAGGGCTCAGGTGACCTTGCAGGCAAATCTATAGGAGTAGGAGAATCTTGACCCAGCAAGAAATTCCTGCGGCCTGGATTGGCTTTAACATCACTGCACAAACGTCTGACTTCCGTGTGTCTTATCTGTGGCTCTCTGTTATCGAGTTAGTTATTTAATCTTTTGACTGAGTTAGGTATTAAGTCTTCTGAGGCCGTGCCTTGTCCGGGTGCCCTGTGACAGGGAAGCTGGCTGGCACGCTGTCCCCTTCTGTCCCTGCCTGCAGCTCGCTGGTTTAGTTCTGCCCATTCAGCCCCTTGCAGAGCAGCAGCCCCCCATGGCTGGGATGCTGCAGCCCCCCATGGCTGGGATGCTGCAGCCCCCCATGGCTGGGATGCTGCAGCCCCCCATGGCTGGGATGCTGCAGCCCCCCATGGCTGGGATGCTGCAGCCCCCCATGGCTGGGATGCTGCAGCCCCCCATGGCTGGGATGCTGCAGCCCCCCATGGCTGGGATGCTGCAGCCCCCCATGCTGGGATGCATGCAGCTCCCTCACGTGCCTCTAGAAGCTGCTTCTCACCGTGCTGTGCAAGTAAAGGCACCTTGCATTGCAGGAGGAGAACAAACATTACAACGTCAGTGCTTTGCATCCTAGTAGTGCTTGCTTTCTTTTTTTTTTCCCCCTTCCTTCTTCAGTTTGCATCTGGTTGGCCGAAGCCCCATGGCTCTGTGACCCACAGCAGTTGGCCCTGGGAGTGCAGGAGGTGGTGTGTATGTGCCAGGTGGGTGCTGCAGCTCTGCTGGCTGTGGGTGCCCCTCCTGCACCCCCTGTGCAGCCCCACTTGTGTGTGCTGCAGCCTCTCTATCCCCTCTGCTCTGAGCTTCTGCTGCTCTGCTGCTCCACATCCCGACCTGGGGATGGCTGCTGGGCTTCAGGTTTATGGTTTTTTGAAACAGGGTGAGCTGGAAGAATGAGAAGTGTGAACTGGCAGTTGCTGAGGGTGCAGGCTGAGCTTGCAATCCTGTTGGGGGCACGTGTGTGTCCCACTATGCCATGTTCTGCTGTAGTAGTGAGGCTTCAGTGCAAACCACAGATGAGCTCGGTGTGTTTGGTGGAGGCCGAGGCTTCCAGCATGCTTCCAGCTCTACTAAAGCTTGCATCTCGCCAGCCAGGAGGAGAAGATTCCTTCTGAGCAACTACTGCCATTTCTAGGCTGGGACAGCAGCAGAAATAAAAACCACAACGGCGAAGTCTGCCTATTTCTGTGTGAATCGGAGCCCTGCTCCATGTGACTGCTGCTATTCCAGTGCTGGCTATTTCAGAAAGCCAAAGACAATCGGCCTTCTGTGGGGCTGTGCTTTGGATGCAGAGGGTTCTTGCTCCGTGCGAGCAGTGTTCTGTGGCACTGCCTTTGCACCGAGTCCGACTGAAACAAGAAGAGGGTCCTCTGCTCCTGCTCTGCCCCTCTCCCACTGTGTGTCCCACAGGGAAGGTGCTGCTTGTGCTGACACAGCAAGAAATAACTTGGAAGAAACGACAGCATCGCTGGGCAGGCTCGCAAGGAATCAACCGCTTCTATTTCGGGGCAGATAAATCTGATGCAGATTAGTTTTAAATGTCATTACAACGCATGCACCTGAGCATTGTCTTCTGGCATAGCAAGGTGCGTTGCCAGGCATGGGTCAGAGCCTTTCCTTCCAAGTGAAATAACTCGACCTGAGGTGTAGGCAGCCACTTAGAGGAGATCCTTCCTGTGCTGATTCACGACGTGCCCGAGGGCAGCTTTCCTGTGCAGCCAATGGGTCACCCCCTCCCCACCCCTCTGGGAACGGGCAGCGAGCCCAAAGCACCTCAACTCCTTGGGACTGGAAGCTGTTTTCATTAAGTGATGCTTTGTGGAAAATCTTAACCTGAAAGCACTGATTGACACAGACTTGTGTATTAGATCTTAAAGCGCGCTGTGCAACTCGGCTTTCTTTACAGCTGATTTTTCAGTGGGCACGAGCAGCTCTCTGAGCTCTTAGGGAGCAAAGTGTCCAGCTGTGTCCAGCTGTGGTGGTGACCAGCTCCTTTGCTGGGATTGCTGCCCCTTCTGTCCTCCTGCACGAGCACCCACACCTCCGGGTTATAAAGCTGTTCTGCGTATCCTTGCAGCTCATTCTCCCTGTTCTGGCTGTTGGAGCGGTGTTTATTTTCAAAGCAGTGTCCTCTGCAGAAGCTGAGAGCTTTCATAACCCATCTGAGCTGTGGTGCAGCGCTGCCTCGTCCCTCGGTGCTGTGTCCAGGTGTGCGTTGGTTATATTAAACACCTGAAACCGAGCGCGGCCGGGTACAGGTAAGCCCCGATGGGATTAGCTGCTCTGCAGATGGAACTCAAACAAGTGAACACGAGTGCTGGGACAAAGGCACTGTGTGATATATCATAAGGGGAAGCGACTTGCTCGAGAGCCTTTCGGTGGCTGTATGGAAAAAGTGCTCAGAATTCCCAATTGTTGTCAGCAGAACGCTGTGTGTGTGAGCTCTCCCCGAGGGCAGGAGCTGTGGGTTTGCTGCTCGAGTTACACGTGCTCTGCTCCCTCCTCCTGTCCTTTGCACAGCACAGCAGCGATCTGAACGCTTCTGCTCTCAGCGTGTGGCTCCCAAACGGGGTGGGGGGCACACAGTGCATCCTTCAGGATGGATTCCCAGCAGCTCGTGGCTGTGATGCTTGCACAAAGCCACGGCTGCAAGACGTCAGCGGGTGACGAATCGGGCTCCTGCTAATGAGAGCCTCGCTGCTGCTCTGTTACTGGGGGAATCTGCCGTTGGAATCCTCTTTATTGTTCTGCTCCGATGTTGTGGCATTCCTCAGACCCTCTTTCATCTCTGTCTGCCTGCTCGAGGCCAGCTGCACCGGAGCTGTGTGAAGGGTTTGCTGTGTAGGGCTGAACTGCTTCCCCCTCCCTTTGGAGGATGTTTTCTGCTCTGAGAAGCTCCCTCGGAGGCGTTGGAGTTCCTCAACGAGTCGAACTGGCATCGTGCAGTGAGCGTGCTGCTGTTTGGAGCCGGGGGATTTCGGTCCGACAGGAAATACGGGGATGTGTCTGTGCCTGTCCCGCTGCCCTTGAGAACTGCTGACCTGGTACAAACGGAGCATTCATTGAAGTATTGGAGCTCCCGCGTGTCTCGCTTCATTTCTGAGAGTTACTTGTCTAAAAACATCTCGTTATCTATGTAGCTGGAGCTTGCCTAGACAAAGGCTGAGAATCTGTGGTCTCGTCCTTAGTGGGGCGAACGGGCAGCACCTCATCCCTCACACAGAGCAGCAGTGCCCCATCCCTCAGGGATGGGATCAGTTTTGGAGCCCTGGCATTGAGCACGAGAGATGGCGTGGTGATTTCACAGGGAGGGTTTCCCTCTGTGCCGAGATCCGTCTTGCTGAGGTGGGATGTGGTGGTCACAGCCGTTGTGTGCTGAGCATGCACGATGGCTCTGGGTCCAGCCACGCTCATGGGAAGATGCCCCATCCATCCCAAAGCTGGGAATCCTCTGGGTGTGAGGGAGGGAGAGCACAGAGCAGTTTAGCTGTTCCTCCCTTCGGACCCTTGGAGGCGATGCAACCATCAGCTTGCAGTGGATTGCTCTTTGTTTCTGATACAATGACTTTTGTGTTGGCCACTGTTGTGAAACGCTTGGCTTCAGAGCTCGTGAATGCGTCTGAAAACTTAACCATGTGTTTCAGGCTTTCTTCTGCCACTCTGAATAACGTGGAGTGCTGTCCTAAAGCAGTGTGGGGCTCAGGACCAGCCCAGTACTGCCCTGTGATGGCCACTTTCTCTCTTTAGGTTTTCTCTTTTTCTCTTTTTAGGGTTTCTCGAGCATCAGGATCCCGTTGGTGGTGTTGCAGGCTCTTTCTGTTTGCTGCCTCTGCTCATAATTGCTCGAGTGAATGTTGTCCCTGCTCGAGTTGTTCTCTCTTGTCCTGGCTTTGAGACACGTGGCTGCGACGTATTGCTTGTGCTGGTGAAAAAAAGGAAGGAGCATTCGGCCTTCACTTCTGTCAGAAAGTGGAACTCTTGGGGAGAAGTGTCTGTAATGCTCCGCTGCCCCTCCATCTCCCTCTAAAGAACCTCTGATGGTTTTTGAGCTGGTGGTTTTTGAGGGCTGGGGTCGTGGTGGGAGCTCTGCCTCTCGTACTGCATCTCCACACTGCCAATCCAGGCAGCTGCTAAAAATACCCCATCTTCTAGAAGAATCTATTCTTGCAAATTGGAGCCTGATATTAAATAACATTCTGTTGGTGGCCGGGGATCCAAATTAAGGAAGCAGGCCAGTAACGAAGGCTGAAACTTGGGGTGTGAGTGCAGGTCTCGAGGCAGCTCCTCTCGCAGCTCTTTGTGCAGGTGCTGGGAGCTGGGGGTGCACGTGTAGTGCTCTGAGTAACACATCCCCCTGCTCCCACTCCACGGGCTTTGCTCAGGAGGGGAGAGCTGCCTTTCTCTCTGCAGATGCATCAGGGATTGAGAGCAGCGGGCAGGTGCTGGCCAAGGAAAGCACGTTTCTGGTGGAGCAGCCAGCAGTGTATGCCCTTCCACCCCCCCAGGGTGGGGGTACAGATGCAGTGTGCCCATGGAAGCTCTGAGGAGTAGGGGTGACATGGCAGGATGGTGACTTCTATTTTATTCTGTCCTTTAAGGCATTGTGGATCAGGGAGGAGGATCTTCTGGCCTGTAACCATTCTGTTCTTAGAATGTTTGCAGCGATTCTTGTTCCTGGGGTTTCTCCTTCCACCCTGGGCTCTTTGTCTGCTGATCTGAACGAAGGTGGAGCAGAAAAGCATCCCCTTCCTTCTGAGGACCACGAGTGGGGCTGGGAACTCGTTGCTTTGGTTCCTCCCTGGCTGCCCAGGCATGGCAGGAAGCATCTTGCTGAGTGCCGTGGTGAATCCTTGTGTCAGAGAGATGAAATCAATGCTGCATTCTTTTTTTCTCACAAAGCAGCAAAATCGTTCTTCTGTTCTTGCGCCGGATTGCGTTAATCATTAACAGCTTAACGAGTTGAAGTGCCATACCACGTAGGTGTGTCAGCGGAGCAGCAGATAGCTGAGACATGGAGGGATGGTTCAGGGTCAGGAATGGGGTGCAGGAAGTGGAGTCACAGAGAAATGCCATCACCAGGAGGAGATCTGAAGGCCCTCCTAATGACATTAAGGTCTAACTTCACTGAAGCAGGTGGCAGGTTGGAGTGTGAGGTGTTGGCATGCACGGTGCAGCAGCACAAATACCTCTTCAGTTCTGTGCATCACAAGTTTGGCCTTGTTCTTCCTCCATCAGTTTATTGCATGAAGAGGGGAGTGATGGTGGGCGCAGCAGATTTCTGTGGCTCTTTCTGTGCTTTAGAAGAGCATGCAAACACTAAGTAGGAAGCTCTGCTGCTCGGGGTAGGTTTCATTCATTACTTTCTAGGGCTGGATTGCCGTCTTCAGATGCTGCTCTAGAACTCTTTCTGCAGCCAGCAGTGAGCGAAGTACTGAAATGTGACGTTCCTGCTTCGCTGGGGGAGCTGGGTCATCTCCCAGGAGGTTTCGGGTGTTACCTACCAGGTTACCTTGCACTTCTCCACAATTCATGGTGGTCTCTCTTCCCCACTGCTGCAGGCACTGCTGTTGCAGCAGGTTCTGCAGGGTGCAGCTTCTCGTAGGGCTGCTGCTGGTCCGAAGATGGAATCAATTAATCCCTTTTATTGTCTCTCTGTCTGACTTGTCCTTTCCATTCCTGCAGCGCTGCGTTGGATCTCGTAGCTCCGAGTGTGGGAGCTCGTCGCCTTGCTTTTGCAGAGCACTCAGCCCGTCCAGCTGCTGCACTGCTGGCACTCCATCCGAGCTCGGTGCCTCGCTGCAGCAAAAGCACAGGGCGGTTTTGTGTGCAGCTTCTAGAGATGAAGCTTGTCAGTAAGCAGGAGACAGCCTGTAAGCTTTGCTTCGAGTGGAATTAACGGGTTGAAAAGTCGTATTGAACCAAAGTACCAGTTTGTGTAGGAGCTCCTTCCTGGCACGGAATAGAGCGCTCGCAGCTCTTCTGTGAGTTCTGGTTGTTTCTCAGGGGATGTAAATCATGAGTTCTTTGTCTTCTTACGAAGGTCAGAGGAGCCTGGAGCTCTGTGCCAGTCTGGGCTGGGGATCCTGAGGAGGAGAGCTTTTCACAGCTCAACTGCTGCCTTCTCCTCTCCTCTGCCTTACCCTCCTTTCCCCCACCTCCAGACTGGAGGCTCTGAGGTATCCTGGCACTGTGCTTTGAGACACTGTGCTTTGGTGTTTCCGAAAGCACGTGCTGCTGTCTGCTGCCTTCTGGTGAGGAGCAGCGTTCCTTTGTTTGGAGACAAGGGAAGCCAGCCCTGCGCAGCAGAATGGACCTCGCTGCTCAGAAGTTGTAAGCTTCTTAAAACAAGATCACCCCCAGTGCAGCTTTTTCTTCCATCCTGTGATCACTGAGGCACGTCCTGGTTGGGAACGCGTTGGGAATGTCTCCTGGGTCCCTTTCCTCCTCCTGCTCTGAGAGCGAGCTGAGGTTTGGGTTTGCTTTTAGAAGGGAGACCTGTGACAACAAACATCACTGCTTTCCTTGGTCAGGCAAATACCTGTGCTCTGAGAACACATTTGCAGTCTGGACCTCTCTGACTCCTGGGAGGTGGTGCTGCCAGAGGGTGCGCAGCCCAGGTCGGTGGTTTGATGGTTGACCATTGCTTTGCTGGGAACTGCTGGGTTCGGCTTTGTGGGTGGATGAGGCAGAGCAGGGAGTTGTGTGCATGGGAACTCGGGGGGGAGGAGGCTGTCAGCTGGGAGCTGTTTATTGCAGGGCCTTGGAAGGTGGAACAGAGCACGGGGCCCGTCTCTAGCAGTTGAGCTTCCACGTGGGGGTGTGTGCGTGCGTATCCTCTCCATCTCCCTGTTAACTTTTTTTTTCCCAACCAGGGCGTGTTGCTGCTGGAATTCAGTGCCAGCCCGTGTAGTTTTAAGACCCAAACATGCAATGAATTGCCAGCACGGAGCGTGCTGCTCTAACTCCAGTGGCAGCTGACTCATCCCAGCACTGACTGAGGTCGTACAGCTGAGGATATTTGTTCCCATCTGGGATCCTACTGCTCCATCCCAAGCTGCGTGCTTTGTAGGGAAACAGCGAGTCTTAAATCCTATGCCCGTGGCCAATGTAGAGCTCCCTTTCAACTTGTAGGGTGTTACTTCTGGGTGGAGGAGCATGCTCGTGCATGCATGTGGGGTTGTCTTGTGCAGGGAGCGTGTGACTTGGACGTGGCCATTGTGACTTCTCGTGGCCGATAGTGCCTGTGATCATTCTGAATATCGCCTCTGTTTCCTCCCTGCCTTGCCAAAGTCTCTTAAAGCTCCGTGTTTGCTTCTTCCTGCAGCAGTACAGAAGTTAATGGGAGAGCCAGTCCCCTGCTGCTGGTGCGGTCCATGTGCAGAGGATGCACACGGGAAAAAGATTTCACTGTATTTGTGTCCTCTTCCTCAGCTTCACAGGGACTGTTTCATGTCAGACTGTGCATAAATGAGCCCTTAACGGTCTGCCCTCTGTGCAGAGCTACCTCTGAAAGCTGTTCTGTCCTTCTGCAGCCCCCACCCTTGGCTCCTCCTCAGGAAAATGAATGTTAGCATCTCGGTAACTCGTGCAGCCGTGGCTCATAGCCTCAGTGCCTGCTCAATTTTGCAGTAATTACAAATATTTGAGCATCTTCCTCGTGAGGTTAAGGATGACACCCTGTGTTGGTAGGCAGGGCCTGAAGTGCGAAGTTGGGATTCAGTGCACATAGCTGTTTTCTGATGTTAAATACAATCCATCCCTTGAGCAGGTTGATAAACGAAAGCGTTGGGCACTTGCATGCAGCTGCTGCTTCTTTTCTTCCTGGCACAGACAGATCCTCGTGGTGGATGTCCACCTCTGCTGTCCTGACACGGTCCTCCTGTGCCCCAAGCCTGCCTGAATTTGGGTTTGCCTGCGAGCTGGGAGGCATTCAGACAGCTATGCAGTCCGTGGAGCTCTCATCAACCAGGTTTAGGGGTCTGTTTTATGGTTGGATTCATACGCTCCATAGCATCTGTAATACACAACAGAGCACGAGAGCATGGGGGGGGGTCCCTGGGGGGTGTCCCCCCACGGTGGTGTAGATAGTTCAGCTCGTGGCAGACAGGGATTGATGGAGTTAGTAAGAAACTTTCCTCCTGGTATTGCATTCTCTGTTCAGGTTTTCTCCTGACCAGTGTTGGAAGCGTGTTGCGGGGGTTCCTTGTCTTCTTTAGGGTGTTCTGTGCTCTGACTGCTGTACTGTTAGACCAGGGTGAGCTGCGGGTTGCTGATGGCCGTGCTGGAGCTCAGTGGGTGCTGTGTGCATTGCAGGGTGCACATCCTGCAGCAGTGCCTGATGTCAGCAGGGGCTGCAGCATGGAGATCCAGAGCCCTGCTCCCCTGACAGCTGCCTGGCTCTGCAGTCATCGTTACTCAGCAAACAGCCCTGTGTAGCCAGCTGCAGTGGGGTTCTATGTCCAGGGCTTGGCTCTGCTCACAGCAGGGCCCAGGCAAGGCATGGCAGCATCGCCACGCTGCAGCTCTTATTGAAGCAGCACCTTTCCCCCTTTATTAAAAGGCAAAACCCTCTCTTCCAGCTCCCGTTCCCCTCCTACCCTCTTGGCTCAGCGAGCTGTTTGTTTCCCAGTGCTTTCTGCCTCCTCCATCCGTGTCCTGGGACAGCAGTGCTCGTTTCCTGTCCTCCCCACCGCAAAGGGCAGCACAGGAGTGGGAGCAGTCAGTGGGTACGTGGCTGGGGGGGGGGTCACGGCAACAAGGGCCATGGTCACAGCCCACCCAGGATGCTACTCACTACGAGGAAGGGAAACGTCAAGTCCTAGGGATCCTGTCTTCTGCCCTGCAATGCACTACGAGATCAGGAGGAAAATGAGCTTTTGAGTAAAGAATCATTTTTATTCCAGAAATTCCCTTAACAAAGCTTGTTCAGGTCCAGGCAGCGGGAGCAGAGCTCAGATGTTCTGTCACGTCAGACCTTGGTCCTGTGGCTCTGCGTTAAGCTGCAGCACTGCTTGGCAAAGCTTGCAAGCTTCCAGTGTTCTTGTCTGAACCTCATCCTGAAACTTATAAATATTAAGTATTTATATAAATATTAATGTATGCTACGTACTATTTTGGTTAAACCTTTCAGAGCTTTCCCAGCCTCCTGTGAGACGTTCTTCCTCCGTTTCTCATGGTTGGAGCACGGCATTGTTGGAGGGGCAGAGGAACTCCGTAGGCCACAAAGCTCTTCAAGATCTGCAGAGAGAAGTCAGGCTGTACTTGTCAGGATGTCCCGCCACACAAGGGTTTTATTTACCCCGTTTTAGGGTCAGAACCAGGCTGTAGGGATTTCTGCAGCACGCCTCCAAAAAGCAGAGCTTCACGTGGCTGCGTACTGCCGAGCAGAAAGACAAATTCAGAACGATCCACTCTGGAGAGGATCCAGGGCGTTTTAATTCGTGTGTATGTAATTCTAGGCTCCCTCTCTGAGCCAAGTCTGCTCTCCTTAGGCTTGATGATAGCGCTCAGCACATGGAGTGCTTGCGTAGTGCTCTCAGGATGCAAACACCACCGAAGCTGGGAGCTGAGCTTGGGCTTGCCCACGGAGTTGGGTTGGGGCAGAGCAGGTGGCCTTATTCTTCAGCATCGTGGCACGTTTCCTCCTCAGCCTTATTTTAGAGAGCTGAAAGAGGAAGAGGGCAGAGGGTGGGTTTTGAAGCCTCGTTCGCTGTGCACTGTGTTCCCACCAGCACCGTGGAGCCTGGAATCGATCCTCCACCATCCTCAGCTCTTCTAAAGGTTCCGTGGTCTCCAAGCAGGGGATGTTGTCCTATAAAAGAAGAATGCAACCAGGGGAGGAGCGTTGATTCAGAGAAAGGAGGCTGCGAGGCTTTGTTTGCCCGGTGGATGCAGGGAAGAAGATGCACTGCTGTAACGAGACGATGGTTTTTCTGCTCTCGTGTTTGTTTTCAGTAATAACAGAATAACAGCTGAAAATAGGTACAGCCTGTTCTTTTTCCTGCCATCCGATATGACGACAGAGAGTCTTAATTTTTCTTCGGTAGTAGCTGATGTATTTCTTTCTTTCTTTTTAAGAGCAGTCACGGGATGCTGGTCGGGTCACAGCAGGGCAGCTGGGTGCTCGTGCCCTTGGCTGTGGTGCAGAGAAGCCCAAGGCAGCTTGCAGAGGTGCCAGGCAGGTGCTGGGTGCTTGTGGCAAGCAAACTGGAACTGAGAATGAATGGGATACTGTGACACGCTCAGTTTTGCAGCAGATGTGTGGCCACTGCCTCCTGAGTGGATGCTGGTGTTGGAGGGTTGTTCTTGAGGAGGGGGGAAGGTGGGGGGTCTGCAAACGGAGCTGGAGGACCCCACGCTGAGGGTCTGCCCACTGCTGCCCATCCCAGCTGAGCCCCAGGCAAAGCGAGTGACCTCAGCTGCTGCTCCTGTTTGTTCTGGCGTTCAGAATCATCATGGGTTGCGTTTCCAGTATGTTTACTCTTAGAAAAGTTCAGGTTATGTCATCTCCTTCCTCCCCCGGGGGATATCCTGTGGAAGAGACAACTGCCCCGAGAAGCACTTCCCAGCAAAGCTGTGCTCCTGAAGCTGGTTCCCAGCAGGAGCCTGAATTCACTGCTGATGGGGCTGCGCTAGGTGGAAATGTGGTTTGCATTGGCTGCAGGGAGAGAGCAGCAGCATCGGCATTGCTCAATCACCTCTGGGACCCTGAGGATGCAGATTCTCCTCCCTTGGGTTGGACTGGGACCCTTTCAGTTGTTAGCTCCGTTTCTCAGTGTGATTCACTTTGTTGGGACTGCAGCATTGGGATGGTGACGCAGCTCTGGTGGAGCACCAGGATGCTGGTCACAGGTGGCCGCAAGAGGAGATGTTTTTCCATGTCTCTGCCTTCTGGTTGCATGTTGTGTTCTCTCTGTTCAGACCTCCCTATCTCACACTGCAGCTTGCGGGACCTTGGACTCCTGAATGATGCTCCCATCTGCAGGAGGACACAGGAGGGTTGGTAATTTCAGCAGTGGGTCTTCCTCACCTCGGCGTGTGTGGATGGGTGGGGGTGATGCAGCACTGTGCTCTACTCTGCGCCTTTGGAGGGAGAACTTGAGGGTAACAAGAATGAAATCTTTGGCTTAAAGCCTCCGTGATGGAGCTGATTGCATAGAGTGACCCAAACTTTTGGCTCCGTCTCCCTGGAATCCCACATCAGAGCTGGTGCAGCCGAAGGTTGTGAGCAGGAACGGTGTCAGCAGGACTTCTTTTTCCCTGTGTCTTTACCTTGTAAGGCCTGATGGGTCGCTTGCATATGAGGAGAAGAACTTACCCTGGAGAGAGATGGTCCATTTCCCCATTTGTTCTACCAGGACTTCACACTGCCGTCCACATTCCAACAGATCGTTTCCCAAACGATCAAAAAAAATCCTTATTTTTCTCCCTATCAAAAAGAAAATAATAATAATAACAAATCCCAGTGCCATAATTCCTGCCTGTGTCCTTCTGTTTCTGCTAAATGCAGACAGAAGCTCGAGGCATGCTTTGCTTTCACTTGCAGCCCGTGCAGCGAGCCGTCTTGCTGTCAGTGATGCCTCACTCCTTTTTGTTCCTTCAATCAGGTTTTATTTAGCTCCTTGTTTCTGCAGAAATTACTCAAAAGTGCCTCCTGTTCCTGTTCCCCCCCCCCTTTCAGTTGCTCATCAGCTGGGGTGTGCTTTGTCTGCTGTGGATCTGAACCATTCCGATGTCTTAGCTAGAGTCACCTTCCAACAATTAAATATTAAAAAGAGAGAGATGTGCTTTTACATCTGTGGAGCTCTGGATTTGGAAAAAGCAGATGTGTACAGAAGGAGAAATAGTGGAAAATAGTGCAGTGGGATTGCAGTTGTGCCGTGCTCGGTGAAGGGATGGGTTTGGGTTATGGGATTCCTGCAGTGCACGTGGTGCTGGGCTGTCTGGAGGGGTTTGCACGAAGGTGGTATGGACACCAGTGGGGGTTCTGCTGAAGGTTGAGGGGAACGTGCCCAAAATTAACACTGTCCTTTAGTCTGGCATAATAAGCACGCTTGGGCTCTGTTCCCAGGATGACATTGATGCCTCTGAACTGGGGACACTGGGAGGTGAACGGCACCGTGTGCTGAGATGTGGTTTTCCTTTTTTTTTTCTTCCCTCTCATTTTATTCCCCAACGTAAAGGAAAACGGATTCTGCCACTTCTCTTCGTGTCAAGGCCACAGCACAGGGTGATGAAACCAAGCAGGGATGTCGGTGAAGAGTTCCTCTGCTGCCTCTTTCCTGGCTTAGATGCCCTCTCCCTCCTGCCTCCTCTCGCACAGCCATCTGCCTTTCATCTGCCTCCTCGTGTCTCTGACCTATTTATGAAACACATTTTCACAACCCTTTATGCAGTGACCAAAGCCATTTCCTCTTCCTCTTGGTTGAACCTACCAGGACAGGGTGCCTCCCCGCTCTTGTGTGATGCAGATATTGGTTAAACCAGAGCGTTTTCCAGCAGCATCCAGGCAGGATGCAAGGAGCAGGGCTGGAGGATCCCCAGCTGCTTTGCTTCCCACTTGTTCTTTCGCTTTTCCCCACGGTAGAACGTTCTGCAGACAGATGTTGGCTGTGAGGGCAGGGCAGGATTTAGGGAAATCCTCAGCCCCGCTGCGTGGGACCTTTTAGCAAACGTAAGTCGGAGTTTGGGTCTCTTGGAGCTCCTGGGCAGGTGCTGGTGCACGAGCTGCAAGAGCTGGGAGCTCTCACTTCGCTTTGTTCCTTGCTGCTGGCAGCTCTGCCTGGGCTGCGTGCTCGGTCCTGAGCCCAAGGAACAATTCTGGCACGAGTTTAATTAACTCCAAAGGAAGGAAGGTACCGAATTGATGGCTGCAGTGGAATTCAGTCTGTGATACTGACGGCAGCCGCCTCTAAAGCGACTTTCTGCCTGTGCTGATGGATACGTGGGGAATAGCAGCTACTCAGGACAGCGAGCTGGAATTCTTCTGATGATATAGGTGAGAAAAAGAGCAGAGGGTCGGTGGGCTCAGGGCTGCACCCCCACATCACGGATGTAGTGCTGTGTGTGCAGCTGCCACTTCTCCCCCTTCTTTTCCTCTTCCTTGCTTTCATTCCCGGCCTGATGGGGGGTCTCCTGCTTGGTCCTAATTCCATCTCTCCTCCTTAATTGTTCACTTCTCTGGCTCTTGCAGGCCATGCTTTTTGGCCTCGTGCACACGGACTCTGCACTGTGCAGTTTGCCACCTGAACCCCCAGAGTGCCCAGGGACCTGCTGACCCCAGGAGCAGCACAGGGGACGTAATTAGGTCACAGAGGGAGTGCCGTCTAACGAGCTGGGATCAGAGCAGCGGCAGCGAGAGCTTTGTACTTTACTCTGTGTAAATGGAGGAGTGGTTTGTGATGTGAGCATTCAGGGTGGGGGGGGGATGGACTGTGTCACCTTAGGAAAAGCTGTGACGAAGCTGGGAGATGTGGAGGGAAGCGGTTCTGCACGTGGGGTTCAGAGCTGGTGGTCTCACATCACTTGGCTTTGCAGCCTTGTGTGTTGGGCCTGGAAGAAGGATGGAGAGAATCTGTGCTGTCACCCTGAGATCATGGAGTTCCTTTGGTGTATTGGGTAAAGGGAATTCTCTGAGCGTCGTGGCACGTTTTATCAGCTGTGCATTAGAGCCGTTGCTGTGTTGAAGATGCGAGCTTGCTGTAAATGATTGCAGCAGTGCTGGGGTAGGAGCTTGGTGCTTTCTCTGAGCTCAGTACCTCGCCCTGCAGAGGGATGGCCCCGAGTACACCCTTGGATGGAGACCTAAAGGAAAACTCACATCTGAAACCAGAACTGAGGACAGTGACGGAGGGCTGTGATGCAGCAGGATGGGAACAGGGCAGCGTGTGAGCTGTCTGTGCTGCCCCAACCTGCTTCCAGCCTGCGGTGTGGGGCAGTCTGTGCGAGCCCTGGCCTCATTCTGCAGAGGGATTTGCAGCTTGGCCGGCGTGCATAGGAATTCCACCATTTGTTAGCACCACGGGCCCTCAGCCCTGCAGAAAAGAGCTCTGCGGGCTCATTCAGACCCGCTTCCTTCCCTCCTCCACGGCATGCGTGTTCTCGCAGGGTTTGAATTACCCCGTACTCTTTTCAGGAAAATAAATAGGGTATCTGTAAGTTTAAACATTAAGGCCTTTGTCAGCCCGCAGCGAGCAGCACAGGCCTCCTGTGGATAAAACTATGTTCGGGGGGAGGTCCTTGCTTTGCAGTGCATTGAGTCCTGGGGAAGGATGGAGGCCTGGCAGCCCTGAAACTGAAGCCCTCTGTCCAGGGCACAGGTGGAGTGGAGGCAATGAGTCCTTCCCCGGCTCTCTGCTCTGAGCTGCGTGTGCCCAGCAGGTTCTGCCCTTGCAGCAAAGGGCAGCACGCACTGTGAGGGTGGAGGAGGGGATGTCGGCTGCTCTCACTCTGTTTCCAGCATTCAGCTTGCTTGCCACGTGGAGCACTCGGCCCTCTGTGCACGGATGAGGCAGTGGTAGAGGGTTCTTGGAGCTGGCTGGAGCTCCGTCCTTCCTCGGAAAGCCACAGTGCTCTTTGTGTGTCCCCCCCCTCCCCCCTGGATGTGTTCCTTCAGCTCTTTGGAGCATCTGCAGCAGAAGGGCCGAACAATGCGGGCTGAGCCTTTCTTCTCCTAATGGGAAGAAAATGGGATTTCCACAGCCACAGTGTGCTGCTAGGGGCAGCTCTGTCACAGCCCTGAGCTCCACGTCCCTGTTTCCCCTGCCCAGCACCTGCCCTCGGGTCGGACTGCTGCCATAAAACTTTGCTGCAGGATCTCATTGCTGATTCCTTGGTTCTTCTGTTCCCTGCTGGCACAGAGCAGCAGCAGCCGTCCCTTCCTGCCCCTCCACTGCTGTGTGCTGCCTTTCTCGTGGTGACACCGTGCTCAGTTAACCTGTTGGTTCCGATAGGACGAGGGGGAACGGTTATAAACTGAGACAGGGGAGATTGAGATGGATGTCGGGAGGAAGTTAGCACTCTGAGGGCGGTGATGCACTGGAATGGGTTGCTCAGGGATGCTGTGGATGCCCCATCTCTGGAGGCACTCAGTGCCAGGCTGGATGTTTCTCTCTGCACTTCTTCACGCCGCTGTACTGATCAGCATTCCTTCAGCCAGGGTTAGTTTTCTCCTTTCTCAGATGAAGAACACGCAGGCCATGGCCATACTGCTCCTGCATTAGCTCATGGGGCTCTCTGCACCCAGAGAGGGAACTTCTGGCATGGAACCAAGGGAAATAACACCTCTGCCCCTTCCCTTGGCTAAACGACCTTCAGGTTTAACAGTGATGGGTTGCTTTGTCCTTGCTCTGCCTTTTTTAGACCGAAGAGGCCGTCTGTGTGTGCTGAGGGCTGTGCTGGGACACATCTCTGTAGGTTGTGGAGCACGGTGCAGGGGCCAGGCATAGAATCACAAGGTTGGAAAGGACCTCCAAGATCATCCAGTCCAACCATCCACCCGTTACCACTGCATGTACACCCTCTGGAGCTGTGCACACCCCCAGCCCTCTCATTGCTGCTCCAGAGCACTCCAGACCCCTCTGCTCACCCCACCTGCCCCATATCAGTTCTATTTCGTGCTGCTCCAGCTTCATCTTTGGCTGGGAATCCTTGTCTTCTACCTGTTTTGTTCTGATGCCACTGTGCAGCTCCAAATAATATTATTGTATTTTTAAATTCTGGCTTTCTGTTGAATGGGAAAGCCTGCTGGCTGTAAGGGGCAGTAAGGGAGGAGTGGAAGCACTTCTGAAGAACGGGGTTTTGTGCATGGCCTCCAGAGCAGAGCTTCATTCTGAGACGCTCAGAGCTGTGTTAGAACCATGGAATGGTTTGGGCTGGAAGGGACCTTGAAGATGGTCTAGTTCAACCCCCTGCTCTGGGCAGGGACACCTCCTTCTAGACCAGGCTGCTCACATCCCCATCCAGCCCAGAATGCTTCCAGGGAGAGGGGAGGGGGCATTCACAGCCCGGCTGGGGCTGTGTGTTTGAAGTCTTGTTTGCCATACCCTCTCCTTTTCCTTCTGGGGCGCATCAGGAGGAGAGGGCAGCTCAGGAGCACGGAAATTTCCCACCCCTGGACGGATGGATCCTCCAAAATCTCCTTTTGCCATTGGGCTGCAGGATGTGTGGAGCTGGACACAGCCACCCCCCAGGCCAGGACAGCACCCTTTGATGAAAAGGGAAGAGCTGGGAGCTGCGTGTGTGTGTGCTGGGACTCCTCGCTTCCCTGCGGCCATCGGTGCTGGCACCGAGCACGGGGGAGAGGAGGTGACATCCCAGAGCATCATTCCATCCCTTCTGCCTTAAGTGAACTCTGCAACAACGAGAAGCACGTCCCAAATAAGTCCCGTCCCGATGCAGCTCCGCTCTCCACGCGGAGCCTCGAGCCGCCGTCCTGCGCTGGCAGTCGTCTCACATAGTTTCTGTATTATGGAATATTGATTTACTGCGGAGCATAAAAAATATGCGGTCCTCAGCAGAAGGGCCTCACCAATTGTTATGCTCCAGGAACTGCCGCTGCTCAGGAATGTGACATAAATTTTCCTTTCCAACAATGGGTCCCCGTTCTCATCGCGTGCGTCGTCCTCCCCGCGGGGCCCCGGTGCCTCCGAGGGCCGAATCCTGCACTGCTCCATTTGCACACACACACACACACAAAGGCTTTGCCATTGGGTGACTGCTGTTGCTCCCCAGGTGCTTTATCCGTGCTGTGCTGAGCTCAGGGTGGGAGGATTTAAGGCTCCTGTGCAGGAGTGGATGCGTTGCGGGTGCTCGGTTGGGATGGAGTTGCAATCTTTGCTGTCTCAGGTATTTCAGGAGCTCTGAGTTGGAAGAAGGGATGGGTTGGGTGGTGGGTTGCTGTGGGTCGTGCACAGGATGCTGGCTGTCTCAGGGCTGTGCCTCGTGTGCTGATGGGAGGTTGTTGGCATGGGCACGATGCTGCTGCCACATCCTGCTTTCTAAGGGAGCAGATAACAGTGAAAACTGTGGGTCTAGATATGCAGTGGTTGCGTTTTCCTGTGCGGTCCAGCCCAGTCGGATAGGTGGCAGCTGAAAGCAAAGCAGTCACACCAATAAAGGGCCGTGCTTAGCAAAAAGGAGCACGCATTCTTGGAAGGAGTTTGCCAGGCCGTGAGCTTGCAGGTGACATTGCACAGTTGTTTAGTGGCAGTGTCATAGTTTACCCAGGAGCCCACATCCCAGAGCCCTCTGAACTTGGGGTCTTTCTGGGCTTTTTTTTAGTGGGAAATTCGGACTTTGTGTCTTAAAAGCAGGTGACGCATGGAGATGGATGAAAGCTCAGCCAGCCTGTGTCTGTGCTGGCGAAGTATCCTCCTTGTCAGGCGTCTGGGGTGGCTCAAGGGACAGGACTGATGGGCATCAGGAAATATTTCTTCTCTGAAGAGCACTGATGCGTTGGCCCAGGGGGTGGGGGGGGTCCCATCCCTGGAGGTGTTCCTGAACTGTGGGGATGTGGCACTGATGGGCACAGTGGGGTGGGGTTTGGGGCAGGGAAAGCCCTCTTAGACCCCCAGCTTTGGTGGTTCTGTGGCTGTTCAGTGCTCCTTAGGACCGTGGCACTTGGCCGTTCTGTTGCTGAGCACAGCCCAGGCTCTGCCCTTGCTGGCACAGGAGGGCAGAGCAGCAGTTGTTGTGCACATTGCTGCCCCTCCCGGAGGCCATCCCAGGTGCTGGGTGAATGCTGCCACGTGTTCCCCTCAGGGTTGGTGCTTCCCATCAGATCACCAAGGGCTGGGAGCGGGCCAGCACGTGGCAGTGACTCAGCACCACGGCACAGTGCTGAGTCACCGCTGCCGGCTCCGGATGTGCTGGGCTCTGAGATGCTGCACTCAGGACCTGAGCGTCTCATCCTCAGCACCTGTGTGCCACCAGCAGTGACATCCTGCTGGGGATGCTCTGGGTTCAGGTGCTGCCCAGAACCAGAGTGAGAAGTGCCCGTGGGTGATGTTTGTGGGGATGCTCCGAACCGCAGCTGAACGGAGCGATGATGGTTTCCTGGAGAGAATCTGAGTGCAGTGTTTGTCCCATTTGCTGCCGCGTTCCCTGCCTGCTTGTACGCAGCACTCCTTTAGAAAGGATGACTTGAATGGAGGAGGTTCATCGTGCAGTGCTTCGCTGCTTCATTTCCTGAGTCCTCATTCTGAAACCATTCCTTTCACTGCTAGGGAGGGATCTGGGTAGAAAAAGTGCCACAGGAGAGTGGCATGGGGCTTGGAGCAGCGTGAGCTGCCGTGGCAGTGCTGCTGGGACCAGCTGCAGTGTTGGTACTCTGGGTTATGTGCAGCCCTATCCCAGCAGCATCACTGTGCAGGAGTTCAGGCATCACGTAACGACAGGGCTGGGACAGTTGGTCTCTTTTTTTCCACTCCTTTTATTTTAATTCTTTTTAACAGAAATGAGCAGAGATGCCAAAACAGACCTTTCCTATCCTGAGCTGAGCGGAGCACTCAGGGTGGGCAGCAGTGCCTGGCACGATGCAGAGCACACGTGGCCCCGAGAGGTTCGGGGATGGGTTGGATGGAGCTGAGCAGTGCTGCTCACAGAAGAGCCCACCAGCAGCCGTGGGCTCCGTCCGCACGGTGGGGGCGGCTCAGCCGAACAAACTGTTCACGTCGGCTCCTTGGCAGGCAGAAGCATTGTCATCAGCTGATGAGATTGTTCTCCAGCACTCCTCCATGGGGTTTTCTCTTCCTCCCTTGGAGCTGTGTTGGGCAGCTTTAACTCCGTCCGCCCGCAGAGCTCAGGGTGTGCAGCAAAGTGTTGGGGCACGGCAGTGAACCTGGGGGGGGACACAGCAGCCGAGCTGGATGCTTCAGCCACTGAAGGTGGGGAGAGCAATTGGAAAAGTTGGATTTGTATCATCTGCACGCAAGCAGAGCCCTTGGCTTTTTCTGTGTTGGTGATGTGGGTGATGTTTTACCTCGCTGTCAGGATTGGAGTTAGAGCCTCTCAAAAAGCGAGGAGAGAAAGAGGGTGGGAAGGCACTTCTCCAGACCAAGAGTTGATGTAACCACGAGATGCGTGTTGGCATCTCGCTGCTGTTCGGGAGCAGCCATCACACCTGTGTGGACACGAAGCACTGCGTTGGGTTCATGCTGCCAACCTTTGCCCCAGGGCTGCTGCCCAGCGGTAGGTAATGCACAGGAAGCGTGCGGAATTAACGTGGATAATTTGCCCTTTAATAGAGCTGAGTGTCTTAAAACTGTCGTATTTGAAACCGCTTTTGTGCTCTGTTGGCAGGTTGTGTCCCCGCTGCAAATCCCAGGGCGCAGTGGGAACCCAGTCCTGCAGTTTGCTGCAGCTGCCAGCAAGGTTTGGGCTTGGACCCAGGGTTCCTGCAGTCGTGTTGGGATGATCCCTGTGCACCTTCACCCCTGTGTGTGCTCGGTGTGCATCAGCTTGGTTTAAGCTCATGTAGGGTGGAAGCTGTGCTCTGGAGTGCTTATCTGCCCTGAGTTTGGGCAGCCCAGCTGCTGAGCATGCAGGACCCAGCACAGCTCACACCACTGGGACTGCACTGAGCGAGGTGCTGCTGGGCTTTGTGTACGTGACCAGTTCAGAGGATAGCTGCATCAGGGCACACACCCGTTCCTGAAGCAGCCAGAACCCACCTGGGGGTCGTTCCTGCCCCATGGCACTCTGTGCAGCTGCTCCCAGGAGGAGCATGGTTGCATGCTTTGTACTTCAGGAAGGACTCAGCCCATCCCAAGGACGTGCACTGATGTCACGTGGGATTTTTTTTTCCCCCTGCTGCCTTTCTCCAATCACATTTAATTGCTGCACTTCCTCCTGTGCTGCCTGCACCATCCGGGCGCGTGCTGCGTCCCCTGGCAGGGCCGGTGCTGCCAGCTCGGGCGGGTGGGATCAGCCCTTCCATCAGCATCATTCTGAAGTCTGCAGTGCTTAGCAGAAAGGGATCAGCTTCCCCTGCCCCGGCAGCGGGTGTGGGGCTGCAGTTCCGCTTTGCGAAGTTATATGGAGAGAGATTCAGACTAAAAGCTGTGAGGTTTCGTACTTTTAATTCTGTGTGCTGCCGTTCAGCATGCTCTGTAGCCTGGCAGAGGGAAGCAAAGGGAAGGCAGAGGTTTGGGAGGGCTCTCAGCAGCTTTCTGCCTTCCTCCTGTCCCTGGAAGGTGAGGGCAGGGTCCCAAAACGTGGGGAGGTCTGACTCTGGCTCTGACCTGCAGCTGCTGGAGTCGAATTGCCTTCAGCTTGTGCAACGAGAGGATGGGAGAAGTCAATTCCTGGAGAAATAACGTGCTCTGGAAAGCCTTGCGCTGAGCCAGGCGCAGCAGGGGGCTGTTCACACAGTGAAATATTCCAGCGAGGAGAGCTGTGGCTCGTGGAGGTCTTTGCAGGCTGCTGGTTTGTGGTGGTGGAAATGTGCCCTCATCTCCTGGCACCAAACTGGAGGTGCTGTGCGGGGGGGGCACAGACAGTGGGGATGCGCAGAGCACCTTGCTCCAGGTCAGGGGGTTTTGTGTGCACCACACAGACACTGTGCTCTGTGTCAGAAGCTGCAGGGGGACAGGAGGAGGAGGAGGAGGAAGGGGAATTGCTTTGTTACCGAGTTCTTAAGTGTGCAGATGTGTGCACTCTCTGCCATCGCATCATTTCTGCGGCGTGTTGTGGTTTTCTTACTTCCTGGGGTAGTCGGAGCGTTTATCCAGCAGAATGAGGATGTTCAGGGTTTGCTTCTGTAACGTAAGGGCTCCTGATGCAGGAGAGCAGAGCTGTGGATTGACACATCTTTGTGTTCCCGTCTGCCCCGCTCTTTGCTGAGGTGTTCCTGTAGGAGCAGCCCATAAAATGCACGGTGGTGTTCCTGCGGAGCCATGCTCGGTGCTTGCAGCAGAGATGAAGCAGGTAGGAAGTCAGCTGAGGGCTGCAGAGCGTGTGGGTTCCCCGTGCACCCACACAAGCTGGCGTGCTCTCACCTTCCCTTCGCAGCCACACAGGAGGCACAGCTCACTGCAATATCTGATGCTTTTTCCCGTCCTCTTTGTTTGCTGGGTCAGGCCACCTGATGCAGAAATGATTTTGCTGCTTCTTGCTTTCCTTTGCAAGGCACTGTGAGCACTCCAAACGGTGCATTGTGAAGCTTGCCCCGGCTTTCAGAGTGTGGCCACGTGCTCTGTGCTGGTGTCAGGGTGTATTTCATGACCAGTGCCACAGCTTCTTGGAAGGGGAGTGCGGTTCAGGGAGAGGGGCAGAGGGGTTTTGTTCCCTTTGGGGCCCAGAGAAGTGGGTCTGCCTGCAGCCAGGTAGGACCAGAGCTGCTGGTTCAGCTGAGTGTGGAGTAAAACCTTAACGTTTGCATAGGCAGAACTTCAATCACTGGGTACCCAGAGTTGTTTTCACGTCGCCCTGCGGAGGCATGGCTTTTCCAGCACGTCCGTGGCCGGGCTGGTAGTTATTAGCAGTGGCTAGATGGTATCAGCAGCGCCGTTCAGCGTGTCGCTTTTGATCCGGCTGTCAGTTCTGCTAGGTTTTCCGTGGGCTGTATAATTAAAGTCAACACTCAGAATCATCCCCCCCCCCCCCTCCCCTGTTCCCCTGTCTGTTTTTCCAGGAGACGAAGGGCAGAGTGGAGATGGGCAGCAGACCGTGCAGCCATCGTCAGTCGCTGGAATTGGCTCCAAGCCCACGTCTCGGACCTGGAATACCGAATCCGGCAGCAAACGGACATCTACAAACAGATCAGAGCCAATAAGGTGAGTGCTTTTGCCCTTTCTGCCTCCTCACGACATGTCTTTTCCACCTCCCCCCCATCCCAAGAAGTATATTGCGAAGTTGTGACTGATGGAGGTGCTGCTGGGCACGGGCTGAGCGCAGTCCTCTTCCCTGGTTCAAAAGCTGCTCTTGGAGTGCTGAACAGCACTCGCTTTCGCTTGTGCGATGCCCTTTTCCATCACTCTGGGTTTGGGTTTTGGGAGTATCTGAAGACGGGGATGAGGAGCAGCTCAACAAGAAACCTCGTGGGGAAGGGAGGGGGCTGTGGAGGGAGCCATCTTCAGGTGCTATCTCATGGCACAGGCTTAAAGCTGGATCAGAAAGAAGGACTGTTAAGTGCTGACCTTTATGGAAGGAATTTTGTTATCAAACTTGCTCTCAGGCGGCAGGAGAGTGGGGGAGAGCAGGGAAGGGATGAGGCAGGAATGGTTTATCAGGACTTGTTCAGGCGTGCCTGTCTGAATGTCAGCCCTTGGAGGGAGGAATGCTGAGTTTGTGGCAAGCAGGATCCTGGCATTGCATCCGTTTACAGATCCTCAGGAATTCAGCCCCGTGGACTCTCACCCTGAGATTTCTGGTGATGGCCGCAATGGAAGGAAGGCACAGGCAGGGGAGGAATGCTGTGGGCCTTTATGCAGCTATGTAGAAGAACAGGCTCTGAGGGGTGAGTGGGGGCTGCAGAGGGGAGAGCTCTGTTGCCTGGATGGAGTACAGCATTGTGAGGAGAGAAGGCAGTTCTGGGAGGTGATCAGTACATCCACGAATGAACCAGCATCAGAAAGTCTTCCACCTTGCAGATTTTGCGAGGTGGTTTGGAAGTATAAAACCCATAAGGGCTCAAAATTTGTTTGCTAGAGGAGCGGCAGAAAGGAGCAAACTCAGCTGCTGAAGGAGGAGGAGATGGCAGTGCTTTCAGCAGGTCCTGGCAGCTTGGCAGACCTGTGGAACAGCCTCATCCTGGCTACAGGCATCCTGCATGTTTCATCTGGGGTTGCAGTCTCTGCTTGTGAAGGAGCAGAACATGACAGTGCTGTGTCAGAAAGGTACATCAGATTTCAGGTGCTCGGGTTCTGACGGTGGCTGTGCTGCTGTCCTGGCAGGGCTGCACATCACCTCTGGCACTGAGTGCTTGGAAAGTGTGCTCTGGTTTTATCAGTGGGGTAAGACTTAGCAAAGCAACTTGCAGCAAGTGGAGAAGATGGGAAAGTGAATACACACTTCAGTAATGCAGAGGTCCTTTCAGAGCGGGCTTTGCTTCTGGCTGTATAAGGGCAGCAGTTAAAAGAATTTGGAGCCAGGTTGGCTTTTTTTCATCAGCAGAACTCAGCTGTGGCTTATTTGGCCAAATAACGAGGTTAAAATACAGCCTCTGGAGGCATTCAGAGCCACTCTCCTTTTCTATTCTGTTTTCAGTTTTGCTGCATTTGTGTGTTAAGGTTTATACCCCTCTGCACCCGTGCAAGCAAGGATCATCATTGCTTTGTCAAATCAAAGCAGCAGGAGGACGAGGTGGTGCAGAATAACCTTCTGCTTTGAAGGTGCTCTGCTGCCCAGATGTCGTGGCACTGATTGTGTTCTCAGCACATTTGGATTGGTTCAGGGGGAGCCTGGAGAGCTGCGGGGGAAAACGGATCAGCGAGCGTGTGTGTGCAAAGCTCAGTGACAGCAGGCTGCCACACTTGGGTTTTGTGTCAATTTGGGAGCGTGCACACGGTTTGGGACTGATATCCAGGGAGGTTTTGGGGTGCTCTTGTTTCTTTTCGCTGCTGGGGAGTGGTGTGCTGCAGGATGGGGCTGCTTTGCTTGCCCTGAGCTCTCAGGAGCACTGATAGCAGAGGGCATGTGCTGCAGCTCCCTTGCTTCCAGCCCTGTGTTCAGACCCAGTTCCTCCCTTTGCTGTTCCCAGTCTCCCCTGCTTAACCGTGTGGGGATGGCTGAGCTGTGCTGCAGCACACCTGGGGATGGCTCTGGGAGCAGCACTGGAAGGCCACGGCTTGCTTTCCTAGGGAGTGTGGGAACATCACAGCAGTGTTTAATTGATTGTGGGCTTCCAGCCTCCCTCATCTACTGAACATCCCCCTTGGATCTCAGAAAACTACAGAAAACAGTCGTTCTGTTTATCCAGAAGCTGGCTGCCTGCTAATTGCTGGTCGGAGGCCACGCACGGTTGTATTCAGTTTATGAATAATCTATTTCTAAAGCAATTATATCTGGAGGATGAGCTACCAGCGTTTTACTGGGAAGCCACAGAGCTGCTGTGCAGAAGATGGTGTGAAGGCATAGGATGAACCCAGCAGGAGGTGGGAGCGGTCTTGTCCACGGTCATTGACATCACTGCATGCAGGACTTTGGTTTTGTGGCCTTCAGGTTCTCCCAGCTGCACGGTGCAGGCTGCCTTGTTATGGTACAGCTCAGGTTAGGTGTGATTTGGTTATACTTGGTGTTGCTAAGAGAGAAAATAGTCCAAGCTTCACTTGGAGTGAAAAACAAACGGGACAGCATGTGTTAACCCTGTTAAATCAGCGCCCTGCCTCCAGGCTTTGTCCCTCCAGGTTTGCAGCAGGGGCTTATTGATCAGCACCTCTTTTTCTTCCTTCTTGAATTCTGTGCGTATCGCTTCGAAAAATCTGCTCTGAGTTACAAGTCTGACCGGGTGATTCTTGGCACCCACTCAGGCTGCTCTGCTCCGAGCTGTTGTTCCAGCAGCCGCTTCCCTCCCTTTGCTACAGCAGATTGCTCCCTTTGCTTTGCTGGCGTGCTGCAGCTCCAAGTGGAGAGCACACGGAGGAGTGGGATGCTGCTGCTGACCACCTGGTTTGGCCCTTCTGCCCAGGGCAGCAGTGGGCTGCAGCGTGTGAGCTGGCTTCAGGCACCAGCCTTCCGCCTCCAAGTTCAGCTTCGGTGTCAGGAAACTCCAGGCAGCGAGGGATTCGGTTTGGCATCGCGTCTGAAGAATTCTGTGGGAATGCAAGCCATGCTTTCCGTGTTTGTTTTCTTCTGGAGGACGATGGATGCGCCGTTGCCCTGCTGGGTCCGCAGTTCATCCACGTTGCCTTCCCTCTCTTGCAGGGGCTGATAGTCCTCGGTGAAGCGTCGCCCCCTGACCCTACAGTGGAGGATCTGTCCCGTCCTGTCAGCGCTGACGTGAAGCTGGAGCCTGGTGTGGAGCGGCTGGTGAGTGCCACAGTGTGTGGGACCCAGCACTCCCCATCCCCCACTCCGATGGGATTTGCCCATTGGGGATGCCAGCCCGTTGCTCTCCCCTCCCAGTTTACTTTGGGGTTAATAAATGATATGATTTAAACACCTCTTAGCGCGGGGTTCCTCGGGGTACCTTTGTAATATGCATTAGCATTTTACGAAGCTTAAAAATCCCAACTAATCCTTTCCCTCCAGCAAAAGTACCTCAAACTGAGAGCAGCGCAATTAGCAGGCGCTTCTGAAGATGTGGCTATTAATATCTGCCTGAGCTTTACCCCTTAGAAAGGGAACTAATGATTTCGGTGAGATGCTCTGGAAGCGATGCTGAGCGCCAGGTAGTTATTATTTAATGCAGAAATGTAGGGCACGGAGCAGAGGCGCGCTCGCTTCGGGATGGCTGTGATTACTTTTGATCCTGGGGGACACGCAGGCGTATTGAAATGGAGGGGTTCTGAAGCTGTGGTGCACTACGAGGAGCGTGGTGATGGCACGAGGCAGGGTGCTGGACCCCCAGATCCTTCTCCTGTGTGCAGCTTTCCAGTTGCTCTGCCCCAGAGCTGTATCCCTGGATGGGCTCGAAGTCCTTGGCTCGGGCGTTACGCAGCGTCTGCCTCGGTGCTGAGATGTCCATCTGTGTGTCCCCCCCGTTTCTGTTCTGTGTTTTAACCCAGAAAGTGCTCAGTGAGTAACAAACAACTGCTGGGACAGCGTGCTCTGATCCTCTTCAGACAGCACGCACCGGGGAGTGGGCTGCTGCTGGGGAGCTGACCTGTAAGCAAGCTGATAACGGAGATGGATAATCAGATCTAACAGGGTTAGGAGGAAAATTCCCTTTCTTGTCCAACTCAGGATGTTTATCTGACGATGCCGTTCTATTTTCAACACGGAAATCTGCAGATGGAAGAGCTGTGTCCCTTCTGGCTTTGTCCCTACACACTCTGGGCACTCTCTGTATACCTGGGCATCACCTCTGTATGTGTAGGATAGAAAATATCTGTGGATTGGGTGCATAGGAAAGAAAAGGTTTGGCCTCTGCTGTCTGGTTTTGCTGCTCACAGCCATCTCACTGCTGTTACTCATTTCCTGCTTGGTGCTTTCTCTCGTCCCTTTCACTGGGACAGAGGCTCTTCAGGCTGGTTTTTATTACTACAGCTCCAGTGCTGCAGTGCTGCAAGTCTTGAGGGTAACAGTGACACAAAATAGAGTCTCAGAATGTCTGAGCTGGAAGGGATGTGTGTTTGCAAGCCCTGCCACAGGCTGGGCTGCCAGATAGAAAATCACAGGACACCCTGAGATGGAAGGGACCCATCAGGATCATCAAGCCCAACTCCTAATAAATAGGTACTGAGCAGTGAGGAGCATCATCTGTGCACAACCAGCATAGTTGCTGTCTAGTATATAGAAATAGCTAGTGCTTGGCCCCTTCTTCCAACTGCTTCTGCCTTGCAGCAGTCCTGGAGTGCTCCTCCTCTTCCTGCTGTGCCTGGGGCTGCTTTGAGGCTGGAGGTGTGAGCAGAGCACTGCCCACGGGCACCCATCCCGGGGGGGCTGTGCCTGGAGAGCTTTGCTCACAGGGGTGGGGTGTTGAGTCACAGCCTTGATCTGCTCTCGCAGTCACAGATCAGCCCCGGGACCGTTCCTTTTGCGTTATGCTATCTCTTAGGCTGGAGAGCTGCTTATCATTTTGGAACTCCTCAAGCTGCTTAGAATTAGTTTCTTCTGTTAGTTCATGGGTTTTTTTAAGCTGGGAGAGGTCTGCAGTGCAGAATAAGGGGAGACGGTGCCTCTGCCCCATTCCCTTTTGAGTCTCATCTGCTCCTGAGGACCTCCTTTGGCCAATGGGAATCTGGGGTGTGTGTCCTGGGATGTGACTGGGGGTCCTAGGAGGGATTAATCCTGCTGTCACTGAGGGGCAGGGCTTCGCAGAGCATGCAAAGGAGGACTCGGGGGTGAATATTTTTGCCTGAAGATAGGAATGACACAAAGCCTTGAAGGAATAACACAGTTCTCACTATCTGTTCATTGCTGGTCTTGCTAGCGGGGGGAAGCAGTGGAAATTTTTAGTAAGAGATGTTGGTGGAGCGTCTTGCTGGGACAGTGCCCTGCTCCAGGGGTTTGCATCCCACAGTGGGTGAAGCTCTGAACCTGTCTTCTTGGGCACGTGGGGGACATTGGAGGTGTGGAGTCACAGTAGCCCACCCGGAGTACTGCTGGGAGTGGTCTGCGTGCTCCTGCACTGTGTGGGGCTGAGTTGTGACTCCCCCACGAGCCCCAGAGGTGTCCTGGGGGTGTGGGTGACCCAGAACCAGAGGAGCTGAGGCTGGAACACCATGGTGATCCCACAGTGAGGACACAGCCTGGCTGCCCTGCCCCTGAGCTCTGCCCCTGCCCTGCGAGCTCAGGCCTCAGCTCTCGGAGTCACACTGCTCTGTAGGAGCCCCGTTCAGGTACACCCCTACACAGCGCGATAGGACCAGCCTGGGATGGTGCTGATAAACGGATCGATGCTTTCCAGCTCCTCTGCAGCGTGTTCCTATCTCAGAAAACCGAGCCAGGGACCGCCGTGGACGAGAAGTTCCTGCTTTAAGGCCCTTCCTGGAGGAGAGAATAAACATTGCCTTTCCAAAGAGCTGATGAGTCACATGCAGTGCCCTCCCACCCCGAGCCTGCGCCCAGCAGAGGCCGTGGGTGATGGCTGGGACTCACCAACCCTCAGCCAGAGGGCACAGCTCAGCTTCCAGCAGCTGCAGCTGCAGACGTGGGGCTCCCAGCTTGTGCCCGGGGCAGCCCAGCAGCCTTGCACCCAGACAGGAGAAACCTCTTCTTACTGGGAGCATAGGAAAGCCAGCAAAGTTCCTCCAGCAGGCAGAAGTTCCCTGCTTTGTCACACTGTGCTCTTCCCTGGCTGAATCAGGTCCCTGCTGTGCTGGCTGCTGCCCTGAACCACCGTAGCTCAGTGCTGGGGAGCAGTTGCAGGGAAGATGTTGATAGAAGAGAGGCTGATGCTTCTGGGAAGGAGCACGGGGCTCTCAGGACGCGTGGATAGAGAGAAGTCAGTCCTTTTCTTTTGTCTGTTTTGTTAGTGCTTGCAACGCACCACCGCCCTTGCGTGCGCAAAGGGGGAAACCCAACTAGAGAGACACTGGCAGAGAGTGCAGGAAGTGCTGCAAGAAGCAATGACGTTCAGCCCCGGGGGAGGGGAGGAGCGTGTCTGAGAGCAAAAAGAGCTGCACCGAGCTGCCCGGGGCAGCAGCTTGCTGCACTGTGCTGCAGGCAGAGGTGCAGAGCCAAGCAGTGTGCAAGCCCTCTGCTTCTGCCTTGCTCTGGATTTCCATGCTGCAGTCGTGCAGGAGCTGCTGCTCGCCGAGGTCGGGAGGGTTTGTCTGCTTTTCACACCCCAGGCAGAAGGGGAGGTGTGTGTCTTGCACTCTGTTCCTACTTGCTTTCTCCTGACAAAAAGGTGTTTCCAGCGCTGTGTGCATCAGGCAGCTCTGGTTTTATGGAGTTGGCCTGTTCAGCCCCTAAAACCACAGCCTGTGTGCGTCCTGATTGGGATGATCTCGAGGAGTGCTGCTCGGGCTGTGTTTGCACACGTATTTGGTTAAAACACAAACTCAGTTCTGCAAGCCTGTTCCCCCCACAGAGCCGAGGCAGGAGCCCGCAGCCTGGGGCTGCAGCACAGTGCTGGCCTCGGGAAGCAGCCCAGGAGCTGTGCAGCTGGTGAGGAGCTTTTCCTTTTGCACTGTTGAGACAAAATGCTGAAAGGATGAGGGATGCTCCTCCTCCGAGCCTTCCTGCTCCGTAGTGGTTGCCCAGGGGGAGCTGCAAAACTTGGTTTCTCACGTTGGGAGTGCTGTCACGTGCCCATCCCCTTGCAGGAGCTGCTCTCTACCAAGTCCTTGCCTCTCTGTCTCTTGTTGCACACCATCTTCAGATTGTCTCTGAGTTCTGCACGGAAGCCCGAGCTACAGTGCAGAATCTCCCAACAGGGAACTGGGAAATAAGAACACTGTGACTGTTACAGGTTCCTATAAAATGAATGTATCATCTCTGTCGTCCTTCCTCAGAGCGTTTCTGGATCCCAGCCCTTGGACAGCTCGGGTGTTTCTGCTGCGAGTACTCCTGAGTCCCACCCCAACAAGCCCTGTGGAGCACCAAGACCCGTCAATGGAGTTATTAACACGTAAGCTGCTTCTCTAACATAGATGGAGCTCCATTTGTAGGGTGGCAGCCCAGCCTGTAGCGTGCCGTTAAGGAGCAGGGAGGGGTGATGGTGTAAGTGGTTTCTTTTTGGAAAAAAAGATAACAATTCAGTAGTGGATCGTGCTTGGAAGCAGCGTTGGAGGAGATCTCTTGCTTGAGGTTTTATGCAGCATTGTTTTCCTGAAAATGGAATTAAAACAGAGCTGTGTTTACACGGACAGGCCCTGCAGGCAGCCGTGCAGCGAGTGTGTTCAAAACTGCTCCTTCGTGGGTATTTTAAATACACTTGCAAATGGTGTGATCCAGAGATGAGAGGCATGCTCAGAAAGATCTGCAAACCATTGGCCTGTGCTTCTGGACTTACAGGGAACCCCAGATCCCATGGATTCCACCGGGAATGAGATTCAGTGCATTCTTTGTTTCTCCAGGTTGCTTTTGCTAAGAGAGTCTCAAAGGGCAGGAATACAAACAAGTGAAAGCAGTTCTCCCTTGCTGGAGGATGATGTCAGGGTTGAACCATGTGGTGCTCGGAGGTCCTGGCAGTGGCTGCAGAAGCACATGCTTAGCACCTTGGGCAGGATGCTGCAGCAGTGCAGAGTGAGCACACTCAGAATGACCATAGGACCTGCTCGTGGCTGCAGCTGAGCACTGCAGGCCGTGGCACAGCACTGTGTGTCTGTAGCCTTTCAGCTGCGGGGCATTAGGCCACAGGGCTCGATTGGTTAGCTGTGGAACACTTCAAAACAGACATAAAAAGGCTCTGCGGGCGTGGAGCCGCGCTGGTGTTCAGTAGGTGGCATCCTGCATCCCTGCCACAGCAGCACGGCAGGGCTGCTGCACGTGAGCAGGAGCCTCCTTGGTGTGTGGGACAGAGAGCTGAACGTCAGCATTGCACTTCTTGGTGAGAGGTATTGGAGGGATGGATCCTGAGTGCTAGGCTGAGATGCAAACGTGGTTCTGATCGAGGTGTGGCCCCCGTAGCGCTGGGTGATCAGGGGAATAACACTCTCCTCTTTGTTCTCCTCTCTTCTCGGGCAGTCTTCAGCCTGGCCTGGCAGAACACGCTCAGGGAGATGGCCAGGAAGCTGAGGAGCTCCTGCATAAAAAGCAGCGGCTGAACGTGGTCCCTTCGGATGGGACGTGCGTGGCAGCGCGCACGCGCCCGGTGCTGAGCTGTAAGAAGCGGCGGCTGGTTAGGCCGAGCAGCATCATGCCCCTGTCCAAAAAGGTGAGCCCGCTCTTTTCTCTCCTCTGCACCGAAGGAGCTCCACACCTGATGCGTCGGAACACTCTGCTTTGCACCTCCTCCTTTGGGGGTGTCTGTGGTTAGCAGGAGGGGGGGAAGAGCAGCACAGCGAGGGGCTGGAGGAGGGGTGAAGAAGGAGCTCTTAATTTGCTGAAGGTTTCTGTTAGCTGTCATCAGTGCTGGGTTCTGACACGGGGTTTTCTTTTCACCCGCCCTAAGGTAAGCTTCAGACCGGGTAGTTCAGCCTGCTGAAACAGCAGCAGCTGTGAAAAGTCATGTACAGGAGATACAGACACAGAGTGCAGGAATTAACACAGACCCATTAGACATTATTCTGTGCTCCTCTCCCCTTCCCTGTATGCAGAAATCAGTTCAGCTGAAGTGGAGTTTCTTCTCTGAGCGTCGTATGTGAGGACAAACCATGCTTCATCCTTCTTAACTTCCTTTAGGAACGCCTAAGCTGTCAGTTGGAGAATAGATGCTTCGAAATTGAGGGAATAAGGACATTTTTTTTGTGTGTGCGTGCAGCTCTTAGGATTGCAGAACTATGGATGGCACAAATCCACTTACTTGTATTTGAGTCAGAAGTGTTTCAAGTCAAACTTAATTACCACGAGGTTTCAGGGTGTCTTGCTCTGTGGGGGATAGAGTTTAAAGAAGCTCAGAAAGCAGCGTTCTGCTGAGCAAAACAGATTCTTGGCCAGCTGAGTTGGCTTAAAAGTGGGAGTAATCAGTTCACCGGGGGTATTTCTGTGCTTTTGCCCTCAGTGAGCAGTGTTTGGTTCATTTTCCATCCCTTCTCTCATTCCAGCTCCCTCCTCCAAGCTGCTCGCAGCCCTTCCCAGTTGTACTGTTATTTGCTAAGGCTTAAGGATATTATCTCTTCCATCATTCGAGTCATTAGTGGAAATTATCTGAATAATACCAGACTCAACAGACTTCGCAGGATCTGATTTGTCGGATCCTTCCATTTCAGTGGGGGTTCATTGGTTGCTGTCTCTGTGTGTTTTACATCCAGTTGTGTGCCTGCGCCGTGGTGGTTTCACACAGAGGAGGTTTGTATGAAGTCTGTAGGTCTGTGAACTGAAGGTCCCTCCTGGGTTAGGAACCATGACTGAAAACCACTGCTCCCTCTGTGAAGACATCCCCGTAGGTGCCAGCTCTTGGCACAGTGGTGGTTCCCTGGCTTGTCTGAACTAGAAGAAGGTGTTTTTCCCCACTGACGATGGAAGTGTGCTGTCTCATGGTTTTATAAATGAGTTTTTCAGCCTAGATAAACACTTCTAATCAAATTCAGGAGATGCTGTGTGCGGGCAAGCAGTTGTTCTCAGTTGTGTTTCCTCAAGGTCCAGGCTAAACCAACAGGTTTGCTGCGACGTATTGCCAAGAATCAGACCCGACTTCACGACCTATATAGGGCAGCCCTTGGAGAACCCCACCACGTGCTCACGTTCTCTTGTTCCCCTCCCCCAGGTCCACCGTAACAGCCTGGCACGGTGCAGCTGTGACGTGAACCCCTCGTGTGCTCTGTGCGGTGCCCGCAGCCCCGCGCCGTTGGAGGTGCAGTACGATGCTCCGCTGCTGGAACGCCTCTCCCAGCTCGACTCGTGCATCCACCCCGTGCTGTCCTTCCCGGACGGTGAGCACAGCACCAAGCAGGGCTTTGGGAGGGGGGAGATGGCACAGTGGGTGCTGACGTGGGACATTAAGGACTGGTGGGGCATTGGGAGCTGCGGAGCGTTTGTCCTGAGGAGGTGTGGGTCTGCTGGGGCTGCAAGCTCTTCATCTGCACGTGGTTTTAGGGCAGAGCAGGAGAAGACAGCGTTGATTGGGGCCTGGAGTCTGTGTTGGTGTTGTAGACCCATAGGGTAACCCGAGTTGGAAGGGACCACAGGGATCCTGGAGTCCGACTCCAGCAGCATCAGACCGCGGGTGATGTTGGTGGTCGCAGACCCCTGCAGTGCTGATTTGTCTGTGTGAGACCACTTGTGGGCTGGTGGAAGTCGTGGGAAGTTTCTTTGACCTTGTATGGAGTTGTACGTGATCTGGGGTGGGTCAGAGGGTACGGGAGGAGGGGATGTTCCCATTAGGCTGCTGCTCATCTGACCCAAACTATTGACTGCATGCATTGCTCCCCATCTGTCATCGTTTCCCTCTGATCACAGCAGACAGAGCGGGCACTTCCAGGAGAGCTGGGGTGTCAGCAGCCCAGAGCAGAGGTTTCCCTGGGGAAGGGGCTGGTTTCTGGGAGTGGGGGGTTCAGCTTGTGCTTGGGCTGGTGAGCTCAGATTTTGTGCAGCAGTGGGAAGTGCCCAGCACGGCTGGGAACAATTCATCCGGCGGTCTTTCACAAGCACCGTGTTTGAAAACAGGCTAAAACCAAAAATCTGTGCTATTTAAAAAGGAGAAACAACAACAGAAGCAATAAATCAGTCAGTCCTCAGCCCACCCCCAAGAAACATCAGTGTGCTGAAGAGCACTGGAGGAGCGTAACGCACAACTCCTGCAGCACTGATCCCTCCATCCAGAAATCCCCCAGTCTCCCCCATCCCTCCCACAGGCAATGGCTGAATAATTTGGGTTACTCCCCAGTGCTCTGTGGGATCCTGCTGGTGTAGCTTGGTGGGTTTGGGGCAGTGGGCACACGTCTCTCCTCGGAGCAGAGGAGAGCTGCCAGGAACCAAGGGAGGAAAGCATCACTGATCCCCCCCAGCAGCAGCAGGGGGAAGTGCTCTGTCCCCTCTCTTTTTCTCTCCCATCTCTCTTCTCCTTTTTCTGTCCCCTCTCTCTTGTCCTTTTCTGTCCCCTCTCCCTTCTCCTTCTTTTTCTTTCCCCCTCTCTTCTCCTTTTCCTCTCCCCTCTCTCCTTTTTCTCTCCCCTCTCTCCTTTTCCTCTCTCCTTTTCCTCTCTCCTTTTCCTCTCTCCCCCCCTCTCCTTTTCCTCTCTCCCCCCCTCTCCTTTTCCTCTCTCCCCCCCCTCTCCTTTTCCTCTCTCCCCCCTCTCCTTTTCCTCTCTCCTTTTCCTCTCTCCTTTTTCCTCTCTCCTTTTCCTCTCTCCTTTTCCTCTCTCCTTTTCCTCCTCTCCTTTTCCTCTCTCTCCTTTTCCTCTCTCCTTTTCCTCTCTCCTTTTCCTCTCTCCTTTTCCTCTCTCCTTTTCCTCTCTCCTTTTCCTCTCTCCTTTTCCTCTCTCCTTTTCCTCTCTCCTTTTCCTCTCTCCTTTTCCTCTCTCCTTTTTCCTCTCTCCCCTCTCTCCTTTTCCTCTCCCCTCTCTCTTCTCCTTTTTCTCTCCTTTCTCCTTCTTTTTCTCTCCCCTCTCTCTCCTCCTGTTTCTGCTCCTGATTTCTAGCTGGGAGTTTGGGGGATGATGTAATAACCTTGGTGGAAGGATGTGAGCCGGTGCTGGGCTCGGCGCGGTTGCCATCTGCCGGTCCCTGGGAGCTCTGCACCGCGGCTGTGACCGGCACAAGGGCGGCACAGTTTGTTTCCTTTTGTCTTGTGTTTTCGCCTCCTTTCAGCCCGACCCATTCTTCCACAGATATGTCAGGGTGGAATGAATTTCCAGGAAGAGGCAGGAGATGAGCAGGGAGCTGTTTTCCCCTCGGTAGCATCCTCAGGGAGCCCTCCCTTCCCTCTGGGATCTGTCCCTACAGACCGTATCCGTGGCTCAGAACTCCTCTCACACTGTGGTGCCCAAACAGATGGGGCTCAGAGAGAGCTTTGGCACCAAAGTATTCTAAACACCACTGCTGTGGCTTTTTACTGAGCATCAGTGAGTGCAGCCTGCAGCCCTGCTTGCCTGTCCCGGATGCGGGGGGCTTTCCAGCCTCTGGAATGGGTGGGAAGTGATTCACATCTCAGCTACTGAAGCTGCCAGCAGGGCTCTGATCTCTTCCTGCTGCCCACTGAGGTCATCTGCAGTTCCCAAATCCCACAGCAGCTCGCAGTCTCCGTGCTGGCCGCCCTGCAGGGCTGGTGGGCAGCTCAGCTCCATGTGCGGGCTCCGGGAAGGTTCTGCTCAGGGTCACTTCAGAGTCCCTGGAAAAACATTGTGTGAGATCTGAGGGAGGGATGACTGCTCCAGCTGTTAGAGCTCACCCCATAGCATAGCCACGTGCACACGAAAAGCACCGAATAACCCCATTCATGTTCCACCCTTCAGCTGAGGTCAGGAAGGAGGAGGAACGTGGGCAGGAGGAGGTGTGCCATGCTGCAGCATGCAGTGTGTGGGTCTGAAGAGGCAGCACGGGCAGGGCTGGGTGCTCTGGGTCGTCAGCTGGGATGGGAGCACCCCAAGGGACTGATGCTTCCCTGTGCCCTGAAGTGTGCTCACTTAGAGCACCCCAGAGTTGGTGGCAAACGCCCTTACAGACCCATGAACTCCACAGCGTACCTGCTCAGCTTCTGACCTGACCCGAAACAGAGGAGTGAAGCTGAATATCTCTCCTCCAGTCTGTACTGCTGTAGGTTTGATGTGCTGAGATATCCCAGAGCCTTGGAAGTCAGACAGCAACGATAGCAGAACAGAACGCAGCAGCCACGTGCCTTTTATTCTCCAGCCAGGATACACCTGGGTGTGGATTCTCTATTTCTGTGCTTCTCTCAGCAGAGCTTCGGGTTGGGAATGCTGGATCCTAGTGTGACAGCTCGTAGTGGTGGCCTCTGTTGGTCAGGGCTGTTCTTGCTGGGGATCAGGAGGTGATGGTGCACCGTTAACGTGTTGGCTTTCCCCCCGCAGACGTGCCGACAAGCCTGCACTTCCAGAGCATGCTGAAATCCCAGTGGCAGAACAAACCCTACGAGAAAATGAAAGCACCCAAAAAGCTCTCGCTCAAGCACAGAGCCCCCATGCCCACCAGCAGCCTGACCGACCCCGCTCGCAAGGACCGCCACAAGCTGGTGAACTCCTTCTTCACCGCAGCCAGTAAGTGTCCCCCGGCCCCTGCTGCACACGTGGCCCCGTTGTCATTAACCCGAAAGCAGTGCAATCCAGGAGGAGAGAGGAGGATGGACAGCCTTCAAACAGAGCCTCTGGGGACGAGGGCAGGTGGTCCTGGCTCGTAGGGCCCCCCCTTGCCATTGAGCATCGCGGCGCAGTTCTGTGCCCGCAGAGAGAGAGGTGAAAACCATCGTTTCATAGCTCTTTCTCTGTTCCCCTCCTCAGAGCGCTCACAGCACAAAATCCAGGCAGACAAGGCACACAGGCCTCCTTTAGACGATTTTACGGCCGTGTCCAAGGCCGACAGAGCGGCAGAGCGCTCGCTTGGCCAACCTCCCGCCCATGACAAAAAGCGATTGCGCGACTGCTCGTCTGAGAGGAGTGAAGGTAGGCTCCCACGGCCACGGCTCTCGGGGGGAGCTTGGGCTTTGCTGCACATCAGCCTCTCTCCCCCTTGGAGGAGAGGGAACGCACTGCTTCTGGGCCTTGTGTGTGCGACGCCTCGTGTGCTCTAACAGCTTCTCCCCGCAGGCCCTGACCGGCTGCGTGCAGTCAGAAAACGCTTCTCTTTCCCGCAGGGCCATTCCTGGCGCAGATGATCCTTTTTCTCCCCTCTTCCCCTAACCCCCCCCACACACACCAAGCACACCTTTTTCTGTGTTGTTTTTTTTTTAATGTGCTAACGTGGCTCTTCGTTCTCTCCTCCCTTTCCCCACGCAGTGCTGAAGCATCACGCAGACGTCGGTGGCCCGAGCTACTTGGCAGCGGCTGCGACCCACGCACCCCACAGCCCCATAGCACGGCAGCTGTCTGCCTCCTCAGAAGGCTCTGCTCCTGCCAGCACGAGCTCCCAGAGCACCTCCAGCACGGCCGTAAGTACTGCTGTCTGTCCGGAGAGCTTCTGAGCTCGCCTCTCAGCTTCCCAGCATCTGGAGCTGAGGGCTTGGCGTTGCCTCGCTGCTGGTGGGGATGCTGGCCTTCCTCCTGCTCCAGTTTTTGGGCCTGCTGTGCTCCTGGCTGTGCACAGCCAGCCACAGGTTCACTGTCAGTTCAGTCACTGCTGGTAAATGTTCCCGTTCCCATAGCCCGCTGGCTTTGCTCCATGTCCGGATTTTGGTTTCTCAAGTTGTCAGGGGATGCCAGGAAAAGGAGTGGAAGAGCTGAGCACCGGCAGCGTGTAGCTGCTGACACAACAACAGTGCCTGCTCTGGGATTCCTGCTCTTCCCGGCCTTTTCTCCATGTGCTGGGCTGTAAATTGGGTTGGGAATGGGACTCAGGTGTCATCATACCTGAGGTTCAGCCATCACTTGGCTCATAACGTGTGCTGGAATGTGCTCAGCATCCCAAAAAGGATGGCAGCATTTGGGACCTTCGTGGAGCTGTGTCTGAAAGCCATCAGCGAGCAGGACCCAGCTCCCCCCAGCTCTGTTCAGCTCTGAAGTGTGTGCCCCAAGAAAGTTCCTGGCCTCTCTGTGGCTCAGCCCAAGCTGGACACAGGGTGTGGGGTGCTCAGAGCTCAGTGTGTGGCTCTGTCCTTGCTCCAAGCTGCCACCTCCAGCTGGGTTCTGGGTTCTTCCCAGAACAGCTTGCTGTTGCATCATCAGCTGTGTTGTCAGCGAGGTGGGCTTTGAGTCCTTGGAGGAAGGAGTAGAGGCTCCAGCCAGCAGCAGCAGCTTCTCTGGGATGAGCCAGGTGTTTTGGGGATGAGGACACTCCTCAGCAGCCGTAGCGTGTCAGGATGGCATCTCTTCGTGCTTCCTGCACTTCTCTTCATCTCGCTTTCTGCTCCTTCACCCTCTCTTTCCTGAGCCCAGTCAGAATAGCAGGGTTACAGTGCGTCACGGCTGAGGTGGTGCACTCAGAGCTGTCCCATGAAGGATGGTGTCGGCAGGTAGCACTGCAGCGTGCTGTCCGCTCAGTCACAGCAGCTCCTTCCTGGAAGCTGATTTCTGCACCCAGCTTCTCCCAGCCCCAAGAGCTGCCTGTGCTGCTCCAGCAGCCCAGAGGTGTGGGTGTTAGGCATAAGCTGCTGTAAGGCAGGGCAAGGTTTGGGTCTGGTTTTGCTGCAAAATCAGTAGCACCGCGCTTGTTCTTTCAGGGAGGTGGAGCGAGCAGCTCTGAGCTGAGAGGTGTGTGCATGGCAGGAGCTGCAGCTTCCTGCACTGCGACTTGCTGTGCTTCTGCATTTTGCCTCTGGCTGCCCAGCAGGTTTTGCTTCAGAAATGATGGGTCCCCGTTGCATGCTGCCAGTTCTACCAAAGCCAATACAAATCAGACTGGGGAAGCCAAGCAACGTCCCGTCACCTAGTGAGGGTTGAGCTGTAATGCAGGAACACGGCTGCTTTGGGACGTAAAAGCACGGGATAACGAGGTTTCAGAAGGGGAGAAGCCCTGCAGGAGCTTCACCCGTGGGGACAGCAGTGCTGGGCTCAGAGCATGGAGCATCCCGAGCTCAGGGCAGTGTGGGGATGTCCACACTGCAGTGCTGCTCTCAGCTCGGGGCAGAGGTTTGGGGACGGGATGGCAGGAGAGCACGCAGCCCTGTGCTGACCCCACTGGGGCTGTGCTCCACTCCTGCACTTCTTCCTCGGTGCTGATGGTCCCACTGCCATCCCACAGCGGGGAGCGGGGTTCTGTGGGGCACTTCTCTCCCCTTTCAGCCCTATAACCAAGGGGAGGCCTTGCAGCAGCAGGAGGCTGTCCAGCACAGACCTCTGTCAGCCCTTGGTCAGTGACTTAGGGTAGCAAAGCCTGCGACCCTTTCTCACACCGCTCTTCTCTTTGTGTTGCAGCAGCCGAGGAGGAGGAGAGGGGAGAGTTCATTCGATATTAACAACATTGTCATCCCGATGTCTGTCGCCGCCACAACTCGTGTGGAGAAGCTGCAGTACAAAGAGATCCTGACACCCAGGTCCGTGCCCACGAGCTCAGCCCGGGCTCTGAGGGCTCTGCTCCGATGGCTGCAGGGAGCAGTGGGGATCTCCTCCTCCAGAGAGGAGCTTTGCAGACACCCTCACCCTCTGGAGCAGACACAGGGCTGCCCCACGTGGGGCTGTGTGCCCTGGGAAGTGAGCAGCCGTGCTCTGATGGGGGGGTTTGGGGGGGCCAGGTGTGGCTGTGTGAGCACACATTGAGTGTTGGGATTTCTCTTCTGATGTTGTGTTGTTGCAGCTGGCGTGAGGTGGACATCGGCGCTCTGAAAGTCAGCCCTGATGAAGACAACGAGGGAGGTGAGAGCCCCGTTTCCCACTGGGGTGCACAGGATGCACCCCTCTGCTGCAGCTGGTGCTGGAAAGAACTGCACCAGGACGTGTGTCCAAGGTGAAAGAGCCCTGAGCCAGCCCTGTGCTGTTCCCCCCTGCAGATCGAGGACTTGTCTGACTCGGCCTTTGCTGCTCGGCACGGGAAATGTGAGGAGATGGAGCGGGCCCGGTGGCTTTGGAGCACGAGCGTTCCCCCGCAGCGGCGGGGGCAGCAGGTACAGCAGCACAGCCCTGCCCCGCAGCCACACGCACACCCTGCCTTTCCTCCCGTTTCTCTCGCTGCACGGTCTTCCTGTGAGTCTGTAAGAGCTGTCCTCATCTGACAGAGCTCTCTTCCGTTCGCTTTCTGATGCTGAGAGCCCAGCCCAGCTCCCCCTGCTTCCCCCAGCCGTCCCAGTAGCTCCCAGTGACTCTCTCCCAGTACAGGTTCCCAGCAGGGAGGGATGCTATGCATGTGCTGCCACTTCTCAGTGCTCTCTGGGCCCAGTGGTGCTGCTGAGCATCTCATGCTCCTTCCACACACGGTTGTTGGTGCCTCGGGGTCACTGATCCCCCCCCCCCCCCCATTGGCTCTCAGTGTCTCTTATCCCCCCCCATTGGCTCTCAGTGTGTCTGTTCCCCCCCCCCATTGGCTCTCAGTGTCTCTTATCCCCCCCCATTGGCTCTCAGTGTCCCTTATCCCCCCCCCCATTGGCTCTCAGTGTCTCTGTTCCCCCATTGGCTCTCAGTGTCT